>CM056801.1:13566312-14816312 GCA_029852875.1 Mythimna loreyi | reverse complement strand
TGTTAGTATGTTCCTGCAAATAAAATAACCGTAATGCAGGTGAATTTGATGCCTACAATGTTGGCAGATCGTGAGCAATGGAAACAGTAATAAGACCGCAAATTGAAGGAAGAAATATATAATATCACGACTGGTATTCGTAAATGGGTAGGCAGAAGCGAACGGCAAAGCTCAGCTAGCTTGTCAGTATATCAGTCAAAGTATTTATTTAAAACTAGCTTTCTGCCAGCGGTTTCTCCATACAAAATTTAGACCCCCTTTACATCCCTTTAGGAGCTGAATTTTGAAAAACTCTTTCTTAGTGTTCGCCTACGTCATAAAAGGAAGCCTTGTGCAAAATTTCACGCTCCTAAGCCTAGTAGTTTTGGCTGTGCGTTGATGTGTCAGTCAGTCAGTTTTTCATCTACACTAATATAATAAAGAGGTAAAGTTTGTTTTTTCGTTTGTAGGAGGTAATCTCTGGAACTACTGGTCCGATTGGAAAATTTTTAGCAACAATTGAAAGCTGCTTTACTCCTGAGTGACATAGGCTATATTTTATGTACGCAGGCGAAGCCGCTCACAAAAGCTAGTCTACACTAATATAATAAAGAGGTAAAGTTTGTTTTTTTGTTTTTATGTTTTTTTGTTTGTAGGGGGTAATCTCTGGAACTACTGGTCCGATTGGAAAAATTTTAGCAACAATAGAAAGCTGCTTTACTCCTGAGTGACATAGGCTATATTTTATGTACGCGGGCGAAGCCGCTGACAAAAGCTAGTTTTATATATATTGATAAACCATTTACAAGCACTTTAAAATTGTCAAGAAGTTAGTCAGTCAGAAAAATTATGCTAATTGCACATTCCAAAGCATAAATCTCTATGGAAAAGAATCTGCACGAAACTTCATAGACACTTATTAAAAGCCAATATAACTTAATCATCATCATCATCAGCCTTATTAATGTTCCCATTGCTGGGACCCAGGCCTCCTCTGTAGGAGAGGCGGATAACTTAATACCTGAATGTGTTGCTTAGCTTGAGCTGAATGTGTTGTTTGTTATTGTAAGAAGGTTAAAAAAAATAGATATACACCGTGAAATTTAAATGGTTGTTTTCCCCCGGCAGAATGACTTGGCATAAGGAGTAATTTTGAAGCATACAGTAAAAATAAAAAAATAAAAAGTTTTTTTTTATAAATAATTATTAAAAATATTCATCAACTCAAAAAAGCGAAAACAATAGTAACATTAAACGTAATTTGTAGATACTACTAGAGTCGCATGAGTAGCACGCCGTCAAAGGAAACCGATTCATTAAATATTTAAACCAAAATAAGCTCTTGCACGTTGTGATACGTCATAATTAGCTTGCACTCTACAGGTCCATTTTTTTGTTTTTAATATTTTATTTTTTTATCAAACGTTTGTATTACCAAGACACAAACATTTCGCTGAGGGAAAACAACCATTAAAATTTCACGGTGTATAATAGTTTTTTAGAGTAGGTTTTTTATGGTGGGAAAAATCATCTAATAACGAATCCCGCCCTTGGGCGGAGCGGGAAACAGTTTCAGACTTTTAGTGACTAAACGACCCACCCCATTCCTTCTGAGCAATAAGTTGGACAGGAGCGAAGACTTTAAAAAAATAACAAATATCTTCACAATGTATAATTTTCCCATCTACATTATTAAACTTTGTTCTTGTGCAGAAAATATTATTTACTCATGTCCAACAATAATTATATTGTTGTAGCTCGTATAATAATATTGATACTAGCCGAGAGCGTCGACTAACACTTGAAGAGACTCTCGTTATGCAGTTGTATCAAGTACTTGCAGAAAGCAGTGTCATCTCGTATAGTTAGTAGAATGAGCAAGTCCTTACTATGTATTAGTGTATTTTTTTTTTTAAATATTCCACGACTTCACAACGCCGTCTAGTCTCAAGCTAAGCAGAGCTTGTGTTATGAGTACTAGACAACTGATAAACATACTTATATATTTCTAAATCCATACATATTATAGATAAATTACACCCAGACACAGAACAAATGATCGTGCTCATCACACAAACATTCGTCCTGGGTGGGAATCGAACCTACGACCTCCGGCATAGCAGTCAGGGTCACTAACTACTATGCTGACAGGCCAGTCAAATTAAGGTAGGCCTTCCTCACTCGCCTATCGTATACGTCGAGCATGGTTTAAAAGCTTGTTGCTTCATTTAAAGCAATCCAATGTGATGTTTGATGCAAAAGTAATGCCAAAAAGAGAGATAACACCTGAAAACTCTGTTGGCATTCAGTGATTCTACGATTTACTCAAATGTTTCACATAACTTATTCCAGAAAATACGAGTTTTTTATTAAACCCTTAAAGATTTATGAAAAAAATGACAACATTTAGAATCTCGATTAAATGCGCTAGGCTTCTATAGAAGTACTTTTTTTATATTTTTAATATAGAAGTACATAGTGGAGAGTCAAAGTTCACGTAAAATAGCAGATTTTCAGATGTCTTTACTGAATTACTCTTACGCAAATTTACGTTTTGATTTCTATAGAAGCCTAGATAATATCCACAAGATACCTGTGTATCGAAAATATCTGAAGAAAGATGTGTAACAACATCTTAATCACTTAAGAGCGGGGTTGTATGAAAATGTACGTTGGGTTGGCCGCTCTTAACAATATAGTTAAGGTAGAATTGATAGGATAAAGTAAGGAATGAGTATATTAGAGGAAGTTAAAAAGTGGCGCCAGTGACTGAAAAGTTAAAGGGAAATCGTATTTTTTTTTTAATCCACTACTGTCACGTACACAAGTACTTTATTTATTACTAGCTTTTGTCAGCGGCTTCGCCCGCGTACATAAAATATAACCTATGTCACTCAGGAGTAAAGCAGCTTTCTTTTATTGCTAAAATTTTTCCAATCGGACTAGTAGTTCCAGAGATTACCTCCTACAAACAAAAATAACGGAAAAACAAACTTTACCTCCTTATTATATTAGTGTAGATTGTATCTTTACAAATAGTTAGTGTTTCATGTACAGGATCGACCCTCCACGGGATTAAAACGATTAAGTGAAGAAAACAAATTCTCAAGATTAATTTCTTGTAGTAAAAAATTAAAGCAAAAACCTGGTTTTAACAACACATATTCGCAATTTTCACGGTTTTTTCAAAAATTCTTTGCCATTGAATCAAAAACATAATAAAAATCAAATCGAGCAATTATGGATTTCACAGTACGATTAATTTTTAGTGTTTTCGTTCGTTTTGTTATACAAAAAACGTTTAATGTGTTAATAATGGTCCTAATGGTCGTAGGTACCTACTGGCGGAAGTATGAAGTATGCGGTAGTCTTCTCGAATCGATGGATTCCACTTCCCTCAAAGTTTTCGGGCCCAGTAAGTTGCCACATTTACAGCAGCTTCAGTGGCATTTTTAAGGTCCTCCAGCGTGCATTTGTAGGGACATTTTGGGCACTCTAATAGGTGGGCCATTGTTTGATCAGGAACACCGCACTCGCACTGTGTGTCGCAGGGGTCTATTATCCCCCATTTTGCCAAGTTGTGTTTGCAGCGGCCTACTTGGGTGTGCAATCTATTGATTGCTTTCCATACAGGCCACCGAAGCTCATATCCAAGTGGCAGATGTTCCCGGGGTTGAAGGAAGTCGGGCGGTGGTATGCGATAGTATGGCCAAGTAAAGAGGAGGGATGAAACGCATGTAACTATAAGATTTAGTAACATGTGTTTCATCCCTCCTCTTTACATGACCATACCCAGACACTGGCACTGGCCTGTTGGTCTAGTCGTTAGTGGCACTGACTACTATGCTGGAGGTCGTGGTTTCGATTCCTACCCAGGACAAAATAAATGTTGGTTTGATGAGCACGATCATTTGTTCTGTGTCTGCATGTAATTTATCTATAACTAGCGACCCTCCCCAGATTCGCACGGGTGCAATATTAATGCGCATGTATTAGGTATAGGTATGAAAAATTTCTTGGATCTACTTATTAAAAAACCCGCATCAAAATCCTTTGCGTAGTTTTAAAGATCTAAGCATACATAGGGACAGTCAGCGCGAATCGACTTACGTTTTACGAGTATACTATGTAATGATGTGTATTTATTTAAAAATATATAAGTATGTTTATCAGTTGTATAGTACTCATAACACAAGCTTTGCTTAGCTTGACACTAGACGGTGTTGTGTCATAGTTGTCGAATGTTATAAAATTATACAAATATTATAGATGTAGTATATTATATACTCGGATTAAAAGTACGTATCACTAATGTAATCTCGAGTATTCATAATCCTGGTATTATTGAATACTCGTGACGAACACCGACATACTATTTTGTTACATTAGTCCGTGAGTAAAGGACATTCACCCCATCTGGCGGCGCAAAAAGCTATAATACAGCCGTACACTTCGGGACATGAGCGCGGGTACACTGATGTTTAATGGCGGATAGAATATCTTTTTTTAAAAGGATGTTGCTTTTTAATTTTATTTTTATTATGTTAAAACTGAAAGTTAAACTGAATTGAATTGGATTTTTGTGTTAAAACTAAGTTAAAAAGAATTGAATTTTAAATATCTACATGTTTTTTGTCGAACGCTTATCGCGTACTTTTTTTTTAAATATATGATTGCAAAAAAAGTTTTAAAGAGTTATGATTATACATGTGGATGGCAGGAGAGGGAGATCTTCGCTTATTGTACCAAATTTCATCCAAATCCATTCAGCTTTTTAATGTAAAGGGGTAAAAAACGTATACAAATAAACACATGCCTGCAAGCCCCCTAATCGAATAAAACAAAAAAAAACAATGTTATTGTTAACTTTCGTTAATGTTAACTTCAATTAATTTTAGTGTTAACTTCAACTCACAAAAACCTGAACTAATAATTTCCGTTATTTCACTTGGGAAAAAGTTACTGCTTTTGTAAATATGCATTAAAAAACTATTGCTTAACTTCATAGAATTAATAAAATGAATGAATGTATGTGAATTCGTTTTATTATTTTCTAACTTAGCTATAAAACTGTTTATTCTTCGCGACAGACTGCAATTTATATTTTCATAAATTGCCTTATTGCAAATAATTTAATTTACTATTGTTTTGATTTGAATTGAATTGTAATGCAATTCTTTTGTCGTATAAACCGTTTTTGTGAGGTGCCATAACATATATGGGATTGTGTCTTTATAAAGGAGTTGGTACATTGGACTGTATGTGCACATATTTTATGGAAAACAAGCCGGGCAAGTGGGAGTCGGACTTGCTCATTGCGGGTTCCGTACAAACTAACGTTTGTAAATAGTTCAGTTTCTGAATTAAGTCTTTCGAATCGAATATTTTTTTGTGACTTAATTACAAAGTAGCAGTTTTCAGATTTATTTCCTATACTAGTGTTATAAAACCTTGCTTCATGCCAAATATCGAGGTTTTGATTCGTTTGTTACTGTTGACACGTACGTTTTATGCTATATTACCTATTTACATTATTAACCTTTTTTTTTCGTTGACTTAGAAGTTTGATTATTTCACAACTTCAAAGGATCTCAGAATTAAGTGTATGATTTCAATTTCAACTCAGTACCTTAACGCATTTTTTTTTTTTCATTATTATAAGTTTGCGTCTGGACGCTATCTCACCTGATGGAAAGCGACGATGCAGTCGACGATGGAGCGCGCTAACCTAGAAGTAACCTATTCACTCTTGACTCGAGAATCTCGTTCCCAAAATAAAGGGTCTTGACAGACAAAGTAATTTTATAAGGGTCCTATTATTTGCCTTTTGTAATAGAGAACCCTAAAAATGACGCTTACCAAAGAAATGTACTACCATTATCTCAATACTTTGATTTATTTACATTGTTACTATTGAGATTAATAGCTGTAGATTGTATCTACAAACAGTTTAAAAGTTTGTCTAATGATCAATATAATTACGCAGGTGTATTGTACGAACAAAAAACTAAGTCAATATGTATAATTAATCAAGATTGTACTATGCCTTGTTTTGAAGAGTTACCATAAATGTTTTTATCGGTGTTTTTCAATGATAATAGCCCTTAGTCACGTTTTCATAGTCGTTTCCAGTTAAGATTCCCGTATGTGTCTTGTATTATTAAAAAATGTGAACACAGGGCCAAGGGTTTGGGTCTAAAAGGAAAGAAAGAAAGAAAATTTCATTAAAGAAGACATTTAGTATTTGTGATCAGTGTTTAAATTAAATCTGTTACATAATTATAATATTGTTAAATTAATTATGATTATAAATTATCAGTTAGTAGTGTAGCAGTGGTGAATTAATTAATCATTAATTCACCACTGCTTACCATCACTTGAATCTGCAATCAAGCACTAGTTCTTCTTTTTAAAATGATTTTCATTCAGTTTTAATCAACAGACGATATAGTGATTCTTGAGGATGTTTTGCAAATTATAGTGGAAAGAAACAGACCAAGTGTACGAATTTGGGTTGTATCTTTACGAATCTAAACAAGATTATTTTTAGTATATAATATGTGAAACCTGAAAATACTCGAAGCTTCTCAAGACTTCTTTTTGTCATGTAGACGGGCACTAAGAATGAATTTTTGAAAATTCTAACCTTCCGAGTACCGTAATTACAGACACAATTAACGAACAATAATTGTGCGAACGCCGGCTTTCGCTTGGGGCTCGCAGAGTTTAAAGGGGAACTTCGTTTGCAAAACTAAAAGCTTCATCGGTGCGTGCGCCATTTTCTCGCGCCGGCAGTGTATGCACCTTGTTATAAATCCTTGAGCATCAAGTCCGACTCTTGCATAACGGTGGACCGCGTTATTAGCACGTGATACCGATGTGTAAGGGTGAGCACGGATACTGGTTTTACATCGTCAGAGGATAAAAAAAAATGTACCGATACAGGACGTTTTTTTTATTTTTTTTTTTTATGGTGGTCAAAAATCAAAAATCGAGTCCAGCTTTTCCGCGGAGCGGGGTGAGCACGGATACTGGTTCTATATAATCAGAGGATCATAAAAAATCAAGTACCTACCTATACAGAACGTTTTTTTTTTTTTGTGGGCAGTAAATCACCCAATGACGAATCCCGCTCTTAGGCGAAGAGGGAAACAGTGTCAGACTCTTACTGATTAAAGTGTGTATCAGCAGTGTTTGAATGCTATAAAATATAATTGAATTCTTTAAAATATGTACTATAATATCTATAATTATTTAATAATGAAAATGTATGATTTGATAATTGTAAAAATGTTATTATTGTATAAATGTAAAATTGATTTAGATTAATTCATATAATAATTTAATATATTTGCACGCCATGAAAAATGGCAGACATGTCGTGAGCTAGGTACTTATTTAATATCTTGCATGCATGTTTGTATTGTGTGCATACACGTGTTTTAGCAAATAAAATTTCTTATTCTCTTATTCTTATTCTCTTAAACACCCACCCCGTTCCTTTTGTGCCCTTCGCACTGGGGCTAAGCCTTCCTTTCAAAAAAAAACCCCTGGGCCCCAAAATTGGGCAAGTTCGAGTTGGACTCGCGGTCTAAGGGTTCTGTAAAAACTCGCCTAGAAAATAGTTCAATTCCCGAATTGACTTTCGAGATAAAATAGAATAGAATAATACTTTATTGTACACCAAAAAAGTAACAATTTCACAGAAACTTACATGAGTGGGTACAAAGGCGGTCGGGCGAAAATTTTTCCGAATCGAAAAAAAAAAATGTTTGCGTACCTTACAACAAATTTACAGTTTTCAGATTTCTTATAGGTACTCGTGCTATGAGACCTTACTTCATGCCAAATATCACAATTCTAGGTCAAAGGGAAGTACCGTATGAATTTTGATGCATCACAAACGGTCGTATATTTTTTTCTCGTTTATTTAGAACTTCGATTTTTAACAGCTTTTTTTTTGACAGCTTCAAGAGTTCGCAAATTTGAATATATGGTTTTAATTTTAACTCGATACCTCCACGTGTTTCCGAGATAAAGGACCTTAACAGACAGACGGATAACAAAGCGATCCTATAAGAGTTCCATTTTCCTTTTTGAGGTACCTACAGAACTCTACTAAACTATAAAATTGAGTTCAGCGCCATCTAGCGAGTGTAGCTACGTAGCTTTCACTTTAATTGACTAAACCAGCCGCTTAAAGTTTGCAGTAGATACTATCTCCGTTGAGGGATTCAGGATGTCTACATCCGTAAGCTGTACAATATTTTTTCCCATAAAAAACTGTTTCTCACGGCCTACTTGCCTAGGTCAGTTCGTTAGTGGTTAGTAGTATATGTATCAAGCGTAATCGTCGAAGAGTTATTAAGTTACATCCTACAGATGTCGCCACATGTCCCATAACTGTAAAAACGAATGATTAGTAGTCTTGTTATGGAAAATAGGTGAATTAAAGGGAATACAGGATCTTAGGTTTAAAACGGTAAACATATAGGGTGACTGGTAATTAGTGACCAATATATAAATACATGATAACCAAAAAACTTGTACAAAAATGGAACCAAACCTGAAATCGCGAAAAAAATCAGCAAGTTCAGTACATTTTGAACAGTTACGTGAACACAAATGTACTGACCAGCAGATTTGTTTTTTATTAAGATTTCAGGTTTGGTAAAACCGTTGCAGTTAAAGCTATCAGCTATCTATATATAGTTGCAGGTGAGAACTATCTCATTTACCAAAATGAGATAGTTCTCACCTGATGGTAAGCGATCATGTGGCCGACGATGGAGCACGCTTGTCTGGAATTAACCTATTCACTCTTGACTTAAAGGCCCTTATAGAAATCAGCTCGCTTTGGTTACGCTTATGTATTATACTCGTCAAAAAATAAAAGGACCCTTTTGACATTTGACAAAGACACTGGAAACTAACTTGAAGATAAACTTAAAGAAACAGGAAAATAATAACTAATTACTTAAAGTGTTTTAATGTAATTACGTAACGGTTACATAATGTAATAGAGACGGTTACATATAACGTAAACAATAAAAAAACATCAATCAGACAACCCCCCCTTTTTTTTTAGTTCAAGCTCTTATACTCCATCCTAAGGTTGTCTGGTAGATATCGCTGTCAGCGATAAGACCGCCTTTGTACCCTTATTCATATAAGTTTCTGTGAAATTGTTACTTTTTTTGGTGTATAGTAAAGTATATAATATTCTATTCTATCAAATGTCAAAACAAGCCTTTTATTTTTGGTGAACTATACACCAGTCCGCTCTCTCGCACTAGAAAGGAGACTTGAGTCTCAGCAGTGGGAACTTTATAAGGCTGCTAAAATCGAAATGTCCAAAATACAAACTGGACTATTAGTAAATAGATTCTCCAATCAATTGTTACTAACTTTCATAAAATGACATACTACATACACCAATAAAGAAATCTCGAAACGACCACATTCACACTTTAATACATTCGTTCACGCTTCATTACCTCTCACACTTGACCGTGATTCTTTTCATTAGCGAAGCAGAGCACATCGAAAACGTTCATTCAAAGTAACCAATTTAGAATGACCTCTCATTTCTTGAAAGTCACTCGAGTTTGAACCTAATGAATGAAGAGATACGATTGTTATCTTTTTCGGTGAAGATCATCTTAACTTTGCGATAAAAGTCATTGAAGTTTGAATCATATTTTTTAAAGGATAAAGTCGTTTTTCATTTGATAATTGCAAAAACAATGGGATTCCCTAAATATGAGATAGTTCAACAAAGACGCTATAGTTTAAGTTGTAATATCTTATTAATTTAGGAAATATAGTGATTCAATTACGAGATAATTTAGCTGATTAGATCATCTAACTCCGGAAATTGTTTTTCTGTACTTTTTGTTGGAAAATCATCCAATACAATAGGGATTGTTGCCGTTTCTTTCTACGGATGGTACCTTTCCTGAGCGAGTCCGACTCACACTTGGCTGGTTTTTTTTTGTGTATATTTGGTAGATCTGAAACTAAAACTTTCATAATTTCGAAGAACGTTTGCCATTAATTTATTTTACTTTTTCATTTAACTTACGTAATAGTATTATTACCTTACGTAGATAAAAAGTGTGAAAACTTAAATTAAGTGTGTGTGTGTGGGTAAAATTTGTGTATACAAATAAACTATTTTCTTTCCTATCAACCAACATGCCCTTGAACTCACTGCCCCAACATAAAGCTCATACAAAAAAATACCCGTTACAGACCTCTATAGCCTTACCCTAGAAAACCTGATACTGAACAAAATTCTCATCAGACCGTAATCATAATAAAACTTATAATTATCACTCTGGACATAAATATGATACCAAATTAGGTAGACAGACGACAGAGCCAGTTTTAAAACGGCATGGGAACAAGTTGTAGCGGCCCGTCAGACTTTACTGGAGGGGTTGGGGCCACAAGATTAGCGGAGGCGGGATTGAGAGTGGTGCGAGTTGATACATTTAATATACTAGCTTTTATCAGCGGCTTCGCCCGCCTACATAAAATATAGCCTATGTCACTCAGGAATAAAGCAGCTTTCTATTGATGCTAAAATTTTTTCCAATCGGACCAGTAGTTCCAGAGATTACCTCCTACAAACAAAAAAATAAAAAAACAAACTTTACCTCTTTATTATATAGTGTAGATAGTGTAGATATATTCCACAACTATCACACAACGCTGTCTAGTCCCAAGCTAAGCAGAGCTTGTGTTATGGGTTCTAGACAACTGATAAACTTACTTATATATTTCTAAATACATACATATTATAGACAAATTACACCCAGACACAGAACAAATGATCGTGCTCATCACACAAACATTTGTCCTGGGCGGGAATCGAACCTACAACCTACGGCATAGCAGTCAGGGCCACTAACCACTAGACCAACAAGCCAGTCAAAATTCATTGCATTTTATTAATATAGGCCCTTATTTCAGATGGGAATATCATCTTTTTTTAATGCTATAAACAAGTGCTTGACTGCGACCCCACCTGATGGTAAGCAGTGATGCAATCGTTGATGTTGAGGTGCACTAGTCTATTAAAAGCTTGTTCACTCTAGCCTAATGACGTCTGCCGCTCTTGGGAGGGTGTGTCATACTTTTATTGCCTAAAAACTCACTTTTGTTACTTCTTTGCCTTCGTTTCTGGGCCCCAAGATTGTTGCAGGGCCCCACATGAGCTATCTTGTCACGATCAATTAACATCCTTTTTGGTGTACCTAGTAGCCACAAAAACCAGAATCCACGCTTGTGTAAAATTTCATAGGTTTTCTCACGAGTAGCTTAGGCTGAATTTTTTTTCCAGTTGTAACTGGAGCTGAAGCAATTGCCAGATATTTTACTGATTAAAACAGCTGCCCTTTGAGTTCCCGAGCTAAGTGAGGGGACACTTGCGGATAGACAACTTTATCAGCTTCTCTAGGGGCCCTGCAACCCGCTCCTTATTTGTCTACAGCGATCGAGTACAGTTACTCGCAATATTATCCAGTCGCTCACAATAGCTTTAATCGTGCTATACAGTCGTGAGGTACAGACGACGACAGAACCGTTCGCAAGCATTATTTTTGGCTTCAAAATCGTGATGGTGCAGCAATATTTTAGTTTTTTTGAAGATTTCTTCTTTTGAGACGATTGTGTTCGATATTTGATTTGAGGAAAAGATTTGTATTCAATGTCGATGGCTTGAAAAAATTTTGACGGTTAACTATCATTTCGACTGGCCTGTTGGTTTAGTGATTAGTGGCCCTGAATGCTATGCCGGAGGTCGTGGGTTCGAATCACAACAAACAAACTCTTGAGCTTTATAATATTCAAGTAAAAAAATCGGAACTACTACTTGAACTTCTCCCTACCTTAGTTTAAGTCTTCGGCGTTTGTTTGAGGCACAAGAGTTACTTACTTCAGATTAGTCATAGACATGACTCTTGAGCTGACTTTTGACTGGCCTGTTTGTCTAGTGATTAGTGGCCCTAACTGCTATGCCGGAGGTCGTGGGTTCGATTCCCACACTGGACAAATGTTTGTGTGATGAGCACAATTATTCTGTTCTGTATCTGGGTGTAATATATCTGGCTTATATAATAATATATCAGGCTTTTGAGCCTGCGACCTACAACTCGTAAGTCGGAGCCTCTACCACTCGGCCCAGCCAAGTGCATTACTTTGTGTAATTTATTTCATCACAACTGCTTTCAAAACGGTGAAGGAAAACATTGTGAGGAAACCGGCATGTTCTAGAACAAAAAATTCGAAGGCATGTGACATCCACCAACTCGCACTGGGTCCGTGTGGTGGATTATGGCCCATTCCCTCTCCTAGAGAGGAGGGTTATGTACCAGTAGTAGAAACATTAATAAGGCTAATAATAATGATGATGTTGAATCCAGATTAGTCATGTCTATGACTAATCTGAAGTAGGTATTTTTGGAGTCCCAAGTCGCGTGTTTAAACAAGTCTCCAACTGTTCGAACTAAACGATGACTTTGTAAAAAAGTTCGAAAAGATCACTGATAATGAAAAATTGGAAATCAAAAAGAAGTTCCGACGTAGTTAGTACAGTCAGCAGCACTTTAGACTATACAAATCTGTCAGATTTCTCCAATACATTTTGAACCTTGTTATCTTACGGTTAAGAATTGAAAATCGTTTGCAGAATTTTGACAGTATGTTGCAGTCGGATGTGTTGCGTACCGTACCTAGTTATCTGATTTTAATAATCATGAAACTGATTTAGAATCCTTTTAAGAAATTGCTGTGTCATTGTGCTGAAGTTCAGGGGTGTGGTCAAGCGACCGTCACTTTGGGTGCAGTGGCTGAGCGATTGACTGCTGTTCTGAGAGTCGCTAGCTTGATTCCCGCACGAAATAAGAATTTCTTCACATCCCTTCTCACCATACTGGGTTTATGACTAATTCTTACGCTGTCTCTTCCATAAAACTTTGGAAAATGCTTCCCCTTTGACGTCAAAAAAGCTGAAAGTAAATTTTCTTTCGGAACTAATTTCGGAACTAATACTTGAACCCCTCTCAAACTTAGTTCGGTCTTCGTCATAATTGTCATAGGTATTTTAAGTTCTCTTTATTATACTGATTTGATATATATTAGTAACCTAAGAAATCTCAGATATTTATCCTTACAAAAAGTACCACTACATATTTAAAAATTCTAACGGTATAAACAGAATATACATATTAATCAAATGTCAATCATATTCAATGGCCGCCGCTCTATATAAAACTATTATGTCCATAATTATGTATTGACAGGTACTAATAAATAAAGACTCTTTAAGGTGGGCTTTCCCGACTCGCCTATCGTCTACGTCGAGCATGGTTTAAAAGCTTGTTGCTTCATCTAAAGCAATCTAATGTGATCTTTGATGCCAAAGTATTGCGGATAAAGAGAGACAACACCTGAAAACTCTGTTGGCATTCAGTAATTCTACGATTTAGTCGAATGTTTTACAAAACTTGTTCCAGGAAATACGTGTTTTTATTAAACCCTTAAGGAACTTGAAAAAAAAAATGACAACGCTTAGAATCTAATCTAATCTTAATAGAGTTATAAAATAGCAGATTTTCAGAAGTCTTTACTGGATTACTCTTACCTACACAAATTTACATTTCGATTTCTATACAAGCCTAGATAATATCCACAAGATATCTGTGTATCCAAAATATCTGAAGAAAGATGTGTAATAACATCATAGTCACGTAAGAGCGGTTGTATGAAAATGTATGTAGGGTTGGCCGCTCTTAATAGTAACACACACATACATCATACGAAAGTGGGAAAATCCCAACTGGTTGTGACGCATCAAGCAAGGAATGAATAAGTCAATTCAATATTTTTCTTTTTTACATTGTTGTCAATATTGTATCTCTTTTGTCAGAATCATAGGGTCCTAAAATTTTATGTATTCTAACCTTTTTAGGGTTTCATAGTCAATAAGAAACCCTTATAGTTTCGCCAAGCCTGTCTGTCCGTCCGCGGATAATCTTAGCGACCGTTAGCACTATAAAGCTGAAATTTGGTATCAATATTATGTATATAAATCACGCCGAAAAAGTACAAAAACAAAAAGTGATAAAAAGTTTTATTAGGGTACTTCCCCTACACGTAAAATGGGGAGTGATTTTTTTTTAATTTCTACCATAACGTGTGATATATTATTGGATCTTTCTCCTCCGTCAAATACATCCAAAGGTTGTCTTTAAAAAATCGCTTTTAGCGATAAGACCGCCCATTGTAACGTCTTAGAAATTTTAAGCTGCTAATGTACCATATTGTATTTACTTACAATTGTGTATTTACATTAAAGAGCATATCTATCTATCTTTGGAAGGAGTACAACAGGTCAAAGCCAACTCGCAGGGGTCTTAGGGTGTTTTTAATATTGTGCGGATGTTATCACGCAGATTGCCCCGTACGCGTAAATGTCTTTTTCATACAAATATTAATATTTGAATACGCACGCAGAATATGATACTGGGCAGCCATTGCACATGCGGGGCAAACCCGCATTCACCTAAGTCTACCAAAACCAGCTACTTCGCAACACACACTAGTATAATCTAAAAACCGTTACAATCCGAAAAAACAGTACGAAACAAACCGAAAACTAATTAAAGAATAACGTATAAAACTTAAAACAAACAGAATAGCCACATGACAGGAAATGTTCAGAACTTTAACTCCACACAACAAGCAAAAGCAGCGGAGCAGTAGTGGCCGAGTGGTAACGGCCCCGACTTACGAGTTGTAGGTCGCAGGTTCAAACCCAGCCAGGCTTATTACTTTGTGTAATTTATTTCATCACCACTGCTCTCAAAACGGTGAAGGAAAACATCGTGAGGAAACCGGCATGTCCTAGAACCAAAAATTCGAAGACATGTGACATCCACCAATCCGCACTGGGCCCGCATGATGGATTATGGCCCATTCCCTCTCCTAGAGAGGAGGCCTGTGTCCCAGCAGAGGGAACATTAAAAGGCTGATGATGACAATGAACAAGCGAAAGTGCAAGCACACATAAACCTCCTTCTTTTATGGTGAGAAAAATCATCTAATGATGAAAGCCGCATTTGGGTGTGTCAAACTCTTATTGACTAAATAACCCACCCCATTCCTTCTTAGCCCTCATAACGGGGTCTGATCTTTCTTTTAGAAACTGTACCGGTGCCCCAGTAGTCTTTGGCCCTGCAGTTGGGCCGCTACATTTGCTGACAAACTCCTTGAGGCGCGAGGGAATGGAGTGCGCCGTTGACGACTTGGCTTGGTCTGGAAACCGTCAATGCGCCACCGGTACATGATGGACATCCCTCATATACGTATACAACGTTTTAGCAACACTTTCATTGTGCCTACAGCCAAGGAGTGGAATTCCTTGCCGGAGTCTGTGTTTCCTAATGGCTACAACCCTGGAACCTAGTAAAGAGTGAAATAGGTTCCTTCTAGGTAAGCGCGCTCCATCGTCGACCGCATCGTCGCTTTCCATCAGGTGATATAGCGGTCAAGTGCAAACCTATAATCAATAAAAAAAATATCAAAATTTAAAGAGATTACAAAAAAACTGATTATGTGCAAAAAAAAATATTCTTTCTTTTCTGTATATTTCTGTTGGGTGGCATTGCCAAGTTTAAGGTCAACGTACACAAACAATGGTTATTTTGTTACGCATGCGTTACGGGCGGCCGCGTTGCAGCTCGCAAGGGCGAGTGGTATAATGTGTTAGGTAATTTTTAAGCTATTACCGCGAAACGATATGGTATGCATCTTCAGAGGCTAAGGTAAAGAGGTTACTGTTAAACGGAGTGAATAGTTACAAATCGGGGGTGAATAGAAACAACATTTTAAAAATCTCTTACGAATAAGCTCACAAATTTTGATTTTGAATGTTAATCGGTTTGTTGCCATCCTAATCTCTTGGAGAAGCGCATTCCACAAAGAAATAGCTTGAACGAAGAAGGAACAGTGAAGAAAGTCAGTACGATTTGTAGGACATTGCAGAAGGCGGTTATGAGATGATCGTAGAATCTTCGAATCGTTTTAAATCCACAGTTACTCTTGAACAACAGTACAGCAATCACATTGGCCCTAGTAATCGCTATAGTATAGGTTCCAACGACGTAATCTGTGAACCTAGATAGATAAGAGATTATGTCTAAACTAGTGGGACCACACGTTCAATTATTATTATTATCACTTACTAGTTGACGCCTGTGACTTCACCTACTTCAGGCACATAAAAGAGCACAATTTCATTGGTCATAATTTCAATTGTTCTTTTTGCTCGGAACCCTGTCCCTTTAAAATAAGTTA
The DNA here is from genome assembly GCA_029852875.1 of Mythimna loreyi. Classification (NCBI taxonomy): domain Eukaryota; kingdom Metazoa; phylum Arthropoda; class Insecta; order Lepidoptera; family Noctuidae; genus Mythimna; species Mythimna loreyi. Next base: position 14,799,971 of record CM056801.1, on the reverse strand, counting down.
TTCCTTATAACATCAGCTATCTACCAATGGAAGTCTCATTAAAATCGGTTTCGCAGTTATGGAGATTAGTCTAAACAAAGACAGACAATGTTTAAAACAAATCTTATAAACTAATCAATATATAGGTGATTGGTAAATAGTGACCGATACTTATCATATAAGTATCGGTCACTGATTACCAGTCACCCTATATTTTGATACTACAAACCCACACTTTTTTTGTGGTGAGAAAAATCATCTAATGACGAATTCCGCCCCGGGGCGGTGCGGAAAACAGTGTCAGGCTCTTACTGACTAAACGACCCAGCCCATTCCTTCTTAGCCCTTATACTGGGATCGAACCGACCGGGGCCCCAGTAGGCTTCGGCTCTGTGGTTCAGCCTCTACATTTGAAGACAACTCCTTGAGGCGTGCAGGAATAGAGCGCGCCGTCGACGACTGGCCTTACAAACCGACACTTCAATTTTATTTATACGTACAGATCACCACGGAACTGCGGTATCATTGAACAGAGCGTACTACCATAAAATGCTACATTCATACTGTATTATGGAATACAAGTAGTTGACCGAATTTTCATATCTTCTACCGCTACCACTGCTGGGATTCAGGCCTCCTATCTAGGAGCGGGAATGGGCCGTATGGGACACGACAGCAACCTTGAGCGAACAAAAGAGGAACTACCGTCACTTTTCGCGCATCAAGATTATTCGAATCATAATTTATCCTTCATTTGCAAAACACAATATATGAATAAAATAAATTATTAAAGGATTTGTTCTTTAAATTATCTTTTAGTTTGTGAAACTTCCATAAAAATACGTCGTATATCAAAATATAAGAAAATAGTCTACTTTAACATTTTTTTTCAAAACAGACCGACAAGCCGTTCAGACGTGATGTTTTTTTTTTATGGTAGGTGAAAATCATCGAATGACGAAACCCGCTCTTGGGCGGAGCGGGAGACCAGTGTCAGACTTTTACTGACTAAAAAACCTACCCCGTACCTTCCTTGCCTTATTCCTGGAGTCGAGGTAACAGTTTGCACCACCCTAGGCTCCAGGAGGCTCAGACGTGATGTTGGATTTAAAATTATCAAAGTCAATAAATCCCCATTTTATAGTTTTGATGTACTGGGTCACTTTACAAACAATTAAGATTAATCTAACACTACCTCTCTAGCTATATGTATACATAGATATTGTGTTTATGTTCTTTAAATATAACCCTTCTAGCAGACGACTGTTTAGTGTGACGATACTTGAAGGAGGTATGTGCTTATGTCAAACAGTGAAAGCTTTTCGGCAAAAATTACAATGATAACCTACACAAAAAAACAGTCACCAACCCAACATCCCTCACTGCTAATCAGTACAAAACAATCCAAGATAACCTCTCCCCAACGCTATCTACAAAGAAATCAGTTACAGACTCTAACTAAAATATTTATAGATACACACACGTACTGCACACGTACACGTACTGCCAGAGAAGAGGTCAAGAAAGCTGAGCAGGCCGAAGTCATTGACGAACCTGGTTTGGGAGCTAAAGGGTTGTCCAGATCCGGATAAACCTAAAACTAGAATTAAGAATGAAGGCTACAAGAAGATTGGTAACAAATTGTCTTTGGGAGCTCAGAAGAGGGTGCCAACGTTGTACCTTTACGTACTGTACACGTATTGCATAACGGTTTATTTATAACCAATGTTATTGACCGGCCGTTTCTTTGTTACACTGTTTGTTAGCTAATCGATCGTTTAGAGGTTAGGTTAGGCTGCGAACGCGTTGGACAGTTGCGAGTTTGCGCGGTTAGGTTTTTGGAGAAATATGGTTAGTTTTAATGGCAACAAGGAATTGAAGTACAAACACTTAGCTTTTAAATAAGTTAATACAGTCGAAAACTATTGTATAGTATTCGTAATAAATAATGAATAAGTTATTTCTAGGCAAGCGTGCTCTATCGTCGACAGCATCATCGCTTGTCCAATAGTCGTCTTCTCTCCTCATAAGCGACCCTATCAATAATAAAAAAACTGTAGTATTTCAACAATTAAATCAAATAAATAATCCATAATTCAATTAAGTCTTTATGTTAGATTACCTCAAAAAAATTGACAAAGTTAAATTGTTCTAAAATAGAGAGTAAGGGTTCTTTCCGACTCTACGAGTATTACATCATAGTTACATTTCTTCCGAAGATTTCTGACATACCGCCAATTTTGAATACCTTGAATTTTGATGATGTTATTGACATATCAAATTGTTAGTCAAGTCATTTATAAATTAAACTGTCTTATAGTAAATAAGAGATACAATATTCCACCTATTCACTACTTTTCCACTAGTATCACTACATAGTATAAAACAAACTCGTTTTCCACTGTCTGTCCCTAAGTATGCTTAGATCTTTAAAACTACGCAAATGTTGCTGATGCGGTCTTTTTAATAGATGAAGTGATTCAAAAGGAAAGTTTGTATGTATAATACATGCATAATATATTTAATATCAGCATTGCACCCGTGTGAAGTTGGGGCGGGTTACATACAATAACAGCATAAAAAATCCTTCACGCGATTTTTAGCCGCGTCACATCGCGTGTCTCCAATCCATACGCAGCCTAACCTCACAGTCAACACTATAAACAATTTATTGCATCGGTTTACGCACTTCGAGAGGCACGTGATTCTGTAAATGTTTATTGTAAAACTAGGTTTTACTGGCGGTTAACCGAAGTTTAGTTTAACGGTTTTAACCGCGTACGGTAGCCAGCGTGAGATTCTTATGTGTATCACTGGTATAAGGAAAATGGTACCAAATGATAGTTATTCTACGGTTGAATAGGTTTGAAGAATAATTATGGGTTTTGAGGCTTTTATTATCATGAAAGAGTCCATAGTAGAGCATTGTAAATAACTGCATATATATGGGTATTCACAGCGCGCACTGTTTCCGTGCGCCTCAAGGAGTTTTAAGCAAACTGTAGGATACTAGGTTGAAGCCTCCTGGGGTCGAGGGTTGATGCGAAAGCGTTACACCGGGGCTCAGGGACTAAGGCAAGAAAGGAACGGGGTAGGTTGTTTAGTCAGTAAGAGTCTGACACTGTTTCCCGTTCCGCCCAAAGGCGGGATTCGTCATTCGATGATTTTTATCTACCACAAATATCTTCGTCGCTTAGTGTGAGATATTCGCAATAGCATTCTAAGAACTGTATCGGAGAGTTAAACATCTCCAAGGGTAATTGCTACTAATAATAAGTCATTTATTAAGTTCACACTGAACTTATATTGTTGTGTCCAATATACATGCACCACTGTATTGGGTGTCGTGGTATTTTATTTTGAAAGTCTTAGATGTCTTCAGTCCTAATAAGATTTTGAAATCTTCTATTAGAAAATTTGAATTAGGTATAGAATAAATTGAAATTTTTCTAAAAAAAAAACATAATCTCACCGAATTCTTAGTTTGGTGACTAGGCACCTTATCATAACTCATTATCCTCTTAAACTGCCAACGGGCATTCCATACCTGTATCCTAAGACACCAGAACATACCATAGTTTAGGAATCAAAACAGAGATTTTTTTTAATCATAAGAATTTTAAAGCAGCAGACTTTTAGTGAAAAAAAAAATACCTTAAATTTTAATGTGTTTTTTCTCTCTCTTCCCCAGATGTGACTAACCCTGCCATGGCAGCCACAGATGGCCAAGTAGTGGCCGCAGCATCGCGCTGGTGCGACGAAGGCAGCTACCTCCGAGAGTTCGCAGTCAAGAACCGACTGCCCAGCGTCGCCAAAATCATCAAAGGACAGTATGGAGGACTTGGCGTACCCACGCTCCCAAGCCCTGGGCTACAAAGCACAGCCCTACTTGTGTCAGCAGGAAAGAGAAAGAAGATCATCGCTCAAGCCATAAAACTTAAAGAAGGGAGACGAATGGTCAGTGTCGGACCAAGAATAGCTATCCCAGAAACGTATAAGGGTTACTTTGAGCTACTAAGCGAAGAAGGCCGGGCTGTAAGGTGCATTGAATCAGTATCAGAACTGGCTAGACGAAAGCTAGATGATGGCTGTCTTGTCAGAGAACCAGTAAGAGTTATTTGTGCTAAAACAGACTTAGATGGTAATGTCACCGCTGATGGAGCAAGGAATCTACCAGCTGGAGAGGTTATCATGCCTAAAGGAGAAACTTTCTTAGGTAAGAATAAGTATTTGAAATGTACAGACTCTAAAGGTGATATGGTGCTATTGAGTCTAGATCAAAGAGGGAAGTTTTCAGCAGTTGCTAAGGAAGAGAATATAAGTGGAGTGCATACAGCTAAGACATTATTGACTAAACGTTTGCCTATAACAGTGAGACTGGTTCATGGTACACCGCCAAGAGGGCTCAAAAGTGCCAGCCATTTTGTACCAGAATTAAGACTGCTGTCAATGTTTGAAGAAGACCATGTCTTTGCTCTACCTCTTCCTAAAGAAGGTAATGCATTAGTAGCACTGCCATTGGCAGCGCCACTCAAAATGCAAAAATGCAAAAACGAGGATCAAATAAAGAATTTCATGGAATTCTCTAGACTAGTGGAAAAGTGCAATCGATTGTTGGTGGATGTTGTAGACAGGATACATGTATTAGATGGGAAGCTCGGTGACCCAAAGAGGCTTCTGAACGGGCCTTTACACGCGCCTCCGTTAGTCAAAACTGGTTATTTCCTTCGACGCAGTGCGTCTTCAGACACAGCCAATCAACACAAACATATGTCACGCCATAACCATATTTATAGCAGTCATAGAGACGAGAATAGTATCCCAGACGAGTACGATGAAATAGACCAAATTTATGACTATGTTCGTGGCTTTGCTCCTCTTCCTAAGAACATCAAAGCTTCTTATTCAAACGAGCCAACTCCGAGACACGAATCGGCTCCTGCATCCCCAGCGGCTACTCCAATCCACATGCCTCTAATCACAGAAATAAAGCCGGAACCACCGCCAATAGAAACCATACCAACAAAGAAGCCATTGAACATCCAAAAAGCAGAAAAGAGAACTAGGAAAGCACCCGCACAAATAAAAGAAACTCCAGTCACGGTTTACAAAGAGAAATGTTCTATAGCACCAGCAGCAAACCTTCCGAAACTATACATCAAAAACAGTGTCAATAACAATAAGAATAGAATGGTTTTCCGTCAGAAAAGTACTTCACCGACTAAAGAGGCCCCTAGTCCAGTAGCTAGTCCGATTCGACCAATCAAAGGAGACTCCCCGATTTTCAATATTCGATATAAGAGCCTGTCAAATATCCACAATGCTATGGAGTTGGATGGTACCTTAGACTCAAGTCATTCTGGTGGGAGGACGTCGGGAGACTCGGGGAATGGGCCAAAACTGCCAGAGAAGAGGTCAAGAAAGCTGAGCAGGCCGAAGTCATTGACGAATCTGGTTTGGGAGCTAAAGGGTTGTCCAGATCCGGATAAACCTAAAACTAGAATTAAGAATGAAGGCTACAAGAAGATTGGTAACAAATTGTCTTTGGGAGCTCAGAAGAGGGTGCCAACGTTGTACCTTTAAATGGTAAGTTGAACTTTATTACTCTAACAATGGAAGTCATTCTTCGTTGTCCATTACCTATCACTTACTTACCATTCTTAATTACCGTCCATTACTAGCCTAAATTTAGGCTCGCCCATTTTGAACGGCTTGTAGCGATATCTACGACGCCACAAAAGAACTACAAGAATCCTGCATCGCTCAATGAAAGTTCTCCGCGCGATTAGAACATATACGATAGCCCGAAGTCAACTATCGGGCAATAGCCCACCAGACTATAACACCTGTCTGGTCGGAGGATCCTCCCTTTTCAACGGAGGTTTGCGGGACTTTACTCTCTGTTCCACTTACCCCCAAGGGCTGTACTGTACCTACATGATAATAAAAATTTACTTTGCCGTGTAAACTTAAATTGCTTTGCAGTATAAACGAAGAAGAATTCCAAAACTTGTAAACAGTTTGTGAACTTTAGAATTTAATGAAAAACGCGACTTTATGTATATTGGCATAGTTGGTTAATGAGATTCTTAAAACTTTACTAACTATAGTACGCGACAAATAAGTTGAACCAAAATGGCTACCATCATTGAAACCCGCATATCTGTTACTGTACAGTAAAGGCAGATCGTCATTTGGGTTATCGTGGCCGTTACCACTCAGTCACCACTTCGAGAGCAGTGGTACAAAATTTATTGATCTTGCAGATTTTTTTCGCGATTTCTGGTTTAGTCAGTAAGTTGTTTGTTATTATAACTACAATTATGTGTTTCAGTATCAGTCACTAATACCAGTCACCCTGTATGATAGTAATACTATTGCTGTATAGCTCCCTCCCTCTTTAATTCATTAAGGCCCAAGCGAGCGCTGGCACTCGAAAATCTATTGTTCTTTAATTGTGTCTGTAACTAAGGTACTCAAAAGGAGAAGGCAAATCCTTTGACTTCAAATCGACTTATATCCTAGCAATAGTTAAGCATGTCCATAGAAGCTATTTAATTTTGTCAAAATACTGAAAAGTTAATACAAAAGTCCAATGCAATCTGCTTCATTGAAATTATGTTGTCTAACAAAACTTTTAAAACTTACATCTCTCTCCCACTGCGTGAACATCAAAACTGAAACGTCATCAATGTAAAGGTGTATGGCCTGCAGATCACCTAAGTCAAGTAAAGTGACTGTACGGTACCCCTAATCTAGTGCGTAGTAGTGAAGGGTCGATCTGGCCGGATCTGGTACACATGAAACACTATCGATTTGTAAAGATAAAATAAAAAAAATAAAGTAGTTTTTTTCTAAAACTCGTATTAATAATATGCATGTATGAAATTTATTTCTTTAGGTAAGCGAGTCAATGACTTTGTAGGTAGTTGTCGGTCGTTGCGTACTAACTACCTATGGTCATTGAACTCATTCAGCTAACGTTCCCTTCAAGAAATTAATTTCGTGCATGCGTAAATTAAATTGAGTTTAAAAAAAAAGTTCTTTATTTTTTATTTATTTATTTTACAATTAATCTATATATATAAAAGTAGAAACTGACTGATTGACATTTCAACGCACAGCCAAAACTATTGAGCCTACAACAAAAGTGTGAAATTGTGCACAAGGCTTCTTTTCATGACGTAGGCGAACACTAGGAAAGAGTTTTTTAAAAATTTAGTTCTTAAAGGGATGTAAAGGGGGTCTAAACTTTTGTATGCAGAACCCTACTTTCACGCGGGCGAAACCGCTGGCTAGTAAGAAATAAAAGAATGAAAATTTTTAATTACGAATTTTTCATTCATGTACCGAATCGACCCTCCGCGGGACTAAAACGACCAAAATTTAACGGTGTATATAATTCGATGTTCAAATTTAATTTGACTTTACAAAAACAAGCATTTTCAATTCTACTACTAGATATGTAAACTCATGTGACTTGTAACACAAATCTGTAGAATTGCCAAATGCTTTTGGTATCATCAAATGTCGTAAGAACTTCGTGATATGCCAACGGCAAAGTTTCCTATAAATTGTGAAAATGAAAACCTATGTGTACCTCGGTATTAAGACGAAGACAGCTTTTAGCTTTTATTTTACTCAACACTTTTTTTAAATTTCTTAGACTTTTTTATGGTAGGTAAAAATCATCCATGACCAGTGATGACAACTTCGAAACGTGGTCGCTAGCAATGGGCCTCATAAGAAGACTCAAAGGCACTCAAAGGGCAATGGAAAGGAATATGCTCGGAGTATCCTTGCGTGATCGAATCAGAAATGAAAATATCCGTAAGAGAACCACGGTTGCTGGCAAAGCGAAAAGAATCGCTAAACTTATGTGGCAAAGGGCAGGACACATTGCACGCAGAACAGATGGCCGCTGGGGTCGAAAGGTTATGGAGTGGCGATGGCGTACCGAAAGATACAGCGATGGAAAGCCTCCCATAAGGTGGACCTATGACCTGGTAACGTTTGCTGGATTCCGTTGGATGCAAGACGCATAAACCCGGCCTTTGTGGCGGCGCTTGGAGGTGACCTATGTCCAGCAGTGGACGTCTTTCGGCTGAAATGATGATGAAAAATCAACCGAAGACAACTCCCGCCCTGGGTTTGAACCCGAGACCTACAACTAACAAGTCCATCATTGCTCTTCGTCTTTATGTCTAGTCCTGGCCTTAATTCAAGCATTTTGTAATTCTAAATTCTTGTATGGGTTAGTTCGATTGGTAATTAAGTAAATTGGTATGTTGTAGTAATATGTTGTTTTCTATTACTGTTATCACGATTGTAATTTAAATCGTCTTCATGTTAAATGTTTCCTGTGAATTACAACGTTAGTTTAGAATTTAGGATATCTTGGATTCTAGAATGGACTTAGCTGCATTTTTTTTCCTTAACTTAGAAGCTTTTTGTATGGTAGGTAAAAATCATCCAATAACGAATCCCGCCCTTAGGCGGAGCGGGAAACAGTATCAGACCTATGTCAGTGGATGATTTTTACGCACCATTAAAAAAAAGTGAATTCGCGCGTGAATTCAGGGCACTAATGTTTAGCCACAATTATAGCTTTCAGTTTAAGTCGATCGGTCGTTCCCGAGAGAAAGGTTCTTGACATACGGACAGACAGATGGACAATAAAATGATCTTAAAGGCATTCCGTTTTTCCTTTAATCCTAAAAATGATTTTTATTATATTTTCGTATTGCAATATTGAGAGCAGTGGTGGCCGAGTGGTAACGGCCCCGACTCACGAGTTGTAGGTCGTGAGTTCAAACCGGCACACTACCTCACCACTGCTCTCTAAACGGTGAAGGAAAACATAATTATGTCCTAGAATCAAAAATTCGAAGACATGTGACAACGATCAATTGGCACTGGGCTCGCATAGTGGATCATGGCCCATTCCCTCTCCTAGAGGCACACAGGCCCTAGAGGCACACAGGCCTCTAGGAGAGGGAATGGGCCCAGCAGTGGGAACATTAAAAAGGCAGACAAGAGATTACAATATTAATAAATAGGAATTCTCAATAACATTAAAATATTTTAATGAGACATTCAATATACTATTCGATTAATACAATTACTTATTTGAAACAGTAAATTTTGATTGATTGCAATTAAAACCGTTATAAAATATTAAACGTATAATAAAAATGTTAGATAATAATCTATCAAAATGTCATGATAAGAATTATAGAAGAATAGTTTCAGTTTTCATTTTTTTTTAATGTTTCCTATTCGGCTTAGATAGTTTTAGGGTACCGTACCTAAAAATAAAAAAACGGAACCCATAGATCACTTTGTTGTCCGTCTAAATGATAAATGATCTTTATTTTGCAAGTAGGTTTAAAAAAAACCTTTTACATGTAACTTTTTTCGAATCTAGATGCGTCCGGTGTTTCCTAGGTGGCTACCCTGAAAAGAAATACCGAAACAAAGTCTGTCCATCTAAAAAGACACTTTATTTCGGAAACGCGTGGAGGTATCTAGTTGAAATTTATACCATACACAGTCCCTTGAAGCTGCAATACAATATCATAGCAATAAATTCTTTTTTTTTCTGAAAAGTACATTGATGATCGAAGTGAAAAGACCATAAAAATTGGTTAATAAGTAAAACAGCCATTAGGATTTCAAGAATTGATAGAAGAAATTATGAAATACCACAAAGTAATGCACCTTGCTTTGAACCTACGACCTACAACTTGTAAGTCATGGTCGTCACCACTGGGCCACCACTGCTCACTGGTTGACTAATACTTGATGCTTTTTATCAATCAAATGTCTGAAGTAATCGTTCTCAACAAGACAATTGACAAAAGCCATAGTGTCATTGTGTAGTTTTTTGTATATTTAAGAATTCTTGTGATTGTCAGCTTCGAAATCTTGTTAACAAAAAGGACAAGCGTAGTGCTTACAATATGAATATTATCATAATAATTTTTGTTTTATGCCACAAAGATCACACAACGCCGTCTAGTCCCAAGCTAAGCAGAGCTTGTGTTATGGGTACTAGACATCTGATAAACATACTTGTATACTTCTAAATACATATATATTATAGATAAATTACACCCAGAGACAGAAAAAATGATCGTGCTCATCACAGAAACATTTGTCCTGGGTGAGAATCGAACCCACGACCTCCAGCTTAGCAGTCAGGGTCACTAACTACTAGACCAACAGGCCAGTCTTTTATGGTTCCGTTTATCAAAAGGAAAAACTGAAACCTTTTAGTATCACTTTGTTATCTGTCTGTCAAGACCCTTTATCACAGGAACGCATGCAAGTTTACCATATATACTCAAGTCTGGGATCCCTTTCATCTGCGAAAAAATCAAACTTCTAAGTTAATTAAATAATAAGATACGACTGTTGATTTCGCAAAAAACGTATATTTTGACATTCTCATCCATCATTCAATCGTTGATGGTGAGGCGCACTAGATTAAGAGGCTATTCACTCTAGCCTCACAAAGGCATCTATACACACAAAATGTTTTGGGAACAAACACAGTCATTACACAGCTTAGGAGTGGAATTCCCTGTCGGAGTCTGTGTTTCCTGATGGCTACAACCTGGTAATCTTTAAGTCAAGAGTGAATAGGTTACTTCTAAGTAAGCGCGCTCCATCGTCGACTACATTGTCGCTTTCCATCAAGTAAGATAGTGGTCAAGTACGAACCTTTAGAGGTATAAGGGGGACAGAGAGTAAAGTCCCACATACCTCCGTTGAAAAGGAAGAATCCTCCTACCAGACAAATGTTGTTTGGTCTGGTGAGCTACTGCCCGATAGTTGATTTCGGGCTGTCGTATATGTTCAAATCGCGCAGAGAACTTTCATTGCGCAAGATTCCTGTAGTTCTTATGTGACTCCATAGGTGGCGCTACAAACCTTTCAACAATAAAAAAAATCGGATGGTAATTATAATAATAACGTTTTTTTTTAGTTATAGTATTAAACCAAGTAATATTCCCGGGGCAAACTTGGCCGGAGATCAACTTGGCCCTAGACAAAGAAGTTTGGAAGGAAAAAGGAGAGGCCTTTGCCCAGCAGTGGGACATACAATAGGCTACTAAAAAAAATCCCGGAACAACATTTAGATCGTGTTTTGTTTAAAAATAGAACGGCATACGTCATTCTATCGATCTAGAAATCTGCATGCAATCTGATGAACTAATTAGGTATATCCTGCGGCGTCGCTCGGTCAATAACTTCATAAAAAAACCTAATCAAGATCGTAATAGTATTCATCACACAGTTAGGCAATTAGTACTATTATGATGTTTTTTATATGGAGATTGAAAAATACCGCTTGTTCTGCTTAGAAATTTGTGATATATGGTTCTGTAGTTGGTAGGTAGATTGTATGAGAAACCAGGCAAGTGAGAGAAGGACTTATTATATAATATATTACTTATATTTAATTCCCGAAGTGAGTTAGAAGATGTTTCCGAATCGTATTTTTGTTTTGTGACTAAACTACTTTACAGTTTTCAGATTTTTTTCCTATACTTTTACTATTTATTTATTTTATAATTTTTGTATACAAATAATATTTAAATAAATAAATATAAGGAGATACAAAATTACAGAAAAATGTTACAAAGGTACTTACTGCTTATTTCTAGAAGAAATTTCTTCCAGAAGACCCACGAAAGGAGAGACAAGAAGAAATGTAGACAATAGTGTATAGAAATAAAAAGAGGAATTTTTGAAATTTTAAATTAACGTAATAAATGCATATATAACTATAATATACCGTATACCAAAAGTAAATTATACATAATACTCAAACTAGAGCGGAAAGATAGTGCTCTTTTACTTTAGATTTCAAGAGCAAAATTGTAAAATTACAAAAAAGAAATAGTAATTGTTATTAATTGCACTTTTTAGACAATCGCATAAAAAAGTAAAATACTAAAAACAAACTTTCTGGAAAAATTAAGATATAGAAACTAAAATTTTCAACCGAATAAATTTTCAACCGAATAAATTTCGTACACCCGTGCGTACAGTTCGAAAACTATCGTTTTTAAGATCAGCCAAATTGTACCCTACTATGTACAATCAGCCTTCCTGTATCACATAACACAAGCATTTCCTACAACACAAACGCGCATAAAAAACCCAATATCAAACTACCCCCAAGGCCAAGGTTACCCCTAATATCGTCATTAACATGCCAACTTTTACGCGACTAATTTGCACGTAATTGAGCCCCGCCTAATTTTAGCCACCGCCCAGTTTAGCCACGAACACCGCACCCAGGGACTATCATATTTTTCATTAAGCTAACTGCCTTAATGGAAAATAGGTAATGGTTCGCGATATTATTTTTAGACTGCACGATATGTTTTTTCGTGGTGTTGTTTTCGCATAGCAAGATTCGCCCGTTCCCCGGAAAGCATGTTAAGCCGAATGGCAACAACCAGGATGATGAAATAGCTAGAAATATATAGGTACTAATATGTACCCAGTAATAGATTTTCTGCCATTTTTTTGGTTGATACTTAATACTAGCTTTTGTCAGCGGCCCGCGTACATAAAAAAAAAACAGCCTATGTCACTCAAGAGTAAATCAGCTTTCTATTGTTGCTAATTTTTTTCCAATCGGACCAAAAAAACAAACTTTACCTCTTTATTATATTAGTGTAGATTATTTATTTTTAATATTATAGTAGGTACGGAACCATAACGTGCGAGTCCAATTCACACTTTGCCAGTTTTTTCTTCAAAGATATACCTGCCAGTTACCTACCTAACCAGCCTGCCTACCTTACTAACTCTTCCTTTAAGATAAGATATGTAGTAAAAACTGGATGTCTAGTTTTTGTCCCTATAGGCCTAGCGTATTCAATGTATCTATAAATAAGACCTGAATAATGTATAGATGGGACTTAGAGACTGTTCACACTTTGATGTAAAGAATTATTTAATAGTATATACCTTCTGACTAAGTGAGGTTATATCCAAGAGTAAAGTTTCGAAACTATCGGATATCTACACTAATATAATAAAGAGGTAAAGTTTGTTTTTTTGTTTGTAGGGGGTAATCTCTGGAACTACTGGTCCGATTGGAAAAAAATTAGCAACAATAGAAAGCTGCTTTACTCCTGAGTGACATAGGCTATATTTTAGGCTAGTATGAAATAAATAATATCCGTAAACGCAAGCAATACAAATAAATAAAATGATACCTAATAATTAAAAATTTTGTTTATGTTATTTAATAATTATCTAATCCTATTTGACCAATCAGCTGTTTTAGAAACCAATACTTAGCTTGGCGGATAAATTAAATTAAATAGGTACATTGGATTAGATAAATTAGTGAATAACACTTCACTAATTTATCTAATCCAATGAATTTAATTTAATTTATCTATTGCCTGTACTGTAACTTTTTTTATATAGAATTTATTATATTAATGCATGAAATAAAAGATAAATAAGTAAAAGTTCCGGATTGTTTCGGGTCGTTGTAGTTCAAATAATAAGTTAAGCCATGTTTTTGTACGTTTTGTTTGGCAAACTGTTTTTTAATTTAAATTTTAATCTCGCTATTTATACGATGGGCCCAAAAAGTAGTCTGTTTTCAAATGATATTCAATTTTTGTTTAAAAAAAAATTAGAAAGTATTTTACAGAGTGGGATGGAAATATCAGTTTTGTAGACAAGTAGTTTTGTCGAATCCAGTCAGAATTACATGGATTTTAAGGTAATAATTTCATGACTGTAACTATAATGATAGAGCAGTGGTGGCCGAGTGGTAACGGCCCTGACTTACGAAGTTGTAGGTCGGGGATTCAAACCCAGCCAGGCACATCACTGTGTAATATAATTCATCACCGCTGCTTTTCAAAAAAAACACTGATTTACTTCACCTTTTTTTGAAAGCAGCGGTTTCTATTTCGAACAATACAAAAGATGTTTTTGCACCTGAACATATATAAATTAATAACTACAAGCTCAGATCATGTACTTATTATCTTACTACAGTTTACACAAAAAAATTCTCTCACGTCATACTCAGTAATTGATTTGTTATAATTAATTACACTGATGAGTTCAAAGATCTGAAAGCAAGGAACTATTTATAAGTATTGACAGATACTCACTTAGTAGTCACACAAAAAGTTCTGAGAGATGAAAAACTGTGATGTGAAATCAATTAGAGATGTATTAACTAAGTACCTATTCACGCATCAAAAAGGATCAATGTCAGATAAGACTTTAAAAAAATAAAGAAAAAAATCAAAGCCTAAGTATAGTGCTATACTTAAGAAACTCTTTGATAATTAATATTATAATCATCATCATCATCCTACCCTTATCCCATATTACTTGGGGTCGGCGCAACATGTTTTTTTCTTCCACTCTGTCCTGTCACCCGTCACACTATCACTAACTCCTTTTTCTTTCATATCACTTCTCACACAATCCATCCATCTCTTCTTCGGCCTCTCTCTTCCTCTCCATCCATCATCATCATCAGCCTTTTAATGTTCCCACTGCAGGGACACAGGCCTCCTCTCTCTAGGAGAGGGAATGGGCCATAAACCACCACGCGGGCCCAGTGCGAATTGGTGGATGTCACACGTCTTCGAATTTTTGGTTCTACGACATGCTGGTTTCCTCACGATGTTTTCCTTCACCGTTTTGAGAGCAGTGGTGATGAAATAAATTACACAAAGAATTGCACCTGACTAGGTTTGAACCAACGACCTACAACTTGTAAGTCGGGGCCGTTACCACTCGGCCACCACTGCTCTATTTTCCACCTTTCAATATCTAATAAATAATCCTTATAAGTGTATACTGCCCTTTATAGGGCAAAGATCTTCCCTACCCAGTTCTTAGGGTTCAGCGAACACGCACAAAAAACGCCGCAAAAACGCTTTTAAAGTTCAATGTAGATAGAATCTTTTTAATATGTATTAGTGTTGAATATCAGGCAGGTGTGCGACTAGTAAATGAATTATTTATTGTAAGAATAAATATTTTATTTAAACTTTAAATGAAGAAAGTTTTCTGGAATGTAAAGCTACTAAAGCACGCGGCGAATAAATTGAACCAAAATGGCCGTCGTTGTTGAGACCTGAAAATTGGTTACTGTGCATTGTAATTCGCCTTTTTGTTTCAACTTACATGCCGTTTGTTGTATCCTTCATATTTATTGTTCATTCCTAATATCTCTCAAAAGTTTTTTATTTGTTTGTATCGTATTTTTGTTTTATGTCTAAATATTTTCAATCTCAAATTAGACTAATGTTGTCTTATAATATAATAAAAATAGAAGAAATAAATAAAAAAAAAGAAAATATATTTATTAACTTATATATTTATAAAAAAATACTTGTAAGTGTTATTTTGAAAATGTAATTGCCAATATCAGTTGCTAACCCCTTGACAGTCCTCAAGCGAACGCCGGCGTTCGGGGGTACTACAGCGAACGCCGGCGTTCGCGGGTATTATCGGAAAGTTATTTGTCTATAAAACTTTTTTTTTACGTTCTTGGATAAATATCAAAATACCCTACAAAAATAAAATGCTCAAATATTGTACATTCTATTTTTGAAACTTTGACAACGGCGCGTGGCGCGAAATCAGGAGCGCGAGCGCCGGCGCTCGCTTGGGTTTCAAGGGGTACAGCAATAACAACTTTTAATGGTATTTATTTTTTTACGAGTATCCGTTAAAGTCCAAACTGCAAGCTTGCCAAGTTAGAAAGACCGTACTGCATATGGGAATTTACATATTTGTAAACGTATCCACGCGTGGGAAAATATTCCTTTTTAATTAAAAATGCTTAACTTTAGTAGTAAGTAAGTAGTTACTTTAACTCAAGTCATTAGTTTTACTTGTTTATATATTCGAGTGTAAGAACCGATACAGTTTTACCTACAGGACGTAGAGACAAACAAACAAACGTTTTTCTTTCTTTTCTTCTTTTAGACAAAGTAAGAAAACTATTCTTTCTTTCTTTTCTTCTTTTAGACAAAGTAAGAAAAATATTCTTGACTAGCTGTGCCCGCGACTTCGTCCGCGTGGAATAGTTATTTTGGGCATCATATTTATTTTTGCAAACAACCTCCTCAGCTTTATAAATTATAGCTGTTACCCACGACTTTGCCCGTATCAATTTCTGTTATTATTTTAGACAATTTAGTTTTTAAAAGAACATAATTATCTAAAAGTACTTCATAGAGCTACACCCGAACTTGGGCACGCCATAATTTCGGCGGTAAAGAGGGGACCTTTGAGGCGTGATGTCTATCACGGCATCCTCACCTTCCGCATGACGTAGGTTCTCACCGGACATGGGAAGTTCAGGAGATTCCTGCGCGCCGGATTCGTGCGGAAGAGACGCCCGAGTGTCGCCACTGTATGGTCAGCCTGGAGGATACGGTGGAGCACACGGTGGAGGTGTGCCCCGCTTGAGAAGAGCATCGCCGTGTCCTCGTGGGGGTGATCAGCGGCGGCGACCTCTTGCGCTGGGCCTTGGTTCAGGCCATAGTTCGCAGCGAAAAAGAATGGCAAGCGGTCGCCTCCTTCTGCAAGGCAGTAATGCTCGTAAAGGAGGAGGCCGACCGCATAAGGCAAAGGCAACAGCGCCCTCGCCGTAGCCGTCACCGCCGCGATCCCGCCGATATCCGGTCTCCGTAGACGCTGGCTTGTGGACGGTGAGCAATGGGTAGCTCGCCGTCCGGTTGTCTGGTAACAGTCCAGACCGAGACCAAGTCGTCGACGGCGTGCACTGCACCCGCGCGCCTCAAGGTGTTGTCAGCAAACTGTGGGGCCCTTCAGGGGCGAAGCCTCCTGCAACTGAGGGTTGGTGCGAAAGCGTTATACCGGGGCTCTGGGAATAAGGCAAGGGACGAACGGGGTAGGTTGTTTAGTCAGTAAGAGTCTGACACTGTTTCCCGCTCCGCCCAAGAGCGGGATTCGTCATTGGATGATTTTTACCTACCATAAAAAAAACCCATCAGCGCCGCCCGCAAGCAACCCCTCTCCTCGCCCGCCAGCTAGGCGCAGCGTCAAGTTTTGCACATCATGCATTGCGTGTGAATTTTATATCGGAGTTATTTTAAAATTGTAATATCTTCTAAGGTGTTCATTGAAATTAAATGATGTCAAAGACAATTTTGTTTACAACTACTTACTCTTAATCAACAACACATTTATTTGGATAAAGATTATATTATTATGTTGATACAACTCTAACAAATAATCGGTAAAAATTTACTAAATTTGATTCGCATAAAAACGGTTCTAGTAAGTTAACCTTAAAAGATAGACATATACTGTCGCGGACATTTTTTTAGATCATTTTAAGAGGAATAATTCTTTCCTACATATTTTTTTGGTATCTTAAACCGTTTTGGCAGCGCACGCAACGAAAGCCCTCAAAGATGAATAATTTTCCCCGTTTTTTCCACATTTTCCGTTGTTTCTTCGCTTCTGATGCAGCGTGATGTTATATAGCCTAAAGCCTTCCTCAATAAATGATCTATTCAACACAAAAATAATTTTTCAATTCGAACCAGCAGTTCCTGAGATTAGCGCGTTCAAACAAACAAACAAACAAACAAACAAACTCTTCAGCTTTATAATATTAGTATAGATTTTTAAGATTCTCTACCTCTCAAAAGGAAAAAAAACGGAAACTTTATAGGATCACTTTGTTGTCTGTCTCTCTGTCAATCAAGACCCCTTTATCTCGAGAACGCGTGGAAGTATCGAGTTGAAATTTAAACCATGAACTGAAGTTGCGGTTCCTTGAATCTGTGAAAAAAGTTCTAAAATAACGGAAAAACATTTTCAAATTATAATAATATGTGTTAGTTTTATTTGCAACAAAACGTATAATATAATTAAGTAACCTTCAAACTACATATAAGTATACATAAATAAAAAAAAACATTATAAACTAATTAAAATTACCTAATCTAATAAGGCGTCAAAAAAACTGAATAAATGATAGGAACATTTATGTCCCATAGAACATATATTTCGACACTCTCAAAGCAATCAAAATCCATACTTTACTTCCTATTGACCTAGTACCCTGAAATTTATCATGAAGCAAAATCTCATAGCGCAAATATAGGAATAAATCTGACTACAAAAAATTAATAGTTCCGTCACAAAAAAAAAAAATACTTTTCGTGCGAGACGGAATCCTCAGTGTGCGAATCCGAATCGCACTTACCCGTTTATTTGTTCCAAGTTCAATTTTACAAATCTACTCTAAAACTAACACTTCATGCGTCCATATATCACCAAGAAAAACACATAATATTTCTAGGCACTGCATCTATGTGACATTCATCTTAAAGTTATCTCCATAAACCCACTTCACACAGACATCTTTCATGATTACACAAAAAGATTACTTACTTACCTCTACATACCAAGACAACATAAAATTGCAGACATTTGAACTAAAAGCTACCATTCATCACCCCTACCCACCTAACTTATCAAAAATAGCGTTAACATAACCATTTATGCCCAGGCGAAGTACTAGGCGCACATAAAATTCAAGATGTACTAAGAATCCGATGGTATCGCGGCACGCCAACAAAAATGTTCTAATCTTAGCTACAAATCGCATTATGCAAGCCGATACGGAGATCTGTCTCGAGATATCTGCTATAATAGAGGAAAGTTCAGAAAATCTATGCGATTTAAAAACTTTTATTTTGGTAGATTGTATAATTTTACGTGACTGTCTGTAGTGTGTTAGCGAGTCCTAGCAGAATCAGCGCGCTGAGTTGTTACTGATTATCGTAGCATAATGCTGAGTTCGGCGTCTTTTCGCCCTTGCACGGTTGTTAGTTTTGTACTACTTGATTTTGTGTGTATTATAATAAGTATAGCGGATCGGAAATTCTATATCAGATTTTTTCGCACGAGAACTTATGTAACAACCCGAAACTAACTTGACTTAATATTGTTGTTACTTAATTACCTGTCTGATGAAGGAACCTTGCTGACGAATCCCACCCTTGGGCGGAGCAGAAAACAGTGTCAGATTCTTAATGACTAAACGACCCACTCCCTCTTAGTTGTCATACCGGGGTCGGACCTTCCTTTCAGAATCCGGGCCCGGGCGCCAGTAGGCTTCGGCCTTGCATGTTGGACTTTATATCCTGTTCCGCATATTAACTAAAATCGTCCACTACCTAAAGAAAGCACTTTTGATAAAATTCAACCATGTATTTATAATTGTTCTACAAAGTTATCCTTCTGATCTCTTAATTTCTTGTACCACAAAAGCGATTCGCTTTAGATTTTTGGTCGGATTTTTTCATCTCCGCACTGATAAGTGCATAATGGGTGAAATGGTTACGCATTCTAATATGTACCGTAGCTTTTTGACAGAAAGTCGTACATCAGAACTTGATTTAGTCATGTAGAGCATTAGTATGATGTCACGGGCGTGTGAGTAAAATAAATTGCTATGATAGATATATCATAGCAATATACTGAACCAAGAACTGATAAGTTCTTAGCTGTCCTAGGACAGTTTACTCGGCCATTCTTCACACAGTAAAGCAAAGAGATTTTATCCTGTTAATGTCGAGACAAGACCCGGGTTTGGATTTAGATCACATGTCACCGTAATTTTTTAAAGAAGTTGCTACTGGAAGAAAGAGAGCGTGGCATTCTTTCTCAGTCTCTTCTCTCTTCATGTCTTCCTGCATCCATCTCTTTCCCGTGACTTTCACCAGGTTATCGGTCCACCTTGTGGGAGGCCTTCCAACGTTGCGTCTCCTAATGCGCGATCGCCACTCCAATGCTTATAATATTCCCTCTGCTGGGACTCAGATCTCCTCTATAGGAGTGGGAATGGGTAGTAATCCACCAAGAGGGCCTAGTGCGGTACGGCTTTTTTTTTATGGTAGGTAAAAATCATCGAATGACGAATCCCACTCTTGGGCGGAGCGGGAAACAGTGTCAGACTCTTACTGACTAAAGAACCTACCCCGTGTCTTCCTTGCCTTATTCCCAGAGCCCCGGTATAACGCTTTCGCACCAACCCTCAGCTCCGGGAGGTAGTGCGGGACGGTGGATGTCGCATGTCTTCGAATTTTTTGGTTTTCACACGATGTTTTCCTTCACTATTTTGAGACACAGTAATGAAATATATTACACATATTATTGCGCCTGGCTGGTTTAGAACCCGCGACCGCGTCTCGTATAAGTCCAGACCTTTACATTTTGGCCTGCTCTGCTCCAAGAGGGGAGTTTGTAGGGGAGAAGTTCGAACCTAGTCAAGCCAGCAGCTTCAGATAACTACCTACCTTACTAAATGAGTCATCAATAACCAGGACATGTACCGTTGTTCACGTATGTATGTAAAGCTTGTGCCAATACGGAAAACGAATATAGAGAACTTGGATTTGCACGTGTAAACACATGCTTGTCCATAAACTGTAGTGTTCAAGACACATGCAGTGGCGTCAGTGACCAATGACCCTGAGAAAGCTATGCTGCCCTTTTTAGGGTTCCGTAGTCAACAAGGAACCGTTATGGTTTCTCCAGGTCTGTCTGTCTGTCTGATGATAATGACATATTTCATTTTTTATTACCACCCGGTACAGCGCCATCTCTCGGTGAATTAGGTTACTAATTTCTACATGACGGGAAACTACGGAACCCTACACTGAGCGTGACCCAACACGCTTTTGGCCGATTTATTATTTACTTTGGAAATCATCAAACAAAGAGGTGACATACTCTGCTTACCACAAGCTTTTATTTCGTTTCCCCTGTCCCGATGTTTGTGATCAAATCTTGTAAACTAAATTTCATCAACTTCCCGGTTACCGATTAAGCTGGAATTCAGCATGCTTGTGTCAATCAGATGATAATGGCAAATTATTATGTCAAGGAGTTGATCTGATGATGGAACCGGGAGATGGTCATAGAAACTCTGTAATTAAACGACATAACCCCATCGAGTTATTTGTCTTGACGAGTTTTAATTACATAGATATATACCGCGTTATAAGCTTGCTATTAAAAGAATATTTCCATTGAAAACTTGTTTAAACTATGTACACACTCAAATTAAAAGAGAAGAAGGATACAGAAAAATAAGTACAAAGGTGATGCTTATTTCTAAAGATATCTCTTCCAGCATACCTGCGAAAGGAGAATTAGCAAAATATATTTGCATACACCGTGTGTTTTGTAAAAGAAAATTAGTACACACACAATTATTGACAAAGAAATAATATTACATGTAAATAAAAACTCTTAAGAGGCCGGTTCGGGACGATTTATCCATACAAATGTAATACCAAAATCATTTGCAAGTCGAGCATATTTCAACCATATTATGGTGATATTTGGATTTAGACAATATTTATCTAGGTTCCCAGATCTTTCTTTTTTTAAAAGCTTTAAACAAGCTTTTTAAAAAAAGCTTTAAACAAACGTCCCGAACGCCGGCTTCTTAAACCCTTGAACGAACGCCGGCTTTCGCATTCCTATTATTTTTCTATTATGTCTCTTTACGGTTTAAAAATCAGCAAGCTCAGTGCATTTTGACCAGTTAGGCGAAGATTTGGTCCCATAGTAAAAGTCATTTGTTATCATGACTACAAACACATATTTAAATATCGGTCACTAATTTATAACCAGTCATCCTATACGTATATCATTTTCCACCTACTGTTACACCTAGATAAAGTCATTGCGTTTTATTAATACAACTTTTTTCTCTCATTTCAGGTCCACGTTGTCTAGACGACAGGCGTGTGCGACCAAAATATTGCGACAAACGACAGCACGACTACGACATAACCGTTACATTTGAATTCACGTCACACTTCGGCTAACTTCGTCAGCGTTCTGGAAGCGGCAGGATGGAAACAAAGAGGGAAATGAAGCGACAGACCTTTTTTTAGTTCTGTATAATTATGGATGGATAAAAATAGATGCATTTTGATACATGTGCAGAAAGTTTGTCATTGCAACCGAGGCTAGAGTGTTATGGAGCTGAAGGCTGTAGTGATAAATTTCTACATGTATCAAACGACATTTTTCAATACACTTACAAAGATATAAATGTGGGGGGTTGACGCGCGACCGGTTGAGGTCGTTTAGCGCCCAGCCTGATACGATAAATATAATAAAATTATTAACAGGGGCAAGCACACGCACTTTTCTGCACTAGTGCAAAAAACCGTAGTGAAAAGCGGTAGCGGGTTTTCGAGTAGGTAAGTGTATTGAAAAAGAGTTAAATGTAATGAATTTTAACTCAAATTTTGTCAGAAAAAATCAAGAAACAATTTAAATCAGAATTCAAATTAGGATTAATATACGCAAATTGAAAAAAATATTTCAAGGATTAATTAATGTGTTTCTGTATTATAACTACTCTCATTTCTTTTGAGCTTTAATCAAACAAACTATTGGGACATTTTAGAGCAACGAAAAGTATTGCAACTGTTTATAAAACAACAATATTTAGTGAGTCTAAAATCTGGTCAAGTCTAAGTTTAGATCGATTTTAGTCAAATAAAAATCAGAGTAGTTGATACTACTGACTAAAATTCTAAAAAGGAAACGCCACAACGAAGTTAGCGAACAAACACTGGGAAATAAAAACTCTTTCGAACGTTAATAAATTATTGTCAGGTTTTAAAAACTAATATTTGTGTCTTGCTTATTTTGTAAAATTGTAAAACGAAGTGTAAAGTATAGGCATTAAAAATTGTAATTTTGTAAAATATGTAACATTTCTTTTCATTGTAAGTGCGATTTAACCAGATTATTTTTAATAATATTAGTGCATTGTTCAAATTTAATTTTGGAGTTTCATATATTATATTAAGAATAAAGTAAATTACTTTTTTTAACAAAAAGCCATATGAAAAGAAATGTTACGATTTGTACAAAAATGTAAGAGAAATTAATAATTTTTATAACGAAAAAAAGAACTTAATTTTGATCTCTTAATGAATAATTATTTATGAATGTAATGCCATATTAAAGTTTAATACTTCATTGGTGTTCGTTATTAGTTATAAGTTGGGTCTTTCATTATAAAATATACAAAAAAACAGCTATATTCTATAACAAAGAAACTTTACACCAAGTAAACGCCATGACAATCAGCGCCATCTAGATTTCTACTTTGAAACTAAGTTACAAAGATGGCGGATTGTTAAAATCATTCCGAATTTTTGTGAAATATGATTTCTAATATTATCAGGAATTATACAATGTGAAATGAAAGACCCTTATGATTATGCTCATGATTATGATAACAGTTATTTTCAATATAATAATCTTCTCTTAAAATATAAACAGGATTTGATTCATAAATCCGAAATTTTAATAACCGTCATGTCAAAATTTGACTGCAATAAGTTCTGATGATTAAAATCCATTTTTCAATTACAATGCGTGCCGGATGAGTCGAATTTAAAACTGGACTAACAAATCATACTAATTACACTATCAATCAAAATCATGAGCCAATTATTATAATTAGATAAAGATTTCTCTACAAATAACGTTTTTAAAATTTCTTCGGTTCAATTGTTGATGCAAACCAAAAATGCGAGGTGCCTTATAAAATGCTTTTTTTTCGAAAAAAATCTTTGTAGCATTAATACTTTAGTGTTAAGGGAATAGTCACAAATATCTTCGATTTTTTAGGTTTTTTTAGTCTGTAAGTACCTACCGGTTATGCAGTTCTTTGTATGCATTTATCCATTTTTTTTTAATTTTTACAGTCATAGTTGTCTTAGTGCACTACGATTTTGCGCTTTTAAATAATGCTATATTCAAACAATGCTGTACCGAATTCCGAATATTGTCGTATCGGTATTTTAACCTTTTTTTCTACTAGGATTTTTATGAATTATTAAACAAACAAATTGAATTATTTTCAATCTTACGGAGAGTTTCTGGCGGGATTTCTTGGAGTGAAGTAGTGTCTGTTTTAATTGTTCGCAAATTGATTCCTATTGGGCATTATGATGTAAAATTGGTATAGTTTTATATCTCAAGTTTTTGCACAACTGGACGAATGTGGATTCATTGATTCTCCATTTTTTTTTTCTCCATTTTTGAGAATTTTGTTATAGTGTTGACTACATACATCAACTAATTTTACCGAGAAGGTAGATGTGACACATTTGCTTCATTAAAATGTTTACGTCCATAGAAGGAAATTCAAATAGCTATAATTAGGAACTCATGGCTTATAGGAATAGGTGTCCAAGAAAAAAATAAATTGAAAAAGTAACTAATTTACCTACATACAACACAGCAGAATTTTATTCGCGATTTTACTGGATTACGAGATTGTTCGAAAAAATTACTGATTTCAGCCAGTAAATATATGGCACGTTTTTTTCCTCTTTCTCTGCATCTTAAGTGGGAGAAAGTGTTCCATGAATTCTTAATGCCCAAAAACAAGGGTCGGTCTAATGAAAATTTAAATATAAACAAAATATGGTGAATATTGATTTTATAATGTTGAGTATTGCCATTAATTTTCATTTATAGTCGACTCTACATTTTCACCACCACCTCAACATCATCAGCCTTTGTTAATGTTCCAACTACTGGGACACAGGCCTCTCTAGGAGAGGGATCCACATATCACTTATATCTCAATTCTTATATTTGAATCAGTCCTTCAGTTATAAATTTATCACAGTCATTTGCAAACTAAAAAAAATAGCATTATTTAAAGCGCAAATGAAGTCCTTTTAATTAACATTCTGTAGTTTTGTTTTTATTTTCATAGTTGGTAACTTGACTTTTGTTTGACACCACTAGATGGCGCCACTTATCCATCAGATCTTTTTCATTGAAAACGAATACTTCGACGTCTGACGTTTGACATTGACGTTAAAATGTCTTATGTCATTAACAGAAGCATTTTGACAGATCACGATTTTGATTATGAGATTTTGACAAGTCAGTGCTGCCATCTAGTGAGTTTCATTTTAGAACACCATCACTGTTTAAACTACCATACCATAATCACGTGTGTGATCTTAGAAATCTATCGTTTAAAGTGAATTATAGTAGTTTTTTGCTTGTAGTCATAAAATTATAACATATTTTGACACGCCTTCGAGTTCTTTCGTTTCATCAGACTTAATACACTATACCGGGGAAACACGATGTCTAAATTATTCTACAAGTTGGCTATTAAATTAATTGGTAATCATTAATGTGGTGATAGACATCGTCACTGGAAAATAGATACTGCTGTCCAGTAAATGGAGAGTTAATCCAATAGTGTACATTTTTAAATATTATGCCAACAATACAAGAATCATTCCGTAAAATATTCGGTAATTGAGTCAAGAAATACTATGAAAATAAAAACAAAAATACAACTTTTAGGATCTTAGTTAAGTCTACATAATCACGACCCCTAGCATGAAGTTTTAAAAAATCATAAAACTGGTGTGAGAGAGAGACGGAGCTACATAAAACGTATAGCACCATCCCTTTCTCACACCGGAATTATGACAGTTTTAAAACGTCAAAATAGGGCTGTATGGATAAATCTCTCGGAATTCCGAATATCGTCTATTCGATATTTCGATACGATTTATCGATAATGAATTTTGTATTCCAAATAATTGTTCTTATAGTAAGCTAGGCCACGTTTCATGATTCCTAGGATATTTTTTATTATCTTTAGAATAATTTTTCATGCAATGTTATGAGATATCAATCGATATTGTAATACTTTACGGTAAATAAATGAAATGATATTGAAAATATTGTTGTTTTTCTTTTTTTTTATTAGGTACCTACCTATACACAATCAAATAACTCAGATAAACAATGGAATATATATGTTTATCATTGAATAGAAATTTTATCACGAGGACAAGGTCATTATCATTATCAGCCTTTTTAATGCTCCTACAGCTAGGACACAGGCCACCTCTCTAGGAGAGTGAACAGGCCATAATTCACCACGCGGGCCCAGTGCGGATTGGAGGATGTCACATGTCTTCGAATTTTTGGTTCTAGAACATTCATTACTGCACGAGGACGCAGTGCAGAAAAAAATTACCTATTTTTAAAATAACTGAAATAGATTCGGTGAATCGGTTAGTTAACTAATTCTGAACATACTACCTACAAGACTTGCGTTTATTATAAAAAGGTAAATGTGGTGTAAAGGAGATGGGCTGGTCAAGTTTCAGATATCTACTGCTTCATAGTAGAAAGAACTTTCCTTTTTTCTTTACTTTTTAAGTTTCTATTGTTATTTTATTTTTGGTGTGCAATAAAGAATATAACTAACTATCTTTCTTCGAAAAACTAACCATCTCTGCACCAGACCATGTCTCACCTTCTATCCTGTCGTCGTGCCCTGGCCTGTTCACAAAAGACTTAATGGCCAGGCAATGACTTTGCAAGAAAAACAATTGTTTTGCCATGGACACGCTAAAAAGAAGAAAGAAATCATAGAAATTTCATAAATTATAAATTAGGCTCTCTGTTCAAGTTATCATTAAAACGAATATGAAAGGTGTAATTTTTTTGATCTATAATTCCAGTTTGTGACAACAGATTATTGGCAATATAATAATATCAATGGCATAATATTATTATTGTCACTAATTTAACCACTAGATGGCGTTGTCACGGATTCTATTACGATTCCACCTACATTAGATTTTCATTGCTAGCAATTTACACTAGATGGAGCTACTTTAAACTGTGTTGTTATTTGAAGCTTCGGTAGAGCTGGTGGTTCTACGATATGGCAGTGATGACTTCTTGTTTTTTGTTTATACGTCGTCTGCGGTCGAGCTTACGTGTTGTTAATTGCGCAAGATATTTCACAGTAAAGTTTAAGACGAACTGAAAACCGCGAACTGAGACCACAGGTTTTTATTAAATCTCTTGGAATGGATTCCGAGCGGGGCAACGCTGTAGCCTGCAGCCACAGAATTAAGCACCCAACAGCACCAGTAGTGAGAAATTAATTAACTTGGTTGCTAAGCAAGGAAGAGGAAGAGTCAGTTAGTGATAGTGTGACGGGTGACAGGACAGAGTAGAAAAAAATAACGTTTTGCGCCGACTCCAAGTAACATGGGAGTAACAAGAGTAGGAGGTTGCTGGTTACACAACTAAAGAAACATTAATAAACATCGGTAACATTGTCCGACATGCTGTCTCCCACGAAGGTACTGGAGTGACTGAGGCATGGTCAAATAAATGCAGCGGTGCATTTATAATTTAGGTGTCTTCAAGGCTAGAGTGAAGATGGATGCCAAACGCACAGGATCGGTTGTTGGTGACACTTGGGGGACGCCAACAGTGAACGTCTTTCGGCTGAAATGATGATGATACCGCGATGCAGAATTTGAATTTTTAGTTTCTACATGACAATATAGATGTCGCTACGTATCATCATCAGCCTTTCAATGTTCCCACTGCTGGGACACAGGCCTCCTCTCTGGGAGAGGGAATGGGCTATAATCCACCACGCGGGTCCAGTGCGGATTGGTGGATGTCACATGTCTTCGAATTTTTGGTTCTAGGACATGCCGGTTTCCTCACGATGTTTTCCATCACCGTTTTGAGAGCAGTGATGATGAAATAAATTACACAAAGTAATGCGCCTGGCTGGGTTCGAACCCGCGACCTACAACTCGTAAGTCGGGGCCGTTACCACTCGGCCACCACTGCTCGGGTCGCTACGTACTATAATATAATACAAAACGTGCGCGATATTCCGTACACAGTCGTTTTAAGAATCCAGGTTTGAGGTCAAGGCCCCAATCAGTATTATAGACATATAAGAGTGGCAACATTGATGCAATTCGCATTCAAATTGGACATTACTAACGTTAGTTTTCGGCCTTCAAACGAAGAGTTTCGATATAATGATATTAATAAAAGAAATGTTGTAATGACTCACGTTTTTAGGATTCCGTACGAAAAGTGTAAAAACGGAACCTTGTTTATTATCATCAGCTTTTTAATGTTCCCACTGCTGGAACACAGGTCTCCTCTCTAGGAGAGAAGGAGCTATAATCCACCACGCGGGCTCAGTGGATGTCATATGTCTTCGCATTTTGGTTCTAGATCTTGTCGGTTTCCTCGTAGCGTTTTCCTTCACCGTCTTGAGAGCAGTGGTGACGAAATAAATTGCATAAAGTAATCCGCCCAGCTGGGTTTGAACTTCGCTCAACTCGGAAGTCGTCGAGATAGTAGAAACTTAAAAAAATCTTACTAATATTATAAATGCGAAAGTTACGATGTTTGGATGTTTGTTACTCAATCACGCCAAAACGGCTGGACGGATCTGGATGATATTTGGCACAGGCATAGGATACACTCCGGAATAGGACATAGGCTACTTTTTACCCCGGAAACCCCAACCCCAACCCCAATACCATGCGGGCGAAGCCGCGGACAAAAGCTAATATCATAATTATAATGTCTAATATTATATAGATAACCGAACGGTAAAACGAAACTTTTCGTGCGCGAAACGAAGTCCGACTCTCATTTGCCAATACATTTTTTCATGACTAATCAATTTCGTTTGGCTATAAAATGCTAACGGGATTTTCACACCTATTGACTAATGACGGAATATTTGGAAGATTCACAGAATATTATGCCATCAATTAGTGTTTCGTATCAAACTATGGTCTTCAAGGATAACTGTCAACATAAGAGAAATACTAAATTGTCATCTTAAATCTAAACAAAATGCTGTTTTGCCTTGAGATATGCAATCAAGTAAAAGCCAACATTTAAAATGTTTTCTTTTTCTTCTAAAACCAACATCAAATCAAACGTTTGAAAATTTAGCTCTAAAGTTGTTAAGTGATCAACAACTTATGTAATCTTGATAATTACAAATTATTACAAACATTGCAAAATAACAACAAAATAGCAACGAATAAATTTGTAAATACATATTTGTAATTTTTTCGTTGATAGGCATTTGTTAAAGTTTTCATCATCGTAATCGTTAAACAACTACAAACTAGTCCTCTTCACATGACGAAGAAGGATGAAACGCATGTTACCGTAAAACGGGGTGAATAGAAACAAATCGGGGGTGAATAGAAACAACTTTTTGATGTTTTTTCACGTCATATAAAAATTGTTTGCAGCATTTAAATATTTTTATAAATTAAACCAAAATGCTTTATAAAAATATGAAATGAAAGTAATAATCCTAATAAAAAATTATTTCTATTAACCACATTTTACCTGGTAATAAAGACTTATGAGTATACATATGGATGAATAGAAGGAGACTGTGGACAATGGGTAGCTCGACATCCGAACAGAGCATAAGTCGTAATGTTCCATGGTCAAAATGTAAGCAGCAAGGACGAAGCCTACTGGGGCTATGGAATCATTACTGAAAGGAAAACCCAGGGTCATGGAACATAAGGCAAAATAAAAATCGGCCAAGAGCGTGTCGGGCCACGCTCAGTGTAGGGTTCCGTAGTTTCCCGTCCGCCACAAATTTCTCGCAATGTAACAGAACCCCTACTGGGTTCTGTTACATTGCGAGGTCAGGTGATGATATTATCATCAACTACCTTTAGAGTGTCTTATATTGTAATATTGAATTAACAGAAAATAAAGAAAATTCATCATCGTTTCAGTGGAAAGACGTGACTGTTAGGTATAGGCCTCCCACTGGTGTTACCATAATTATTGCTCCAATCTCTCGCATCCATCGAATTCCCATGACCCTCACGAGGCGATGACCTGGTGAGGGTCATTGTAGGAGGCCTTGTAGAGAAGAAAAATAAAACAACAATTTACTTCTATAATTATAATTCTTCTCAAATGTTAACCTAAATTAAATAAAATGTCCTCTATTTACAACTACCAATTGACTATCTAAGGTAAATAAGCATTTAGCCCTCCTAAATGACCCTCATCTCTCTGTCTTTGCTGTGCCAATCTTTCTTCATCTCTACCGTCAATTCCTAGTCCCAGTCTTTCAATTAAATACTCCCCTTTATCCCCGTGTAGCGCAATGAACTGTTTTCGCCTCTTCAAGGCCACATCAGGATCAAAAATGTAAGATTTCTTTTCATGGATTACGGGATGACCAATCAAGTTTGTTCTAATGAATCCAGCAATAGGTCCTGTGGGATTTTGTGCCTGTGCCGGTCGGTAAAGCAGTAAGACACCGAGTGACAGCTGAAAAAAAAACAACTGTCAAATGAGTAATGGCGGGAAAATTTGGCGGGTTTTTTTTTTAGTTTCGTAAGTTTTGTTGTGCTTGTGAATAAGTTTTTCTTAGTAAAAGAGATTGCCCAAGCTTGTGTGTGGCTTCGTACCAACATGAATCATCGAAACCGAACCGAAATCCCCGAAACCGAACCGAATTTCGGAAATGACAAAGTTTTTTGTTTTTTGCAGAAGTTGGGCATTGTTAACCATTTACTACTTAACATTTTTATTTGTTTTAACCTTTCGAGTACCGTAAATACATACACAAATAAAGAACACTATGTGTGCGAACGCCCGCGCCGGCCATTCGAGCCCAAAAATTGTGGTTACAAAAAAAAAACAGATATATTATATTATTATTCTAGTTAGCCTGTGCTGTCCCACTGCTGGGCAAAGGCTTCGCTCCGTTTTTTCCAGTTATCTCAGTTACATATTAATTTTAATCATAAAAAATACACATAAATGAAACATCATTTTAATATTAAATATGCTTATGACACAAAACGGTACGAGGTATGGATATTTACATTTTTGTTGTATCATTTGCATGTATTGCCTAATATGTTTTGTATATTCATACATTTCACTGCATGTAATTAACTAGCAAAATAATGCTGAATATAAAATAGCTATTGCAACGTGTCTCTCGCAAAAGACCACCAAACGAGCATTCCAATGTTAAAACCATTAGGAAGTTAATTATTTTGCCTTTACTCAATTGATGTAATTAAAATTCTTCATTAGTACATATTTAGGGCACATAGCATAGAAAAGAACTGCGTATCAAAAGGTGCCATGTGAAGACTAAATTATTTAATATCTTGAAGAATCAAAACTTAACGTTATAATGAAAAGGTGGATAACCCATGTAGGATAAATGATTTTTATTTTGTAAGTAGGTTTTTACAAACTCTTTCACACGTAATTTTTTTTTATCTTTTGATACTAGATGAGGCATAGGCATATGTGAAATAAATTATTTAAATAGAATCATGATGATTCACAATTCTAAGGTCGCCTGGTAGAAGGCCTATGGCATAAAGTCCGCTTTTGTACCTACATAGTTTTTTACTAAAATCTAGGGAGCAGCTCAGGAAATAAATAAAATGTCCAAAATGCGCCCATTCATTCAGAATAGGTACACACTACCATAAAATGTCTTAAATTACTTTGTCTTAAAATAATATACTAGGTATTTATGTGGGATTGACCAACGTAGCAACCACGTGTATAGCACTGCGGCAAATATGTTGAACCCGGTGCTGTAGTAACGCGTAGTCCTCCAACTCGATTAAAACACTAAAATCGGTCACTGTGTACTCAAGGTCGACCACCATTTTAGTTCAACATATATTTCGCTTATTATAAATAAGCTAGTACATTAAAAAAACAAGGTTTCATTCATCTAATGATTGGCTGACTTCAAGGTAACGAAACAAAACATAATAACTTCCCACCGTATCATTATCCAGCAAAAAAAACACATAATTTATGCACAACAAAACTTAAAAAATAAACACACAAATACAACTTTTCATTCCCGCCAAAAAACCTGTCAAAAATCACTCCAACTGATATTCTCACAATACTCACTAAAATTAGTTTGTTCATTTTGTTTTTTTTTTTTTGTTTACTTCTTTATGACCAACCCGCGAGGCGCGCGAATGTATACTGGTGGTCGGTGGAACCAGTTTAATGCAACTTTTACATATAAAGCAGTTCAAATTACCCAACCGCGGATAGGGACCATTCCTAAATTACGTTACACGTTAAGAGGGACGGAGGGGTCGACGAAGTGTGATGTGTGACAAGGGGATAAGAGTGGTCCTAAATTTCGTGACGTCACATTCCTAAATCGTTTTTGTATTTTCTTTAATTAGCATAGCCAATCGTTTTTTGTTTGGTTAATTGTTTTATTTTATGACTGGCCTGTTACTCTAGTAGTTAGTGACCCTGACTGCTATGCGGGAGGTCGTGGGTTCGATTTCCACCCAGGACGAATGTTTGTGTGATGAGCACGATCATTTGTTCTGCGTCTGGGTGTAATTTATCTATACATATAATAAAACAGTAACGAAAGAAAAACTGTACATTGAGAATTTTCTGGAAAAAATGAGTGGGTTTTGTTAGAAAAACGTAACTGATGACAAAAAGTGACTTTTTAGAATTTTTGTCTGTT
Organism: Mythimna loreyi; assembly: GCA_029852875.1. Classification (NCBI taxonomy): domain Eukaryota; kingdom Metazoa; phylum Arthropoda; class Insecta; order Lepidoptera; family Noctuidae; genus Mythimna; species Mythimna loreyi. Next base: position 14,767,543 of record CM056801.1, on the reverse strand, counting down.
TGTCTGTTTTTCTGTGCCTATGGTACGGGTTGGCGCCAAAACTACTGGATAGATTGATTTGAAATTCAGCAAAAATGTTCCTTGTCGACCAAGGAAGGCTTTAGGCTACATATTATCACGCCAAAAGTTATAGGAGGTAAGCAATATTGAATTTAAATGGTTTAATGGATGCAAGGGTGTAACTTTTTTTTCCGTGGGCCGATCGACTCAAAACTTAGCACTAACATTACCCTAAATTAGTTATCTAGGATGCCATATTTATTTTTTCAGTAGTACCCCCAGTGCAAGATTTAGGGAATGTTAAAGTTTGTATGGGAGAATCTTATTGCTTCGGTTAATTAACTTGAAACTTGGCACGTAAATTTATTTAGGTAAATAATAAAGATTCCCATTATTCATTTCTCAAAACTACGTAATTTAGGCAAAGAAACATAGTTTAATGAATATTAGTAGTATAAAGACATATTTTAAAAAGCGCCATCTATGAGATTACACAAAAATCAAATCAAGTTACATTTTGACACTTTTTGGAAATTAATAATTTTTTGACCATGTTGGCAAGGTTAGCAGTTAGTTATTTTTAAAATACATAGATGGTAGTGCGCATTTTCTTCATAAAAGTCGTATAATTGGTTTTGACAAATTTAAGTTTCAAAAAACCCTCAAAATCTCGCGACATAGGTCGTATTCAAGATTTCATAGTCTCTTACTGCGCGGTTGAATTTACTCACAACTGGGAATAAAAAATGAAAAAAAAGACAAGCCCAAACAGAGCAAATGTTACTTATTTAGTTTTAGGGAAATATCTCAGGTAGTGGTTGGTTCGTTTTACGAAAAAATGTGGGTTAATATTTAATACATAATTAAAAAAAATAGTTTATCTCTTTAATGGTGAAACGGCGTTCTCCATGTTTATATGAAATGTCTTATTCTTATTAAAACGGTCTAACGGATTTATTTTGCAATGCAACCTAATCTTTCAATGTTATTTATATATGTACAACGACATCTACTGACTCAAATTAGTACAAACGAAAATATTACATTAACAAAATAATATTATTTTTACCTTTCAACTACCGTAATTACAGACACAATTAAACGGCAACAGTTGTACGGAAATTTGTGTCCTCTTGGGACTTAACTAAAGAGTTTTACGAATAATCTATACATATAGGTAATTATAATAAAATCGTAGGAAAGTCAAAACTGTTCATTAAATATTTTTTTTTAAAGAATTCTTGGGAAGTGATCTACAATCGATATCGAAGCCAAAAATATAGTTTTTAGAATTTTTGTCTATTTGTCTGTATGTATGTCCAAGCTAAACTCAAAAACTAACTTGGATATATATTTATACATACTGCATGGATTATCTTAAAATATTGCTTGAATAAAGGATGGGCCAACATATAGGCTACATATTATCACGCTATCACTTACAGGGGAGGAGTTGTGAATACTTATTGTTCTTACGCATTCTGTGACAGTGTTTAATCTAACGACGCATATTTAAATGTTGTTTTTGAGTAAGCCATGCTATTATCTGGCTTTACACTATAAATAGTACGACATTTAAGTAACTTGGGCAGAGAAACATAGTTGAATGTAGCATATAGAAAATTTTAAAACAGCGCCATCTATTTGATTTCATAAAAATCAAATTCTTCCTAAACGTGGTATCGTATATTATTTATTTTGTTACTATACCTAAGCTTTATTGTACACCTCATAATGTGGACAATACAAATACAAAATCGCACAGGGCAATATATAGGGCAAAAAATTCAAGTTCCAAAAAACCCTCAAAATCTTGAGCAGAGTTGAGCAAGACTATTAAAAAAAATGCAGCGTTAAGTATTACAAAAAGCTATGTTCATTAAAATATCGCCATCATCTGTCTGAAGATTTTCTGCGAGCTTTGAGGCGTGCTACTGGAGACGAAGTCGATGTACCTGATGATCGTGTGCTGAACACCTGTCTCAGTTAACTTTAAGATGTGGACAATTCTATCGGCGGCAATCCACGATCTAATATGGATTACTAGCTCCCCAATCACCGCATCAAGACTATGGAAATCGAGAGTATAACGCTGAGACAGAGTTCTCTTCAGAGCAAAAACAGATTTATAACACCGTCCTTGAAAGCGTTGTGCAAAACCAGGGCAAAATGTTTTACTTGTGTTGCTCCTGTTGGAACAGGAAAAACATGGCATACTTGCAGAGGTCAGGAGGCAAGGCAATATTGCTATTGCTGTCGCGTCGTTGGGAATTGCTGCCACACTGCTTCTGAGTGGCAAGACAGCACATGCCATCTTCAAATTCCCATCAATTTAGAGAGCGTCAAAACGCCTGTTTGTGGTGTGTCACGTAACAGCGATAAGGGACACGTGCTTAAGGATTGCTTTTTGATCATATGGGATGAGCGTATTATGGCCAATAGGAAGGCAGTTGAGGCCGAGGACAGAACCCTGCAGGACATCCGCGGGAACAACATTTGATGGGTGGTGTTACAGTTTGTTCAGTGGCGTTGAAACCTTGGCTTCGATCCTGTTGGGCTCCTACAGTTGCTGCCGACTACTGGAGGCACAGGGAATAGTGCGCGCCGTCGTCGACTATCGAATGGGTGGACAGAGAGCTACCCATTGCTCGGCGGTCACAAGCCCGCGCCTACTGTGGCCGTAAATCGGGATTGGAGACACGGCGGCGGTAGCTGCGGCTTGAGCGCCTTTGCTTTTGCCTGATGCAGTCGACCCCCTTTTTTAGCCGCTAGCATTACTGCTGCGCAGAAGAAGGCGACCGCCTGCCACTCTTCTTTGCTCCGGAGGTGCTTCCAAAGTCTCTCGATAGAGCGTTAGCCAGCTTAGAAGAATTCATTTGCTGTATGTACGGGGACAACAGTCATTTACCGCACCAGCAGAATTTCTTGAGTGTGTGAGCGGGCCATTTTGACGTCTAAAAATTATCAGGCTGCAGCAATTAACGAATACATTCTCTCGGGTATTGAGGGAAATGCAGTGATCTATACCTCAATAAACACTGTCGTCGAGCAAGATGACGCCATACATTATCCCGTGGAATTTTTGAACTCCCAGCACGCAAGTGGACTTCAAGCGCATACCATAAAGCTGAAAGTCGGAGTCCCGATTATGCATTTTCGGAATTACCTATCTCCTCCAAAGTGGTGTAATGAGACCCGTCTTAAAGTCATCTCGCTGCACAGACACATCATTGAAGAAAACATTCTTACGGTTTATGGCGAAGTCGAGGCAATATTTATACCTCTCCTATAAACTTCCCGTTCCAGTTCAAGCGCGTACAGTGTTTGCATCGCGATGACCATCAATAAGTCGGCATAACTACCATCGTAGTGTGGTGGCGGAGTGGTAAAGGCTCCGACTCAGTGGTGGCGAAGTAGTAAAGGCTCCGACTTACAAGTTGTAGGTCTGTCGTTCAAACTCAGCCAGGCGCATTACTTTGTGTATTTTATTTCATAACCACTGCTCAACGGTGAAGGAAAACATCATGAGGAAACTGTGACTGTGAATGTTTTAGAACCAAAAATTCATCAAGTGTCATCCACAAAACCGTATTGGACTCGCGTGGTGGATTATGGCCCATTCCCTCTCCTAGAAATGAGGTCTGTGTCCCAGCAGCGGGAACTTTATAAGGCTGATGCAATGCTATTTTAAAAGTTGTTTACTTTAAATTCCATGCCATCTGATATACACTGATCATACACTGCCATCTTAGGTTTTTTTGGTGCTGTAGAGCCTTCACGCAGACAACGACGCGGGCAGCAGCTAGTCTATAATATGTATGTATTTAGAAATATATAAGTATGTTTATCAGTTGTCTAGTACCCATAACAGAAGCTCTGCTTAGCTTGGGACTAGATGGCGTTGTGTGATAGTTGTGGACATATTATTATATTTAAACTTTTCAATACCGTAATAGAAAGACAATAGGTGTGCGAACGCCAGCATTCGCTTGGTCCTCAAGAACTTAATGTACATTTTATTCAGTTCATTAAGCCCCAAAAGGACACTGGTGTCCGCACACCTATTTCTGTCTTTCAATTGTGACTGTAATTACGGTGGTCGAAAGGAAGGAAATAAAACTGATTTCTGAACTGCCGTTTTCATTCAAAATGTCTAAATATAAATTTACTAAATATGTGACGTCACTCACTTGGGAGGGGAGAAGTATCACAAATATGACTATAAGCTGTGACTACGGGGGGAGGGGCAGAAAAAACATTAATTCGTATCACGTAATTTATAGATGACCCCTACTGGCGGTGCTGATAATTATCATTACGTCATAGGGTTGGGTAACAAACCTTTTTTTCTCGAGTAGGGTGTGACGAACTGTTGGTAGAACACTTGTGTTTCTTTATCTCTAGATATTGTAAGGCAAAGACGGTTTCAGCGTCTGTTTGTTTATCCGCAATGTCCTGCGAAACTGCGCTGCGGATTTAGATGCTGTTTTCAGAAATATAAAGTGAAAGAAAAATGTGTTTTTTTTTCTAACTCTCGTATTGATTTACGCATTTACAAAATTCATTTCTTTAAGTAAATGAGTCAATGGCCTCGTAGGTAGTTGTCGGTCATTGCGCACTAACTACCTATATGTCACTGAACTGGCCCAGCTGACGTTTACTCAAAGAAATCAATTTCGTTCGTGCGTAAAATAATTCGAGTTTAAAAAAAAAAACTTAATTTTTTATTCTAACTTTACCAATCGCTATCGATTGGTAAGGTACTATTCTTTCATAGATCGATTAATCCTCCAAATGATTTAATAATTTTGATGACGGCTCGCCTGGCCCAGTGGTTGAGCGATTGACTGCTGTGCTGAGGGTTGCGGATTCGATTCCCGCACGGAACAAATATTTGTATGGCCTACAGATAGGTGTTCCGGGTCTGGGTATCTTGTGTATGTGAGTTTACATGTTTGTGAACGCACCCACGACACAGGAGTAATTCCTAGTGTGGGGTAAAGTTTTTTAAAAAAAAGAAAAGTCATCATCATCTTCCTGCCCTTGTCCCGTTTTATTTGGGTTCGGCGCAATATGTTTTTTTCTTCCATTCTGCCCTTTCACCCGTCACGCTATCACTAACTCCTCTGTCTTTCATATCACTTCTCACACAATCCATCCATATTTTCTTAAAAAAGAAAGATATCTAAGAAAAATTAATATGATCAAAATTTAACGGTGTATAATTTGCATATGAGCATAGCCGGAATCGGTCATTAGTTTATTTATATACTTAAGGCCAAAGGTCAAATAATATTTGCTGAAGACAAGTTTTGAATGAATATAAAGAACAAACACAATTATATCGATAATCTTTTCGTTTACTTTGCATTGTCAAGAAAAACTACATAAGACCGTCCTTCCTGAGGTATATTTTGCAAATAAAGGCTCTTACGTTAATAAATTATATTTATTTTGTAAATAGGTTTTATAAAAAAATCACTTTTACTCGTCAAAAACATGTGAATCATGATTATGTTACTACAAATCTTTCTCTAGATTTTAGATTTTAGAAAAACAGAGTCTTGCGGATATGATCTAGGTTTTTATTAATTCAGACGACCGGTCGGTGAGCTACCTATTGTGTAAACCAGCTATTATAAAAGGATGGTCACAGTCATCAATCAAAAGCAAGAGTTTTCTTATCAAACAACTTTTTAATCAGTTACAATTCTCAAGAATACAGCGTAGTTTTCCCGCCAAAATATATATATATTTATTACCATAACTAAGACGTCAATTCAAAAGAAAACTGTCAACACATAAGCTTTTATATCTTATACATCTAGATAATTAATATTGATGTACAATTGAATTGTCTAATAAAATGGCTAATTAAATATTAATCAATAACAATAATCTTTATCATATAATTATGCACACTCATTAACATTTAGTAATTATTTAATGCACCGGAATCTGACAAGCGGAAGGTGCCATAAGGTTTTATTTTATATCATTGAGAGTTGTTTTAACAGACCAAAAAGTTTGTAAATCATTACTTTAAAAAAATCAAAATGTAGTCACTAAAAAGTATTTATGTATAGCCTATTATCGGTCGTAGTAGTTAGTCGGTAACAATTGCTAAAAAAAATCGACGTGTAAAAGTTTTAATCAGATTAGCTCTTTTACAAGTCACCTTTCTTATGATCAAACTTAGAAGCGACATTATAATATTGCGTCACAATTCTCCGTGTGAGGCGTCACTCAGTTCGCTCACCTGTAATATCCTTATAGCTGAACTTTGACACCTTGCAGCACGTGGATGCAATAGCTAAATTTAAACTTATTGAATACTAGCTTTTGTCAGCGGCTTCGCCCGCGTACATAAAATATAGCCTATGTCACTCAGGAGTAAAGCAGCTTTCTATTGTTGCTATTTTTTTTTTCAATCGGACCATTAGTTCCAGAGATTACCTCCTACAAACAAAAAAACAAACTTAACCTCTTTATTATATTAGTGTAGATTTAAAACGTATCGTCGAGTCATGGTTTCTGATTTAAATAAAAAAGCATCGATTGCAAGATCCAGCCACAATGGATCCACAAAAGTACAAGGTATAATGAAATGTAGAATTAAGGCAGATTTACATTGAGTCAGTGACTGTCGTCAGTGCTGGCGCCGAAAACTGACGCGTACTATTTACAAGCAGTCAGTATTTCGTCAGTAGTCGGGGATATTTCTTGAAATCAATTTACACTATGGCAGTGCCAAGTCAGCACTGACTCGTCAGTGGACTGACGTCAGTTACTTACTCAATATAAATCTGCCTTTACTGTATACTTTTTAGGGTTCTGTATCAAAAAATAAAAATAAACGAACGCTAATAGGATCACTTTGCTGTCCGTCTGTCTATCTATCAAGTCAAGACCCTTTATCTCGGGAACGATTTGCGATATCGAGTTGAAATTTAAACCATATACTCAAATTTGTGGTCCCTTTAGAGACACAATAGAAAGACAATAGGTGTGCCGTCGTTCGTTTGGAGTTTTTAAGATTTTTGCGCGTAACCATAGCATATAGTTCAAAGTATTTGCCGGGTTTTATAGTATCATTCAAACCAAAGAGTTAGTAATCAAAACATATTCCCGCTCCGCATACCTCCATCCTGTTTTACCGACATGAGTTTGACGTTTCGGTTCGCCGCCCGCCGGGAAAAATCAATAATTTCAACAACACAGTGACGTCTTTCTTCGCCTAGTTTGAAGTGAAAAAATAATTAATTTATAAGAAAATGATGCAGGAATATGATGACGATTTCTTCTTTGAAGAAGACAAAATGTATGTATTGTGTTTTTTGTGTAATTTGCATGTTTTTACATGTATTTTCGAGGACATCTAAAATGTTAGTTCTAGCAAAGAATGAGATGCGATTTTATGTTATGTTGTTATATGTTTTAATTCAATTAAAGGCTTAAATTGTAGGTAACAGTTTTCTAATTCTTTATTCTCATGAAAATCAAATTTTATTGTAGATATTTACCAAGCTTATGTTTTTTTCTGAACTATTTTACTACCTATACAATTTTTGGTTCAAACGCTTTTCTGGTAGTACATACAATATTAAATTTGATATTATATATATTTATTCCACTTTCTCCCTACTTTCTTCATTTCATGAATCATACTTTAATCCTCCAAAGCGTATCTCCTAGAGATATGTAATCACAGATTGTATATGACGTTCAGAAGAGCTACAGGTGGAATTGACGTCCGTTTTCCAACATGCTTTTGTACGATAAGCTAGAAGGAGATGGAAGTGAAAAATTTCACCACTTTTCACCAATTTCGATGTCATAATATTTATTTCTATGTCATAAAAGTTATCAACCATTTATTGCGCGTCGGAAAAGGGCAAGACTTAGCTTATTACGATTTGCATACATGTCACTGGACTAAAGTCTTCCTTACATAGCATGGGTAGGAAGAGAGCAGGACGAAAATATGCATCTTTAAGATGAGAAAAAGAGATAGGTAGCTATTATATAAACTGACAGCTGTCATCTGCACCATCCTATAGTATTTGTAGTGTAAATAATCTGTACAGTATGGCCGTCGAATCTTGACGAGTCTCAATATTACGAAATTCTCTACGAAATTTAGCGCTTGAAAACTCGTAAAAAAAATAAATGGTTTAAACAAATAAATGCAATTTGCAGTTGTTATTGCTGTTAAAAACTGTTATTGGCATTTAATTTTTTTTTAACTTTTTTTTTGTACGAGTTTTCAAGCGCTGAAATTCGCAGAGCCAACTTCAGACTCGCCTAGATCTGACAGTCGTACTGTACTTTAGTTAAACCCGCATCGCAATATCCTCTCTTATCTGTGACTTCCTCTTTTGCAGCGCACTATCAGTTGTTTGAACGGCAACAACGTTTGTGTTTTAAGTTTTTATTGATTTTTGTGGCAATGTGGCAACAGAACAGCCAGTTTTATATTTTTAATGATACGAGGATATATCCGCAGCTTCAAGCGAGCATTCTGACAAGCTTGTTTGAAGACAAAATGTTTGTATTGCTTTTTTTTGTTTTTTTTTTTTGTAATATTTGTTGAGTCGTCATATTGATTTTGCTGCCTTATCCAGTAGTTTGGTTATGATATCTTTGTATCAAATTATGTTTCGATTATGGAGAAATGTAAGTGAAAATGAGTTCCATATGGTTGAATGTAGTTGTAGAGTGTAGTCTAGTTTACAAATTGCGTTTGATGACGTGTTTTGATATTCATTGGTAGACCTACATCGTTAATAACGGGATTTGCGAAAGTTTGTTAAAGATCGTGATATGAAAAAAAAAAACAAAAAAGAACGTGTTCATGACGTGCCACCAAAGTATTTTTTGTGATTTAATGGATAGACTTTGTGATTTAATGGATAAACAATTAAGCCAGATGCTTTCATTTAGGTCTTAATTTGCAACTCGAAAATTTTTAATCATGTTTATTTTTTCATATTTTTTTTTACACAGAAACTTAATAATAATTAGTTCTGGTTATATACATAACTAGGGTTTAAACGAGTGCCCGTTATTTTGACCTATATCATCTAAGATTCTAGGCATTTTTTATTTATATTTTCAGAATGAAAATAGTGGACTAGTTGGTACTATTAATTATTCTGTGGTAATGGGTAGGTATATTGAACCTCCGTTAGAATTGATTTTATTCTATTGTAGAGCTCTAGGTTTTTAATTGTCTATTGTATTATTTTATACATAGTAGGTAGGTACTTTTTAAATTCGGCATTTATAATAAATTAACAACTTTGAAGTTATCTTTTACTTACTTTTGGTATGTTTCTTCTAGTTTTTCTGAATACTTTCAGAATCATTGTAACATTTAATATCCGACAAATAAATACCAAAAAAAATCTATACTTGATGGTAACCATCGATTTTTTCCGCGATTTAAAAGACTTTTTTCAGAGCTTTTTTTTATTTTTTATATTTACCTTTGTTTGTTTAGCAAACCAAACGGAAATGTTTCTTTGTTACTGCCGGTCGAGGAAAAGTGAGTTCAGTTTTTATTTTATTTGTTTTACTTTTAAATATTTGTGTTTTTAATTTTATTTTTTTACTTAGTGCTTCAGTGACTGTTCAAGAAATAATGAAGGATGTCTCTGAAATCAAGATATTTGAAGAGTAAGTTTGTTTTCACCTTGTTTATACACCATCTTGTCTCTAGCTTTTTCCTAACTAGCTTAAGGTTACGCTTTTGGGCGGAGGGGGAAACAGTCAAGTGTCAGCCCTGGGGTTACGCTTTCGCATCAACCCTTGGTCCCAGGAGGCTTCGACCCTGTAGGGCCCCTGAGCAATGGGTAGCTCACCGCCCGGTGTTCTGGTAACAGTCCAGACCGAACCCAAGTCGTCGACGGCGCGCTCTAATCCCGCACGCCTCAAGGAGTTGTCAGCAGCTGTACAGACCGAACTGCAGGGGCTACTGGGGCCCCGGTCCGGTTTCTGAAAGAGGAAGACCTTGGTATGAAGGCTAAGAGGATTGGAGTGGGTCGTTTAGTCAGTAAGAGTCTGACACTGTTTCCCGCTCCGTCCAAGGACTGGATTCGTCATTAGATGATTTTTCCCACCTTAAAAAAAAAACACGAAACAGCAGGCTGTGTCTGGACAGGTCCAGTGGTAAAAAGTAGAGCTCAGTGGATCCGAGCGACTGCTTAATTATCAGACCTCCACAATTCAGTTACTGAGGAACACAATACTCTTTGGATGAACTGATGGTCCGACTTTCATTTTTTCCATACCTATTGTTTTTTAATAGCCCTTACTGTCTGTCACCACTAAGGTAAGGGACGATATGCGTGCTAATGGGCTTAAGGCAGAGGACGCAAAAGATCGAGCGAAGTGGAGGCGTATTTGTAGGAAAGCGGACCCCGGGCACCGAGGTGAATAGCCAAGGGTAGCAACCGGGACTGGCGCTAGGTTGATGATCACTGTCTGTCACTACTGCTGGGCAAAGGCCTCTCCCAAGCCCTTCCAAATCTTCTTTTCCCGTGCAATCTCGAACCAGTCCTCTCGGTGCTCTCTTTTCCAATTCACAATTTTTTCCTCAGTTTTTCTATACACTTATTGAATTTTTAACCTTTATTTACTAACAAAAACTTCTTTTATTATTACATCCAGACAGCCAAAAGAAGCGATAACACTAGACATTGAAACAGAATGCATTGTCAACGATTTGCGCTACGAAAGATACACCATACAACATCAGGATCTCTTGTAAGTTATCTCCTTCTAATTCATAAAAATCTTATATCACACTGTTTTTGAACGCCTTTGAACTGCTTCACCAATTTTTATGACTTTGTTTTGTATACATATATAACGTAAGAGCGGTTGTATGAAAATGTACGTCGAGTTGTCCGCTCTTAAGTATCAGTCACTAATTAGTAGGCTATATTTTACCCTTCTACCCCGAAGCCAATTTTTTGGTAATTTATACATATGGCAGAAGAACGTAAGCCAAGTCAGCTAGCCACAGTAGGCGGCAAATAACTTGATAAGAGATTTTCGTGGTTGGTGGTAATATCAAAATGTATGGAATGATGGGTGATGTGAACTTCCCTCACCTCACAATCTCGAATCAAGTTATTTGCTGCCTTGTGTACCTACATTTATTTTTGAGCTAGGTTAGTTTTATTTATTTAGTCACTCAAAGGGCAACTGAATTAACACGGGTGAGGATACTCAGATATTCTCTCTAGCTATACTCAAAGCTTGAGTTTATTTAATGATTTCTCACCTAAAAAAAAATAATGCTTTATCTACTATAGCTGTGTTATAATAATTTGTGTAATCTGGATGTAATTTATCTATAGTATGTATGTATTTAGAAATATATAAGTATGTTTATCAGTTGTCTAGTACCCATAACACAAGCTCTGCTTAGCTTGGGACTAGACGACGTTGTGTGATAGTTGTGGAGTAGGTATTATATTATATTTACTGGTATGTTTCAACAAAACACAAATGCACTGCAAAAAAGTCATTGCGTGATACAGCACCCTATAATTCACGCTCTACGTATTGTTAAGTCATTCTCACGCTGCACTTTAATTGATATGACACACATATATTCTGATGAAGACACTAACTAACCTTGCTTATGTCAGTCGGCCGTAGACGTATTGTACAAGTTTTCAAGCGCTAAAATTCGCAGAGACTTCAGACTCGCCAACGGCGCACGCGATCCTGCCGATATCCGGCCACCGTAGACACTGGCTTGCGGACGGTGAGCAATGGGTAGCTCGCCGTCCGGTCGTCTGGTAGCAGTCCAAACCGAGCCCAAGTCGTCGACGGCGCGCTCCGTTCCCGCGCGCCTCAAGGAGTTGTCAGCAAACCGTAGGGGCCCTACAGGGTCGAAGCCTCTCGGAGCTGAGGGTTGGTGCGAAAGCGTTACATCGGGGCTCTGGGAATGAGGCAAGGAAGGCACGGGGTGGGTTCTTTAGTCAGTAAGAGTCTGACACTGTTTCCCGCTCCGCCCAAAAGTGGGATTCGTCATTCGATGATTTTTACCTACCATAAAAAAAAAACTTCAGACTCGCCAAGATCCAACGGCCGTACTGTACGTTTTCCTATGGCCCTAGCAGGCACCGGCGCTGCTCGGCCCCTACGGTGTGCTGACATTTGGCATAATCTCTACATTTTGTCGACGACTTGGGCTCGGTATTTATCGGACGAGTGAACGGCGAGCTACCCACTGCTCGTCATCCATAAGAACAGAAAACTGGAGCTATTTTCACTAAAAGTTCTATAATAATTACGCACATTTTTTTCAGGCGTTGTAAAACTCAGTAGATGCTAGAAGACCGTGTGTTTGAAAATGCTCATGAAAATGCTTAAAGTTTGGATGATTATTTATATGAGGCATAATGAAAAGCTATGTTGCTATTATTACCGTAGTTTTGTTTTACGCTAATAATAAAATCTTTGTAAATGCACCCTTTATTTTATTTCTTCAATACCTTTAGTTCATTAAGCCCCAAGAAGACACCGGTGTCCGCAGACCTATAGTCTTTTAATTGTGTCTGTAATTACGGTAGGTAGTCGAAAGGTTAAACACGTAAGTACGTATATTACTTTGTTTTTATTTTATTTATAATTTCAATTTTAACAGTGTCTTTCAAATTTATATTTTTATCTGTAGCATTTTTTGTAAACCACTGTCGCATTGGGTTAAGCCTGTAAGGATAGGGTGTATGTTTTTAAAAATAAAAAAAACTTATTATGCGTTCTAAATGAGAATAGGATCGATTGCCAGGATGTGAAGTCACACCGTACTGTCAAATCAACGGTGACGGTGTCGGTCAATCCAAATCGACCAACACCGTCCCTGGTCTTCACTGAAAACCAGCGCTGTACAACACGTAACACTATGCGTGTAACTACTGCATTATGCTGAGCGTTCGGACGTTTTGCTCAGACGTGGTGTACGTTTAAGCTTTTTTTTTTTTATGGTAGGTGAAAATCATCCAATGACGAAACCCGCTCTTGGGCGGAGCGGGAGACCAGTGTCAGACTCTTACTGACTAAAAAACCTACCCCGTACCTTCCTTGCCTTATTCCTGGAGTCGAGGTAACAGTTTTCCACCACCCTCTAGGCTCCAGGAGCCACCCTCTAGGCTCCAGGAGCCGTGTACGTTTAAGCTAGAACTACATTGCGCACACGTGGGCTTTATACGCCGATCTGAGCTCATCGGTCTCCATTCATTTTATATGGCAATTTGACTTGTAGAGCTAATTTAGTTCCACACTAAGCGACGTCGTTCTACGTACGGTCAGCAGCACATCAGACGATACAAATCTGACAGATTTCTCCAATACATTTTGAACCTTGTTATATTATAGTTAAGAGTTGAAAATCGTTTGCAGAATTTTGACAGTTTGTTGTAGTCTGTTGTGCGGCTTACCGTACAAATCAGGCGTGGTCCACGTGTAGTTCTCGTTTTATAATTTGTAAGCTAGTCCAAGATTGCGTCATTTCCTTCAAATAAAAGGTTTTTCTTTCTAGTTTTCTTTCATCTACTAAACTGACGTAAGTTTTCAGGGGTATGACAGTAACATCAGGCAGTGTGGTGTTAAGCAAAGATGAGAAGAACCTGATTGGGATCAGCATAGGTGGTGGAGCACCGCTATGTCCTTGCTTGTATATTGTTCAGGTAATATTTATCAAATTTAGGTCTACTGTCTAAAGACGCGTAGCTTCATAGACGTGTATTTGTCATTATACGTTTGGTGTACGCCTGCTCACAGCTTACATACAAAACTATGAGGAACGGTATCCACAAAAGCGAAGAGTAGAAGAGACGAAAGGGGATGTGTTGCGGAGAGGAGATGTGAGTTTTGTGTAGCAAGTTTTTGTAGGCCCAGGGAAAAGGCTAGGGTTCGGCTAGGGTGTGCGAGCGCGTGCGCCGCCCGTCCGCTCGACTAGACACCTCTCCGCTTTACCGCGGAGCTTGCTCGCTCGCCGCACAAAATTCTACAGAAAAATGAGACATCTCCACTTGATCCAACCAAAATTTAGCGGAGACGAGATGTAGAATAACATCGTTTACTCTCCTCTCCGATTTAGTGGATACTGGGCAAGACACGATGTCGACGAAGCGGTGACAACATTGTGCTTTCATGTCATGACTAAAAGTCAAGAAAGTCCTTACACTCGACTCCAGGAATTCTTTTCCTCAATTTTTTTTGTCTTATTCACAAAAATGGTTAATAAATCTCCAATTTGCCACACTTCTGACTTCATACTGACATTACTGTTCTAGATCTTCGACAACACACCGGCTTCCAAGGATGGTACGTTACAAAGTGGGGATGAACTGGTCGGAGTAAACGGACAATCGGTCAAGGGCAAGACCAAAGTCGAAGTGGCTAAGATGATACAGTCTGCTAAGGTAGGTCATTTTTTTGTTTTGTATTTCGGGGTTTCCGCAACTCCATGACTAAAGCGCGTATTTTGCATTCGAGTAGAACCAATATGTCATTCGATCCACCTCCACCCCTCAAAGAAGGCCATCATCGCCTTGACGTTATTGACCATTTCACGAAGGGTACCTGGGTAACGAATTACTTTGCCCTGTAGTCAGTGACTACTGGGCAGCTTAGAAGCAGATGTGCTGCTGTCCCGTCCTCTTCCATACAAGCTCTGCAGAGTAGGCTCTCTGTAACTCCTACGACTGAGGTGCTTATAAAATGGAACGGGGTAGGTAATTTATTCGACACTATTTCCCACTCCGCCCAAGGGTCGGATCCGTCATTGGATGATTTTTACCTAGGTACCATAAAAAAACCACGAGCTCTTAATGGATCCATTTTACGACCTAAACTGAATTGTTTAAGAGATAGAGCTATATAACGGACAAATTTTTCAATACGTCATGGTAAGTTTAAAGTTTTTCGTGTCAAGAAACCTGAAAGTGTAACTCCTTTTCCGTCTTCAAAAGACCATCTCAGACTCCAATCTGCATGGTTCTCATATGATTTGACCATTACATGTTTGTGTATGGATTTTAAAAGAGACTTTGACCCCTAAGTTTGTTTCAGTGTTTCTTCTCAGGGTAGTCAGCTAGGAAATACTGGCCTCAACTAGTTTCAATGGACGAAAAAAAATTGACGTGTAAAAGTTTGTAAAAATCATTTATCATTTACTTCTTGGTCCCCAGGACGAAGTAACAATAAACTACAACAAACTACACGCCGATCCAAAACAAGGCAAGTCTTTAGACATTATAATGAAGAAGATGAAGCATAGACTGGTGGAGAACATGTCTTCTGGGGCAGCTGATGCGCTGGGGCTGTCCAGGGCTATCCTCTGCAATGATACCCTGGTTGCTAAGCTGAACGAGTTGAGAGAAACGGAGACCACGTATAAGAGGCTCGTGGAGAATGCTAAAAGGTATATTTGTGTGTTAGTATGCTTTCCTGTGTGTCTATTTACAGGAATTATTATTTCTCTACT
This sequence comes from Mythimna loreyi, assembly GCA_029852875.1. NCBI lineage: Eukaryota > Metazoa > Arthropoda > Insecta > Lepidoptera > Noctuidae > Mythimna > Mythimna loreyi. The sequence goes on along the minus strand of CM056801.1, from coordinate 14,752,035 downwards.
ATGCAAACTTAAGGTTTATCAACTTACTTCGGAGCACATCGCATTCGAAACACTATACTACTCTCCAAAACGCAGATCATTGGCGTTGCTCTGAAGACTGCCCAGCTTAAGGGAGCTGGACGTGTCTGCCGCATGCCGATTGAGCTGTGGGCCCACGTAATACAAAGTTGGTGCCTTGACATCGCACGGCAGAGTTGCAGCAGACCAACAAGGAAATAGCGGAACAACTCGGATGCCTTTCTTAGGTATTGGCAAGAAGTGGCTGAAAGCCGATAAGACTGGAAGGAATGGTGGGGGCCTTTGCCCAGCAGTAGGACAGTATAGGCTAAACATAATAGTATACCAACTGGCTAAGGTTGTTGGAGCATTCTCTTTGCGATCCCGATCCAAGGTAACCTAGAAGTCATCGATGGCATTAGTCCTTTTTTTAATCGACTCCCCTATGCGATATTTTTATTTCAAAGGCTTACGCTTGTGCATATTATTTTCATCAGATATTAAACGATAATTTGTTTGACGATGGAGCTTATCCAATAACAACCTTTTCACTATTAAATTGCTTTAGAGTCCACTCCACAGGTGTACGCACAATGAAGGTATTCCCAAGATACTCTATTCAAAATTTCCTATATTTTCCCAGAATGCTAAAAGCTTACTTCGATCTCCTCCAAACCTACAAGTCAGTGGGTGACATCTTCGCAGCTATAGGAGTAAGGGAGCCTCAAGCCAGGGCTTCGGAGGCTTTCACTAAATTTGGACAGTACCACAGGCTGTTGGAGAGAGATGGCATCAAGATGTTGAAGGCTTTGAAACCTGTGAGTTTTTTTTATCATAATTTATGCTTCTGACTCATCTGAGATGATTTGATGTTATGAGATTCTTCGAGTAGAAATCGGAACTTTAAGTAGTTCCGCCTCAATCCGGAACAGGAACCTACCGAACTTGCAAAAGATGAGGATGCCGTGTCATCTCTCCTGACTCTCTTCAAAGAGAAGACTTGACTTGGTGATAGCATGACGGGTGACAGGACAAAATGGAAGATAAAGCGTGTTACGTCGACCCCAAATAAAACGGGACAGGGGTAAGAAGGTGATGGTGAGGTTTCTTTGTCCTGTTTTGTTACTGAAGTTCGTAATATTTTACCATTTTGCTAAGGGTAATTCCTATCACCACATATTACCACGGTTTAGGCATGACTTTAATGCTTTGAAGCTAAAATCTCATCACAATTTACATTATCCAAAAAACTTTATTTTTTCAAATCCAATTCAGGCAAGCATGCAGGCAATTAATGATGGTGACTTTTTATTCCAGATCCTATCAGACATGGGTACATATCTCAACAAAGCCATTCCCGACACAAAACTTACCATCCGCAAGTACGCAGACACGAAGTTTGAATACTTGTCGTATTGCCTCAAAGTGAAGGAGATGGACGATGAAGAGTACGGGTACAATGCACTGCAGGAGCCTCTGTATAGAGTCGAGACTGGCAACTATGAGTACAGGTGAGGATTTGTTACTGACAGTAGTAATACAGAAGTTCGAATATCTTTAAATTGCCCGAATGGAGTTGAACGATGGAGAGTACATAAAGCAGAATACCGGAGTGCAGGAGCCGCTCTATAAAGTCGAGTCTGGAAACTGAGTACAGGTGAGTATTCATTTTTTCACATCATTAAAACTACGGGTACAACGCGCTGAAAGAGCCGCTCTATGCAATCAAGACGAGACTAGTACATTTTGATACAAGTGCAGGAAGTTTGTCATTGCGACCGAGGCGAAATGCACACGAGCCGTAGGCGAGTGTGTTATGAAGCCGAGGGATGCAAAGACAAATCTGCACGTGTGTCAAACGACGTTTTTCAATACACTTACGACTTGTGAAATAAAGAAAGAAAAAAAAACGTTTAATCGTATCTCAAACATAACAGTAGAAATATATACAGTAGTAATAGCATTCAAATCTGCTCTGAACAGTTTCTAATTTTGTGGGGGTCGTCCAGCGCCCGTGGGGGACGCCTCGCGCCTGGTTCGATAAACTAAGTAAAAAAAAAAAAATCACCGTTGACCGTGACGATAAGGAAGGAATAAAAAAGCCCTTGTTGTGATAAACTCAAAAAAGCACTTGGGTGATATACATGCTATATTGAACCTAATAGGAGTGCGATAAGAGGCAGTTTTCGAGTAAGTGTATTGAAAAAGATTTGATATTCAGAGCAATATGATAGGAGTTCGAGTAGCTGTTGTATTGAAGATGATGGTGAAAGACGGTAAGGAGTACGCATACAACACACTACAGGAGCCGCTTGTGAAGTCGTGATCGGCAATTTGGATTATTTGATCAGGTTTCTTAGGCCCTAATTCTGTTTTTAGCAGCAAAAGTACTGATCTGCTGATGCTTTTTAAATAATTGTATTTAAAAAGCATCGGCAGCCTTTAATGATATCTAAAGATCCTACTGCTATGACTCAGACCTTCTCTCTAGTGAGGGTACGGTCCTAATCCACCACGCAGGCCCAAGGCGGGTTGGCGGATGTCGCATGTTTTCGAAGTTTCTTCTTTTTTTCCAAGTTCTTCGAAAAAAATAATCTTTTTTTTGATTCCTCACGATGTTTACCTTTACCCTTTTTTGAGCATTCGTGATAAACTTCCACTTTCAGTTTAAATATATAGTTATCACAAATTAACTTAAACAATACATTATTCCAGACTTATTCTTCGTTGTCGTCAAGACGCTCGCACTCGGTTCGCTCGTCTTCGCTCGGATGTGCTCGTGAAGTTGGAGCTACTGGAGAACAAGAAGACCCAGGATGTGGCCTACCAGCTCAGGAGGTTCATACAGGGACTTGCTGTTTATCACAAGTAAGTAGACCCTTAATGATCTGATATCCAATCTTGAAAATAGGATTGATTTACCTTTAAAGTTCTAGGCTACATCTAGTAAGATGATAAGCCTACATCTGGCCACGTCAAATTGCCCTCCTTTATTTTATTGTCCAAAAGTTGCTTGCATGTAAAAAAAAATAGGGTAAAGCCGAGATATATGCCCCAGTGGGTGCCCCGATTTCGATTACTCTAGTTTTGCGAATGAATCGTATACTATATCAATTATTAATCAATTTCCAGCTACTACATCGTTGACCATGTGATTGCATGAGAAGACAAAATGCGATCAGTTTTTAGGGGATAGTCGCCCGTTTTGTGGTAATGTTTGGTTTGTGTTTATGGATCAGGCAACTATTCCACACGTGGGATAGATGTCACCAAATATAGAGGTCCAGTAAACTCTAAAAATATAAAAGAGAATGTTTTTAAATTATCATAAATTGGTCAATGAAAAACCAAAGTACCTGCCGGTCTTACAAATAACCAATTTCACTTTTTTTACTCAGAGATATGGAGTGATTTCAAAAACTGGGGCGATAGTGGTATACCACGTATTAATCTCTGGAATATTTTAAATATTACTACTACTACTAAAATGAAAACATTTATTTGTATCTATGAGTATAATGAACATTTCAGTATCGCCAAAATTAAGTGGCAATGAATAAGGTATATTGCTCGCAGAACCAGAAGTTCTGGGGTAGCGACCACGCACCGTAAGAGGCAGTGATGGAAGACCTCCCATAAGGAAGACCAATGGACCTAGTGACCCTGTTATGGATACTAGAGAGACCAATGTCCAATAGCGGACGTCTTTCGGTGATGAGGTAGTGTAATGAATTTAAGTATCCCTTCCTAATGATGTTTCTGCTTGTTTCAGTGAATCAGTTGAACATCTGAATGACAACTCAACATTATTCCCCGTCGAAGTGGACCTCTCACAGAACGCATTCCAATACAAGTCTACTGCTCAAATAATACAGGACAACCAAGAAGACGAGGAAGAACTGGAATTTGGCAAAGAAATCCACGAATACCACGACATTTCTGACAATGACGAAAAAGAAGCCAAACTGGTCAACAGGCGACAGGCCAAAGATAATGACAATACAGAATCGTCAGAACAACTGCTCCCTGACTTTGACAATGTCGCCCTAACTTTTGACAAAGTGGACAAATCTGACGACTTGGACAAAACTGACAATATGGACAATCTGACTTTGCTGACGGAACTTGGCTTGGCGGATACGAATGTTCAAGATGATTTTGGTGATTTTCAGAATGGATTGCTGGACGAGTTTCTGCCTAAAGCCAGTGGGGAGGATAAAAACGATATTTTTGATAAATTATTGAGTGATTTTAGTCTTTTAAATAAATAGATGTCTATGATTGTGTTGTTTGATTTACAATAAAAAAATCAGGTACAATAATATAGACAATCTACGAGTTTATAGAATAGCATCAGCTTTATAATATTCCCACAGCTGGGACTCTGGCCTCCTCTCTAGGAGAGGGAATGGGCCGCAATCCAGTACTGCCGAGAGCGGATTGCTGGATGCCACATGTCTTCTAATGTTATTTTCTTGGACATGCCGGTTTCCTCACGATGTTTTCCTTCACCGTTTTGAGAGCAGTGGTGATGAAATAAACTGCATAATGGAATTCGCCTGGCTGGGTTTATACTTGCGACTCACAACTCGTAAATCGGAGCCCATTGCCACTCGGTCATCATTGCTCTTCAAATCATTAGAAAGGTTACAATAACAATGCGAATACGATTGTAGACCGCTAAAACAAAAACTATTTACTTTTTTGACATAGTAGTCGAAGATGGTAATCTAGATTCTAGAGTTCCTAGGTCACTCCATGGTTCCAGCACTATGTAAATAAAACAGAATTACAAAAAGTAAAAACTTTATTAGTAAATAAATATTTCGCAAGACAAGCGGTATTATTCTTCAAACATTTCATAAATTAGTATTTACACTTAAAACGAAATATTATGATGGCTGAAAATACGCAATTCTTGATTTAGGCACACACTGATCCATTTTATGCTTTTTTATTAAGACTAGTTTCGTACGTATTGAACGACTGGGCGTCTAGTGCTAGTTGTTTTTACGTTAATGCGATAGAACCGTTTACCCCATTCGTCTCTGTAATTGGTCAAAAGTATGGAGCGAGCCAGTCGGAGCACTGAATATCATAAACGTGCTTGTCTAGAACAAAACTAAAGACTGAGCCCATGTGTGCAACGTACATATGACACGCATTATGATATCTAGACTCTTGAAAACAGATGACTTAGAAACACAATTGGTTTACGTAACCCCACAGATTAGATAGATAATAATGCATTTGTACCAGAGTAATGCTGACTCACGCGTCCCAAACAACATCAAATCTGTCGATCCAGATTTTTCAGTACGAGTTTGTTTTGCATAAACGCAATCAACACATTCATGACGTTTGACACTCATATTGACCCGCTCCAAGCTGTTAACCAATCAGAGAACCGAATAAGGCAAACGTTTCGATCATTAACGTAAAAATAACTCGCACTCCACGCACAAATCGCAGTGAGAACGTGCAAAAAGAGTTTGTCTCTCCAAAACGTTGCATTGCACACGTGGTGAACGTGGACTCAGTTTGTCATCTTTTTTATAGGTATTTGATATAATTTAGTGTTTGACTGCGATCTCACCTGATGGTAAGCAGAGATACAATATAACACAAACAAATTCAAAGCACAAAACGAGTCACTACAAGGCCAAAACATGGCCAAAACACTTCTAGGCACCAACGTCATCATTGCTTCCAGTCATTTAATAATAATAATGATGAATAACTCTCACTTTCACAGGCCATGGAGCAATCAACTTCTGAGCTTTTTCTTTCTTCAAAGTCTTGATATTCTGCAAATAGTCCTTGACTTTCTGACTGTACTCCGGAATATTTTCATAAGTCTCTACGATAAATTTTCCTTTGTTCTGTATCTTTGGTATGAGATTTAGGATGTCCAGTTTCTGTACTTTTTCAAAGTCTATAGTGTCTGCAAATTGTTTTATTGATGAGGATGCCGTGTCGGTTATAGTTTGTAGCGTGGAAGCAGCTGTGTCTTTGAGCTTCCCAAGGTCTAGATTTGTCAAGTCCAGGCCTGCCAGCTTGTCTAAAGTGGCAGATGTTGAGTGGATGATGAGGAGAGCGAACTGGAAAAAAAAATGTTAGCAATAGAGAAAAATATGGTGATTAAGCGCTCCATTCTTTTCTTCAAGGCAATTTTTCTTGTTATTATTTTTTTGATCTAAGGAAATATAATCTTGATCAAATATTAAATAGCTATTACATTCCTGGGACTCTGAAGGAACATCATGGCTAGATGTTCCTTCAGAGTTGTAGTTATATGAAGGACATATGCACTTAGAGATAGGGTTCACACTGCTGGGACTCAGGCCTCTTCCCTAGGAGAGCGAATGTCACCACGCGGGGCCCAAGTTGGTTCTAAGTCAATTCGGTTACCTCTTAATGTTTTCAGTCACCGTTTTTAAGAGCAGTTTACTGATGAAATAAATTATAGGAAGTAAGCCGGCTTTGGGTTCAAGCCTAAAAGACTTTTTATTTTTTTTAATTAATGTTGCTCAAAGTATGTAGCTCCGTACCAAATTGTGTCAAACTAAATTTACTCTCAAAAGTATAGTTATTATGTAACTTTTCACTGCCTAAAATGTTGTTTAATGTGATTAAAAAAATAATGGTTAAAAATCAGTATATTACACACATAAATGTAAATTATTTTTGGTATTAATATACACGTGATACGATATGGTATTGGGGTAAACGCATTTTTTTTTTATGGTGGACAAAAATCATCAATTTGCTCTTGGGCGGAACCGGAAACAGTGTCAGACTCCTACTGGCTAAACACCCCACCCCGTTCCTTCTCTGCCCTTTGCACTGTCAAGTGCCAAGTCTTCCTTTCAGAAAGAGACCCTGGGCCCCAGTAGGTTTCGACCCTTTTGCAGAGTCCCTACGGGGGTATAGGCATTCCATGAAGGAAAAATCAAAAGGCATTCTCTTTTACAAATCGTAATTCACTGGGCCACCACATGTTCTACAATATTTGCACAGTCTAAAAATACCTAACCACTTTCACAGTAACAATAAACACAAACTAATCACTCACCAGGATATGAGTCTTCATGTTGATTACCAGGTGAGCACAGCAACACTGGTCGTCGCGGATAATTGCGTCCTGATATAAACTAATGGTTGCACATCATTCATATTGGCGACGGACTTATTCTGGTTAGACATGCTTTTTTAGGTTTTTTTTTATGATAGGTGAAAATCATCGAATGACGAAACCCGCTCTTGGGCGGAGCGGGAGACCAGTGTCAGACTCTTACTGACTAAAAAACCTACCCCGTACCTCCCTTGCCTTATTCCTAGAGTCGAGGTAACAGTTTGCACCACCCTAGGCTCCAGGAGGCTTCGACCCTGAAGGGCCCCTGCAGTTTGCTGACAACTCCTTGAGGCGCGCGGGAACGGTGCGCGCCATTGACGACTTGGAATGCTTTTTTAGGTAGGAAACCATCCAATAGATAGATAGATTAAACTTTATTGTACACCAAAAAGACAATAAATGACAACAATGACAAAAACATCAATCAACAACAACAATGACATCTTCCGCCCTTTCGAGTGAGATTTTTACTCACTAAACCCCGCCTCTGTTTATCTTCGTAGGGACCCTTGAGAAGGGTCGAAGCCAATTAGGGCCAAGGGTTTGTGTCTGAAAGGAAGGCTCTGTCCCTGGTACGTATGGCAATGTAGGAACGCGGTAGGTTGTTTAGTCAGTAAGAGTCTGACACTGTTTCCCGCTCCACCCAACGTTACCAGATGACTGGACGGTGAGCTACCCATTGCTCACCTTCCGCAAGCGTTAAGCGGTGTCATGCAAAAAGAGGCTCAGGGGAGACCGTTATACAGTCTACCCAGGGTTGTGCCCTAACAGGCGTTGTACAGAGGGGGTTCTGGAATGGAATTGTCTTTTAAGAGGTAACGACGCCTCTTCTACGTGCTGATGGTGATTATCAGGGCAGTTTTAGTGAGGTAAAAATCCCACATTCCCTGGACTTAATCACAAAGTCCGGATGACTTTTGATGGTTTCCCTCGAATACCAAAAAAAATGGTATAACAGATTCACTGTCGAAAACCGATTCGTCGATCCAGAAATCTATCAATGACAATATCGATAATCGATACCAGAATACTCCTCCCAAGGGAAAGTGTACGCTTGTCCCATGCATGTATAATTATCAAAATTCAACACACTAACAACGTGCGCTCTCTGAATGTCTAATGTAACTGGACAAAGATTTATAGCGGTTTGATGATTCTGATGTAATGTTACAGCATTTTGATTACGTTTTGAGTACTAAGTAGTGGTAAGTAGGGTGGAATTTCAAGGTTTGATTTATTTATAAGTAAGACATATTATGTCACATTACTGCTTCCAAACCGTATTGGACCCTTTTTTATGGTGGGCAAAGCAGGAAACAGTGTCAGACTCTTACTGACTAAACACCTCACCCCCTTCCTTCTTTACCTTTCGCACTGGGGCCAATACTTCCTTTCAGAAGTAAACCCTGGGCCTCAGTAAGCTTCGACCCTTTTGCAGAGTCCCTACCCGTATGAACCCTAAATTTTTAAGGTGGAAAATCATCAAATAAGTTTTTCCACTCCGTGACAAACCAAAATTGTTGGTCTTTTAATGATTAAACCAGTATCCCTTCAGCTTCCCTTTGGGTTCAAGGGCCATGGTAACTCTGTAGCGACATCTGTGGCGCCAGATAGGAACCAGAGACGATGAAATCCTGCATGGCGCAATTAAAGTTCTCCGCGTGATTTGAACATAGGTATAAGTACATCATTATCATCATCAGCCTTTCAATGTTCCCACTGCTGGGACACAGGCCTACTAATCCACCACGCGGGCCCAGTGCGGATTGGTGGATGTCACATGTCTTCGAATTTTTGTTTCTAGGGCATGCCGGTTTCCTCACGATGTTTTCCTTCACCGTTTTGAGAGCAGTGGTGATGAAATAAATTACACAAAGTAATGCGCCTGGCTGGGTTCGAACCCGCGACCTACAACTCGTAAGTCGGGGCCGTTACCACTCGGCCACCACTGCTCACTACTCGGTATAAGTACAACAGCTTGAAAACATCGTACAAATCAGACATAATACCCGTTTGGCCGGAGGATTTTTCAATGGAAGATTGCGGGACTTCAAAACTGTTCCGCATCTCTTTAAAACCGTATCGAACAATCTCGCAATCCGACTGGGTTCACTTGATGGATTCTGGCCTAATTCCTTTCCCGAAACAGAGTCCTAGCAGCAGTGAAAACATTATGCTTACGTTTAGGTTGTACGTCATGTAACGTGACTTCTTTTCTAATTGATAAACTAGTGTTTGCTTGCGCGACAACTTTAATGTCGTTCTTAGAAATTAGCAAAATGTGGCTCAGATCCGGAAGCAATGGAAATAATAGTGCGCTTTTGCACAGCAGTGATCATAATCATTATGATTTCCCCCAAATGTCACCATAATGACCGACTCTTCGAATTCCAGCAACCCACACCGTCTTGCAATACGTAGTCGCCACTCCAGAACCTAGAACTAAGTAGATATAATAGGTAGGTAATCAATCTATTATAATTAGGCTCTCAGGTGAAATTTGTTACAGCGACTATAAGCCAAGTAAAGGCTCCGTAGTCACCTGTAACTCGGGCAAATCCCGCATAGGTCGTATTGACCAACTTTTTCCACATGAACCAAAATATAATAGGTATTTTTTTTCCTTTTTACGAGAGAAAGCATCAAATTTTTTCTCCCACTCAGGTTAGAGCCAAAGGGCATGTCAGACTTTGACTGACTAAAAACCACCTGTCCTTTAGCAGCATAAAACCCATACCCTTACATAACCAGAACTCCACATCGCTGCTTGACTTGATAAATATGTATGTATGATGGAAGTCGATAGGCACATGTCGACTTTCCCGGAAGAGATCCTCACCTACGACACCTTAAACAGTTGTTTGTGAAATTATTTGACCCAGGAAGGACAGCTAGGCACCTTTTGCATTACAATAGATTCGGTTGTAAAACTAAATGCTAATAATCCGATTTTGAAAGCGGACGAAGGAGTACCTAAGTTTAGTAGGTACACGGCAAGTACATAGTACCAACGGGCGTTTTGGTTTTTTTTTTCGTTTTGGTTTAAGTAGTAGCTGTTGTCTAAATGTCTTCGAGTGATTGTATGTGTTGTAGAAAACAAATGACATGGAATGACATTTCACTCGTACTTTAGGGCTCCCACACACGGACCACCGGCCACAACCACAAAACGCCGCCACTGGCATATTTCTTGTAATTTTCATACATTTTATTTGGACTCGCCGCACACGGTTGGCGCCGGTGGCGACCACACGCAAAAAAGGGGCTTGCTTCTTGTGGCCCGCACTGGCTACTAAACGCCGACACACGCCACTCGCGCGATTCCGCGCCCCCTCTCTCCCTTACATTTGTTAAAATTGGATGTATCCAATAACTACGGTTTCGTCTTCTACGACGACGACGTTTTATCAAAAGTAGCGCAATTAAACCTTCGTCCGAGTCCATTATGATACTCCATGCCTGGGTTAAAAAAAGTAGCAACCAACGACCACACCACAATCGACAATCGGCCACAAGTGGCTGTCGCGCGCTTCAGCTACTTTTGTGGCCGCTTCTAGCTTCTCGTGGCGGCGTTTGTGGCTGTCGCCAGAAGCTCGTGTGCGGCGACACTTAGTACATGATAACTTAAAATTTCTTATGATATTTCTTTCATTTTCTATATATTGTTTTTTTTTTTAATTTACATTTATTTATTTTTTCTTGAGGTTGTAGTACAAAAAAGCCACACAGTTCAACTTCAGGCCTGCTATTACCACACCTACTAGTAATTTTAAGGATAAAATAAAACATCAATATTCTTAAAATAAAATATATTATCGAACCAATGTTACAGCTTAAAAAAATGTACGCTTCAGATAGTTAGCTCTAATCCTAGTTTTATTATTATTAACAATAAAAATTACTGCATAACAAAAGTGTTTAACCTTTGCTACATTCAGTACTTAGACGACAAAACAGAAGATATGGAAGGTCGACTCCATACAACAAACAAAAAGTCACGCACGCACGTTTTCCTTTGAGAGGGTTGTAGCTAAATTGTGTCTCTTAAATCGCCTTTGATAGTAAGGCTGAGGTGTGGGTCGGTAACCATCCCTTACTCATTGGTGTGCATGTAGTCGTGTTGATGGAGAACTTTATAGCTGACGCTACTTAAACTTTCGAGTACCGTAATTACAGACACAATTAAAAGACAATAGGTGTGCGGACACCGGTGTCCTCTTGGGGCTTAATGAATTAAAAGCGGGAGCCCGGTCCCATGCAGTGCTCCGTCCGGGTTCACCGCGCAGGGACCAGTCGCGGTCAGCCGCACCCCATGCCACTTTTACTACGTAATAACATATTAAAGTTCTCCATCGATACGACTACATGCACTTTTCATTATTCACAACCGTCTCGTTGGGTAAACAAAGCATTTCATTGTTTTTGACATCGAATGACGAATCCCACCCTTTGGCGGAGCGGGAAACAGTGTCAGACTCTTACTGACTAAACAACCTATACCATTCCTTTCTTGCCTTGATCCCAGGGCCCCGGTAAATCGCTTTCGCATCAACCCTTTGTCCCAGAAGGATTCGACCTTGTTGGGCCCCTACATTCCCGCTCTAGGGTGGAAAAACCTTCCTCACTTTGCGTTCCAGGAAACCCCGGGATTCCTTTCATAAGTCATCCCATGGCATTAATCGCTCTTGGATTGTTTGTACGTGAAACGTGTCTATGTGTGCGTGTGTTTTTGCTCGCTGTATAGACTTAATCTTCTATACCAATCCATTATATGCTAATAGTGCAACCTTGCCTTTAGAATTACATTATGAACTTTTATTGCGATTCCTATCATTCAAAAACTAACAATTAATTTCATTTAGACTTCTTTTGAGGATGAAAAAACTGAAGCATGTTTTAATACATATTAACAAAAATATAAACATAAATAACAACGTAATATATTGTTGATTTAGAGGGGAGGGGAGGGGAGAGGGATTTTGTTATTATAAGAGTGTAATTTATACCGCTAACCCCCTGTTTCTCAAACGAATATAGCAAAATATATCTGCCTAGTTATGCTTTTGACGTAAATTGTATAAAAACGAAAGCAGCATAAATTATACTCTTAAAACTATGTTCGTTCAGCATGTGAGGTCTAACAAACAATGAAAAATGTTCATTTTTTAACCTGTATCTTTTCACACACAAATGACTAATCCTGTTGCGAATGGAGTAGGTATATATAGAAAATAAAATCGATAATTCGGTAACGAAATCGTACGTGGAAGATTACATTGTGCTTAATTATTATTATTATTTAAATACCGAAAGAAATTTGAAAATGGAATATGTCACGTTCGTCAGTTGACACTTGATCTACAAAAACCATTCTTATTGCAACGACTTTAAGACGTTTAGGGCCGTTCTGGTCAGCGTATAAAAAAGAACTTTATTTCAACAACGACAAGGTTTATATTGTTTTGACTAAGTGACTCCTACGAATACACCATATAATATTGATTTAATTTATTTTTCTTATAATGTTTTTGGCTTGGATACCAAGTTCTTTAAGCCATGTGTTCGTAAGGTTTGAATTCCATTAAAATGGTTGAAATGACACGTTAAAATTAAAAGGTATTGAACTTTTAACTCGTTTTTATAGATCAAGTGTACGGTTTACAATTTAACGAGAAATTTACAATCTCGCGAAATTTCGACAAAGCAATGAATTAGTTATGAAAAACACTTAACGACAAAAATTACAATAAAAAAAAAATAACAAAAATAAACGGATCTCTCACTTTCCGATTGAACCATCAATATTTCGACTATATATGAATAATTGTATATAAGGCAGCGTGAATATTATTTTTATTTTATTTTCTATTGAAATACCAAAAGCGAATTCTAGTTGACATGCTAACATAATCATATTTTTACAATATTTTGTGTGACATTTTTGTGGGGATAATGTAATTTTTGTACTAATTTAAAGTTTGAAACAGCCATGTCAAAGTCAGCCACTGTCAAAGTGGGTCGCGTGAAGACTTTGACTGGGTGGGCAAAACTTAACCAGAAAAACAAACTACTAAAAAACTTCGTAATTTTTTTGTGACTGCGATCCTACCTGATGGTAAGCAGTGATGCGACCGTTGATGGTGAGGCGCACTAGTTTATTAAGAGCCTATTCACTCTAGCCTTGAAGATAACTAAATTATAATCGGACGGGAAGACCGCAGCAGGCAAATTGTTCTAGTTAAGTCTGTTTGTATAAAAAGTTAGGCACTCGCAATATTCCGTAGAGTTTGTCCCCATACCCTTATTAGCATTTCTACATTACCCCCACAAAAACATCGTACAAAGCGGGTAGCTATACAATACCTATAAAATATCACAAACGTACAACTCGCGTGACAGGTTTCATCTTATGTGGCCCAGGACTTGAGCTGTGCCAGGTCGTCGTCGTCCTCTGAAAATGTAATAAATAGAATATTAGTACAATAATATATAATTTATTATTACTGTCCTGGACAATCAATCCGACACATAATTTCTGGGTGTTCTTGTGGCCAAAATAACAATACAAATGCCTTATAACCAAAAGCTTCGACGACCATCTGTCGAAGCTGTCGTTGCGCAGTTGGATCAAGGGCCTTATACAGAAGACAGTACTCCCCGAAAAAACTCGTATTGTGAGGCGGTTCCTGTCTCTGGAGCTCTGACCGTCGGTAGCTTGGACCCTGCTCTCGATACCGATGGGATACTATTTTTTATATTTAAAAATAAGGAGATAATAAAATTATTACACCAAAAATACTTTTACACAATTTGTCAGTGTTCTTAATTGTGCGTGACATTGTTACATTAAAATAATATTGTGCCCAATGGTGGTGTGTTGTAATTAGTGTTTGGGGTTAATGAACCAAAATGTTACAATTAATATAGATTTTAGCATTTTAGGCTCATCATCATCATTAATTTCAACCGAAAGACGTCCACTATTGGACTTGGGCCTACCCCAAGTATCGCCATAACGACCCATGCTTATGCGTCCCAAAACCATCAGATTCTCGCGACCCCCACAAGGCCATCGGTCCACCTTCTGGAAGGCCTTCCTATGCCACGTCTTTTGTCTTTTGGAACGTCATTTTCTTTTTAACCTCTGGTCTCCAGCGGATATCGTTATTTCTGATACGATGACAAATGGACCTTAACAACATACGAATAAGGTACATTTTCATAACTTACCCGTCTGCTTAGACCTGCTGGGTTTGGGCTTGTCATGCACCAGCTCGGACGTGGGCACGTCCGGCAGCGTGTCGGTGGGCACGTTGATACCGAGCATCTCCTTGTCCAGGTCCTCCTGTGAAACGTACAAGTTATGTGTTAATAAATATTATTATTATTGAAAGAAAAGAAAGAAAAAAGGAGAAAGAAAGAAAAATATTTTATTTGACACATAGACACACACAATACAGACATAATTTATGATAAAAAAGGTATTAAATAAAATAAATTGTGTGGCTGCGATCCCACCTGATGACAAGCAGTGGTGCAATCGTTGATGGTAAGGTGCACTAGTTTATTAAGAGTTTATTCACTCTAGCCTTGAAGACACCTAAATTATAATCGGACGGAAAGACTGCAGCCGGCAAACTGTTCCAGTCCCTCGATGTACGCGATATAAACGACGAGGCAAAACGCTTAGATATCTCAACAACGTAAGGGTGGATATTTGCTGTAAGCCGAGATGTCCGATGGTAAAATTGAGACATGACGAGTTCCGTTGGTTCTTTCGAATACAGAACCCTAAAAACTGGCGTTCTCCATACCTGTTCCAACTCCTCGAGTTCCTTCTCCAGCTCGTCCTCGTCGATGTCGTTGGGGAAGGCGACGTTGTTGCTGATCGCGTCCGTGATCTCTCGGGAAATGTCGTGCTGTTCCGCGATGTCGTCCATTATATCGTGCACCTTGTCCACGTCGCTGTGGGAGAGAGAGATGGGAAGATATAGAACACATTTTGAATACAAACATAGAATAAAATTGTTGGGTAGTTGACTGGGTTTGTCTTTTTATTATTTGTATAATGTGTATATGTGTGACATTTCAACAGTATAATATTATTGACTTTATTATTTTAATATCTAATTTTGGACTACTTGACTCTTTTTCACGAATTCATTAGTATGGAAATCATTTTCTGTCAATTAGCAATATGTTCTTCCTCAAACCAATATTTGAAATGCAAATCGCTGCTTGATTTTATAACCAATTTATATTTTCTTATACAAAAATAAATACAGGAAAACACTTAATTCCTAAGGAGTCCGACCTCATTTTGAAAATATTGCATTATAGAAATGGTTTTTGGAAAAAGCAACATAACTTTTAAAAACCTATCGGGTTCTTCCTTCCTTCTTCGTCTTGCGTTTTAGGGCCCCGTGTTTTCCTTTCAGAAGCAAAATCTGGGACCCAGTAGGCTTCGACCCTAAGGGCCCCTACGATTTTACTGACATCTTGAGGCGTGTGAATAAGTGTAATGAACGTCCATTACATTTCATAGGTCGTCATATTTAGATAATTTTAAGCTAATAACTCCTAAAGCAAAAACGAATTAACAAAAATATACGAACATATCCTTATGCGCAAGTTTCATAGCGTTGGCAGCGTCGCGCATAGTGTTCAGTACTTGAGCGTTGGTGTTGGCCCCTTCCAGTGCTTCGCGCTGCGCTTCGATCTGTGTGAGCGTCCCATCGATCTGTGTCAGCTGCTTCTCGTAGCGCTTCTTGCGCTTGAGAGCTGCGATGGCCGCTGGAAATGAAACAAGAAAAAGGTGGCTTAGTATTAGCTTCTTTATTCTTCTTTATATTCTTGAATCAATAGTAAAATCGTTAAGCTGCTTGGGCCCGGTAGATGGCAGCATCGGTGGCACTCAATTAAGTCCTCCAAAATGCAGATGTGTTAATGCTATATTTTTGTACGAGTTTTCAAGCGCTAAAATTCACAGAGTCGCCAAAGAATTTTCAGACTCGCCAAGATCCGACGACCGTACTGTAGTTGGCTCAACTCGGTGGTAGAATTGAACGTAGGTCGCTTTGTTTGATAAAAATCAACTACGACATATATTCCGAACAGATTTTGCTGTGTGAATGTGAACCCAAAATAAAACGTATGTATTAATGCTGTAAGCGGTTTTACCGAGCGCATCCAATGTATTATTGCTTCGAGTCGGCTTTGTTGTTCAATAAATCCTGAATCCTGTCGACCCGAATAGGAAAGCAAGAAACGTCTTTTGCCAACACTTTTATTTATTTAGTATAGCAAAATAGCCGTTAATATTAAATTACCTAAATTAAACCTTTGACTCTGTCTTCTCACAGAATCGTAAGCTTTCTAGTAATATCGTCGTCCATTTGTCAGCAAACAAATCCAATCCAGGGTCTTTTAAAAGAAACATTTCTCAGGTTTTTTAAAGAAACATTACTCCACTCTAGGAAGCATAGCAAAGTCTTTTAATCTTTCAGCTGGGATTTAGGCTTCCTAAAAGATGAAATAGGCCATAACCTACCACGCAATCCCAATACGGGTTGGTGAATTTCACATGCCTTCGAATTTATGGTGAATGACAACACAAGAAAACATGTCGGTTGAATGACAGGTTGAAGAGCATGCCGTGCAAGCTAGAAAGAGGTTAAGGAGCTATAAATTATATAACAATTCAGTTTAGGTCGACAAATGGTGGTCCAATCGTGCCGTCCTTTAGATTTGCGTATGCTAACTCATAACAAATGCTTGGTACGCCTCAAGCCTGAGTGAAAGTTTGTTCCTAAAAGTGTATGCGTCATATAAAATTGATGTCTGGCTCTGCGAATTTTAGCACTTGAAAACTCGTAAAAAAATAAATGGTTTAAACAAATAAATTCCATTTTTATCAAAAACTGTAATTGTCATTTTTTTTTAATTCACAAAGCTTAATTTCGCCTAGATCCGACGGACGTACTGTACTAGTAAACTCAAGAAAAAGAAGAGTAGTAAGTGTCTGTGACTATCTCGAATTCAAAGTTTTTCTATTCTATTCTATTTTAAGAAGTGGCATTTTGCCACTTAGATTTACTAGATTAATAGTTGGCTAGATTTTTTTATTGTTAAATCATTTTTTTTTACAATACATAGGATTGTCTGACCACAATCTCACCTGATAGTAAGCGACGATTTGGCCGACGTTATAATGATAAATAATAAATAAATGATGTTTAGTTTTGTAACTAGGTTTCAAAAGAACACCTTCACACGTCAAAAGTGATTTCTCCAGACTCTACCAGGATATCGGGTGTGTCAGACTTTTACTGACTAAAAACCCACCCAGTTCCAGGACTTTGAGCATAGCCTTTACAGAACCAATACCATGGCTCTAGTAAGTATCGGCCCGGACTTAGTCCGCGTGGTACATTACGACATAGTTAGTCTTTCTCCTAGAGAGGCGGCCTGAGTCCCAGCAGTGAAAACACTGTAAAGCAGGTTATGCTCAACATCTGGTAGATCTAGTTTGACAAAACTACATTTAAAAGGCATTATTAATAGAACAATGGCTGGTCTAATGATCATTCAGTTTATTATCTTTATATGAGTGAGTATGACGTCATTGGTTAGATTAACATTATAAAACTCTAGCTTTTGTCACCGGCTTCGCTCGCATACATAAAATATAGCCTATGTCACTCAGAAGTAAAGCAGCTTTCTATTATTGCTAAAATTTCTCCAATCGCACCAGAGATTACCTCTACAAACAAAAAAACAAACTTTACCTCTTTATTATATTAGTGTAGATTAGTGTAGATAGATGTAGATTATATTAGTGTAGATTTTTACAATCTCAAGTCTAATTCTGAATGCATGGCCATAATCCTGCTAACCTACGTTGAAATGGGCGGAACCCCCAATCAGACGGGTATTATGTTTGGTCCAGGTAACTGCCCGATAAATGATCAGGGGCCATTCTATCTGTTCAAATCGCGCGGAGAATGAATTGAGCGATTTCAAATTTTCTAGTTCCTTTGTAGCGCCATAGATGTCGTTACAGGTCTTTAAATCTGTAGTGAAGTTGGTTACTTCTAATCATAGACAAATGGATAAATATGCTCTAGACAAGAATCTCTAATAGTTCAGCTTTAACAGTGTGCATTTACAGTCGTGTAGACGGAGAACTTATTATTACGTAGCAAACGTCGATAACTAGCAAAATAAAAAAAAAATAACAACTAGTCTCGTAGGCCCTAGTCATTGAGTCGACTAGTACGCGCGTGGTCCCGCGCGGGCGTCCGTCACACGGAGGAGGACCCCGGACCGCGGGTACGCCGGCACGGTTCTCCGCGCGTGTAGCCTGGATGCAGAAATTTTGTACGAGACTGCACGGGCTCCCGCTTTACGTAGTGTTGGCCCTTAGTGATAGTATGGTCCTAAGTAATATGGAATAAGGGCAGGCAGAAGAAGAGATATGGATGTAATTGTCTTACAGAGAATTTTGATTATTTTTCTTTTGTATAGCTTCTTTCAATAATGTGAATGTGAGAACATTGTAGACGCAAATCTTAGATTACTTCCTACCACTTTTACGGTACGATTTCAATATTGACTGGTCTGCACTGTCCTTACATAATGTGATAATACTGTAATATGGAAATATTGTAAAAGAAACAATTATTTTAAAAGAGTAACCATGGAGTTTCTTGCCGGTTCTTCTCCATAGGAAACGACCAATTTGGAACCGTGCACTAGCTTCTGACGTTTTACAAGTGCCCATGTAGGCCTATGTGAAATAAAAAGATTTTGACTTTGACTTTGACTTTGATGTCAGATTCTTCAGTATTGCTTTAAGTATACATTAAGGATTACATTAACCTTTCGAGAAACGTAATTAGAGACATAATAGAAAGACAATAGCTATGTGAAAGCCGGCATTGGCTTGGGGCTCAAGAGTCTATATGTTTGCATTATATATTTACATTAATATGTTTTACAACCTTCAAGTATTAGGTGACACTTGAACATTGATACTTGAACAGTGATGAAAACTGATACTTCTAACAACAATGCATTGAAATCTTTTTATTATTTTTCATTCAAGAAAATGACAATACTAAAGTTGATAGTTTCATAACACATGGTGCCATCTAGCCTGCTAATGAATAAACAAAACAAACAGGTACTTAATGTTTGAAAAATGACACCATGGCACAATTTGATTTTTTTGTCAGATAAAATCTGACATACCCTCTCACTCTACCTAAAGGGAGAAGTCATTTGACGACTTTACACAAAAAATAAAAAAATCAGGTGAGCAGAGGTAACAAGGAACTTATTTTATATTTATAATATTTAAAGAAACTTCTATTTAAGGAAAGCTGTTATAACTCTTATGGCCAATGCTTCTATTTCCTTCAATGACTCATCTTAGAAGATTTTTTACAAGCTTTTATTTAGTTTCACCTGTCCCGTTGTCTGTCGTTCTGTAATCAAATCTTGCAACTTAAATTTGATCCACTTCCCGGTTTCCGATTGAGCTGAAATTTGGTATACACGTTTAGTTCGGATGACAATGCAATATTATGATGACATGGAGCTGATCTGATGATGGAATCGCGAGGTAGCCATAGGAACTCTGTAATTAAACGGCACAACCACGTCGAGTTTGGGCTCGTGTGAATCGTCTTGACGAGTTTTATTTATATAAGTATAAACCACCGCTATAAAAGCTTGTTATGAAAAAAAATATTTTCATTGAAAACTTGTTTTTAAATTAAGTAGTTTTACCTTTTACAATATTTTGTAGCATTTAAATTGTTGTTTTTTTCAGCATTATCTCCCATGAAAATATTATACAGTAAATAGAAAACAAATAATGCAGTATAGCAATTATGTGGCCATGGAAATAACTAAAAAAATTGTGAAGATAAACTTTTAAAGGAAGAATCTAAAGAAAATTATCTCTGAATACAGTCATGGGTAGTGAGACAGGCAGATGCATTAACATTTTGAATACCGTAATTAGAGACATAATAGAAAGACAATAGGTGTGCGAGCAACGGCATTCACTGGGGGCTCAAGAGTTTAATATGTCATTTATTTAATTACACCTGTTCTCAAATAGTGATGAAAAATATTGAGAGACCACCATAAGTTCAAAATATGTGACATATGTCAACCCACACTGGACCCACATGCTAGGTTATGACCCCTCCTCTCTCCTACAGAGGAGGCCTGAGTCCTAGCAGTGTAAACATAAGGCTGGTTATTCTATGTATGCGATGCTATTAGTCTTTAAACTCTAGAGCTCCAAGCAAACACTATTCACACACCTATTGTCATTCTATTATGTCTCTAATTGTGGTTCTCGAAAGGTTATTGCCATTCTAGTACGTTTTAACTTTTTTCCTCAGATTCTTTGAATTTTACATACTTACAAGTGATTCCTAATGATTCACTTGCAAATTATATTTGACAAAAGCCTCAGTCAGATAGATGTTATAAGGATGTGCCAACGAAATATCTAACAATTAATTGAAAAACAAGGTCATATGCCTACATGTCAACAAAGAATATAATTAGGTCCGAAAAATATCGAGTGAAGAATACAAAAATACTTTAGCAGAAAAAACTTACCTCGCTTATTCTTGGTGCCATTTTTCCTAGCTGTCTGTATTTCTATATCGATTTTCTTTTCAAGAAACTCTTGTTTTTTGAGTAACAATTCTTCTGTCTCACGTAATTTCTGTATTGCTTCATGCGTCGATGGACCCTTTTCTTCTTTCTTACCACCAAATAGCTTCCCCAGGAAACTCATTTTGACTATTCAATAATCCTAATAAATGCTAAATAAACAATGTGATGCAAAGATTATTCACTAATTACGCGTAAAAAGATGAAAATTAGTATTTCGATTCAGATTCTTTTACTGGAGTATGCGTCACCCAGGTAGCAATCAAAACATAACGTTTGGCGAAACGAACGTAGAGTATCAATGTCAATTAAACTGGACAAATAAAGCAGTTATAATTACTAATGTAGATTTATTTAAATACGTAGCACTTTGTTATTACTACATTTAATTATAATTGGAATAAAGTACGTATAAAATAGTTTTAGGCAACAACCTAAAATCGAATTGGATGGTTTACAACTCACGTTTTAAAACGCACCATGACACAAGCTGTTTTCTGTCAAAATATGGGACTTGCATTTAGACATTATGAATTACGTTTGAATTCAGGCCAAATATCATAAAAAGTACTCAGACTCTAATAAATAAGTTAAAAATAATATATAATAACGTTAATAATGTGTTTTTTTAAACAATAGTTAAATTTAAAAGGACTGTTTAGTAGTTTCAGAACGTTTTAGTTACTTTTGACATTGACAGTTCATTTGTTTTGAACCTTGAGTAGTTGTCATCATCATCATTCGGCTTAGAATCCGCCTCATGTGAATATATCTTACCATTAATTTTAAAGTACGACATTACTAGCTTATTTTCTAAATTAAAAACCTCAAGTAATCTATAAATATGGTTCGTGTAATAACTCAAGAAACCTATGATGAGGTCGTCAAGGAAAACATCGAAGAATTTGAAATGACTCCGGAAGAAGCTATAAAAGAGGCTGTTGCCCAATTTGAGGCACAGGTATGTGTCCCAAAAGACCTTTATTTATCCTATTCATACTTTTTTCTAAACTTCATTCTGAGGTCAACTGGAGACAACTAAGTATATTATTTTTATGTATTGAATCATCACATATTAAGTCTTATTAGTCATGACTATAATTAATTCGAACTGGAGATAAGACACTAAAGGTGATCTAATCAAAGTCCTCATCACGATTCCGCACATATGATGATATAATAGTTAAAAATAGTCTAGTCCTAGATAATCTTTAATGGCCAATGTAAATCCTTTTTTACATTTATTCTCTGCCATCTTCTGTCTTCTAGACAAATACTCCTCTCCACTTTTTCCTTATATTTTTATAATTTCTTTTACCCACTAGTTTTGTCAGACTAATACCAACTCGGTCTATGTGAACTTTTTACAATATAACAAAATAAAAGCAGCTCATTTGAACTGTTGGGATATATCTACACTAATATAATAAAGAAGTAAAGTTTGTTTTTTTGTTTTTTTGTTTGTAGGGGGTAATCTCTGGAACTACTGGTCCGATTGGAAAAATTTAAGCAACAATAGAAAGCTGCTTTACTCCTGAGTGACATAGGCCATATTTTATGTACGCGGGCGAAGCTGCGGGCAAAAGCTAGTAATTTATAAAGCTGAGGTTGTTTGCAAAAATAAATATGATGCCCAAAGTAACTATTCCACGCGGACGAAGTCGCGGGCACAGCTAGTTTATTATAGAATATAAACTTTCCTTAAACTCTTGAGCCCCGAGCAAACACCGGCGTTCACACACCTATTGTCTTTTTATTATGTCTCTAATTACGGTATTCGAAAGGTTATGAATCACTGACACAATGAGTCCAGTGCTAGCCTGTATTGACTATATGCAGAAGTACAGTCTGATTCAAATTAACTTTTGAGTACCATAATTACAGACACAATTGACAAGTTGTGTGATAGTTGTCCAATATATATTATATTATATTATTATACAAGGTGTCATTGACATGTTAACACAAACGAATACCATGGATCCAGTACATGATTCTGGAGCCCCCAGTGGTGGAATTTTTCGTCAGTTTTTTTTCAAATTTTTGAAAAAAAGTTTTGTATTTTATTTTTAACCTGTACAAAATCGTTATTCTGACCAATACCAATGATATTTTGAGAAAAAAAAAGAAAAAGCTTTTTTTTTACAAAAAAAAATTCATAAAAAAATCATCGAGGCAAATAAAGTTTTATTCTATCAAACCCGATGACATTTTTAATTTGGGATGTAATGCAGTCATTTTTTTCGCAAAAAATTTTAAATTGACGTTTTTATACAGTTTAATTAAAAAAATCGTTAAAAATTCGTTAAAAAAAAAATAAGAAAAAAACGACAAAAAATTCCATCACTGGGGGGTCTAGAATCATGTACTGGATCTATGGTATTCGTTAGCGTTAACATGTCAATGACACCCTGTATATTAATTAAAAGACAATAGGTATGTGGACACCGGTGTACTTTTGCCCTCCACTAGCTAGACCTCAATGATCTGGTGAGAGTTGTTGGAATGCCATAGGTACAAGACACACAGGACTGTTCATTGTGGCAACACTTCAGGCAGGTATATGTCCAAAAGTGGACTTCTTCCCGCTGAAATGATGATGATGATGATGATGAAAACCAAACTACCATTCCTTTTCAGGGAGTAGATCTTTCAAACATAATAAAGGACTTGTCTCTCGGTTCCGGAGACAACCACTTGGTTGTGGACACCGTTGCAAAGCTAAAAGCTATCTGTGGCGAAGAGAAATATGATGAGAAGGCTGTGTTACAGGAATTGGAGGTTTTAAAGGTAATTACTTTATGAAAAGTCCGATTTTAATAGGGCAATCCCTATACAGTTTTTTAGGGTTCCGTAGCCAAAATGGCAAAAACGGAACCCTTATAGTTTCGTCATGTCCGTCTGTCCGTCTGTCCGTCTGTCACAGCCGATTTACTCGGAAACTATAAGTACTACAGTGATGAAATTTGATGGGAATATGTGTTGTATGAACCGCTACAAAATTATGACACTAAATAGTAAAAAAAAGAATTGGGGGTGGGGCCCCCCATACATGTAACTGAGGGATGAAAATTTTTTTTTCGATGTACATACCCGTGTGGGGTATCAATGGAAAGGTCTTTTAAAATGATATAAAGTTTTCTAAAAAACATTTTTCTTAAAGTGAACGGTTTTTGAGATATCAGCTCTCAAAGTCGTAAAAAGTATGTCCCCCCCCCTCTATTTTTATAACTACGGGGTATAAAATTCTAAAAAAAATAGAGGTGATGCATGCTAATTAACTCTTTCAACGATTTTTGGTTTGATCAAAGTATCTCTTATAGTTTTTGAGATAGGTTGATTTAACTGTAATTTTGGTTAAGTTATTGTGCTTACACTGAAAACGATGGCTGAACCTATAAGTACAAGGCAAAATATCGGGAGAGTTTAGGCTCCATTCACCAGGTGTATAAATTGACATAATAAGTTTGTTATATTTGCTGCTACGGAACCCTTTGTGCGCGAGCCCGACTCGCACTTGGCCGGTTTTTTTTATTTACTTAATAAAACACTTTGTGAATTTTTAAAATAACTCAAAGGTGGAATTATAAATCTTTATAGTTTTTTTTTTTGTATAAAAAGTGCAAGTCTCCCATTCAGCTACTAGTTTTCATGACAATGTTCTGATTTTACTGTTATTAATTTCTATTTTAGATATACTAATTATTATAAACAAGTTAAATATCACTTATTTTTTTATTAATTCCCTATAGATCAGTTTTAAAAATCCCCATTATATAAGTAAAATGTAACTAAGAGATGTTAAAATAGTTTCAGCCATCAGCTTTAGCCGTATAAATGCACAACATGATCCCACTTAGCATTTACCTATCTAATAAAGTTCACCTATGTGCTTTTTCTATGACACAGTTGAAAAACCCAAACTGTTCAGCTGTTTGAGCCTAATGGAGTAAGAGAAATACATACAAACATTGTAATATTAATATAATTCACTTTTTTTTAAAGCAAAAACTTCATTTTCCAGTCAGAATGCCAGAAAGACATCGCCCACAGAGTACGAGCAGGCAAAGAGGGTGCCTACAAAATCCTCCTAGACCTTTTATATTCTAAGTACAGTAAACTCTGCCAAGAGCTCAGTGAAAGAGATACAAAGTTCATCATAAATGTGCTGAATACTATGACGGTATTGATGGAAATGCAGCCAGACCTGTTGGAGACTAAGGGTGTGGAGTTGATTAAAAAGTAAGCATGTTTTTATTAGGTATGCTGTGTCTGTTGCATGCTTTATTTTTATGAAAAAGTTGTGAATTCGTTCTCACATCCATGTTTAAGAAACATTTACAAAAATAAAGACATGACTATACATATAATAATAGGTATTCAATGAATGAATGAAAAACAATAAAAGTAAAGACTATGTTGAAGACACATTTGTTTGGCAAGCCAAACAAGCATGTCTTCAACATAGTCTTTTAATATTTTATTTTTATTTGCATATTAGTGCGTGCTTGTTAGTGATCCTAAGTTTTCTACTACTTTTTCAGTTTCTACCCGTGAGAACCTGTAATTGGCTTAATGTTTCTCATACAATTGTTATTGTTTAGCTATAGCTGTTGGCTCTCCTTCGAATAAATAAATAAATATTGTTAACTAGGCTCTGTAAAGGACTTTGGCAACATTTTATAAAAGCGTATGCCCCTGTTTTTTCTTTTCAGTATCCTAGATAACGTAGAAAGCGAAGACATATTAATAGCAACACTAAGATGGACCACAACTTGCTGTATCAAACACGAAATGAACAGACAAAAACTCTTTGCAAAGAATATTGCTGAAAACCTGAAACTTTTGCTCAATGTTACTGGCAATGTTAAAGTGAGTACAGAATACAATAAAAGTGTTTTTAATATCGTCCTGATTTCTTCACGCATGCGGGTTGCTTTGCACGCGTAGCCACCTCAAATGACCTTTTCATACAAATATTTATTGTAATGAGTGGAATACGCGCGCGAGACTCGGGCCGTTATTCCAGGTAGCAGCGCCGCATGCGGTGTAATCCCGCATGCATGATGAAAACCGCACTATATTGAAAACACCTTAAGGTATTAGACCTATTTCTGAAAAGCATCTTACTTCGATTGTAGGGGACTAATAAACTACTAATAAAAATATACGAAATTTTTAAAATAAACAAATTTATTATAAACACATTTTTTTAGTTTACGGTACGGAATCGTTCGTAAACTAGTCCAACTCACACTTTACCGGTTTTTCCAAGTAAAGGTAAAAATACAATTTCTCACATTTCAGTTACTAAGTGAAACTCTACAAGTGATCCGTAAGCTTACACTTGACGATGACGTCAGGGTCGAGTTCGGTAAGGCACACGACCATGCCAAGGAGCTGGGAGCTCAAATGTTGGAGCCTCTCACTAACTTGTTGAAAGGTTGGTATTGAAAATGAATAGATAGATAGATCAAACTTTATTGTACACCAAAAAGTAACAGAACCTATATAAAACTTAAATCTATGGGTACAATGGCGGTCTTTTCGCTGGCAGCGATATGTACCAGACAACTTTAGGATGGATTGTAAGAACTAAAAGTAATACAGGGGGTAGTCTGCGGTGTAATACTAGCGAATTAATCAAACTATAAATATAAAACAAAATACATATACATACATAACTACTCGTATATATATACATATATATATTAATATTATGCCACAGTGCACTAAAATTAAGGGATAAACTAAAAAAGGCTGATGATGATGATAATATCTATATTCTGATGCTTCAGCTAACTAGCATAGAAGCATCAGGACATATTTGCGTCTTTAGAGCAGATTTTCATATCACTGCTTGCTTAAATTGAACGCCGCCTACTTATTTTTATTATGTCATCATCATCCTGCCCTTATCCCACATTACTTGGGGTCGGCGCATCATGTTCTTTTCTTCCACTCCGTCCCACAATCACTAACTCCCTTTTCTTTCATATAACTCCTCACACAATCTATCCATCTCTTCTTCGGCCTGCCTCTTCCACTCCATCCATCTACGTGTAAACTTGACTTATTGTTATGTTCTGTTGACAGAAAACACGCAGCCTCCGTTAGTGTCGGAGCTGATGCTGACGATCGCGAGCCTGCTGGTGCGGCACGAGCTCTGCAGGATGGTGGCGGACTGCGGCGTGGACTGTCTGTTCACCGTGCTCGCTGATAACTACGACAACGTCGCTGTTGTGCAGCAGGCTGATAAGTTGTGAGTCTCTCTCTAGTAATGAAAACGAGCGAACCCCTTACAAAGAAAGTATAATCCTCGTCACACAAGTAAAACTATCATGTCTTTTTTTATGGTAGGTAAAAATCATCTAATGACGAATCCCATCCTTGGGCGGGACGGGAAACAGAGTCAGTGTCAGTATTGATAGGTCGAGTTCTGATTAATAGATTAGGAGCTGATGAACATACTCACATACATACAGTACCCGGCAATAAATATTGCACATCGACCTTTGGAAAGAGACAATCGGCTAATTTCGGCTTCGTAGAGCGTTATCTCTGTCGCACACTACCTATGTGACGTTTGTCAGTCGTTGTTCAAGGTGATTGGTGAACATGTGACGTTTGTCAGTCGTTGTTCACCAATCACCTTGAACAACGACTGACAAACGTCACATACTCGGGTACTGTACTAACCTGTAAAAATCATAACCCTCCTTTGGCTATGACGTAGTCGGGTAAAAACAGCCTCATTTTTTTATTTGATACGGGGCCATCATGGGACTAGCTACGCCACTGGTCTCAAGGTGTTAGGCTGCTCGTAACCATAGCAAATGGTCAAAATTATTTGCCGCGTACTAAAAGGCTTGCTATCCACGGATGCATTACTTCTTAGACAGCTCTTGTGTAGCTCACTTATAAAACTATTAAAACTTTGTCGATGAAACGGCAACATCGTGTTCGGGCCGCCGCATGCGATTAAAATGACGTTTGGCGTACTGCGTGTACCTCGAGTGAAAGCACGTTTTTATCTTTGTAAAAATAGCAGGAGACGTCTTTTTCATCTGACGTCAGTGTTACAAATAATTGAAATCGTACTCTTTTATAGTCCTCGTCAAACTAAATTCTCTTGAAAAGGGGATCCAAAGTTTACATGGAGAAGTCTAGTTTCACGTGGGTAAAGCCGCCGGCAGAAGGTAGTTAGTACAATAAATAGATACGTTCTTTATTGTAGACCAAAAATAAAAACAAGGTATAAGGTGACCACTGTAAAGCTATTTTTTTATAATAAAATCTATAATCTAAAAACACACGTGCGTTTTGAAACTTGCTCTAACGTAGGTAACTTTTTTTGTAAATTTTAATAAATTACCTAATACGCAGTACTTCAAAGTATGCTCAAGAAGTAGAAAAGTGTTTACAGGATTATTCCTGAAAAGATATATCAAAAATCTTACAGTTATTAGAATAAGCTGCTAGTTCAGTAAAAAGTTATCTAATATAGGTAAATCTACATACCAACAATACAAATATAACTATCCAATGATAACGTAGCTTCCCAAATGATTAGCCTACAATTATGATAGCCAAAATTATATTTAAGTGCATTGAAGTAAAATTTCAGTGCTTGAATTAGGGCCGAAACTGAGTTCAACGGGCGCCCACGGCACATCCCGTGCTCAGGTCCCCGTCGCAGAAAAGGGATTATTACTTGTGCAGTGTCCCTAGTTCATCGACAGTGGTGTGCATGTAGTCGTTTCGATGAAAAACTTAATATTTATTATGTAACAAAAACCGGGCCTACACATCTCGCATCTATCGGATACCCTTGCCAAGTCATCGGTCCGCCTTGGGAGGCGTTTCAACACTGCGTTCATTATGGCGACAATTGGGGGAGGTCTATGTCCGGCAGACGTCTTTAGGCTGAAATGATGATAAGGATGCCCGGGGTCTGCAGTTTTGGCCCTTTTAATTACAACTTAATTTATATTGCAGTTGACACTGTATAGAATAATCCAATGTATAAGGGAGTGGATGATTCTAGTAACGATATTATGTTGTATATTTCATCTAATATCCACACATCTTCTCCGCCGACTGATAATGCGATCTCAAGAACAAGCACCTCTGATTATCAATGAATAAAGTCTTCTTCTTCACGATTATCTCATTCTCCAACAGCGACCGTTCATGTATAAGCTCGGCCCTCAATTTCTCCGTCTGTAAAGACCGTTTTTGCAACAAGCTCATGCTGTCATTCAAATCTCTAACTTCCTCGATTAAGGCGATCAGAGAACCTTCCCTACAATTCTCTACGTTTGGTCTGCAATTCTTTGTGTTCAGTCTCGTCTGCGCTACCTGGATTCGTTGCGATACCTTCAGCATCTCTTCATGTAACATCTCAAGAATATTCTCCGTTTCCACTATCTTCTCCAGAGTCAGTTTCAACTGATTTTCTAACTCAGTTTTAACTTGTTCAGTTCTCGCGATTCGCTCGCTCAATGACTTATTGACTTTGATGTCTTGCGAGCGTAAATCTCGGGATGTATTTATAAGGACGGCGTCGACTTTCGCTCGTAAAGCTTTCGATTTGTCGAATGCGCTTTTGAATTCGTTGAGGGCGTTGATTGTGTGTTGTTCCCAGGATGGCACGTCTGATTGGCCTGTCAAGAAAAAGTTAGAATTAAAATATTGTCTCAGTACAGTAAATACCTACAACAATTAAAAGTGGACATCCCACCCAAAACGTTTTAGGAACATATTCTTTACAGCTAAGGAATCGAATTCACTACCGGTCTATCTTTAAGTGATAATAGGTTACTTCTGGGCAAGCGTGTTCTATCGTTGACCACACAAATGCGAAAAACGAAATTAAATTTAAATGGAATTTTCTGGCAATGATAGTAAAAAGACGCTAGTAGAAAACCATGTTTATTTTTATAATCTAGAAGCAACGCCATAAAACTTGAAATACCTTCAGAAAGCCTCGTAGCTCCCGCCGAATCCTTAACCTTAGCAGCTTTAGTCTCCAAGTAGGCATTCTCGCTCTCGTACTTAAAAGCCAGATACTTATCACTCCAGTCCCTTTCTAACCAGTTCTTCGAAGCTACATTCATGTCCAGCTGGTACTCTATATCCCTTAACAAATCTCGGTGAAGTTTCTTAACATTTTCGATCAAAGCTGATTCGGTGAACAAGTCTTCTTGAGGCTCATCGTAGACCAGATCAGATTGCATTCTATCCCGTCTCAAATTCAAGCATTCTTCAGTGATGTACTCTGGTATTTTCAAAGTGTCTTGAGCATTTTTTAACTGTTGCCTTAGTGACTCTAGGATGTTGATTTCTGCATCCATATCTCTTATGGCTCTTTCTAATTCTGCCTTCCAGTAGTTGATATGTCTAACTCTGTGGTGTAATTGATCAGTGCTATCGCTATAGTCTTCACATGAAGTTTGGTTGACCTTTATGATACTGTTTTTGGTTATAGCTGTATTGTTATCAGTTGTTCTTATGATGTCTCCTTTCAAGATCCTTTGGTTGTGTTCATGCCATGTTTTGATGGTGGATAGGGCGTGGTTTCGTTCGCCAAACGATAGGTAGTCTCCTTTTTCTGCTGTTGTCATTGTTTCTCGTTTTTGTTATTGTTTTTTGAATGTGGTCTTGCTTTTATTGCTTCGAACGGCTCCCAATAATGTGGACCGATCTCTAGAAGTACCGGATCGGTCGATGTGGCTATAACTTCTTTTTTTATTTGATATAAACTAATGCTTGACCGCGCTTCCACCTGATGATAAGCAATGATGCAATGTATTATCTACACTAATATAATAAAGAGGTAAAGTTTGTTTTTTTGTTTGTAGGGGGTAATCTCTGGAACTACTGGTCCGATTGGAAAAATTTTAGTAACAATAGAAAGCTGCTTCACTCCTGAGTGACATAGGCTATATTTTATGTACGCGGGCGAAGCCGCTGACAAAAGCTAGTATCGTATAAGTTGATGGTGAGGCGCACTAGTTCATCATCATCATCATCATCATCATCATCAGCCTTTTTAATGTTCCCACTGCAGGGACACAGGCCTCCTCTCTCTAGGAGAGGGCACTAGTTCATTAAGAGCCTATTAAATTTAGTCTTGAAGACACCCAAATTATAATTGGATGGGAATACCTCAACAGGCAAATTCTTTCAGTCCTTCGATTTACGCGGTATAAATGATGAAGCGAAACGCTTAGTCTGGACCGTAGAGCTTTCAACAATGTAAGGAGGGAAACTGAGCTAGGGAAAGCCTATGTCCGAATGGATGTCTTTCGATTGAAATTATGATTTGATTGTATGACACTTAGCTTCACAAGACTTCCAGCTGCTTTTACTTTTTGATTTATTTATGAACTATTTCTTAATTATTATTATTTTGTATTATGTGTTTCGTCTACCAAGACTTTCACTTGAATGCCAGGACTTTTGCATTCATATTGAGTCAACTGTTTCTGTTTTCATGGTAACAAATAGTTACTATGGTGATGGCCTAAATTTTTGTTGTCTAACCAAGGAGGGTGTAGTGCCATGCTTTTAAATAATTTATTGACACGCAATCTTAATCGGTACTATGAATAATATACCTAAATAGAATAATAATGAGAATAAATATTTGGTACTATAGAGGCCTGCAGATATCGAATTTACATCATTACATAGTATAAAACAAAGTTGCCTACCACTGTCCCTATGTATGCTTAGATCTTTAAAAGTACGCAACGGATTTTGATGCGGGTTTTTTAATAGATAGAGTGATTCAAAAGGCAGGTTTATGTGTATAATACGTGCATAATATATTCAATATCAGTACCGGTGCGTAGCTGGGGCGGGTCGCTAATAATAAATAATTATGTATATTTATTCTGCACAAAATAGCCGCTAAATTTCGGATTTAGGAGTAATTCCTACTATAGGATAGCTCTCAGTAAAAATTTTGTTTGTATTTTTTGAAAATTGAAATATATCTTGTTACAGGATCACAGCATTGGCAGGCCATGACGACGTAAAGAGAGATCTGGTCAAGAGTGGTATTGTACCCATCATGGTGTCCATATTATCGAGGCATTCGGTGAGTTTACCAATCTTACTAATATTATAAATGCGAAAGTTACGATGTTTGGATGTTTGTTACTCAATCACGCCAAAACGGCTGAACGGATCTGAATGAAATTTGGCACAGGCATAGGATACACTCAAGAATAGGACATAGGCTACTTTTTATCCTGGAAACCCCAACCCCAATACCACGCGGGCGAAGCCGCGGGCAAAAGCTAGTATATCATGAAATAATTGGAGTATTTCAACGTATTTTATCTAGTCCTTATTCGGAAGTGGCTAGTATTTTGTATGCAATAGATCCATAAGAGCCTTATTTTTGTATCTAGTGTAGTATTTAGCAACAAGTGTTGTAATGAAGCTCTCATATTCCAATTACGACTAAAGCCGGTATGTACCTATTTAAACATTTAAATTTTTGACATTTAAACTCTTGATCCCAGAGCCTTCGCCGGCGTTCGCACACCTATTGTCTTTCTATTATGTCTCTAAATACGGTATTTGAAAGGGTAAAATGATAAATTATATTTATATTGCAAATAGGTTTTAAAGACACTTAGACGCCAAATTTGTTCGTCAATTTAAACTGGACAATTTTTTTTCTGTTTTTTTTTATGTTATGTGTTCGGAGTAAAAATATGAGGATCAATGTTTTTGGGCGCTGTAAGACGTATGATGTTGGCATTTGCAATACAATCCTCGCCTCTCCAATGTTAGATAAAGCCAAACTATTGTATTAATTATTATTGTTAAAGAAAGAAAAATATTTTATTTGACACATATAGACACACTCAGTGCAGAAACCACATGTAGTCATATGTAAATGATAAAAAAGGTAAGAAAACAAACATTGTATATCTCACAGGCTGCGCCAAAGGTAGATTAAAGAACATTATAAGTTTTTGTTTTCTTTGTGCGATGTGGTCGTTAAACACAAGTTACACAGGTCAACTCTAAAACGGCTGGATCGATTTAACAAATTTCGGTCGAGCTTTTACACATATTTCATATTCACAATTATTCAGGGAAGGCAAATGGTGGGAAAATTTGAAAAACTCACGAAAAAAAAGAATATAAAAAATATAGAAAATAGATATATATAGAATACTAGCTTTTGCCCGCAGCTTCGCCCGCGTACATAAAATATTGCCTATGTCACTCAGGAGTAAAGCAGCTTTCTATTGTTGCTAATTTTTTTCCAATCGGACCAGTAGTTCCAGAGATTACCCCCTACAAACAAAAAAACAAACTTTACCTCTTTATTATATTAGTGTAGATATATCATGTAAATGTATATAAATAACACTAGATACGATAATGTAAAGTCCAAAAGCAAAAAATGAAACAACATCCTCGAAGTAGGTCCAAATCCAGTTTCCATTGAGAAACGACCGCCGTATCAGACGGACCTTTAGTGTAAGGAAAATAAGTTTATTAATTAAAATAAGACCGGTTACTTCAGAACATAGTGTTATAGTACCATTCGGATCACAGTAGTGAGTACGCCTTATGTTAAAGAACATTCCTGGACTTCACTATGTTTAAAATACTGCCAATTCTGTTATTGCTGTCTGTTGCTTGCTGCTATAATGATGATGAAATACACAAAGTACTGTCTGAGCTCTTTGGAGCAACGATAACTCAGAACCAAGATAATGTTCCATCTTCCACTGCGTCAACAACCAGCATAGATTCATTGATAGATATGATCTTCGGACCTGAACCACAAAAAATTCACGGCAGTACTGGACCTTCAAATCTGCCGATGGAAGCCCAAACGCAAGACCTGGATTCTGTGCTAGATCAAATCTTCGGACCAGAACCCAATCAAAACAACGATACTAAGAAGACGTCCAGTGCGCCAGAAAATAAAAATGATAGCCTAGATTCATCATTAATAGACATGATCTTCGGACCTGAACCACAAAAACCTCAAGGCAGTATTGAAGCTTCAAATGTGCCGATGGATACCCAAACGCAAGACCTAGATTCAGTGCTGGATCAAATCTTCGGACCAGAACCCAATCAAAACAACGATACTAAGAAGACTTCCAGTGCGGTAATCGAAACCAATGATGATAGTCTATATTCAGAAATAGACATTATCTTTGGTTCTGACTAAAAACTTTGGACTGGACGAGCTCAAACTGACAAAGACAAGTAAATAAAAAGTGACAATAGTGTTAGCAAGGAAAATGGAATCGTGGTGGACAGATTCTACGGTTTTTTTTTATAAATTATAAGTTTGCGCTTGACCGCTATCTCACCTGATGGAAAGCGACGATTAAGTCGACGATGGAGCGCGCTTACCTAGAAGTAACCCTTGACTTAAAGATTCCCGGATTGTAGCCATCAGGAAACACTAGACTCCGGCAAGGAATTCTACTTCTTGACTGTACGCATAATTAATGTGTTTTTAAAAAGTTTTGTACGTATATGTGGGATATCCACCATGTACCGGTGGCGCAATGCCGTACGTCTGGTGATCCGATGATGGAACGTTTCAAGGATGTCCAAAATAGATACATGAAGAGATGCCATGCCCAGCGACTTGGGAGACACATGGCCAAGTTCAGCCTGAGTGGAGACGTCGTCTACAGGCCTTTGAACTTTAAAGAAAAGAATGTTGGAATTAGACCAAAAGCGCGACGATCTCAAGTTTAGATCACCAACAACTATTCACTGTATGTGCCCTTGACATTATTTATTTTATCTACTGTCATGCGAGCGCAGTCGCTGGCTAATCACTACATAGTATAAAACAGTCGCTATCTGTCCCTATGTATGCTTAGATCTTTAAAACTTCGCAACGGATTTTGATGGATAGAGTGATTCAAGAGGAAGGTTTATATGAATAATATATAATACTAGCGACCCACCCCAGCTTCGCTCTGGTACTGATATTGAATATATTATGCGTGTATTATATCTACACATCCTTCCTCTTGAATTACTTTATCTATTACAAAAAACCGCATCAAAATCCGTTGCGTACTTTTAAAGATCTAAGCATACAAAGGGACAGAAGCAACTTTGTTTTATACTATGTAATGATATGTAATATCACCATTACACAGCTGGAGCGGGTCGCTAGCAGTGGCGGTCCCTTCATACAAGCCCAAAAGCCCGGCATGCCTTACTAAAATGCTGGATAAGAATCAATATCAAACCCGAAGTATTTAAAAGTTCGCGCGCTTAATTCTTATCAAAATAACACAAAGTATCTACTCGTACTTAGGCCCGCCCGCTGCATTACACATCGCGATTGTTCGCGCGCTTCGCATACATATAGCTATCTCGCTTACACTTACCGGCTTTTACCGGGCTTTCAATGTCTCTTTCGCACTCATAGCGATGTGCCGTATAAGTACTTAGGACGTTTTGCGACTACAAATCGATCAGTATAGAAGATTTAAGCCTGGCTTGCGCATGAAGTTGCACGCGAATGCGTGACCTTGTCAGCTTGCCACTAAAGAGTGTTGCCGTTTTAGCAACGTTGTGAGATCTTGGAGATTTTTAACGAGTTTGGATACTTTTTTTAACATTTAGCAACAGTAAAAACTAGCGACTTTTTAAAATAACGAAATTAAATATTCAAGCATTAACTTAAAAGTAAAAAAAATGCGACATTTAGCTAGATTTTTCATATACCTGGCGACTTTTTTTGCCTAAATGAAAACACTACAACTTTGCGTAAATCGTTTTTGACACTTGAGTGCAACTAACTTCAGCTTTATTTGCTTGAGTTTTGTTTTTTATGTGTTTTCTTAGTTTTCCCAGTGTTATATGTAACTGTTTTGGTGACTTACCTACAACAATGGAGCTAATTGTACCTTGTGAGGATTTAAAATGCGTTCAAGTTTTGTTTTTCGAAGATAAGGTAAAATCTTTAAATTTTTCTCAGAAAAAACAGTTAATTTTTTCATTAAAACCGACGCCTAATCTGTGTATTTCTCAGTCTAGTAAATCAAATAAACGAAAATTTAAAAGATACAGTAAAACTGTTAGATTGTTGGCATTAATTGGAATTCGGATTTAATTGATTTCATTCATGAAAATAACCTCGAAGATCTCTTTCGCGAGTTGTTAAAGTTGTATCTTGTTTTAACTATTCCGGCTAAGTACAAGTTCTTCCGCGAAACGTGCTTTTTTTGTCTCTTAAACGTCCTATCTGAGAAATACACCAGGTCAAGAGCGTCTTTCTGAATTATCAATGATAGCTATTGAAAAACATTTGTTGGTAGAATTAAAACAATCACCAACATTCTACTCTGATGTAATTTAATCATTTCTTAAGAAAGATAGACGATTCCAATTAGAATATAAATAATTTATTTAAATTCCTTATTATATTCTATGTAACTATTTTTTTACTTTTGTTTTGAAACTCTCTGTTTTGTTTTTTTTGTCTGTGACCTGTTAGTCCTGTTAGGAAGCAAGCAACTACTTACCATAACTTTGTTCCCTCAAGCAATAAAGCAAACCAAATGGCTTTTTTCAAAGCCACAGGAGGTATGCAATTGCTGATATAATTATTATATTCAATCTAGTACTAGCATGCCTTCATTGAGAGAAATTGAAAAAAAAAGAGGAAAGAATATGGATGAATTCACTTTTAATTTATTGTATCTAACCAGTAGTTTATGAGAGAGTACTTACATACTCAGTCCAAAACTGAACTTTCTTTTTTTGAAATCGGTTAAAATTTTTGGGCTTGCCTTATATTGAAACCCTAGGCACGCCACTGGTCGCTAGTAAAGTATCAAATATACAAAAAAATATAAGTATGAATATAAGGTCTAGGACAGGTTAAGTTGCATCCAGTTCATATTGAGAACCGGACTCGTCGCTTCTCAAACTTGTTTTTAGAGGAAAATATATTTAAAAATACAAAATATTCAATAGAACTACACCTTATCAGTTGGTGATATCATCATCATCATCAGCCTTTTTAATGTTCCCACTGCAGGGACACAGGCCTCCTCTCTCTAGGAGAGGGAATGGGCCATAATCCACCACGCGGGCCCAATGCGGATTGGTGGATGTCACATGTCTTCGAATTTTTGGTTCTAGGACATGCCGGTTTCCTCACGATGTTTTCCTTCACCGTTTTTGAGAGCAATGGTGATGAAATAAATTACACAAAGTAATGCGCCTGGCTGGGTTTGAACCCGCGACCTACGACTCGTAAGTCGGGGCCTTTACCACTCGGCCACCACTGCTCTCTGTTGGTGATATATTTTGGTGAAAATAGTGAAGTATTGGGCTTTGAAGGCAAGTTTCTAGTCGTCAAGATGGTCAAAGTACTGCCAATGTCTTTGTTCGTGGCTGTAGTCTACTGCCAGAGTGATATCGGACAAGTTAATATAAAATGTAATAAAGATATTGTATAAATTATATTAATAAAATGTTAGATAATATAACATGTTTTTTTGTTTGTCTATTTTTCTTCTAAGTTGCACCTACCAGGTTATGTTTCTGCAACACTCCAAGGTCGACTGGTAGAAATTGCCTAAGCTAATAAGTCCATCTCTGTACTATGTGCATAAAGTTTTTATATAAATAAATAAATATAAAATGTAATAAATACGTAGTATTGAATAAGTTAATACAAATCTAATGTTCTGTAATAAATGATTAAATAGATAGTTTAAATGACCGAATTTAAAATATTGTCGAATCAGTAAATTAATACGATATAATTATTCGATAAATAAATATGCTAATATGTTTAACTTTTGACTGCAACCTGTATTTTATTGAGAATACTAAAATTCTGAAAATTTCATGAGATTCGCAAAAAAAACCTGATATTTCAGGACAAATCCTGGGAACCTAGGTAACCCTAATTTCTTTTTTTTTATTTGCCATAAACTAATGCTTGACTGCGATTCCACTTGATAGTAAGCAGTAATGTAATATAATATATATATAATATGTCCACAATTATCACTCAACGTCATCTAGTCCCAAGCTAAGCAGAGCTTGTGTTATGGGCACTAGACAACTGATAAACATACATATATATTTCTAAATACATACATATTATAGATAAATTACACCCAGACACAGAACAAATGAGCGTGCTCATCACACAAACATTTGTCCTGGGTGGGAATCGAACCCACGACCTCCCGCATAGCAGTCAGGGTCACTAACTACTAGACTGACAAGCCTGTCCAATCAGCAATCGTTGATGGTTTATTAAATTA
Source organism: Mythimna loreyi (assembly GCA_029852875.1). Classification (NCBI taxonomy): domain Eukaryota; kingdom Metazoa; phylum Arthropoda; class Insecta; order Lepidoptera; family Noctuidae; genus Mythimna; species Mythimna loreyi. The sequence goes on along the minus strand of CM056801.1, from coordinate 14,713,899 downwards.
TCAAAATATTGTAGCACAGCACATTTGTTTTCTAGCTAGACCATCGATATATAACTACGTCACCAAAATAAAAGTTTTGGATTCGTAAAAGTCGTCGAGACTTGATTCATTCAGGAATTATTGTTTCATTTCCGAATATTGCCTTCATCATCATCAACCTAGCGCCAGTCCCGGTTGCTACCTTGGCTTTCACCTCGGTGCCCGGGGTCCGCTTTCCTGCCTAGACGCCTCCACTTCGCTCGGTCTTTTGCATCCGTTGCGTTAAGCCCATTAGCACGCATATCGTCCCTTACGACGTCGATCCAACGCCTCTTAGGCCTTCCTCGTTTTCCGGGTCCCGGCGGAGGCGGCATGGCGAGGCATCTGTTGCCCACGTAGCCTGCCGGTTTTCGTAAAACGTGGCCATACCAGCGTAAGCGACCCTCCTGCAGTTTATCCGCTATGTCCGAATATTGCCTTGTTATGATTAAAAGTCATGAATTGAGCATGAACACCCATGAGATTTTCCAAAAAGCCGGTGCTCCTGTTTGTAAGCTAATTCTAAATAACCTTACTTCTCCATTTCAGAGTAACCCAGCAGCGACGGCGCTAACCCTCAAGAGCATAGCAGCGCTGTCCCTGCGCGAGCCCGCGCACGGACAACAGTTCATAGACAGCGGCGCGCCCGAGGCCATCATCGAGTGTATGAAGGTGCATCCCTATAACGCTATGGTGCAGGTGAGAGAAAAGACTTTTTAAAGCTAATTCACATTAGAGGACCAACGACGTCAGACCTACAGAACAAAACAGAGAACAGAACAGACTTACATAACTTTCTCCTCGCTTACACTATACACTACACTACACACATGACATTAAATTTTTAACAAATTCAGCTCGACGTCCGTATGCCACCTCAGAGACCCAGCAGAATACCAGCGTCAGTATATTTGCCTGACACATGCTGAGTTGGGCTCCCATTTGATGCAGCCTTAGAGCGCACACCGCACTATACAATCTTCTTTTTTGTCTCAAAATTTTTATTTTTTTAAAAGGATGTTTGTGCACTATTGTTACGATGTCGATCCCATCGTACCTACTATCATATAACCAACAATCAAAAAATAAACTTATTTTCTAAAATCAAGAAGGGAATATAAAAGTTTTGCTGCATTACATTGAGGCTTGGCTAAGATGCCATTAAAAACTCCTACATCCATTGCAAACAACTTTAACGATTTTAACAAAAAAAATATTTTGTCCTTGTATGGACACATTCCACCAACACATGCTGTAAGTCTTCCTGGCTTCTACATACCTCGCAGTTAGGGGAGTTAGTTTTACGCATCAGGTAAGCAAAGTTGTTTAGTGGGACGTGTCCTGACCGCAACCGATGCGCAGCAATAAGACGGATGTTTTTTTTTATGGTAAGCAAAAATCATCCAATGACGAATCCAGCTCTTGGGCGAAGCGGGAAACTGCCAGACTCTTACTGACTAAAAAACCTACCCCATTTCTTCTTGGCCTTATTCCTCCCAGGCCCTGGTGCTACGCTTTCGCATCAACCCTTGGCCCAGGAGGCATCTGTAGGGCCACAGTTTGCTGACCACTCCTTGAGGCGCGCGGGAACAGTGCGCGCCGTTGACGACTTGGGGAGACAGATATGTAATTACGCCGTAATCATGCAAGGGCTGTATAGAAATGTATTTCTAGTTAGGAACTCTTAAAATCAAATTTAATTTTATTATCTTTTCACAGAAAAACGCTTGCTGGGCAATTCGCAACATGGTCGCAAGATGTCGCGACCAGAACGTCAAATTCCACGAGTTAGGCGTCGAAGCCCTTCTCAACAGCGCTTATGACAAATTCGCAGATGATTTTGGATTCGACATCAAATCTGCGCTAAGAGATCTCGAATGCGATGTCAAATTGGACGAGCAATGGACCGGGAAAGGGGTGCAGCTGGAGTATTGATTGTAAAAATAAAAGTATTGTTAATAATTGGCTAGATTTTTCATGTGTTTTGTATTGAGCAAGAATTGACGTTTTGTAAGCCAGATACGGAAAAAGCATAAGTTTCATGATTGCCGAGTTCCGAATACGTTTTTAGCTGGTGTACTTCGCTTATTTTACTGTGCACAAAATTTTAAAGTCATGGTCAGAATTCAAATTTTTTTAATTTCACGTATGTCTACATGGGCACTTATGAAACGTCAGGAGCTAGTGCACAGTTACAAAACAGTACCATTTACCAAAACACCACCAGTTACCATTGGTCGTTTTAATATGGAGAAGAACTGGCGGAAAAATCTACAACTCCTTAACATTTCGAATACCGTAACTAATTACGGTAGGTACTCAAAAGGTTAAGGAGGAGTTTTAGATTTTTTGTTCGCATACCTATAATACCTACAATAGGTATGTGATCGCCGGCCTTCGCTGGAGGCTCAAGAGTTTAAAATTGTAAAACAACGGGGTGTTGAGAATCCAATAGAACACATTACTAGCGTTTTGGAATCTCGTTGTTGGTATATATACTCAACATTGAGAGTCAAAAATGTAGTGCACAGAATATGGTTTTATTTTTAAACAACTTTATAATACTAATGGTATAACCTACTAAAAACACACAGTACCGTAATTGCAATTACCTTAACTATTTATATGTACGACTTTAAGCGAATTTTTTAAATGCGAAGACAGGTCAGTGATTTTTTGTGACATTCTTGGTGCCTTATTCGACATAGTATCGCCGCGGGCAGAACCACCGACAAGATATTCACGCGATACTGGGTCCGTAAAACGGGGTGAATAGAAACAAATCGGGGGTAAATAGAAACATTAGTTTTTTTTTTACGTTGTTTAATTTTTTTTTTTTGCAGCATTTAAATATATAATTCAACATTGCTAACTAAAATTCTTTACTAAAACAAAAAATATGAAATCAAAAAGTAATAATCCTAAATAACAATTTTGTTTCTATTCACTCCATTTTACCCGATTCTATAGAAAGATACAAGTTATAAATTACTTCACAATGAAAGTGTGTCGTCGCTGCCGGCCGCTGCCAGTCCGGTGCGAGTCGGCTCTTAAGATTTTGACTAACTAAGGCGCTCCGCACACTGCACTGCGCCCCGTCGCATAGTTATCTCAATTTATATAGAAATCACGCCTAGCACAATACACTGCCGACGTGGAAATACTTGCATACAATGGTAAAATGTGCCATACCGCGCTACGCGACGGGTCGCGGTGATGTGGGTGGAACTACGAGACTAACAGCTTTGATTGTGACTATATTAAAACACTCTTGGAAAAAAGATTCAATAGGCTGAAAAGCAGAGATTTCAATACTTTCATATTATTATAGGCCGTTTGATTGACTTTGCCTACAAATTTTACAGAAAAAGAATATTGAAACAGCTTGCTTATTCTTTGAGGCTGTCACCAATAGTAAATATTTAATGCATTCCGAAATTGTATTATTGTGTAATTTGATTTTTCACTAATTTTGTCTATTGTATAATTTTCATTCGAATAAAATAGGATAATTTAAACTAGCGCAGCGTCAAAGGGCATCGAAGCGTCTGTCCAAAACTGAACATTACAAATTCAACCGTAACTCCACGGCGTAACGTGCACATTACTTTTGAGATTTTAATTCGATTTAATAGAATTCCGATGATTGTGTGCGTCTTTTTAATATCTTAGAAGTAATGTGCACCTTATGCTGGGGAGTTAAGGTTGAATTTGTTATGTTTAGTTTTGGACAGACGCATCGACTCTGCGCCAGTATAAATTGACCCATAGGCTGCTCTACGAAAATGAGCCATTACAAACAAAAATTATATTTTTTGTTCTTACTCATAAGTAGGTTGTGATAAATTTATACTATGATTTTTTTATTACTATGTATTTCTAACTGCCTAAAAACTAACAAAGGTGCTTCAAATAAAACTGCAAATTAATAAAAAAATATTTATCGTTACAATAACATTCAATGATAATTATTATTAATAATACAAACATGTATTTGGAAACTGAATTAAAAATACATAATTCTTATAAAAGACTATTATTTAAAATTCCTGAATTATTAAAATCATAGAGATATAGAGCAGTGATGGCCCAGTGCTAACGGTCAGGACTTACCAAGTTGTAGGTCAAGATTCAAACCCAGACAAACCCATTACTATGTATAATATATTTCATCACCCCTACTCTCAAAACAGTGAAGGAACACATCATACGGAAAACGGCATGTCTTAGAAATATCGAAGCCATGTTACATTCCCTGCACTACACTGGGCCGTAGCCCATTCCCTCTCCGAGAGAGGAAGCTTAAGTCCCAGCAGTGGAAGCATAATGTATTGAAATCATAAATTATTTGTGGTGGATGAAATGTGTCAAAACAAGCCTTATGAACATACATACATTCACACACAACATGTGTTCCCGAAGGGGTGAGCCAAAGTACCATCGAAGACACTTCCACCTGACCACCGTTAAGTTTATTTTTGCTTGCATTCGAAACGAAAAGGAACGGTTGGTATGTCGTCGCGCTGCAGGATTTAAGCGAATATTTTATAACTGATCAGGCAACAATGACCATAATACTGCCGTGCTTATGATAATGGCAATAAGTCACATAACTCAATATCGACCAAAATGTGACTTATGATAATGGCAGTAAGTCACATAATTCCAAAATGTGACTTATTGCAATTATCATAAGCACGGCAGAATAGTACACCTTAACGTCAAAATATAACGATTAATTTTAAAAACTAATTTCAAAAACATTGTTTTTACTATACATCATCCCTTTAGTTCCATTATTATGCATGCGTGGGTATGCGTAGTGTATGCACGTAAAAACCGAATTATTTCCTGCACAGTATCTCTAGTCCAACTATAACAGTGTGCATGTAGTCTCCTCGATGGAAAACTGTAATGTATTATTAACATGGTAAAAGTGGGCAGCCTCGCCCCGCACCCCGGGCGAGGCTGCCCACTTTTGTATAAGCTCGCGCAAGCACTCACATAATGCAGCGTTGGACTAAGGGCTATATTTCACCGGGACACCATGGCGGCGCAACCAGTCGCCGCTACCAACAAAATGTATACAACTCTATAGAGAGTTACTCACTTGGTGTCCGTTTGGTTGCGCAACCAATTTGGCGGCGCGACCAACTCGGACGCGTGCACAGAATGTTACTGGTTGCGCCGCCACGCTGGTCGCGCCACCACTAGTTACTATAGCGCTGTATGGTGTCTCACTCACTCGGCCGCCAAGCCGGCGGCCAGTGACGCCCCCACGTCAACACGTGTGTACTGTTGTTTTGTTTTTTAACTGCTTATTTTAATTGTTTGTTAATTGCATACGATGGATAACTTCGATACAGAAAGGTTTATTATCGAAATTCAAAGTAGACCATCAATTTGGGATAATTCCTCATCAGATTATTCCGATAGAGATTTGAAAAAGAAATGTTGGGAGGAAGTTGTAGATTTGTTTGGAGAACAGGAGCAAACCGTACATACAGCAGTAGTGCTATCTCTTCGAGGTCCATTTTGATACTGTCTCAGTATGGTGTGGCGGCTCTGGTGTCTGTATGGTGTCTAGTTTGGTAGCTTACGGACACCACGGTGGCGCAACTGGTTGCGCCGCCATGGTGTCCTGGTGAAATATAGCCCTAAGGGTTTAAAACGAAATCTCTTGAAACATTTTACGTCACTATTTGAAGACAAGTTTCCACAATTGTGTAGAGAGTGATTTATGACAAAGTATACAAACATATGAAATGTACTCAACATACATACATTACATAACAATCATATATACGTCATGGCCGAATCATTGAAATTTAGCGATTCATGATATAGCCAAGTAAAACTAACCAGCCCCCCCCAGCCAATTTCCAATCGTTTAGAGTTATCGCTTGCGAGTTATAGCTACGCCCTCAATTCATTTGTTGAGATGACGTCCGAACAAGGAAATTGGAGGCGTGGCCAACTACAAGCGCTAACTCTAAACGACACGATTGTTTCTTGGCTAGGGGCAGATCTTTGTAAACGTTAAAGTTTAGTAATATGTGAATCCTCGTTTGGCCTGCTTTATTTAGAACTTTTAATACCATAGAAATTCTACATCAATGATATGATCAAATGAATATTGAAATAGGGTCAAATCGTTTTAACGATTTGACCAATTTTAGTTGGCCATATCATGAAGAGCAGTGGTGGCCGAGAGGTAAAGGCCCCGACTTACGAGTTGTAGGTCGCGGGTTCAAACCCTGCCAGGCGCATTAATTTTTGTAATTCATTTCATCACCACTTCTCTCAAAACGGTAAAGGAAAACATCGTGAGGAAACCGGCATGTCTTAGAACCAGAAATTCGAAGACATGTGACATCCACCAATCCGCGCTGGGCCCGCGTGGTGGATTATAGCCCATTCTCTCTCCTAGAGGGGAGGCTTGTGTCCCAGCAGTGTGAACTTTAAAAAGGCTGATGATGATGATATCATGAAGTGATCAGTTTTTATGATCTGGCGACGAGATACATAACACTATAGTTTTAACAGTAAAAACACTATCAGCAGACTACAGCTAAACATCTACGTATAAATAATCAACACAGATCGATATCACGTTTACTATTATAAGTTATACTAATATACATTGCATGTATAAAACGACAACACGAATTCACTGGATCTTTATCAATATAACATTAAAATTAGACATTTATAATTAAAAACATTATAAAGTTACAAAAAACACAAGGTATTGAGGAAAATTCATTCCACCAGTTTATACCACTTTGATATCAGGTCTTTTCTCTTTACGTGGGCTATAACTTGAACTAAAATGGCAATCGACCTTCAATGCGCATCACATATACAACGTTTAACAAAATAACCACATACGTCAAGAAGCGCTGAAGAATACAGGTTGAATAGAATCTGCGTACAATACATAACGTTGACGTCTAACCTAACATCATTAACATTTTGACAGGTGCCTGGACCTGACGCTTCAGTGCTGCCACCTGGTGAATATCATTTTAGAACACCTTTGGATGACAACACATTTAAGTAATTTGTTTTGGGTAATAATACCCATTGCAAACAACTCCATAATCTCCCAGTGACAGCCGATTTTATATAAAAGTACCCGAAAATCATACCCAAAATTTAGATTCAACCCATGCATACATATTACGTCCGAAAATGTACAAGCCATGACCTCTTTTGGAAACTATTAATTCCCAGCGAGTCAATTTCCTTTCAAAAGCAGGCCTGTTTCTGGAACGACAAAATCAAATGTAACTTTTTGTAGATCGCTTAATTTGACATTACAGGCGCTCAAAAGACGGTGTTCCGCTGTCAAATAACACGCCGTAGTACAAAAAGTCTATACAACAAAAAGGTGAATGAAATCCGCAGGCCTACTATAGTGGAGTCATAATACAAAAATGCCGTGCAGTTCAACTTCAGCCTCCCTAGCCTAGTTACAAACGAATCGTTTAGAGTTAGCGGTTGTAGTTTGCCACTCCCCCCAATTCCCTTGTTCGAACGTCACCTCAACAAAGGAATTGGGGGCGTGGCTATCTACAAGCGCTAACTCTAAACGAAACGATTGTAACTTGGCTAGGGAGACTGGCCTGCTACAATATGTAATGGTAAGCACGCTGTAAGACAATGTGTGATAAAAACATGTAAGGCGTTTTGACCTATGCGCATATGTTCTCGAAGAATGTGCAATATACTTTTACCATAAGATTCTAAACCAACAGATTACGTAAGGTATAGATTTTTTTTTATAGACTTTTTGTCAGAAGACAAAAAAACAATAATATTTTTTTGTCAGATGACAAAAAAACAATAATATAAAGGATATCTAACACTATCATTTTCGAGGTTGGAAATCATCAAATGACTTCTACCTTTCTAAGGTGGGATGAGATGTTTAAGATTATCACGTGGGCTAATGCTTTGTTGGCCCTAACGATAGAGCGAAACTCAACCCCATATTTCCTCCTGATATCTAACCTTATTTAAGAACTGATGTTTATTAAATTTGGTGGTATATTTTAAGACGGGACCACGCTAGAGGAGCGCAACACTCACTGAGCAAAAACTGGTGTGGGACAATTTACATTGAGCCTGTCACGAGCGCGTTTCGAGAGGGTTCGTCCCCTTAGGGTGCTTTCAATTTAGGCGTATTTTGACGGGCTCCTACGGTGTGCATGTATTGCATTAGTTGTACTAATGCGTACGGAAAATCGTATTTTTCATACTGATGACTAAAGCCTCTCTAGTTGTGTTTTTTGTTCTTTTTTTTATTATACATAGGCTCGCGTTTGATCACTATCTCACCTGGTAAGCTGATAATCTGTGTGACAGGATTTTTAGTGCAGAAGACAGTGACAAAGGTATACTATATACTTGTATCCTTATGTAATGTTAGTTTGTAAGGCACCTTTGTGGAAGAGAAATAAATAAATATGTTATTTTATGTGTTACACCGCAAGTGCTGGCTCAGCTCGTGCTTGACTCCTCTAGCAAAGACCCACCTTGCGACCGCTACAGTTAAAACGTGCTCTCGGCGCCATGGTTGCATTTTTTAATCTGTCATGTAGTCGTGACTGTGGCGTACAGAACACATTTTACGTTGTCATGTCAAAAGGTTAATAGGAAGATCACTAAAATCTACTTTGTACTGATTTATAGGTGGTTTGATGATATAAAATTACAGTTTTAACCTTAAAATACGTTCTAAAATTCCTTCACTTGCTCATTTTTAATTTTTATTCTCGTTTAATTTGTGACAACACGAGAGAACACCAATAATAGTTCACAATAACTTATGGTGTACCCTACTTAAGTACCTACCTATAATTACAAATTCAGGTAACATTTACAGAGGAGATATTCTCGCTTCCAAACCAAAGACCTACCCAGAAAAAAAAAAGAATAAAAATTCAGCTGTTCAATACATGTTTGAAACAATTATTTGATCCGTTCAGGAATCGAATCCGGTGCTTAAATGGGGGCAGTTGATTTTTTAGACCATTTCGTGCAATACTAAGTATAGTTTAGTTTAGAGTTATTTGTATAGTTTAAATATTATTTTATGGTATATATTATTGTCTTCGGGATTGGGAGTCCATTTGGTTTGGTGCGGCACTTTGCGGCACGCTTCGGGATGATGGCCTCTCAATCTTTGTAATTCTGACGAGCATTATGTAAATCGCTGACCGTCGTGCTCTGGAGTGGCGTCACTTGCACGTGGAATTGCTCAGAAGCAAATACTTATAAATAACAAACAAGGGCACGGATACTGTTTATACACCTATGGGCACGGACGTAATGTCTGTGGATTAAAGGTAAGGTAGGAGTGTGGTTTTAGTCAGTAGGAGTCTGACACTGGGCAGACTGGCTCGTTTGTGAGGCAGCCTGGGACGTCCATGAAGGATTTCCCATTCCTGCCGAAAAAAAAAATACTAAGTATGATCAACATTCTCACTTTTTCCTTTTCAGAAATCATATCAGATCGGTAACATCTTATATAATACGCTGCGAATAAGTTTGCAGTGATGCAATCGTTGATGGTGCACTAGTTTATTAAGAGCCTATTCGCTCTAGCCTTGAAGATACCCAAATTATAATCGGACGGAAAGACTGCAGCCGGCAAACTGTTCCAGTCGCTCGATGTACGCGGTATAAACGACGAGGCAAAACGCTTAGTCCGGACCGTAGATGTCTCAACAACATAAGGCTGGATATTTGCCGTACGAATTTCCGGTCTCAAAGTGGGAAGCTACGCGTAACTATAAAAAAGGTTCAACTTATTTTCCGCGTGCAGCATTCGCCGCGTAACAACCGAGAATATCTCCCCTTGTAAAATGAGCCTCAGAGATTAAACAAGTTATATACAAAAAAAATCATCCATAGCCAGAATGTCAAGACATTCGGTAGTGGTGTGCCTTCTCTAGGAACGCGTTGATGTTCCACGCTTTGTTGGGCATTATCTTCTGTCCGTTCATTATCGTGTGGATCATCACTTTCTCGTTGTACTGCAAGTTTGATAGTAGCTGGAACAAATAAAAAATATTGTGTCATTCGTTCACTCAAGTACAACATGTAGTAGTAGTTGGTAGTAGTAGTCGTAGTAGTAGTTCGTAGTAGTAGTAGTAGCTGGTAGTTGTTGGGAGTAGTAGTATTAGTAGTAGTAGTTGGTAGTAGTAATAGTAGTTGGTAGTAGTAATAGTAGTAGTTGGTAGTAGTAGTAGTCGTTGGGAGTAGTAGTCGTTGGTAGTAATTGTAGTCGTTGGTAGTAGGTAGTAGTTGGGTTGCTACAGTACGGCCATTCCAATTTGGCGCGCCTGACGTTAGGCTCTGCGTACCAAAGCGTCAAATTATATGCAGTATGTTACGGTTCGAATTTTCTCGAAAGTTTATAATCTAACGGTATTTACAATCTTACGGCGTCGTTCGCTTCTATACTCGTACAAAAATAAATGGATTAAAAAAATAAATGCCATTAGTAGCTGTCGTATATTAATATTAACAAATGCTATTGGTCTTTTTTTTACTTTTATTTCTGTAAGAGTGCCCAAGCGCTAAAGTTCGCAGAATCTAACTTCAAGCTCGCCAAGTTAGAACGGCTGTACTGTACACGAACCCTTCTTCCCTTACCCTCCTTTCCCTACGGCACCTGGCTGGGTAGACCCCGCGTCCTACAACTCGTAAGTCGGGTTCTGTACCACTGAACCACCACTGCTCAAGGTAATACTGATATAGTTATTAGAACTTACCTTAGGAGTCAACAAGAAGTACTGTGCGTTGTCACTCTCTGTCGTCACCTTGACTAACAATTCAAACATCTTGCGCTCATTTATGGGATCCATGCCTTGATTTATCTCGTCGACGCATCTGAAATCAAACAAATAAGACAATTGACAATTTTTTTACGTACGTTTTCATACCTCAAAAAGAACACATTTTGCACATTCTTCTTCATAGAGATCTACGCTTTGGAATGAGCAATTAGCATCATTTTTTTAGGACAGACAGACACGGGGATGACACGCGGTTGATACGGGGATGACACGTGGTTGATACGGGGATGACACGCGGTTGATACGGGGATGACACGCGGATGAGATGCGGATGTACGGGGATGATACGGGGATGACACGCAGTTGGTAAGGGTATGTATAAGTATAACTAGCCTGAAAGGCACAGTGGTGAGTCGCTGCAGCGCCATGAGGTACAGCGCCGTGGACAGCGCGCGCTCGCCGCCCGACTGCGCGTGGCGCGTCAGCTGCTGCAATTGCTCCGACGCGCGGAAACATACGAGAATCGATATGCCGTATTTGTCGTAGTCCTCCTAGAAAAAGAAAAAACATTAAAGTCAACGACTGGCCTGTCAGTCTAATGGTTAGTGACCCTGACTGCTATGTGGGAGGTCATGGGTTCGATTTCCACCCAGGACAAATGTTTGTGTGATGAGCACGATCATTTGTTCTGTGTCTGGGTGTAATTTATCCATAATATGTATGTATTTAGAAATATATAAGTATGTTTATCAGTTGTCTAGTACCCATAACACAAGCTCTGCTTAGCTTGGGACTATATAACGTTGTGTGATAGTAGTAGACATATTATAAAAAAAGGCAAAATATTTTATTTCACATAGGCCTGCTTCTGACGTTTTACAAGTGCCCATACTTGTAAAACGTCAGAAGCTAGTCCACGGTTCCAAATTGGTCGTTTCTTTATGGAGAAGAACGGGCAAGAAACTCCATGGTTACTGTTTAAAAAAATTGATATTGTACTTAAAAGCACAACAAAAATAACCATTAAAATGATAAGAAGTAATCTAAGATTTGCATCTCCAGTGTCCTCACATTCACATTATTGAAAGAGACTTTATAAAAAAGCAAGAAAAATAAATAATTACAACTCTCCGTAAAAACCATTACATTATCAGATGGGTCTATATAATGGTAATTTAAAAAATATTGTAAAAGCAAAGTGTCAAAGTAAAAAAAAACATGATTATTTATCATCATCTTCTTGCCTTTGTCACGTTTTATTTGATGTCGACGCAACACGTTTTTTTTTTCCATACTCTCCTGTCACTCGTCACGCTATCACTAACTCCTCCTTCTTTCATATCCCTTCTCCAACAATCTATCCATCTTTTCTTTGGTCTCCCTCACCCTCTCCATCTATCCACATTTATACTTATAGCTCTTTTAGCAACATGCCTTTCATCCCTCATTAAGAACAAACATCAATATCAATATATACAATACAAAAATGAGAACCACCTCATTTTTAGAAAAATATGCTGTGAATTCATACAATGCACATCCTACTACTATTATAAAGGCGAAAGTTTGTATGTATGGATGTATGGATGTTTGTTACTCTTTCACGTAAAAACTACTGAATGGATTTGAATGAAATTTGGCACAGGCATAGGATACACTCCGGAATAGCACATACGCTACTTTTTATCCCGGAAACCCCTAACCCACGCGGGCGAAGCCGCGGGCAAAAGCTCGTACACACATATTTTCGTCCCTGAAAAAACCTTAGTTAAAAAATATAAGAAACCCTAGATCTATCTTCTTTCGCGCAGTCCATCCAAAGGTTGTCTGTAAGAGATTGCCCTGTGCGATAAGACCGCCCATTGTACCCTTATTTTTAATGTTTTTCCTATGTATTTTTGCAATAAATGCGGTGTATAATAAAGTATAAATAAAGCGCAAAACTTACCCCACTTCCACCTTTATCAAGCTTAATTTCGCCAGCACAGCCTAGCTTTGAAAACATGTCGCCGAAACTCTTGTCGATATCTCGAAGCAAGTTCTCTAAAGGCGGCAGCCATTTTGTACTGTAAAAATCACAGACGTAACTGTTATGGATAGAAACAATCTCGAAATAGTACAAAACAAGTTTATTTTTTTCTATTCTTAAGTTAAATTTTTCTAAAATATGCTAATGTTGGTAAAAAAGTTAATCAAATTAACGATTAAATAGTTAATCATATTACCGATTAAATAGTTAATCATATAAACGATTAAATAGTGAATCAAATTAACGATTAAATAGTAAATTAAATAAACGACTAAATGTTTAATCTGATTAATTATTAAAAGTTAACCAGATTAACGATTAAAATTTTAATCAGATTAACGATTAAAAAGTTAACCATGGGCAATTAAAATGAAAAAAAAAAAACAAAGACCTTACCTTATATCTTTAATCTTGTTTTCTAGGGTCTTATTCATATTACTTGAGTTGTTAACTTCAGATTTCAATTTCGCGATTTGTTTCTCTCGTTCCTCGTATTCTTTGATCACCTGGTACAAATTGCAAGGAATTAATATTTTTTATCTATAGGAAAACTGTAGCTCCTAGTGGGACTTAAAAGAGACCTCTAGTGGTTCGTCCAGAAGTACAGCAATATCTTTTTAAATACCATTATTCTGAATGGAATCGATCAAATACTCAAATGTTTATTGCTTTTCACAATGTACATACATAGATGTTAAATAAAAATTATTTGACATAACTGTGGACCCTTTATTTACGATTGGGACGAAATTTTTATAATCTTAGTGAGTATTGGAACATTTTTAATAACGCCTTTATGTTATAAGTAACTAGTAAGAGTTGTTTTCTTATGTCGTTAATTTGCGGTTAAATGTACACACAAAATGTGCAAAAAGCAACTGAAGGAACAGATATAGGTTTTAGACAGTAAAAACCATTGAACAACGTGTTCGGCCTATGTCCAACAGTGGACGTCTTTCGTCCAGCAGTGTACGTGTTTCGGCTGAAATGATTATAATGGTCCAAAGGACCTTATTTTAAAATATAAGCCCAGTCTGTAGGGGCGCCTGGTAATGTGTGACAGGATTTTTTAGTGCAAACGCCAGTCACAAAGGAATACTTGTATCTAATTATGTAATGTCAGTTTGTATGGCACCTTTGTGGAAGACAAATATGTTATGATGATGAACGTGTTCGAACTTACCTGCTCATCTCCTTGATCCATAAAATCAACTTTGGTCTGCAACTCATAGTAGTGTTCTTGAAGTCTGGTAATATCTGAAGGTAACACATCAAAGTCCTCTTTATAAGGAAAGTCGGGGTCCTGAGGTAGTTTGTTGTTGCAACTCTTTTTGGCTTCGACTAGTTTCTCTTTGGCACTTGACTTTGCTCGAGTTAGCTGGTTCTCTATATTTTCTAGTGTTGCCTGTAAAAAAGTATACATTTTTGTAAACAATGCATGTGAGGAAGAGGAATGAACTTTTAACTGGTCTGTCAGTCTAGTAGTTAGTGACCCTGACTGCTATGCGGGAGGTCGTGGGTTCAATTCCCACCCAGGACAAATGTTTGTGTGATGAGCACGATCATTTGTTCTGTGTCTGAGTGTAATCTACACTAATATAATAAAGAGGTAAAGTTTGTTTTTTTGTTTTTTTGTTTGTAGGGGGTAATCTCTGGAACTACTGGTCCGATTGGAAAAATTTTAGCAACAGTAGAAAGCTGCTTTACTCCTGAGTGACATAGGCTATATTTTATGTACGCGGGCGAAGCTGCGGGCAAAAGCTAGTTTATCTATAAATAGCGACCCGCCCCAGCTTCGCACGGGTGCAATGCTGATATTAAATATATTATGCATGTATTATACGCATAAACCTTCCTTTTGAATCACTCTCTCTATTAAAAAAACGCATCAAAAGCCGTTGCTTAATTTTAAAGATTTAAGCATACATAGGAAGGAAGGACTTTGCTTTATACTATGTAATGATGTGTATGTATTTAGAAATATAGAAGTATGTTTATCAGTTGTCTAGTACCCATAACACAAGCTCTGCTTAGCTTGAGACTAGACGGCGTTGTGTGATTGTAGTAGATTATTATATTACTAGTGGAACATCATTTAAATTAACACATTACCTGCACATTCCTTAATTCATTCTTCAGCTCCCTCAATTCATTTTCTTGGTCAACAATACCGTTTCTGAAGATATCCAGTTTAGTCTGAAAATAAACATAGAATACATATCATATTGACCATATTGGCCTTAACCTTTCGACTTTGGTAATTACAGACACAATTAAAGAACAATAGGTGTGCATATGTTCGCTTGGGGCTTCATGAACTAATCACGACGCGGGCCCAGTGCAGATTGGTAGATGTCACATGTCTTCGAATTTTTGGTTCTAGGACATGCCGGTTTCCTCACGATGTTTTCTTTCACCGTTTTGACAGCAGTGGTGGTAAAATAAATTACACAAAGTAATGCGCCTGGCTAGGTTTGAACCCGTAAGTCGGGGCTGGTACCACTCGGCCAAAATAATTAATTTATGCTACGGTCAGACTTGAAAGCGTTCTTGAAGCGCACTCTTACAAAATTATAACCCTGACGTCATTTTACACCACTACAGATAAAATCCGCTACACGAAACATAGACGGGGAAATCCCTTCCCAGCACGGAACTAAATATAAAAAAATGTACCTACATTAGAATTATCACACAAATTATATGAGGATTATCGATTGACTTTATACGATTATATGTATCGATTATAATATCAATTGATGTAATAAATTTTTATCAAAAATTAACGAGTAATAAACGACTTAATACAATTGAAATCATTTTATTTCGCACTAGTTGCTACAAGTGGCTTCGCCTGCGTGATATCAGAAGACCGTACCATGAGAAATAAAATTTAAAATCGATACTTTTATAATAAAAGTAATTCCAGCCAGATGTTGATGATGATGTTGTTGATGTAGTTGTTGTTTTGGTGTTGTTGATGTGTTTGTGATGTTATTGATGTTGATGTGTGTGTTGTTGATCTATACAATAGACGCAGTTTTATGCGTTTTAAAATGTCCACTTACCTTCCAAACCTCAGCATTCATAATCTCGGAGCACAGTGTACTGAAGGAATCTTTGAGCTCGCTGTGCAATCTACATTGCTTCAACACACATTCCTTCTGCTTCTTCCTAGCTCGTTCTCTCTCCTGCTGGATGTCGAAGGTCGGCTCCGTCTCAATATCTTGAACCTTCTTATTCTGAATACGGATTTGGGCAGATATTGTGCGAACCTAAAACATAAAAAGATTTTTTTTTAAATTGCAATAAACTTGACTGCGATCCCACCTGATGGTAAGCATGTGATTTTTTTTAAAGTTTGTTGGCTTCTTATACATTGAAATCTTTGCTTTTTGATGGCGTAAGAAAAATATACATTACTACAGTAAATTTTCTCAGAAAATGCTAAAAACTAAAAAGAAAACTCGAATCAGACATTTATTTTTAAATTGATTAATTGGTTAGTGCAGTTTAACCTCAAATATGATCAACTACTTACTGTACCTATGTCATCATCATCATCAGCCTTTTTAATGTTCCCACTGCAGGGAAACAGGCCTCCTCTCTAAGAGAGGGAATGGGCCGTAATTCACCACGCGGGCCCAGTGCGGGTTGGTGGATGTCACACGTCTTCGAATTTTTGGTTCTAGGACATGCCGGTTTCCTCACGATTTTATCCTTCACCGTTTTGAGAGAGCAGTGGTGATGAAATAAATTACACAAAGTAATCCGCCAGGCGGGGTTTGAATCCGCGACCTATAACTCGTAAGTCGGGGCCTATACCACTCGGCTACCACTGCCCACGTACCTATGTACCACAAATAAAATTTTAACATTTCTGATGTCTGAAAAGACTGAATTGTTACTTACTTTCTCAACACCTTCGCTAATAGCCTTCCTCTTCACATTAAGCTCGTTCAAGTGACCTTCCAAAATCGACAGCTGTTTGTCAATCTTCTGCATTTCGTTTTTATGCCCTTGTGCACTTTTTTCGAATGTTGAAAGTCTAAAACAAAAAAACATTTAGCTCCACTTTACTAATTACTCCCGTACTGAGGGTATGTTCACAAACGTACATAAAAACACTTCAAGCGACACCCAGACGAACCAATATCTGTAAGTCATACAAATATTTGTTCTATGTGGGAATTGAACCCATGACACGCAGCGTAGCAGCCAGTTGCTCTACCACCGCGTGATTGGTGCCATCTCATTAATCGACCACCGATTATTTTAAGAAAAATATAATATTATATTGGTCTCTTCTTAGTCGTGCACTGTTGAAAGAGTGGTCGTGGTCATGTGTCACTGGTCAGTTATCAGGTTTGCCTACCTCTTGGAGCAGACCTGAGTATTTGATATTAATTTCAGCTTAATACTTCAAAAACATCCTTTTTTTGTTATTTTTTTTTCATGGTGGCTAAAAACCATAAAAAAAAAATCCCGCCATAGGGCGGAGTGGGAAAAAGTGTCAGACTCTTACTGACTAAACAACGCACCCTGTTCCTACGTTGCCTTAACACCAGGACCAGAGCCTTCCTTTCAGACGTGAACCCTTGGCCCCAGTTGGCTTGGACCCTTCATCGAAATCCATTCTATAAGGGTTTCATTTTTGCCGCTAAAAAAAAACAAACAGAGGAACACAGACTCACTGTTTGTTAAAATTGTTGATTTCTTCCACGTCGACAGTGTTGGCACAGAGCTTGGCGGGTCGGATCTCGACGGTAGAACTGGAGCGCTCACCGCTGTACGCAGACACGCGAACCACAAATCTATGGTTCTCTGTAAAATAAATAATAGTAAGTCTTCTTCTTTTCGTCTCGATTTGACTCAAATTTTGTCCGACCAATATTTAGCCACCTGGACAGCTCTCTCATTGGCCTCGTACAATTCATTAAAGGTGCAGGTGGTAGTGCAAGTTGAGCAGGAAAGGAGATGACGCATATCCTGTGAAGGGGCTGTGGGGGGCAATAGTAAGTAAAAAGAGTAGTGGTGGCCGAGTGGTAACGGCCCCTACTTACGAGTTGTAGGTCGCGGGTTCAAGCAAAAATTCGAAAACATGTGACATCCACCAACCCGCACTGGGACCGCGTGGTGCATTACGGCCCTTTACCTCTCCTAGAGAGGAGGCCTGTGTCCCAGCCAGCCCCGGATCTTCAATTTTTTTTAGGCGGGGCAAAAACTGAAAAATGCCGCCCAGCCTACCTACTTATGTTTATTTTCACCTTGATCATCCATATAATTTCAGCTATCAATATGTTTATTTTTATGGTAGGTGAAAATCATCCAATGACGAATCCCGCTCTTGGGCGGAGCGGGAGACAGTTGAAAACCAGCGTCAGGCAACTGCTACGTAGTTGTCTGGCATTATGCTGAACTGGACCTGTTTGGCACACCCGTGAGACATTAATATTGTTAATTTTATTTCTTTTTATTTTTCATTCTATTTTTTTTTTTTAATGTTAACATTAGATTGTAATTATTTATTTTATTGTAATGCTCATGAAGTGCCAAATAAACATGTTTTCTTTCTTTCTTTCTTTACTGACTAAAAAACCTACCCCATTCCTTCCTTGCCTTATTCCCAGAGCCGCGGTAACACTTTCGCACCAACCCTCGACTCCAGAAGGCTTCGACCCTAAAGGGCTCCTACAGTTTGCTGACAGCTCCTTGAGGCACGCGGGAACAGTGCGCGCCGTTGACGACTTGGACTCGGTCTCAGGTTGACGACCGGACGGCGAGCTAGCCATTGCTCACCGTCCGCGAGCCAGTGTCTACGGTGGCCGGATATCGGCGGGATCGCGGCGGCGACGGCTACGGCGAGGGCGCTGTTGCCTTTACCTTATGCGGTCGGTCTCCTCCTTTACAAGCATTACTGCTTCGCAGAAGGAGGCGACCGCCTGCCATTCCTCTTCGCTGCAGACCATGGCCTGAACCAAGGCGCGGCGCGAGAGGTCGCCGCCGCCGATCACCCCCACGAGGACACGGCGATGCTCTTCCCAAGCAGGGCACACCTCCACCGTGTGCTCCACACGGCTTGCCACACAGTGGCGACACCCGGGCGTCTCTTCCGCATAAATCCGGTGCAGGAATCTCCCGGACTTCCCATGTCCGGTGAGAACCTACGTCATGTGAAAGGTGAGGACGCCGTGAGGTCTACCCAGCCACGCCTCAAAGAGGGGACTTACCACCGAGTTTATGGCGTGCCCAGCGCTGGGTTGCAACAGTCGCTGTTTTCACTTCACCTTGAGATCCCACCGGAGCTTTTTCCGCCACGCCTCGACATGTTCAGGCAGCGGAGTTTCGCCCCGGCGCGCGATCGTGCATGCGTGCAAGAACTGTTGCCTCCAAATCCTATGGTGGTAGGCCAGCAAGGAGGCTCGCCGCCTCGCAGGACACCGTGCGGTATCCCCGCACCATCCGGATGGCCATGACCATCGAAGGTTGGGGTACCGGCGGCAGCCGACGAGATAAGGGTCACCGAGCCGCTCAGGTCCTGAACCCAGTCAGCTCTGGGCAGGACAAAGTACGGCTTGGAGAGCACGGTGATGTTTATCGACCACCGCGCCAAGCTCTGGAGTAACAGATCCTGAGCGGGGGCGCAGTGGTTGACATTCGCCTGGAGGAGACGAAATGGCGCCGTTATTGGCAGTCCATTGTGTCCTCGCGAGCCCTCTTTGAGGGCACTGCCGCAGTGGTTGCGGCGGCGGCGATAGCGGCAGCGGCATTAGAAGCGGCTGCGGCGGTGGCGGTGGTGGTGGGGAGCCGACGGAGTCTGCTGTCGTGGAGAGAGAAATTGACAAGGAAGTTTTCGAATATAGCTTTATCTCTTTCGCACTCACGGTAACCAGACGCCTGCTGCCCCGATCTGTGATTTCTACAGGAGAGCGGGAGCCGGGCGCGTATTTTGAACTATGCCTACGCGCCTCGCGAATAATAAATGTTCGTGCAGTCGTGCAGCATGTCTCACTCCGCGCTCAGGGTATCGGTCAAGTTGATATGGCCATGAAATTGCTGTACTTGTGCTATTATTTATTCCGTGGTCAAAATTAAATAAATGATGAGTTGTCCATTGGCCTGTGAAGTATGAATTTGGCCGCCCTCTGATTTTGCCGCCCCCTGGATTTGCCGCCCGGGGCATAGGCCCCGGTTTGCCCCCCCCTAGATCCGGGGCTGGTCCCAGCAGTGGAAACATAAATCCTTTACCGTTTTGAGAGCAGTGGTGATGAAATAAATTACACAAAGTGATGCGGGTTTAAACCCGCGACCTACAACTCGCAAGTCGAGGCCGTAACCACTCGGCCACCACTGCTTTGGTGTACAATAAAATTTAATCTATCTATGTGTCTATCTATCTATCTATAGTGACTGAATTCTACTTACCAGTAAAATACATAGTGATGTTCGCGGGAACACTGCCGCTGTTCTTGAACGTGTGGTCGTTGCCGATGGGTATCCTGTGTATGTTGTACTGCTTGCACAAGTAGTTGACTATGGCGTCCGGCGCCGATATCGTGTCTACCAAGTACGTGTAGAATCCTAGGTAACTGAAACAATAAAAAAGCCTTTATTTCTAGAAGCAGTATCCGAGCGGGTTCAAACCCAGCCAGGCGTTGCTTTGCGTAATTTATTTCATCACCACTGCTCTCGAAGCGGTGAAGGAAAACATCAAAATCAAAATGGTTTTTATTTCACATGGTTATTATTTTACATGGGCTCATATAAAACGTCAGAAGCTAGTGCAGTAGTGTAGTAGTTAGTTATGTATTGTATATATGTAAATAGTACGCCACAAACTCCCCGTGTATCTTTATTATCTGTCAAATCTATCCAAAGGTTGTCTTTAAAAAATCGCTTTTAGCGATAAGACCGTCCATTGTAACACCGTAGTAATTTTAAGTGTTCTAATGTGCCAATTTATGTTTATTGTGTTCCTACAATAAAGTGTATATCTATCTATCTAGTGCACAGTTTCAAATTGGTCGTTTCCTATGAAGAAGAACCGGCGCGAAACTGCTGAATAATCACGGACTGCAGATTTTCGAGTACCTACATTCGTAAACCAAGCACTTAGTTGCGGCTTTGATATAGTCTGCCCATCTCATTGGTGATCTACCACGTGGCCTGGTGGTTCCTAGTGTGCAATTTTCTTCCTAGGGTCTAGCTAGATAGACGGACCGCATTTCAACTGCAATCCAACCGCAAATCGCAGTCGGTATGTAGTTCACGCAATTGCACGCCGACTGCAATTGAACTGCAATCGGACTGCACGATAGGTTCTATAGCAGTCGTGTCAACTGCAAACTGCATCCGAACTGCACCAAACCCGCCTGCAATACTTTAACAAGCCGCCCTCCCATAAGTATTAAAAACAAGGTTAGAGTGAGCACATGCGTTGTCGGTCTATAAATAAAATAAATATGTTGAGCAACAAGGTTATAAGATTTGACGAAGCTTCAAGCAGTTCGATTGCAGTTGGTGTGCAAATAACATGATTATATGCCGACTGCAATTAATCTGCAACCGGACTGCACGTTTAGTTTGCAGTTCTATTGCAGTCGTTTCAACTGCATTCAAACTGCAATTTGCGGTTGGATTGCAGTTGAAATGCGGTCCGTCTGTCTAGAGTCTTAAATATGTGTTACCTCAGCTGCTGAATATTCTGCGACCGCGGAGGAGTGTTTCCCTGACTGCAGATAGCATTGACCCTCCTCAGACCCTGCTCATTGCGAACTTTGGACAGGAACAAGTTCATATCTTTAGTGTCTTCGAAGGTGAAGGCCACCAGGTCACGCCCAGCCACTGTCGACTCCAGATAGCGCGCGAATTTTGGGTCTGTGAATCTTATCTGTGAAAGGAAAAAAATATATATTGACTGTATTTACTAGTACTGCTATAACATATTTTTTTTTTCTCTTGAATTCTACCAATAAATAACTTTATCAGAAGTCCTAAAATTTTAGTTTACACATGGATGGAGAGAAAAAGGAAGGACGAAAAATAGACGAAGGGATTATGTGTTATTGTAGTTAATTTAGAGTGATTTTATGTTTTCTACTTTTTTTTTAATTTCATTTTATTTTTTAGCATTTTTAATATTGTAACATATTTTTCTGTCAGTTTGTTTTCTTCTATAATTATAGCTAGTCTGTGCTGTCCCACTTGTTGGGCAAAGGACTCCCTCCACTCTTTTTTTTTCATTATTATTATTTTTTTATTGATTATAGGTTCGCACTTGACCGCTATGTCACCTGATGGAAAGCGATGACGCGGTCGACGATGGAGCGCGCTTACCTAGAAGTAACCTATTCACTCTTGACTTAAAGATACCCGGATTGTAGCTATCAGGAAAAACTTGTCGGAGTCAGTGTTTCCTGATAGCTACAATCCGGGTAATTGTAGCTATCAGGAAACACTGACTCCGACATGGAATTATCAAATTATTCAGCATAAATTAATTGATTATGAAACGAGACAGCCTTGAAAGGTCAAAGACCCGTTAACATTGTGCACTTTTGATTAAATCAGTATTGATAAGATTATAGTAGTAATCCTTATCAACAAATCTTTTTAGTACCTTGTATTCGGATCGAATTTTGAAGATTAAATTGATATCTATTGCATTGCCTAAATGCAATGCATTATTTTTAGTTGAAAACATAATCAGCTTTCTATGGCATTCACGTGAGCTTGACCGGAGAAGATTGCGAAGAATGTTCGTCCGTGAATGCGCAAATCGACGTCTAAAAAATAAAAGGTCTAGAAATATACAGGGTGTCATTGACATGTTAACGCAAACGAATACCATAAATCCAGTACATGATTCTAGACCCCCCCATGGTGGAATTTTTTGCCAGATTTTTCTTATTTTTTTTTTTATGATTTTTTTACGTTTTTTCAATTAAACTGTATAAAAACGACATTTTAAAATTTTTTGCGAAAAAAAAATGAGTGAATTACATTCTAAATTAATAATGGCATCGGGTTTGATCAGAATAACGACTTTATTTGCCTTGATGATTTTTTTATTTATTAATTTTCTTTTTTTTTCTAAAAATATCATTGGGATTGGTTAGAATAACGATTTTATACAGGTAAACAACAAAAAAAAAACTTTTTTTCAAAAATTTTAAAAAGAACCGACGAAAAATTTCACCACTAAGGTGTCCAGAATCATGTACTGGATCTATGGTATTCGTTTGCGTTAACAAGTTGCGGCGGGTTAAGAAATAAAAGAGGTCCTTCCGCTCGACATGAGATTTATTTGGTCGTGTTCCGCAATGCCCGTCAATTAATTTCTCCGTCTATGGAAGTAGGCGCGCTAAGCACTATCCTGGCTTCACGTAGGCAGATGAGATGGCCGGTGAAGACGCTCAGCCGAGGAGGCGCTTGCTGATGGATGAGGTAGTAGGTGGTGTATGCGTGGCGCTCAGTAGCGGTCCGGCGGTTGTGCCCCGGACTTTGGACCCCAATACGGGGATAACACTGATTCTAATATTAATAGAATTGGAATAGTTTTAAAAGTTAAGCGATTTGAAAAATATTTCAAATAAAACACGTTATGACAGCACGATAGACGTCACGCACTTTGCACTTGTAAGAGTACGTTTTAGGGAGTGCGTGAACGTGTGTCTTCCGTGAGGATTCTCGCTTAATGACCGTATTTAAAAATGGTCACTACTCGCTAATGGCCGTGCGTCACCGCTTCCGGAAGGACCCGAACCGGCTACGTGGAACTACGATGACTTGCATTGGCACAGCAGACCGGGTGATCGAATCGAAACCATATTACAATGACGCGAAGGACTAAATTCGATTAACTTGCAGTTAGACAGATAATGAATACGTTTCGTTTGTTCATTTTTTGAAGTTTAGTTACGATTTTTATGTAAACTTAGGGTAATATCGTATATTTAATGTTTTAAATAAGTAGATTTTAAGCTTTTAATTGTCAATAATACATATATATAAATAGTTCCTTTTTCAACATAAATAAGATTTGGAACGTATAAGTATATTTATCAGTTGTCTAGTATTCATAACTATAGCTCTGCTTAGTTTGAGACTAGAAGGCGTTGTGTAAAAAGCGTGTAATATTTTGTTTTTATACGGATTAATATTGATCGTATTGATCCCGTGGAGGGATTTTTCCACAACTATCACACAACGCCATCTAGTCCCAAGCTAAGCAGAGCTTGTGTTATGGGTACTAGACAACTGATAAACATATTAATATATTTCTAAATACATACATAAATATATAAATTACACCCAGACACAGAACAAATGATCGTGCTCATCACACAAACATTTGTCCTGGGTGGGAATCGAACCCACGACCTCCCGCATAGAAGTCAGGGTCACTAACTACTAGACTGACAGGCCAGCAATAACAAAGTACATCTTTTTTAACTCGAATAAATTTAAATTACATTCTTTTGTTTAAGTGAACATCAGCTGAGCGAGTGAATCACCTGTAGGTAGTTGGCACGCAACGACTGAAGACGAATGTAAGTAACTCGTGGGGTTAGTATAGATTTCATGATTTTGCGAGTATTACCATATTGCTTACCTACTAGCAATTTTTTTTTAAGAGTTACAAAGCTCAAAATATAAGGGCCAACAATGCCCGAGCGGACGTCCGCGCGGAATACCGTTGCTCGTGTGTAAAACTGGATTATTACCTGCACAGTATCGCTAGTTCAATTTTAACAGTGTGCATGTAGTCGTATCGATGGAGAACTTTCATGTATTATTACTCGATCATTTACTATTTATTTTTGTTTTAACCATTTTAAAACCGTAATGAGAGACACATAATACTAAGATCAGTCTCAAGAGTTTAAGAATTAGAATGCTGAAAATTGGCTGATGCCAACACTGCCCGCGCGGACGTCCGCAGAGACTGCGCGTGTGGAAAATTTTAACATTTCCTGGAGTGTCACTAGTTCAGTTTTAACAGTGTGCATGTAGCCATATCGATGGAGAACTTTCATGTATTATTACGTCACGGTTACCCGCGGTGAACCCGGGAGGGAGCGCTGCAGTATAGGAGCGCTAAGGCTCCCTTTTTAGGTTCTTCTTCAAGGTCCTCTCTTCTTTTTTTGTGGAATACGCACCTCAAGCATCATGGGCTCGTGCACGGGATGTTTGAACATGTCCCTGTTCTCCCGCAGCCACATCACGGCTTTGTAACAGTCGTCGCTGTAAGCTCGCAACACTTCCAGACGTTTGTTGTCCACGTCTTCTAGCTTACGTATTCTGAAAATAAAGGCGAATATTTAAATGAAGACACACGTATGTGCATGTCTGTTACTACTTACTACCTAGTTCCTTATGTACCAAGTTGTGTTTATGGTGTACCTACAATATATAATATAATATATTCGACAACCATCACACAACGCCGTCTAGTCCCAAGGTAAGCAGAGCTTGGGTTATGAGTACAAGACAACTGATAAACATACTTACATATTTCTAAATACATACATATTATAGATAAATTACACCCAGACAAAGAAACACAGAATAATAATAAAATAAAAAAGCTTTATTAACACAAAAATATTTGTACAAAGTTGATTTTGATGAACAGTTGGTACAATTCTGCAATTGAACACAATTCGAATGACCACTAACACCTAAACTAGGCCAAGCCTGTACCTTATGCGTTAGATCTTTCCCGGGTACAGACATGTACATTGATATCCACTTGCATAATGTCACAGAAAAAATGATCGTGCTCATCACACAAACATTTGTCCTGGGTGGGAATCGAACCCACGACCTCCGGCATAGCAGTCAGGGTCACTAACTACTAGGTTGACAGGGTAGCCATTTGCGTTAAGGTTAGTTTTAAACGTCACCTGTTCTGATACAATCTGATCTGCGGCATGACGTCGTTTTCCAGTTTGTGTTGGACCTCCAACTTCTGTTTCTTCAAATTTTCGATGGCTGCGTTCGTTTTTGTTAAAGGCTTGTGTATTTCTGCCAAGTCCAACTTCACTTTCGTTTCTGTGGATTCATTTTAAATGTATAAGTAACTAGCTTTTGGCCGCGGCTTCGAAAAATTTGATAAATGAAGAACCGCTCGACCGATTTTGTGCAAACTTCACATAAACCATCTACTAAATAGTCTGAACAAAGTCTAAACATTTGGTTTGGATAGGTGAGCCGCTTTTTTTAAAAATTGGCATATATAAAGGACAATAAAGTGATCCTATAAAGGCTTTTTTTATGGTAGGTAAAAATCATCCAATGACGAATCCCGCACTTGGGCAGACCGGAAAACAGTGTCAGACTCTTACTGACTAAACAACCTACCCCGTTTTTACGTCGCCATCTATACCAGGGTTAGGGCCTTCCTTTCAGAAACGAACCATTGGCCCCAGTTGGCTTCGACCCTTCCGCAATCCTATACGGGTTCCGTTTTTACGGCACGGAACCTAAGAACTTAGTATTATTATTATAGTTTATAGCTAGCCTGTGCTGTCCCACGGCTGGGCAAAGGCCTCCCTCCATTCCTTCCAGTTATCTCGGTTACTCGCTTTATCGTTCCAATTCCCAAGGAAGACATCCAGTTAGTCCCGCCATCTCCTTCGTGGTCTGTCGCGGCCCCGCGGCGCTGTACCTAAGAACTTAAAAAATCTTTTTTTTTTTATTGAAAAATGGTCACTCACCATCGCCAACCTTCTCCACTAATCTCTGCTTATCCGTAGTCAACTTCTCTAGCTTAGCTCTCGCCTCCTGCAACTCTCTCTCCCTGTTGCGATGCCTCTCTAACTTCTCTTGGAAGGAGCTTTCTATTTCTTTCAGTTTAAACTCTTGAGTGCGAACCGCGTTTATAGTTTCCTTAGCTTGGTCCTTGAGAGCGTAGATTTTTCTGTTCTGTAACAAAAAAAAATGCGTCATCATTTGAGTCGACAGCGCAGCGTCCACGTCAGGACATAGTCTCCCCTTCTCCCACAATTGTCATCATAATGACCAATCCTGTGTGTCTCGCATCCATCGGATTCCTGCGACCCCACGGTCCGCGGCACGACTTAAAGGTACCCACCATAAGTTCTGCCAGGTAGAATTGTTCAAAACTGATACTGAGACCTTGAAACTCATCCGAAGCTAGGAGGAGTGGGAGGAGGTCGCCTCCTTCTTCGTAGCAGTAATGCTAGCAAAACAGGAGGCCGATAAGGCAACGGCGCTTACGCGCCAGACGCCGCCGCAACTCCTATCCCGAGTTCCAGCCACCGCAGGCGCGGGCTAGCGGAAGGTGAGCAATGGGTAGCTCACTGACAAAGAAAAGTCAAAAAACCATAAAATTACTTCTAATGCCCACCTAACCTTGTAAGGTGGGCACGGCCGTAGCTATTACAAAAGCTCTCGCTCCATCTAGAGTGGGAGAATTTATTAGATGATTAGGTTTCTGCCAGCGGTTTCACCCGCTTGTCAATAAGTTTCTCCCCACAAACTTTAGACCACTGTTTCACCCCCTTGGGGGGTGAAACTCGAAAAATACTTTCTTAGTTCTCGCTTACGCCATGAAAGGAAGCCTTGTGCAAAATTTCAGTCCCAGTATTTTCGGCTGTGCGTTGATATGTCAGTCAGTCAGTTTCTACTTTTATATATATAGATAAACCCCTAAAAACTGGAAATGAGATCACTCATAAGTACTTACAGCA
This sequence comes from Mythimna loreyi, assembly GCA_029852875.1. NCBI lineage: Eukaryota > Metazoa > Arthropoda > Insecta > Lepidoptera > Noctuidae > Mythimna > Mythimna loreyi. Next base: position 14,686,327 of record CM056801.1, on the reverse strand, counting down.
GCTAATTTCTGTTGCTCAATCTTCCCGATAGTGGTTCTAGCGTCTGCTATAACCTTTTCCAACGGTTCCACTTTACTTTTATGTGTCTTTACAATGTTCATCGCCTGCTTCTTATCGTTATTGTACTCTACTACTTTCTCCCTCAAGTCCTGGTACTCAAGCCATAGCTTCTTCTTCTCACAAATCTCTATTTGTTTTTCAATCTCTTTTCTTTGTTTCATTGCGTCTATTACAACTCTTAATCTGTAAAAAATATTGTATATTACTTTAGTAACATGCAAACGAATAATAGGGAATGTGTTAGGCCGCTGCCTCGAATCTTGCGGGCAGCGGAGCGGCAGCGGCGGCGCGGGAGCGGCGCGGACATCGCAGACCTGTTCACGAAACTAGCGGGCAGATCGCGCGTCATAGTAGCCGCGTATTGTTGTATTCATTACTGTGTCGTCGAGATATTTGTTTTTATTCGCGAACGAAATGTCAGAACACCCATTGTTCAGACATTTCGTTAAAATTCAACATCTTTTTCATTCAAATTTATTCCTAACGCTCGATTTATTATGGGCGCGGGCGGCCACCGCTCGACTAAAATACACCGCTCGCTGCCCGCGCCCGCCCCGCTGCCGCGCCGCCCCACTGCCCGCAAGATTCGAGGCAGCGGCCTTACAGAGCAGTGGTGCAAGACGGTAAAGGCCCCGATTACAAGCTGTAGGTCACGGGTTCACACCCAGGCACATTACTTTGTGTAATTTATTTCATCACCACTGCTCTCAAAACGGTGAAGGAAAACATCGTGAGGAAACCTGCATGTCCTAGAACCAAAAATTCGAAGACATGTGACATCCACCAATCCGCACTGACAACATTAAAAAGACTGATTGATGATGATGATGATGATGATGTGTTACAAATAAGAATCGGATCGATTGCCATGTTGTGAGGTCACGTCCTACTGTCAAATCGATTATTTTTTTGCCAAAATTGAAGAACACCGAGATGAGTAAAGTTGGTGATCTGGATTCAGATTAAACTTATTTCGTTCATGTGTTTGTAAACAATCGATTAAAATTTCTTGTTTTGCTCACCCTAATAATTCTTCGATTTGACAGTGTAACGTGACGTCACAACATGGCAATCGATCCTGTTCTCATTTGGGATGCATTGAACATTAATTTTAGTTCAAGTAAATAAATGTAAAATTTATTTATCAAAAATCAAAAAAAATCAGAAAGGTTTTTATTTCATATAGGCCTACAAGGGCACTTATAAAACGTCAGAAGCTAGTGCACGGTTCCAAATTGGTCGTTTCCTATGGAGAAGAACCGGCAAGAAACTCCATATCTATAACTAGCTTTTGCCCGCGGCTTCACTCCCGGCAACAGATTATTCTACTCTACTCTACCCTACTCGGTGGGAGAGTAGATTTCAGAATTAGCAAATATATTACATAAAAAAATGTAAAAAATGTATCATATGTTCTTCTCCTGGCTCTAAACTACCTCCCTGCCAATTTTCAGCTAAATCGGTTCAGCCGTTCTTGAGTTATAAGTGGAGTAACTAACACGATTTTCTTTTATACAAAATCGTGTTATTTTCTCTGTTAGTTACTAGATTTTATAGAAAGAGAAGTCCGATATGGTTTATAATGTAAGTTCACGACTATAGGAAAACGGTGACTTGGCGAGATAGATCGGTATACTTACTCGTATACTACAGTGTAATTCTTAATGGAAAACACAAAAGTAATTTTTTGTACATCCCGAAAATGGAACCTAGAACCCTACGCTCAGCAGTCGCGCTTACAACCACGAGCCCAACGAATTTCATAAAAATAAATAAATAGTTTTTAATTTGTTTTGATTTGTATGTAGTAGTTTATTATTATGTAAGATTATTTGTGTATTGTGTCTATGGGCCTTAGTTGCCTGATAATAAAGAATTATTATTATTATTATAAATAAATTTATCGTAAAAATACCTCTCATTCAACCGTATCGCTTCTTCTATAACTTGTGTGTTAGTCTGTAACTTGGTCGAAAGTCCCCTTTGCTGGGTCCTACACTGGATCAGCTCGTCTAACTGGTCAACACTCTCCTGGCCACCCACCGCGGCGAGGGTACTCCGCAAAAGTTGCTGGGGATTCATCTTCGAAAAGTCCTGGACTCGGTCTTGAGGTAGCAGTTGGCAGAGGTTGTCTACCTAGAAGGTTAAAAGATAATCTAAACTAATATAATAACAAGTTTTCAATGAAAAAATTTTTTTTCATAACAAGCTTTTATAGCGGTGGTCTATGCTTATATAAATAAAACTCGTCAAGACGATTCACACGAGCCCAAACTCGACGTGGTTGTGCCGTTTAATTACAGAGTTCCTATGGCTACCTCGCGATTCCATCATCAGATCAGCTCCATGTCATCATAATATTGCATTGTAATCCGAACTAAACGTGTATACCAAATTTCAGCTCAATCGGAAACCGGGAAGTGGATCAAATTTAAGTTGCAAGATTTGATTACAGAACGACAGACAACGGGACAGGTGAAAGTAAATAAAAGCTTGTAAAAAAGATAAAGTTTGTTTTGTTGTTTGTAGAAGATATACTCTGGAACTACTGGTCCAATTGGAAAAAAAATTGCAACAATAGAAAGCTGCTTTACTCCTGAGTGACATAGGCTATATTTTATGTACGCGGGCGAAGCTGCTGACAAAAGCTAGTGTTTAATAATGTCAATCTAACCTATGACGTCATACTCACTCATACAAAGATAATAAACTGATTGATCATTAGCCCAGCCATTGTTTTATTAATAATGCCATTTTAATGTTGATGTATTAAGTAAACTAAATTTTAAAAGGTTAATATAGTACACAGCAAATAAGTTGAACCCGTTGCTATGGTTATGAATACCTTGATTGAGACCCGATTTGTTACTGCGCATTTTTTTCGTTCAATTTATATAAGTACTTTTTAAACCTTATTTTGAGGGTAGTTTTGAAAAACATATAATGACACTTTTATAAATTTATAGTTACAAAGCCCAAGGAATATCGACCGTCTCTGGGTAATCTCTTCAAAGGTAAGCTAGGCTAGTTCAATGACCTATAGGTAGTTAGTACGCAATGACCGACTACTATCTTCAAGGTAGACTAGTTCACTTAAAGAAATGAAATTTCGTTAATATTACGGGATTACGGGATTTAGAAAAAAAGTACAATTTTTTTTTTATTTTATCTTTACATTTGTAAACATAAAATTAAAATATATATATATATATATATAATATAATTGTATCGATAGTGTTTCCTTCCAAGTGTGTTTAAGCAATCTGATACAGGTTATAGACTCTAGAGCGTTCTAAATAAATCTACATGGCATAAATAGAGACAATCAAAAAGCCACCTTCAGACGCAGTAGGGTAAATAAACTGTAGTATTCTGTTTGGTCCGCATGGCTAGTAGGGGGCGCTATATCCGGCCACCGTAGGCGCGGGCTTGCGGACGGCGAGCAATGGGTAGCTCGCCGTCCGGTCATCTGGTAACAGTCGAGACTGAAATCGTCGGCGGCGCGCACTGTTCCCGGGCGCCACAAGGAGTTGTCAGCAAACTGTGGGGTACAGGGTCGAAACCTCCTGGGCCAAGGGTTGATACGAAAGCGTAACACCAGGGCTCTGGGACTAAGGGAAGGAAGGGATGGGGTAGGTTTTTAGTCAGTAAAATTCTGACACTGATTCCCGCTCCGCCTAAGGGCGGGATTCGTCATTGGATGATTTTTACCTACCATAAACAAGTTTTAAGTGAAAAAAATTTTTTCATAACAAGCTTTTATGGCGGTGGTCTAAATTAATATAATCAAAGCTCGTCAAGACGATTCACTTGAGCCCAAACTCGACGTGGTTGTGCCCTTTAATTACAGAGTTCCTATGGTCACCTCCCAGTTCCATTATCAGATCAACTCCATGACATAATTGATAATTTTGCATTGTCATCTGATTGACACATGCATGCTAAATTTCAGCTCAATCGGTTGAAGTTATCTGCTTCAAAATTGAGTTGCAAGATTTGAGCCGAACATACATAGTTACATTGCAAGCTAATAAAAAGCTTGTAAAAAGGTATTGGTTGCATTTCGCTGAGGCTAGGGCCATAACATACTCTTGGAAGCACTTAGGACTTTTGGTTAATTACGTTTGGAGTTTAAAACGATCAAAGCTTAACGGAGTAAGTATACATAGATTTGCCTACATTAGTATGTGCGTCAGCACTGCTTCCTTATTGATAGGACGAGTGAGTAGGTACATTGCACATGTTTGCATTAAGCCAGTATTCACACTGTGGTGTGGCAACTAAAATTGGTCGTCCAAGTCTTTTTAATTGAAATGAATTACACAAAGTAATGCGCCTGGTTGGATTTGAACCCGCGACCGCCACAACTCGCAAGTCGTGGCCGTTACCACTCGGCCAAGACTGCTCTTTAATTATTAATTCATATACAAAGCTAAATTGTAATATGAATGGATTGTGTGAGAAGTGATATGAAAGAAAGAGGAGTTAGTGATAACGTGACGGGTGACAGGACAGAATGGAAGAAAAAAACATATTGCACCGACCCAAAATAAAATGGGACAAGGGCAGGAAGATGATGATGATACAAAGCTAAAATTTCGGTCATTTTAATCCTGTGGAGAGTCGATCCGGTACATGAAACACAACCGATTTGTAAAGATAATATTAAATAATAACGTACTTTTTTTTAAACTACAAGTAATTCACGCATGTACAAAATTAATTTCTTCAAGGAAACGTCAGCTAAACGAGTCAAATGATCTGTATGTAGTTGTCGGTCATTGCTTATAGAAATTAATTTTGTACATGTGTATATTAATTAGAGTTTTAGTTTTAAAAAAAGTACTTTCCGATTCGCTAATCCTTTTTTTGTTTTTTGTCATAGTCAACAAGAAAAAAGATAGGGTAGAGAAGAGCAGAGTTGGTTAGATTTCCCTAAAAAAGTTCGAAGTGTGAACAATACTTTAGGTTGTTACAATGAAGTGACCATGGAATTAGATAAAACTGACGTGTGTTATTATATATAGCACCATATATTGCAACTGGAATCCGCTTAGAAACAATAACAATTATTTTAATCTAGATACGTACTACATTCAAATAATATTAAACAAATGATGCTAGAAATTTGTTCTACTTCATGGCCCAGATCCATTGATCTCTTTTAATGTAACAATTGTTAGGGAACGATGATAAGTCTCTAATTTTTTAAGAAAAAAATAAAAAAATATTGAACATTTAAATACAATCTTTTTTGATTGCTTTCGACTTCTATTGCGTTGCTGGGATTTATTTATTTGCTTTACTTTAACAAAAACGGCTATTCACAAATTAAATTAGTTAAATATATCAATATTAGGGATGTTCCGATACCACCTAAGTATCGATACCTACTCATTTCGATAATACTCAAATCTGTTTTCGATACTACTTAAATAAGTACTCCTAAAGTATCGATACTTACTGATATCGATACTTTTTGGAACTTTTATTTTGTTTTATTATTTTGAGGGTGCTATCGATGAACGATGAAGGACAATAATTGAAACAAAATTGAGAGGAAAAAACTATTTATTTATTATGAATGTTTATTAGACTTATCATTAATTTAAACAAAAAACTCTTCAGCATTAAGATTGCCCAAAAACAGTAATGTTCAAGGTATTTTGAAGACAATCTGTTCCTTGTGTGTGTCATTGTTGCACCGGCTTTGGAAAAAAGGCACTCGCTAGGAACTGATGTTGCAACAACAATTAAATGTTGCTGTGCATACTTGTACAGACAAGGAAACACCAACTTCATGTCATCCCATTTCTCGGTTTTTTTTATTGTTTTCGGTTGTTTTGCTGATTCGATTCGATACCAAGTATTTTTGTTTCGATACCGATTATGTATCGCATAATTGATTCGATACAAAAAATACTTGGTATCGAATCAAAAATATCGAGTACCTACTCGTATTTATTAGTATCGGAATATCCCTAATCAATATTAAATACACAAAACTCAAACACTCTTCTCACAGAACTCCAGACATACTTTTTTATGGTGGGAAAAATCATCGAATGACGAATCTCGCCCTCGGGCGGGGCGGAAGACAGTTTCAAACTTCTACTGACTAAACGACCCACCGTTCCTTATTGCCTAAGTTTCCAGTGTACCCCAGACATACTGACATGATAAATGATCTTTATTTTGCAAGTAGGTTTAAAAACACACTTTAACACTGGAGTCCGGTGTTTCCAAGCTGACTATCCTGAGAAGAAACACCGAAACAAACTCAGGGGTCAAAGTCTCTTTTATAGTCCATACAGTAAATATGTATTGATTAATTCACATAAGGACCATGCAGATTTGTCTGAGATGGTCTTTTGAAGAAAGAACCGTACAAGACATGATCGTCTTCCATTCGTCCGCGAGCATATCAAAGTCAGGTTGCGTGTCCAAAAGAGTGTTAAGCGCACAGAGAGTGAGAGGGACAGGAGACTGTGATCACGAAACAGTGTGACTCGCAGGCACAGCTAATAAGCTGTCTCCTGATACGGCTATATTTGACTGGGGCACAAAGTTGAGACAGCTCGGCATGAGAAATGGCTGATCACTGTTTAGATTTTAACGTTTCGAATGCCGTAATTAGAGACACAATAGAAAGACATGGTGTGATGCAGTGGCGTAGCGTGGGTGGGGCGGAGGGGGCGGCTCGCCCCGGGCGGCAGCGCGTAGGGGCGGCAAAATGTCACCGGTAAAGCGGGTAGAGATCTTCATTTCATGCGTCAGAACGTCTGACAAGTCAAAAAACAACAATAACCATAAATTTGAAACAGAGGCGTCTGTAGCCCTTGTGGCGCCCGTGTGCAACCAGTATCGCGCCCTCTACTTTTGTAAGAACGGGTCATAATGGAATACTAACAGTTATACAGGGTGATTTTGAAGTCGTGAACGAAATTTTAACAGTGGCTTCTACTCATGATACTGAACAACTTTCCGCAAGAAAAAAAGTATTTAGATTGTGTAAATTCCAAAACAATAGCTTTTTTAATTATTCCCTTTTTTTATTATACCAATAATTGTATTAGTTCAATAAAAGATACCTCATTGCCTGTGAAATTTAATTTTAATTAAGCACCTATAGAATGGGGGCGGCAAAATAGGTCTCACGCCCCGGGCGCCGAGATTGCACGCTACGCCACTGAGAAGAAGACCTGCGTTAGGTTAGCATCACAGTGTGATACTAACCTAACGCAGGTCTTCTCCGGACATGACCAATATACAAGGTACCTGTTTTGGATTCAGGCGAAAAAAACTCCCGTGTGTCACCAATGGGCGGACACCCCGAAGGTCATGACATGAATGTCAAATGGCGGCTGCAGTAAACAGTTGGTATTGTAACTAATTTTTTACTTTTAATGCCATCCTTATGCCTACGGAATAGATCTCAAAATCGATTGAACAGACTACTCGCTTTGCTCTGAATGGTTAATTTTTCCTTAAGTTTTTTTTTCCTAGGGATTGAAATAGTACTTTTTGTTTTAAAAACTAGATATAATCTGCCCCAGATTAGCACGAGTTAAAAAAGTTTGACAAACTCAGCTTCTTTCTACTATAATTTGCAGGTTTTAGACTTAAATCTTCCTCATAAATAAGTCTATCTAGAAAAACTCGCTTCAAAATCCATTCAGTGCTTTTTGAGTTTATCGCGAACAGCCTGATAAGAGTTGACACGGTGTGGGACTTAGTTTTACAAAATGTTTTGACTAGCAGCTACCAGGGTTCACCCGCATGATAAGAAAAAAAATATCTCAAGGTAATATACTCCTGAAATAAAAAGTATCCCTATGTGCTATTCCAAGACATGGTCTACCCATGTACCAAGTTTCATCAATATCCATACAGTATTTTTTGCGTGAAAGAGTAACAAACATTATATACTAACTCTTTATAATATTAGTAGGATAAGCTAAGTATGATTCATAGACAAAAATAAAATCATTAAATAGGTGTTTATGATATGAAGATGCTACAGCTCTCTTTGAAATTTTTGGTAGGGGATTTCCTGTCATGTTATTAATGGCGATGAGGTAATTTCTAATCTATGACCTTCATTTATTTTTAAACAAGACAGAAATATTTAATGTAAATCGCATTTAAATTCATAGCTGAAATATTTTTTTAATTATGAATAATGAATGCGGTTGTAGCTATTTGTTTAGCTTTTAAAATTATATTTTTTTAAAGAGATTGGTCAAATTTGTAAGTTCCATACCAACTTGAGTCAAAAGAAATAAATGAACAAATGATTTTTCCACACGACGGTACCCATAGCAAATGGTTAAACTTATTTGCCGCGTATTATACGCCATCTCACCGCCCCTAGAGTGGGAAAAGTTACAGGATATCAAAAAAATTAGCAAGAATATAATTATGTTACTGACCTGTATGTTCATTGAAGATATAAGTTCTTGCACTTGCTTCTCCCGTGCCGACTTCCCGTCAATAAACCACGATGATGAGTCATTGACATCAAATTCTCTTGTGATAATGACATTCCGTTCACCAGGATCTCGGTACAGCTCTATCTCGATTTTGGAGTCCTCGCAGCCGCTTCGGACGTATTCTGATATCTACAAAAAGAGTTTTCTTTAAGTGAACTGGCAGGAAAAACGGATAATAATATTTCTTTATTTTGTACAACACACACACGCAAATGTTCATTTTATATCCAACTAGCGACCCGCCCCAGCTTCACACGGGTGCAATGCTGATATTAAATATATTATGCATGTATTATACATATAAACCTTCCTCTTGTATCACTCTATTAAAAGAAGCCGCATCAAAATCCGTTGTGTACTTTTAAAGATTTAAGCATACAAAGGGACAGTTAGCGACTTTTTTTTAAACTATGTGATTCTTTTATATACTATGCATTGTTGTATAAACACTGATTATCTACACTAATATAATAAAGAGGTAAAGTTTGTTTCTTTGTTTTTTTTTTTGTTTGTAGGAGGTAATATCTGGGACTACTGGTCCGATTGGAAAAATTTTAGCAACAATAGAAATCTGCTTCACTCCTGAGTGACATAGGCTATATTTTATGCACGCGGGCGAAGCCGCTGACAAAAGCTAGTTGGAAATAAAATGAGCATTTGACTACTAAACTAAGTAAAATTAATACTTGTATCTCAGGAGCCATTTCCTCCTTGGAGATGATCAAAAATGGGTTGTTTGACTTGTTTGGTACAATTACGATAGCCTTTATATAGAAGTGTAATAGTATAAGATAGGTTTGTAAGTTGTGACCTAGAAACTGGAAACTTTCTTGCATTATTAGATGTCCCTCTGCAGACCATGTCCCACGATTTCTAAATGCGATGCGAGCGGTTTGAGGACCAAGACTGAACTGTTAATGAAATGGAGCTACGCGTATATAGGGTGTATACCTCGATCCCTTTTTTTTGCTCGCAAGACTGATATTTTAACACATTATGATAAGGCCCTTGATCTATAAGGGTTGAATTATAATAGACCGGGTCTGTGTCCGTGCCAGGCCCGGAGTGCTATATCAAACCGATTATTTAACAGTGGAGCGGACGGGGCAGGACCGTGTAACAGCATACTGTAAATCATAAACTGTTTCATACGAAATGTTTGCAATGTTTCAAATAGTGCCAAGTATAAGGCACGGTCCTGACACGACGCAATGTAATATAATTAATCCCTAAATACTATAACACACTTACTTTCTTAGCACGACCAATAACACTAGTCTTGCCGCATAGCCCAAGGATGATGGCACAAACAAATGTTGACTTTCCGGTGCCATTAGGGCCAATGATCAAGTTTAAAGACGAACTAGGGTACAGCTCAACCTTTTTGTAAGTTCTGAAATGCAAAAAAAAATATTATTAGTGTTGGAGAACAACTGCTCTCTTTGCAAAGTTAAAAAAAGCACCAGATGACATCAATATAGTGATTGATGGCGATGAAGTGCTTACTTGCAATATTAGATGTAGTAAACATTAGATAAGGCATTGGCTCAAAGATTATGGGAATGTAAAAGACCTGTGTTTCTACCATATACAATGCGTTCCAAATAAGAATAGGATCGATTGCCATGTTGTGACCTCATAATTTACTGTCAAATCGAGGCAAGATATTTTTATTTTTTTAATTTACGAAAATTTTCATTTATTTACGAACTGTAAACGAAAAAAGTTTAACCAGAATCCAGGTTTTAAATTTTACTCATCTCCGAGTTCTTCAATTTTGCAAAAATGTCTTCGATTTGGCAGTACAGTGTGACGACACATCTTCTCAATCGATCCTATTTTTATTTGGAACGCATAGTACACAAAATGTTTATTAAAAGGCGTTCAAATGTTTAAGGCAGAGAGTGATTGACGTCACAGGATCAGCATCCACATTCGAGTGCACATGCTTAATCCGAGTGAGACAAAAAATCATCCATAAACTTCTTGAATTAAGAGGCATGAGAACTTTAGCAAGCCATTGGGCTTGCTAAACACTGGTTTCAATTATCATCATCATCAGCATTTTTAATGTTCCCACCAATTGGGGAGCGTTCAAGTATTAGTAACGCAATTTTTGAAGATTTTTGACCCCCTCTCCCCCCTATGTAATGCATCGTAACATTTATCTATACCCCCCCTCCCCCTCTCTAAACGTTACGTAACACTCAAGTAACCATTTTTACCTAAATTTTAAATTTCTTTATTTTTTAGCTTTTCTTTAGCCGTTGTCGACGACCAGACTAATACAATCGAGGGATTCCTAGATGAAAAATACTACGTAAATGAAAAGTGTTGCCAATTTGGGAGTTTTGATTCCTTAATTTTGTCAAGACACCCCCTCCCCCCAAATTGCGTTAAGTAATACTTGAACGCCCCCTTGGATCAAACAGGCCACCAATGATCTGATATCTCAAACATACTAAATCTCAAAAATTTAGAGGAAAATGGATGGGGATTTTTTAAACATCCATTTGGTTTGCCTTTCAATGGTTTAACAAGCATTCCTGTTATTTAGAAAATTGGCTTAGAACAGTCTTGTATGGGCAAGTTTTTAAATATCATGGAAAGATCCCATTCCATATTATATCAAATTGCATCATTTTCTCTTGGTGAAGAATGTGAGAATCAACTGACTAAGACCAATCAATTTTTATAAGGTAGCTTTTTGCCTACTTTAACTTTTAATAAATAGGCAAACCAACATAATACATCTACACTAATATAATAAAGAGGTAGTTTGTTTTTTTGTTTGTAGGACGTAATCTCTGGAACTACTGGTCTGATTGGAAAAATTTTAGCAACAATAGAAAGCAGCTTTACTCCTGAGTGACATAGGCTATATTTTATGTACCCTGGCGAAGCCACTGACAAAAGCTAGTATCAAATAAGTTGAGCGAGAATGGTTTTTGTTGCTATGGTTATGCACATAGACCTACTATGCTGCACTTAAACAATTAAGGGTAGACTTGCAGTAGTATATTGATTTACTGAATTATAAGAGTACCAGAAATAACATATATATCTGATTTATTAAGAACTGCCATGTTTTAGTCTATGATGATATTTATTTGTTCTAAACAAGTTTAATTAAATCAACACATAATTAAAACAGATGCCTAAACATTATTTTAAAACTAAAAGACCTTAGTGTTTACTGTAGAGGCTATTCTAAGAAACATTGCCATCAAACTTGGAGGTTGCACTATTCCTTACAGTCTGAACATGAACTTAGTCAGACTGAGCACTTAGATTAGCATCTGATATGGTATTTCATTATAAGAGCCTCACAGTCCTGAGTTTTGGTATTTATCCATATAGTACAAGCATTTTCAAATGTTTTTTTACAGAATTTGTCGAGTATTTATGTTTAATTCTATTAGAAATAATAGCCTTCATACGTAGACTATAAATCTAAGTGCATTTAACTATTTACAAGTGCTTGAAATTGCTTCAACAGCATAGATGCGAACTTGTCGCGACATGACTCATGAAGTATAGCGATATTATATATTTTTATAAAGATTATTTGCCATACATCACTCAAAAACCAATTCAAAGTACAATAATTTAAATACGAAGCGAGGGGCATACAAAACCAGAGAATATTATTTAAAAATTTAAATAACACATATAGATTGCGCGCGAAAAGTCATACTTACACGAAGTTTACAAGTTCTATCCTGTAAATACAGCCGGCTTTCACGCCTTCAGTGTTGTATACTTTTGATTTAGACATTTCACACTATTTATATCATCACTGCTAAAACAAAAATCACACAATTTCACACAAACAACTCATGTAAGGAAAACGTACAGAATACAAAAAAAAATCCGGTTCGCTCTGCCCGCGGCGGACGTCATTCGAATGTCAATGTCAAGTTTCACAGTGACAGCTCTAGTGATGCGTATAAAATTTAGTAACATTATATTCGCATTTAAAAGACAAGTATAATACAGTGTGCCATGTATTTTATTAGAATAAGAACACTAATGAGGAATTCCATGACCCGCGCCTTTAATACACTTAGATTGTTAAATTAATAAAAGAAAGTAGGTAAAATGAACTCCAGTAAAAATCAGTTTAAAAAATTAATAAAAATACTAAATTTTTGTTTTATCAATAACTTCAATGTACATTACACAAATTATAAAAAATGCCTCTAATAGAATAGAATAAACTTTATTACACATCGAAATTGTTTTTTTTCTTTTTCTGAACTGCTAATTGGCAATCTGCTTTGAGAGCAATACGTACGTCCAAACAGACTTGATGATGGACTTGTAAACAAGGACTTTTGTGTTAATTGTTGGCTTTGATGCGCCACTTATCAAACCATTCTTCGATTAAGCTGAGATGCTTTTGGAGGTTTCTAGATGCCATTTCGGGATTTCCATGTACTCCTAAAATAGAGGTATCGTCCGCATAAGTCTGTGGTGATTTCGTCGAGTGTTGGTAAATGTGCCTCACCTCAAAACATCTCTTTTCCAGGTAAGATTTGATGAATTGATAGTATGGGTGTGCGAGTTTTTGCTTTATTTTAGAGAGCAGACCGTCATGCCAGACTTTGTCAAAAGCCTGGAATGACGGTGTTGGTAAATCTGCCGTAAAGGTCAGGTACCAAATCGGACCCAATAATGCCGCAAGGTAGTAGTACCTTGCGGCACTCCAACTTTGATCTCGGTACACCAAAATAGTAACAATTAGAATGCATTATAAAAATTTATAATGAAATAAATGGACTAAAATAGCTCGATTTCACTTACATGGTTGTCGACATGTAGAACTTCATTTCGGCTATCAATTGGCCTATTATTAAAGCTAAAAACAAATTAAAACCACGTCTCAAGAATGTCGCAAAGGGGCGGGTGGGGTGGGGGGCAGGAGAGACTACTTTTGGATGCATTTAAGTGGTCTGTACGTAGGTATAGCGAACTTAGGTGTACCTAAATGTCACAGATATAAATTAATTGTAGCCAAATTCGGATATCAGTTTAATTAAGTAACGCTTGCTCATTGCTGAGATTTGTCTGTGTGGATGAATGACCATCTTAACATTTGGGGCCCCTGTCCGGTTTCTGAAATGAAGGTCCGACCCTGGTATGAAAGCTGAGAAGGAATAGAGTGGGTCGTTTAGTCTGTAGAGAATCTGACACTGTTTCCCGCTCCATCCAAGGGCGGGATTCGTCATTAGATGATTTTTCCCACCATAAAAAAACCTCTTAACGTTTCTACCAAAAGTCATACGTGTTTCCAAGAATATCAGAGCGAAATGCAACTAATACCTTGGCGCCCCCAAGTAGTCATGCGGACAAAACTGAATACTACAGTTTATTTATCCGACTGCGTCTGAAGGTGGCTTTTTGAGTGTCTCTATTTATGTCTCGTTGATTTATTTGGAACACTCTAGCTTCTATAACCTGTATCAGACTCCTTGAAGTGAATGTTTTGAACTTTTTTACGATCGGATTTTTTATCTACCTAGTTGAAGCGCCGTAGTTTTTTATGTGCTAAGTCATCCTGCCTTTACGAGACACATATATTTTTAATCGGACGGGAAAACCATAGCAGGCAAACTATTCCACTTCTTCGATGTATGTGGTATAATTGGTATAAACGACGAGGTAAAACGCCAAAACCGTAGTAGACCGTTCACGATACTTTGTTGTTGAAATGCCTGGAAAGAAAGAAAGAAAGAAAACATGTCTATTTGGCATCCATGAGCATTACCAACAAAACAAACAATCACAATCTTAAGTTAAAAAAAAAAACAAAAATAGAAAGAAAAATAAAAAGAAATAAGATTAACAATATTAATGTCTCACGGCTGTGCCAAACAGGTCGAATTCAGCATAATGCCAGACTACAACTACGTAGCAGTTGCCTGACGCTGGTTTTCAACTGGACCTTTGGGTGTAGGTACGGATGACAATCAGTTTCCTACATGAGAATTAAATAAATGTAAATGTAAAGCAGTGTCCTGTAGTGATATGTGTAAACCTTTACGTAATAATAACTTGAATATAACAAAATGCTAAATATAATACCGGTGGCGTTGCTAGTCCCATGGGCCCTCTATCAAAGGTACTACTGGGGCCCCGTATAAAATAAAATGGTGCTTTATATAAAAGCTTGGTTTATCTTACGTGACAGTTGTGGATAGCATGTTTCGAATTTTTGCAAACGTTCCCTACAGCCCCAGTAGCGCGGAGCCCCATTACATTTATACGGTAGATACGGCGGTAGCTACGCCTCTGTATAACACTAAAATAAGTATCAAATAAACGTTGAGTCTTTAAAATGTCATCTATGACAATTGAGTCTACTCAATAGAATAAAACAAAGGATCTTCTAACGCTAAAACAAGTTTATTAAATTCACCAAAAATATGAAACCTGATTATAAGACTGTTTGCCAAAGGCTGTAGTTTTTTTTATTATTTTAGTAACTATGTTCTATGGTAATTTAGGGTGAACAGTGTATTTGTGTGTCAATGTATTTTAATACTAACTGCTAAAGGCATAGATATTGTGGGGGCTTTTTTTTTCCGTAGTCAAAAAGGAACCCTTATAGTTTCGCTTTGTCTGTCTGTCTGTCCGTCCGCGGATAATCTCAGCGACCGTTAGCACTAGAAAGCTGAAATTTGGTATCAATATGTATATCAACCACGCCGACAAAGTGCACAAACAAAAAGTGGTAAAAAATGTTTAATTAGGGTACCTCCCCTACACGTAAAGTGGAAAGTGATTTTTTTTTCATTTCCACCATAACATGTGATATATTGTTGGATAGGTAGTAAAAAATTATTAAGGTCCCGTAAAATATTTTTTTGATAATATAAATATTTTCGGAAATAACTGCTCCGAAAGTAAAAAATGAGGCGTCCCCCCTCTCTAACTTTTGAACCGTAAGTTTAAAAAATATGAAAAAAATCTCAAAAGTAGAACTTTAAGTAAATTTTCTTGGAAAATTATTTTGAACTTGATAGGATGAACAGTTTTTGAAAAATTAAAAAAAACGTTCTGAACTAATTTTCTAATTTAACCATGTACGGTTAAATTAGAAAATTAGTTCAGAACGTTTTTTTTTTTTTAATTTTTCAAAAACTGTATTAAATTATTAAAGTATTAAATTTCATTATCCTGAGCGTATCATCTTTCAAATAAAAGTACAAAAGAAAAAAATCGGTTCACGAAATCCAAAATTACCACAGGGTACAGCGCCATCTCTCGGGAAATTGGGTAACTAATTTTTACATGGGCTACTAGGTTCTGTTACAATGTGAGAAATTTGTGGCGGACGGGAACATACGGAACCCTACACTGAGCGTGGCCCGACACGCTCTTGGCCGGTTTTTTTATGGTGGTTTCGAATGACGAATCCCGTCCTTGGGCAGAACGCGAGACAGTTAGACTTCTACTAACTTAACAACCCATCGTTACTTCTTGCTCCAGTTCCTGTTCCTGTTCCAGGGCCTCGGTGTTCTGCTTTCACATCAACCCTTGGCAATATAGGGGCTGCGGGAACATTTACGAAAGTGTTGTCACAATAACGAAGGGAGAAGTTTCAGGAAATGAAATACAAAATTATTAAAAACACGTGTTTATTTCTAAGTACTAAAACCTTACTCAGTAAGAAATAATTACATAACTAATCAATGCGTTTAATTACAAAAGTATATTTAAATTATATTACTGTACAATAACACTTTTGATCCAGTCAAGATACTGGTAAACGTTGGTATAAATTCCAGGAAGCCCTTCCTTACCACAATCAGCGGGTCCGAAGCTGATGACGCCGACGAGTTGGAACTTGCTTTGATACTCGTAAACCAGAGGGCCTCCGGAGTCGCCTTTGCAGGAATCTTGTCCACTTAGGCCTCCAGCGCAGAGCTGACCAGTTCCTAAAGAGATGGAGCTATGTCTTCCTCCATATTCTGACTGACATTTCTGTGAATAGATTGATAAAGCTTTTTTTAATGAATATATATATTTTTTTAATAATAAAATTATTTATTGTGTCAATTAAATTTTACAAATTTAGATGAAGCCCTGAACCCCACACTAGGATTCCCTGTGTTGTGGGGTCCAGTCTCTTTCAATCCGTAATCATAAGGAGGGTACAATTAGAAAGATAATAGTTTGATTAATTTTTGAATTTAACTAATTAGTTTTACTAGTTACGTTAGAGTGTGATGTAGTGAATGTAGAGTGGAAAGTGTAGTGTGGTAGGTGTAGTGAGTGTAATGTTGTAGGTGCGGGTGTGTGAGTGCATGTGAGAAGGGAAAGAGTGGTAGTAAGTGTTAGTGTGGTGCTTACTCGTTTACCTATTATAATGTGTTTATTGTTATTATTTTAAGTTGCTTTTTTATGACAATATTTTTAAGACGTCCTCAGTTTTTTCATTTCATCTACACTAATATAATAAAGAGGTAAAGTTTGTTTTTTTATTTTATTGTTTTTTTTTGTTTGTAGGAGGTGTTAACGCACACGTTAACACCTACAATGCACGCACACATGCATCACAAGAAGAGAGGAGCGGGCGGCGTGGTAGCGCATCGACGGCTCGCGCGCTCTTCAACACTCCTTACGACAACGCGACCACGGACGGACTATTCCTAATTTTATTTAATTTAACCTAATATTGTAAAACCTTAGTAAACCAAGAAATACAGTCCACTGTCTTTTATTCCATCTGGGCCTATCTAGGAGGCAATCTCTGGAACTACTGATCCAATTGGAAAAAAATTAGCAACAATAGAAAGCTGCTTTACTCCTGAGTGACATAGGCATATTTTATGTACGCGGGCGAAGCTGCTGGCAAAAGCTAGTATTTCATATTGCTCATTTACCATGTTGAATGCCGTAATTAGAGACATAATAGGATAACCATAGGCGTGTGAACGCCAGCATTCGCTTTGGGGCTTAAGATTTTAAGTTTCCAACGAATATATTTTTTCATAACAAGGTTTTATAGGTTGGAATACATCTTTATAATTAATACTCATTAAGTCCTTTCCGAAGAGTACAAACATTACGTTCTGAATTGCGTCAATTGTGATTACCTAGGTATATCACGAATACAACCAACGCGCAACTTCACAATTATTACTCAATAGCCCTTATAGGGCGCGGGTTCGAACCCAGCCTGACCCATTACTTTGTGTAATTTATTTCATCACCACTGGCACTACTCTCAAAACGGTGAAGGAAAACATCGTGAGGAAACCGGCATGTCCTAGAACCAAAAATTCGAAGACATGTGACATCCACTGTATCCCAGCAGTAGGAACATTAAAAATGCTGATGATGATGATGATAGCCCTTATAGTTTATTAAGCTATTGCATAGCTTCTATCGCAGGACTTGAGCGCGGGGACTAAATCCAGAAATTCCGTAACGAAAAAACCTCACGCTCCCCACTCCGACGGGCACGGAGGTGTGGCTTGAAGGCCGTGCATCGTCTAACGTCGTGTCAGTTCGGCAGTCTTCGACACGGCGCTGTGTGTCGTGCGATTAGACGTATTGTACGACTTTACGGAACTCGCCCGAATCGAAACGAGCTGCTCCGAAATCGGACGAATACATAATCAGCTGTTTGTGAGAAAGTATATTGCATAAGTTGATACAGAATGCTATGCAATAGCTTTACCGCGGCAGTCCCCGAGTGCCACACGTATTTTTTTAATATTAAATTTGGTCGGCTCCGCGTAAAAGTGGTGACTTTTGTCAGTGTGACACATTTGTATCCCCAACAACCGCGTGTTCAAGTGCGCGCACTGCATATTGGATTCATAAGCATGGTGACTTTTAGTCACGAAATTTCATTTATATATGTATTCATCAGCTGACCGAGTCCAATGACATGTTGGTAGTTGTCGATCGTTGCGTACTAACTACAAGTCATTGGACTCGATCGGCTGATGATTAAAATTTAGCAGTATCTAATCATGACTACTGATGACTACTTACGTCCAGTTTGACGAAGGGTAAACTAATTTGAACCTTGACGTCGCTTCTTATTTTGAATTCAGTCTTGCCCCACCCAACGGCACTCATCGAGAAGGAAGGAGGGGTGTTTTCTGGTAGAGTCAGATCTTTGCTTGGTAGACAGATGGGGCGAATGAAATCTAAAAAAGTAACAATTAAATAAGCATCAAAACATAAACTAAAATCGTATAAAATATACACCGCTTAATTTTGATCGTTTTAATCCCGTGGAGGGTTAACCCAGTACATCAAACATTGTCGATTTGGAAAGTTAAAATTAGATTTAGAAAACAATGCACTTTTTCAAACTCGAATTAATTTACGCATGTACGAAATTGATTTGAAAAGTGCTTTACAAATGGATAGTGTTTATGTATCGAATCGACTTTCCATGAGATTAAAATAATCAAAATTTTGCGGTGTATGTATTAAAAATAAAATATAAAATAACTAATTATTTTTTTTTAAAATACAGCGTCAAAGAACAATTCGAATTCATACACTAAAGTAATCGACATCAACTAGTTGAACATGTTTTGCGTCGGTAAAGACTCTTTTCAGTCACTGGTGAGTTGGCAAAGCTTTCAAAAGTCGTTCTTTTTCTTTCAGAAGTTCTTCAGTATGATGAGTGTGAGTTGTTTTACCCTAACGCGATCGACGTGTTTCTGACGTTCGGCGCTCCGAATGGCCCGCTCCAAGCTCTTTAACCAATCAGAGAGCCAGGCGCGCTAAACGTCTCGATCACGTTAACGTAAAAACAACTCGCACTCGGCACACTGATATACTTAGAATGTGGGTCCTATTTGCTAAGAAAAAAGGCTTAAAGGCTTGCTACAAACCTGTGTATGGAGCCGTTCCCTGGATCCTGATCAAACCAATATCGTTTCTCTTTGCAGTTTGGCCATATTTCGGATGAGGTATGATCTTCTCAATGTTGAAACTGATCGCTCCGTCAGTACAGTCCTCACCACCTCCTGCAGCTGCTACGCAGTCCTTACCATCATTTGATGTATCAAATTCTCCGAGGCGAACTTTATTCCTGAGAAATTATAATATAATAATAATATGTCCACAACTATCACACAACGCCGTCTAGTCCCAAGCTAAGCAGAGCTTGTGTGGTGGTACTAGAAAACTGATAAACATACGAGTACTTATATATTTCTAAATACATACATATTATAGATAAATTACACCCAGACACAGAACAAATGATCGTGCTCATCACACAAACATTTGTCCTGGGTGGGAATCGAACCCACGACCTCCCGCATAGCAGTCAGGGTCACTAACTACTAGACTGACAGGCCAGTCAAATACGTTGTAAGTAGTTAAAAGTCCTTGTAAATGGACAGTGGAGATAGGTACTCTACTGTCCATTCATCAGTCCATAGGGTGGCAAAGCTGTCAAAATGCCATGGGTCCCCGGTATAACGGGGCCCCCAGTCTAAGAAGCCATATCTTTAAGTGACCCAAAATTACAAAATTTATTAGGTAGGTCGAGCGGTGGGCCAGTGAAACACAAAGTTGGTGCCCTGAAATCGCACGAAGGGATCGCGGCAGATCAAGAAGGAGGTGGCGGGACGACATGGATGCCTTCCTTAGGAATTGGCAAGAAGTGACTCAACACCACAACGACAGTACAGGCTAGTAATAATAATAATAAATTCAAACATAATGAAATTATTTTCTTTGAGGCCCCATCCAATAAATTTGGCACGGGCCTCAGGTGATATAGTTACACCTCAGTAAACAGACTAGTTTTGTGGCAATTATTGCTGCAATTCTATAGCCGGCAAGTTGCTGACTACACTACTGAACACAAAGCAACAATTGCAGCAATTTAGCAGCTTAGCCCGGCGATATGATTAAGATATTTTAAACAAACGAAGGAACAAAATTCGTCAGCAATTCAATTGCAGCATCTTGCTGGACTATATTCGGAAATATATTGATCAATATTGCGTAATAGAAATTGCCAAAAAATTCAATTTTTATAACCCGTTTACATGAGTCTACGTAACTGAAGGATATGAATGAAAGAGACGAAATTAAATCCAAATTAACTAACTCAAAAAAAGACGAAAGTGATAACTAAAGTCGCGATTTCAGGTTCGGTTTGGTCCCATAGTAAAAGTGGTTTGTTACCATGACTACAATCATGTGTTTAAGTATCGATCACTAATTACCAGCCACCGTGTATATTGTGAATATACACCGTAAAATTTTGATCGTTTTAATCCCTGGGACTTGTGGTTCAATTTGCAAAATTTCATTCATTAAAAACCGGCACAGCATTTTAACTCTTAAAACAAATAAGGCATATGATAAGGTAATACTCGAAAAAGGAAAAAAATAAAATAAAACCGGTAGTAACGCAACGAGATACTTATGGTCGTCGTCAGTAGTTGTGAACTACTGTAGCTATAGAACTGAACTAGCTACCTGTAGGTTATTGAATCGCTCAGCTGATGTTCACTCGAACAAATTAATTTCGTATATGAGTAAACGAGCTGGTATCCGCGACTTCGTCTGCGTCTTCTTTTCGCAATAAAGGTAGCCTATGTCCTTTCTCAGGGTCTAAAGATTGTCTGTGCCAAATTTCATCAAAATCGTTTGACAGGTTTAAGCGGGAAAGCGTAACAGACAGACAGACAGACAGAGTTACTTTCGCATTTATAATATTAGTATGGAAGTATGGATGAGTAAATTATTTTATATTAAAAAAGTACTTTACGAAACGATTGTGTTTTATCTACTAATCAACTCTCCACGGTATTAAAACAATAAAAAAATTACGGTGTATAATAATATTATGTTCATCTTACGGTGTGTAAGTTTGAAGTACTTTTCCAGCGATGCAATGGGCCGCAGTCAGTACATATTTGTTGCTGATTAGAGAGCCGCCACAACTCAGGCTTATTGTTGAATCCATTATATTTAAATATTCTATTAACGCCGTCCACGGATGCTCGTCAATCATCGTTGCTTCTCCACCTGAAAGTTTCAGATATAAAGGCAGATTTACATTGAGTCAGTAGCTGTCGTCAGTGCTGGCGCCGAAAACTGACGCGTACTATTTACAAGCAGTCAGTAGTCGAGGATATTTCTTTTGGTGTACACACGTTTGTAAAGTCAGTGCGGAAAAATGATTTCTCAAAAACAGCAAAGAATCAATGAATTTTATGCAATATTCTGCAATGCTGATGCACACATTTCTTTATTTCTATAATTTTGTGATTTGAAATCCCATAGGCATTAATTATCACGGTATAGTTGTGCAAGTTTTAAGTTTTTCGTGTCGCTCAATTTTCGTGCCATTTTGTGATCCGGTACGACGAATCGTGGTTACCGTACAACAGAGCGGCAGCAATTGACTTGGGCAATTTACACGTTGTCAGACTTGTCAGTAGCGCTGGCGCGGGTGGCGGGGGAGTGGACTGACGCCGAAAATATTGCAGCGCGAATATTGAAGTCAGTACTGACGAGACAGTACTGTACTGACTTGAAATCAATTTACACTATAGCAGTGCCAGGTCAGCACTGACTCGTCAGTTTACTGACGTCAGTTACTTACTCAATATAAATCTGCCTTAATGGATATAAGTTATCAGGTTACTTATGACTAAATCTTATGCTGTCTCTTCCATACAACTCTCGAATGTGCTTCCCCTTGACGTCAAAAAAGCTGGAAGTAAATTTTCCTTCAAGCGTAAAATTCGGAACTTCTACTTGAAATCCTCTCAACCTTAGTTCGATCTTCGTCATAATTGTCATATTTTAAGTTTTCTTAATTATACTGATTTGATTTTTACCATAGTATTTATTTATTGTGTACACTACCAGTGTTGTCTTTTTTAACCCAAAGGTTGACTGGTAGAGAATGCCGTGTTGCATTAAGTCCGCCTATGTACCACTACTGTACATGAAAAATAAATAAATATAACTGTTCTACAAGCTGTAATCTGAAAAAAATCGCCTGATATATAAAAAAAATTTTGAAAAAACTAGTTTTTAATTATTTATTTTTATCAATCACAAAAATCGAGAGTAGTGTTGATAATAGTGTCATGCCGTTTTCCGTCACGGCCATCAACTTACTCTAGCGACAGACAAGCACGTTCCTAGAAACTATTTGTCAAAATACTGAAAAGTTAATACCAAAGTTCGTTACAGCGCTTCACGGGCATTATGTATCTAACAAAACTTTTAAATATTACAGCGTTCTTACACTGTGTGATCGTCAAAACTGCACTAATGTCATCAATGTCAAGGAGTATGGCCGGCAGATAACTTAAGTAAAGCAATTTTATTGTATGGTGCGCTTAATCTAGCGCGTAGTACATATATGTAGGTATATCGATAGTGACGGTATTTCAAATGATAGGTATGCTCGCCAAAAGATATTTAATTTCTTAAAGAATGGTAATTACAAAAAAAAAACCGACTACAAAAACACCTAAATCGACTGCTAACTCTTTTGAAGTAAAAAAGAAAGAAAGATAAATAATCTATTTGGACACAAGGCGCAAACACGAGACACAAGTCGGCTTCTTATGCTTTATTTTTATGCAGTAGGTTTTCTTAATTTTATTTTTAATCACTTACCAGCTCCAACGATTTTGTTGCCGACAGCGACCATTTCACCACAGCATGAGGAGTTAGGTTCTGGAGGGAAGGCAGTCAGCTGGGCTTGGCAAGTACCTCCTACCGCCGAATACTTCGTTTTGACCTCAGTCACAGGAGGGGGACGGCAGCATACGCTGTATTGTTCAGAACTCTCACACCTAGAAATTAATTTATAAAACATACAATAAGTACAACTCCTCTAAATATGCCGTTTTATATTTGCATGTTATTGTGCTCATGGCCAAGTCACTATTATTATAATGTAAACAAAACTATTGATATAGTCACAAAATATTGATTTATTATTGCAAATTAAGTTGAACAGGACTTGGCTTCTATGCGATCTCAAAACTTTTTACGATGGAAGAATTGCGTAGGGAGTCTTGGCTTTTTTATATTTCATGTTTTTGGTGGTAGCCTTTTTCAGAATACCTACACTTCAAATTCCGTTAGCAAATAGTGTTTTTAATTATTGACGTGACAACGTCTTAAATTAGGTTGCGGCTGGGAGTCACTTATGAAAAAGTGTAACGCTCGGTAACGTTACGATGAGTCACCGAACGAGAGAGAGGCCCGCCGAATGCCTTGCGTCTCTCTCCCACTCAACTATGATCGGTCTGCCGTTGACGTTGTCACGTAAAATCTTCGCCCGTAAAACCGACTTTACAGGCAACCATTTTTTTTTTATTTTATTCTGTGTGCCGATTGGCAAAGACCTTTTTTTACCTCCAACACCTTCCAATGTAGGTATTTGCCAAAGTTTTAATCAAATCATCTTTATACATATTTCTTGAATGGTTTTGATGATACTAAATTTCAAATCAAAGGCTTTTATTACGAAAGATTCTGATTCTTTGATAAAAGTCGATTACCAGCAATGTTTTAACTTCAATTCGACTATTTATCTATTTATTTTGTTACACGTTGTATATGACAACGTAGAAACGGATTGGATAATTACTCAGTAAGAGTCTGACACTGTTGTCGGGATTTGTCATTGGATGATTTCTAACGCCTATAAAAAAACCACAAAAACATACTTGGATTTTTGCACGAAACTTAGGTTCTCGTTGGACACTGGTGGCTTCAGCATGTTGGAGATGTACTGGCAGGAGTAAATACTGACACACTTGCCGATCTCGCCATTAGGAGTGCGACAGGCGCCATTTAAGCTATCACCTGGTCCAGCTTGTGATTCGCTGGGACAACACACCTGCAAAGAAACAGAGATTTTGAAAAAATATATAGTACTAGCTTTTGTCAGCGGCTTCACCCGCGTACATAAAATATAGCCTATGTCACTCAGGAGTAAAGCAGCTTTCTATTTTTGCTAAAATTTTTCCAATCGGACCAGTAGTTCCAGAGATTACCTCCTACAAACAAAAAAACAAACTTTACCACTGTATTATATTAGTGTAGAAGTGTAGATATAGTGATATACAGACTGGGGATTTAAATGCGTAAACCATTTGAAATTTATCAGTGTTTCATTTTGTTTTAATGTATTTATAGTTGACTGAATCTCATTTTTTTCTGCGGTTTTATTCTATGACAATATAGCCTAGTGCGAAATATTTGAATTTCGTTGCAATGCGTTCCAATTATGAATAGTGTCGATTGCTATGTTGTGCCGTCACGTCATAACTACTGTCAAATCGTTTTTAGGCATCCGTAGTCAACTAGGAACCCTTATAGTTTCGCCATGTCTGTCTGTCCATCCGCGGATAATCTCAGTGACCGATAGCACTAGAAAGCACACTTAAAATAACTTACGTAATTACTTTACAGTTTTCAGATTTTTCCCTATATTTGTGCTTTCAGGCCTTGCTTCATGCCAAATTTCAGAAATCTAAGTCAACATTCAATTAATGAATTTTGATTCATTTCATAGTGTCGAAATGTGCATTTTTGCATTGTAAACTGCTGTGTCTTTCTTTTTCGTTAACTTATGAGTTTGATTTTTCCTGCAAACTTGAGTATAAATGTTTAAATTTTAACTCAATGTCTCTATGCGTCCCTGAGATAGAGGGTCTTGACAGACACACAGACGGACATGAAAGCCCTTCCATAAGGGTTCCGTATTTTCCTTTGAGGTAAGAAACCCTAAAAATCTACAATGATAACAAAAACAACAAAACGATATTAATTACGAACGACGACGACAATTATTAATAACGATTTTTTTTTTATTGATATGATGAAAACATGATATTGACGATAACCGTATACTTACTTTAGGTACCAGTGAGCCTTCTATGGCCCCACATTTTGACTTCTGGAGTAGCACAACATCTTGGTTTGTTTTTTTCGGATTGTTGATTATTTCCACTAATGGTTTGCATTCGGTGAGCGTTATACACTGGCCACTTCTTCCGTTTGGCGTCTGGCATGTTGTGTCTGTAATCATACAATTTGAACCATTAAAAAAAAACACAAAAAGCTTACAATAGTAAAAAAAATTGCAGAATACCGCATGCGTCAGTCAATGATTTGTCATTATGTCCAAGATTACCATTCTATGCCATTCCTTTCAATGGAGTGTCAGTGATTGATCATTGGGAATTCATAATGACGTCATTATAGTAGTCTAATAGTTGGGTACATTTATTAAAAATTTGTCACAACCTACAATTGATCCAATCAATGATAGACCATTCATTCTGAAACTACTGTAATAGTAGACTTGAAGCCCAAAAGCTTTACATGCTTTCTAAGCCTCTGAATTGTCATATCACCGACCAACCCTAAGCTGCCTGTCACGTTGTCAAGTGGCAGTAGAAAGGGTACATTGCAAGCCGAACACTTGATGCGGCTTTTCACAAGGACCGACGACCTGGTGATGGCCGTTGGAAGTTAGCAAGCCACCCATGAAGCATGGGTTGCTTGCTTCATGAAGCCACCGTAGGCGCGGGCTTGCGGGTGACGAGCAATGGGTAGCTCGATTTTTCCCACTATAAAAAAAGCTAGCGAAGGCCGTTGGAATCCGATGGAAGCAAGACGAAAGGACCGTTCATTATGGTGATCCTTGGGTGTGGCCTATGTCCAACAGTGGACGTTTTTCAGTTGAAATGATGTTGATAATGAGCTGTTACTAATGGTACACCCCGAAGGTGTCGGAACACCACCCATATGTATTTCATAATCTTTTATCTACACCTCGTTCGGAGGCCGCTTCCACAGTATTTATGTTCGCTAGGTTACGTTTTAGTTAGATAATGTATTAGTATAAGGTATGATGGGACTGGCATACACGTCCGTGTAAAAGTCCCTAATAATAAATAAAGAAAAAAAAAGAGAGTCCATAACGTTTAGTCTTCATATATTCACATTATAAAAAAGCTGTATAAAAAAATTCCAGCGTTATAAAAACCAACCGCAAAAAAATTACTAAAAAGTTCGAAATCAGTAGGTAAGTTTAACTATGATGCAGTTGATGGAATTTATTTTATTATAGTTCAGTCATAGATCACCACGTGCGTCATAGTCATATTGCTTAAAGTGACGTGTTCCGAACTTTTTGGTTTGGTTTTTTGCGATTGGCTTGTTTGCAGCAGTCTACTTTTTTACTTACCTACATTTTAATTTACTTAAAAAGATCTGAAATCGACTCTTCGAGTCCTTTATTTTTATACCCTACTTGACCATCAAACAAAAAAGGCAATAATTTTTATTTAAAAACGTCTGATTTGTCGCCAAATATCGTATATTTATGTATTTTATATAAGTAGTACCTAGGTAACCAGTGTCACTCTCACAATATTTTTAGGGTGTTTTTTTTTAATAGGTATCATGCGGATTTCATCACGCATACGGTGCGTATGGTGCTCCGTGTGTGTAATAAAATGGTGTGAACCCGTTGGGAATTAATGTACGAACATTCCTTTTTTCCTGGACTCGGTGGGAAATGTAAAATCATAAAAGTATAAAATTGTGGAAACTTTTAAAGAATTTTGGAAATGAAAAAAAAAACAGGAATGTAGCTTGCAGTAAATTCGTTTTATTGTTTAATTCTTATAGCTATATCATAAGTCTAACAATTATTGCTAACTTGAATAGCTAGTGACATTTAATCGACACTGCGTGACCAGAGGACCGGCTCATATTTTGCCCAATGAATTAACATTGCCATTCAACGTAGCAATGATGCTAAGTAGTCTTCTGGGCACGTTTCCGGATGACATCGATATGTACAAAACACACAAAATATAATCAGGAGTAGGTACTTCGACGCCTGATTGTATTTTGTGCTTTGGTTTAGTGTAAATAGACATTGGCGCAAAACTAAAGACAAATCGGCGTGAGCAACAATGAACCTTTAGGTACAGCCCAAAAGAGTGACAAGAGTAACAGAAGTGACAATGGAATATTTCAGAGTATTTTATCTAGTCCTACCTCGGAAGTGGCCAATGAGCTGTATAAATTTTGTAGGTATGCAATAGATCCATAAGAGCCTTAGTTCAGTATCTAGTGTTAGTGATATAATCTAAAAGTGTTAGTGATATAATGAAGCTGTCATAGTCGAATTACGACTAAAGCCTCTAAAAAAAAGAAGAAAAAGTAACAGGGAGTAGGTCCCATACAAATATATTAGTTCGAGGGATATTAATCTAAGTACGTAGTAACAGTATCACATAAAACATGACTACCTACAGGAAATGTCACAACGCGTCATCATTAATGTCTTGAGGAAATGATACATTTTTTGAAAAATCATTCGGGTTTTTCCACATTCCACTTAAGATAATTAAATTACTCATAAATATTATGCATCTAATATTATCCTGTTTACCTCAATGCATTCGAACTTTTTGAGGAAAAACTCAACCGTTAGAAATGAGACGATGAAACTTATCAACGAAAAATTCATAATTTTTACCTTTTAAAATGATTCAATAGGTTTTCGTAGTCATCAGCCGTAACCGTTATTATTTTTCCTCAAAAATTAATTAATAAGTAGTAATTATATGACTAATTCATTAAACCTTAGGTACCTATTTTAAAGTTATTACTTATAGCAGAAGAAACATTCTGAGTTTTTCCTCTCCTCAGTACTTTAAGCTTTAATTTTACAAATTTGATCCAGTGCGTCCGTCAGATCTTGGCGAGTCTAAAGTTAGGCTCAATAATAAAGGTTAAAAAAAGACCAATAACAGTTTTTAACAACAATAACAACTGCGAATTTATTATTATTTTTTTAATACATTATTTTTTTATGAGGTTTCAAGCACATTTTTCATGAGTTTTTACAGCATGATATTGATTTTAAGGCTGCCAAATGAAAAATTACGGTTCGTTTTCACAAGTACCACTAACAGTTGTTTTATTGTCCCTTCAAAACTTCAGAAGTATTTTCATCCTTCGTGTTTTCCCTCTCTTAGACAAACTCGCCTTAATTAATAAACAATAATGTGGAACATTACTTTATAGTGTTTACGAAATTTAAGCTTAATGTATTGAGGAGAGGAAAAACTCAGAATTTTTCTTCTGCTATAAGTAATAACTTTAAAATAGGTACCTAAGGTTTAATGAATTAGTCATATAATTACTACTTATTAATTAATTTTTGAGGAAAAATAATAACTGTTACGGCTGATGACTACAAAAACCAGTTGATTCATTTTAAAAGGTCAAAATGATGAATTTTTCGTTGATAGGTAAGTAAGTTTCATGCTCTCATTTCTAACGGTTGAGTTTTTCCTCAAAAAGTTCGAATGCATTAAGGTAAACAGAGGTAAACAGGATAATATTAGATGCATAATATTTATGAGTAATTTAATTATAATGAAGCTGATGACAGCTTCATTATAATTTATAACCAACTCTACTTTATTCGACTATGAAGTCGAATTACGACTAAAGCCTCTAAAAATAAAGTAACAAGGAGTAGGTAACATACAAATATATTAGTTCGATATTAATCTAAGTACCTACGTAGTAACAGTAACACACACAACATCGCTACCTACAGGAAATGTCATAACGCGTCATCAGAAATGTCTTGAGGCAATGATACATTTTTCGAAAAATCATTCGGGTTTTTCCACCTTCTACTTAAGATAATTAAATTACTCATAAATTTTATGCATCTAATATTATCCTGTTTACCTCAATGCATTCGAACTTTTTGAGGAAAAACTTAAGAGACTCAGAAATGAGATCAAGAAACTTATCAACGAAAAATTCATCATTTTTACCATTTAAAATGATTCAACTTGTTCGTATTCATCAGCCGTAACCGTTATTATTTTTCCTCAAAAATTAATTAATAAGTAGTAATTATATTACTAATTCATTAACCTTAGGCATTTTAAAGTTATAACTTATAGCAGAAGCCTAAATCCTGAGTATGTGCTTGTTTACGGACACGCGGCTCAGTACTTTAAGTTTTAAGTTTTTTCCTCTCCTGTGAAATTTGTCTTGGCGAGTCTAAAGTTAGCCTCTACAAATTTTAGCGCTTGAAAACTCGTACAAAAATAAAGCAAAAAATAAAAGTTTAAAAAGAATGCCAATAACAATTTTTAACAGGAATAACAGCTGCAAATTACATTTATTTGTTTTAACCATTTATTTGTTTTAACCATTTATTTGTTTACGAGTTTTCAAGCACATTTTTACGAGTTTTCAACACAAGCATGATATTGATTTTAAGGCTGCCAAATAAAAAAAAAGCGGTTCCTTTTCACAAGTGTTTTCACCTTTTGTGTTTTTCCACCTTTAAATAAACTCACCTAAATTAATGGACAATAATGTGGATTTGTACTTTATAGTGTTTACAAAATTCAACATTTTTAATTTCATTCTTTCTAGATATTTTAAAAATGGAACTGGGTTTTTTAATACTAACAGTTCCATCATGGAACTGTACCGCTAACACTAGCACTAGTACCGCTAACAGTTCCGTCATGGAACTGTTAGCTAGGTAAAATTACTTGCTGAATAATAGTATTTTTGCTGAGCTCTAGCAGCAGCAGAAGTAAGAGTTAATTATAGGTATTACCAGGAGCGTAGCTACCGCCATATCAATGATATGGGGCCTCAAGGCAACAAGGGCCCAAATGTGCAATAATTCGTAACATAGATATATAAAATAACTCTTTTCTTATATCTATGGTTCGTAACATGTTATCCACAATACTTAGTCCCCTTCTTGATAAGAGACCGGGTGTGCTATTTTCAAAGAAAACGGTCTTGAGCACAGCGCTGGCCACAGCGGCGAAACCCAAAATGGCACATTGGATTTTTAATCTAATGGCTATACTTATACATTAGATTGAAAATCCAATGTACTTATTTGGGTTTCGTCCCAGTGACCAACGCTGCGCTTAAAGCTTTTCTTAGAGAATAGCACTCCTGTAATCAATTAGGTAGTACCTGATTATTATATTCCAATATTATAACTCGCTCTGCTCGTTCTAAAATTTTCTACATAAGATCCAAGATAAAAATAACCTAACCTAGTCCAGATTACTATATCAAACGAGCACGTTTTCAATCAGGCCTTGTTAAATTATCCAGTCTCGAAAAAAGCATACAAAAATGTTTGTCACAAGACCAGTCAGGGGCTAGCTACGCCACTGAATATTACTCATTTATTTATAAGCAAGCAAGAAACAAGAAACCTCAACCTTTACCTGCGCGATTTTGCATAACATGTTTCTAAGCGTTTTCCTCATAAGTATAAAATTTACGATTGACAATGACATAGGATTTGTATTTTATTTTTTTAAGTTGAGTAATCATCAAAAATGACTTCTGTCAGTCTGGGGTATATCAAGAGAGAATCTCGAGAGAACTAACTATAATTCACCCGTATTCTGTTTTTTTTTTTTAAGGTTGGCGCTTTTCCCGGTGGAGGTGCAAAGGAGTGACAGTTTTTTTCTGGCTTTTCCTTTTGCCTTCCAGGACCATGGGTAATCTTTTTGAAGGTAACGCATGACCTTAGGGGTTTCGGCCCTGCTGGACCCTTCGGTTTCACTGACACCTCTTTAACGCGCGCTTGAAACCCGTGTTCGTTAAGTGCCCTTTACCATTTCAGGGTGGCGGTGGTTCTTTGGAACAGTCACATATAACATCATACCTATATATACCTAAAGGCTACATACCTATCGAGTACCGTGATTAGAGACATAATAGAAAGACAAAGGTGTGCGGACGCCGGAGTTCGCTCGGGGCTCAAGAGTTTAAAGTGTAAAGAGATTATTTGACAGAGTGAACCTCGACCACTGGAATGCCATAGAGGAATTCATTTAACTAAACAAACAGAACGTTTAGCATTCATCGAATAGGCTGGACCACAGATATATCAAGACATATCTATGGGCTGGACAATACCGCCCGATTATAATTCAGAGGTCTTCAAGGCTAGAGTGGTAAACTAGTTCACTTCACCATCAACGATCGCATTACTATTTACCATCACATAGCATCGCAGTCAACCACTAGTTTAGGTATAACATTTGAAAATTAAACGAAATAAAACGACCATAGAATCGAATCCTTTTCGCACCCAGCAGTTGTGTTTGCAACCAGTACACCAACTAAAGAGTAGATAAATAACAAAAAAAAAAACTTACTTCCATAAACCACTGCCACACATGTAGAAATAACAGCAACTATAATTAAATTCATTTTTACAAGTAAATACAATTTATAAAATTTATAATTTAATAATACACTTCACACAGAACTCGTCAAAGTCGGATCATAGTAGATCAGCTCGATCCCACGTTCCGAGACTGACTGGCGGATTGTTATGAAGCTAATCAGATGAAAAGTTGCATTAAAAGTATTTTGTTATGAGGAAAATATTGTAATTTTACGAACCGGTATCCATACTCTGTTAATCGTTTTCAAGATGAATCATCAATCAAGTTCAAAAACTAAAAAATGTTCTTCGAAAGATACAGGAAGAACGTTTTAAGAACTGATGGAACTTATAAGTACAAAGGTTGAAAATCATTATTTTCAAAATGGTTTTATTTTGTTTGTAGATACATTTGATGCAATTCAGTGCCTATGTCAAATACGAGTAATACTGTAATGGTAAGCTCTTTAGACATAACGCTTCTCTTTACAACAAACAACTAATATCCAAGAATATTATATATTTTATCTGAGAAATAATAGTCTTACTTTATACATAGTATAAAACAAAGTCTGTAACTTTTTGGTGTACAATAAAGTTTAATCTATCTATCTATCTAAACAAAGTCGCTTCCCGCTGTCTCTATGTATGCTTAGATCTTTAAAACTAGGTACGCAAAAAGTTCAGCCAATATCGATAGTTAATTAATATTCATATTTGACAATTATCACACAACGCCGTCTAGTCTCAAGCTAAGCAGAGCTTGTGTTAGGAGTACTAGACAACTGATTAACTTACCTACTTATATATTTCTAAATACATACCTACTATAAATAAATTACACCCAGACACCGAACAAATGATCGTGCCCATCACACAAACATTGGTCCTGGGTGGGGATCGAACCCACGACCTCCGGCGTAGCAGTCAGGGTCACTAATTACTAGACTGACAGGCCAGTCAAAGACTCAAAAACTTGCCATTTCGATTTACGAAAATAAATTGGAATAGCAAGAGTGAACGATTTCAATTCAAGGAAGTAGAATATTAGAAATATAATAACTATGAGTGCACAAAAATGTTCGATTGATACTGTTGAACTTGTTGGATTAGTACTGGAATGAAACAAACAAACATAACAAGGTTAAAAAAAACCGGCCAAGTGCGAGTCGGGCTCGCGCACAAAGGGTTCCGTAGCAGCAAATATAATAAACTTATTATGTCAATTTATACACCTGGTGAATGGAGCCTAAACTCTCCCGATATTTTGCCTTGTACTTTTATGTATGAATATTAATTTTATATATGTATTTATAAATATTCCGTGCTATAGGCGTGCCCAAATCGGCATTTCTCGTAAAAAGTACCTACATTATAAAGATTTTATATCATCGCGGATTTTTAAAGGTGTACAATACTGTAGTATATTTTTTGATCTATCTTATAAGGTTCAGCCATCGTTTTCAGTGTAAGCACAATAACTTAACCAAAATTACAGTTAAATCAACCTATCTCAAAAACTATAAGAGATACTTTGATCAAACCAAAAATCGTTGAAAGAGTTAATTAGCATGCATCACCTCTATTTTTTTTAGAATTTTATACCCCGTAGTTATAAAAATAGAGGGGGGGGGACATACTTTTTACGACTTTGAGAGCTGATATCTCAAAAACCGTTCACTTTAAGAAAAATGTTTTTTAGAAAACTTTATATCATTTTAAAAGACCTTTCCATTGATACCCCACACAGGTATGTACATCGAAAAAAAAATTTTCATCCCTCAGTTACATGTATGGGGGGCCCCACCCCCAATTCTTTTTTTTACTATTTAGTGTCATAATTTTGTAGCGGTTCATACAACACATATTCCCATCAAATTTCATCACTATAGTACTTATAGTTTCCGAGTAAATCGGCTGTGACAGACGGACAGACGGACAGACGGACAGACGGACAGACGGACATGACGAAACTATAAGGGTTCCGTTTTTGCCATTTTGGCTACGGAACCCTAAAAATGATTAGAGTTACATCAAAACCAGTTTGTATAAAGTCTTCGACGTTGTTGCAGAAGTAGGAACAAAAAAAAAACTAGTATTAAAAAAGAAAAAAAAATAACCGGTTTACTCGTTCTAGTTCTACCTACTTGAACTATAAATTGATCTTCACAAAAACGAACAGTTTACGTAAAAAACTTCACACACATATAATTGTATGAAACCAGAAATTACAGACCCGTTTCTTGGAGTGTAACTACCTAATTGTAAAATGGTTATAATTGGTAAATTGTTTTAAGATTAACTGTAAAATAAAAATAGTTGCAAACAATGTTATTATGCAATTAATTCGACACTTATCCAAACATAATTGGAATACAAAGATTAAATAGTTTGAAGTTTTTTAATTATGACAAGAACAGTGCGCTCAGTATATCTCACCTTAATTTCGTTGATGAAACTGCTTAGTCATTTTCATTTTTTGATAATTTGGTTTTCCATTGGATATTAAAATTGAGATGTCCTAAATTCTCAAATGCTCTCATTGAATAAGAATAACATTTTAAGTATTTGTTATTTAGTCATCTGCATTTATTACTAAATGCATTTAGTAAGTTTTTAAACATCACTAGAAAAACATTGCTAGCGTCAAAAACGTGCGGGCGCAAAGTTACGTTTCTTTTTCAGAGCTGGCAACATACAAAAAAAAATAATTGACGAATCCTAGCGTTTTCCAGCAAGAGCCAAACAAACCGATTCCGACCGATGTGCTTGTCTGTCGCTTCGCCAGGTGAATGCGCGTCTTCTAAATCTTACAATCGGATGTTTGTGTATGAAAACAAGTGAAAATACATGTTTTCTTGAATGAATGTGCGTTTAAATGGCCCAGTCATAAATAAAATCTAAGAACTAATAATATTTTATGTGCATTTAAGTGATAAAACGACCTTTTTCCCCTGTGTCTAATTTACGAAGAGGGCATTCATGTTTATAAATATTGATTTGCTACAAATCGTGTTTTCTAACGTTTCTATTGTGTCTCTAATCGTGAAGTGAGATGTAGGGAATATAATAACGTGTAAAAGAGTCTTTGTATACGAAAATGCAACAGTTAGTCCAAACTTACATGGACGCGATCGATGGTGTAATTTCGTTCTTGATTTGATTGTGTTTTTTTTGGTGAGTGTGTGTTTTTATGACAATGGAGGGGACTACAGAGAAGGATTGTTCTCCGTTATGGAATCTGTACCAGCAGATCGTGTCGGACATGAAGGTAGGTCACATTGGTTGATTTTCTTTGTACACGCGAAGTAAGAACCGGTCGCGTGGCCCACATTTTCACTGGGAAGTTGTCCCTGTAATCTGTTGGTGCTGAACCGAGCATTTGACGCTCCGATAATTACGATTGTACAGTATTCTGAACGATTTTTATGATAAAAAATTTAAGAGGGTAGTTTTAAAAAAATGAGGCTGGGTGTTTGTGTTTCCAACACAATACTATGAATTTTACTTCTAAAATTTATTGTTATCTAAGATCTTACAAATACCTTACTTACTAACGTTACTTTTTTGGTGTACAATAAAGTATTATTCTATTCTACCTCCTTAATCCACAAGAATTTAAATCCAGACTGAACAGGCATCTTTTGGACTTGGGAATTCCGTGGAGTTCATCAGTTAAAAGTATCCTATTTGAATTACATTAAATTACAAAAGGGCTCCTACATTACCATATATTTTAAGAAATTAAGCTTGATTTTTAACTGAAGGTTTACAATTACAGATAGCTTTTACTTGAGTGTTTGTGTATACTTAGCAGTTACTGCATGTAAAATACTGTCAAGTGGACGCGATGCAGAAAGCGACCCGAAGCGAGTTTGAAAGGTTAATATAGGTGCAAATTATCTAAGCAGATGATAAACTTCTTAGTCCGGAAAGCTACCTCTTGTATTGTATTTCGGGCTGGTACCTGCAACTACCTGATAGTCCTATACTCGGGCTGGTATTCCGCACACAAAATGCATGCTTTAGACATATATCCACATCTAAAGCATACATTTTGAGTATGGAAGCTACCACTTTTGGAAGAATTGAAATTCAAGTCATACAATAATCTATAATATAAAAATGAGATGCTGAATGTGTTGCTAAGCACAAATCTCAAGAAGAGCTGAACCAATTTTGCTTATTCCTGTTGTTGTCTTATTTTTTATTGGCGGGAAAAGGTTTTTATGAAAGAAAAAGTAAAAAAGCAAAGCCATTGCCAAAAGCTAGTTAATTATAAAAATCTAAGGAATGCATTTTTATAATTAGTTATCATTACATAGTATATAACAAAGTTGGCTGTCCCTATGTATGCTTAGATCTTTAAAAGTATGCAATGGATTTTGATGCGGTTTTTTAATATATAGAGTAATTCAAGAGGAAGGTTTATATGTATAATACATGCATAATATATTCAATAACAGTACCCGGGCGAAGCTGGGGCAGGGTCGCTAGTAAATTAATATAATTATGTTAGGATAAGTGCATTTATCACATTGGGCATAAAAAAAAACCTGTAAAGATAGATGTAAGAAGATGAAAATAAATAAATAAATAAAATTAAAAATCAAGATTTTTTAATTAATTATGTTATGTATTATAAAATATTGCTGCAGTTAAAATATTCATAAATAAAATGGTAAGTATAAAAAATATAGGTAATTAACTTTTGCTTCTAACTATCAACAATTGCTAACAATCAGGATTCAGGTGGGATCACAGTTAAGGACTACTATAAAGGTGGTTATAGAATCGACTTGAGCATTACGTTACAACATTACCTCCCTGACTAACGAACATTTGCGTGTAATGTACCATATATGTAGACTTATGACTACTACTACTGAGACTATTCGACTTTGAGCATTTCATAGCAAGACGTCAGACGATATTACACATTGTATCATTACAAGGTTTGCATTGTAAGGCATTGTAATGCTCGGGTCTCCTTCTTCACTGATGTAATGCTCAAATCTGTAACGTTACATTAAACAAGAATGTTCCCGGTGAGGGAGCACCTTAATATCAATTAAAAAATAACATTAAGGTAAAGTCACTAATGGTGGACAGTGAACTAAAGGATGACACCTACGAAAAATGTTCTCATTTTAAGAACAATTTTAGTAAAATGATTTTTATTACAATATCATGGGATACCTAGCACTATATATAAGAATTATTCTCAAAAACTCCCGACATTATCTAAACGAAATTTCAAAATATTGTCAGTTGTTGCTGATAATGTGACAAAGTGAACACTTGTCCCGCCATTTCTTATTTCGTAGGTTAAGGACGCCGAAATTTTAAGGTAAGTTTTGAATCAATATTTACAAAAAACTTACTTTTTACTCATTTGTTAAGGTATTAATATTAAGTTAGGATAGTGTTAAACATGTTGTTTTTGTGTTTACTATTATTGTTTTGGCAAATTATGATATGTCTACTATTAGTTCTAAAAATAATAAATATCTAATAGTTGACAGGCATGTCATCCATTGGTGTTTCAAGATATTTAACTCTTATGTTTGGTTCGACACGATTTTGAACTTTATTCCCAATGAAAAGAATACTGTAGAGATAACAACAATTTTGGACCACTTTTACTAAAGGTAGACATGGTGTCTACTATTGGGGTATACATGATGTCAATTATTAGTCCAAGCTGTTTCAGACTGATAATTATGCCGCCAATAAAAGGACAGATGTTCCCTTATTCCGAAACAGACTTGGTATTCTTGAATAGCGGCTTGCTATTCAAGAATGCTTACGAGGAGTACCGATGTCTACATCGGCAAAAAAAAATTGGGGTACCTAGGGTAAATCTGCTGAATAAAGTAAAGGGTGAGAAACCCAATGAAACAAAAAATGGGAAGAACACGCTACATTTTAGATGATACAGAACCCTGTAAAGTAGGCTAAAGTAATGGTAAAACAAGAATTCCCAATATACAAAGAAAATTTACAAGATATACCTAGTGTGAAAAAAATTGTTGATGATTTGAATTTAGAAACACCTTTTAAAATAGAAGGTCTGGTAATAGATGGTACAGCAGTTTTTTTAAAAAGCACCCAGACCTTATCACTAGAAAGACTGAAAATTTAACTTTGTCCAAAGTTTCAGTGACAATGTCACAGAATCTACTACTGAATTAGTCATTATCAGAAGTCAGGACCTACAGACACACATCAAATTTAATTTATTTTCTATCAAAATACACATGATAACAATTAGCAAGTAATTATTATATCTGTTACTTAATAATATCAAGCCCAGTCCCCCCTTTAAACCCCAACTGCATCAATTAAACATTGTCAACTATTAGTGCTTTCTGGTGTCTACCTTTAGTGATTTTATTTTTTTGTCATGTTATCTATTGGTACTTAAGACAATATAAAAAAAATAATTAATAAAAATTAAAACTATGTTGATTATTGAAAATTTTATCTCAAAAAATAGTTTTCTAATATACACTGTATTACTATAAAAAAACCTATGATTGTTTTGTTTCATAAAAACATAATTATTGTCATATAAACATAGTGTTTTCATTAAAGTGTCTAGCATTAGTGACTTTACCTTAAATTGATATTTAAAAATTCCATTGTGATCAATCAATGTGTTGCAGCAATCTAAAATCATCTAAAATCATCTAATAAATTAATTAAATTTATTTTAATCTAGAAAAAAAAATGGTAATAAATTACTTATCCCTTAGAAAATGCACCATTCCATTTTGTCATTTAAGTAATTAAAATTAATTGAAATTTTTTTTTAAGTACTTAATTCTTAATTCTTTATTGTACACCAAACAGTATATAAAAAGCGGATTACAATGATTATGTACAAAGGCGAGCTTAACTCAAAATTGAGTTTTCTTACAGCAAACCAGACTTAAGTAATAGAGAGAGGACAAAAATTTTGGGTAAGATCCAGTGTACAATTTACAACAATACAACAAAAAAACAAGTAATTACTTTATTAAGCAAAAATATTTTATTTTCTTGGCACTAAGTGTTAAGTTTGTAAATATTTGTTATAGTTGTTTTCACCATGCCTCTAGGACAACTCCATAGATAAATCATACTGTTTGATATATCTATGGACAACTCACTGATTTTTTTCACGTGCAGATTGTTTTGTTCCCATGTACCTACCACAAAAAAAATCAGGCATTTATTATTAGCCTATTTTTGACCACTTTCTCACCTAATGTAGGCAATGATATTTTCTGACCTCAGTCCAGGGGCGTAGCTACCGCCGTATTTGCCGTATCAATGATACGGGCCCCCTGCGCTACAGGGGACCCGACGTAGGCAAGAATTCGCAACATGTTGTCCACAATCGTCTCATAGGGTAAACCAACCATTTCCAAAAAAGCACCATATGTTTGATACGAGGCCTACGTGGGTCTTTTGATTCAGGTCCCCTGTGCGAGTGTATGAGCTACGCCACTGCCTCAATGACTAACTACTTAGTTCATAAATCCTTCCTAATGAAGATGCAAGATGTAAACATTACCAGTCTTCAGTAGGAAATCTCCCACTCAAGTCTAATTGAAAGGGAGTGTGAGACTTTTACTGACTAAAACCCTCCTATGTTTCTTCAGTTACCCTTTTGCGTTCCAGGGCTATAGTAACACTTTAGAACAATCTCGTAGTCCTTTCGGTTATTCACAGTAGGCGCGGGCTTCCGGACGGCGCGTAATAAGTAGCTCGATGTCCGAACGTCCAGTGACTACCACCCGGGGCACGGCAATATTACCGTGCCCGGGGCGTCTCTTGCGGTTGCTGGGGCGTGAGTATACCCTTGCTATGTAGCTAGGGTATCCTCACGCCCCGGCCAGCAAATGAGTGAACATTCACTACCTTCCATTCATCTTCCAAGACTGTCCCTTTGATGCAAATCAAACTACAGACAAAACCATGTGTGTTTCGTGTTTTGAATCAATACAATTAGTACCAAGGTCTTTATTACAATAGTAAACAAATGTTAACTTGAAGTTGGCGTCACACATTTTAAATTCTCATATGAAATTACTTACCATTCATTAGTAACTCATATACAAGTAATTTGAATGCGTGTCAGTAAGGTTGAAGTAGGTAAGTAATAAGTTAAATATAAATATTATTGATTTGAACATAATATGCAAATTCAGGCCTGCAAGAAGTCATCATCATCATCAGCCTTATTAATGTTCCCACTGTTGGGACACAGGCCTCTTCTCTAGGAGAGGAAATGGGCCATAATCCACCACGCGGGCCCAGTGCGGATGTCACATGTCTTCGAATTTTTGGTTCTAGGACATGCTGGTTTCCTCACTATAAGTGTGTGGGCCTAATAAGAAGACTCAAAGTCACTCAAAGGGCAATAGCTCGGAGCATCCAGCTGCGGTCTATCCATCCGATTATAATTTAGGTGTCTTCAAGGCTACAGTGAATAGGCTCTTAATAAACTAGTGCGACTCACCATCAACGATTGCATCACTACTTACCATCAGGTGGGATCGCAGTTAAGCACTAGTTTATAGAAATTAAAAAAACCTGTGTTCACGGGACGACTCGCTTTGCCTGTAGAAACTTTATTATAGTTTCTACAGGCAAAGCGAGTCGTCCCGTATTCCTATATTTATTATATTTATGTAGATAAAATGCAAACTAGGGGTTAGTTTGAATTCAATCAACATATTATAGGTACAAGGTCTTTTTGCTCATTAAAGGCAGGCTTTATGGTCTGCATTTTAATCTAGGTATTAAAAGTAAACATTTATGTACCTACGGCATAGCGTCTCATAACAACTTAGATCATGTCTATTGCTGGTGATGATGTTCTGTTTATTATTGGCGATGATTAAATAAGAATTGACCACCAAGCAACTACCGAGTGTCTCAGAAAAAACTATATTGTAGGAGGAAAAAATATATTTCATCATCATCATTGTTGAAGCCGAAAGACGTTCATTGTTAGACATAGGTCTGCCTCAAGTGTCATCACAACGATCGGTCCTGTTCATTTCACATCTATCGTATTCCTGCAACCCTTGCCAGGTTATTGTTCCACCTTGTGTGAGGCCTTCCAATGCTGCGTCTTCCGGTACGCGGTCGGCACTCCACTAAGCACCGAAGATGGAACGGGGTAGGTATTAAGTCACTATTTCCCGCTCCGTCCAAGGGTAGGTGATGTCATGTGGATGATTTTTGCCAGACCAAAATATTTTGAAGATACTACGGATCATCAAACAGTTATAAATTCAAAAAAATTTCGACTAAATTGATAACAAGCCAATGAAAAGACTTTGTAGATTTACACCTTTTTTGCAGTTAGTAATCCCGCTTTTAGACAGGACGCTGCACATTCGTAAGCAATCGATCCATATTGAAATACCGCAAACAAAATTAACCAAAAATAAATATGCAATAAGCATTGTGATGAAGTCATCACATTCTTATTTAGTCATTTGCAAAACTTATATCATCGGGCAAGGTTATCGAAAGGTCAAGTTGAAATGACATGACCAAGGTTTTGTTAGCAAGTAAATAAATATTGGACAAGAGATCAATACGTATTAAGACAGGGTAAAAAAAAATAGGACAAAAAATCACAATAATATTCTATTCTTAATAATTGCAAGTAGAGTCATGATCGATATTCTGCCAATGTCTTAAAGTAAATCAGACTTTTACTGACTAAAAACCCAGACGAGAATCGAGACGAGTTCCTTTTAGAAGCAGGCCCTTAGCCCCAGACCCTCACTGACCTGCTGGTATTTTAAGTGGATAGATGGAGAGACCATGGATTCTAGTCACCTTTGACTAGAATCCATGGTCTCTTCATCTATCCACTTAAAAAGAATGACTTGACTAACAAAAAAATATGATTAAATTTGAACATTTGAAAATGATGGACAGATGGGTGACGAATTGATGATTGTCACTCATTGGACACCTGGTTCTGTGACGATCTGATCATCTTTGCGGGGCAAAACTTGGCTGGAGATCAGCGTAGACAGAGAGGTTAAGAAGGAAAAAAAAGTAAAACCCAACTACGACAAAAAAAACGGACGATGAAAATGTATAAAACAAGAAAAACCGTAAAAAAGAAAAACCGTGTCACACGTTACTACCGCAACACGTTAAGACGCTGGGACAACACTGACAACGGGTTTTCCTTTCTACGGTTTTTCTTGTTTCATACATTTTCATCGTCTTTGGCCAGCAGTAAGACAACAACAGGCTGTTTAAAAAAGAAGTAGGCAAAATGTAATCGACGAAAATTATATTTTATGCTCGGAACAATTGTTGTACTACACCATACTTTCAATATATTATTATCGAGCTACGATATTGGTCGTTCGCGCCGGATATCAGCTTCCTCTTGAATTTTAATACTTGTCACTAATTAGCGTCAAAGACAAGCAGGGACTATTAAAATCGTCATAAGAATTAAAGTAACTTCGAGTCTACATAGCCAAACTTCCTGAACATGTTGTAAGTATTTGGAGTCAGCGCAACGCGGTTTGTTTTTTTTCACTCTCTTTTGCGCTGACGTATCCTTGCGAAAATTCCAGGCCTCTTCCGGTCGAAGTATCCTATTATTTTTTCAGTAGCCTCTACCTACTGGCAAGAGGAAGCGCGGTCCCGCGATGGATGGAAGGAGTGGAGGGAGACCTTTGCCCAGGAGTGGGACAGAATAGGCTAACAAAAAAAACTACCTAGGCCTGTGAAAATTCTTAGTCCATCTTGGTCAAAGTAATTGTGACAATATTTTGTCTGATTATTTAACTAGTGCGCCTCACCATCAAAGATTGCATCACTGCTTACTAGCAGGTGGTTTTACAAATGTAATATTTTATTTTTTTAATTTATGTATGAGTAGTATCAAAATGTGCTACCTACCCATAAATCCAACCATGTGAATAAGTAACTATTTACTAATTCCCATGCAAAGTAATCATTTGTGACGATACTAGAACATAACACGTAACTTGAAGATGGCAGACTAGTAGCACATTCACACAGTACTGCAATAGCAGCTATTCTGGATAAACACCTGAACATTGCGTGACGTAAGCATAAATCTAGTTGAATAGGCTTTTTATACGACAACTTGTTCGTGTAGTTAAAAAATCGCTGTCACTGCCTTATGGTGATCAAGTACA
Source organism: Mythimna loreyi (assembly GCA_029852875.1). NCBI lineage: Eukaryota > Metazoa > Arthropoda > Insecta > Lepidoptera > Noctuidae > Mythimna > Mythimna loreyi. Next base: position 14,643,335 of record CM056801.1, on the reverse strand, counting down.
GTGCAAGTAACTGGAGCATGTGTATAAACTAGTGGTTGATTACGATCCCACTTGATGGTGTACAGTGATACAAGCGTTGATGATGAGCTGCAAGACCGCAGCAGGAATATGGATGAAATCTTCCACAGAATTTTCATAGAATTTTAGTTACCGGATCCTAAAGAAAAGTCAAAATCATCCAATGACGAAGCCCGCTCATGGGTGGAGCGGGAAATAGTGTCAGACTCTTACTGGCTAAAGAACCTACCCCGTTCCTCCCTTGCCTTATTCCCAGAGCCCCGGTGTAGCGCTTTCGCACCAACCCTCGAAACTAGTGCTGGACTGCGATCCCACCTGCTATTAAGCAGTGACGAATCGTTGAAGGTTGACACAATAGTTTATTATGAGCCTATTCACTCTAGCCTTGAGATAGCAGTGGTGGCCGAGTGATGAAGGGTTCAAACCCAGCAATACGCATTACTTTGTAATTTATTTCTTCAAAACGGTGAAGGAAAACATCGTAAGGAAACCGGCATGTCCTAGAACCAAAAATTCTAAGACATGTGACATCGAGTAACCCGATCCGGGCCCGCGTGGTGGATTACGGCTCAATCTCTCTTGCAGAGAAGAGGCTTGAGTCCCAGTAGTCGGAACATTATAAGGTTGATGATAACTAACTGTAGCCTTAAAGACCCATCTATAAAAGGATAAACTGACTGACGTACCAACGCACAGCCGAAACTACTGGGACTAGGAGAGTGAAATTTTGAAAGAAAGAAAAGAAAGAAAGAAAGAAAAACAATTTTTATTCGGCCCAAACTAGACGCACATACATACACACATAAAACAACCACACAAAATACAACAATTAGTCAGTCAACACACAGTTTCGCACAGGGCTTTCTTTTATGACGTAGGCGAACATTAAGAAAGGATTTTGAAAAATTCACCCCCTAAAGGGATGAAACGCGTATCAAAAGTTTGTGCGAAAACCTATTTTCACGAGGTCGGAAAAACTTCAAAGGTTTGGATGCAGGATTCAAGCGATGTTTTTTTGTGATCAGGCAGAAATGACCGCGATACATATATTTATATTACAACGTTAGTTCTTAGAACCGATTTCTGTCTTCAAGCGTCAGGCATGTGTCCTAAAAACAAAGCCATTAGTGCTTTCCATTGCAACCAGACTGTGACTAGATGCGTATTAACGTTAGTTCTTATCTAAATTGTATTAATCTGCTGTGATAGCAAATGATCTTTATAGTGATGTTTGTTTTACTGTGTGATAGCTTGGCGTGTTAGGCTGGAAATTTTGCGAAGTTCGATGGATTCAATGTCAAGAGAAAAAAATAGCGTTTTGTTGGAACGCCGATTGACATGGGTCTATAATGTCTTTTTCAGCATGGATACTTGAAAACCAGCTCCAGTCCTTACTGCATTTAGGCACGCATTTTATTGTTTTCCGTACTAGTGCAGAAAACTCATCGAGCTTTGACACACTCCCGCCACATTTGGTTGTATTTATCGTATCAGGCTGGGTGCTAAGCGATCCCCACTAATTGCCGATCTATTCCCGTTTAAGTATTTCTTCGTAAGTGTATAAAACATCCATGAATCTGTGTTTCCCGATGGCTACAATCCGGGAATCACAGACTTAAAGTCAAGAGTGAATAGGTTACTTCTAGGGAAGCGTGCTCCATCGCCGACCGCATCGTCCCTTTCCATCAGGTGAGATAGCGGTCAAGCAAGCACCTATATATAAACAATAAAAAAAAACATCGTTAGATACACGAGGAAACCACTACAACAGTCGGAACCATAATTCCGTCGAATATCGTTTCGGTCGCCATTGTAGACTTTTCTCCACTTGTATCGAAATGTATTTTATTTTTTTATTTGTCTGATTTTTCAGAAACAAACGTATTTCTTTCTTCATTTTCCATATTATTCTTGTAAATACACAAGAGCCTCTATATTTTACTCTTAATTGCCTTAATGAAGTATTAATCGTTAGAAACGAAACAGCTATTGTGTTCACAGTTCGCTCGTTTCGTGCAGAACAACGTTTTAGATATTAACGCAATAATGTGCTACAAGCTACAATGCGGTTTTATTGTATTCGTTTTGCAATATGAATTTTAGGGAGTAGTATAGTGAATATTATTCATAAAAAATAAGCATAATAAACAGTCAGTATTCTCACTGCTGGATTGGCGATCTCTCAATGAGAGGGAATGGGTCGTAATCCACACCTCCTGACTTGACGGTAGCCCACTCCCGCCGCCCGGTCCCGCCGCGCCGCGCCCGCTGTGTGCAGACACCTTAAATGTCAAACATTTAGAGTTGACGTCTGATATCATCTCAACGCTCAGTCACCTGGTCAGAACATAGGAATTAAAGGCGTAGCCTATTCCAAGCGCTCGATGTTAACGAAACGATCGTAACTTGGGTAGGTCAGAATTTTCCAAAACGTTATTCTATCCTCACAAATCCCAGCTAACCCAACAGACAGCTCGCCGTCCGGTAGTCTGATAATCGTCCAGACTAAGCCTAGTCGTCGACGGCGCGCACTGTTCCCGCGCGCCTCAAGGAGTTGTCAGCAAACTGTAGGGACCCTGCAGAAGGTTCGAAGCCAACTGGGGCCAAGGGTTCGTGACTGAAAGGAAGGCTTTAGCCCTGGTATAGATGACGACGTAGGAACTGGAAAGTTAGTTTAGTCAGTAAGAGTCTGACACTGTTTTCCGCTCCGCCGCGGCGGGATTCATCATTGGATGATTTTTACTTACCATAAAAAAGCTAACCCAACCGGGCTGCCTATTCCATCTCTGGGGTCATAAGATTATCGCCATCCCACGCAACGTTTGCAACGAAAAAGGCAAATATTAAACGTATCGGTGAAGTGAACTTTCTACAAGTTAATTGTACGAACAGCACATAAATGGTGTGTTATTTCTGTTTTAGGAATACGTGGGATTTTATATGTTGAAACCAGAGATGTTACGAATGTTCTATTCCGATTCGGAACTTTCGTTTGATTATGTACCTTCGAACTCCAATTTTTTTTATAGTAACCATTTTTTTTTAAAGAGTAACCATTGAGTTTCTTGCCGATTCTTCTCCATAGGAAACGATCGTTTGGTCGTTGGAAGAAGCTAGTGTTTCTGATGTTTTATAAGTGCCCATGTAGATCCATACCAACACTCTTACTCTCCTAGAGAGGAGGCCTGTGTCCCAACAGTGGGAACATTAAAAAGGCTGATGATGATGATGAATCCTTAGATGAGTCCAAAACTCCTGAGAACACAGGACAAATCCTAAGGTATGGTTACCCTATGTAAACAAGTACTTATTATTTGACGCTTTTGCCTCCGCCTCTGATTTTGGTTCCGATTTCGATAAACCTTTATCAACTCTCATTCCGAATAGCGTTTCGATATGACACGTTCCGTTACATCCCTAGTTCAAACTAAGCCTTAGAAAAGCTTTTAAAGCAATTTGCTTAAGAACTTTCTAGAGAATTTTCCGTAGGTAATCGTATTGAGCAGTGGTGGCCGAGTGGTAACGGCCCCGACTTACGAATCGTAGGTCGCGGGTTCAAACCCAGCCAGGCGCATTACTTTGTGTAATTTATTTCATCACCACTGCTCTCAAAACGGTGAAGGAAAACATCGTGAAGAAACCGGCATGTCCTAGAACCAAAAATTCGAAGACATGTGACATCCACCAATCCGCACTGGGCCCGCGTGGTGGATTATGGCCCATTCCCTCTCCTAGAGAGAGGAGGCCTGTGTCCCTGCAGTGGGAACATTAAAAGGCTGATGATGATGATGATGATGATGAATCGTATCCGGAGCTCTTAATGTTTGTACTGTTTTATTTACTAAATCACTGTCTCTAATTGAACATCATGTTACAGTATGGCCGTCGAATCTTGGCGAGTCTAAAGTAGGCTCTACGAATTTTAGCGCTTGAAAATACGTACAAAAATAAAGCTTTAAAAAAATAAATGTCAATAACCATTAATAATCATTTGTTCTGTGTCTGGGTATAATTTATCTATGATATGTATGTATTTAGGAATCTATAAGTATGTTTATCAGTTATCTTAGAACCCATAACACGAGCTCTGCTTAGCTTGGGACTAGACAACGTTGTGTGATAGTGTGGAATATATTATGTATTAATAACCAATCCGCACTGGGCCCGCGTGGTGGATCATGGCCCATTCCCTCTCCTAGAGAGAGGAGGCCTGTGTCCCTGCAGTGGGAACATTAAAAAGGCTGATGATGATGATGTATTAATAACAGTTTTTAACAGTAATAACAACTGCAAATTACATTTATTTGTTTAAACCATTCATTTTTTAACAAGTTATCAAGCGTATAAATTCGCAGAGCCTAAGTTCAGACATGCGAAGCTCCGAAGGCCGTACTGTACTATCGTGCTCTGATTGACTTGAAGGTATCCGAATTGTGGTGCCAGAGCTTTTGAGCCAACATTAACTAAGATTATTTAATGGGCTTACGGCAAAGGACGCGAAAGACCGAGCGAAGTGGAGGCGTCTTAGTGGGAAAGCGGACCCCGGGCACCGAGGTGAAAGCCAAGGTTGGCAACCGGGACTACCGCTAGGATGATGATTAACTAAGATTATTTAAAACAAAACACAGTTTGAGCATCTAATCGAGATTATAGCTTCGTTTTGCGGTCAAAATAAAACAAGGTTCGTGTTTGTTTAAAATAATTGCGACTAAATTACTTATATTCATAAGTGAGGCGAGTCGTGCGCTCGCGTCCCCATATTTCGTCATAAATGCAACTCAGCAAATCGCGGTTACCAAGCTGCTACAGTTTTATTATCTAGTGTATTTTTATATTTAAGATAACATTTACTAATCGGTTACGGTAATAAACAGATGAATCAATAAATTAGTGCATTTCACCATCAATGATTGCATCACTGCTTACTATCAAGTGCGACTGTGGTCAAGTACTAGTCTATATCATAAAAAAAATGTTTTTAAGTAGCATAGCGTGGTGGCTCTTACAAGTTTCATTTGACTGAGGTGATCTTCCTGCCCTTGTCCAGTTGTATTTGGGGTCAGCACAATACTTTTATTTCACCTTTCATCCTTCACGTTGTTACTAACTCCTTTTTCTCTCATATCACTTTTTACATAATAAATAAATTTTTTCCTCCTCCAGCCATCCCACATTTGACTCAGAAATTTACCAAAACAAAAGTGGGCTACTGCCTTCGCTTCTATTGTCAGCGTATCTTTATTGGTAAAAATCGATCCATAGACCATTAGTCATTACTCATTATATCGTGATACCATCAAAAACCCTCAAACCCCTTAACAGTTTTTACCATAACAAAACGCAATACGATGTGTGTACGAAACATATTATTAAACGAGAAATTAATTATACATCGCATGCTCTATTTATTATAAAAACGGTTGTTTGTTAGCACGAAACATTAGTTATTGGAGTCGGTTACTGTTGAAACTTGGCTAATTGGGGCCTGAATTTATGTCTTAAAGGCTTGCACTTCCTGGAGATGTTGAAACAGTGTAAATTTCACTTGATTTAGGGCCGAAACACATAACCGCCCTTCGGATACATTGACGTACAATTGTCAGAGCGGCACTGCCGATTTTAGAGGCGCGACGCCCCAACTCGGTTATGTCATTCGGCCCTCAGAGGCGATCAGACCCTTAGCAATTTAGTTTAATGAGAAAAGGTTGCTAAGAGAAATCACCTAAAGGGTATTGGATAAACCCTGAGTTTCCTTGCGTAGTCGCATCAGAAATGAAAATGTCTGCAGGAGAACTAAATATAACCCGATATAGACCGATGAATCGGTAAACTTAAGCGGTAGTTAGATGTATAGCGGCATATTGCTCATAGAACAGATGGGGACGATAGGTTCTAGAGTGTCGACCTCGTACACAAGCAGAAATTTACCCAGCGGCTGCAGCTGGGGCGTGAGCGTCGCTGCCTTATGCGATCGGCCTCCTCCTTTGCTAGCATTACTGCTTCGCATTAGGCATCCGCCTGCCACTACTTCTCACTGCTGACTATGGCCTGGAGCTTCGAGACCGCCTCCGGTCGTTCCGCACGAGGCCATGGCCATGCTCTGCCAAAGCGGGGCACTCCTCTACCGTATGATGATGCATATGGTCCATATCCTTTGGTCTGTCCACACAATTGCGACACCTGGGTGTCTCTTACGCATGAATTCGGTACAGGTATTTTCCGAACTTGCCATGTCCGGTGAGAATCTGGTTTATGCGGAAAATGAGGAGGACGCCGTGAGGTCTTTCCAGCCACGCCTCAAAGAGGAACAGATTTCGATTATTTCTATAATGAAACCTTCAAAAGTATAATAGCGTACGTCCACAAAACTTCGTGATCACATCACTCTCTTTAATAACGTTCCCCTTTTAATAAATAGCTAACATTTTCAATACCGTACCTCAAACTTTCTTCGCTCAATACTGCTCCGGTGTCACCTTGACCTTTTGAGGGCAGACCTGAAGGGCGCAAGTTGTATTGGCCGTGCAGACGTCGTGCGACAGTACCGACGGGAGAGTATTAAATCTTTAGGAGATTTCGATTCTTTTTTAATGGGCTGGGGAGTTGGCTTTATTGATTTGAAGTTTTATGACGAGTTTGTATTGCTTAAAACGAGGATTTTTTTTTATTCTAGGTAGGCTTGCGTTTGACCACAATCTCACCTGATAATAAGCGATGATGTGGTCGACGATGGAGCACGCTTGCCTAGAAATAACCTATTCACTCTTGACTCTTTAGTCTGTGTTTCCTGATAGGTTCTAACCTAGGAGTAAAGACTCCTGGTTACAACACACACACGCTGAAACACAGACGCTGGCAGGGAATTCCACTCCTTAGTTGACATAATGAATGTGTTCCCAAAACGCTTTGTACGTTTGGGTGGGATGAGTTTTAAGTACCCAACCTTTCAGTTTATAAATTTTTTATGTTGTCAAAGTAATTTTTTTCGAGTTTTTATATATTTTTTGATTAACTGGTTAGTTAAACAATGTTTTTAAGTAATTTTTGTTCCTTACATATTCCCTGTTACATTTAAATGAAACCTTCAACCACCGAAGGGATTACACGAAGACTTCACTCTCTTGATGCAATTCAGTGAAGTAACCAAGATGTTGATTCAGGCGGATCAAAGTGCCATCTTGGCATAATACTTTCATCGCCTTTTGCGACACCAACGGCTAGGCAAGTGGTTTATCCTTTGCTGAGAAATACAAGCTATTATTTTAGGATCTTTATTTAATGACCATGCGGATGATGTGAAGCTTTTGTTTGTAAAACTGCTTGAAGCGGGGAATTGATGTAGGTACATCCTTACTCATTAGCCATATATGGAGTTTCAGACTTCGCAGCTGTCTTCTTTCTTCTTCTTGAATCGATGATAAGTTTTTTAAGAAATATACTGCTAATACCTGTGTCACATGCACCGTTCTGAGCGCGTCGGTCTTCTTATATGTGGAAACTAGACTAGTAGAGCTACACTTAATACACGCAACGCGACGTCGTTTTACCTACAAATTAGGCGTGTTACACGTGTGCATTGATAAGTAAGTAGTTACGTTAACTGCAGCATCGGTTGCACTCATTAAATCCGCCTTAGTGCAGGTGTATAGGCTCTTAGGACATGATGATAGCAAAGGGGAGATAATGTTAATGATGAATATTTATTTATTTGTTTCAGTAATAAGTTGCACCACCATCTATGACACCTCGTAGGAACTAAAGTTTAAAATCCTACATCGCGCTATTAGAGTTCTCCGCGCGATTAGAATATAAAATATGTATTCACAACAGCTCGAAATGAACTATGGGGAATGTACGTCCAATCCTCCTGTCAGAAGTATCATTCATAACTTCAACCCAAAAAGAATATTTCAGCTGTCCACAGAACTCTTGTATGCACGTGTTGAACCGCCCATTATAATAAACTATCCACGACAAACGACTGATATTTCCGTGGTATATTATTAGGGACGCGTCCTGCACCCGGCATTTCCGCTAGCGCTTAAGCGGGGTATTCATTAGACGAACTTGCCCGTGGCCTGAACTCAGGGGCCATGTTTGACGGACATCGTTAGTAATGCAATAAAATACTTTGTCAATACACTTACTTGGAAACCCGCTCTTATCTCACCGCTTATAGGCACGCAATAGAATATATTCCGAACTCGTGCTGAAAAAAACGCTTGCCGGCTACAATTTTATTGTAAAATAGTTTAATATCCCGGTTGTCATTGGCTGGCTGATTTTTATTTTGACCCACCTAAAAAACCTCATGAGTCGTTAGTTTTTTTTTTATTAATTATAGGTTTGTGCTTGACCGCTATCTCATGTAATGGAAAGCGACGATAGTGTACTGAAAAACGTCGTTTGACACAAGTGCTTGTCACGGCAGCTTTCGGCTCCATAACACCTTGCCTGCGGCTCGTGCGCATTCCGCCTCGGTCGCAATGACAAACTTTCTGCACTTGTATCAAAATGTACTATTTTGATGTATTCAACACAAAACACCATTAAAAAGGCCTCCTTTTTCAACAGTGGTTCGTGTGACTTTACTCAACTAAAAGTAATGTGCCTGGCTGGGTTTGAACCCGCGACCTACAACTCGCAGGTCGGGGCCGTTACTACTCTGCCACCACTGCTCTTTCAGCCACCACACCACGCTATAGATGTGATGCAACAAAATTCATTTCGAAGTCAATACCGTTATGAGATGTTTTATGGTTGGCTTCGCTCCCCCATGCCCATACGGCACATGCTCTTCAATCTAACGAAGATACTCATAATTACTTTTATATCTTTTTGCACTACGCTTCGCTTGCCACATGTAGACCAGGTAACTGGTTGCAAAACTCACGTAATCCGCTTAATTGGATCAGCAAACGAGTTCCGTCCATCCGCTTTTTGCCAGAAAAAACCAGTTCTAATCGTGAATTTTACGTCAATACCCAAGACATTCGAAGACTATTTGGATTGGACTAAAACGTTTTTGCTATAATTAATTTGTGCTAGCTGTTTTTCGGTCGCTGAACCCAGCTGTACAGTCTTTTATTACCGCTTTTTATTAGGATTTAAAGCCCAGAAGTGTTATTTAGTCTAGATTTACAATTAGCTGATCATGGTTGTTCGTGAACATGTTTTTATTTGCTTCTGGTCTGGTAGTTTCCATTCCGTGTTCGTTTCTATTTATGCCAGATTGTCTGATGATTTAGTGGTGGAATTGCTTACGAACATTGAAGCTACTGTTAATATTGCAGGTCTTTGTACTTTAAATCTGTTTAACATCTATTCTCGTTTACGGCGGTAAGTCTCCCCTTTGAGGAGTGGCTGGAAATTCCTCACCGTGTCCTCACCTTGGGTATGACGCAGGTGCTCACCAAACATGATAAGTTCGGGAGGTTCCTGGATCGAATTCGCGAGGAAGTGACGCCCGGGTGTCGTCACTGTGTGAACCGCCCGGAGGACATGTTAGAGCACTCGGTAGAGGTGTGCCCCTTTTGGGAAGAGCATCGCCGTGTTCTCGTGGGAGCGATTGGAGACGGCGATCTCTCGCGCCGGGCCGCGGAGGCGGTCGCTACCTTCTGCGAAGCAGTAATGCTAGCAGAAGAGGTGACCGCATCAGGCAAAGGCAACGACGTTCACGCCGCAGCCGCGATCGCCGTCTCTGCTTTTCTTTTGTTTGCTTTATACTAAAGCTTGACTGCGATCCCGCAGCCCACCGTGCAGTCGTCTGGTGACAGTCCGGACTAAGCCCAAGTCGTCGACGGCGTGCACTTTTTACGCGTGCTTTAAGGATTTGTCAGCAAACTAACCCTAGTTTGCTGACAAATCCTTAAAGCACGCGAGGCCTCGACCCTACTGAGTACCCGCTCAGTAGGGTCGAGGCCTCTTGGGACCAATGGTCAATGTGAAAACGTATTTCAGTAGAGATTATAGCCAAGTATGCAACAGGTGTTATAGGGATATTTTCTGTTCCTTTACTCTCATCCTATAAAACCACAGAGAAATCACGCGCAAAGACTTCGGACTTACGTGCTTCCCGAAGCATGGAGGTGTTATACCAAATTTCGAACTGCTGCAGCGTAACTGTTTATCATCTATATATATAAAAATAATTAGCTGTTCGTTAGTCTCGCTAAAACTCGGGATCGGCTGGACCGATTTGGCTGATTTTGGTCTTGAAATATACGTGATAGTTCAGGGAAGGTTTAAACGGTGAGAACGAAAAAAAAAAAAATAGGCGAAACGAAGTTTGCCGGGACAGCTAGAACCGATTTAGCTGAAAATTTTCAGGGAGGTAGTTTAGAGCCAGGAGAATGACATATTATATATATATATAATATGTCATTCTCCTGGCTCTAAACAAAAAATATTATATTTTTTTAGAGTAGGGTAGAGTAGGGTAGAGTAGGGTAGAGTAGGGTAGAGTAGGGTAGAGTAGAATAATCTGTTGCCGGGAGCGAAGCCGCGGGCAAAAGCTAGTCAAATATATAAATATTCTTCTCTGTCTACCGTCCTTCTATTCACTTCTTTTCATTAGCTACTTTATCATCACCATTATTTTCTTACCCTTATACCATGCTACTCGGGATCGACGCAAAATGTTTTTTTCTTCCGTTCTCCTCTGTCAACCGTCACGCCTTCTTTGTTATGTGCAATACTCATTATCTTATTAAAAACTTAACGAACCAAGATGTTTAAGATTAATCACACATTCCCCCATTCCTTCCTTGTTTCGTAACGTTGTAAATGCGTGGTTCTGTGAGAACTGCGATTCAAAATAATGCAATCTTGTCTATTTCAGAGTTAAAGTCCCGCCTACATTTCATAAATATGCACCTTTGACAATTAAGTCTACGCCTTCTCTACAGAAATATGGCTAACGGTCCTTAATCTTGGAATATGATGTCATTGGATATTTCGAAATAATTTAATTAGGGTAAAGAACCATATTTACTGGATATTATTCATTTTGCGTATAGCTAAGGAACAGAATTCCTGTGTTTTCTGATAGCTTATATAGATAGTCAAGTGTGAATAGCTACTTCTAGGCAAGAAAGCTTGCGTTTTTTATTTCATAAAAAAAATTGCGGCTGGAATTTTTTTTTGCTTGCTATAAAGTAATACTTGACTGCGATCCCACCTGATGGTAAGCAGTGATGCAATCGTTGATGGTGGGGCGCATTAGTTTATTAACCTCAGTGTAATTTAAAGCTATATGTAAAATATAACATTTTCAATTGTTCAGACTCCTCCATTCATCTGTTTCTCTTACTCCTGAGTGGGTCTCAGCCCCACTCTCGAAAAGAGAGAATGGACTGTAATCCACCATGCAGACACATTGCCGGATGCCATATGCCTACGATTTTTAAGTATCCTGACGATGTTTCCAATCACGGTTTTAATCTTTCGATTACCGTAATTCTAATTACAGACACAATTAAAAGGCAATAGGTTTGCGAACACCGGTGTCGTCTTGGGGTTTAATGAACTAAGAGCAATGTTGATAAAATAAAAAACATCAATTAATATACCTGATGGGTTTTGAAGACACGACCTAATTACTCCTAAGCTGGGCCGGCTACCACGGGGCACCACAGCTCTCATTCAATACCTCCTGGGGCCGAGGGTTGGTGCGAAAGCGTTACACCGGGGCTCTGGGAATAAGGCAAGGAAGGCACGGGTTAGGTTGTTTAATCACTAAGAGTCTAACACTGTTTCCCGCTGCGCTCAAGAACGACATTCGTCATTGGATGAGTTTTACCTACCATAAAAAAAAAGCTCTCATTCAATACAATAAGCGAAGTTATTAATTAGGCAACTTCGCTTAGTTTCGTCGGAGACGTAAGCTGCTCCCTAGACATAATAAACGAACAGTAACTCCTTTAACTACGCCAGACAATACATTACAAGCTATACCAAACTGTATTTACGCTACAACTTAGGGACCCAATTACACCATTTCAAACTAGGCAGACGTTCAATCGGTCTTTGTACAAAGGCGTAAGGCGTAGGATAGAGTGAACGGCGGTAGCAGGGGCGTATCTGGAAGCGAATAGCTAGTATTTATGATGGCTGCAGATTTGTTCGAAAGGATCAAAATCAATAAAAAAACAAAATCCTCCTCCTCCTTGCGTCGTTTATCCTCAATGCTGGGGGTCGTGACCTCGACTAATAACTTTCTGATGGTCTATATTTCGCCATGTTGCCCTATCTTCGGCGATGTGGATGGCGTCGCAGACTGTAGTCTCCAATGCACTACGGATTTGGTCTGACCAACGCATTGGACTCCTGCATCTTGATCTTTTCCCATCTACTTTTCCTGTAAGCAGCTTTTCCAGGTTAAAAAAAAAAAACAAAATATATGGCCCTAAACCGCAAAGGGAAACTCGAAGAACACAGGTAGATTTTAGTCAGTAAAAGTCTAACACCTCTACACTCATCTCTCTATCATCATGATGAGTCAATCGATAAGAGATTTTTTTTATGGTGGGCAAAAATCGTCCCTCGAATCCCACTCTTGGACGAAGCGGGAAACAGTGTCAGACTCTTACTGACTAAACACCCCACCCCGTTCCTTCTCTGCCCTTTGCACTGGGGCCAAGCCTTCCTTTCAGAAAGAGACCCTGGGCTTCGACCCTTTTGCAGAGTCCCTACGGCTTTGCTGACAACTCCTTGATCGATGATGTGATGATCATTGCATGGCGGAAACTATCGTTTGAGAAAAGGGAACACTTGCACCACACGATACACCACAGTCAGTCACACACACAGCCGTAGACAATCAGTTCCGTGTGTGCGTCCACACTAGTGATGTTGTGTGTGAGTTGTTTTTTTTTATTGATTATAGGTTTGCGCTTGACCGCTATCTCACCTGATGGAAAGCGACGATGCGGTCGACGATGGAGCGCGCTTACCTAGAAGTAACCAATTCACTCTTGACTTAAAGATTCCCGGATTGTAGCCATCAGGAAACACAGACTCCGGCAAGGAATTCCACTCCTTGGCTGTTCGCACAATGAAAGTGTTGCCAAGTGTTTTAGTTGTGTTTTAGTGAAGCGTTGTGAAAAAGTATCTTCTAAGAGGATACAGAAGCAATGTCATCAATCAAACCTTAGCTTATCAGTCGTCCTTAGAGATGATTGATTAAAAGTTTTCTTTGTTCGAAAATGTCCTTTCGAGATTACGATACCCATGTTGATATACTGGCACGGTGATAGAAAATCGATTAAGCTCTTGAGCCCCGAACGCCGGCGCTCGCAAACCCATTGTCATAAGGTTAATAACGTGTAACAAAATAACCATATACATCAAGAAGCGTTAAATTAGGTAGCCAGGTACTAGGCGCTCGGATTTACAGAATGTTTCGTAATATTAGCGAGTGTCGTGACACTTTTGTTATGATTTGTAATCAAGAATCAGGCGATACCAAGAATTTGGTATCAATTTTTTGAAAATTTTATTTTGAGCTGAAACTTTGTGTAGAGATTCTATTCGACCTGTATTCTTCAACGCTTCTTGATGTATATGGTTATTTTGTTACACGTTGTAGAGTAGTCAAAGTTTTTAAAGGTTGGAATTAAGATAATATTAGCCTTTCGAACACCGTAATTAGAGACATATTAGAAAGACAATAGGTGTGAGCTCAAGAGTTAATGATTTCGAGAAAAACAATATCATTGTACGAGAGACTATAAGTAGAAACATTAACCATTGACTGTATTAAGGGCATCCAACCAGATATAAACATATTTTCATACAACCGCTTTTACGTGATTATGATTTTATTACACACTAGTCTTTGTCAGCGGCTTCGCCTGCGTACATAAACTATAGCCTATATCACTCAGCAGTAAAGCAGCTTTCTATTGTTGCAATTTTTTTTTCAATTGGACCAGTAGTTCCAGAGATTACCTCCTACAAACAAAAAAACAAACTTTACCTCTTTATTATATTAGTGTAGATTTTTCCCTCGATATTTTGAAAAATCTAATTAATGTTGTTGATATTATTTAGGTTTCAATTGCAAAACTAATTCAGTAAAGACCTTTGAAAATCTGCTATTTTGCATAAATATTGGCTCTTCATAATGTCCCATAACTTTAAAAAATCAAACTAAGTAAGTACCTTTATTTTATAAAACCTGTGCACAATTAATCAAGTTACCGCAAAGTGATTTATTTTCAAGAACGCTTAAGGCTTTAAGTAACGTAGAACCAGTTTTGTGAAAAAAATCAAGTAAATGACGGAATTACCTCTTACTAACAGAGCTTTCAGGTGTGGTCTCTTTTTTCACGATGCCTCTTTATCAAACATCGCGTTGGAAGGCGTAACAAACTTTTAAACCATGTTCCGATTGAAAATAGACAATTTGGGACATGTCTTCTAAATTTAAACACACCACCAACCCAGCACCCGCGTAAGCCTATCACCCTGTTACCGCACTAAGTTCGCAACCCATTTCCATTGTCTGCTGCAACGTCCTACTTTGAGACTAGTGCATGTAGGTTTCGGAACAGGTTACGTCTTTGTAAGCTTTAACTTATATCACATCGACTTTGCTGTGCTCTGTACGGCTGTGTGTTTGGACTTATAGAACTAGCTTCTTAACTTTATCAGATGAATTAGGTTTGGTATAGGAGTATGGAAATGTCAAAGGCACCAGATTATTGTTGTAGTGTCAAAAAGAGGGGGTGATAAGTTGTTAAACTTCCCTTCTTTCGTTTTTGTCCTGCTTTTGTCTCTAAGGTCTTATTGGATATCTTAAAATAATCATCAGATTGTAGAGATTGTTAGATCAGCTAGATTGGAAACTGAAAATAAGAAATATCCGAACATGATAAAAAACATCTTGACCAAAAGTCATTTCGGCTAAAAGCTCACTTTAATTGTCTTCCACATAGTCACTGTTGTCTTCTACGAAGTCACCAATATCACGTTTCTCAAATCAGTGTCTTTCGATTACTTAACCCTGGCGGTTTTGTTCTGCCTTTATTTTATATTTATTGTACACCTCATAATGTGGACAGGATAAACATTTACAAAAACTAAGTGTACAATGAGCGGTCTTATTGCACAGGGCAATTTCTTACAAACAACCTTAGGATGGACTAAACGAAAGGAGATAGATTTGGTGCATTTGTCTCTAAGATTTAATCAGATGTCTTAAAGTTATCCCGTGTATAATAGTAACTGTTGTTTAGAATATGATAAAGTGGCACTTTAGACTCGCTATCCACTACTTAAACTTGCCCTTCAAACCAGCTTATGACTTACCAGAGTCTGTCGAAACACTCCTTGAACGAAAGTCGTTTTGACTTGGAGCCAAGTTAGCATTGTCTGCCACCATGTCTCGTTTCTCAAACCGGTGCCATTCAACTCCAGGACAGGTTGTCTTTATACGTTTGAAGTTTGAACTTAGTCATATGGCTGACCTGTTGAATGTAGGTATTGAGATAGCGGACTGATTTCTTCGCGGATCGGTCGGATTTCTCGTTGTGATTGAAACTGATTTTTGCGTAGCGTTGTGGGTTTTCTTAGATGTATAATGAAGCGCTGCAGTGGGCTTAGGCTCGCGTTTGACCACAATCTCACCTGATGGTAAGCGATGATGAGTTATGTATTAACTTTTCAATATTTTAACAAATATTTTCTATGAACGTGCTTGTCTATCACTAGTATATAAGTTTGTTTCCCATGTTTATGTTTTTATTTTGTTGGTAAAACACTTATTCCTCATCTCACACAGAACCACAAAACAGCAAAGCAATGGAGCAAAAACAAGAGGGTAGGCGGCCCAAAAACCCATTGAATTTAAATAATATATTCGTCCAGAAAGTGTAACGGAGGTTCCTTGCCGTGATCGCCTATTGAATGTTATACTAATGGCGTTGGGGTTGTAACGCTGGGGTGTGTATTGATTTTTCCAATGCAAGGTTAGGGTTACATTTGCACTTTCGTTTTCGTTGGCCGGGTGTATTGGGGGTTGGTATAGTTTGTTAGTAGAAATAAAGATAGAACTTCTTCTTCTTCTTCTTTGTCGGTATCATTCTTGACAGAGTGGTCGTGGTCATCACTTTAGGTGTTGGTGGTAAGGTTTACAACACGCCGCCACTTCTCTCCGATGGCCTTCCTTGTGCATTCAAGCAGCGATGATGAGCCAGTTAATGCAGCCTTTATTTGGTCAGTCCACCTCATAGGCGATCTCCCTCACAGATAGAACTGGATAACTATAATTACCATAAGAACAATCTTTATATTTGTTTTATCACAAGATACTTAAATCTTTATAAAGTCTCAAAATATAATTATGCATAGATCATTTCAAATACGATAAATCTCAATCTAAGTAATTTGATCACATGCGTACTTAAATGTATTTTATTTGGGGAAACAAGCGGTGATACGTTGCATTTTTAATGTAGTATTTTTTTTGTTGGTAGCATCAGCCTTGTAATGTTCCCACTGCTGGGACTTAGGCCTCCTCTCTACTACGCCAGCCCAGTGCGGGTTGGATTTTTTATTTTAGAACACATGTCCGTTTTTTTATGGTAGGAAAAATCATCTAATGACTAATCCCATCCTTGGGCGGGGCGGGAAACAGTGTCAGACTCTTACTGACTAAACAACCCACCCCATTCGTTCTTAGCCCTCATACCGGGGTCGGACCTTCCTTTCAGAAGCCGGACCGGATAGCCCAGTAGGCTTCGGTTCTCGGCCTTTTGGCTATGATCAAAGTGTAGGACATGCCGGTTTCCTCACGATGTTTTCCTTCACCATTTGGGAAGCAGTGATGATTCGATGATCTCGTAAGTCGGGGCCTTTACCACTCGGCCACTACTGCTCTTACTCGCACGCTCTGCGTGATTAATCAGTGAGTGGTACTTATTTTATTTTTATTCTTATAAGATTTCTTCACTTGATGGTTTTTGTTAATCGTGCCGATCTTCACGTTGCTCAATTTGGCGTATCAATGAATCGTAATTCGCAGAATGTTTTACAATGCACATTTTGTTACTCATCCGTTACTTATCTTTTTAAATCGATGAAAGCAACTCAGAAATTGGTTTGGTTACGTGACTATTACCAGTCTTGTTGTCGATTTATGTTGAATTAGTTTCATTTTAAATATGTTATCGATTGACGATGAATTTCCAGTAGGGCCGAAGCTTTCTGAAAGGGTTACTCGTGGTCCTTGGACACAAAGGGCTACTTGTAGGAATATAAGCTGTGAGGTTTCAGTCAGCAAAAGTGTGGGATACTCTCCTGCTGCGCTCTAAAGAGGGACAGGAGAAGACAAGATGATATTACACCGAAAAAAAAAATGGCGCTTTTACATAAAGACCCGCAAGTTGTAACTAGTCTAGTTCATTGTTTTGTCTCCTTGTTATTATTGTCAGTCGTCTCAAATTTTAATTAAATCGTCCTTCAGCTGAAAGATCAAAAGACCATTTATTTCACGTACACCTTTCATACAAACGTTCGCAATCTTTTTGCAAGAACAATTTTGTTCTCAGCACACAATTTTTTTTTCTAAATATATCTCTTGCGATTGAATGCCTTACATTAAGCTCAGAAACCGTGAAGGTTTAGAATGATTTTATTTAAATTATATCTATTGGGATTAATAAGGTGTTGTAAGTATGAATGCAATTTTTTTTTGTGTCAGTCGCCAAGTTATTAAGCAAATGTGTTCCATGAAATTTTGTTATTCGCAGAAATAGAGGTCAGCACCCTACGCTCTGCATAAAGGTTTGACTGGCTGGTTGTAAACTGTAACTGGTTGTATTGGATACTTAAGTGTGCCATGCATATGAAAAGTACACATCTATGACAGGTATAAGATGTCATATAAACCGCTGGACCCTTTCTTTCTTTTCTTTGTGGCAACTGAGCCGGTGTCGACTATTCTGCCAGTGTCAAGTGGTGACAGCAGCGCCGTAGGGTGAACCGTCGAACTTTGCACTTTGTGGTAGATCTACCCTGTTAGTACGACTATTTTATACACGTTACGGCACAACACAAACACAAATATTCGTCCCGATTGGAATTTACATGGATAAAATTGACTTAAATCGGAAAGAAAGTAAAATGCCGCTGGACCCTGTTTGGCCTACTTTCTTTAGACATTTTATTAGCCAAACGTGGATTGACATTATCATCAAATATTAACATTTAAACGATCAATTTTAGTCATATCATGAAGTGATTAATATCTATGATCTAGCCATATCATCGTGGACAATCGACTGCTCGTCAGTTTTTCCGACACAAGCACAACTTTCATTCTCGCTCTTTCACGTACTATCTACGTGATCTGATTAATAAACTACAAGCCCGTACTGTTTCGCATTTATCTTTTAATATGGAATATTTGGAGCATCTATTCATGGTGTAAAATCTCTCCGCTGCAAAAAGAGGAGTGTTATAACTTTGATCACTATTTGTTTAAACCATTTATTTTTTTTACCACTTATCAAGCACTAAAATTCGCTGAGCCTAACTTCAGACTCGCCAAGATCTGACGGCCGTACTGTAAGTGGAGTAAAGTCACTGTACGGCACGCCTCATCTAGTGCGTAGTCCATAAAATATTATTATTATTATTATTACTAGCCTGTGCTGTCCCACTGCTGGGCAAAGGCCTCCCTCCATTCCTTCCATTTATCTCGGTCGCTCGCCATATCGTTCCAATTCCCAAGGAAGACATCCAGGTCGTCCCGCCATCTCCTTCGTGGTCTGTCGCGGCCTCGCGTCGCTGTGTCCGGGCACCAATCCTGTGTTTTACGGGCCCACAGCTCGCTAGACATGCGGCAGACATGTCCTGCCCAGTCCCATTTAAGTTGGGCAGCCTTTTGAGCCACGTCGACGATTTGTGTTTTGGAGCGCAGTGTAGTGTATAAAATATATGTGTTGATAAAACAAACTCATATCTCTCAATATAATTTAAACATCACAAGAGCTACCCAGACAAATGTTTTATTTTTTACATCAATGCCTAAACGGTTCAACAAAAATGATCAATACCCTTCCTACAACGGGTTAACAGAGCGTCTTCATAGAACTCATTGAGACAGTCTTTGTTTCTTCTGATTCGTCAAACAGCTTCTCCATTATATTCTTATCTTAAGATAAGACTAATAATGATATTATTATGACGCCATTATCTTAAAGTCATGCTGCGTAAATATAATGGAACTTTCTTTGCAACTCACTTTGAACACTTTCTAGCACTAAAGCGTATATGGATTAGCGCAAAAGATTGCGAAATTTCCATTTAAATTACTCTAAGAGTTTGGTTTCAAGATTTTCGATGCAGAAAACACTAGATTCTAATTTTTTTTTTAGATCTAATGAAACTATGTTTACTGCTTGTGGAAATATTTTATTTTGGCATATAAAATCATTGAATAATTTCTCCCGCATAAAAAATGTACATTTTTCATCGAAGGCCTAACTAGTATAATGATTTTTTTTCGCTATTACAGGTTTCGTCCCATAGTAAAAGTGGTTTGTAATCATGACAATCACGTTACATCATTACATAGTATAAAACAAAGTTGGCTGTCCCCATGTATGCTTAGATCTTTAAAAGTATGCAACGGATTTTGATGCGGTTTGTTTATGTGCATAATACTTACCTGCACAATATATTCAATATCAGTACCCGTGCAAAGCTGGGGCGGGTCGCTAGTATTATATAGGTATTGGTCACGAATTACCAGTCACCCTATAATACGAGTATGTATTTGATTTCGGGCTGTTCTGATAGCACGGAGAACTCTCAATACTGCTATGCAGGATTATAAAAATTAGTTCCTAAGTGGCGTCATAGATGTCGCTACTGTAAAAAGAAGGAAAAATATTTTGATGCAGGCAAAAAATTGTCAGTTTTTTGTTTTTATTAGTTTGCGGTAGATTTAACGTCTCATTGCCTAAACAGAATGCGGTACTACTCAGATAGACTGTGACAAAATGAATTGGACATAGCTATTACTTTTACTTCTTCCTGTGTTCAAAGTAGCGCGCGAAAATGTTGCTATTGTTAAAAACCTAAACAGGCTTGGTATGTTTGGCGATAGCCAGAAGAAAGGCATTCTTACTATAGTTCAACAATTGATATAATCTGTTTAAGTGTATTATAGCTATAGTTAAGCTATTGCGAATCATAGGCAGCGGGAATTTTCGAAAAAATTGAGCGGCAATTACATTAGACCGACGACACGCATGGATTACGCCTGATATGTACGAAAAGTCGTGTCGCGTGGCGTAGATCTAACGTAGCTCTATGAGTTTTGTTGCTATATAATGTATGGACACCGACTTGCTGGATCGCCGTACGTGGCACACAAATGTGCCCAATGTAGTTCTACCTTTAACCATTAATTCTTCACCAAGAATACTACTTTATCACCGAGTGACATGGCATATAATTTCTACTTCCCTCCAGGCCAAACCGCTGGCAGAAACTAGCTAGCAATAAAATTAAAAACAAATTCCATTTTTTGTAATATATATTTTTTACAAGTTTTTATTTAGTTTCACCTGTCCCGTTGTCTGTCGTTCTGTAATCAAATCTTGCAACTTAAATTTGATCCACTTCCCGGTTTCCGATTGAGCTGAAATTTGGTATACACGTTTAGTTCGGATGACAATGCAATATTATGATGACATGGAGCTGATCTGATGATGGAATCGCGAGGTAGCCATAGGAACTCTGTAATTAAACGGCACAACCACGTCGAGTTTGGGCTCGTGTGAATCGTCTTGACGAGTTTTATTTATATAAGTATAGACCACCGCTATAAAAGCTTGTTATGAAAAAAAAATTTTTCATTGAAAACTTGTTTTGTTAAAAGATTTTGTTTGGTTATATTGTAAACGGAAGGGAAAATTTGTAAATTTATTATTTGCGGACGTATTTGTAGGACGTTGAAGAAGTAAAGAACAACGGCGAGGGAATTGTTGATGAAATTATTAAGTGTTTATATTTGTTATCATGATTTATACCTACAAAATAATATAAGTACTATTTTTTTTTCAAATTATGCTACCTAACACATGCATATGAGTAATCCACACTGTCATCTATTGGTGTTTTTATGGCATACTAGCATTTTGCCAGCTGCTTCGCCCGCGTGAAAGTAGTAGTCTCCATACACACTTTAGAACCCCATTTTACATCCCTTTACGAGCTGAATTTTAAAAAACCCTTTCTTACTGTTCGCCTACGTCATAAAAGGAAGCCTTGTGTAAAATTTCACGCTCCTAGACCCAGTAGTTTTGGCTGTGCGTTGATATGTCAGTCAGTCAGTTTCTCCTTTTACGTACTTATATATTTTTAATTATATAGATCACACTCTAAAAGGACTGAGTAATCCGCGACAAATAAGTCGAACTAAAATGTCCGTCGTTGCTATGGTTACGTGCACGCAGCCCTTAGCTCAATACAGACCCGAAATTATTTTACTGCGCCTTCACGGTCGATCGCGATTTTGTTTCAAGTTATATTTCACGTATTATATCAAGCAATCAAAAAAAAAAAATATCTCAAAGTAACATACTCCCGGCATGAAAAGTAAGTCATTATAGTATTTACAGATGTACGATGTACCTACGTAAAGAATTTTTCGCTTGAATCCTGCGACGCGACGTCAAACCAAACCCCTTACAGTTTTCATTTCGAGTACGAGCAAAAATGAACTTTGTGGTGGTTTTTTTTATGGTAGGTAAAAATGGTAGATAAAAATCATCCAATCATAAAATGGTAGGTAAAAATCATCCAATGACGAGTCCCGCTCTTGGACGGAGCGGGAAACAAGTGTCAGACTCTTACTGACTAAACAACCTACCCCGTTCCTACATCGCCATACATACCAGGGCCAGAACCTTCCTTTCAGAAACAAACCCTTGGCCCTAATTGGCTTCGACTCTTCTGCAGGGTCCTCTTCTGTCGGTTGTTAGCAACCGTAGGGTTGCTAACAACTCCTTGAGGAACTTTGTGGTGGTCAGACGGAAGTGTCTTTGATGGTAGGGTTTGTGCCCTAACTTACCTAAGGGGTGGGTTCTTTAATAACATTCCAAAGGTGGTCGCTCTAGGTAACTTAAGGAAAATATTAAGCCCATTGCCCATAAGGAAAATATTAGGTTTTGTCTCTATCAAGACCTCATTCTTCAGATTTGTAAAATCTACCAATTATCTTCTACTGAAAGCGTTGCTAATCAAATAAGGGCCATCATTTAAATACAACTCCAAAGACCCTTTTAATATCTCGAATACAAAGCCAATACTTCAATTTTAAGAATGATTTATTCAAACGGCTCCTGAATTTGATATTCAAAACGTTGTCGAAAGCTTGGATTGACGTCAAAATGGATTTTGACGAGTTTGTCACTCACTTACGATTGATGGTAATGGTGCTAGGGTTACCATATCTCACGATTTTTTAAATCGTTTCCAGATTTCTGCTGGCTTTTGCTTTTAGGATTTTGAATAAAATACAGCTTATAATATTATTTAGGCTTCTCGCCTACGTTGACTTTTTGTGTTTTGCTACTATATTTTTTTTATTAACCTTAATCATTTTTAAATACCTATCCAACAATATATCACATGTTATAGTAGAAATGAAAAAAAAAATACCTCCCTCTTTACGTGTACGGGAGTTCCCATAATAAAACATTTTTGACCACTTTTTGTTTTTGCACTTTGTTGGCGTGATTGATATACTTATATGCATATTGATAGCAAATTTCAGCTTTCTAGTGCTAACGGTCGCTGAGATTATCAGCGGACGGACAGACTGACTTGGCGAAACTATAAGGGTTCCTTGTTGACTAGGGAACCCTAAAACGATAATATTACGAGGCTACGATCGTTTTAAATTATTAAATACGTTTAAGAGAAAATTCTCTAAACGGTAAAAGCTCAGGATTTTCTAAAGGAGGCCTTTTCTCCTGATTTTTTCATTTGGTAACCCTAACTGAAATCCTTTTTAGGCCAATGATACTGGACTTCAATTTAATTTAATGTTTTCAGAATTGAGGCTAAATGTTCGTACAGACCTTGGGAATACTAATTAGTAAACTTGGAAATTAAGCTGTGAAAGTTGAAAGTTGGATATACTCGTATCTTGATTCAGAAGATATTTGTTTTGATCTTGAAACATTGAAATCTATAAAAGCGAAATACCACTCACTAATTGACATTTTGAATACCGTAATTAGAACATACACACACATAACACTTGAAAACGTTCAGAGAAGGGCAACAAAAATGATCCATACCGTTCGCAATCTATCTTACGAAGAGCGTCTTCAGGAACTTGACCTTACCAATCTGGAACAACGTAGACAAAGGGGTCGGCTTATTGAGACTTATAAAATACTCACAGGACATTATGATGTGCCCAGCCTTCAAGACTTTTACACACTGAATGCCAATAAACATTTACGAGGACATTCGCTCAAGTTGTGGGGAAATGCATCCAGAAAAAAGCCTTTAAAGCAATTTCTACCTAACCGAGTTGTAACAGCATGGAACTGGCTCCCGGAAAGTGTTGTGAAAGCTCCTACGTTGAACAGCTTCAAAAATCAATTGGACAAACTAAATATCTCCAAACTATATGAAACACACGCATCAGCTTGTAGCTGCTAGTGTGTCTTACCAAATAATAATAACATAATGAAAGACAATAGGTGTGCGTTTGCTTGTGGCTCAAAAGTTTAATCACGAAATCTCAGAAACTATGACGCCTACAAACTTAAAATTTGGCAGGTAGGATCCTTATACGGTTTTTTTACGGTAGGTTAAAATCATCCATTGACGAATTTCTCTGTTGGGCGGAGTGGGAGACAGTGTCAGACTGTTACTGACTAAACAACTTAACCCGTTCCTTCCTTGCCTTTATACCAGAACCCCGGTAATACGTTTTCGCTTCGACACTTGGTCCCAGGAGGCTTTGACCCTGCTAGGCCCTTGTTGGTTTTAGGACATCCCGGATTCATTACGTTACGATGTTTTGAGAGCAGTGGAGATTTGGGGATGAAATTAATTACATAAAGTAATGCGCCTGCTGGGTTTGAACGCGTGACTCGTAAGTCAGTGAGGCCTTTAGGACTGTTCTACCACAGCTCTCAACTTATATTAGAATTTTGAAACAAATAAATTTCAGTGTTCTGAGTGTGAGTTGTTTTTACGTCGAAGCATTTAGCACATTGGTTCTCTGCGCTCCGATTGGAGCTCTCCAAACTCTTTAAGTATTCATTATTTGGAGAGCACCGAACGTCATAAACGTGTCGATAGCATTAACGTAAAACAACTCACACTAGACACTCTGAAAACAAAAGAGTTGTTATAAAAAATCGTCACATGATTCCGACTGCAGAATTACATTCATCTCGTAAACCATTATAAATCAATTACCTTTGTGGTTGCAATCATCCAATTGTGTCTCTAGCTTTTTCTGTTTGGCGAGGATTCGTTCTAGGGTTTTGTACAACGTCGCTTGCTATGTTTTTCTGGTTCTCTAATCGACGTAACCTTTATTTAAGTTTGGTTTTAAGGTTCCGTACCGCGAAAGGAAAAACGGAACACGTAGAATCACTTTGTTATCCCTCGGTCTTTGTCAGTCAAGACCCTGCATCTCGGCAATGCGTAGAGGTATAGCGGTAAAATTCAAACCGTGTACTCAGGTCTGCACCTCTGCAGTCCCTTGAAGGAATGGAACGGAAAAAGATATGGCCGTTTATGTCGCAAAAAAAACGTATATTTCGATACTCAGAGGCATCAAAATTTGAGGATACTTTCCATTGACCTAGAACCCCCATTATTGGTATGAAGCAAGGTATTATACTACAAGTATAGGAATAAATTATTTAATAAAAAAAATTATATAAAAAAAATTTCGTCATTCAATTCGGGAATCTAATCTATCTACACTAATCTACACTTCTACACTAATATAATAAAGAGGTAAAGTTTGTTTTTTTGTTTCTTTGTTTTTTTGTTTGTAGGAGGTAATCTCTGGAACTACTGGTCCGATCGGAAAAATTTTAGCAACAATTGAAAGCTGCTTTAGTCCTGAGTGACATGGCTATATTTTATGTACGCAAGCGAAGCCGCTGACAAAGGTTAGTTATTTAAATAAAGCGTTTGGTACGGAATTCTCAGTGTGCAAGTCCGACTCGCATTTGCTAAGTTTTTATTTATGAATGTTTTTCTTTTATTTATTTCAGGTATGTACCGGTTTTATCAAGATGTATTACGTCTTACGCTGTTATGTAATGGTAAGTAGAAGTGTACTGACGACCTGACCGAACTCATGTCGAGTCACTCGCACATCAATGCCTTCCATGAACATCAAGGATTTCCTAATTTCAACCTCCTAAGGGGATGAAACGGGGTTCCAAAGTTTGTCTGAAGAATCTACTTACACACAGGCGAAGCCGCTAGTAGCAGCTAGTTAATATTAAATTATATAAGAAACTAACACTGTATCATCAGGTGGGATCGCAGTCAAGCAGGCATTAGTTTACATCGAATAAAAAAAAAAGAAACTGTAACAAGCATAAAATGTGTCAGCTCAACGCTTATAACAAGATATCGTTACTAAACGACTTGTCTGCGACACTTCGACAACTATGCACTTTTGCTAATCTTGCAATCCTATTACTGTTAAAGGGGAATTTGCATACGATCGGTACACTTACGTAGTCAAGTAAAAAATAATGATACCATAATATCTTCGCTAAAGGTGGGGGCCTTCCTCACTCGCCTATCGCCAACATCGCCCATAGTTTAAAAACTGGTTGCGTTGTTGAAAGCAATCCAAAGTGATTTTTGATGCAAAAGTAATGCGAAAATAGAGACCAATATAGACCAGTAGAAATAGAAACACCCGAGAACTTTTTTGGCATTCGGTAATTCTACGATTTACTCTATTCGAGTGAATTTCACAAAACTTGTTTCAGGAAATACGTGTTTTAATTAAACCCTTAAGGATTTTTAAATAAAAAGACATCATTTAGAATCTATAGACCTCTATAGACTGACTGGCTTCTATAGACTTCTTCTTTTGGGTTCCATAGGCCTTATATACCCTTACAGTTTTGACAAGTCTGTCTGTCCGTCCGTGGATAATCTAAGCCGCTGTTAGCACTAGAAAGCTGGAATTTGGTATCGTATTTGTCAAAACGGTGAAGGAAAACATCGTGAGGAAACCGGCATGTCCTAGAACCAAAAATTCGAAGACATGTGACATCCACCAATCCGCATTGGGCCCGCGTGGTGGATTATGGCCTATTCCCTCTCCTACAGAGGAGGCCTGTGTCCCAGCAGTGGAAACATTAAAAAGACTGATGATGATGATTAGGGCACCTCAATCAAGGTTACCTAAAACCAAACAAAGGCAGTAATCCTAACATGCGTTAAATACGTTTGTTGTGAACCTCCACCATCGTGGGATGTCGACCGCACCGTTATCGTATACAATGGTGCAGTTGTAGTGTTTCCGCGGTTCCACCGTGTTAAGGTCAGATCCGGTTGATAGTGAAGATGTAATTAAAAGGAAATGAGGCTGACTTACGAACGAATGAGTCTATCGATTGAGTGTCGTTGAGGGTTCACTGCTAATGGTCTGGATACAAATTAATTTTGGACCTTTTTTTTTGATTACTTATGTTTTTGCGGCCTACCCAAATATCGCTTCTTTGATATTGTCATGTCGTTAAGCTCCTTAGTAGTCCTGATTTGAGCTACACGAGTACTGACAAATGCTTGCACTGACTGGACAGGTCCACTCAGAACTATGTGGTTTTTTCTTCAAAAGACCATCTCAGACTCCAATCTGCATGGTTCTCATATGATTTGACCATTACATGTTTGTGTATGGACTTTAAAAGAGACTTTGACTCCTAAGTTTGTTTCGGTGTTTCTTGTCAGGGTAGTCAGCTAGGAAACACCGGCTTCATCTAGTTTCAAAGGACGAAAAAAAAATTGACTTGTAAAAGAGTTTGTAAAAACCTATTTACAAAATAAAAATCATTTATGATTTCTTAGTTCATGACTCGTAAACATATCGGGTCAACTTAGGATGGATGAAATGACGATAAGTTAGACTGTAAAAAAGACGGTTAAAAAAATTCCATGTAGTAGGGAATGTTAAGATGGATATAGTGAGAAATTAGTATGAATCAGAGACGTCATAAGTTACGTTTTTATTTGACAAGGTGAAGAGGAATCGTTTGTTTTGGTATGGCCATATAAAGAGGACGGTTGGTGCGCTAAAAGAGTTACGAATATAAATGTGGATTGATGAACTCAAGGAGAGAGAGGCCGAAAAAACATGGGTGGGTTGTTGGGGAGTGATATAAAAGGAAAAGGAGATAGTGATAGTATGACGTGCGCCATGGAAGAAGGGAAGAAAATGAGATGTTGCGTTATTTGGGGATAAGAGCAGGAAGATGATAATGAGTTTGGTGGTGGTACGATGATATGACCGATGATGGAGCACATCGAAAAACTTTCATCAAAATGTACAAGCAAATACAAAGAGCAGTAGATACGATCGGTCATACAGAGTGGTGCCGTTATGTCTCGTAGCGGTAATTAGTTACGCCTGTGTGACGCTCACGATGCCCGCACACATGCACATTTCTTTACACAAGAGGTTATAAAGTAGTTTACGCAGATGATAACGTGTGATAGCGAAAACAAAAGATTTGTTGGAAATTGAAGATGTTGATATTACGTTTTGGGTTTTTTAAGGCGATCTAGGTTGATGTGGGTGTCAGAGTTTTACTGAATAAAACCCATTCTTATGTTTCTTCGTTGCCTTGCATTCCAGGGTGTCGGTTTTTCCCTTCAGAAGCGAACCTATAACTTCAGAGGCTACGCTCCTGCTGGGTATCTATTTCTGTCGTTATTTTTTTTTTGGGTGTTTAATTATTAATATTTTTTTTGTTCATTTTTATTTAGTCGTTATGGTTGTGATTATGAAAATGAATACAGATTTTGATCCTTCGGTCCCAATGACAAATAAAAATTGTCCATGAAATGAGTTGCGTTTGCCTTAAAACCCTAAGTATCGAAGTATTAGTTCTATTTGTTTTAAGCTTGGTTATTTTTTTTTTTACTTGCAATAAACTAGTGCTTGACTGCGATCCCACCTGATGGTAAGCAGTGATGCAATCGTTGATGGTAAGGCGCACTAGTTTATTAAGTTTATTCTTATTCTTCTTAATTACTTAGTTTATTAGATATATTCACTAATATTTATCTTTCATTGTATGACGCAATAAATCCTACGTATAGACAGTATAGACGTCCATGAATCGTTTCCAGGATGTCCTTGCTTATTTTTGGAGATGTTCTCAACCATTCCTCTCGTATTGATCTCTTTAGATCTTTTCCAAGTGTTTAGTGACGGTTTCCGGGTTGTATTGAAAGATGGCTGCTAGGATTTTATCTTTTCATGTTTGTTTTTTTATAGAGGAAAATGAAAGTTGCGAATTTGTCTTGATGAGACGGTAGTCAAATTGGAGCCTCTTTGAATGTTTTTATTTTTATTTGTAACAAGGAGATTGGACGCTCCGTATGATTATAATAAATCTTTAATTGGTTAGGTCCGCATTTGTACTTTTGTATGCATAAAAAAAAGTAGTTCGTAAACGACAAATCACTTACGAATTAATTCATTTGTAAAATAACTAGCGTGTGTCGCGATATTTTACAACCTAACGGCGTGTATAGTCAACGTATCAATGTAAAACTGCAGTTATTATTTGTTATTTCCATCGACTTACATGGCTATTTCACTTTTTATCCAATTATTAAAAAAATGCATTAAATTATTAAATAATTATAACACTGAACGTAAAAACCTTAACGCTACGCGCTGCAGATTTCATTATTAATTAATGATAATTAAAATTGAATCTTTCCGAGCGCGCAGTCCCTGAACGGATGGAAATTAAAATAATGATTGCAATATGAATTTTACACGGAATATATTTTCAATATTCAATTTGGATATCAAATTGTTGGTATCGCTGTTTCGTTACTAGGTCGTATATTATCATAATTTTAGCCCGAGTGGTAACGGATCCGATAACCCACCCAGGCGCATTACTCTGTGTAATTTTGTTCATCACCACTGCTCTTAAAATGGTGAAGGAAAACATCGTAAGAAAACCGGCATGTCTTAGAACCAAAAAATCGAAGACATGTGACATCCACCAATCAACACTGGGCCCGAGTGGTGGATTATGGCCCATTACCTCCCCTGGATAGGATGCGTGAGTTCCGGCAGTGGAAACATCATAAGGCTGAAACTATGCTATATTCAGGTTTCGCATATATTAAAAACTAATGTTGTATAGTGGTACCAATCTTTATGCTGAGTGCGAGTTGTTTTTACGTTAACGTGATCGAAACGTTAGCGTTTTTGACTCTCTGGTAGGTTAAAGAGCTTAGATCGGGCCAATCGGAGCGCCGAACGTCACAAACGCGTCGATCACGTTAGCGTAAAACAAACTCACACTATGCACTTAGTGTGCTTAGTGCGAGTTATTTTACCGTTAACGCGATCGAAACGTTTAGCGTGTTTGGCTCTCTGATTGGTTAAAGAGCTTGAAGCGGGCCAATCGGAGCACTGAACGTCACAAACTTGTCAATCGCGTTAGCGTAAAACAAACCCACACTAAGCGCTGCGCAAAATCAACTCGCAAGATTATTACCCACAAAATAACGTCCTTCTTTTACGACACCAAAGGAAGTGATAACAGACTGGCAGAGACTAGAAATATTATGATTATAATCGTAAAATATTTATCTAAGAACCGTCATCCTAACTTTTATGTAGCTGTGCAGTTTGCTTTACGATATCAATCTCGATTAATCTAGTGGCTTTGGTCTAGTTGGCAGGAATTATAACGATTACACCCCGTTACTATAACAGTATCCCAAGACAGTATGAAAGCACATTACCAGGTCTCTGGGATCAAGGCAAGGAAGGAACAGGGTAGGTTGTTTAGTCAGTAAGAGTCTGACACTGTTTCCCGCTCCGTATAAGGGTGGGATTCGTGATGGATGATTTTTACCAACCATAAAAATAAGCCAGGGTGCGGCGGGCATTGTTCCCGCGCGTCTCGGAGTTATCAGCAAACCGTAGGGAACCTGCAGAAGGGTCGAACCAACTGAGGCCAAGGGTTCGCGTCTGAAAGGAAGGCTCTGACCCTGGTATAAATGTAGGAACAGGGTGGATTTTTTAGTCAGTAAGAGAGAGTCTTACACTATCTCCTGCGCCATCCAAGGATGATCCATTGGATGACTTTTAAATTTTTTACCTATCGAAAAACAAACCCAATCCAGGGTTGCAGATTGTATGTGTATTTGCTACTGAATGGACCGCACACAACTTGGATGTTACTTTGAAAATAATCTATATATCTATGTATATAAGTATATAAAATGAGAAATTGACTCACTGACATATCAACGCACATCCGAAACTACTGAGACTAGGAGCGTGAAGTTTTGCTCAAAGTTTCTTTTTATGACGCAGGTGAGCACTTAGAAAGGATTTCCCAAAATTCATATCCCAAGGGAATGAAACGAAACGGGGGTCCAAAGTTTGTATAGAGAAACATATTTTCACGCGGGTGAAGCCTCTGACTAGTTATATTAATTTAGTAGAAACTTACTGATAGAAAGGAATAAAAACTTTTTAATTATGGGGTAGAAAATCTTGTAAAAAACATACAATTAATGCTTACGATGTTCTTTCTCATGACGCTTGATATGAACCCATCGTTATTCGGATTGCCATCACACCATAAAGGTGTTACCGCCAACGTGCCAACCAAATTGGCATACCCATACAGCACCCAATCAAACGAACCACGTTTTACAATGTTCCTAACCCACTTTGCATGCAGTACCGTAAGTAGGCCGGTGCTAGCGGTGGCCAGGTTCAGGGCGTAATTCTTGAAAGGGCAAGAAATTAACTGCCAGGGCCAATTGTTGTTTGACGTACAATTAATATCTGTTATTTGTCGTGTACTTAATATGGGTATATATATGCGTTCCACAAGTAGTGCTGAGTGGCAACCGCAAAAGGTAGCGGGCTTACGGATGACGAGCATTGGGTAGTTTGCTGTCCGATCACGGTGTGTAATTACGGTTTTCGAAATGTTTTGGCATCATTGATTAAATTTTGCGAAAATGTCTCTTAATGAATTCTCGCTTTAAAACGACGATATTCTTTTCATTTATATAGGGTGACTGATAATTAGTGACCGATACTTAAACACGTGATTGTACCTTGTCATGATAACAAAACAACTTTTTATGTTCGCCTAACTGGTCAAAATGAATTTGGTGATTTTTTTCGCGATGTCAGGTTTGTTCGCATTGTAAAAATTGTTTGTGGTCATGACTACATTCACGTGTTAGTTAAAAGTTAGTGTGGGTGAAATTAAATGTTTTTTCTATGGGCGTAGTTACAGAAGTTCGCACCAGGCGTATGAAACGCTATTTACGGCACTGTTTGTATGTTATTCGCTACTTCGTACCCAATCGTGCCGTTCAGCAGTTTGCTCGGTTTAATTCTGTATCTAAAATATTTTGACGCATTGCTTTGTTTTTAGGTTAAGGAGGTGTGAGTGCGAAATTAGATTTTGCAATCTGCTTAGTAAATAAAATAACATGAATTCTGATAAGTGTGTGTTTATTGTTCGCTCACGCATTTCAAGCTACGTATTTGACGGCGCAGTGCCAATAACTCCTAACTGTCGTATTTAATTATTATAAACTTTATTGTACACCTTATAATGTGAACAAGGTGAACATTTATAAAATTACCTAAGTGTACGATGGGCGGTATTATCGCACAGGGCAATTTCTTATGCCCGGGTCACACTTATGAGAAATGCGTTAATTATCGCGATAATGGGCGTTAACCGTAGGTGTAGCCACGACTTAACGCAATAATTTGACAACGCTACGGGCACAATAGAATAACAATAGGTACGAGTATGCGACCGCCGGCGTTCGCTCGGGGCTCAAGAGTTTACATAACACGAAATACTTGATGTCAAGTGCGACGGTAATGTCCTAACTCCAACGTAAAGCCGGATGCGCGTGGAGATGTGGAGATGCAACGCCGGGGCGAAGATCCGCTGCCCGAACATGTCGAGGCGTGGCGGAAGGAGCTCCGGCGAGATCTCATGGTGAAGTGGAAACAGCGACTGTCGCAACCCAGCGCTGGGCACACTGTAATCTCAGCGGTAGTGCCCCTCTTTGAGGCGTGGCTGGATAGACCTCACGGCGTCCTCACTTTCCGCATGACGCAGGTTCTCACCGGACACGGGAAGTTCGGGAGATTCCTGCACCGGATTCGTGCGGAAGAGACGTCCTGCTTGGGAAGAGCATCGCCGTGTCCTCGTGGGGGTGATCGGCGGCGGTGACCTCTCGCGCCGGGCCCTGGTTCAGGCCATGGTCCGCAGCGAAGAGGAATGGCAGGCGGTCGCCTCCTTCTGCGAAGCAGTAATGCTCGTAAAGGAGGAGGCCGACCGCATAAGGCAAAGGCAACGGCGTACTCGCCGTAGCCGTCGCCGCCGCGATCCTTCCGATATCCGGCCACCGTAGACACTGGCTCGCGGACGGTGAGCAATGGGTAGCTCGCCGTCCGATCGTCTGGTAAGACCGAGTCCAAGTCGTCAACGGCGCGCACCGTTCCCGCGCGCCTCAAGGAGTTGTCAGCAAACTGCAGGGGCCCTTCAGGGTCGAAGCCTCCTGGAGCCTAGAGGGTATGTGCAAACTGTCACCTCGACTCCAGACATAAGGCAAGGAAGGTTCGGGGTAGGTTTTTTAGTCAGTAAGAGTCTGACACTGGTCTCCCGCTCCGCCCAAGAGCGGGTTTCGTCATTGGATGATTTTCACCTACCATAAAAAAAAAAAAAAAAAACGTAAAGCCGGATTTGCCCAATTGTTCGATCGGAGCAAATGGCGAAGCAAATGTGTGTTCAAGGGAGTTGCCATGAAGTGTTGAAAATGTCAGTAGTGCGAGTGAGAGAGGAGCTATTCACTTTATAGAGCTCCATCGTCTTAACTGTACAGTTTAGGTCGTCAAATGGGTCGTATTAAGGCGTATCTAACAGTGACAAACGTAAAGACCCATACTAATCATCATTTCAGCTGAAGGACATAGGTCTCCCCCAAGTATCCAAGTATAAAGAAATCTTTTACTGAACTTTTCTAACAAAAAATAAAATAAAAAACAAAATTTATGGCCAAATAAATTTCTTAAAAATTTGTGAAAAAACGATAATTAAGAATTTTTCAAGGTCAGCAAGTTGTACAGACATTATTAGACCCCTTAAGCGCCGATTGCACGGCGCTTAAGGGGTCTTCAATTTAATCAACAAATTCTTCGAACTTATAAATTCTAGCTATAGTTCTTTTTTTAATTCTAGACTATGATTTGACAACTTAGAATATCACACTCTAGAAATATGTTCCCAATTTTATGGGGTTTGACATTTTAAGTTGTCAAATTGTAGTCTAGGATTAAAAAACGAACTATAGGACTTTAGAAGAGGTTTCTAAATTCTTTAAAATTCTCCTCACGTCCTTTAATAGTGTTTGTTGTAGAAAATTTCCAGCTACCGTCAGAATGTGGGTGTGTCAGTCTGAGCCAATACTTTATCCATCGAATTGCGTACATAGTTGCGATATTTGAATCCCTAGACGCCTTGCGTAGACACGTCGTCG
This sequence comes from Mythimna loreyi, assembly GCA_029852875.1. Taxonomy (NCBI): domain Eukaryota; kingdom Metazoa; phylum Arthropoda; class Insecta; order Lepidoptera; family Noctuidae; genus Mythimna; species Mythimna loreyi. The sequence continues at coordinate 14,609,510 of CM056801.1, read as the reverse complement.
TCTTGTTGAGTCGATCGCTAAAGCATGAGCCACACGCACGTAAACCAACGCACTAAAAGAGCTTGTCTTGTGAGAGCTTGATTTGACTCCACGGTTTGTGTTTCTACCCACGATTTACCTCTTGTGGGTGCTGAAACTTCTGAATACGGAGTCGGCACTCGTGGTAGAGTCCATCTCAATTTTTCTAACTCTCCTTTCGCAGGTACCTGCGAAAGGAGAGTTAGGAAGAGATTGCTTTAGAAATAAGCATCACCTCTGTACCTATTTTTCCGTTTCCCTCTTTACTTTTATTCTTATGTGTGTACATAAATAGTTAAATAAATAAATCTGTGCCTACGTTAGATAGACGATAAATAAATAAATATTGCAAGCATGCTACTAATTACAAAACTTGGCCCTGGTTTTTTTTATGGTAGGTAAAAATCATCCAGCGAATGCCCTTGTGCTGAGTGGGAAATAGTGTCGGACTCTTACTAACTAAACAACCCACCCCGTTCCTACGTTGCTTTTATACCAGGGCTAGAACCTTCCTTCCAAACGCGATCCCTTGGCACCAGTGGGCTTCGAGCCTTCTGCAGGGTCTGTACGGCACTGCCTATAATGCATATAAGGTTCCTTGGTGAGATCTCGGCTTACCTCCACAGATTTTGTTGCGACCTCTGCGGATCTTATCCACGCGCCAATATAATCGCAAATTAGCCACTATTGTCGAAACTGGAATTGGAAAAACGCGTGCACCATCCATTGAAGGACAAATCTGAGTCATGATTAGCCTGCCAGTGTATTAGTTAGTGACTCTGACTGCTGGGTTCGATTCCCACCCAGGACAAACACAAGTGACATTTATCTATCATCATCATCATCATCAGCCTTTTTAATGTTCCCACTGCAGGGACACAGGCCTCCTCTCTGGGAGAGGGGCATTTATCTATAATATATATGTATTTAGAAATGTGTCAGTATATTTATCAGTTGTCTAGTACTCATAACACAAGCTCTGCTTAGCTTGAGACTAGACGGCATTGTCTGGAAATTGTCAATAAAAAACAAGTTTTCAATGAAAATATTTTTTTTTCATAACAAGCTTTTACAGCGGTGGTCTATACTTATATAAATAAAACTCGTCAAGAGGATTCACACGAGCCCAAACTCGACGTGGTTGTGCCGTTTAATTACAGAGTTCCTATGGCTACCTCGCGATTCCATCATCAGATCAGCTCCATGTCTGCATAATATTGCATTGTCATCCGAACTAAACGTGTATACCAAATTTCAGCTCAATCGGAAACCGGGAAGTGGATCAAATTTAAGTTGCAAGATTTGATTACAGAACGACAGACAACGGGACAGGTGAAACTAAATAAAAGCTTGTAAAAAACATGTGGATTACACAGCTGTCCACACGGATTGAAACAAGCAAGGTCACTTCTTGCCCCGCTGGATTACATTCATGTGGCCCATGCTTTACTGGGCACAGAACTGGTATATGCAGTCTGTGACTACGTGATACTCATTCACCGTAATCGTTGTGGTCTTAACTGTATCTGCTTATGTTTGTTTTGTAATGCGATATTTAACGAGTTGGCGGTTTTCGTGCGTATGGGGAATTGGACGGCCGATTATTATTAGACTAGTACCGTTATGATGTTACGATTTTACGAATGCTGGACTTAGTCAATTCAATCTGTTTGTGTAATATCTATGTTAGGCTTTTTTTTAATTTTTAAGGGTGGAAACACAAAATGTATTAGAATAGAATAATACTTTATTGTACACCAAAAAAGTAACAATTTCACAGAAACTTATATGAATGGGTACAAAGGCGGTATTGTCGTGTATTTGTCGTTCTGGGCAGGACACGTCTGCCGCATGCCCGACAAACTGTGGGTTAAAGTAACACAAAGTTGGTGCCCTGAGATAGTGCAACGGGGTCGCGGCAGACCACGAAGGAGATTTCGAACAATAAGTACGATATCGAGAATCACATCCCCAGAAAAATGTATGGCATTACACATTTTAACTGCCATACAGCCTAAAAACAGAAAAAGGAAACATTATTTGACATGAATGCGTTTTTTTTTTAATTCATAAGTATGTATAATTGACATAATATACGTATACATAATTTATTTATAAAAACGTTATGCACAAAATATGTACAAAGGCGGACTTAATGCCATAGGCATTTTCTGCCAGTCGACCGCTGGCAGAAAATGCTGCTCATAATCTCATCAACTTTAAACTGAAATATCTCCAATACGAGGATTTCATTTAATAATGTCGAAGACAAAAGTACATATGTATGGCTTTGGCATATTTAACATCAACAATCCGCCAACAGAAATATCCCAGCAAAATTTTGTTCGAAACTTCACCATAATCCTTTAGCATCCAGAAAATTTTAATACACATTATAACTACTTACTACAGCAAAACGAGGTAAAACTCTGCATATTAATAAGCTCTGGCTTGCATTTTATAACTTAATTAATTAACTTTACCACAATTTGCAAGTGGGCGAGGATCTAACGTAACTGTAATAAAAACGGGGTCCAATAAAAAGCAGTGGTAACGGCCCCGACTTACGTGTCGTAGATCTCGGGTTCAAACCCAGCCAGGCGCATTACTTTGTGTAATTTATTTCATCACCACTGCTCTCGAAACGGTGAAGGAAAACATCGTGAGGAAACCGGCATGTCCTAGAACCAAAAATTCGAAGTGACATGTGACATCAACCAAACCGCACTGGGCCCGCTTGGTGGATTACGTCCCATTCCGTCTGTTAGAGAGGAGGCTTGTGTCCCTGCAGTGGGAACATTAAAAAGGCTGATGATGATAATGATGAATTAACTTTACCACAATTTGCATCTCCTGGAGCCGAGGGTTGGTGCGAAAGCGTTATACTGAGGCTTTGGGAATGAGGCAAGGGAGGAACGGGCTAGGTTCTTTTGTCAGTAAGAGTCTGACACTTTCCTGCTTCGCCCACGAGCGGGACTCGTCATTGGATGATTTTTACCTACCATAAAAAAAAAACACAATTTGCATCGAGTGGGTGAGCATGTAACATAACTGTATTATGAACGGGGATCCAATATAAAACGGTATAGAACAATAAAACTGCCAGTTTAGAATTTAATACCAGACGAACAAGTTATATGCGGGTCAACACTAGTCAATTTATTGTTTCGATTTGTCTTTGAGAATTAGTCATTTAGGATTGCGTACGTAAAGAGTAAAAACGGGATCGTGTGGATAAAACTCGTCTGTGACGACAGTATCTTATTATCTCTGAAAACTAGACAGTTGACATTTTCACAGAATAAGAATATGTATTGCTGTTGCTACTAAAGCAGAATGAAATAAGTTATGTTTCAAAGGTCGTAAAGATACGGAACCCTTCATACGCGAGCCCGACTCGCACTTAGCCGGTTTTTATGGTAACCACTACAAATAAGAAAATAAAAAACTTTTACAAATCAGTTTCAGTACCACAATACGGAACAAGCCCTACAGACGACTCGGGCTTAACAAGTGACCTACAAATCAGGGATTATTAAATCCGTACACTTGACGACATAACAGCTTAATCTAATTTGAGACGCGTTTCAACAACACTACTGGTAAACGGGTCAGTGTATCAACGGTAATTATGAGCTTTCTGAGCTAAGGCGTAGCGTGGACTAATTTAAATTAAATTAAATTAAAATTCGTTTATTTCGGATAACAAAGATCCATAAAATTACAAATAAATTACAATGAAAAACATGTCAAAGATTTAGAAAAAATAATTACAATTTCATTAACTTCATTAAAATAAAATGTCAGAATAATAAATTAAAAACAAAAGTCAGCATAAATTAAAATAAAATCATCATAAAATTGCAATATAATCAAAATAAAATCATATTAAATTCAAATAAAATCAAAATTAAATCATAATAAAAATCAAAATTAAATTAAAATTAAATCATAATAAAAGTTCAAATAAAATTAAAATTAAATCACAATAAATAATTTAGACGTGGGCCAAAGCGTATGAGCGAGGCATTTTTGAGACAGCGACGGTCGCAACCCAATGCTTAGACTACATCGTCGCTTACTAACAGGTGAAATAGTGGTCAAAGGTGAGCATATCAATATTAAAAATCCTCATGTCCAGTTACAAATCAGGTTCAGTCCCATAGTAAGGAACAGCTCTGTTATTGAGGCTTACCACGACCTCTTGACGCGATTTTTTACGTCTTAAGCTGAATTTTTAGTGAGATGGAGTTACATAGGGTTTACAGCTCCATCCATGTTTCTCGCTCGCTTGACTGTCATTTGAATACGTCATGGTGGCCTTATCAGAACGAATATAATTAAACAGATGATCGAAGATTTAAGGCGATTAACACACCGGTACCGTTGTCACACGGTTGTTGGTACCGCGCTCCGCCGCGGAAAGTGGCGGTTGTGAAGCAGTTTTCGTCCGCTCTACTGCGCGGTCGGGCGGTCCACGTGTGTTAGGCATCAAAGGATTTATTAGAGACCAGTGCGACATGAGATCTTCACCGCCTACCGCGGCAACTGTAGGGGCTCTTCAGGGTCGAAGCCTTCTGGAGTCGAGGGTTGGTGCGAAAGCGTTATACCGGGGCTTTGGGAATAAGGCAAGGGAGGACAACGGGGTAGGTTGTTTAGTCAGTAAGAGTCTGACACTGTTTCCCGCTCCGCCCACGAGCGGGATTCGTCATTTGATGATTTTTACCTACCATAAAAATAATAAAAAAAACCGCCTACCGCGGCGGTGCGCGGTGCTGTTCAAGTCTAATTTTGCTTCAACCAGAAACAAGAAGAACACATAACAACACAGTTTTCGTGTCCATAAATATAAATCAAAGTGTCTGAAGTAAACTTCATTTCCTTGCAAAACTGATGGGAATATTATGTAAGTCCCATATTATGTAGATCCCGGAACAATATCACGCTGAATATTGTTATTCTGTTTAGGATGCATTTGTCTTTACGTTGAAGAGATGAAAATTTTCATAAAGTCTTGTAAGCATGCCAAGCTTGTAAACATGCTAAACCTTGTTTGCTTAGCTTTTTTTTATTTATCATTTTACCCAAAAAACATCATCTGTTGAAGATGGGTCTTCTTTGCTCCTAAGTGTCGCCGCAATGACCGGTCTTCTGCTTCTTGTATCCACCGGTTTCCAGCGATCCTCATCAGGTCTTCAGCCTGTCTTGTGGAAGTACTACCAACGCTGCATCTTTCAGTCCGTGGTCGTCATTCCAGAACTCTTCAACCCCATGTAACTATATCTTCGCGGCAGAAGTCTTTTGATGATTTCTCTACAAAATAACAGAGTCTTGTTAGCAGCCTAAATCTGGTCGGTCCAATATTTGTTTGGTGTCATCTGTAGTATCAAATTCATGTATCCGCATACAGGTATTTTATTTTTAAATAAACATTGTATTGTTGTTTTGACACATCCGATTATAATGAAAGTTGACCCGTTTTTTTTGTGAGGTGGTAAAAAACACTTAAAGAGTTAAGAAAAACACCTTTGTCCTTTAGTTGCTTTCTGCAGTCCAAGTATGCTATTTTCTAAGAAAACAGCATTGAGCGCAACGCTGGCCGCAACGACGAGGTCCAAATAGGTACATTGAATTGACATTCATTTGTCTAGGTCCTTTAGATTGTTTATCCTATGTACCAGTTTCCATTTTGTTGTTGCGGTCAGCGTTGCGCTCTAGGCTGTTGCTCGAAAATAGCACAACAGGGCCATGGGCCATGCATTACTCTGCGGGACTTTTTGAAAGAGTTATTTCATGATATAACTCTTTCAAAAAGTCCCGCAGAATAATGCCCTAACATACATAGTTGGAACAAGGCTATATAAACGAAGGTAAAACAGTAAGTACTGTAAAGACATTTTCACTAACAACATTGTATTTAATGTTTCTGAAATATAAAAACTTGCTTATTCTAAGGTACCTACCGTTCTGCTTCTGATTAATCATAGTCAAAGTCAAAATATTTTATTTCACATAGGCCTACATGGGCACTTGTAAAACGTCAGAAGCTAGTGCACGATAATAGTCAATCGATAGCGAGGCTAAATTTAAATAAAGGGTAAATTTAAATTACTCACTAATAGCAGACGACATTGCAAATTTTTATTATGGGAGTTGGACCAAGTGCAGTGAACACAGTGCAGTTTTATTCCTCCAGCCAACAACAATCAATAAACTAAAGCGCTGCAAAATCAGTCCCAGTCAAGAAGAAATAGATATTTCACAACAAAACAAAAATCGTTTTGTTATGAAATTTTCCAAAAGTACTTAGCTTAATAATAGTTATTATCGTAATTGATTACTATATAATAAGTATATAAATTGGTCTAAAAAATGCAGTAAATTCTAAATCGCGAGTTTTTTTTTTTAATCTTAAAGTCATAATCAGAGATGTTCCAATAATCTTAACTTTTTTTTATTTTATTTGTTTTTAGTGGTTTTAGTCGTAATTGGATCTTCAGCTTCATTATAACTAACTTGTGTCTGACACTAGATACTAAACTAAGGCTTTTAAGGATCTATTGCATACAAAATTTATAAATCTTAGCTTTGTAGACGACATTCCAATAAAAGATGCCATATAAAATATATCGTTGCTGTCATTTAAGTTATCTGGTCCAAGTGCCATCGTCGTCGGCTTTTCATGTTTTCTTGTGACTGCATTAAATTGTTCAACATTTAATTTGTGTTTGCTTTCCTTGTATCTCTTACTGATATTGCTGACTTCTTCTTTAACAGTTAACAAGGTATCTTCAGGTTTTCCAGTATCTCCATACTTCTTATAAACTAGTGCTCGTTTGAGATAGTTCTGAAGGCTATGGAACCTAGCAACATTGTTATTACCTCGTTAATAAGATTACTGCACATGAGCTTCGCGTCGACACGTTCTATTCCTGTTAGATTAACGAGAATTTCTAATACGTGTTCCATTTTGACCTAATTACGGCATCGCTGCCAAATTGGATAATCTTCTGCTCTTCTATTAGCACCAATTTATATTAAAAGAGTTCTTGCTGTGGTCAAAATATTTACGGCAGCTTGGCAAACTATTAGTTTGGTATTTCGTATACATTGTCATAGGTATACTTTGTTGATGATACAAAAGATACTTACGATATAAAAGAATAAGGTTTTAATGTGCCTTTTTTTAATGAAAATGTCATAGAATTCTCTGCCGGGGTCTGTGTTAAAGAACCTTATGTTGTAGCTACCAAGAAGATAGCTACAACATAAGGTTCTTTAAATCAAAAGTGAATACTGTGAATAGGATTAGTAATCGTAAACCAGTCAATAATGTAAAAAAGAAAGAAATAAATGATATTGTTATTTATTATGCAAATACATTAAAAAAAACACACACACATCACTTTATTAGTTAATTTAAACTAGATGAGGCCGAAGTTGCCTAGTTGACTACCCTTAGAAAAAATTACGAAATAAACTCAGGGGTAACTTACGAAACATATATAATGCTAGAAGCAACTAAGATGTGCTGTAAAGACGAAGACGCGAGTTGAAATATCATTCACTCACTATCCTTTACCCATATGAATCTTTCAAACCGGAACACAGCTTCGCCCCTTAACGTCAGAAATAGGTTATATGGTCTTTAGTATATTCCGGACGCACTGTCTTTCTGTTCCACAAAGAGCACTACTACGTCTACTAATATGTGTTTGTCGTAGGATATTAGAAACGTTATCGTGTTCCGCGATCCGGTTCAATAACGGCCCGGGTCGGCGCCCTGCATGTCGGTCGAGCGACGAGGGATGGGGGCGACTACAGCTGATTGGGGGGCCTGGGGGGCAGGAAACGTTCGGCTTAGTGACGTAATGTGTGACTTTTTGGCGATGCGTTGCGGTTGTGCGAAAATTTGATGTAATTGTGTAACTTTAACTTTAAAAAGTAAATGATCTGTAATCGTATGAATTAGATGCTATTACTGATTATGCCACAGCATATTTAAAGTTGGCACAAGTTCGCGACTTATACTGTCCAAAGCTGGACAAAATGTGTAATTATACTAGCACTTTATCAACTAAGATCACTTGAAAGGCTTTCATAAAATCTTTAACGCCTATTAAACCATTTCCTGGCGGTAGTTTTGATAAACTAATAAGGAAAACCTTTTTGGTTTAATTTAGTTACTATGTATGTTAAGTTTCAAGTTTATGGGCTCAAAGAATAAATTTTGCATACAACTAATTTCCCCCTTTTCATATCTTACAAAGTTGTATTTTTTAAAACTCTTTGGTGCTCGCAGACGTCGTTAAAGGAAGCTTTGTGTAAAATTTCATGTTCTTAGTCCCAGAGGTTTTGGATCTGCATTGATAGGTCAGTCAGTTTCTAATTTTAATATTTATTTATTTAAACTTCATGTACAGTAGTGACACATAGGCGGACTTAATGCTACAAGGCATGCTTAAGGCATATTATGTATATAGATTAAAGGAAATCTTATTGAGAAATGTCATATTTTCTACTAGATGAGTCCCGAGATATTGTTTATCCAATAATTTAAATTTTAAAGTAACGACAAACAGATATGGAAGTAAGCAGAAGTCTCGATACGTAAATAACTCCAACAAATCAAACAACAAAATTACGGACGCCACTCTCTATTTGAACAAATCCAAGCAGACCGTCGTCTAAATAGCATTTAAATGGGTATCTGATGGTATCCATTAAGCAGATCCAATCCGTTTTTCGCCAGTCCTAAATTGCGAGCAGCTGCTACACATTTTGTTTTAAACCTTTCCGAAAGTATGTGAAAGAAAAAAGTATATAACGGAGGCATGAACTTAAAGTAGGTCAGTCCACATCCCTTATGGAAGTCGAGCACCTGACAATACGGCTCGGTCTCGGCTAATTGTTTCTTTAAAAGCTATTCATGCGTGTAGGCAAGTATTGATGTTCGGTCGCATTTCGTTGAACGAGAAGGAGAGCGCGGCGACCCAAACTTGGGAGAGGGCTTTAATAATAAAGTTATGGTATAGAATTTGGGCCACAGGATTCTTCAAAAGAGTTACCGAATACTGGAACGCAAAGAGCAACTCAAGGAATACAAGTGGATTTTTAGTAAAAATCTGTTTCTAGTTCATCCAGAGTGGTTATTCTCCGTAGAGATCTACGTAAGTTGGATTGGAATCCAGGAGATCATTTAGTGCACCAAATTGCGAGCTATTGGAGACTGAGCTCGGGCAATAGTGCGACACTGAAGTACAGCAGATTTATGATGATATTACTGTATATATATGAAAGAATTAGACTTGAATTTAGTTTACAGCTTTATCTAGTAATATTTCTCTTATATAAACCACAAGATTAAACTAAGAAGATAATTCAAATTAAATTATCCTAGCGTTTTTGCGGCCTGCTGCCCCGTTCCGGCCCGCAAGAAACTAACGGATTGTGCGCTCATTAGGAAATGCAAAACATACCTCTTTATCGATGATGTGACTGGTTTCTGGTCTACAGTGAATATATTGGTTGTGTCTGTCGTAGAACGTGCTGTTTAAAATCTGAACTATAGCGTTCTTCGGGTTAGCCAGCTCTTACAACAGTACATTTTGATACATGTAGAGAAAGACGATCATTGCGAATGAGCCGCAGGTGAGGGTATCATGGAGCCGAGGGTTGCAGTGACAATATTTTACGAGTATCAAATGACGTTTTTCAACTTACGCAGATATAAATGGAGTTTGTCGCTCAACTCGTGTGTCGTTTTCGTTTAGTACTTAGTCTGATACGATAAATTTAGGTAAATAAACGGTAGCAGTCGCGTACTTTGCTGTACTAGTGCTTAAAACAGTAACTTGTGTTCAAGCTGTAGGGATAAGAGCGGCTTTTCGAGTGTTTTTTTAATCTATCCATTCAATTGTGTCTACTATCGATCCTACAGTTACGGGTTCATCTTTTTCCTTATCTTTATTTAAAAAAAAATATCTAGTTTTTTTTAAGTTTCTTCTTCTTCATTAAAATGATACATTTAAATTTGATTGGCTCAAGCTCCGCTATTTCCCAGGTATCAGGCTTCGCATCTAAGTTAATTTGTAAGGAGCTCGTAATTTAAAATGAGTTTTACGGTACATTTCTAGATGGTTTGTAGGTCAAAATATTTTAGCGTTAATAGCTTCCATAACTGGGTGCATGTTTGTCATTGGGTGGCGGTCGCAGCGAGCTCGGAATAGCTTTATTATTGCATTAGTTGCGACGAGAGATGGTTTCCAGTGACCACGCTTTGGGATTGGACTTAAATAAACTGCTATATCTATTTTCTGACTTCCGTTTTGCTAAATCGAGTGCTTAGTGCGTGTTGGTTTTCCGTTTTGCGTTTACGTAAAAGGGCGATTCTTTGAAACCGAGTGGACTCATTCATCTAGCCTAGTTTTTTTTTTACAATTTAATAGTTTTCTTTGCATATTAGTTAACTAGCGACCTGCCCCAGCTTTGCACGGGTGATATATTAGAGCTATAAACCTACATCTTGAATCCCTCTATCTATTAAAAAAAACCGTATCAAAATCTGTTGCGTAGTTTCAAAGATTTAAGCATACAAAGGGACAGAGAAAGCGACTTTGTTTTATACTATGTAGTGACTAAGCGTTTCGCTTTATCTTTCATTCCGCGCATATCGAAGGACTGGAACAAATGGCCTGCTGCGGTCTTCCTATCCGATTATAGTTTGGGTGTCTTCAAAGCTAGAGCAAATAGGTTTTTAATAAACTACTGTGCCTCGCCATCAGCGATTGCGTCACTTCTTACCATCAAGTGGGATCGCAGCCAAGCATTAGTTCACAGAAAAAAAAACACAAAATACGGCGGAAGGCTAGACATAGATGCTTGATGCATATGGTTACAGTACACGCACGCTGCAGCCTTTTTTTAGGTAGGTAAAAATCATCCAACGACATCTCCGTGCCCTCAGGGGCCTAAGGGCACGGAGATGTCATTGGAAGATTTGGAGGGAGATAGTGTAAGACTTTTACTGACTAAAAAACCCACTACTATTCCTTCTTTTCCTTCGTTCAGGGCCCCGAGTGTAACGTTTTCACATTGCTCCATGGCCTCGTTCGCTTCGATACACCTGGGCTCCAACGGTTTGCTGACAAGCTAACAACACCTTGAGACACGCGCCGTCGACGACTTAAACCTGGACTGTAAATGCAGCTGTGACTCGCCCAATTTAATTTAAGTCTTTGAAATACAAACTAGTTAAAGGCACCAGTTTCAGAAACGAGGATTCCACGGAAGGGGAGACCCTACCCTGTCGTGGGTTAGTCGCTAAGTGGGTTGCGGTGGCGTGTTGCTACTGTTGTTCCCGTTAACAGTTCGCAACTGTTTGTAGTTTTCTTAACTTAGACACAGATAGATAAATTACTTTTTACTTTTGTATTTAATTCATTAAGCCCTAAGAGGACACCGGTGTATGCACACCTATTGTCTTTTAATTGGGTCTGTAATTACGGTAGTCGAAAGGCTAATGAAACTCGGGCAAAAGATATTTATTTTGAAAATTGTTTGAAAATTTATTTTTTAAACAATTTTATTTTTAATTATAATTATGCTCATGTTGGAGGGCCTCCCACAAGGTGAACCGATGACCTGGTGAGAGTTGTGGGATTGTGGTAGATTCGAGACGCACAGGGCCGTTTGTTTGTGGCGACACTTTGAGGAAACTCTTGACCAACCGTGGACGTCATTCGGCTGAAATGATGATAATGATGATGATAATAATGAAGGCCTTATGCGTGATGTGGACACTGACTTAATGTCGACAACAGCGAATGCTGAAAACCTGAAAACCAGCGCTGTCAGCTCATCGCATTATGCATGAAGTCACAGCTAGTAGCTTTAAGCTGAAAGTTCGGCCGTTTTACGCGAATGTGACGCATTCTTTCTTATATTATGTTTGTTCGCTAGTTATGAAGGTTGCGTCATGTCGGGTGAATAAACTCTCTTTGCTTTCATATTACCTTGGGTAAAAGCTTATAACAAAATCTCTAGCATTACTGTAGCGTTTGTAATTCAGTAGCAGCTGGACCAATATATCTTGCACACTAAATCTTTTAATCTACAATAAGCATTAATGAGTTTGAATACACAAATACATTTCGCTAGACGACTAATACCTCTTACACACCACACGTAAATTTCTACGCCACATAATTATCTACGCATAAATAAATCTACCACTCGAAAAAAAACAGACTGTTCAATCTGTAGCGATCCAAAACATTCTTACTAGAGATGCGCTGAATAGTGGTTTTACCGAATAACCGAATAGTATTTGTTAATTAAACTTCTTACCGAACCTAATACCATCATCATCATCAGCCATTTTAATGTTCCCACTGCTGGCTCTGAGGTATCTTCTCTGGGCTCGGACCCAGTGCGTATTGGTGGATGTCACATGTCTTCGAATTTTTGGTTCTAGAACATGCTGGTTTCCTCACGATGTTTTCCTTCACCATTTTGAGAGCAGTGGTGATGAAATAAATTATACAGTAATGCGCCTGGCTGGGTATGCACCCGCAATCTATAACTCTTAATTCGGGCCCGTTATCACTCGGCCACCGCTGCTTACTGACGGAATCTACTGCAAGTAAAGCACCCTAGAGTGCCTACTAGTAAACCCATCTAGTTAAGGTTCATTAGATTCGCCTTAATCAGTTTTATGCATATCTTATGATCAGGTTCTCGTAGCCCTGATGCCAGACCTGGGAGGTGTTTGATGGAACCCTGGACCTTTTGATTGAGTACTCCAAAATAAGCTTCTTTACTTTTTTTCCGTAAAGGCTGGTTTACAATGACACATTCGAAATTTCAATCGAAAATCATTCGATTGAAATTTCGCCGAATACGAATTTCACAAAATTCTACCGCCGAATACCGAATATAAAACGAATATTGGGCGCATCTCTAATTCTTACTATTTCTGGATAGCATCCAAGATTTGTAAACAGAAAACTTCCGGTATGGTCATAAATTGTATGAATTATTTTACGAGAAATGGCGTCTGGTCTGTGTTTCTTCTCAGTGAGAGTGGGTTAGATTTTGTTATAATATTTGTATTGTTACCATGGAAACTAAGTTTCTGGGAAGTAATAATGCGAGCAAAGGAGGTGGCCGAAATCATGAGGTAAGGGATATTCTCTCGATACGTCCGGACGTGTCGCAGAATCATTCCTGGCCATTTCGAACCTACTATAGACTCCAGCTTTCAAAAAGGTTACCAATTTGATTTGAAATTGTATGTCATGAACCAATGTCTGTACTTACCTTTTTGAGAGAAATAAATCATTATAAAAAAAAAATTGCCTACGGATGGCGTGCAATACACAGCTCACCCTCTAGTAAGGATCAAACCAGATATTATGGTGTATCTCAAAGATATGTCAGCAAAATGTAGGACTCCCATTGTAGCTGATGCCTGCTTGAGTTGCAAGTAAGTTCGAATGAGTGGCTAAAGACCGTAAAAGTTAATTAAAGGAACACAAGTCGATTTTAGGGTGTCTTCAAGGCTAGAGTGAATAGGCTCTTAATAAACTAGTGCGCCTTACCATCAACGATCGCATCACTGCTTACCATCAGGTGGGATCGCAGTCAAGCACTAGTTTATTGCAAGTAAAAAAAAAAAAGTTAGAACTCCGGCGCCCTGGAACGAAGGTAATGAAGAAACATAAGTTCGGGTTTACCCGGTTTACCTAAGTCAGTAAAATTTGGACACGCCCTCTCGCTTCGCCCTAGTGGGACCAGTCATTACGTAATTTCCCACATAAAAAAGGTGGGTTTTGATTAGTAAAGATCTCCCTCTCGCTGTCCAAAACAGATGATGATGATGAGATGTCATTTCATAGTTTCCTCTCTAAACTCCTAAGCAAACGCCGGCGTTCACACACCTGTTGTTTTTCTATTGTCCTTATATTAATTCTTCTTCTTAGTCGTACAGTACAGTATGTAGGGTCGCCCACTGGTGCATCAGGTGCGATCGCTGCCTTGGCGATTCTTCTCCATCGCTCCCTGTTGGTTGCCTGGCGAGCGCATTCTATTACAGGGATCTTGGTGACAGATTTGATGGTATCTGTCCATCGTGTCGGTGAACGACCACGCGGTCTCGGTCTTTATATTAATTACGGTAAACGAAGAAGATTGAAAAAAAAAACATGGTGCTACTAAGGCACTGTTTTTTGTCTAACAGTAGAAATATAAATATACAAAGTTTCAGCTACTTCTAAAATTAGTTTCCGTGTCATAGTAACGATTATTGGAGATTAAGAACCCGACGTGGGCCTTAGCGTAGCATTGATTACATCATACTGCGGAAATCGGGGCCTTTCGTTGGCTTCATTTTAGTTTCATAGGCTTACCGTCCAAAGCGTTTGCCAAATTATATTTCAGTAAACAACCGTCATTAAGTTTCCTTTAAAGGTTATTAATTAATTTGTAACGAGAATTTAAGTGAAGTTACCTTTTGATCGTTTCGATTAATTCTCTGTTGTTGATTGGTTTTCAACAAGTAACGCGATAGTTTCATTAATTAATTAATCAGGTATTCTTAGGCGTAAACTTTGTAAAATGAAGTATGTATTGAATTTGGAAAGATAAAAATTAAAGTATTTTTTTTTCTAAAACTCGAATTAGACGCATGCAATAAACATCAGTAATATCATCCTTTAAGTAAACATCAGCTGAGCGAGTCCAATGACCTGCAGTTAGTTAGTACGCAATGACAGACAACTACCTACAGGATTGACCCTCTACGGGATTCAAACGATCAAATAATAAATTATATTTATTTATGCAAACAGGTTTTCCATAACACTTTTACACGTAATGTTTTTAGTCAGTTTAAAGTTTTTAAACTAGATGAGTCCGGTGTGTCCTAGCTGACTACCTCGAGAAGAAACACCGAAACAAACTCGGGGGTCATAGCCTCTTTTAAAGTCCAGACAGTAAACATATGAGAACAATAGTCAAATCATATGAGAACAATGCAGATTAGTGTCTGAGATGGAATCAAAATTATGCGGTGTATTACAAAATGTTTTCTACATCAAAATCCATTTCATTCATCATCCTCAGCCTGGCATTTTCCCTATACCTACTGTATCTAAGGGTCTTCATTTCATTACACCCATCTATACTCCGTAGCTACTCATTCTCCGAAGGTACCTCTAATATCGCGTTAATTACACCTAAATTGCCACTTTGTTCCATACCACTTTGTGAATGATAAGTTCAAAGTAATTAAGTCAAGTCACTTTAAGCAAAAATATCGTTTATCGTAAGGGCAGGAATTATGGGACACCGAGATCGGTTCGAGAGAGAAAATGCCTATTAGGATTATTTTTGAAAGAATTATGAGAAGGGTCTTTTACAGTTAGAGTAGATGGATGGATGGCAACATGGTCTTGGTATAGGAGTCATGTGAAGAGGAGAGATGAAACGCATGTTACAAAAAGAGTTCTGAGTTTACACGTATATGGATAGAGAGGAAGAGGGAAGCCGAAGAAGAGATGGATGGATTGTGTAAGGAGTGTTATGAAAGAAAAGGGAATTAGTGATAGTGTGACGAGTGACAGGATAGAGTGGAAGAAAAAAACTTGTTGTTCCGACCCCAAGTAATATGGGATAAGGGTAGGATGACGATAATTAGACAAGAGTCTTTTGTTTTTAGATGGGTTAGGCGGTTCACACACTGCCCCGCATCATGCTGCATGTTGCGTTTCAACCTATCTACGCGCGTACTTGCGGGAGTGCAAATTTGCATCATCGTGCGTGTTTTATACGCACACACGCGCGTAGGTGCGTTTTGTAGATTCACGCACGGCGGCTCTCATTTATTCGCCGTTCTCTGTGGTGGTCGTGCAGTACTGAGCATCACGATCGTTTTGATAGAAATGGTTAATAGTGTGGAACTCATTCGGGACGCTGCCATTATACTGTTTGGTTTTTGTACGGTCACAAAAACAAACACACACGTCACGCCCATTCAAAATCACGCGCGGCACTGCGGGATTCGGTGTGCCATACCTTGCGTCTCGCCCCGCACCCACGCGCGGAGGTGCATGTTTCTCCGCGTGTATGCGCGTGATCCGCATGAACGCGCGTGGATGCATTTTCAGTGTGTTGGACTGTGCGTGTTTTCCATACAAAAGGAGATACTTACAAGCAACAAAAGAGCACGCATCCACGCGCCACGCTGCATCATGCGGGGCAGTGTGAGATTCGCCTTATCATCCAATAACTGCTCGTGTGTCAGACTTTTACTGACTAAAACTACAGCTGTATCCTTGAGTTGCTCTTTGTGTTCTAGGACTAAGTGTTTAATAATTCCCCGGGGTCCAAACGGGTATCGGCCCTGTAAGGCTCCTACGGTTTGCTGACATTAGTCGGAGGAGCGCGTGGATTTCAATGCGCTCTTAACGACTGGGCTTGGTCCGGTCGATTACAGGACGGCATTGAGATAACGGTCTGGACTAAGCGTTTCGTCTCGTCGTTAATACCACCTACATCGAAAGACTGGACTAATTTGCCTGTCCGTTTATAATTCAAAAGGTGCTTTTCGAATAGCAGTGGCCACCTTTAACAACACTGTTGGTTATGTCGTAAATAAACCTTAAATGCTCCGTAAACTTTAACTACACCCGTATAAATTACTAAACGTTACAACCGTGTTCGAATCGCTTTAAATACTATTTTACAACACGAAATTAAACAGGTGTTTAGCAAACAAATCTTTCCTAATATATTTTCTTCCCTTCGTGTATTTTCTTTTGATTTTTATCGTCTGAACGTGAAATATGAGGTGTCTTTGTAGATGTTTATGAGCTTTTCTTGTTTGTCGGTCGCGACGACGTCGAAGCGTCGACCCCAGCAAATAACAAGATTGTTTACACTTCATTTGAGAACTTGGTTGTGATCCCTCCCCAGGGTAAACTCAAGATTTGTTGTAATATGATTTATAATTATAACATCATCTTTGTCAACCGGCTGTGAGTTTTGTTGGTAGATTTCTTCATGAATAGATTTTTAGTAACCAACTTTGTTTTCCTTTTTATTGATAGGATCGTGTTTGACCATTATCTCACCTGATGGTACGCGAACCAACCAATAAGTAAACACTTAAGTAGTCACTTAGAGACTTCTAGGTTGTAATTATAGAAATATTGACTTTAATAGATAATTCCACTCCTAAGCATGTCCCAAATGGTTTGTAAAACGTACAGGTGGGATGTCTACTATGTCCCGGTAGCGCCACATTGTAGTTTAAAGTAATCTCATTATCTTCCTGTCCTTGTCCCGTTTTATTTGGGGTCGGCGCAATATCTTTTTTTTCTTCCATTCTGTCCTGTCACCCGTCACGCTATCACTAACACCTCTTGCTTTCATATCACTTCTCACAGTTCTCACTCAATCCATCCATATTTTCTTTGGTCTCCCTCTCCGTCCATCCACATTTATACTCATGGCTTTTTTGTCACATGCGTTTCGTCCCTCCTGTAGTTTAAAGTAATCTATATACTTAGTATATAGATTAGATTTATACTTAGTATTAATAACTGGTGTAACTATTAAAATAGTCTGCTTTATCTGTATTTAATCTAATGTTATATTTTTCTTGTTACAGGTAACGCATTTCCCTTTCCCGCATCTCTAAGGAATTTGTAAGATGCTCTTAAGACGGATTTGATCAAACGATTTCTTTCTTCAAGGATAAGTATCTACTGTATTCCTGGGAAGCTTTATAAACTTTTCCTCTTAAAAACTGGTCTGGCATATCACGTACTAGCCTTCTACCAGCGGCTTTATGAAAGTAGGGTTCTGCATACAAACTTTAGACCTCCCATTACATCCCTTTAGGAGCTGAATTTTGGAAAACCCTTTCTTAGTGTTCGCCTACGTCATAAAAGGAAGCCTTGTGCAAAATTTCACCCTCCTAGACCCAGTAGTTTTGGCTGTGCGTTGATATGTCAGTCAGTCAGTTTGTCCTTTTATAAATATAGATTACAATATAGGAAAATTTATAGATTTCGACGAATCGATAATTCAAGATTGTCTTGACGCGACGTCCATTGTTACTTCACCAAAACAATTAAAGTGAGATTACATCAATCCATCTATCTCGTCGCGTGCAGACTCAGTTAAATCAATGTCAATGACAGTTTCCCACGCATCTTCTATTCTCTAATCACGCTAAATTGTTTTGTTACGTCGACTATGAGAAACTACGGTCACTGGTCATGTATGCACGTTTTAGAAATTTTTGTCTCTTTTACTTGTTTTGAAGCGAAACGTAATATATTATTACTAATCTACACTAATATAATAAAGAAGTAAAGTTCGTTTTTTTTTGTTTTTTTATTTTTTTTTTGTTTGTAGGAGGTAATCTCTGGAAGTACTGGTTCGATTGCAAAAATGTTTTTACTGATAGAAAGCTGCTTCATTTCTGAGTGTCATAAGCTATATTTTATGATTATGAATAATAGAATAAAGAAGTAAAGTTTATTTTTTTATCTTGAGAAATTGTATAGGAACAGAGTTAAATATGTTAAAACAAGAAATTTTCCGCGGACGAAGTAAGACGAATAAGCTAGTGATAGATAATTCGATGTGGTTCGGCGTGCTTATGAAATTATTAGCTTGGCCAATTGGATTTTTATAGACCCATCGAATACCCAATGGGAATGCGGTCCTCCTATCCAAAGTATGAGCCACACGTTGGAGTACTCAAAATACCCTTATATCTGCACTTTAGACGACTTAAAGTCATCGATGCTGTAATTATTATATTCACCTTCGGGCCTAAACAACTTTAGGATATAATATAACTAATGTATCCGAGTGACTTTAAATTCAAACTCGTTTAGTCCTTAAGGCTTGACGATTTCACAAACAGACAGATAAGGTTAATTTTGCATTTATTATATTGGTATAGATAAATATGCGATACTGTGAAATTTGTGCTGCTATTTTTTTTTTATACCATATCTACTCATCACTTTATTTGCGTATCATAATGCTGTTAACACAATATAACAGAAAATGCTAAGGCACAATTATGGTCAGCCATAACCATACCACCACCACCACCACCATACCTGACCATATCCTGGACAGTGATGTATCAAATAATAATTTATTTGTGTACTAATGAAACTGACAAAAAATGACAGCAAGCTGCCATCTAAATTCCATCATGACAAATAACTAGTCATTCAAAGAAATAACATTCCAAGATTCTGGGAATCAGTTCAGCTAAACATTCTAGCTTGATCAACGTAATAGCAACTAAAGCCATCGATGCCGCGAATTCCAGAGCGTCCCTCGGACCACGGGGTCCTAGGAGACTAACTTAATCCTAGTACAGTCCAACTTAGAGCGGTTTCCATAGCCCACTGACGTATTGTTTTATTGCTTGACTCTAAAACTACGTGGCACTGGAATTGGGTAGTAGATTCAGTTTTATTTTTGTCAAAAAGAAAAAAAAACACAAATGATGTAATTAGAAACCATTTCAAATCTGGTAGAAGAGGAAACTGTTAAGTAACACAATATAGATACACAGATGCACACACTGAAATGTGCCACAGTTGCCATCATTACGTTAAGGTGGGCCTTCCCAACTCGCTCATCGTCTATGTCGAGCATGGTTTAAAAGCTTGTTGCTTCATCTAAAGCAATCCAATGTGATGTTGGATGCAACAGTAATGCCAAAAAAGAGAGATTATACCTGAAAACTCTGTTGGCATTCAGTAATTCTATGATTTACTCGAGCATTTAACAAAACTTGTTCCAGGATATACGTGTTTTTATGAAACCCTAAAGGATTTTTGAAAAAAAAAAAAACGAATACATTTCGAATCTTGATTAAGTGCGCTAGGCTTCTATAAAAGTACTTTTTTATATTTTTACTACACAAAAGTACTTCTATAGAAGCCTAGAGTACATTATGGAGAATCAAATTTTACGTAAAATAGCAGATTTTCAGAGGTCTTTACTTAATTACTCTTAGACAAATTGTTTTGGTTTCTATAGAAGCCTAGATAATATCCATAATATATCTAAGTATCCAAAATATTTGAAGAAAAATGTGTAATAACATCATAATCACGTAAGAGGGGTTGTAGAAAATGTACGTCGGGTTGGCCGCTCTTAAGAGATATCAAGACGTTCCCAGCAAGCCTTCTCTCTTCATCACTGTTTGGAATTGTAATTACTGCTGCGATTAATGACAAATTTTGACTCTAGTTTCCGAGTATTATGTTTTTTAGTGTGAAAGAAAGAAAAGAAAATATGGACGAATTGTGTGACAAGCGATATGAAAGAAAGAGGATTTAGTGATAGCATGACGGGTGGCAGGACAGAATGAAAGAAAAAACATATTGCGCCGACCCCAAATAAAATGGGACAACGGCAGGAAGATGATGATGATGAGTGTGACTTGTTGTTCTGTATGAAACATTGAATAAACAGGATAATACCCAATCTTACTAATATTATAAATGCGAAAGTTACGATGTTTGGATGTTCGTTACTCAATCACGCCAAAGCGGCTGGACGGATCTGGATGAAATTTGGCACAGGCATAGGAGGACACTCCGGAATAGGACAGGCTCCTTTTATCCCGGAAACCCCAAACCCAATACCACGCGGGCGAAGCCGTGGGCAGAAGCTAGTTCGTTATAATGCAACTGAAAGCCTCTCTAGACTATGCTGACCTCGGTACTTGATTCAATTCGGATATATCTACTACTAGTCTACTAGATGAATACTAGGAACTCTCTAGACTACCAGGCGACTGTATCCAGTCTCCTTTGTTAATCTTCCGGTACAATAGATCTAGTAACTGTACCCGAGTGGTTTGAAATGTATTAAATTAACTGCTGTAGTCTTGATGGCATGGTCTGTTTTCATTTTTAGGTTTTGTCTATTTAAATTCCACTTCATCTCTGTACTCCCATATTATCATGTTGACGATATTTTTTTGATGGTTATGTTTCCTCGATTTTTCTCGTCTTTTGCTTTTGTCTTGTTCTTGCCTAATGTCTTGATTTACAAATAACAACGTCGCTATTTAATTAAATCAAACATCAACAAAATTAATGACTTCTAAAACACGGATTTTCATTTATAAATTCTCTTTCAATTCTCGTGCTAAAATAATAGCCTCATAAGTATCTGGAAACAATAATTTTCCAATGTTCTCTGCGTTATTTAATGTTCTATGAACTGTCTCAATTTCCTCGCGGTTATAACTTCCGTGGTTTTATGTCCATATATCGTACAATTTCCACAAGATATTAAATAGTTTTGTACATTATGCCGGGACCACGACTACAAATTCCGTGGTATATAGCAAATAGCGTGACTATTGAAGTTTTTGTCTTAATAAATTGCTAAATGTATACGTTTTCTACAGTTTCAAAACTTTCTATCTGATATCCTTGACGTTAAAAGCGTAGTTAGAAGTTGCATTGTCATACTTTTATTTACCTTTTAATTATTTATTCTTTCCCCAGTCCACTCACGATATTGTGTACAGAATATAAACCTTCATTGAACATATCGACAAATCTGAACAAGCAACTCGTGCCTCCATAATCCGTGTGATTACGTACTTCAAACACAGTCTCGTATACGTCAACACTCGATCGTGCATGCGGACCCAAATGATGCAAATCACGCCGCCTCAAACACTGAAACTCCATCGTAATTTCGACTTTAACCTCTATGTGTAAGACTAAAATTCCTATAAGGATATGACAAAAAGACACTTGGGATGTGAATCCACTTTCCTTGATTGGTAATTCGATCGGCGAGTAGGGAAAGTGCAGGATATGAAGGCGATGAATCTCATGTCTTGGTCGAAGACGTCAAGGGGACAATTTGAGGGTGACTTAATAGGGGCTGCCGATATTCAAATGTGGTTGGATTCAATTTGCAGAACTAATAGGGCGCTCAGGTTCGGAATAAATGTTGCTTTTTATAAGATGGGATTATTGGAAAGCTGCATTTTGTGAGGGTTTAAATTTTTCATACGGTTTTTATCTGTTACTATTTTGTGTTAAAGTTAATAAAGCTGAAATAAATGCAAAAAACTCTATTAGTAAGTACCCCAAATGCCTTTACATCTGTACTTTTGAAGACTTGTGTTTGTACTTGGAAGAGATGGGTGCTATAGATGATAATGCAATTGTCTATGTAGTCAGCTTATATTAATTATATGTATTATACTTATTTTATGTAATTTAATGATGTTGCTATGGGTTTGTAATGCCTGAAATAAACGATAAATAAAATAAATAAATATGAATTACTTATACAAAGATACAAAATTTCAAGTTGATCCTGACTTTGACCTCTAAATAAAACCGTTATGTAGAAACCCACGTATCAAATACCACCAACACAAAACTGGACGTCTACAAGTTTAACAAACATTTGATACACATACATATACTTTCTCGGTCAATCGTGAATTCTCGTTCCAAATGCGTTGGTAAGGAAGTCGCGGCGGTAACAATAGAAGGAGTCAATTGAGCCACGTCTAGCCACAAACCGCGAGACTGATATCAAAGAGTTTCTGATATTTGATAGTTTGGATTTCGCTCAAGCTATTGTAGCAGGGAGAATATTTTAAGTTAGATGATTAGATCCGGGGTCATGAACCAAGATATGTAAATATTTTAGTTCAATATTTAGAATATTTACACGGTCAGTCTAATGTCAAGTTTATCAAGTCCAACTGAAGACAATTAATCGCCTGATGTGTTCATTACGCGATTGGACTGTTTTCCTTTCTGTCAAAACAAGATTTTTGGCAATGTCGATGTAGAAATTGATCCCTTGATATTTCCCAAGCATTCTCAATTTCCACTTTTCTTCATAGATAGCTTCGTATTTTATACAAAACTGTTAGCATCTGACCTCCACAACCCGACTGTTGCAAGCAATAAAGTAACTTAGAATTTCAAATAAATTTTAAAGGCAACATAGATTCAAGGCTTTCAGTATCAGCACGATGTATTTCCAGTCGCAGTTAGCTTAATTTGTTTTTATGGGTCATTCTCATGCAAAGATATTGCAACTGTACTGAAGTGACCTCGAAAATATGAACCATTACGGTTACTGTTTTAGAATTCATAGAAACATTTATATTTTTTTATGATCTATATGTATATAAGGAGAAACTGACTGACATATCAACGCACAGCCAAAACTACTCGGCCTAGGAAATTTTGCACAAGGCTTCCTTTTATGACGTAAGCGAACACTAAGAAAGGGTTTCTTTTTTAAGAAAATTCAGCTTCTAAAGGGATGTAATGGGGGTCTAAAGTTTGTTTGGAGAACCCTACTTTCACGCGGCCGTAGCCGCTGGCAGAAGACTAATGTGTAAATGTACTACTATAGCTGCACCTGTTAGAGCCGAAATCGAATTGATTGATTGATGGACCAATAAGAAAGTTAGGACCGCTCTCGTTGAAGAATAGCCTTGAAACTTGAGCAGTCCATTAAGGTGATCAAAAATTTCCTGGAGCAATTTTGGTAATAGGTATGTGGCATGTATGTATATTTTGAATAAGTAATTGACTGGAAGCAAACATTCCTCTAAACAAAATTGACTTATAAGTGTGTTTTCTTTGAGGTAACGGATAATCCGACAGTTTTCGATGAAACAGCTCTAAACAAGCTTAACCTAATTGCAGAGGCAGGTTTCTACTGAGAAATTCGTAATGGAAAACCTAATAACGATTCGAGTCTAGGACCTCACATTCGGTAGTAGCGCTTGCGACCACGAGTCTAACAGGGCTGTTATCCAAATAAATAAATTTCAATAAATCGTCAGTGCTTACTAGTGTACTTCGCCATTATTTTCGTCTCTATTGCCTTCATCATCCTGAACTTGTGCTATGTTACTTAGGCCGTACCCGTTTCTTTTTTCAATTCCAGTATCATACATCGCGCTATCATTTACTTCGTTTTCTTTCACTTCACCATTTTATTTATTTACACCGATCTCTTCTTCTGCATTACCTTTCTTGTAGATTTTCTACTACAGTACTGTAGTAAGTAAAAGTGAAGGTAATGCACTTTTATTTATTGACGTGCCC
The DNA here is from genome assembly GCA_029852875.1 of Mythimna loreyi. NCBI lineage: Eukaryota > Metazoa > Arthropoda > Insecta > Lepidoptera > Noctuidae > Mythimna > Mythimna loreyi. Next base: position 14,585,337 of record CM056801.1, on the reverse strand, counting down.
CTCAACGAAAAACATTGAAAAAGTACACAAACAAAACACACTTTTTACTTTTTCATTTTGTATCAGCATGTCGACATGATATTTATGTCAATATGCCACAGTAAAGTCCTATATTAAAAACGATTGAAGTTTTATTCGAGCAAAATTGCAGCTTTGCGTTACAATACAACTAGCAATATTAAATGGATGAGTTTCTATTCCTTTGTATCCTTTCGCTTTTCCATTGTCTTTGTGGGCATTAGCATGCTGCTCTTGTGGCTTCGTATTATCCAACTCTCTATGCGGTATTATGTGTAATCAAAATCATTGTAGTGGAGAATTCTTTGTGTCATGTATGGCTATCATCATATATTTAAACATGTCATTATTTTGATGGTTTTTTATTAAAGCCCTCTCAACCTTTATTTGGTCTTTGTCATAATTTTTATATTTCCAGTTTGCATAGTTATAATAATTTGATATTTGTCATGGTATATGTGAGGTTATTATTTTAGATATATATGTATTTTATTATTATAAGCAAACTAATTGCAGTGATTATTGTGTACAACTACCACAGTAATAACTTTTTTAACCCAAAGGTTGCCTGGTAGAGAATACCATATGGGATTCAAGTCCGCCTATGTACCACTACTGAAGGTACATGAAGTTTAAATAAATAAATAATTATGTTTTTGGTCGCCTATATCAAAATTACGACCAGAGGCTCGAATGTTAAACGCTGGTATAAAACTACATACCTTTAAGGATCGTTAGTTAACGCCTTTAATATAATCGGAGAAAGGCTGGGGTGGAGATGAATATTTAAATCTGAATTAACTAGGAACTAGACATTTGCCAAAAATGTCGAATGAAGACTGGTAGACAACAAAAAAATTATAAATCAATCAAGCTACTGAATCTAAATTGTAATTTATTTTAGATCTATCATATTTTTCTCATCGTTATCTAAACCTAAATCAAGGGTTTTATCCTCAGATATAGTAAGCTTCCCAAAACTGGAGCTTTTATTCTTAATAAAATTTATCAACTGCTCCCAAAACAACGTTTAGCCTAAAATCAATCAGGCTCAGTCAAAGCAATCCTATTCAATTGGAGCTCGGAACAAATAAGCCAGTAATTTTTCGTGGACGATCTCCATTATATGGGCTCTTAGAAAAGGAAGAATTAAGGATTCATTTGTAAAGGGAACTGAGAATGTTTTGTGTTTATCTGGAGATTTTCTGTTTGATGTCTGAAAAGGGCGTTGTTTTTGCTTTTATTTTGCTAAAGGTAAAATTTGTTATTTTTGGTTCCGCGTAGGCTTGCGTTTGACCGCTTACCTTCAGGTGAGATAGTTCACCTTATGGAAGTAACCTAGTCACTCTTGAATTTAAAATCCCTAGGTATCAATTAATTAAGGTAGGTAGGTATAGGTAGCTATCAATTAATTAAGCTATTAAATCCGCCTTTGTACCTTGTTTTGCATGACGAATAAATAAATAAATAAGCAACAGATAATGCTTGACATGATGTTTTTAAAACAAATAAATATGTACATGTATAGTTCAGAAATGGTTCAGCTGATGATGTTTTGGATGAAATATTCAGAAAAGAAACAAAAGCTCTTTCAAAACATTTAATTACAGTTAAGATCAAAGCTGACATTTACAATGAGTTAAATGTAAAGTTAAGAGGAAATGGTTCAGATGATTTTGATAAGAAATTTTTCCGTAAAGAAAACGATTACAAAGATTTCACTTTTTAATTATAATGGCTGAAGTTAGATGTACTTTCGAACAGGGTAATCTTTAATTACACAAAAAACCTACAAATGACCAAGAATAGAAAATCTATAAAAAATCAAGCTCTGCTTATAGCGCTGTAAAATACGATGAAAACAGTCGCGCTGTCTAAACAAAACATCGAATGCTTCCTTCAGATCCAAACGGTCGTACTGAAGAAAAACATTGATTTTGTAAGGTTCATGTAGGTCGGGTTACGAATAGGAATCTTTATGAAAACAATCCCGTTGTTTACTTGTTTACTCATTTGGTTTTAAATCGATATTGCTTTGTGGAATTTTTTGTTAGTTATATTAAGTTGTTTTGCTCTTTTTTTATGGTAGGTAAAAATCATCCAATGACGAATCCCACCCTTGGGCGGAGCAGGACTAGCAGACTCTTACTGACTAAACAACCTACCTTATTCCTACTTTGCTGTATATACCAGGACCAGAGCCTTCCTTTCAGACGCGAATCCTTGGCCCCTGTTGGCTTCGAACTTTTTGCAGGGTCCCTACAGTTTGCTGACAACTCATTGAGGCGCGCGGGAACAGTGCGCGCCGTTGACGACTGGGCTTGGTCCGGACGGCTACCAGACGATTGGACGGCGAGCTACACATTGCTCGCCATCCACAAGCCCGCGGTTTTGGCCTTCTTCTTTGTATCTTTTAAACTAACCTACAACAGGAGCTTTTTTTTTGTTGATAATTGACGTCGGTTGCGCGTTTGACTGAGGAACTACAATCATTTTTTTCTTTGCTTCACTGCGCTCGTTGTCTTTTCTTGATTTCGTCAGTGTCAATAAGCTGTTGTGTCCCAATTTTGTTCGGTTAATATATGTTGAATGTCATTAATATTAAGTATTAAACGATGATTTCTGTCTTCAGTTCTGTTTCTAATTACCTTTTCATACTCCCTAGATGTTCCCTTTTGAGCGCTTATTTACCAGTTAAAAAAAAATCCGGAATTAAATTTCAAATGGCTGTCGTAATTTCATTGACTGCGTTATTATACACCTTGTGTTGTACCCTACTGTTTCCTCCCTCTACTATTTTGGCAAACAAAGCCAAGATTTTGGAAAGATCGTAAACTGTAATATTTATGTGTCTTCTTAAAATTGCGTCCAAAACGAAGTAATACAATTTGCCAAGAAACTGTTAGGAAGGGTTAGAAGATTCGTTGTTATCTCAAATGAATTTGCGTACGTTAAACCCGATATAATGTATCAGGAGCATCGAACTCATTATTCCATTTCTTTCACGATAAAAATCGTTGTTTGTTTTTCTAAATTTTGTGGGAAGATTTTTTTTAGACTAATCAGCGATGAATTGTTTAAGCTTGAATCATATGAGTGTGTACGTACTTGAACCGTATATGAGGTTTTGTATAAAGCTGAATTTACTTATATATATATAGAATAATCTAATAAGTTCTTCTTCTTTTTTTACATAAATGTGGAATTAATTCACTAAAATTGGAAAACGCTGGATCTAAAAATCATCCATATTTATGTAAAAATAAAAGCTTCATTTTTTTTATTTAGGGATTGAATTGTTGATACTTTATTGACACATTCCTCATCATTAATCTTAACTAGCATCAGAAGAAAAGCAGCTGCCTCCTGATTTAAAACAGAACGACAAGAAATAAATTACGGAACCCACAATTTTATCTCCCATAAAATATTCTACCAAAGGTTTGGGACGAAAGTGCCATAATTCTCTGTCACCATAAACTTCCATAAGTTCACCTATCTAGCAACAATTTAAAACAGATCACGATCCACGGTCTCGGGGGAATAGAAACCGTGCGGTATTTGTCGTAAATTGTCAGCAATGTAAAGCGTTCGATGTTCTTTTCACTACGCATGTAGTAACAGAAGGTTGGGTTACAATAGATGAAAACAGGCGCAGGCGGTGTTGTGTCTGATCAAACAATGGCCGACCTAGTAGAGTGCCCTAAATGTCCCTACAAATGCACGCTGGAGGACCTTAAAAATGCCACTGAAGCTGCTATAAATGTGGCAACCTACTGGCCCAAAAACTTTGAGAGAAGCGGAATCCATCGATTCGAGAAGAAGAAGAAGAACAGGCGCACGCACTCATAGACGTCGACGTACGGCGTTCTAAAATGTACAGTCGCAAAATTGTACTAAATACGAAACGTGTCTGTCACGGCCACCTACGTTCCGATGCGGTTCAATTAATTGAACGCGACGCGCGACGTTGCGGCTCTGTCTAACGTGCGCACAGTCGCCGATTTACACGCCATTTTTATAAATATCAACCGCATCACAAGAGTTCCAGCGAAAATATTGATCCAACTGAAATCGACCGCTTCGCTTCACTCATCACCATACCGAACTCACTTGTGATTGGGTCAGTTATAGGCTACAACAATAGAATATCAGTCGTTTATAGCATCGAAGCCCTGTCCCCCTTGCCAAGTTACAAACCTTTCGTACCTTTCGACACTTTTTCTACTATCGAAACGCCTCAGAGAAGTTATCATTAACTATTATAAAACTACAAGATGTAACGATGATTATTTTTTTTAGAAACGATTACTTTTCATTCTGTAATTTTCAACTATGTGAACTTGGCTATGAATCTTGTTAAGATGATGTTTTCTACTAGCGATAACAATTGTAGATTATCAACTTGGCTAGGGCTGCTGTACCTACGTTGGACACCGCGTATGGGCGTATGCGTGCGTGCGTTTCGCTCTCGATACATAGTCGCCCTTCTGCGGCTGTCTCTCTTCGCGCCTACACATCATTCTCCTGTCGATTGCTTACGTGACTTTCGGTTCCATTGTTGTTTTGGATCACGAATGCTAGGGAAAGTCTGTCGTGACATGCCTTGGATATGTTTGAGATATTGGGCGGCTTTATCGGGGTGATATCGATTAGGATTTGGTCGAGATTGATTACGATTGATCTGTTGCAGAACGCTTTGGGTCATAATCGTTTGCAGGATTTCCAAACATGAGTTCTTGTAGGGACTCTGCAAAAGGGTTTGCGTCTGAAAGGAAGGCTCTGGTCCTGGTATGTATGGCGATGTAGGAACGGGGTAAGTTGTTTAGTCAGTAAGAGTCTGACACTTGTTTTCCGCTCCGGCCAAGAGCGGGACTCGTCATTCGATGATTTTTACCTACCATAAAAAAAAACATAGTTCTTATCGAGTTAAATTCTCCGATAGCATTGTTTCCAAAAATTGCGTTAACTTCCTAGAAGCTTAAACTGGCTCCAACATAAAGATATTCTCGTGTCTCATCTAATTGAAACCCGAAACCATCAAACTTTGCATACCTTCTTGGAGCGTCCCTGTGGTATATTTGGAGTTCAAATTACAAAAGTTTTCCCGTTGAAAACCGCAGACGATGAGTAAGTGAAGCATGCCAAAAGTATAAAATACGAAAAATAAAATCTAGCTTTATTACATTATAAGTTGGACGTGATCTTTCACCTGGCACGTTGGCATTGTTGGTGGTCTCAAGAGGTGCCAATGGACAGATGAAGGTTGAAAACAAATTCTCTTTATCATAAAAGTGCTGCGTGTAAGTTCTTCTATACATTTACACCCGTATTCACAAACAATACTTTCCTCAGTGAAGTAGCATTGCTATGCGAAATAAGGCATTGCTCACTGCGATGCTTAGTAGTGCGTTCATTTTAAAAGACGCATAGTGCTATCCGCCACTCAAGTATTGTTTATGAATTAGTTTTAGGGGCCCTGTGCGCCCGCGAGCACTGTGAGGCCGCATAGTACGTTTGTGAATACGGGTGTTAAACTCTTCAGCCCTAAGCAAACGCCGGCGTTTGCACACCTATTGTCTTTATATATGTATCTAATTACCATCTCAATGCTAATTACGGTATTTGCAAGGTTAAATCGATTAAGAAAAACGCATCGTCTGTATATTTCGGACCAATCCCGAGAATATTTTGACACGTCTTGCCGTCCTGCCTGGAAGCGAGAGAACTCATTGAATGATTTCCAACCTAAAAAAAGTCTTCTATATATATTACTAGCGACCCGCCCCAGCTTTGCACGGGTACTGATGTTGAATAATATTATGCGTGTATTATACACATAAACCTTCCTCTTCAATCACTCTATCTATTTAAAAAAACCGCATCGAAATCCGTTGCGTACTTTTAGAGATCCAAGCCTACATAGGATCTAAGCAACTTTGTTTTATACTATGTAATGATTTGTCATTATCAAAATTACGAACCCTTCTGAAATTTTCATTATCCGTTTGCAAATCTGCAACAACCAATACAAATCTCGGAAGCGTATCATTGCGGATGAGTAAAGCTTTCATAGTATGAGACCGATTCAATTGACCACTGTTGCGTGTCATTTTGTATTTATTGCAATCCGATATTTTTCCTCTGTTAAAAACATGTTGCTCGGCTCTCAATTTTTTGCTGAAAATATGAGCAGTTTCTGTTTTGCGTATCTTTTTGGCGAGTTTTTTTGTGTTGCATTGGTTGTGCCTATGGCAGGTAACTTGTTATTTTCCATCAGTGAATTGTTGGCTGAAAGACAATATTAACTTTAGTGTAGTTATGGAGTTTCAATCTTAATCCTTTTTTTATTTGTATGTTATCCTTTCTACAAATTCTAAACATTCTTTTTCTATTTTATAATTAGGCAATAGTCTGAAGTCTGCCTTCTGTGCAGCCTGCAAGAAGTGTTCGAAATAGTCACTGTCGCCCTGAAAATCTTGAAACTGCGTATTCAAAGTCAACTGTCATGTGATTCAACTTTATCATCATCATGCCAGCCGAGCGACGCCTACTGCACTCTCCACAACGATCGGTCCTGTGCTGTCCGCATCCAGCGGCTTTACGCGACCTTCACCAGATCGTCGCTCCACCTAGTAGGGGGCCTGCCCACGGAGCGCCCATGATTCAACTTGTGTGACGAGAATTATAACCGATTTTCGGGTCTCATAGCCAAATGCTTCAACTAAAAGCAACTACTTAAATATCTACAACTTATCATGTCTCATCCAATACAACAGTGTAACCAAATATAGCATACTATTTGGAGGTCATACAACACTCCTCTCTGAACGTAATTGCCCTTCCTCAGTTGAACCACTTAAGTCCAGTTACAGACCGTCTTGACACACATATATACGAGCAGATAACTCTAGTGGTAGGTCAAGCATGTGTACTTGTTGTACTGATGTTAATTGTTGTAATTATTAGAAGTTTGTTTATTTACTACAAACTTTATTGTACACCTCATAATATGGACAGGATAAATATTTACAAAACTAAGTATACAATGGGCGGTCTTATTGCACAGGGCATTTTCTTACAGACAACCTTAGGATGGACTAAAACGAAAGGAGATAAACTTGGGGTGGTCAGGTTTGATTACAGGTGATAAAAAAGTTTCCATTTTTCCGTAGAAGTATATCTAATAAAATAGAGACTCCTCCGTGCTATTATACAGTATACTAGTATTAGGTCCTCTATTAGTTGCTCACCTAGTAGAGCAAGTAAGCTTATTGCCATCAATTCCAGACATTGCAGAAATCCAATGCACTAAATAATGTAAGCTTGTAATAAGTCTTTTCTATCATATTGTTTCATTTTACTTGGGGTCGGCGTTTTTTGCCTCCACAGAAAGGAACCTAACATTACTATGTAGAAAATTGTCTCCAAGGAACATGTTATCGGAATAAAAACCATCCAATGTACTATTGCAGAACATGGTTTATCCGTGTACCATGTTTCATCAGAATCTGTTCAGTGTGAAAACATAAGAAACACACACACAAATTCACATATTTTTGCCCTTCTAATATTAGTGTGATTTCAACTAGCTTTTTTTTACAGTGTGCTAAAATCATCAAACCATCATCAAAATCAACTCATCAGTCAAATCTTTTACCAACTAAAAATGTCGGGTTGTGAATGAATGATTTCATCGCCATATTACGAATGTGAATTACTTTAAAATAATGTTGGAATTCATTGACAAAAACTTCGACATCGCAGTGATTTTATTTCAACAGCAGGAAGCGTCAAGATGATCTCATGTAACAAATAAAAATATAATAATAGTAATTGTCGATAAAAAGCATCAGACCGTCAATCACTTCCCGTTGCTGATGAAAAAACCGTCTGTAATTGAAGATAAGAGTATAGGCACTAGAATTTGTGCAATTTGAAATTAACTAGAAGTTAAAAACATATGAACATAAATCGCATATTAGTCATGTTACGGAAAGGGAGAGACAGACCAGAGAAAAGATAGATGGAATGGATTGTGTGAGCACTGATATGAAAGACAAGGGAATCAATGATAGATTAACTATTGACAGGATTTTATGGAAGAAAGAAACGTACTGCGCCGAACTAGGACAAGAGCAAGAAGATGATGATGAAACGTACGGATTGTCACAAGCAAAGAGAGGTCTGTACTCAGCAGTGGCCGAAGTTGGGCCTGATGATGATGGTCATTGTGTCAAATGAGGGGAACCTCATGAAAAATGTTTTAAGTATGACTGTGGACTCAAAATAAAAAGATTTTGACTTTGACTTTGACGAAAGGATTAAGAAACTAGCAGGACTTTATGACGGCGGCGACCTCTCGCGCCGGGCCCTGGTTCAGGCCATGGTCCGCAGCGAAGAGGAATGGCAGGCGGTCGCCTCCTTCTGCGAAGCAGTAATGCTCGTAAAGGAGGAGGCCGACCGCATAAGGCAAAGGCAACGGCGTACTCGCCGTAGCCGTCGCCGCCGCGATCCTGCCGATATCCGGCCACCGTAGACACTGGCTCGCGGACGGTGAGCAATGGGTAGCTCGCCGTCCGATCGTCTGGTAAGACCGAGTCCAAGTCGTCAACGGCGCGCACCGTTCCCGCGCGCCTCAAGGAGTTGTCAGCAAACTGCAGGGGCCCTTCAGGGTCGAAGCCTCCTGGAGCCTAGAGGGTATGTGCAAACTGTTACCTCGACTCCAGAAATAAGGCAAGGAAGGTACGGGGTAGGTTTTTTAGTCAGTAAGAGTCTGACACTGGTCTCCCGCTCCGCCCAAGAGCGGGTTTCGTCATTGGATGATTTTCACCTACAATAAAAAAAAAAAAGCAGGACTTTATGAAAGACAATACGTTTAGAAGGCAGTGACTTAAGATGACTATGGTGATAATGAATGAGAAGATGATGTTTATGATCGTAAAAGAAGTATTGTTGCATCGGTCTAAATAAAATCGGTTAAAGGAAAGCTAATTATAGCATAGCATTATAATGGTAGGACGAATTTTGTAGACTTAGTGAAGACAGACTTCTGTCTTATTTTGTTTGGTAAAACTGCCTTTAAAGGCTATTTTTATTATAATGAACCTGCTGTGACCCATTGCACGGTGAAAATAGAGAAAAGTGGAAGAATAGAAGGGATTCTCTTCTCCCATTTTTATTTTTCCCTACCTAATCATTTAGTAGGGAATCCAATTCGTTACGCCATTTCCTTCTTGATCTAATGCGTCACCGGTTCCTGTTATATCCAGTTAGAGTTGCAGTCTTATAATTATAAGCGTTTTAATCCCATTATTATTAATGATAAGACCTAACACGGGATGTCTATAGGCTAGCATTAATGCCCATAACGGCATTGTTTTTATCTGGTCAACAGGAAGCCGACGGAACGATCTCATAACTGTCGATAGAGTTGTAGGATGCTGCGTCTTGACGGAAGCGCGTGTACACGAAGCAAAAACTAGCGCCGTGTCGACGACCTGCTAGTGATGGGGTTGATTCGTTGGATTATGTCGATGATAGTGGTATAATAAAAAAAAAATGAAGTAACCAAAGAATGATGATGAAATTACTCTAATAGAAAATGTTTTAGCGTTAGAACTAAAAAGCAATCACTGGATTGTGTGATATCAAATGTAGTGAGGTGAGCAATAAGGACATGTACATTAGAAAACAAGTTTGCTTTACGGTGATGACGTCGTGAACACAAAAAAAATCAAAATTTTCTTCTTGCATATGTATGTTTTCTTTTCGCAAGAGAAAGACTGCAACATGAACGGCTGTCAGACCAGTGCATAGAAATCTGATCTCCACATGATTCAATTCTTGTCTAAGATAACATTTAGAGCCCAGATAAAGTGATTACCTAAAACCTGATTATGTATTTGAAATACTCAAAAAGAAAATACTCTCACATGAATCGACTTCGAGTAAATTTTTTGTTAGCTACGGTGTGTTCAATATAATCGATACTTTTTAACCTTTCAAGAAGCATGGCATTAAGAATTCATGAATATAGTTCATTGAGTGGTGTCTCATTTATTATTTGTTGGTAAAGTGGCGAGTGAAGAGGGCACGTCTCGGGAAATATTATCATTATACCTTTCTCTATATTTATAGGTAAAACAATTTTTTTTTTTAAGGATCTCATGATTTCAATTTTTTGTGTCTAAGTTAATCATCATCATTTCAGCCAAAAGACGTCCACTGTTGAACATAGGCCTCCCCCAAGCGTTGCGATCGGTCCTGTGCGTCTCGCTTCCACATTGGATTCCAGCAATTCTGACCATATCGGTGTCCAAATTACGCAATGCAAATCAAAAATGGAGAACAGTTCTTGTTGCTTGTGATTATTTAATTTCCGAACATCATCATCATCTTCCTGCCCTTATCCCGTTTTATTTGGGGTCGGCGCAATATGTTTTTTTCTTCCATTCTGTCCTGTCACCCGTCACGCTATCACTAACTCCTCTGTCTTTCATATCCCTTCTCACACAATCCATCCAAATTTTCTTTGGTTTCCCACTTCCTCTCCATCCATCCACATTTATACTCATGGCCTTTTTTGTAACATGCGTTTCATCCTAACATCGTATTACTATATTTTTAATCTGTGAATATTTTGTAACGTCATCATGGCGTAGCATCACTATTGCGGTTGGTGCGTGACAGCGTGCATCACGATCGAAACCACAAGGCAAGATTGTGCAGAAAGTCAACTCTTAACATGCACTTGTGCGAACCAGGTTTAACTTATTGACATGAGGGTTTTCTTTTATAGTGGGCCGAGTTGCAACTAACTCGGAGTAACTCGGGTTATTAGTAACTTTGGAGGTGGCTTGATTATCTAGTCATGTTCACTGAGTTAAATTTATCAGTCATCGCTCAGGATACAGTAGTTTGGAAGTAGACTTGGGCAGTGGAAAAGGAAAACTATAGTAGTAGTATATAGGCTATTTAAAAAAATAACTCCTAAACTCCCTCTCGTAGAGAGGATTCCTGTCTCCCAGCAGTGGGAACATTTAAAAAGGCTGATGAGGATTATGATGATGATGAACTCCTAATGTGCAAGTTGCGAAGAAGTATTACAAAATAATAGCTATACGTACCTTATTGTGCCATTTTGTGGAATTGTATATTTTTATCAAGGTATGTTCCATTATTGTAAACTTGGTATCGTAAGCCACCTGGACGTGAATTGCCGTAGCCTATATGCGTGTCGCTGCAAACACGAAGTAGGCTTTTATAATCTTCAATATGTGCGCTGTGATCTTGTTCAAAACCTGTTGAAGTATGTTCTTTGATGTATTTAATGAGTGCCAATGATGCTACAATATTAACTTAACCTACTAGATACAAACCATTTAAGATCGTGTCAAAAAGTAACAAAAAACTTATCGACACTACCACAGATCATGCGGATGAACCTTCTGTGTTCCTCTCTTCCACACTACCAACTCACCGGACTGTGTCTAGCCCGCCAGCTCCTATAATGTTTATGTTGCTTAATTGATGATTTAAAACGGATTCGACACGCTTCTGAAATAATCTGGTAGTAAAAAAAGAATGTAGATCACCTGTTTATACACGCAGCTGAATTACATGCCCTAGTAATCTGTCATTATTTGAGTGATTTGTTCATTATTGGTGTTAATGATTGAGGCGATATGATACTTCCTGTATCTATGTAGTGTACCGATCGCCTTCAGCTCTTAGGAGTTGAAATTTCATGTGACTTTAGCTATGGGCGGTTCATCGAGTCCAAAGCCAAGGTAGCGTCCTTGCAAAAGTCTAGCTGTCCTTCACACCGGGACAGATTTTAATGTTATACAAAACACAAGTCGCATCGTGTGTGGAGTATTGCAACCACACATGGTTTGGTGCTGCAAAATGCCACCTGTCAGCTTTGGACTCGGTGGAAAAGCGTGCGAAGAGGCTAATTGGTGATCCTGATTTGGTTAAGGTCAATTTGCAAAGCCTCGAGCAAACGCGTAGAGTAGCCGGCCTTTCGGTATTTTACAGGATACATTTTGGAGAGTGTGCTCGGAAATTACATGTATCATTCTCATTTAATAATAATCAGCCCATTCTGACAGTGCTTTTACATGTGAAAAGGAGGGATGAAAGTCATCTTTCTTAAAGAGTTACTAGGATATAATGAGGATGGTGTGGAGAATTAGAGGGAGTCTAAAAAACATGAATAAATTGTATAAGGGGTAATATAAATGAGTTGTGATTAGGATTGGTTAGCAAACATATCGTGATGTTTTGTTACTATTTCTCGAATCTTGTTTCCTACAGGTCTATCTATATATATAAAAGGAAAAATTGACTGACTAACATATCAACGCACAGCCAAAACCATTGGGCCTAGGAGCGTAAAATTTTGCTCAAAGCCTTTTATGACATAGGCTAACACTGAGAAAGGGTTTTTTTCAAAATTCAGCTCTTAAAGGGATGTAATGAGGGTCTAAATTTTGTATGGAGAACCTTACTTTCAAGCGGGTGAAGCTGCTGGCGGAAGGTTACTAATCAATAAAATCATAAATAAAACCTTCCATATCATGAAAAAGTCACCTTAATGCTTTCTTTTGTATCTGCTCACGCATAACATCCCAATTTACCAAAAAACCAGTCACGGCTATTTGCTCCCATAATTTCCTATAGCCTGCCATTTCACAACATGGCGGTGCACTGGGAGTGTCCCCCTCCTATGGTCCTGACGTAGGGTGACACAATGCCATGGATGCATGAGAGAGAGTACGCTTTGTGTTCGAGCATTGGCTTGTGGACGCTTTTGTTTCCAAAAATATATATCGAGAGATATTTTTTTTCAACTTTTTGATTGCTATGCTATGTGTGTTTGGGTTGTTGTGTCTTCAATGGCTGTCCTGAAATTTGAATTAATTTAGAGTTTTATTCGTCTGTTTGCATCGGTATGTAATTTCAATTGCATCACTGTTTACTATAAGTTTTTTTATGGTGGCAAAAATCATTGAATTACGAATCCCGCCCTTGGGCGTAGTGGAAGACAATGTCCGACTTCTACTGACTAAATGACCCATCGTTCCTTCCTGCCCTAATTCCAGGGCCCAGGTGTTAAGCTATCGCATCAACCCTTAGCCCCAGAAGGCTTCGACTCATGCTGCGCCCATAGTTGCTGACAACTTCTTAAGGCGCGCGGAAACAGTGCGCGCCGTCGACAATTTGGGCTCGATCCGGACGGTTACCGGACGATCGGACCGCGAGCTACCTCAAAATCAAAATGGTTTTTATTTCATATAGGCATACATGGGCACTTATAAAATGTTAGAAGCTAGTGCTCGCTTGGTCGTTTCCTATGGAGAAGAACCGGCAAGAAAGTCCATGGTTACACTTTAAAAAAAAAATGGTTTCTTACAATATTTCGTTATTACACCTATTGCTTGCCCTTTGCAGAAGCCAAGCAATAGGTTTAATAACGAAAAATTGTCGTTGCTCGGTCCTACATCAGGAACATAGGGCTGTTAAGAGCTCCCAATGGCGAGATTGAAGCACATATATATGATGAAGTATCGCCACTGAGACCTGTAACTCTTTGAACTATAAAGTCACGTTATTATGCCCCCAAATAAAGCCCCTTTTTAATACCCCATCAGATCAACACATTAGTACAGTACAGAAGCTCAGTGTTGTAATGAATTATGTCATTCAAGCGAGCTCGTAGATAAGCGTTAATTAATGGGCGCTTCAATTTGGGTTAATAACACCCAGCGTCTAAGGTCAGCTCTGAATTGATTCGGGGGCTAAACTAGTTTGTGTTGGGCTGTCATGTTCATTGGTCGAAAGAATTATCGTAGCAAAGGGCCATTGAAGGTACAGGTGGGTTTAGTCAGTAAAATCTGACTCTCTTTCAAAGCAGGAAGTGTTCTTTGACGATTTCGCACCGAAAAAGGCATCGATATATATATGTACTACGCGCTAGATACAGGCGTAACGTACAATTACTTTACTTGACTTAGGTGATCTGCCGGCCATACACCTTTACATTGATGACATTAGTGAAGTTCTGACGTGCACGCAGTGTGAAAACGCTTTATGTGTTAAAAGTTTTGTTAGACGATATAGTGCCAATGAAGCGCTGCAGTGGACTTTTTTTTAACTTTTCAATAGATAGATTAAAGTTTATTGTACACCAAAAAGTAACAGATCTTATACAAAACTTAAATCTATGGGTACAATGGCGGTCTTATCGCTGACAGCGAGTATTTTGACAAATAGTTTCTATGAACGTGCTTGTCTATCGCTAGGATATACGTCGACAGAAAAATGAGAGAGTTAAAGGTATTATAATTGTTATTTTCGTAGTTGAAGACAAGAAGTCAAAAGGTGACGAAGCTCCAAGTCTGACTATACAAAATACAGGTGGGATTCAGTTGCATTCGGCAGGACTTGAAACCAATCTCCATATGATTATATCTAGACAAATTAACTTCTGTCAAGATGTGATCAACGTTTTAAACCAACTCGCAACGTGATGTTGACCAGAGTGCCTAATGTGAGTTTATTTTACGCTAACGCGATCGACGCGTTTATGACGTTCGGCGCTCCGATTGGTCAGCTCCAAGCTCTTTAACCAATCAGAGCCGAACACGCGCTAAACGTTTCGATCACGTTAACGTAAAAACAACTCGCACTCAGCACACAGATTTCCGTTGAAACATTTATCTATGCACTTAATATGGAGAGTGCAGCAAGCTGGCACAATGTCAATAGCACCTGAGCCAGATGCGATTTCGTCCAAGTAGTTGCTGTTAGCTTTGGCACTAATTGTGATTGCTTCGCCGTTAAGTTTCTGTGTATTTAGTTCAAGGATGACTGATATATAGAGCACTCTATAGTCAAGTTTGGAGAGGCATCAAAAGAATCCTGCTTTTAAAAGGATAATAATAATCAGAGATTTGTGTCGTTCAATAAATAACATTTCAATCGGACCAAGGCAACTGAGTTCTGCCTAGTGTTTATGGTGCAATACAATAATACCCTATTTTGACCTGACGTCGTAAGGGACGACATGCGTGGCAATGGGCTTAAGGCAGAGGACGCGAAAGACCGAGCGAAGTGGAGGCGACTGTGTAGGAAAGCGGACCCCGGACACCGAGGTGACAGCTAAGGTGAGCAAACGGGACGGTCGCTAAGATGATGATGATGACAGTAATACCCTATTTTAGGCAAAATAAACATTATTTTCGTTCTTTCTTTCTTACAGGTGTTGAAATAACAGATCGTTCTCCAAAACACAGTTCGGTGACACGGCTCAGAAGGCTGCTCAGGGGTCTTACCTTGACATAAAAGTCTAACTAGAACTATACACTCTGTATTGTTCCATCTCTTTAACTATTCAATTTGTTGTAATATTCAAATTCAAATTCAAAGCATTTATTTCAAATAAATATAATAAAACAGTAACGAAAGAAAAACTGTACATTGAGAATTTTCTGGAAAAATTAAGTGGCTTTTGTTAGAAAAACGTAACTGATGACAAAAAGTGACTTTTTAGAATTTTTGTCTGTTTGTCTGTTTGTCTGTGCCTATGGTACGGGTTGGCGCCAAAACTACTGAATAGATTGAATTGAAATTCAGCAAAAATGTTCCTTGTAAACCAAGGAAGGCTTTAGGCTACATATTATCACGCTTTAAGTTATGGGAGGTAAGCAATATTGAATTTAAATAGTGTAATGGATGCAAGGGTGTAACTTTTTTTTCCGTGGGCCGATTGACTCAAAACTTAGCACAAACATTACCCTAAAGTGGTTATCAAGGATGGTATATTTATTTTTTCAGTAGTACCCCCAGTGCAAGATTTAGGGGATGTTAAAGTTTGTATGGAAGAATCTTATTCCTTGGGTTAATTAACTTGAAACTTGGCATGTAAACTTATTTAGGTAAATAATAAAGATTCCCATTATTAGTTTATCAAAACTACGTAATTTGGGCAACGAAACATAGTTTAGTGAATATTAGTAGTATAAGACAATTTTAAAACAGCGCCATCTATGAGATTACATCAAAATCAAATCAAGTTACATGTTAACACTTTTTGGAAACTATTAATTTAAATTTGAGCATGTTGGCAAGGTAAGCAGTTAGTTATTCTTAAAATTCATAGATGGTAATGTTACTTATTTAGTTTTAGGGAAATGTCTTAGGTAGTGGTTGGTTCGTTTTACTAAAAAATGTGGGTTAATATTTAATATATAATTTTAAAAAATAGTTCATCTCTAAATGGCGTTCTCCATGTTTATATGAAATATGTTTTTCTTATTCCAACGGTCTAACGGATTTATTTTGCAACGCAACCTAACCAAATAACGTTTCAATGTTATTTATATACGTACAACGCCATCTACTGACCCAAATTAGTACAAACGAAAACATAATATATTTTATACCTTTCGACTACCGTAATTACAGACACAATTAAAATACAACAGTTGCGCGGAAATTTGTGTCCTCTTGGGACTTCAGTGTTTTACGAATAATCTATTCATATAAATATAATAAAATCGTAGGAAAGTGAAAACTGTTTATTATATTTTTTTTTAAAGATTAGTTAGGAAGTGATCTACAATCGATATCGAAGCCAAAAGCATAGTTTTTATTAGAATTTTTGTCTGTCTGTATGTATGTTTCAGCTAAACTCAAAAACTTACTTTGATATATATATAAAAACATACTGCATGGATTATCTTCAAATTTTGCATGAATAAAGGACGGGCCGGGAAGTTGTGAATACTTTTTTTTCTTACGCATTCTGTGACAGTGTTTAATCTAACAACGCATATTAAAATGATGTTTTTCAGTAAGCTATGCTGTTATTTGGCTTTACACTATAAAAACTATGTCATTTAAGTTACTTGGACAGAGGAACATAGTTCAATGATTTTATTAGTAGTAAAAAGACAGTTTTAAATCAGCGCCATCTATGAGAGATAAAAATCAATCAAATCAGCTTCCTAAATGTTGTATTGTATAGTGCGTTTTGAAAAATTGAAGTTCCAAACAACCCTGAAAATCTTAAGCGGAGTTGAGGAAGACTATTAAAAAAAATGCGGTGCTAAGTATTACAAAAAAGTTATGTTCATTGAAATATCGCCATCATCTGAAGATTTTCCGCGAGCTTTGAGGCGTGCTACTGGAGACGAAGTCGATGTAACTGATATGAACGTGTGCTGAACACCCGTCTCAGTTCACTTCAAGATGTGGACATTTTTATCGGCGGCAATCCACTGATCGAATATGAATTACCAGTTCCCCAATCATCACCGCATCAAGACATGGCTGAGACAAATTACGATTCGGGCGAAATGACCACCATACGAAATGACCATGTCGCTTTGTTGTCTTCAGAGCAAAAACAAATTTATGACACCGTCCCTGAAAGAGTTGTGCAAAACCAGGGTAATATGTTTTTCTTGGGTTGCTCCTGTTGGAACAGAAAAAACATGGCATACTTGAAGAGGCAAGGCAATATTGCTATTGAACAGCAATGTCGTCGGGAATCGCTGCCACACTGCTTCCGGGTGGCAAGGCAGCACATGCCATGTTCAAATTCCCATCGATTTAGAGAGCGCCAAAACGCCTGTTTGTGGTGTGTCACGTTACAGCGATAAGGGACACGTGCTTAAGGATTGCTCTCTGATCGTATGGAATGAGCGTACGGTGGCCAATAGGAACGCAGTTGAGTCCGAGGACAGAACCCTGCAGGACATCCGCGGGAACGAACATTTTGATGGGTGGTGTCACAGTTTGTTCAGTGGCGGTTTCGGGCAAACGCTTCCCGTCTTGACTCGGGGATCAAAGTCTTACGAGGTGAATGCTACGTTGAAACAATCTTCATTGTAGTCACGAGTTTGTGCGCTGCGCTTGACCATTAATATGTGAGCTCGGCTTGGCAGCAATGCACGTGCTCATGAATTCTCTGATGACTTTCTAACTCTTGGCGAAGGCACTTTATCTTTTTTATGAAGGGGAAAATAAATGAATGACGAATCACGCCTATGGGTGGAGCGGGAGACAGTGTTAGAATTCTATTGACTAAACAACCCACCGTTCCTACTTGCCTTAGTTCCAGGGCCCTGGTGTTCGGCTTTAACATCTACCCTTGGCCCCAGAAGGCTTCGACCTTGCTGGGCTCCTACAGTTGCTAACGACTGCTTGAGGTGCAGGGAACCGTCAGCGACTTGGGTTCAAGTCAAAGCCCACTACGAGAAAGGTGGTCAAGAGGTACTTCCAGAGTCTCTCGATAGAGTGTTATCCAGCTTAGAAGAATTCATTTGCTGTGCACGGGGACATCAGTCGTTTATCAAACCAGCAGAATTCTTGGGTGTGTGAGCGGGCCATTTTGACGTCTAATAATGATCAGGTTTCAGCAATTAACGAATGCATTCTCTTGGAAATTGAGGGGTAGGTAGTGGTCTATACCTCGATAAACACTGTCGTCGAGCAAGATTACGCCACACATTATCCCGCGCATACCATCAAGCTGAAAGTCGGAGTCCCGATTATGCATCTTTGGAACCTATATCCTAAGAAAAGTAAAGAGACCTGTCAAAAATTTTTACGGGTTGTGGCGTCGGCGAGGCAGTATTTGTACCTCATAATTTCCCGTTCCAGTCCAAGCGCGTACAGTTCCCCGTGAGCGTTTGCTTCGCGATGACCATCAATAAGTCGCAGGGGCAGACACTGAGTGCAGCGGGTGTCAACTTCAGGGCGAGTTGTCTCTTACGCGGGCAACTGTACGTCGCTTGCTCCCGCGTCATCAGTCCTGACTCTCTTAACATTTTGTGTCCTGGCAGCGTAACTACCATCGTAGTATGGTGGCGGAGTGGTAAAGGCTCCGACTCAGTGGTGGCGGAGTGGTAAAGGATACGACTTACAAATTGTAGGTCGGGGGTTCAAACCCAGCTAGGCGAATTACTTTGTGTAAATTTATTTCATAACCACTGCTCTTAAAACGGTGAAGGAAAACATCATGAGGAAACTGTGACTGTAAATGTCTTAGAACCAAAAATTCGAAGACATGTGTCATCCACCAATCCGCACTGGGCCCGCGTGGTGGATCATGGCCCATTCCCTCTCCTAGAAAGGACGTCTGTGTCCCGACAGCGGGAACTTTATAAGGCTGATGCATTGCTATTTTAAAAGTTGTTTACTTATAATGCTATAGCGACAAAGCCACCTTAGGTATGTTTGGTGCTGTAGAGCCTTCACGCAGACAACGTCGCGGGCAACAGCTAGTTTCAAATAAACCTTTACAGGCACTTTTGAAATGTCATAAAGTCGGTCAGTCAGGAAAAAATGACGCTAATTGCACATTCCAAAAAGTAGGTCTCAATGGAGAAGAATGTGCAAGAAACTCCATGGACACTCTTTTTAATCATGTTGTGTTTTACAGATATATTGGTTACATATTTTTGTCGCTACTATGATGTGAGAACAATGTAACTAAAATGATAAAAAAAAAGTACATGATCTAAACAAATTAAAATAAACCACTGGCAGCTAAGAGATGACCAGTCCCAACTGACAGCGCCCGTTCACGGACATGACGCGTATATCAGCACCACTCAGCTCAACCATTTTGAAGGGAACCGATTCGAATGATCCAACACACGCGCCACCATCAGCGAGACATTTGAGTGAGCATGACAAACTCTCTACTGCCATGGTCATTTACGTCAAACAAGTAAAATATTAACTTTAAACTATAAATTACTCCATGGTACTCACATTTACAAACATTGAGAAAAAAAAATGCTTCTACATTATACAACACTATAATAATGTCAAAATTTAAGATAAAAAATAATAATAATAATAACAATCAATTCGTAGGTACTAGTGGTAGTGGAGCTGGACCAGCAATGAGCCAAGCATTTTTATCTTGTATATAATCCTCTAACTTATAATATGCTTGTCTACATAGTGTGCGTTTAACATAAGATTTAAATTTCATTTCATTGAGTTCTAATATGTTGGGAGGTATTTTATTATAACATTTTAAACAGTACCCCATGAAAGAAGAGGCCACTTTAGCCAGTCTGAAGCCTGGTTGAACTAACTGATCCCTATTTCTAGTAAAATAATTGTGTCTATCGCCTCTTTCATTCTTTTTTAGAATAATTCATTCTTAGAATAATTTAGTCCCTTGAATCTTAAAACATAAACGTTCAGGCCACGCGTTTATCACTTGAAACACTATGTCCATTATAAAGTTAATCCCTACAGGTCGTAATTTTTTAACAGTTCCATAGGTCATAAAATGGATTACGTTAAGAGCTCATAGTATATAGGGTAGTCTTTATCGGACGGCGAGCTACCCATTGCTCAGTCATGATTGCAAAGTTTTTTCTGATACTGCGGCAATTAGTATTTTTTGCCTCAGTATCGTATTAATTAAACATTTCGATTAACCTACGACCTATAAGAATTTGAAATCGGGGGGAATTGGGGTGTCAAAAATTGGAGAGCACCACAAACTTACTACGCTATACATATTTTCTATACTTACAGCGAATTTGGTCAACCGATCAAGTGTTTTAAAAACTGTCCGATAAAATTAAACTGCATTCGTGAGCCATATTTTACGCATGGTTTCCATACCGGATGCGAGCTGTCACCAATAAATGTCCCACACAGAGTCCAGTCCAAGTCTACAAGTCCCATTTTTATAAACAACTAGAAAAGGAGAAGCCGGCACGCTGGCTTATCTTTTCCGTCTACATAAAATATCGGTCACTGGCGCAGTAGTTTACCGATTAGCTGCTGCACTGCGTGTCGCGTGTTCGATTCCCGCGCGTAACCAATTATTTTTATCGCCTACAATTTATTGCTTCGGGTCTGAGCGTCTTGTATATGTGAATTTTACATGTTTGCGAATACACTCACGATAAAAAAGTGTCATTTATACTGTAAGTAAATGTATCTAAAAGAAAAAAATAATAATGACTTTTTTTATAATAAGCTATTATAGTTCGTACTTTAGTAATTAAAAATTAAAACCTATCAATACCTTTCCGAAACATAAGGTTATTTTATTGTATTGCTGAGTTTGTATGGCCATCTTCCAGTTTCATTATCAGACCCTAGTTACCATCTAGCACTAAGATACTCGTCAAGACGAATCACATGAGCCCAAACTTGAAGGGGTTGGGTCGTTTAATTTCCGAGTTGTTATGGCCACCTTCCAGCTCTATCATCAGATCAGCTCCATTTCATCATAAATGTGTATAAAAAAAAATATACACCTTTATTCAATGACACAGCTTTGAATAGTTTGAAAGTTTCGTAATACGTGGGGTGATGTTCCTTTATTGGAGCGATCAGCGATCATTTTATTGGAGCGTGTGGTTTTTGTATCAAGCAAGCAAACCCGCCGGCAAAAGCTAGTCTCGCATATGTAAGAACTTCACACAGAGCTAAAGTCTTACCGAGCGACCCAGACTACGTGTTCAACTGCAATAGTCCCCTCGACACTTACATTTGACACTTTGCCAAGCCGTTTAAGTTGTCACATTGTATCGGCACCGTTCGTAATGGCTTTGTAGAGCGAGTGCTCATGTTTCGTAATATGTGGGGAGATGTCCGTTTATTGGGATCGTGTTTTTTCTCGGGTAATGGTATTAATAATGGAAATAGCCTTGACCGCCAATGGCCTTACAGCGTTACAGCCAAAAGCTTCGACGATCATCTGTCGAAGCTGTTATTGCGCGGTTGGATCAAGGGCCTGGTATAGAAGGCAGATGTCCTTGATACGGCTCGAATTGTGAGGAGGCTCCTGTCTCTGAAGCCCTAACTATCGGTAGCTTGGACCCTGTTCCCGACACCGGCGGACTACTATTTTTTGTATTTTTATATTTAAAATAAATGTAAATTAGTTAAATAAACGGAATAATAATGCTGTCCAACTTTTAGACATATTGACCAAATTCATTGTAGCTCAGTGAGCTGGAGTTTTTAACTCGTAGTCCCATCCATCAGGGACTTAACTGGTGAAAACTTAGATGTTTATTGATGTTTACATACCAAAATAAATATCATAAAATTAATTTATAAAATAACAAAAATACGTTTTGGGAACACATTCGTGCGTACATCTAAAGAGTAGAATTCTCTGCCGGAGTCTGTGTTTCCTGATAGCAACAACCTGGGGACTTTAAAAAAAAAATGAATTAATAACTTCTAGGCAAGCGTGCTCCATCGTCGACCCTTCCTTCCTTCCATCAGGTAAGATACTAGCTATAATAACCTAATGAAAAGTACGATAGAAGCACGAGCTTATATGTAGTAAAAGACCGAAATTAATGAGAACCGATCATATAATTATGATATAACATTCCGGTATTGCATAAGATGAATGGACAGCTACGCTTCTATCTATAGACAGACTTGGCAACGTGACAAATATGTTGAGAGTACGCTTCGTAGTACTACGGCAGAATCTGCTACTACGCTGAAGGGAGCAAAAGAACACGTACGGTGAATCTATAAACAGCTTACTAGATGTTTTGATCTCGCTTGAGCTTTGATTATGATGGTTTTTTTTTTATGGTAGGTGAAAATCATCCAATGACGAAACCCGCTCTTGGGCGGAGCGGGAGACCAGTGTCAGACTCTTACTGACTAAAAAACCTACCCCGTACCTTCCTTGCCTTATTCCTGGAGTCGAGGTAACAGTTTTCACCACCCTCTAATGATTATGATGGTAACTTCCTTTGCCGGGGCTTGGTTTGTGCCATGGTCTATACTTTTAGAGCATGAGGGAATGGGATGCCTTCTTCATTATAATAATGCTAGAGAAGGAAGTGGCCGCAAATGTGAGGTAACGGACATCCTCAATCGCTGCCACAGGAGATGCCCAGTCTAGGACTTGCAGGGCGATACCAAATAACCGTAAGCGCGGACGAGGAGCAATGTGTAGCTTGCCGACGCGCTCGAGCCACGGGGAATTTCTGAATTGGTAGTAACCGAAAGATACAGATGTGGTTTTAGTCAGTAGAAGTCTGAAACACCTTTACACTCCAACCATAAGTCATAGAAATCATTGGATGATTTCTCACCGGAAAATAAATTAAATAGGAAGTTTAAAATCGTTTGGCAAAGTCATAGCTTTACTAAAAAATCCAAGATATAAAGGTGAAAATAATCCCTTTCAAGAATACTACAAAGATTCGAATTCTAAGAAATTCTAAGATATAGATGAAACTAACCCCTTTCAAGTATTACTATAAAGATACAAACCCTATATTTACCAATATACAGTAGAGGAATGAATAGGTAGTGGATTCAAAGCTTTGCAGACGTCAGACCGCCTGGAGAAGCAACGGCGATGTTCCAATTTAAACTTGAGTACTTATACTATGACAGGGACTTAGAAACTGGAACGAGGCTAACTATAGAACTAGCCTTTAGTTTTAGTTCAAACAAGTTATACCACAGCTAGAGTTTGGGATCGAGGTTGTATAGAAATTTCAATCCGAATTTAGCTAAAAACTTGCAGACGAAGCTTAAACCAATTATGAATATAGCATGCAAAACAAACCTTTAGAAGTTTAGATCATACTTAAAGTTCGTTCACCTAAAGACAGTCTTAAAGTAAAGGATACTGTAAAATAGGTTTAGGGTAGTGATGCAGACAAGAAGGTCAAATTGCGTACTTAAAAAAACGATCCCATTCCTTTAGGATCGCAATATCATCTCAATGACAATCAATATAAAATAAAATGTTTAGAGAAATAAGGCCTGGTTTTAACAGATATTGCGACGTGAATGCGAACATTCCTTAAAGAGAATTACCTCTGTAGCGTTAAGAGAATAAACCCTTCTGGTTGTACGATCCTTACTTTTCAACTGAGTTTTGCAGAACTTTACAGTCTGATCTGTTTACCTCTAAACGTCGTTTTATAAAATAATTTCTGTAGAGTGTCTAGTCTGCGCTGCATCCTGACACTTACTGAAACGTTTTCTAAACCTACCCTCTTTCACTGGATATATCCAACAATACTAATTGGTATACGTTAGCTTTTTTCTGAATAGCGTTTCTAGTAAAAAAAAAACATACAGTAATAAGTATAAGGAAACACTGGAAAGTAAGTTTTTCGATATACAAAGATATCAATTGATTCCTCTGTTCGGGATCTACAGTCCTCTACTTCACACACAGTACACACTAACACAACAACAATATTCCTAGAAATATGGATGCCGAACAAATGTAAGTGATGTGTGTTGAATAATAAATGTCACCCGTCTGTGCCCGTACCGCGGTAACGCTTTGTGTACCCATCTGATGGTGTTACGCCAAATTGTGTTGTAAATGATGTTGAAAAAAATGAGCCGCCTTTGTTGTTTTGGGTCTACATATAAATTATGTTTTGGAGGTGTGTCAGTTCTAAAAGCTTCACTCTTCATCATTATTAGAGTATACCCTGTTGTAAGCTTGTAACCCTTTGACGTGGTTCCTATATTACCCGTAGTGACATTGCTCTTTCATCTTTTACAAATTAAACCTGTTCTTTTTTTTCTATGTACCGTAATGTAGTTTTAATCTCTTCAGTATAAACTAAATAAGACCTTTGCAAATCACGTTGTTTAGTCTCAATGTAATAAAATACTATCTGTAACTGTTTATCTATATATATATAGTCTATTCAAAGCTTTATTAGGGTAAGCAGACGGACAGTTGCTTCATCACATATTGTTTGTTGCTAAAGCTGCAAAATTTTAAGCTGGACACGTTCCGGCTAAGTTAGAGGTTTACCTTCCCACTTCGGCTAATAGAAATGGCAGATAAACGGACCAGGTATACATATCTTTAATACTGGCAGAACTGAATGATGGCTCTGGTTATACTGCATTGCATGATATTGTTCTGGCTACTGCTGCTTAAGCTGTTTTAACTAGTTTAGACTAGTTAAAGTGTCAACTTTAACTAGTCTAAACTAGTCTAGCTGCATTCAAATACAGCTTAATTATCTGAATATGTAATCATTAAAATTCATTTGATCGCTTCAAATCATTTGATTCCCTTAAATCATTTGGTCGTTATGTTCGTGATTTTATTAGAGATCGCTACAATCTTCAACATCCTAATAATCGAAAGTAATTTGTTGTACCATTTTAGCCATAACTTCAGGTAAATTACTTGTCACCAAGACTCACGATTCACGACGTTCTGCAAATTCTTGACCTTTTGCCAGTTAACATTCAACTTCTATAAATCCAGAACCTAATTGCATCGTCCTCTTTAGGGATCGATAAACCAGCTTCAAATACAGCCTGTGCTGCAGTGTTCAAGTTTGCTGACATTCTACCTACCCTCATAAGGGATAACCGCGTGTGACCCAATGTATTTAATTGCTAGTCCACATTCGGTATCCATATTTGGAACCTTACAGTTGTCTTGTAACGGAATTGCAAGTTCCTTATCTGCTGCATTATTTTTTTTTATTTCAGTCTTGTTTGGTTCTGTTCACGGAGATATTAATTTCTTGGTAATAGTTGCCTTGTTGTTAGGCGTGAGAACAATAAAGTGTTAACAGCACCTGAATCCATTTTACGGTTATTTTTTTTTTCGTTTTTCTTTTTACTGTCATTAAGTCATCATCATCAACCTAGCGCCAGTCCCGGTTGCTACCCTTGGCTTTCACCTCGGTGCCCGGGGTCCGCTTTTCTACAAACACGCCTCCACTTCGCTCGGTCTTTTGCGTCCTTTGCCTTAAGCCCATTTGCACGCATATCGTCCCTTACGACGTCGATCCAACGCCTCTTAATTTACTGTCATTCAGTCTCTTAATTTAATCTGATCCTTCATCAATTTACAGTATACCTCAGACAACCTCCTTTTTATTTTAAGTTCTTACAGTTCACTCTAAGGTTGTTTGGTAGATATCGCTGTTAACAATAAGACCGACATTGTACAAATAGATTTAAGTTAGTTAAAAGTTTTTGTTACTATTTTTGTGTACAATAAAGTTTATTTTATTCTATTCTCGTGGTAATATTATTCCTCTTCATAAAGATGCATTATTATTGCTTTAGTTAAGGCTATATAGTTATTATAATACGATGTACCTAAACTTGCTACTATATAACAAACCAAGCTTGTCGAGTTTAGCTAGGTATTTCATACGCGGTTTTAACTCCATATTTAGCTCGTGAAAACTATTAGGTGATTAAAAACAGATTTATAACGTCGATCGTACCATCTGGTCTCGGTACTGAGATTTATTGCAGACATGGTAGGCGCAAGTATTGGGTAGGCTAACTAGTTAACTTACTTTATAGCCAATAGAAGTTCGCATGAATTATAATTATCATCGATTGTACTAAATATTCATTGGCAGTTTTAGAATATATTTGTTTGCTGCACCAATAAGGGCTTAGCACGCAAGAATGTAATTAAATGTTTTCTTTATTGGTTTGTTTTCCTCGTTGTATTTTGTGTTCCGTGCAGATATTGCTAAATCAGAATACGTGTTTAGCATGCACAGATATTGGAAAACAAAATACTGAAGCGGTTTGAAGAAATGCTGATGCACGCTAATAAGTATACCGAGCATTCATTGCAGCTGTGAGAGTGAAACACGTAATTTATGGATACCTGTGACTAATACTAATTGTGCCTTTTTATCTTGTAACAAACAAATATTCGCCATTCAATCTTTTACACGTAACCGAGTTTGCTTACGTACACTGGTAACCTTTTCTGCTTTACGTTAAATATATAATTCCGTTTGAAAGACATTGATGCTATATGTGACTGTTTGATTGCATAGCCTTTATCTTACGTTACTGTATATACTTAATTTCGGTGCTTCTTCAAATTATTTATCAATGTTTCATTAATATGAAATACTTCTTGTATTTTGCGAGCTGCTGCCGGAACAACTCTTACCTCATGTCTGAAGCGATGACTTATAGTGAATACCTAAAAATTGCAAAATACGCAACCTTTTAGGACGCTCAAAACCCACATCAGACTTTTATCTTCATTTTAAGCCATTGCTAATTGGTTTTACTCGTAGTAATATTCTTTACTCTCTCTTACCATCAGACATAGTATATTACATCATTCTAAAGTGATTAATTCATACCATTGGGAATCTTTAACTCGTTTTACTCATTCGCCTTTCCCATTCAAAATAAAACCCTTATATCGGTCACTAAGGTTGACAATTCGACTGTGACGTAATATGTATAACGGTAGTACGCGGTCGGACAGACACTTTGGCGCCGCCGAGGCTGGCATAGCGGTGCTGTGACCCTTTTGCTAGTGCGCCCAAGGTGTAGAAGTGAGCGGAATTTACAATGCCCATATTGTAATAAGTCTGTTAGGTTTTTCTGCCAGTGTTGGTAGGGTTGTGAAAATGATATAACTAACTGATTTTGACTTGTTCTGTTTGGCTTTCATTAAAAAGGGCATCCAAATATTACTGGACAAAATTATTTTAGGTCTGTCCGTCTGATTGTAATTTAGGTATCTACAAGTCTAAAGTGAATAAGCTCTTAATAAAATATTGCGGTTCACCATCAGCGATTGCATCAGTGCTTACTATTAGATGAGATCTGGGTATCACTTTCTCATTAATAAAGTTTTGGATCATCATCATCATCATAATCAGCCTTTCAATGTTCCCACTGCAGGGACACAGGCCTCCTCTCTCTAGGAGAGGGAATGTGCCATAATCCACCACGCGGGCCCAGTGCGGATTGGTGGATGTCACATGTCTTCGAATTTTTGGTTCTAGGACATGCCGGTTTCCTCACGATGTTTTCCTTTACCGTTTTGAGAGCAGTGGTGATGAAATAAATTACACAAAGTAATGCGCCTGGCTGGGTTTGAACCCGCGACCTACGTACGACTCGTAAGTCGGGGCCGTTACCACTCGGCCACCACTGCTCTTTTCTCAGTTTTGGATAATCGGCAATTTTTATTGCTGATCGAAAGCTATTTAGCTATTCTGGTTCTATTTTCCAGTCTAATATTTCTTTCATTATTTCTTCTTTGTTATTTTTCTTTTGAATTAAATATTTACTCTATCGCGGTCTCTCTATCACTTCGACCACGAGGGAAGATATAATTGTACACAATTTGACGTTCACGACCATCGCTTGTTTTATTTTAATGCTTCCCGCATGTACGGAGACCGCTACTTAATGTAGATTAGTTTATAATTGTGTGGTGGTTTTATCTTTAAGCGTATTTATCTGTTACGCTTTTAAACCCTACCTAAGCCTATAAATTGTGGTAGATTATTTTTACCCGACTACGGCGAAGCAAAAGGAGGGTTATGATTTTGACCTGTATGTATGTATGTATGTATGTATGTATGTGGGTATGGATGTTCATCTGTTCCCTCGTAACTTCTAAACTACTTATCAGAATTCGACAAATGACATATCATTAGAAGCGTCTTAATTGTCCGCTGGTTATAGGCTATATGGGATTTCACAAAATCTAATGTGGCGCCCTCTAGCGGACAAAACATACGAAGTAAAAAAATAAAGTTAAGATAAATATGCCGTGTTTGGTATCATTTGAAAGCGCTTTACTTGTACATGTTGAATATATATATATTACTAGCATTTGCTTGTGACTTTACCTGTATTCTGTATTGTATTGTACTGTATTCTGGGCTGAGAAATCAATGAACCCAAGATTAACCTATTTAGAACTCCAAAATATGTTAAATAAAAATAAAGTTTAAAAACTAACACCCGACTACTTAAAAACACGCTCTAAAAAGTACGAAACAAGAAAACAAGAAAGCCGTGGTCGTATGCCATAAGAATAATAAATTAAAAAAAGTGGTATACGACCACGGCTTTCTTGTTTTCTTGTTTCGTACTTTTTAGAGCGTGTTTTTAAGTAGTCGGGTGTTAGTTTTTAAACTTTATTTTTTGTATTATTTTAGTTCATCTTATTAATCCCGCGCGATACATATATCATCATCGTCAGCCTTTTTTTAATGTTCCCATTGCAGGGACACAGGACTCCTCTCTCTAGGAGAGGGAATGGGCCATTAACCACCACGCGGGACCAGTGCGGATTGGTGGATGTCACATGTCTTTGAATTTTTGGTTCTAGGACATGCCATGTTTCCTCACGATGTTTTCCTTCACCGTTTTGAGAGCAGTGGTGATGAAATAAATTACACAAAGTAATGTGCCTGACTGGGTTTGACCTACAGCTTGTAAGTCGGAGCCTTTACCACTCGGCTACCACTGCTCTCAACACGATACATATATATCATTCAAGAATACAATCTCCTTCAAAAGGTCTGAGTCTTGTATTCTGTACTACTTTGTACAATATAATAATCAGTCTACACAGCAAGGAGCACAAACCAATACAAATTAACATATTCCGTAACCTTTGAATGTTGTCGATTTCAGCTTTGTCAAACAGTTTCGGTAGCGTGTTAGTTCGCATTGTTACTGCTGTAACAATAGTAAGTTATCGGTTTATAGTGTACTAAGCTCTGAAAGGCTTTAAATTATAACCACAGAATATATTAGCAGAAGGACAATTATACAAACATCTCTATCATTGTCTAGATGTTCCTATTATTTAGGGTCGGCTTTCTTTGTCATTCTTCGCCGGACGGGTCTTTACTACATCTAACTAAACTTGTTGCCCTCTGATCGTTGTTAACTAAGAATAACACTTTTTTATGGTATGTAAAAATCATCGAATGACGAATACCGCCCTTGGGCGGAGCGGGAAACAATGTCAGACTCTTATTGACTAAAAAACTTATTTCATTCCTTCCTTGCATTATTCCCAGGCTCTGGTGTTACGCTTTCCCATCAACCCTTGGCACAGGCGGCTTCGACCCTGTAGGGCCCCTACAGTTCGCTGACAACTCCTTGAGGCGCGCGGGAACAGCTCGCGCCGTAACTAAGAATAATAAAGTTCTTTACATTAACCATGTTTTAGTTTTTCCCTCAGTATTTTTTTAAATTTATTGGTAATTTTTCTTCAACATGAACGGAATCCGTCACTAAAAAAGATTTCGATAGCTAATAAATAAATCCATTTTGTTACTGTATCGTTCATGAATAACAAATTGACCTGATTCCCTTCCAGTTTATAGCTTGTGTGAGAATTTAACACTCAGCCTGAGTGTTAAACTCCCACACACTTTGTTATCTTTTTACTAACGGAGGAGCGTAAAATTAATGTGTTTCACTTTTTTGTTACAGGTAAATGCAGTAAAAAAGGTGATATTGTTGTCGCTTTTGTAGTTAAGTTTCATCAAAGTCAAAGTCAAAGTCAAAAATTTTTATTTCACATGGGCCTACATGGGCACTTATAAAACGTCAGATGCTAGTGCACGGTTCCAAATTGGTCGTTTCCGATGGAGAAGAACCGGCAAGAAACTCCATGGTTACTCTTTTTAAAAAAAATGTTATCTTTACAATATTTCCATATTACAACACATAAATTATGTAAGGACAGTGCAGACCAGTCAATATTGAACTCCTACCGTTAAAATGGTAGGAAGTCATCTAAAATTTGCGTCTACAATGTTCTTACATTCACACATCGTCGCTTTGGTAAGTGTAACTTTTAAATCTAAGAACGGGATAAAAAGTTTTAATCAGCATTGTGTCACTGATATCCGCCATAAAAACCGCAACAAAAATACTTTGCCTTTTTTGGATTTTGTTAAAGCGTTTGAAACGTTTTCAGTATTGCTTTTTCTTCACATATAAACGATTTAAGTTAGTAGTCTATCTGATGAAAAATATATTTTATAATTATTTGTAGTTTTGAATATATTAATGAAACTACAAAATTGATTTGATGGTTTTTGTAAGGTATCCTTCAGGGCATCGTTATTGATCCAACTTTACTTGTATATCTATGACTACTGGTATATTTTCTACCAACTAGTATTTATTATAGATGAACCTCTCCGTGACGTGAGAGTAGTGCCGTGACCTATAAACGTCACGAAATTGGTTTCGGTTCAGGATGTCAGAATGTTCCGTGTCGTAACGAAACAGGCATCGCGTGCCTATGTAACACAATAGGTAGAACATATTATTTATTTAAAATCGTTCCCTTCCCCTATCGTGTAAAACGAAGTTCGTCCTTACAAGAAATGCGAAGGAACTGTCAGTCAGTACCGTGACCGCATGTATTATGAATATTGTTACCCAACGCTTCCCAGCCGGTTTCCCTTGTATATCAATTTCGTCATACAGGATGAAGCATTTGTTAGTGTTAATGGAAGTTTCACTAAGGGCGCTAACACACAGTGTTGTGTAAAGTGAAATTATTTTGATTAAATTATCTGCACAACTGTTATGATATGTCTATGAAGAGGGTGACTAGTAGTCACTCTCTTTATTTCAGTAGTCACTGACTATAGAGAAAATAACTAAAAGAAAAGTATGAGAAAATATCAGGAGCAAGAGAATGATGATGAGCTGTATGGTCGGTAACAGGAACTTTTTTTTCTTATTGTACCTAGGAAGAGAATTTTCTTTAATGATTCTCAAGATCAATTCACTGGTATTGCAATTGTTATCCGCATAGGATACAACCATGTTTAAATATTTGCTACAACTCCAGAAGCAAATAAAACATTTTGATATTACATGTAGTTTCTTTCTTACTGAGTACTTGTTCCGATAGTGGATATATCACAGCTGCAAGCATACATATGCAAGGAAGCATTACATTACTAAGCCCTAAGAGGACACTGGTGTCCACACATCTATTGTCTTTCAATTGTGACTGTAATCACGGTATTCGAAAGGTTGTAGTTTGCTAGAATAAAGTGGTTGTAGTTGAAAGTAGTTCAATTGCTGTCCACATAGGATGCAATCATATAAATATGTGTCACAACTCCAAATATAAATAAAACATTTTGATATTGTATATGGTTTCCCTCGTACTGATTACTTGTTCCGATAGTGAAAATACGACGCCTGCGAGCATATGCAAGCAAGCATAATGGTTTGCTAGAAGAAAGTTGTCAAAATCTAAAACATATGTTATGAGATACATCATTATGTTCTCGTTACCCCACAGTTCTGCTCACGTGAACACAATGACAGCAATGGAAACCCACGCACAAAAATTTGCATGTACTTACTCGAGCGCTCTTACGACATTTCGGGAAACAATGACATGGTCTCATTAGTAACCAGGAACCTTGTCTTATACAATACTAATTACTGAAATGTCAGTAGTGTGGTAGGGCACTTAGTGCTACAGTGTGCAAAGGCAATCGTATGTCCGTTCCGTTTCGTTACGCCGCACTGGCTTGCCGAAATATTACGAAATTATGCGCCAGTGTAAGGGATTTATGCTGCACTGTACCCATTCTCATGTCGCCTGATCGCTACAGTCAGTCTTCATCATGTCAGCCAGAATGGCGCTACACATTGTTCATTAGGGTCTTTTAGATTCACTTTTTCGGATTCGGAAACTTTTTCTTTTTATAACCAGCATTTGGCAACCTGTTAAGCTGGACTTTCTATAAATTCTGAAAAGTGCAGTTGGTAGTGCAAATAGCCAGCATAGCGGTTGACGGGCCTGCCCACGGAGCGATAGCAACAGCCTCCAAAAATTATTTACACACTTTGTAAGACCTATTTGCTATAGGTGATATGACGGCAGACCAAGATAAAATTGGAGAAACGAACTTGAGAATTCTTACCGGAGGGACAGGCCCGCAATAACAGATGACAGATGTGTGTGAAATAGGGTAATGGAGATCGTAGCCCAGATGTGAGACATAAAAGGCTAATTAGAGAAGATTTGCTGTAGAATGTAGAGACTAGTTGTAGAGGATAGAGACAAGGAAACGACGTTACTGCTTACAGTGACTTTGTTTGACCTTGTTTCTAACAATCATTGCTCCAAAAAACAGCACTTAAGTGAAATATTTCAAAGTGCCAAGATCATCTTTGCCGAGCATCTTTGTTGATTTTTACGTGGATAAGACTGTTCCTTATTTTCCCTTTTCCATGTTTTACATTAGTTTGGATTCTATTTTGCTCTCATTTTCCAATTACGTCACACAATAACTATTCACAACCAACAGATATTCTCCAAATCGTAACATCAAAGCGTAACTATTTGGAATCCCCTTTGAGCTATCGATAGGACTTCACTAGAATTTTCGAACTTGTTATTATTAGAACGAACCCTGGAAAATGCCATATTTCCTTTATTTTATGTAAGGGTCGACCCTAACAAGAACAGTAAAAGGTAATGTTACCTGAACATTTTTCATGATTACGAAAATACGAGATAGAGAAATAATATATGTAAAAAATATTCCTACAGCGTAGGCGTTCGGAAATAGTACAAGGTCATATTGTGGAGACTCGTGTAAGAGATTAAGGTAATAATTAAAAGCAGGAAAACGAATTCTTAGGGGTTCTGTAGCTTCGGGTTTTATTGCCTATTAATACTATAAGTTATTTAGTTAGTATCTTCCTTTTCAGACAGTAACTAATAGGTACCTATCAACGCTTTTCTTGGTACCATCCTTTTGAGAAATTTCTTGTTGTCTCGCAAGATCTAGATTCCGGGAAAGGTGCTTGCTGATATTTCAGAAGACTGATTCGGTTTCGTCTATAGTAAAGAAGATATGGTAGTAAGTGGAATACGGTAGCCGGGCTTGCCGTAAACAAAACTAATCAAAGCAAGCTATTAATACGACATTCCTGCCCTAAAGGCAACTGACAGAATTGCTAAATGGAGTCTGACCTGGGATCTCGCATGATTTACTTGATGATTTACCCACCTGAAAACTAAACTACCTAGATACAATTATGTCTACACTAATATAATAAAGAGGTAGTTTGTTTTTTTGTTTGTAGGAGGTAATCTCTGGAACTACTGGTCCGATTGGAAAAAAAATAGCAACAATAGAAAGCTGCTTTACTCCTGAGTGACATAGGCTATATTTTATGTACGCGGGCAAAGCCGCTGACAAAAGCTATATATAAATGACCGGACATTGAAAATTCATCAATATTCAATTTTTTTTAAATCACCACCCTACATACAGCCATCGTCAAATGTTGTATTTACTCAATTACTTTGCTAGTTGTCCTTCAGCCATTTAGTTGGAAGCCGGTGTTTAATGAACGGCCTAGACGTTCAATTACCTGGCTAATTTAAACAAAGAGTTGCGATATGTACCTATTTAAAATGAGCGATAGAAAAAAAAATGAGTTTCATATATCAAAGAGCTACGTTCCAGCTTCATGCTATAACATCAAAGGGCAAGGAAGCACAGTGCAGACAATAAACCTGACATGTGTTTGATGTGTAAATAATTGAGCATGACACTACCATCTGTCACACTGCACAGTTATAGGTACAACCTTATTATTAGTATATATGCGAAACCCGAAACACTTAGACACGTGTTTTTATCTATTTTTATCTGAAGAATCGATGTAAAAAATGTCATAAATGCTATGTTACCTAGTGGTTTACACAAATACATGGTCACCGGACCAACCTAACCGTTTTGGGGTTGCAATGACTTGTATGTGACTTTAGTGTCAGTGGGACAAGGGCAGGAAGATGATGATGGTGTCCAATTTTGCCTTCTTTATTTTTTTTTTTTGGGAAAAGAAATAACATGGTGTAAAAAATATTAGAATCGATCTAGTTACTGATTCTAAACAAACTG
The DNA here is from genome assembly GCA_029852875.1 of Mythimna loreyi. Lineage (NCBI taxonomy): Eukaryota > Metazoa > Arthropoda > Insecta > Lepidoptera > Noctuidae > Mythimna > Mythimna loreyi. Next base: position 14,550,586 of record CM056801.1, on the reverse strand, counting down.
CATTCAGCTTTCGCAAATATTAAATTAAAGTTGTATATCAGTGTAATGGCAATAGGCAGGGCACATTGCACGCAGAACGGATGGCCGCTGGGGCCGAAAGGTTCTGGAGTGGCGACCGCGTACCGGAAGACGTAGCGTTGGAAGGCCTCCCACAAGGTGGACCGATGACCTGGTCAGGGTTGCTGGAAGCCGATGGATGCAAGTCGCACAGGACCGGTCTTTGTGGCGGCGCTTGGGGGAGGCCTATGTCCAGCAGTGGACGTATTTCGGCTGAAATGATGATGATGATGATAAGTGTAAATTACTTCGGAAACCCGTAGTCCTAGAACTCAGAAATCAACTGAAGTACACAGGAGTAGTTTTAGTCATTAATTAAAAGTATTGACATGCTCTCCTGACCCATTCCAGAGCGAGCGAAGTCATTACCTATATTATTTTCCCACATAAAAAAAGATAATATTATCTTGGACTGAAAGACTCAGCGTACTGAGTGAGCTCAGCGTTTGAGCTATCAGTAAAAGGTCTGGTTAGGGACCCTCAGGCAGGGAATCCAGTAGATGCGAGATGCTCAGGACCGGTCTGTTATTTGCATACGGCTTTTGGCGCTGGCATTTTACACATAAATAATTCATTTGTTTGCGAGTAATTCTGAACTAATTTGCTAAGTATAGGTAATTTTCATACTTAGTTCATTCCTCATGCAATTATGATCGATCACATTCTATACCTACACGTAGGTACTCTATAGTGACAGAAAAGGGTGAACCAATGGTTGTAAACCAATGTCCCAAACAAGGTGACCTTGCTAGTTTCAACCCGTGTAGGCGGTAGATGTAAACCTTGACCTTCAACGTCCTTAGCTGGGAGGCGTGTATTCCCAACTGCAGTGATTGAATTTCGAACATGTTGTCGTGTGGTTTACATCCTAGTAGCCGCAATACAAACCAAGTCCCGACCAAGGTGACCTTGGTAGTTAAACGTCTGGCCCACCTTTACACCTAGCAGTCTAGCACATGATTGTACCACTTGTGTCAATAGCGACGACGTATAGGTAATTTCCACACTTCGTTCTTTCCTCATGTAAGTATGACCAATTAGCTTTTGCCCGCGGCTTCGCCCGCGTGGTATTGGGATTTTCGGGATGAAAAGTAGCCTATATCCTATTCCGGAGTGTATCCTATGCCTGTGCCAAATTTCGTCCAGATCCGTCCAGCCGTTTTGGCGTAACAATTATCCAAACATCGTAACTTTCGCATTTATAATATTAGTAAGATCACATTTTATACCCATACGTCGGTACTCTTCAAAAGCGGCTGTTACCTTCACCTAGCAGTCTAGTTCGTGACTGTACCACCTGTGTCAACAGCCCGACGTGTTCCGAATAAAATAAATATTTGCTTGACTGTAAATGAGCTCGATTGTACCTAGGTCCTCGCTCTGTTTGGAGTTTAGAGTTTTACATACGTATGGGTCCACGGAATGCGTATTGTGTGAAACTCCTATATGACTACAAACCTAGTATAAAACAAAGTAGCTTCCCGCTGTCTGTCTCTATGTATGCTTAGATCTTTAAAACTGCGAAACGAATTTTGATGCGGTTTTTTTTTATAGATAGATAGTGATGCACGAGGCAGGATTGCAACTAATCTTGTCAGTTATGTTAAAAACAGTTATGTTAACAAATCATGATAAGTCATCATAAATCGCAAAAAAAATCGGCTAAATCCAGTACTTACTGACCATTTAGGCGAACAGAAATGTACTGACTAGCTGATTCGCGATTTCAAGTTTAGCCCCATAGTAAAAGTTGTTTGTTATCATGAATACTATTACGTGTTTAAGCATGTGTCACTAATTACCAGTCACCCTATAGATTAAACTTCATTGTACACCAAAAAGTAACAGAACTTATACAAAACTTAAATCTATGGGTACAATAGTGGTCTACAAAGGTTGTCTGGTAGATATAGCTGACAGCGATATCTACCAGACAACCTTAGACAACCTATAGAGTGGTTTTCTTATTAATTAATCTTCAATTCTACTGTAAATTTTTTAGACGCGTTAAAGAATCAGACGAGGGTCGTTTTTCTTGATGTGTAGCAACTTTCCCATCTACCCTCGTTATCTTGACACTTTAGAAGGTTTAAGGTCTCGTCGTCGATCGATACTTCCACGTATTAAATATTCATAACCATACCTACCAGAAAGAGAGCTGTGATGGCCGAGTGGTAATGGCCCCGACTTATTACGAGTTTTAGATCGCGGGTTCAAACCCAGCCAGGCGCATTACTTTGTGTAATTTATTTCATCACCATTGCTCTCAAAACGGTGAAGGAAAACATCGTGAGGAAACCAGCATGTCCTAGAACCAAAAATTCGAAGACATGTGACATCCACCAATTCGCACTAGGCCCGCGTGGTGGATTATGGCCCATTCCCTCTCCAAGAGAGGACATTAAAATGGCTGATGATGATGATGATACCTACCAGAGGCTCTACTACGAGCGCTTAACGCGATCCGTTTGACTTAAACTGAACTGGCGCTAGGGACCATCCAGAAGGGTCGAAGCCTTCTGTGGTCAAGGGTTCGCTTCTGAAAAGAAGGCTGCTATGAAAGGCAACGTAGGTATGAATAGGTTGGGTTTTATTTTAGTCAGTAACAGTTAGACACTATCTCCTCCTTTTTTTATAGGTTCGCGCTTGACCGCTATCTCACCTGATGGAAAGCGACGATACGGTCGACGATGGAGCAGGCTTACCTAGAAGTAACCTATTCACTCTTGACTTAAAGATTCTCGGATTGTAGCCATCAGGAAACACAGACTCCGGCACTCCTTGGCTGTCCTCCACCAAAGGGCAAAAAAAAAACTGTTAAAGGCATGGAGCTATATAGGGGTATAGCAAAGCTCCATCTCTCTTTCTCGCTCGCATGCCTAACATTATAACAGGTCTTAGTAAAGGCAGAACTACACTGCTAACACATACCACACACGCCGATCTGGGCGTGCCGGTTTCCATAAATTTTATATGGAATAGTTTCCATATGAAATTTATGACTTGAAGAGTAACACTGGATACACGCCACAAGACGTCGTTCTGCGTATAAATCAGGCGTGTTACACGTGTCCATCGGTCTAATCTAGCTTTAGTCCTCGGGCAGGGACTTAGCAGCCACCGTTACTCTTCTTGACTTCTCTTTGAAGCTCGCCTAGAACACAAAGCATCGTCGTGTCGTACATAGGATTACCTAGTTTTCGTTTCTACCACTAATGATTGATAAACTAATGTGGAAATGGGTTGTTATAGTACGACGAACCTTCTCCTCCGCCACGTAGTGCGGAGCCAGGAGTCATGGGAAGCAAAGACTTCCTTCTGCGAAGCCATTACTGTTTTTCGTGAGCAAAAAGGAAACTGCGGAAACCTACACTGAGCGTGGCAAGCGACTGAAACCGTGTTGAAAAGAATTTAACATTTTAACAAATCATGATAAGTCCCCATTTCTCGTTTGAAGATAAAACAAAAGTTTTTCGTCAAGTCTTGCTCGTGTACGTCTGGTAGCAGGCCTTCAATTCCGTGGACGTTTCTTTGAACATCTGTTTCAATAATAATTTGTGTGATGTTCACAACTTTTTTGAAGGTCGTACGGGACTTTGTGATCTTTACAATACACGATATTTATTTGTGTTATTACATAGAAATATCATTTAGTCTATTTTGTTTTTTTTTTCTTATCGTATATAGGCTCACGTTGGACCAATATTTCACCAGATGGTGAGCGATGATGTTGCCGATGATGGAGTACGTTTGCTAAGAAACAATCCACTTTGGACTTAAAATCCCTAAGTTAGATACGTTGTCCGAAATGTCAATTTTCCGCACGTTTTAACTTTTCCACCAAATCAAACGCAAGTTTTTATATCTTGACCCATATCTATCTACTATTGCTGGGATTCTTGTTGAATATCACATGTCTTCGAATTTTTGGGTTTAGGACATGCCAGTTCCTTTACAATATTTTTCTTCACCGTTTTTAGAGCACTGATGATAAAATAAATAATGAATACTTATGACTTTTTTTAAGCTGTTACCACTGGACCACCACTACTGGACTTATAGTCTGCGAGAATAATTCCTTCCCAAAACACAATATTAATTAGTTAACGAAAATATCAACTCATGAAAACAGTCTGAACTGTCAAACAAATTCCGTTGGATACGCGTGCTACCGGCGGAGTTTTTCCAAACAAACATTAATTTAAATTACCTATTTGTGTCAAGGTTTTTTCTTCTCTATTTCTGTTTTCTTTTTTTTTTGTTGAAAATATAAATCGACTTCATTAAGAATATTAGAGTCAGCCTAAATGACAGTAGTTTGTCGTTTGAGCCTAATAATAATATCAGCTTAGTGAATCATGAATATTAATCTGGACTATTATTTTAAACATTTTCAGCTTTATAATACACCTTATCATTACATAGTATAAAACAAAGTCGCTTCCCGCTGTCCCTATGTATGCTTAAATCTACGCAACGGATTTTGATGGGGTTTTTTTTATTCAAGAGGAAGATTTGTATGTATAATAGATGCATAATATATTTAATATCACCATTGCGCCTGTGCGAAGCTGGGGCGGGTCGCTAGTATATTATAAAGCTGATGTTGTTAGGGTGATTGAACTGAATTTCTGGTGATTTGAAAAATATCTTTCCCCATATAGCACACTGGAATAGCTCCATCTTGTGATAACAATCTTATGCATTCTCCATTTTACTCAGTTTAGAATTAGACTTGTACAATTTCATATTATTATCGTCAATTTCCCAATTTAGAAACTAAGATAACTTACAGTTCTTTCTACATTCCCCAGCCTCATGTCGTAGACGTGTTGTCATCGTCTCCTAAATAATAGTTATCCAGTCTGAAGTTAGCCGTGACATGCCATTGCATATTCATACAATATTCTGTTGACTTTGTTGTTCAAGTTTTTGGGCCCTTTGTGTGTGTGGGAACAATGCTAAGAGCCATTGTACAAGCATCTTGAACTTTTTTTGAGAATGTCATTGGAATTTCTAAAAATATACGTATTAAAACAAGAGGTTACCTTTTGTGATCTGCCAAGACTTTCGCTGTAAAGGTTTTGTACAAGGGCTCAAGTATAATCAAGAATCTACCTACCTCAGGCTTTAGTGGATTCCAAGAAATTCTAAATCAGTAAGGATTTGAATTTGGCAGGCTTACCTGTAAGCCCTTTTCATGTGCGGTCACGTACATCAACAGTTAAATCTGATTTGGTTGAGTTCTGAAAGGTTCGCTTTTGATCACTATCTCACCTGATTCAAAGCTTATAGTGATGCTGATTTTCTTTGAAAATTGTGTCATCAGATAACGGTAATTTCAGGCTTGTACGGCTCCTAAAGGTCCCTAAGATAGTAAAACAGGCGTTCGTTGCCAGGATCAGGCAATAACTATCTCTGATTAGAACCGAGTGAGGGCTTTGTAGACATGGAAAAAAATTGGATGGAGGTCGTTTACTATGAGATCTGATGGTCCATAAAGAAGTGTCAGAGAACCGAGTGCCACGAAGCCTAAAAGCTTGTCTAGCCCTGGTATAGATGGCGATGTAGAAACGGGGTAGGTTGTTTAGTCAGTGAGACTCTGAGACTGTTTCCCGCTTCGCCCAAGTTCGGGATTCGTCATTGGATGATTTTTACCTACCGTAAAAAAAAACCCCAGGAAAGTTAATGACAGAGTGATATTGTGCTGCCTGGCACAGCGAATAGCACTGAAAGACTGTAATGTGTAATGTAAGTACCACAGGTGCATTAGTGTCACTTTAAGACCCCATGTCCTGAGCTAGTTTAGCGATGATTGCTCTTAAGTAGTACTAGCTAGGCCCTTGACTTACGAGTGTTGTTGTAATGAACAGTTTCCTTCTGTTGTTCTCACGATACGTGATAGTTGCTGACACCCCTCTGTTCTTTTATTGCGAGATTAATATTACTATATGGGACGTGGCATCGGACTTTGTAGCTTCTTGGTTAGACTAATAATCCTCCCGACTTTCCCTTTATGGTGGCCAATCTGGACAGTGTACCTGGCTAATCCAGGTACATAGTAGATATTATGGTGCAGTAGTGTGTGTGCAAACTGCAAGTGCACTCTCTTTCTTTAATTCTTTATGGTACACCAAAGAGTATATAAAAAATAGGATTACAATATTTACGTACAAAGGCGAGCTTAATTCTCTCACTCTCGCTCTGTTCCTTTTACTCTCTTAGTCTAATGGGATATTAAAAACCCAGCCATATTACCACCGGTGTTTCCCCCTCTTCTTTTTTGCATCATCATTGGCATGGTTGGAATTTTCTTGCTTCATCAACTTCACTTGGTATGATATTTCTCTATTCATTCGAGTCTGTGAAGAAAATGGGCATGGTATACCATAGAGTCAAGTGGAGTGCAGATTTGGACTGTCAAACGCATTGGACTGCTCCCACGAGACCTTTCCCTTTACTGGTCAAAATGACCCTATCGAGGTCACCATCGTCTTGCCTTGCAATATGACAGAAGTATTGCAGAATCTTGTGAAAACACTCGAACCGTCACCGATACAGCGTTGAGCAAATATAAGGCATCGTCTCAAAACCCATCGGTTTAAGGAATTATCGCAACATTTTTGAAGACGCAGCGCCTGAACATAAAGGTGTAGTACGACGTAATCGGACATATGTCTATCTACAATCATTACACCGTACGTCTCAAAAGACTTAGTGACTATCAGATATATTATAACATTTGAATGAACATTATATAATTATCTCTTAAGTGACACCATAAATATTCAAACTGCTCTTTGTTCACTCTCTGAAACGTTCCAATGAATGTCACCGTGATGACCGTACCCAATCAGGTATGCAGTATGTCAGGATTGTATAGTATACTCCTGTCTCTTATTCAAGGTGGTCTGAAGATTTCGTCACACAAAAAGTGTGTAGTAAAACTCCTTAGAGATCATTGCATTTTTTTCTTCTCGATGTCAAAATAACTGACTGACTTTGAGTTTACACGTAGATGGATGGAAAGGAAGAGGGAGGCCGAAGAAGAGACAGATGGATTGTGTGAGGGGTGATATGAAAGAAAAGGGAGTTAGTGATAGTGTGACGGGTGAAAGGACAGAGTGGAAGAAAAAAAACATGTTGCACCGATCCCAAGTAATATGGGATAAGGATAGGATGATGATGTCAAAATAACTGAAAGAACGTCGTGTTTATGTTGTGTTATTTGATGTGGCTGAACTTTGTGAAGGTGAAAAATAACCTAATCAATTGAGATGTCTAAAAAACAAATCAGATAATAAATCATTTTTAAAGTATTAATTAATGGGTCAATTGAAGGTCATAGAGACTCCATGTTGTAAGCTATAGTCTATTTTTATTGTTAACTTGCTTCGGCCAGTGGTTCGCTTGTGTTTTAGTATAAAATATAATATTTATATCTCTCAGTGACAAAGTAGCAATCTACTGGTCAAATAATTTTAAAATCGGTCCATTCGTTTTTTGATTAAATTCAAAAGGCCGTAAGTGCTATGCATTCCTAATGAAAATAGGATCGATTTTGACGTCACACCGTACTGTGAAATCAAAGAAATTTTAGCAAAATCGAAGAACTCAGAAATTAGTAAAATTGAAAAACTAGTTACTGATAAAAACATTTTTCGTTCACCGTTCGTACCTATATAAACTAAAGTTTTCGTTAATAACATAAATTTTAACAATTTCATGCTTTTTTTTTTTTATTGATTATAGGTTCGCGCTTGACCACTATCTCACCTGATGCTTCGATTTGACGGTAAATCGTGACGTCACAACATGTTAATCGATCCTTTTCTCATTTGGAACGCATTGTATAACTCTTTCCTTTTTAAGATATATGTATATATACCTTTAGAAGTATATGTAAATAACTTCGCGTTTGACTACTATCTCACGTGATAGCGACTATTTTGGGCGACAATTACACAATTCACATGCCTTTGCAGAATTAGTAATTAAAAATTTACTCTCATTAAATAGCTCATTGTTATTCTTATTCACATTTTTTTCTTTAAAATATATCTATTAGCATTGCTCTCTGTTGTGCCGATATTAAAGCGTCTTGGTTTACTTTCTGACCTACAAAACATAAAGAGAAAGAGGGCAAGCGAAACATTTAAAGTTATTTGATATCTTCCTTTCATTTAGATGGGTGGTCTTTGCTTGTTAAGAATTAGACCGATTGTTTTTATGACAACCATTTATCAAACGGACTATGAAAACAATATCTGGAGACAATAATTGGCTGTTTTTCAAATACACAACGTAACACACAAATGTAAATAGTTAATCACGCTTCATTGCATAGCATAAAACAAAATTGCTTATAGGGTTCTGTTATTTTGTGAGAAATTTGTGGCGGATGGGAAACTACGGAACCCTACATTGAGCCTGGCCTGACACGCTCTTGGCCGATTTATTACTTAATAGATAGAGTGATTCAAGAGGAATGTTTATGTGCGTAATATATTCAATATCAGTACCCATGCGAAGCTGGGGCGGATCGCTAGTATATTATAAGGCAAAAGTATGTTTGTTATTTCTTCATGTCCGAACAGCAGAACGGATTGGATAAAATTCTGCCCACGGATAGATCATGTCCTGGATAAACAAAGGAATTTTATTCCTTGAATATATTTTCTACTTTGTAAAAAAGACCATTTGCTGAGGACTTTAAAGTTCAGAATAGCGCCTAGAGTTGGATATCCAACAGTATCCTAGTCTTATTGAAGACGAGTAATTAACTGAAACCAGATTGAAAAGCTACAATTAAAGCTATTTTGGTAACAAACCACAAAGCCGTAGTTTTTCTCAAAGATAAAGAAAAACTATCTGAAGCAGCTGTTACGAAAACAACTCAAAATAATGACGATCATCAAAACGAAAAAGCGATAATCGTACAAACTGCAGGATTAAATAACGCTGACATTGGCAACAGTCCAGATTTACCCAAGAAACGTCCCATAGGATCCTAAACCATAAAACACAGACATATTCCTGAATCCGCTTACCATAAGTTAACTCAATCTCAAAAGTAAGGTTTTGCCTCTAGAAATGGAAATTTTAAGTATTCAGATCGTGATTCGAGGGAACTTAATAAAAGCGCGCCCGAAGGACTAGAACCCGGTCTAAAGTCGGTGGGATTCGAGATCTTATCGAGCTGACGAAGTTTTTATGGGTTAAGTCAGACGGTTTCTGGCTCAATCAAATAACATAAGGTTATTGGACTGAGGCTCGAAAAATCGGAAGGACAGAAACAGGAGAGAAAAATGATTCTAAAAACGATATTTGTAATTGAATGGATTCAGTATGATTGATAGAATTTGCGGTAAGTAAACATAAGTAAATGGAATTTTATTCGGTGTTTGATCGCACCCCATAAGTACTTTGAAATGAAAGACGAATCGGAAAAATGTACTTCCTACGTTTGTTGATTTTGTTACTTAGAAATATGTTGTAGGTAAGTTAGAATTCTAACGTGGTCCAAAGCGCAAATAAAATTAATATCGTGTTTCAGTTTCATGTCATCCATTAAACTATATATATGTAATAGGTTTTTGATAGCATCTTCTTTTCCACTCCTGGGCAAAGGTATTCCTCCAATCCTTCAAGGTTCTTTCTTCCAGTTCTGGCTAAAATCTTTTACAAGTCTAATTAAATTGTACTGTTGTTGTTAGCCAAACTCTTCACGTCCGGAGTCTGCACTAATGGAGCAAGCCTTTTAACATGCAAATGCCTCAAGTTTATCGGATAGCTTCCATCGTTTGGGCTGCAAAAAACAGCTGATGTGCTACATGAAAAACAAACTCTCTTTCTTAATAACGAAAGTTTCTAAATATAACACTGTAACCGTCCCCAGTTTGTTCTGGCTGTCGGCCAAAACTATCCAAGACAAGGTCCCTTATAGTAAGAATGAATTTGGATACTTGACCCCATTGATGATCGACGTCGGCTGATTTTGATGTGTCTTCTTGTGTGTTCGTGGTTTTTCCTTTGTTTTTGTTTTCTTTTACTTCGGCTGTTGCTGTGTCATTTATAATAATATCTTGATTGAAAACTGGGAATCTACAAATTTATTTAATCTCAGAATGAAACTACAATCTTTTTACTAGCTTTTAGTTTTGAGTGTTGTTCTTAGTGCTTTCATTTCCTGCCGTATTACGTCTTCTTTGAAATTACTTTTGAAGTTTTTAAATACTATTTTATATTACGGTTATGCTATGAGATTCATGTTTAGAGCGATTGAAGTCTTGTCTCCGTGGCTCTTAAATAAAGAAAATTGTGATAATTTTATTTTTTGTCCGAGACAAACGTTCACATACATTACATGCAACGAAAATGAGAATATTGAGATGGATGTGTAGTGTGACGATAATAGAAAAGGTGAGAAATGGAAACATTAGAGGAAGTCTGAAACTAGCGCCAAGCGCCAGTGACTGATAAGTTTAAAGGGAATCGTCATTTGTCTTAGTATGGTCATGTGAAGATGAGGGTAGAAACGCATGTTAATTAAAGAGCTATGACTATTTATATGGATGGAGGGAAAGGGATAGGATGGCTAAAGGGAAAATGAAGAGTGAAATGAAAGAACAGCGAAAAAGGTGAGAATGGAACAAAAGAGGTCTTGCACCGACCTCAAATAACAAGGGACAAGAGCCAGAAGAAATCAAATATTGCAAGAAATACTGATCAATACGGCAATATGTTCTATTAAAACGCTTCTAATTTTCGAATACACTTGCACGAAATGACATCATTACTCCTTGACAGCTCATTTCTCAATATTTTTAGCTAACACACATACAATACTCAAATTAATTTATCTTCCATCTTAATCAGAGCCAAGCTGCAATGTCACAATAGAAATGTCAAGTCACAATCAATGGAGCAAGTCTCGTCTCTTTCAAGGTCAAATCGGATGTGGATGAAAGTGGGTCAGAGCGTAACAACTTGTTTCATAACTTTGATACGGCTAATGATCGTTTTGTTTGTATGTAGAGATTGTGTGGGTGTTATATGGAAATTGCTACAGTAGCCCGAGTGTCGTAAAAACGGTATTACGGTGGCAAGGGAGGTTGATGCTGAATCGCTTTAGTATTTGCTGTTAAGATTAATTGTTTGGGCTGTGGAATTGTTTGTTACCGCTGTTCTCGAACTCAAAGGGTACACAATTTTCGTATAACTAGTTTTTATGGTATTTAAAATATTTTGCTTTTTTATTTTATCTCATTTTAATTTTCATAGTGTACCTACTCAGTATCTCTGGTGTAGTTTGTGTTTTTGCATGCCTTCCGGTTAAATATGGCTGATGCTTGTTATATTTTTATGTCACCGTTTTTTGTACCCATATTTGTAAAATGAATATCTTGTTTTACACGATTGGGATTTTTAGTTAGTAAAAGTCTGTCGGTTAGGTGTCAATCTTCGAGACCACCTCGACTAAGCCGATATCGTATAGCCGTAACAATAGGGGCTATACTAAAAGGTTCAGCCGCTTCTGTTACAGCTAGACGTCACACCTCTCAAAACGGTGACGAAATACATCGTGAGAAAACCGCATGTCCTAGAACCACATATTCGAAGATATTTGACATGCACCAACCCGTACTGGGCTCGCGTAGTAGATTACGGCCCATTCCCCATCCTAGAGAAGAGGCCTGAGTCCCTCCAGTGAGAACGTTATAATGCTATGCTATGTCGTACCGTAGTAGAACTTCTCATAAAGTTGCTTAATTGGAGGTGCATGAGGGGCGCCATGTTAGTAAAACGTAAACGCGGGGATACTGTGTGACGTAGGCACGGCGAGTAGGTGTGCGTGGGAAGCGTGCGGATTGACTACACGTCGCGTGAGGTTCACGAGATAGCCCCGAGGCTTGGCGATGCCGTTAGAACACCAGTACGCGTTGCATACGGTTGGCAATAGTATACAAATAATATTGATCAGTTCGAGTCGAGGCGGTGATCAACCGTTTTCAAATGAATATGTCACGGTTGGTGCAAGTAGTTCAGCAATCGGATGCTATGCTGTATGTCAGGTCTGGATGTCTTGTGTAAGTGAGTTTACATGTTTGTAAAAGAACCCCTAATAAAGGAGAAATTCTGTGTTTTCTGATGGCTACAATCCGGGAAAGCTACAAAGTCAAGAGTGAGTAGGTTACTTCTAGGTAAGCGCGCTCCATCGTCGACCGCATCGTCGCTTTCCATCAGGTGTGATAGCGGTTAAGCGCGAACCTATAATCAATAAAAAAAAACATCCTTGTATGGGACAAAGTTTATTATAAAAAATATAGATCCATTTTACCCCTACAAAGAAAATATAATCTTAAGTTTTATGGTAATCTTCCATGTGGTCGAATTTTAATATAACTTCTTCTAACAGACAATTTATTTGTCTTCTTTAGGGAAATGAGGATCTTACCTCATTTCCCTAATTGACGGATAATACGAAAACGACGATCCAACTCAACCTGTTCTATGGTCTCTTTATTTTGTGAGATAAAGACATGTCTATTTTTAGGGTTTCGTATCCAAAGGACGGGACCCTAATACTAAGATTTCGCTGTCCGTCCGTCCGTCTATGTGTTATCAGGTTGTATCGTATTAACCGCGATAGTAAGACAACCGAAATTTCCACAAATTATCTATTTCTGTTGCCGTTATTAAAAAATATATATAAAATAAATATTTAAGGGGGCCAAACATACAACACATGTGATTTTTTTGCCGTTTTTTGCTGCAGACCATACCGTCTGCAGCATGCGCATGAAAAAATTTGCGAGTCAGAGAGTTAGAGTCGAGTCAGACTCGCACTTGACTGATTGTTTTTTTTCCCATTATTCAAGACTGCACAATACTATTCAATTTCAAAGTATTTTTTTTTAAAGTCTGCTGGCGAAATATTTAGCCTTAGATAGAATGTTTACATCCATACTCTGTTGATGGCGTGCACCGTTCCCGCTCGCCTCTAGGCTACTTCAGCAAACCGTAGCGTCCCTGCAGAAGGGTCGAACCCTACTGGGGCCAAGGGTCGAGTCTGAATGGAAGGTCCTGACCATGGTATAAAAGCAACGTAGGAACGAGGTGGGTCGCTTAGTCAGTAAGAGTCTGACACTATTTGCCACATCGCCCAAGCACTGGATTTGTCATTGAACAATTTTTACCAACAAGAAATAAAAACATACATGTCCTAATGGTAAACAAATTATTCACACGAAGACTTGGCTCAAAGGGCTTAGTATCCAACCTAAAAGCTTAAATAAAAAAAGCGTTTGTTCAGCGATTTCTTCATAAGGGACTATCGCCTGATCTGTGAGGTAAGGGCCGAATTTCACAATGGCCGACCTACGCCCTTCTAGTCTTGTAGGACGTCTTGGGTTGTACTGTGACGATGGTGGAGATTTATCGATATTTCGTTGTTATTCGATTTTAAGGTTTGAGTCGTGTTAGGGTACTCTCCCGGCAACTTTTTGTTGCAATGCAGTCGCGCGTTCGCATCGTTGTAGTCGCAAGCGCAACCTGTTCGCCCTCAACACGATTATCAGTCGCGATCTCGCGTTGCAAACTCGATGATGTCGCACGTTTACGACACTCGCTACAAAAAAGTCGCCATAGGTGAGAGCCCTTAAACTTGTAACCCACATTAATAGACTTGAAAAAAAATTGGTGCAGTTATTTATGGACATAAAAGCAATTGCAAATTGCAGTAAAATACACGTCACGTCTAACTTCTAACAGTGAATATCTTTCAGCTGAAACAAGTATTTAATATATCAACTGCCCCAGCTTCGCACCGGTACAATGTGATATTAAATGTGTGTATTAACCAACATATAAACCTTCCTCTTTAATTGCTCTATATATAATTGCTCTTTAGTTGCGTAGTTTTAAAGATCTAAGCATACATAGGGACAGCGGGAAACGACTTTGTTTTATACTATCATCATCATCATTCTACCCTTATCCCATTTTATTTGGGGTCGGTGCAACATGTTTTTTTCTTCCACTCTGTCCTGTCACCCGTCACACTATCAGTAACTCCCTTTTCTTTCATATCACTCCTCACACAATCCATCCATCTTTTCTTTGGCCTCCACCTTCCTCTCCATCCATCTACGTGTAAACTCAAAACTCTTTTTGTGACATGCGTTTCATCTCTCTTCTTCACATGACCATACCAAGACAAACGATTTCCTTTCAACTTTTCAGTCACTGGCGCCACTTTGTTTTATACTATGTAATAATAATTTAAATAAATATCTAAAAAATCGGAACGAAAGAGAAAGAAAGTATTATAATTTCTACTCAAGTAATTCGAACGATACTGCGAGAGCCACTGCAAACATTTATCACAATAACAAGAAAATCCCGCATTCTACACACGAAATACGTGTCAAGATATCAGAATATCGTATTATTATATCGATACTCTGGTCACGTTTGCATCACTACGTCTGCCTACGATACATTCACTCTGGCAAAAGACAAACAATATTAAACTTTAAATGTATAAAGATTAGTTTTGTATTGACTGATCAGAAAATGGTGACAATTGATTTTGAACCTTATCTTGTAGGGGATAAAGATGATTTGAGTGTTACGATCGGATATTGGCTTACATCGCCCACTGAAACTACTTCGATACCGAACATGTGGAAAGTCTTTATATGCAATAAATAGACTTTTATTTGGTTTTGAAAGTGAAATTTGGATCGGTAATTCGGAATCTTCATTAGAGTTTTTAGTAGGTACATTTTTGAGTATCTAGGTTGTTTGAAAAAAATCAAATCATTATATTTTATTTCACATAGGCCTACACAGGCACTTATTATAAAACGTTTGATGGTTTCAAATTAGTCGTTTGGAGAAAAACCAGCAAAAAACTCCATGGTTATTCTTTTTTTAATTGTTACAATATTTCCATATTACAATATTAATAATATATTATGTAAGGACAGTGTAGATCAGTCAATATTGTACCTAAGAGCATCATCATCAACGTTTCTGCAAGACTTCACTGTTGGCAAAAGGCCTTCTAACAGTATCGGCAGTACCACCGGTCTTGTACATCTCGCATACATTGAGTTCTCGCAACACTCTTCATGTTATGATTCCACCTTGTGGAAGGCCTTCCAACGCAACATCTACCAGTACGCGGTCGCCACTCCAGAACATTTCAGCCTGATCAACCATCTACTCTGCAAGAAATGTGCTCTGCCCATTGCCATTCTGTCCATCGACTTGTATCCTAGGTA
The DNA here is from genome assembly GCA_029852875.1 of Mythimna loreyi. Taxonomy (NCBI): domain Eukaryota; kingdom Metazoa; phylum Arthropoda; class Insecta; order Lepidoptera; family Noctuidae; genus Mythimna; species Mythimna loreyi. The sequence continues at coordinate 14,535,239 of CM056801.1, read as the reverse complement.
TAGACAAGCACGTTCATAGAAACAATTTTCCAAAATACCTACCGAAAATACTAAAGTCCGCTGCAGCGCTTCATTGGCATTCTGTCGTCTAACAAAACTTTTAAAACTTACAGCGTTCTCACACTGCGTTAACGTCAAAATGTAAAGGTGTATGGCCTGCAGATCACCTAAGTCAAGTAAAGGGACTACGGTACACCTAATCTAGTGCGTAGTACATACATATATCGATGATTCTGTCATTCATTCATTCACACACAGGTGCGAATATTTGATGGATGTATGTAATTTTAGTACTAACTTGTGGTTACAGTAATAACAACCGCACGAGTCGATCTGCAAGGTTAAGTAATAATTGCCGAGGTCGGTATATAGATGAGATCTTGGAATGCCGAGATTCTTTCTTCTGCTTCGAAAAGTGTGGAAAACCGTTAGTTCTGACTGTCAGTTGACAGTCAGAACTAACGGTTTTCCACACTTTAGTTTTCAGTTCACTGTCAGACTAGGATATCTAACAGCAGGCTCGCCAATGAGTTTTGTGTTAACCAATTGCCGACTGAGTCCACGTGGTTTTTTTATAATGGTACGTAAAAATCATCAAATGACGAATCCCACTCTTGGGCGGAGCAGGAAACAGCGTCAGAATTTTACTGACTAAAGTACCCCGTACCTTCCTTGCCTTATTCCCAGAGCCCCGGTGTAACGCTTTCGCACGAACCCTCAGTTCCGGGAGAGTCCAGGTGGTGGATTAAAGCCTATCCTTTCTCCTAGAGTGGAGACCCGAGTTCCAACAGCAAAACCAGTACAAGGCCGATAGTGTTTTTGCGTGCTAAAATTTCTTGGTAACATAGATATGATGAAAAGAACAATAAATTCATATCCCCATTCACGACACTTCACACATTAGCTTGAAGAAGTATAATTTTCAGGTCTTCACCGTTCCTCGCAAACAATAGACGTTCATTTTTCTCTGTCGTTGTCACTTCTTTGTTGTAGCGGAGTCATTAATCTATTCCTGTATGTATCATGTTTGTGTTTTTCGTTTTATTCTCATAAAGAAGGTATTCTAGAAGAGGCAATTTTTGAGTGTGAATTATTATTTTGTGCCAGAAAAGACATTGTTGAATGTACAAGGATTCTTTCATATTAAATAGTTTTTATCACCTAATGATGAACGGATTCAGCGATGATTAATTATTCAATCAATTCAGATGCACACTCCGTGAAATTAAATTTTATAAAGACTTTAGAATTTTGACTCTACGAGTGCTACGCCAATGATATTCTTCGGTCGTTTCTCAATTGACTCAAGCTTATACAAATTCAAATTCATTTATTTCGTCAGAATATGGTACATAATTATGGTCGTAAAAAAAATAATAGTCTCATCACATTCTGCCCCGTGTGGCGTGCAAATATTTGGTTGGTACATAAATTATTGTTTTACAAATATGTTGGTATTGAGTCATACTATCAAGCTGATATGGATATTAAGTGCAAGTGTATCAAAAAGATTTTTAATTTGGTCTTAGCCAAAATTATACACGTGTCTACCACTTCACCAAAATAAAGTTCAGGAAAAACCAATAGACCGTACTCTTTGTTTTCCGTTAATTAAACTGTCAGTAGCAAAAAATCTCGTGTTTGAATTTCGACAAAACCTTTTTCATTTTTCACTTTGTAACACCGACCATGCTTTTCAGCTAAATGCTTTGCATTCCAGTCTTCAACGGTAATTTTATTTTTAATTTCACTTCCATCAGTGTTTTGTTCTACCTTTTGAATTTCAAACGGCCTATAGTGCTTCAGTTTAAAGCCTATTCATTAAATTGGGTCTACCTTTTAGGAACTCTTAAACATTACAAACGATATGGGTCACCTGGACTGGAAAAAGTAGGGTTGACAAATGGCTCGATAATACAGACATAACTTCACTTTTCGTCATATACAACTCTGTATATCCAATTTCGGTCTGTATGGTTTTGATCTAAAAATAACTCTGCCCCTCTTGTCAAGGGTACCGTAAGACCCAATTGAGAAATGAAATCGGGTGGATGTTTATCGTCTATCTGCTTATGACAACTTCCTATTACGGTCACCAATTTGTTTGTCTGTTATGGGACTGAATGTTATAGTGTTGTCGCTTTGAAGTTAGAGATATCATTGTCAGTATGTAGATTCTTTATACATAGAAGTATGTATGTCGAGAAGAGATAAACCCTTAATTGAAAATGGTGGATCTGCCTACCGATCGGGTTTTGAGTCTGGTCTGCGATTAGGATTCGGCATCGGACAATTTTATTCGGACTGTTGTGTAATTATGTAGGATTTCGTTTAGGTCTTACATGTCGGTATAGATGTCATTACAGTACTCTACGGAAGTTATATTATTTTGTATATCCTTCATCTATTTATAACATTTTCGTGTCACAGTTTTCGTTCCCATACTCCTCCGAAACGGCTAGTCCGATTTTCATGAAATTTTTTGAGCGTATTGAGTAGGTCTGAGAATCGGCCAACATCTATTTTTCATCCCCCTAAATGTTAGGGGTAGTCCACCCGTGCGAAGCCGGGGCGGGTCGCTAGTACAATTATAATAAGACTTTCATCATCATCCTCCAGCCCTTGCCGTATACAAATTGTGTTGGCATGTTTCTTCTGCTATCCGTCGTCAACTAAATAATTTGCACTTCCTTTTTCTTTTTACACAATCTGCCCAACTATATTTTTGGTCCGATTAAAGAGAAACCTTTATCCAAATTTTTTCATTTGTATTTCAGGTGTTCTATGTTAGCCATGTATAGCATAAACACGTCAAATTTAGATTTTTAAAAGTCTAAAACTTCCTCTCGCCCCAACCAGAGCATAGAAAGTTACATATTGACATGCCTACTAAAAAAAAACTGTTTTTTCCTCACATTTCTCATCCAGCAGCCCTATTCTATCCGTGTTTTTGTTTTTAATTGCCACGAGTGGGAGTTGCGTCTACGTTGAGAGGCTCTCGGTATGAAATGAGAGCGGTCGGGGATTAAACGTAATGCCCTTAACGTTAAACCATCGTCAGCGGAAAATTTTGGAGTGATATGTGAATATTGTATGTGCAAGGGCTCTTTGCGATGTGTCAAAGTGCTCAGGGTTTGTTGGGTTTTGGAGTATTATGTGTTTAGTACTGTTTGTTACCGTTTTTAAAAAAGCCACAAGCAGGCTGGATAATTTTGTGGGATTCTGCAGGCGTACGTTCTTAGTACAGACCACCTGAAAAGTAATCTCTAGCTGTAAATATATGTAGGTTAATTGATAAAGGTGTTTAGTTTGCGCTTGCGGACGGCGAGCAAGGGATATCTCGACGTTCGATCGTCTGGTGACTATCCGGACCAAGCTCAGTCGTCGGCGGCGTGCACTGTTCCCGCGCGCCTCAAGTGGTTGTCAGCAAACCGTAGGGACCCTGCAGAAGGGTCGAAGCCAACTGGGGCCAAGAGTTGGTGTCTTGAAGGAAGGCTCTGGGCCCTTATAACAGGGCCCAGAGCCTTCCTTCAGAGGCAGCAGGAACCTGCTGGGTTGTTTAGTCAATAAGAGTCTGACACTATCTCCCGCTATGTCGAAGGGCGGGATTTGTCATTGGATGATAAGGTGTTTTGTTCCTTCCTTGCTCTGGTTTTGTATAGTTTCGAAACCGTTTAAACGAAATGGACTAAGCCTTAAAACTAGAATCTATTCGCTGGGTGCGAAGTATAAGGTGGGGGAACCACGAAACGATCGCAGCGCGCGTCATGGCCAAAAAAGGAACTTTCGGTGGCGGACGCTGTCACTTTTTACTAGCGAGATTTACGTTTTTAGTAAATAAACACGAGTCACGAAGCTTGGTGCGTAGTTAATTGCAAAAATTATCTTCAATAAATTCTTTCACATCTTGCACATGTTGAGCTAAAACTAATTGTTTTCCTTTCAATGTTGTTTGTGGTTGGAAAATGATGTTGTGTGTGATTGGTCGGAATCCAGTTTTTATGATTAATTTGGCCATGTTTAACTGAAAATACGTAAAAGGATGGATTATTGAGAGCACAGGCACTCATAAATAATCGTCTGCTATTTACATGAAATGCTTTATTCGATGAAATTTGCTTATTTCTTTACTTAATTCTCATGACGACAGCCATGAAAAATACGTAATGTACTAAGCGAAATCTATTGATTGTGCCATTTTAGACGAAAAACAAGTTTTCAATGAAAATATTTTTTTTTCATAACAAGCTTTTATAGCGGTGGTCTATGCTTATATAAATAAAACTCGTCAAGACGATTCACACGAGCCCAAACTCGACGTGGTTGTGCCGTTTAATTACAGAGTTCCTATGGCTACCTCGCGATTCCATCATCAGATCAGCTCCATGTCATCATAATATTGCATTGTCATCCGAACTAAACATGTATACCAAAGGGGTTTGAGTAACTTTGTATGGACTAGTGGCGTCATTTTTTTTTTTAGCGGCCACGAATACTTTTCGTGTATTTTTATTGTGTTATGACAAGTACACATATATGTTTAATTATTTTTGTCCTAAGTGATATCGAACTTAAGATATTTGCATTTGAAGATTTTAAAAAAGTCGTCAATATACGAGTACAAATACTTTAATTAGCTAGTCTTTCGTAAAGAAATCTTACTTTTATTTATAAAAGGTTGTTATTAGACATTGGTTTTGCTGTTATACGACTGTCTGTTACAGTGACGTTAGTGTTGGTTCTTGGAAAAAAAAACACATTAATATGCTACAATAGACTTTATTAAATGATAAGTAAAAAGTGTAAAAACACATTTTTTAACTTTCTTCATCCATTTCATTCTCAATATCATGTCGAATTATTGTATCTTAAAAAATTGTGCCGGCGGAGTGAGATTATTTTGGTATCTGCCCCATCCCATGTACCATATAATGGACATGACGTGCGAACAGCAGCCTAAGGTCCTTTTTCCAACAATGCATGAGCAATAGTGGCCCAAAATTGCATCTAGCCCTTGTGTAGCTCTTTCTACGAGAATATATACATAATATATCCGTCTAGATGAATGCCTGGAGTGGATTCTGCCTCGTAGAAGCCACGGATTAATCCAATTGAAGGTTCCCACCGAAAAATCATTAATATTGGGTTCTCTGCATACCTCTATTACATACGAACCGTCGCTTTTTATATGTTCTCCGTAGTAACTACGAGCTTGTTGTACTTGGTATGTTCCAAGTGCATAGATAACTAAATCATCAGCACTTAAAATAGGAAAGTCATCCAGTCCAGGAACTTCGGCATTCATATGTTCAAAATCAGCCCTTCTTCTATTTAGATGATTGGCAATGACATACTCGCCTAATTGATTCCAAGGACTATGGTGAGGTATTCGATTTATTATTTGCTCCGTTAGCCTATGATCTTTCAGTGGCACCCCAAAGGCATTTAGAAAAAAAAGGCTTTAATAAATGCCAGAACTTGTGTAAACTATATGACTTCCTCTGAAAGTAATAATTGCTACTTTTTTGCAAATAAATGTATGTGCCATCTAATATAATTATGGCCTTCCTTTGAGTCAAAGAAGCATCAGGATTGCCAAATAACGTGTTAGGGATTGTTAAACATCTCGAGATAACATCTTGACGAGTTAAATGATTATAGCCAAGGTGCTGTGGAACAAATTCCCTTATTCGCCGGAGCGCGCCACTCCATTTGCCCATAGATCACAGTAATCGAGCATTCGGTCCATTCGTTTTCGTCATTATATTATTATTTGATTTATTTTATTTTAAATTCGTGAAACAATATGGCTCAAACCTAAAAAAGTGAAGTAGAGTCTTTGATTTTGATGATTAATTCAAAGACAAATATCTCTGTTCCGATATGGTTTAGTGAAATGTATCCATAATAGCTTTTGATCGTTTTGTTCTATTCTTTAATAGTATGCAAGTTTCATTAATGGCCGCTCAACTTCAAAACGACGCCAACTTTACCCAAACCCCTTTCAGCTCAATCGGAAACCGGAAAGTGGATCAAATTTAAGTTGCAAGATTTGATTACAGAACGACAGACAACGGGACAGGTGAAAGTAAATAAAAGCTTGTAATAGAAAAGACTTACCTTATATAGATTTAGAATATTTATTGGAATAAATGTAAATTACAATATTTAATTAAAATTGTTCGTTTGTAAATAACTCGTCGTAATGACAGCCGGGCATTTGATATTTCGGAGGCCACCGTATTTGCAACCGCTAGTTGGCGCTGTCATCGCGCACCCAGCGAATAAGTAACAAGTTATAGAAAACTGTTTCTACAATTTTGAAAATCATTCGTCAAAACAAATAAGACTAACTGAGTGGGAAGAACGGATGAAAAAACTCAGAATTTCCTGCCATTTTCTTCCGTTTATTATAGAATATTGTCGGCTTAAACGCATTTAAGGCGCTCTTAGTGCACCCTTCGCCTTTCAAATCGAGTTATGCCTCGATATTATCGCTGAGCTCATTTCGTGTCGCTAACATTAAATGTTTTGATGCATTTTGATCTACATTACCTTCTTCGTCTTTATTAAGTTGCTTATTTAGAGAGTTATCTTTTTGTTAGTATTTAGGAACGGTAGTTTATAAACCTTTTTTGTCTTAAATATTCTTTTGGTGTTAATAATTTTTCTGTACAAATCTTTCGTTAAAGCAGACAGGTTATTGAATCTGTCTGTGCTATGATTTGTTTCTCCTTCACGTCTCTACTCATATTCATTTTTCGCAGCAACATAAACTAGTTTCCCTTTACAAAACGTATGCAATAAAGCGTGAAGTATTCGCAATACCTCTTCCATATTTCCTCACTTTGCACTCATAATTCTATTTCAGTGGCTCCCCCTAAATCTAATATTGTCTTACTTTTTCATTTCCTAGCAGTTTGCTCTGTTTGTTTCAAAATGTTCTTCTTTCATATTTGTGATATTTTGTTTGTTTCATTGATTCGTTTTTGTATTGTCTTGTTTTGTTTGTTTATTTCATTCAATTCTTCTTTTAGCTACAACTGTACTATAGTGTAGCGTATTAGTAAACTAATACAACGTCATTGTTTTCAACATAGACGGTGGTCGTCAAAATAACTAGTACTTCTCAACTCTTCTCGTAATATTAAGGTAATAGCGTTGTCTAGTAATTGGCACTGATCATGTTTTAATATACTTCCCGTCTTTTGTATGTTCTCTTTCCCAGTCATTTTCAAATTTGTATACTATGACAGCATTAATAATATTATTATTAGCATTAGTGTAATAGCAGTAGGAATAGATTAAAGAACACTATCATTTTCAACCGCTAATGCATGCGTAGTTTCACCTACTTTCGTTATAAGCGCAACTATGCAATTGGCACAGTTTCATCTCTTATCTCGTGGATGAAGTGATGGAACACTGTTTCGTCCTATTTTACTGGTTATCAGATTATCTTGAGATTGCATCTTTGCTTTGTCTAGTAGTTTATCTGCAATGTTAATATGAATCATTTTGAGAATATATTTACTTTCAGTGAAGTCGCTACTGATTACGAAAAATAATACTTTTAATTTGATATTCCCTCCTTTCACTCAGTGCAAAAGTGAGTACTTAAGCAAAGCTCGAAATATCTTTTGAGCTCTTTCTCGTCTTTAGATCCTTTCCCGGAGTAAAATTTTAACATTATTACGAAATGTTTTTCTCTTACACCCAAGTGCAAAGCATTATATTTTACTAGCGCATTAATTAAAGTGCCGAATACTGCAAAAGTAAGCTTATTAAAATTTAAAAAGTTTTCAGCTTTCCTTTCAGAATTTGCTTGTAATGAAGACTGTGTAGTGAAAGAGCCTGCTTTTACGCCCTTTCCAGCATAACTAACATTAAAAAAAAACATTTTGAATATGTGTTGATATTTCTTTTCTCTTCCCTTGACTTAAAGTCTATTTTAAGAATCTTTGATTACGTCCCCATGATCGGCGTCTGAACTAATTATCTTCCTAAAATAGTCATGGGAAGAGTCTGTTTTTTGTTAAAAAAGTTCCCTTTTAAGTTTTTTCAAGTGCGGCTTTCGAAATGTTAATGGGTTCTTAGAGGAACTGAAATACTTTGTTTTAGTTTTACTTGATTCTTATACATCTTTTTGTAGATACTGAGCCTGTAGAGTTACATGAACTAGTTCTCTTTATTATTTTGGGATTATACTGAGTTTGATTAAAATGTGGACTCAGCCATACGGCGAAATTAATTCTCCTTTACAACAAGAATATCTTCGCAAAATTTCATCAAACCCGAACAGATCACGAAATTTTCATCATTTTTGTAGTCCCGACCCCAAATATCATGTCCTTTCAAATTACGTTCTACATAATAAGTAATTTATATGTGCCCTAAAAACCTCCCTCTTCTATACAATTATACGGATACCGCTGCACCCAAATCAGATATGATTTAACTGCATACAGTCACGCTTGTGTCGATGTCCTGTTTATGTCATAATTTTTTTTTTTTATAAAACATCGGGTCAGCTATTCTTGAAACTTTCATGACATGGAACAAGTGCTAGCTAAAAAAAAGTTAAAAGCCAGCAGAGACTCCCGATAGCTACAAACAGGGGAATTTTAAGTCAAAAGTGAATATGTCTCTTTTAAGCAAGCGTGCGATATGTAGGGGATATGCAAACGTGACCCAATTAATAATAATAAAACCACTCGTTGATCCTAAAAAACTGCGCATATTAGACTGAGAGCTTATAAGGTTGGCGGACCAAATGTTTTAACGGTAGAGGTACCAACAGAGGGTTTAATTGCTTACGGGCTATAACAGAAAATAACTAGATAAGCATCTACAGCGCATAACGATACGATTGACAATAACAAGAAGAAGTCTGTAAGAAATCAAATATTCTTATTCTCGAGACGGCGTGGGGGAAATACATATGGAAGGACTTCAAGGAGTCTTTTAACCAGCAGTTAGACTGTAAAAGAAATGACTGTGACAGTAATGTCTTGTAAAAACGCTCATGATTACTGTGATAGGTTAGCTTGAACATCTGAAGACATACAATATAAAATACCTATCGTTGGCTGAAGCTTTGTATCGGTTGGTGTCAACTTATATAGCGATCCTTTTGCTTGCCTGTCGTTTTTTCTGTGTAAATCATGTCTATTAGGGGAGTAAAATTCATTCCCGCCCTACCAACGACCTTTCATTTGTTGGGGAGCTAATTTTGTATTTCGACATGAGTGTTGTGGTATTGAAATATGTGTAACCTGTCAGTTGTGTTTATGAACGACAGGTGGGTTCATGCGGTTGTATAATAGCGAGAAGTATTTGTTGTTTGAAGGGTACTGCACAGGCAAACAGGCTGAAAGCACTAGCTTTTAGAGACATGTGAAAGAGTTATAGCATCGCAAATGAAATGGTGTAGGTATTGCTAATGTTCACTTTCGTTAAAATAGTTATACTAAAATTGTTACAATTGCAGCGTACAAATGCACGTTCATTGAAATTTGATCTTATTTCGTTGATATAGGGAATTCTTATGATAGTCTTACTGCCTCTGAGCATAACCAGCCTTATAACGTTCTTACTAATGTGACTCAGGCATCCTTTCTAAGAGAGGAAATGGGTCGTAATCCACCACGGGGTCCAGTGCGGGCTGACCGTTGTCAAGGGTATAAGAGATTCTAGGATATGCAAATTTGAATAAAATATGTCTTTCTTCACCATTTTGAGAGCAGTGGTAATAAAATAAATGTCTTCCACTATGGCTTTGTCTATAATATGTTTTATGTAAGGTTTTACCACGAGGACTAGTTCAAGGCCACATGGTAGAAGGAAGTCTGGTAGGTCTTTGAGGAGACCGTTTTCCAACATTCGGACAGTAATGTTTAGGAGACAATGAAATGATCAAAAGTTTACATCATCAGACATCCGTACGGCAATCCATATGTTGATGAGATACGGTCCGGACTAAGCGTTTTGCCTCGCCGTTTATACCGCGTACATCGAGGGACTGGAACAGTTTTCCGGCAGCAGTCTTTCCGTCCGGTTATAATTGAGGTGTCTTCAAGACTATAGTGAATAGACTCTTAATAAACTAGTGCGCCTTACCATCAACGATTGCATCACTGCTTACCATCAGGTGGGATCGCTTATAATTTATTTTTTAATTTATATCATTTATAATTTATTTATTTAAACTTCATGTACCGTAGTGTTGTGTGTATGATGGTGTGTGTGTGTGTGTGTGTGTGTAGTTGTGTTTCGTTTTTAAACTAAATCCTAATAACTCCTCCCTCACCACAAACACGTGGCTAGTTCAACAAACTCTGTTGTTTCAATTGTGCGCGTGCTTTAAAGTAAACAGTTGCACGCGCACCTAATCTTGTATCGTTCTGTTAGCGTTATACCTTTTTACAACGAGCCTGTTTAGTTTTATTTGGTTTTGTTTAGGGTTGGCAGGTAGATGACGATTATTGAGATGGTGTTTTTTTTCATGATGGGAAAACCATCTAATGAAGAATCCTGCCCTTGGGTGGAGCGGGAAACAGTTTCAGACTCTTACTCATTAAAGGACCCACCCCTTTCCTTCTCAGCCTTCAAACCAGGGTAGCAGTAGGCTTCCGCCCAGCATTTGGCGCGCGGGAACAGACCGCGGCGTTAAATTGTGATGGTGTTTGGCAAATTGTCGTGTACGTATGTGTCTACAAATAAGGCCGCGAGATTGTGTGAGACTTATTCGTGGCCCTGGTAGGCGAAGAGCAACTGAAGTAATTAGCTGGGTTTTGGTCGGAGTTGTTTAATGACTTCCTTCCTCAAATAAGGGAGTCTACTAATGATTTGCGTCCTTGATTGTGACGCCAGTAGTATCCCATTTTTTTTTAAATTATTTGTATGACTGGTCTGTAGATTCTGTTTTATAAGTCCTAATATAGGCTCAGTAAAATAAAATAACACCCTTTGAGTTGCCCTTTTTGGTAGAAACACAACCAATGCCCACTATTGGACGGAGCAAGAGGGCGAGTCAGACCACTAAAACCATACACTCCTATGTTTCTTCTCTACCTTGCGTTCCAAGACATACCCAGGGTTTCCATCCGGACAACCCATGGAGATAACCCTAGCAACAATTCATAATCATGAACCGTAGAATTACGATCAAAGCTGTAGATATTTTAGCTCTTCAAATAGAACCATTCAAAGGTCCATTGACCTTGGCCAAGTTGTAAATCAAGGCACCTTTAAAATTGACATATGAATAGCCAAAACAAATTCGCTAGACATTGTATGGGTGAAGTATGCTTAGCTGATTTCGTACAATGTTTAATGAGCGTTTAGACTTGCCCATTTAGACCATCTGCGAGAGCATTTAATCGTCACGCTTTTGGCTTTGAATATAATAACAGCATAATCAGCCTAGTTCTTAGTGCTGGACTCAAGACTTCTCATCCAGCCCAACCAACGTCGTGACTTCCGGTTGGTCCAGTGCGGGTTGGTGGATGTCATGTCTTCGACTTGTGTAGAGTAGGCTATAAGCCTGTTCTACACTACTCGCGAAGTTGCCTCAACGAAGTACTCATCGAAGTTTGTCGAAGTCCGAAGTATGTGACTACACACTCGTGCAACCTCACGAGGAGCTCTTCGAGTCCTTTGACACGGACGCTAAAACTGACAACGACTAGAAGTCACCCGAAGCGAGGCGAGGTTGTACGAAGCGATGCAAAGTACCCTTCTACACTATTCGTTCAACTTCGACCAACTTCGCGAGTTGTGTAGAGCAGGCTTAACACTATCTCCCGATGATAAGATGACATTGGAATTTTGCCCACTATAAAAAAACAAAAAAAAAAAACTTCAAAGGCAGTATTTGCGTACAATTAATAGTTGTTTAGTAGTTCAATTACCCGCGAACCTTCCTAACACAATACTCATATATACCAGCCGATTAGACAGTTACAATCACGTTAACGTCTTGCGCACACACCTCATGTTTACAGAACAGCGGTTACGCAATTTTACGTTTGCGGACTTTCAAGTTTACGTTACCGCCTAACAGTTTATATTGGCGGGGTTATCGTATCGTTCAAATGGTTTTATTACGGGCTGTTTAGATTTTATGAAATTATGACTGGGTCATATTGTGGCTGCCATGTGAATTTCAATTGCGGTTCTGGAATATGTAAACTTTGGTTATTTCAGAAGTTAGAGGTAAGTAAGCTATTTATTGCGCTTATCTGGTTACACACAGCTACATATTAGTGTTACTACAGATTACTGGAACTGGCACTCGTCTTGGGGGATTTTATGGGGTGTAAGGTGCGGTGTTGAAGGTAAATGAAACCAACGAATGCCAAAGTAATACTGAACTATATTTAATAAGATGGTGCATATAAATGGTTACAAAAAGGTGTATAGAATATAATAATATAGATCTTAAAGTAGGTACTTAATTACTTAATACAACCCTCACAGGGGTTCTAAACTCAATAATTTGGTAGAGCTTTACTTAACTTAAGGTCCAAATCCTGACCCTTAAGAAATTTATTTATAGATATACTTCTTACACCACGAAATACGGTTTATTGGTTGACAAATAAAATATTACTTCAACACCTTATGTTATTGGCGGAAAATCTTAACACCGCGATTCAGAAGTCGGAGGTGAACTAACAACGCCATCCATTGACAAAAATAAAAACTAATTCTTTTCTTTCTTTTCGGGTTTTAATCGACGTGGGATGGGAGGTTGCGCGTAACGGCTTTTGATGCGTTTTTTAATAGACAGAGTAATTCAAGAGGAAAGTTTATATGTATAATACATGCATAATATATATAATATCACCATTGTTCCTGTACGAAACTGGCGCAGGTCGCTAGTTTGAAACAAACTGCTTTACTTTGAATCTATATAAAAAAACCTCACCGTGAGTTGACTTCCATTACACATACTTTACAAAACTAACTCACCAGATTTTATCCTAAACCTCCTTGCATTGTCATTTAAAATTTTATGGATCCAGATCAAGCCGATACCCAGTAGGATATAGGTCAGCACCTGTTCTTCCGTGTGTGTCGTAAGCTGCAATAAACAAGATAATATCTTAACGTTAGACGGTAGTATAATGTTATATTGCACCATTAATGCAGCCAGTTGGCTCTGGTGTTTATGGTGGTATCATTCCCTCAAACTGTAGTTGTATTTATGAGAGGTACGGAGCAGGAATATGAAATTTCCTTTCGTTGTACTACACACTAGATTAAGCGTATCGTACATATGTGTGCTACACACTAGATTTAGCGTACCGTACATATGCGTACTACACAGTAGATTAAGTGTACCGTACATATGTGTACTACACACTAGATTAAGCGTACCGTACATATGTGTAGGTACTACACACTAGATTAAGTGTACCGCAAATATGTGTACTACACGCTAGATTAACCCTAGAAGCCTAATCTATTTCAGACATACACAAAGCCTTAATATGCGTCTCAGAGGCGTACACATAAAAAAACCCTTATTATAGATATATTATTTAGTTAATATTTTTATTATTTAGCGAAAATTAAAATTTGGAATATAAACTAAAAATAAAATAACTCTGTTATAAATTATAACAATAACCACAGTTATTTATCATAAAGACAAAATAGTTTATATAAATTGGACCAAAAAAAAATAACTTCTTCAAAAACAACTAAAACATATATTATTTTTTTTAGAAAATTTTTATAAAAATATACATTGTTCATAGCTGGAATTCTCTGAGATGTTTGTGCTTTTATAGTTAACCAAATGTGTATATTTCTATCTGGAAGAGTATTATTATGAACACGATAAATTCGTCCCGAGTGGGCAGGTCGTGAAACATGGTCTTAGCGCCAGATGATGGAACAACTTTTGAAACAAGGTCTGTATAGGTTTCTTCAGAAGGGCCATAAACTTGTAAAGACGAAACATAATTATTTTCATGATCACTTTGAATGTTGTTGATAATCTGGTCATCAACACCTTCAGAATCTGAATCTTTCAAAGAAAGTGTATCTTGCTCGTTTATGATTGTTAAAATATCGTCTTTGTTTAGTATATTAGACTGTAATATATTTTTACCTGAAACCACGTCGAAAAAAGATATAAAATATACGAAAAACAAACAAAAGTAAATTACACAAACCTAGTTGAAAGTTACACAAAGCCTAAACATACGTCTCGGAGGCGTGCTGTACATCGATTAGTCAAAAATGGCGGGACTTACCTTAACGACAAGAGCATCATTAGCTAGATCCCGTCGGCCAGTTAGTTGGCAAAACAGCATGACGCGCTAGTTTCAACCGTTAAAAAGAAACAAACGATATTCGATTTCATGTACGCCTCGCAGGCGTAGATTAGGCTTCTAGGGTTAAGCGTACCGCACATATGTATACTACACGCTTTACGAAACTAAGTCACCAGATTTTATCCTAAACCTCCTTGCATTGTCATGTCAATTTTATGGATCCAGATCAAGCCGATACCCAGTTGTATATAGGTCAGCACCTGTTCTTCCGTGTGTGTCGTAAGCTGCAATAAACAAGATAATATCTAACGTTAGACGGTAGTATAATGTTATATTGCACCATTAATGCAGCCAGTTGGCTCTGGTGTTTATGGTGGTATCATTCCCTCAAACTGTAGCTGTATTTATGAGAGAAACGGAGCAGGAATATGAAATTTCTTCTACACACTAGATTAGGCGTACTGCACAGTCCCTTTACTTGACTCAGGTCATTTGCAGGCCATACACGCCGGCGTTCGCACATCTATTGTCTTTCTAATGTCTCTAATTACGGCATTCGAGAGTTTAATTAGGACTACATTATGCCAAAGAAGCGCTGCAGCGGACTTTTGTATTCAATTTTCAGTATTTTGCCCCGTTCCTACATTGCCATACATACTAGGATCACAGCCTTCCTTTCAGACACGAATCCTTGGCCCCAGTTGGCATATTATACCGGTTTCGGATGTTAGGGTTAATAGGTGGACATGAACATCAATGAAAAGACGGTCTTTAAGAATTTCTATAATAACTTTTTATTATCCTCTTCTTTATATCGGAAAATGTGTTTCAGTAATATTACATGATACGTGTGTTGCTAAGCAAGATTAAAGGAATATAGTGACTACAAAAGACTATACTAGCGATTCATTTGTTGCAGTCAAGTGCTGACAATTGGCTCAAACCAATAATTAAATACGATAAATTTAGTAGAAAAAAATGTGGAGGTCTTCAAAACTAGAGTGAATAGTGCGCTTCACTATCAACGACTGCATCACTGTTTACCGTCAGGTGGGATCGCAGTCAAGTATTGTTTTTTCTTTTTATTTAGTCTCTACTTTTCCACTGCTGGACGCAGTGACGGTCCAGCATGAAAATGACCACTAAATCTCCCATACACGAAAACCTTTGCCCCCACATCAAGGCCTTGTCAAAGCCCCGTTTGAGCCAACGCTTGCTACGTTGATTTCCCTAACAAGGTAGGCCCGGGTCGTTGACTTTTATGGCGTCACTTACACGCTACGGTAGCGATGCGCGATTTTCATAATAACTAGGTCAGGCATATGGTGAAGTAAACAAATCATGGTTATTGCCGCTTTGTATTTTTGTTTTGCAGTTTCTCTTTGACTAGCTGTCCCCGCGATTTCACTTGTGTCTTTGATGATTTACTGGTCTATTCGTGGGTAGTAGCTTACTGCTTTTTAGCCTCATCTTGAATCTGGCTAACCTGTCTGTAAGGACGGCTCTGGCCCTGGTATATATTGCATCGTAGGGACGCGGTTTTTTATGGTAGGTAAAAATTATCGAATGACGAATCTCGCTCTTGGGCGGAGCGGGAAACAGTGTCAGACTCTTACTGACTAAACAACCTACCCAGTACCCCGTTCCTTCCTTGCCTTAGTCCCAGAGCCCCAAAGCGTTACGCGCTTTCGCACCACCCCTCGGCCCCAGGAGCGGGGTAGGTTGTTTTGTCAGTAAGAGTCGGACAGTGTTTCCTGTTCCGCCCAAAAGCGAGACTTGTCATTGGTTGATTTTGTCCATAAAAATCCAAAGTAGTTTTTTTTTTCTAATCCGACAGGTATTTCCAGAGATTACCTCGTTGAGGCAAGCGAAAATTCTTTCTTTTTGTTATATTGGTATCGATAAGGTTTTACGATTTATGTTTTTGTGTCATACATTTTTCAATCGATTTGTGATGGATGTTGATTAGAAATGTTAAAAGATAGCCAGTTTCTTCATTGAGTTTTTTCGAAGATAATAATAGCATTATAATTATTATCTTTTATGTCCCTTGTTTTACAAAGTTTGCACACATTACTCGCATCTTTGCAGTCTGGTTTCCGCCCTTAGTTCTTGGTGGACCGTTGTACATGACTCATTATTTAGTTTTGGCATCTTAAAGCTATGCGTATATGCGGGAGAAACCTTCACATAATCATATTTTTTGTATGTGTAACTCAAGGGATTATTACAATCTTAACCACTCGTAATTAGAGACACAATTAAAAAGTCATTGTGTCTTGCGTAGATCTGCGTTCGAAAATACGAAAGGTTAAGCTATTTTAGGGACATCTATGGCACCACAAAGGCACTATTGTATCGGAGTAATTGTTTTTCGTGCAATTCAAACATAAAACACCTCGAAATCAACTTTTGGGCCGTCGCCCTGACCAGATGTAACACCCGTCTAGTCCGTAGGGTAGGGGTCCTTCCTTTTCAACGGACGTTTGCTGTAGTTTTCATCCTGTTCTACATTTGTCGAAACTATACAAAATATTCAACTAAACCCAATTGTGGGTTAAGCTCGCCTGTGTACATCACTTGTCCTGTATTTTGACCATATTTCTTTGTACAATAAAGAATATATGAACAATTCATGGACATGAAAGTGACATCGCATTTCATGCCTCGTCCCGCTGTCGTATCGTCAAGTCTAAACGTAAATGACAGTTGTGTGACGCCCAGATATTAGTACGACTGGACAAGCTTTTCTCTCACAAACTAGATACACAAGGGATCATCCCACCCTTTTAGACCCCTCCATCTTCTTTGTCCTTGACAGGACTTTATGTAGCACCAGGGGCGTAGCTAGTCCCACAGGGGCCCCGTATCAAAAGTCCTTCGGGGGCCCCATATAAAAAAAACGTATTTTTATTACAGATGCTTAGCTGCCCTATGAGACGGTTGTGGATAACATGTTGCGAATTTTTGCCTAGTTCGGGGCCCAAGTACTGCGGGGGCCCAGTATAATTGATATGGCAGATACGGCGGTAGCTACGCCCCTGTGTAACACTAATGTTTGTACTTTAGCCGTTAACTAGAAGGTAAGACTTTGGTAGTAAATTTTTGATGTGAGATCGTGTCGGCCTCGTCTCGAAAGTTAGTAAAAGTGTTTCGCAGACATAATGGTTACAGGTTAATGTTTGATCCTTATTAGCTTTTCTTCCTTTTAAGCTATGGTAGATAAGAATCAACTATTTATTAAATTCTAGTTTTAGTATAAGACTAAATGTTTCATTTGAGCAGAAGAACTTATTTTGTAAGATTTTAGAGTATCGAGAATCGGAGACAGTCATATTGGAATTTAAATGGAAAGGATGATAAATATTTTGCTATATTAACAAACCGTCCGGAACAAGCCCAGTCGTCAACGCCGCGCACTGTTCCCGCGCGTCTCATGGAGTTGTCAGCAACCGCAAGGACCCTGCAGAGGGGCCGAAGACTACTGAGGTCAAGAGTTCGCTTCTGAAAGGAAGCCTCGGCCCTGGTATGAAAGGTAACGTAGTAACGGGGGGTTTATAGTCAGTAAGAGCCTGAATCTATATCTATAGGCGAGAGTTGTCATTGTATTGTATTTTTTACTCACCAGAAAAGAAGTTCCTTTGTTTTGAAGTGAGCCATCGTCGAATTAATTTTTTGCTCTGAGAAGATCAAGAAGAAATATCAGATATAAAACTGACTAAAACCACTTGTGATTCTTTATTGTCCTTTACATTCCAGGGCCACAGTAACTCTTTGGAACGAAACCGCAGAACAAAAGTGCCTAACGATGCAATAAGATGCCGTCATATTTATTGCTTCGTAATAAAATTAATGATCTCAGAGCATTACTTCAGCACTTTATATCTATATTTTGACGTTCGCAGTCACACATTTCTGTTACTATGACCATGTTTATGCGCGCACTGTTATAACTAATAAATAACATATACATCAGATTTTTTTAGTCAATTTTAAGTTAGTCACTTCTACATCACGGGATTTGTCATCCTATTTTTGCCTACCATTAAACAAATACTACAACGACTGAACCTGTCTGTCTTGCATCCATCGGGTTCCTGCTACCCTCAACAGACTTGGTGAGGACCAATGATCATCGGTCTGCATTATAATAGGCCTCTTAGGCCCAGCGCACACCGCTGGAGGCGCGGCGGAGCGCAATTGAAGACAAAAATTCAATATAAACCTTAACTACCTTAACATACGGTCTACAAAAGAATAAATTCGCATGAGGCGCTTGGAGGGCCTTCAAGCTACTACAAGAGCATGCCCGCGAGTGTTTGTAGACCGTATGTCAAGATAGTTAATGTTTATATTAAACTAGCTTTTGCCCGCGGCTTCGCCCGCGTGGTATTGCGGTTGCCTAATAAGAAGTTGTATATCCCACGGGAACCTTAGGTTTTTCTAGGATAAAAAGTTGCCTATGTCCTATTCCGGAGTGTATCCTATGCCTGTGCCAAATTTCATCCAGATCCGTCCAGCCGTTTTGGCGTGATTGAGTAACAAACATCCAAACAAACAACGTAACTTTCGCATTTATAATATTAGTAAGATTGTTGTCTGCAATTGCGCTCCGCCGCGCCTCCAGTGGTGTGCTGGGCTTTCCGGAACGTGGGCGCTCTCCAGAACGTTTCATCCCCATCAGCCACCTGTTCTGCGTGCAACATGTCTTCCAGTCCATTGCCGCTGAAATTTGGCAATTGAACTGTTTATTTCATGTCGTGTCGTACTCGTATCGTAAGTTATAAAACCAATAGCATGTGCCACAGACATTATTACGCTTCAACTACAACCGGACACCCGGACAGTTCGGTCGGCGAGTGGTTTACGGGATATCGAAGGGAATGAACACACCCTCGCTTTGAGAGGGTTAATTGTTTGGATTAAAAATAGAATTTTGTTCCGCGGTCTTTGTCGGTGGCGCTTTGCGAGTATTTTTGTGTTGTGTGCACAGGTTGTTTTAAGTAATTAATGTTTTTGACGTAATTTGACCCTTTTGTACGCTTCCCTGTTTGAAGTGGCTTAGGTTGGGTCCAATCAATTCTATTTAACACATTAAATCCTGCGCCTTTTTCAAAATAAACCACGTAAATCGAAGGACTGGAATAATTTGCCTGCTTGTTTTGTTGGCTAAAAATCATCCAATGACAACTCCTTTGGACGAAGCAGGAAATGGTGCCAGGGTCTTACTGACTAAAAAACCCAGCCCATTCCTATTTTGCCTTTCATACCAGGGCCGAGCCTTCAGACGCGAACCTTTGGCTACTCAGTAGGCTTCGATACAATTGCAGGGTCCCTACGAACAATTTGGCTGCTGCGGTTTGCCTATCCGATTATAATTTAGGCGTCTTTTCAGATCATCTTCCGTCTTCGCGTCTTTTCAGTCATTCAGAACCTATTCAGGTTCTTAATAAACTAGTGCGTCTTATCATCAACGATTGCATCACTGCTTACCATCAGGTGGGATCGCAGTCGTGCACTGGTTTATGTCAATAAAAAAAATACGCTTCGGACTTTTTAATGCTATATGTGTGTATTTTCATTCCATCCATCGTTACTTCGATCTTCTTATGTTTACACTAGCCTTCTGCCAGCGGCTTCGCCCGCGTGAAAATAGGCTTTCGCACGAATTTTGAACTCACATTTCATCTCCTTAGGGGGTGAATTTTGGAAAATCCTTTCTTAGTCATTAAAAATAAAATTGTATAGTTAGTATCGTTAGTATATTTCAGTCTCCTAGTCCTAGTAGTTCCGGCTGTGCGTTGATATGTCAGTCACTCAGTTTCTTCCTTTTATATATATATATATAGATATGTTGAAAGCGTTCCTCATGATGTGGTCAATAACTCGTATATAGAAGCCGACTCCACGTGTAACGTTCAACCTTTTCACACATGCCTGGAATGATTAATCAGACGTGAACCCTTATGGTTGATCGCGACATGCTTAATTACGTCACAAATCCTAAATCAACATCGATTAGGGATCAAACAAACATTATAAACAATTTTATGAGCGATTTGGAAGCTATTAAGGGTAAAGTGGAATCAATATTCGTGATTTACCTTCGGGGCTATTATTTATTTAACGATTTTAGAGTATGGAGAATCGGAGACAGTTATATTGGAATTGAAATGGAGAGGACGATAAATATTTTGTTGGCTAGAAAAGAGGCTAGTTGTTGTATGTATTTTTTTACGTTCAGAAAAACAAAGATTTCTTTTTTGGACGCGGTCCGGTCGTCTGATAACCTTCCGGACTAAGCCCAGTCGTCGAAGGCACGAGATTTTTGTTGATTTCTCATTTAAAAAATACAATAAACTACACACATTATATAAAAATCAATACCACTTTTAGTTCTAATTTTATAACTTAAGAACGGGCTCACCTATCCAAACCAAATGGCTTTGTTACAACTATTTAGTAGATGGTTTATGTGAAGTTTGCATAAAATCGGTCGAGCGGTTCTTCATTTATCACATTTTTCTGTTGCCGGGAGCAAAACCGCGGGCAAAAACTAGTTCTTTATACTTTCGGTACATCAAACTACAATTTAGTTGACAATTTCTGTCTTCAAAATGGGGTCATTTTTTAATCTAAACAACTGATCCGTATTCAAACAAAGCGCTCGCCGTCTTTCCGTTATCGATACCCTCCTTTACTAGGGGTTACGGTCAGCAGATAACCCGAAAAAAAAGTTTTACATGTTGATATACAACCTTGTTGATATTTCTCACGAGCTGTTTGGTCGTTTGACATATGTCATGTTAGATGTCTAGCTGTCAGTTAGTTTGGTCGCCTTTGTTGATATACCCCACACGAGTGGATAGAGAGGGAAAGCTGTGTGCTGATTCAGCGTATGCTATATCGGAACGTTATAAGTATACGATCGTTTCTAATATATTTTTTTTACGATTTAGGCTAGGCTCGCGCTTGACAGTTATCGCGTTTATTGGATTGCGTTAATCCAACTAACGATATCGGTTGCGTTTATTGGTTAATCTAAAGCGAACTTAATAAAAAGGCAATGCGAAAAAAGAGAGCAAACGCCTGAAAACTCTTTTGGCATTCGGTAATTTCGTGATTTACTCGAATAATACACAAAAACAGTTCAAGAAAAACGTTTTTTTTTTAAATCTATTAAAAGTAGGTTTGTTCTTTTTAAATTTTTAATCTATGAGGACATTATGAAGGGTAAAAGATCACGTATAAAAGCAAATTTTCAGAGGTCTTTACTGGATTAGTTTAACAAAGATTTGTGTTTTGATATCTATATATTAGAATAGAAGATGCCAGATAGATATATTAGAATAGAAGATGCCAGAAGGCATAGAAGCCTATATATTATCCACAAGATATCAAAAATATCTGAACAAAGATATGTAATAACATCATAATTACGTAAGTGCGGTTATACGAAAATGTACTTCGCGTTGGCCGCTCTAAAAAAAACAAGCTTATTTGCCAATTCTTATTGATCATAGATTTTGCAATAACGAGTCTTTCAATTTTAAAGGCCAGTGTTAAATTAATAACTTAAAACATTTCATTAAGCATTAATTTGTGAAAAAAAAAACTTCGTGCCGAAATTATGATCGAACAGCAATTTTTGATGAATTAATAATGGAGCATGCACACTGACACGGGTATGTACGGTATTTTTTTTTTTTTTTTGTAGGTGAAAATCATACCTACCTATACAAAATCGTACCTTCCTTGCCTTATTCCTGGAGTCGAGGTAACAGTTTTCACCACCCTCTAGGCTCCAGGAGGCTTCGACCCTGAAGGGCCCCTGCAGTTTGCTGACAACTCCTTGAGGCGCGCGGGAACGGTGCGCGCCGTTGACGACTTGGACTCGGTCTTACCAGACGACCGGACGGCGAGCTACCCATTGCTCACCGTCCGCGAGCCAGTGTCTACGGTGGCCGAATATCGGCAGGATCGCGGCGGCGACGGCTACGGCGAGGGGGGTATGTACGGTAGCACAGTTTATCGGTTCTGTTTTCGGTAGTTTTTTATGGTTATCTAGCGTGTATTCTGTAAGTCCTAAAACGGCATAGACCACAACAGAGGCGGTTAATTTGAACAAAAGACTCGCAGAAGCAACCTACCTACCGATGCCATTATCTCGACAAATCCAAAGCCTTTGCAGGTTTATCGACTTTACCTTCAATATTAAATGTAGAGGCCCTACAGGGTCGAAGCGTCCTGGGGCCGAGGGTTGGTGCGAGAGCGTTACACCGGGGCTCAGGGACTAAGGTAAGGAAGAAACAGGGTAGGTTGTTTAGTCAGTAAGAGTCTAACACTGTTTCCCGCTCCGCCCATCGTTGCGGTATTCGTCATTCGATGATTTTTACATTTACCATAAAAAAAAACTAACCTAGCGTTTATTCTATAAGTTCTAAAACAGCATAGACCACAACAGAGGCGGTTAAGTTGAACAAAAGACTCGCAGAAGCAATCTACCGATTTTTTTTTAATGGTAGGTAAAAATCATCCAATGACGAGTCCCGCTCTTGGGCGGAGCGGAAAACAAGTATCCAGACTCTTACTGACTAAACAACCTGCCCCGTTCCTACATCGCCATACATACCAGGGTCAGAGCCTTGCTTTTCAGACGCAAACCCTTGGCCCGCAATCTACCGATGCGATGTCATTTAGAATCTACCGAAGTCTTTATATTCACAAATCTTTTGCTTTCGGTTTTGCCAGTTTATCGACTTTACCTTCAATATAAAAGCTCCATTACAATAAAACGTAGAAATAAATAAAGGTTAACATATAAATTGAATACGAATAAGAAGTTATTACGAATTGTTCTTAGAAGTAGTAATTCAATCAGCGTTACCAAGTGAATTGTTTTATTGTGTACTTGGATTATTAAGGCCACACTAGTCAATATTTTTTCTCTATACAAATTTCCGAGATATTACTACACGCTTTGACATTGTACATTCAAAATAAAGTTTAAAAACTAACACCCGACTACTTAAAAACACGCTCTAAAAAGTACGAAACAAGAAAACAAGAAAGCCGTGGTCGTATACCACTTTTTTTTAATTTATTATTCTTATGGCATACGACCACGGCTTTCTTGTTTTCTTGTTTCGTACTTTTTAGAGCGTGTTTTTAAGTAGTCGGGTGTTAGTTTTTAAACTTTATTTTTATTTAACATATTTTGGAGTTCTAAATAGGTTAATCTTGGGTTCATTGATTTCTCAGCCCATGAATACAGGTAAAGTCACAAGCAAATGCTAGTAATATATATATATTCAAAATGTACAAGTAAAGGAACTGATTCCCAACATACAGCTCACGCTAGTTTGGGAAACAGGGCTTGCACATTAAATGTAAAAACTTGTTGTTGCAATAAAGATTTTGTATTTGTATTTATTTGTATTTGTAAAGCACTTTCAAATGATACCAAACACGGCATATTTATCTTAACTTTATTTTTTTACTTCGTATGTTTTGTCCGCTAGAGGGCGCCACATTAGATTTTGTGAAATCCCATATAGCCTATAACCAGCGGACAATTAAGACGCTTCTAATGATATGTCATTTGTCGAATTCTGATAAGTAGTTTAGAAGTTACGAGGGAACAGATGAACATCCATACCCACATACATACATACATACAGGTCAAAATCATAACCCTCCGTTTGCTTCGCCGTAGTCGGGTAAAAATTAAACGTGATATCGTTTTATCTTATTATTAACTTGCGACTCGCCCCAGATTGGATGGATAGAAAGGGAGAGGGAGACCAAAGAAGATATGGATGGATTGTGTGAGAAGTGATATGGAAGACAGAGGAGTTAGTGATAGCGTGACGGGTGACAGGACAGAATGGAAGAAAAAAACGAATTGCGCCGACCCCAAATAAAACGGGACAAGGGCAGGAAGATGACTCGCCCCAGATTCGCACGGGTGCAATGCTGATATTAAATACCTACTTAAATATTATATAAACTTCCTCTTGGATCACTCTATCTATTAAGAAAAACCGCATCAAAATCTGTTGCGTCATTTTAAAGATTTAAACATACATAGGGACAAGAAGCGTTTGTTTTATACTATGTAATGACTAGCGACCTACCCCAAATTCGCACGGGTGCAATGATCGTAGGGACTCTTAAAAAGGGTCGAAGCCTACTGGGGCCCTATGTCTCTTTCCAAAAGGAAGGCTTGGTCCCATTGCGAAGGGCAAAGAAGGAACGGGCGGGATGTGTAATCAGTAAGAGTCGTAGAGAGATGTAAAACCATAGATTTATAATATACTAGCAACCCGCCCCAACTTTGCACTAGTACTGATATTGAATATGTTATGCATGTTTTATGCACATAAACCTTCCTCTTGAATCACTATAAAAAAAACCGCATCAAAATCCGTTGCGTACTTTTAAAGATCTAAGCATACATAGGGACATGCAAATTTGTTTTATACTATGTGATGATATTATGTACTAAAACTTGTATATCTCCTTTTAAGGTTAGGTTACAAGTCTTTGAAGGTAGTCCATTAAACTAAATAGTGCATTTTATCTAACAGAGAGATTCTTATCTCCAGGATATATTTAATGTTCATGTTGCCATTTCAGAAGTCCTTTTAAAATGTCAAGTTCAAGACATTTTGTTTATTTATATTACTAATTTTGTACACTGGGAAATAGGAAATGGTTGTGTCTTGGTAATACAAACGTTTGATAAAAAAATAAAATACTATAAACAAAAAATGGACCTGTAGAGTGCAAGCTAATTATGACGTATCAGAACGTGCGAGAGCTTATTTTGGTTTAAATATTTCATGAATCGGTTTCCTTTGACGGCGTGCTGCGCATGCGACTCTAGTAGTACCTATCTACAAATTACGTCTAATGTTACTATTGTTTTCGCTTTTTTGAGTTGATGAATATTTTTAATAATTATTTTATTATTTTTTTTTACTGTATGCTTCAAAAGTACTCCTTATGGCAAGTCATTCTGCCGCGGGAAAACAACCATTTAAATTTCACGGTGTATATACCCCGGCACGCACCAATGTCTTTTAGAATTCATGTGCGTATTATAAATTATGTCCTAGAACCAAAAATTCGAAAGACATGTGACATCTACCAACCCGCACTGGGCCCGCGTGGTGGATTATGGCCCATTCCCTCTCCTAGAGAGAGGAGGCCTGTGTCCCTGCAGTGGGAACATTAAAAGGCTGATAATGATGATGATGATGATGATTATAAATTAATTATCACTTGCTAAAAACGGTGAAGGAAAACATCGTGAGGAAACCTGAGCACACCTGAGAGATTTTTCAACGGTGTGTGAAGCCATGTCAGAGGCCTACGGGCGGTTTATACTCTGACACCAGGTTGTTCATCAACCATACGATAAGAAGAAGAAGAAGAAGTATGCTTATATTAAATATGTGTACCATACACATAAACTTCCTCTTCAATCATTATACCTATTAACAAAAACCGCATCAAAATTCGTTGCATAGTTTAAAAGATCCACATAGCATACATAGGGACAGACAGCGGGAAGCGACTTTGTTTTATACTACACTAGCGAGTAGCGACCCAGCTTCGCACGCAGGGCCGGTTTATGCACGTCGGGGCCCCTAGGCAATGCACGTCTGGGGGCCCCCCTACCCTACTAACTTTATATACTTTGTGTCTAAAACTTTATTCATAATTACGCTTTTTTTAATATATAGGTATGTATATAGTTTGCCAAATGGCTAGTTAAATGTCATGTCATCGAAATTTCAAATTATTCTTTTTACTGTTTATGAAACATGGACTATTTTTTTCTTGAAGCGCAGGGCCCCTAAACCTGGCGGGGCCCCTAGGCAGTTGCCTACATTGCCTTATGGATAAAACGGCCCTGTTCGCACGGGTACTAATATTAAAGATATTATGCATGTATTATACACATAAACCTTCCTCTTGAATCACTATATCTATTAAAAAAAAACACCATCAAAATCCGAGGCGTAGTTTTAAAGATTTAAGCATACATAGGGAGGAAGCAACTTTGTTTTATACTATGTGTTCAAGTTCTGAAACCTTTATTTACGGCAACGTAGTTCACATGTTTTAACATAGATGGCGTATATTTAATTAGTACTGAAATTGACGCCTAGATGGCGTTGTGCAATTACGTCATCACGGTGAATCGCGGTGTTAAGATTTTCCGTGTGTTCATGACCCTCTGCGATATTTTCGATTCTTGTTAGTTCTAATAAGGGCAATAAAGATTAAACACAAAAACATCTATTAACACAGTGTGTTATTTAGTGTAGAAACAGTGCCGCGTTACCAGATCAAAAACTATGTAATGAAGTAGCTTAACCTTTCGAATAACGTAATTAGAGACATAGACAATAGAAAGACAATTGGTGTGGTTGGGACTCAAGAGTTTAATATGTTCAACTTACACGTGCTTCAAAGACTATTGACAGATATCATAATATTAATCGTACGGTATCTCTTGATAGGTTTCTACAACACCCACGGGTTCAGACGAAGTTAGTTCGAAAGAAGAAATCGTGGGCGGTTGTTATTGAGGCTCTCTGCCCACGTTTTTGCTGTATATAACTTTGATATAAATAGCACTTAAGTGCGTAACTCATTTTATTCATCAAAATATTTTGATAGATGTTTAGATCTATTTATAACTTTGGGATGTCCACGGAATAAGGTTTTGCAAATTATCTAAATTGTCCCTTTTCACCCTGTGTCCCCCCTTTTCACGTCAGCAGAGTGTTCATTTGTTTCATTTAATGACGACTCCGCATTAGTGCTGTGGTGTCTGCAAGGAGATCACATAAGTTACAATCCGTTCCAAATGAGAATAGGATCGATGGCAATGTTGTGACGTCACATCGAACTGTCAAATCGAAGAAATTAGGTAGAGTGAACAAAAAAAGATGTTTAAAAAAATAATTTACGTACGAATTGTGAATGAAAAAAGTTTAATCAGAATACAATTTTTCAATTTTGTTTATCTCTGTTTCACTGTGTGATGTGTCTGAGTAGTGGTAAATAGAAGAAAAAGGCGAATTGATTCTAACAATGAAAATAAGAAAGAAAATAGTTTTTCTTGTAAACTATTTATGACTTAAAACAATATATTTGGCAAATTTATATTAAACCCTAACGTTTTTACTCCAACTAGAATTAAATAATTTTTAGTAATAAAAAGCAAAAAAAAAACTTTTTATTGATACGCAAATAAGATTTTTTTGCAAGCCGTACTTTTCACTCAAAATTTGACAGATCGAGGTTATTGACTTTCCTGTTCTTATTTGGAACGCATAATACAAACCAACATACTGGCTTGTAAGATGTTCGAAGGATGTTCTTAGTTTAAATTTAAAAACTGAAAGAGAAAAATAGTAGGTTTTTTTAGTATTCAGTCTATGTCGAGTCGTGAAAGGAAAAATATAGAAAAAGTAAAAGTCTGTCGTGGGTTTTATTGCCGCTGCTATGACCCCTATACCGGAGCACCATCGAGTGAGTTCTCCGGTTGCTCCAGTGCCATGAATTCCGTCATGAGCGTGGAACCGCTATGAACGTTCGTAAATCTCGCAAAAACTGGCCACATACTCGTTCACGCCTGTTGACGGTGCGTTTTTTTTTATGGTGGGAAAAATCATCTAATGACGAATCCCACCCTTGGGTGGAGCAGAAAACAGTCTCTTACTGACTAAACGACTCACCCCATTCCTTCTTAGCCTTCATACAGGGGTCGGACCTTCCTTTCAGAAACCAGACTGGTGCCTCAGTAGGCTTCAGCCCTGCTGTTGGGCCTCTACATTTGCTGACAAGTCCTTGAGGCGCGCGAGAATAGTGCGTGCCGTCGACGACTGGGCTTGGTCCGGACGATTACCTACCAGACAACCGAACGGTGAGCTACTCATTACTCGCCGTTCGCAAGCCCGCGCCCGTCACTAATGTGGAGCTGCCATAAAAGTTGTATCAGCTCTACTCACTTCCACTGTTTCCGATGGTGCAGAGTGGAGATAGCTTTATAGCCTGATTGCAATCAATAATTTAACGCAAAAACATTTATATTATATTCTATTGCGCTCGCACTACGGCGCCGACTTTCATCTCTGTACTTGTCTAGTGACTATGTTTGCGACTGTAATGACAGTGATCATAGCTGTTTGAGACTAGATTTTCTCATTGCGATGTTAGCGCGAATAAACATATTTTTCTTTTAGCTACCTACAGAAAATATTGTCAGAAATTATACTATTAAAAAAGATCTAAACGAACGCTTCCCTGAATAATTTACTGAAAATAAGACATAAATAACTGAGAGTACATAATTTGGGTACAAACGTCTTTGTTGAATAAATCAAATAAGACCCAGTTGAGCTAGTTGTCTTAATTAATTCTATAGCAGAAACAGCCTAGGCTCTCTTTGTACACTTTAGCCATTAAAATTCATGACTTCATTTAGTTACTATTAACGATGACCGAATTGTTAAGCTGGGTACAGACTGTTGTAACGAAACATGCAACGTAACATAAAATGATCATTTCAAAAGTTTTAATGCAGTGCCTGCACCACAAATATAGATATACCTAGATAATGCAAGAGCAACTACTTCGCTTACGTATAAAAATGTAAGTGGTCACTTTCGCGGTCAGTGTACAGCGCTAGTCAGACATCAGTTAAATATATAAAAATGGTTAATTGTGCGGGCAAGGCTGACACGGCGGGGTTGGAGCGAGGGGGACGCCGTACGCAGCGGAGTCTTTGAACAGATTTGCTGTTCCCATCACAAATTTACAAAAGTGCTTGTGACGTCTTAATAGGTAGTCAAAAAATGGCACGCTTGGTTTCCATACAGATCGTGATGCTTGCGTTATCTAGTCACATAGTTGAAGTGCTTTGTTCTCGCGCAGTGTGCTCGTTTTGCGTGCTTTTATACCCCGTTATCCCCAATATTATTGCTAACTTTGAAAAATCGACGCAAATTGACGCGTGTATGATTTTCGCAATCAGCAAGTCAGCAATAATTATAATATGAAATTCTTCATCTTCTTCCAATCGCTCAATGCTACTGGAATCTGAACGAATTGCTGCCCAGTTGCGGACCTGGTTTCTGTCTGCTGTTTGGCTTTCAGCAACTACAGAATGTGGTATACGTTGTCTTGCCTGCGTTTGTTCATTGTTATACGTGGTTGAATTGTCGAGCATAGTCGAAGTGATACAGTAATTGTGTAAGAAAAAAAATCCTGTGCAAGGCCAAAAAGGTTCCTATCTCAGCAACAAAAACAACACGACATGCAACATAGAATGCAGTAGGTATCTCATTTCTAAAATAAAACTATTAGAATTTTAACAGTTACATTGCATAATACACTTCTCATCAAAAAAATCGAAACACCTTGCAAGTTTACGTTTTGTCAGGATTATCAGAAAAATGTGTACATTTAGGAATAAACGTTAAATGTCGTTTAATAGTGAGTAATATGAGCTTATCAAATCTTAATGTTAATGTTCTAAATTTAAATGAATTTTTCATAGGTTTCGTATTTTGTTAAATGAGTCATTTTTATTCCGTATGGAGTATAAAGGAAATGGATAAAACAACACACGTAAATGAAAAAAAAAGCTAAAAAACGTTTATTTAATAACTTGTATTCCCTCCCCGAGCTCTAATTACTGCTTCCATACGGTTCTTCATCGATCGGATGAGAGTCACGATCACATGCTGTGGTATATTGTCCCATTCCTCTTGGATTGCATCTTGCAGCTGGCTAAGTGTTTCTGGGGCAGGATCTCTTGCTCGAATTCGTCTCTTTAATTCATCCCATAGATGTTCAATGGGATTCATGTCCGGGCTTCTTGCTGGCCATTCCATAATAGAGATATCGACTTCGTTAAGATAATCTCGTACGACGCCCGCGGTGTGAGCCCTAGCATTGTCGTGCATGAATATGAAGCCGTTGCCAATAAAATGTGCATAGGGCATCACATGAGGCTCGAGACACTCTTCGACGTACCGATGACAGTTTAGTGCAGGCAGACGTGGCCCAGACACGAAAGCAAGCTCTGTCTTACCGTCGGCGCTGATTCCTCCCCAAACCGTCCACGAACCGCCACCATAGCTGACCTTTTCTTCAATGCAGCATTGTGCATAGCGTTCTCCGTCTCTTCTGTAGACCTTGTTCCTTCCGTCGTTACCATACAGCATAATTTTACACTCATCAGAAAAGAGAACTTTGCTCCACTGTAGGTATGACCAATTTAGGTGCTCACGTGCAAAGTTAAGGCGCGCTCTTCGATGGTCTGCAGTTAATTTCGGCCCATTTGCTGGCTTATGCGGTACCAGTCCACGATCCTTCAACCTTCTTCTAATTGTAGAGTCACTTACAGCCACCCTTCGTACAACACGAAGCCGCTGCTGCAGTTGAAAAGCGTTAAGGCGTCGATTTCTTAAAGAAGTTGTTACAATAAATCGATCATCTCGCTCAGAAGTGACCCGATTCCTGCCAGATCCTGAACGGCGCGTGAACAAACCAGTCTCCCGATAACGTTTATAGACTCTATGAACAGATGACAGGCTTAGATGCAGTCTTGCAGCCACAACACGCTGACTAAGGCCAGAATCCAGCAATGCCACAACTTGGGCGGCTTCTGTGGGCGAAGTATCCATACGTTTTAGAAAAAAAAACCTTTTTTCAGACGTCCCAAAGTCACAGTATTGAAATAAAAAACAAAAAGTTTAAGGATAGGCGCCAATTTTTAGTTTTTAAACGCTAAATGTACTCCAACCCTAAACACACATTTGTCTCAAAACAGTGATTCATTTCGTTTATAAGATAAACAAATGAAATTCTAATTTTGAATTTAGAATTTTCGCTTATTACTGTAATGGCCAAACTGCCAGCTATAATATATGTATTTTTTTTCATCGTATGAATTCTTTTTTGTGTTAAATTCGGACAGAAACAATGAAAACGGAAGTGTTTCGATTTTTTTGATGAGAAGTGTATATTGCGACAATCTCGACAAAAAATTCTTCATGATAATTTACAGTAGTCTGTACCCTGCTTAACAATCTCCTCTGATATTCACGATTCTGATTGCAAGCCAAGTTTTTGTTTCGCAAACAATTTGATTAGTCCATGGAATTGTTCTGCCAACACGTCATCTACGATTTTAGTTAATGTAATCAATAAAATCATCATTAATTCATTTGTCGTTCTGTTCATGTGTGTTGTCAACAGTAATTTGGTATTCTTAAAAGATGGGTGTGAATTGGGCATTAATTCCGGCAATAAGCAGTGGCGGGGCAAGGCCAAAATTTTATGTGGGCGAGACATATTTTGCGAGGCCCCCTGATGGAGGATGCAAGAGGACCGATTTTATTGAGAGATTTTTTTTTGATACCTATTCAAATTTTTATTAATTGTAATAATTTTACAAAAACGATTGTAGACAATAGATGAGCAACACACTAGAAGTAAACAATTACAGAAACAGAAATTTTCTACTTTTAGCTTTACTAAACTCCCGAATAACTTTATCGTAATCTAGATTGGATGCTATATTTGCCTCAACAGATAACACTGCCAATGCTGAAAGTCTTTCTTGACCCATTCTACTTCTTAAATAATTTTTGATAAGTTTTAATTTAGAAAAACTTCTTTCAGCTGAGGCTGTACTCACTGGTATTGTCAACAAAATTCTAATGACAATATAAATATTCGGGTAAATTTCTTGTAAATCATTTTCTGTTAAGTACTGAAGCAGCTGTTTCACATCTTTTATGAAGTCGGGTAAATTTGGGACCATTGTTTGTATTTCTTCAAATAACTCATAAGGTTGGAAGTCACTACTCTCACCCACTTGCAAAACTGTGTATAAATTTTGACAACTTTCTAATATATCCTTTTTTGAAGAATTTTCCAATTTTTTTATATCATAAAGAAAACCAAAATTTTCAAAATGTTGATACAAAGAGCTGAATCTGGAATCCATATTGCTCACTATGGAATCAATCATGGTGTTAAAAAAATCTATTTCGTACCTACTTTTGGGAGACTGTATAGGTTCATCTCTGCTTTCATAATCGAAAGTTCTTTTCTTTTTGGCGACTCTTTTGTTTTTAAAGTCTTTTGGCAAATCATAACTGCTTTTGTCAATAAATTGATGAGCATCAATCAAACATTGTCCAAATCCAGTTTGTCGATATTCTTTGATCCAGTCACAAAAATTACGCAAGTGGTCAAGAGCAAGGCTTAAATGGACTTGTACAGATTGCCATAATTTGCTTATAATATTAACACGCAATAATATCTCATACCATACATGTAAGGATATGATGAATTCTAAACTGAACATTTCGTTCAAAACCGAATTACAATCACTGAGAGTCTCAGAGTCTTCCGTGTTGTTTTTTAAGGTTTCAATGCATTCAACGACATCATCAAATTGCAATAATATGGCCTTTACGGCCTCGATTCTACTTTCCCACCTAGTGTCTGATAAAGGCTTTATGGTAATCTTTAATTTGTCTTTTATTAGCTCCCAGCGTTTGCTGGATCTTGAAAATAGCAAATAAATTTTCTGAATAAAGCCGAAAAATGTTTTTGCTGCCGCGGAAGAATTAGCTGCATCTACCAACAGCAGATTCCAACTATGACACCCGCACGGTGTGAAAAATGCCCGAGGATTAATTTTTAATATTCGAGTTTTAACTCCACAGTTTATGCCTATCATATTCGCACCGTTGTCGTATCCTTGCCCACGACAATTTTGAATATCTAGTCCATTTTTTTCTAATTCTTCCAGTATGGCATTAGTTAGATATTCTCCAGTCGTCTCAGTGACAGCAAGAAATCCAATAAAATTTTCTTCTATTGTGCCTGTTGACGTATTGCAAAATCTTAAGATTACTGACATTTGTTCAACTCGACTAGAATCTCTGGTGCAGTCAAGTAAAATGGAATAATATTTTGCCTCTTTTACTCTACGTATCACTTCGTCAGTAACCATTTTTGACATCAATGTGATCAATTCATTTTGAATATCGTGGCTTAGATAATGGTGTGCAAGTTGTTTGTCATTAATGCGCTTCATATGTTCCCGTAGTGTAGGATCATATTTAGATATCAACTTAAACAAGTCTATGAAGTTACCAGAATTCCTACTAGAATTTTCATCTCCTGTCTTGAGAAATTCTCTGTGCCCCCTAAATGCTAGATTATGAGAAGCTAAGAAATTAATTATATCAATTAATCTCTCAAACAAATTCTGCCAATGTTTTTGAGATTCTTGAATTAGTCTTTCATTTTCTTGGTTTATAGTTTTTCTATGTTTTATTCCTTTCTCTAATGTCATCCATTGGAACATATGTGCCATATGTTCTTTGGTATTCTCATGTCTTTGTAAAATACTACTTAGGTGTTTCCAGTCACAGCACCCTTTGTCAACCATTTGAGTTTGTGATTTGCCAAATAGTCTACATGGAAAACAGAAAACTTTATTTTGGAAATTAGAATAAATCAACCAGCGTCGATGTTGAATTTCACCATTATTTAGTTTTCTTGAGAAATAAAAATTGGAAAAGTGCCTATGATCTTCATCTTTGGGATATTCTTCATCATTGTTTTTTAACTGCTGTGTGGGCCCGCTTTGAACTATATCATGACGCAGAGAATCCGTTATGGGAAACTTCCACAATGCCGGATCTGAACATACAAATGCTTGTTTGACTTCATCACTGGTATCACTGCTAGCTGGTGGAGAAACTACTTGTTCTTCGTAAATACTTCGGCTTTCCATGACAGTTTTAGAATTTTCAGAGTTTGATTCTACCTGTATTTCTGACTTTAGTTCGGTACTTTGTGCATTTGGAGCACTTTCCAGAATTAACGGAATCTCGGAATCGGAAGTGTCTACATCTTTAGTGGAAGTCGAAGCAATTGATTCAGATGATTCTGAAGGAGTTTTTTTGAGAAACTTCATCATACTTGAACTAGAAACCTGATTTGCTAGAACTCGTTCAGCTTTTCTTTTTCGTTTTACGGAACCCGATTCCCATTTTCTCCCGATATCTCTATCTCTACTGGGGCCTGGACCTGACATGTTAAGTAGGCCTGATATATTATAATCTGAAAATAATGTTAAAAAAAATATTAGTGGTTGTTTACGGAGACGCGGTGTGCGCGACGCATTTGGCGTTTGTCATGCATTGCAGAAGCGGGCCGCGTCATCGCACGCACAAACGCAAACATTAGGCCGCTGCCTCGAATCTAGCGGGCAGCGAAGCGGCGGCGGCGGCGGCGCGAGCACGGCAGGATCTTATACGTAAAATCAAATGGACCGGCCCTCGAAAACAACGGCGCGACAAAATCGAGCGTTAAGAATAAATTTGAATCAAAAAGATGTTGCTGCCATTGTGTAGACATTTCGTTCGCGAATAAAAACAAATATCTCGACGACACAATAATGAACACAACACTACGCGGTTACAATGACGCGCGATCTGCCCGCTAGTTTCGAGAACGGGTCTGCGATGCCCGCTCCGCTCCCAGGCCTCCGCCGCCGCCGCTCCGGTGCCCGCAAGATTCGAGGCAGCGGCCTAATGGCAACGTACGAGTTGTACTACAAACGCACAACACGCCGCGTCTTCGTAAACAAGCACTTAGGTAGTTTGCGTAGGTACGTATAAATTGCAAATCGAAGGCATGATACAAACAAGTTCTAAAAACTACAAATTTACCAATATTTTCTTACCTTGTTTTAATAAGTAATTGGACAGGAAGTTTTGTTATTTAAAAATACACTTTCCACACAACAGTTCAAATAAAACTTATATTAACCTTATTCCTAATTTTTCAAACAATGAAACGCAATCGAAATCTGTAAGTTCACATACACGCGCAGAAAACAGAAAGACACTAGAAATAGGTACCTTGAAGAAATGTTTGTACCAGAAACTCATACACTTACGAGTTACTCTCACTGCAAACCTTAGCATACAATTGGCTAAAAGCAATCAATAGGCGTAAACTAAAAAAATATCGTACGAAATGCAACTTGAAATACCAATAATATTTATAAATTAAATTGACAAAAACAAGTAAGAAATACACTTTGAACTATCAAGTATCGCCATTCATCGCTAGATGGCATTGCTTAGCATGAACTTTAAAAAAGGCTATTCAAATAGCAATAAAAAATATCTTGATTTTGCAAAATAAGTTTTCTTTGCGAAAAAAAAGCCTTTTACACAAAGACTTCAACTATCCCGGTGACTAGAAGCTCTGCACGACATCAGTCTAATGGAAACATTTCGGTTTAATCGTAAACAACGTTACATTCACTTGTTTGTTAGTACCTAATTCAAAAGAATTTTACTAGATGGCACAGTAAGAAATTCGGTATTAGTTGAAATTGTAATATAACTTAAACTTTATTGTGTACTAGCGACCCCCCCCCCCAGCTTCGCCCGGGGCACAATATTGAATATATTATGCATGTATTTTACACATAAACCTTCCTCTTGAATGACTCTATCTTTAAAAAAAAACCGCGTCAAAATCCGTTGCGTAGTAGTTTTAAAGATTTAAGCGTACATAGGGATAGGACGACTTTGTTTTAAACTATGTAATGATTATTGGTGAAGTGAAATCTTGTATTAATGCCAACAATTCCAAAATGTAAACATAATGTTTACGTTTTGGAATTGTTGGCATTAAAACGTACCTACCTACACAAAAATGACATGGTGGCTTCGCAAGAGTTAGGCGATTGTTTGTCGTACCTAATCAAAATATCTAGAAGAGCGTTGGTTTTTGTGCAAAATACAGTAGAATGTGCCGGAATACCTCTTCAATAGCTTTTACAAGAGAAATATGTTGAGATATGACTACAAAATGATGAATTGCCGAGTCGGCGCCCGGAAAAAGAGAAATAGCGAGTTTTTTCTATTATAAATTAAACTGTTTTTAAAAAAGGTTCTTATATGATTCGCAAGAATATAAGATGCACACTCTTGTAAGATTTATGCTATATAATTTGAACCAGTAATTTTCTTATACTATAACTGTTATTAGAAAAAAAAATCGTGCCTTCGAGGCGCGAGGCCCCTTGGACCACCAGGCCGCCGAGGAGGTTCAATAGCTTTTACAAGAGAAATATGTTAAGATACGACTACAAATGATGAATTGCCGAGTCGGCGCCCGGAAAAAGAGAAAGAGGGAGATTTTTCTATTATAAATTAAACTGTTTTCAAAAACGGTTCTTATATGATTCGCAAGAATCTTGTAAGATTTATGCTATAAAATTTGAACCAGTAATTTTCTTATACTATAACTGTTATTAGAAAAATAATCGTGCCTTCGAGGCGCGAGGCCCCTTGGACCACGAGGCCGCCGAGGAGGTTCAATAGCTTTTACAAGAGAAATATGTTAAGATACGACTACAAATGATGAATTGCCGAGTCGGCGCCCGGAAAAAGAGAAAGAGGGAGATTTTTCTATTATAAATTAAACTGTTTTCAAAAACGGTTCTTATATGATTCGCAAGAATCTTGTAAGATTTATGCTATAAAATTTGAACCAGTAATTTTCTTATACTATAACTGTTATTAGAAAAATAATCGTGCCTTCGAGGCGCGAGGCCCCTTGGACCACGAGGCCGCCGAGGAGGTTCAATAGCTTTTACAAGAGAAATATGTTAAGATACGACTACAAATGATGAATTGCCGAGTCGGCGCCCGGAAAAAGAGAAAGAGGGAGATTTTTCTATTATAAATTAAACTGTTTTCAAAAACGGTTCTTATATGATTCGCAAGAATCTTGTAAGATTTATGCTATAAAATTTGAACCAGTAATTTTCTTATACTTTAACTGTTATTGGAAAAAAAAATCGTGCCTTAAATTCGGACCGAAGCGCGAGGCCCCTTGGACCGCGAGGCCGTGGGCGACCGCCCACGTCGCCCACGCCTTCCGCCGCCTCTGGCAATAAGGGTGTAAAAGTCAAGGCTTTGTGTTTTGTTTTTTATGTTAGCTCTAAAATTGCGTCTTATCCGCCAAATATAATGTTTTTCTTCTATCTTTTACCTTTCAATTATTTGAACTAGTGACTGATATTATATGATTAAGGACTATTTAGACGACAATTCTATACATCGTTAAATATTGGTCTGTTGTTGAAGCGGGTTCATTACTTAAAGATATGAATTTCTTTTTATATTTAATTTTTACAAATCGGATAGTGTTTCATGTACCGCAGCAACCCTCTAAAGGATTAAAACGACTAAAATTTTACGGTGTATCTGGATCTGAAATTTTTAACTATGGCGTAAATTCGTAAGTCGTACATATGGTCCCAAAATGTATCTACAATATGGGACCAAATTTACCATACCCAACGCGCTGTCGAAGCCTCAGTTGAGGCTTAAAAAAAGTACCTATAAAAATACCCCTTAACCCTTCCTCACGAATCACTTTGTCTATTGAAAAAAACTGCGTGAAAATCCTTTCAGTAGTTTTTGAGTTTATCACGTTCATACAGACAGACGCGGTGGGGGATTTTGTTTTATAATATAAACACATATATTTGTCAGAAATAAACGACCTTGAATATTTACATAATATCGTCGTAACTACGTAATATATCTAAAAAGAAATACGTCATTAAAGTAAAGAAAGAGATACCAATAGAACCGTAAAATTATCTCTCAAGTTAATGACTACCAAATAGTTACACCTAACAGTCAAATTAGATATAATGACAATGAACTAGCTACGACTGGCAAATTAATGACATCCTTATGTGGTCTCAAACCGCCGCCTCTAGCAGTTATTATGGCAATCTCTCAAATCATTGTCTACTGTTCGAGAATTTTGTCTAACAATTGCGGGTTAGACTTGAATAATAAATAAATCTAACTTTATTTTAGATGGTTTATTATTATATTGGATTTGCTTTATAATAGGAAGATATACGACTTTTTCTTAACCTTAGTTCGGTCTTCGTCATAATTGTAATATTTCAAGTTCTCTTTATTATTCTGATTTGATATTTATTATAGTATTTATTAGTTTATAATATTAGCTTGTATACGCATATTGTAACTTGTTTAAATGATACTACACTATATTTTAAATATATCTATTATCAGATATTTATTGTGCACACCTACCACAGTGTTATCTTTTTTACCCTAAAGGTTGACTGCTAGAGAATGCCTTGTTGCATTAAGTCCGCCTATGTACCACTACTGTACATGAAGATTAAATAAATAAATATCATGTCTAAATGGCTAGTCGATATGTGTCGAAGAAAATATTATGTAATACTAGACTATTTTCCTAATAATTTGATATAGGTACAAATATTTACATTTTATACATGGAACTTAGTGTGTTTTACATATTTTCAAAGTTATTTCGCTCTTCTCTGCTCGTAAGTCAGAGACGTATGATAATGGATACTAAACTGCAAAGTGCAAAAAAACATACGAAAATTTAAACTTCACGGTCCAACTTGGAACATTATTTACATTATGGCGGCTCCACGTTAGTGCCGTGAAGCTCCGTAAACAGGGGTGAACGTGAATGTGGACGGTTTTCACGGGATTCACGTCTGTTCCGCGATCACGGCGTGAATTTGCGGGCGAATTCACGGCACTAATGCGGAGCAACCAATTGTCAAAAACTAGTTGTGTTTGACGGCGTAGTAAGACACCTAAATTATAATCGGTTGGGAAGACCGCAGCAGGCAACTGTTCCAATCCTTCGATGACGTGATGACGAGACGAAACGAACCTTAAGCCTGCTCTAGAAGTTGCCTCGACGAAGTACTTATCGAAGTCCGAAGTATGTGACTACACACTCGTGTAACCTCGTGAGGAGCACTTCGAGTCTTTTGACTCGGGCGCAAAAACCGACAACGAATGGAAGTCGCCCGAAGCGAGGCGAGGTTGCACGAAGCAAAGTACCCTTCTACACTAATGTATTCGTTCATCTTCAACCAACTTCGCGAGTAGTGTAGAGGAGGCTTTAAAGGGAAGTTGGTTCAGTCATCATCATCATCCTACCCTCATCCCATATTACTTGGGGTCGGCGCAACATGTTTTTTTCTTTCAGTTGGTTCACTCAGTCAAGACTTATTTCATCAGTACGTTCTCATGGAATAAACATGGAATACTTTTTGACAATTACCCGGACGAAACTTCTTATAAAGCAAGTTCGCGTCTATGATGACTCTTAATGATGTTATTGAGTTTCTAATTTGAAGCCGGATATGAGATTATTATCTTCAAAAGTAACGTTAGAAACAGGTAAACGCGACCATCCTTCATATGTTCAACACAATTGCCATCTAGCCGCTCACTTGTGAAGACAAATTGTTCCCGTCCGTCCATTCAACGAATACCTTGAAAATTATAGCAGCATGTGAATTTGAATTTTAAAGTATGAGTGACAAAGTTGAAATTGATGTAGCTTGTGAATTTGAAGAAGGCGGAATATGTTGTTTTTAGGAATATGAATTTTGGAACTTGGGTTAACCTAGTAATATATTCTGTGTATGTTAAAACTATGTTTTGCTATCGTCTTTGGAGTTTAGTTTTTCACTCAGATAGTGATAAACTCATAGTCCTTTAAGAGGGATGGGGTACCCGTCTGGATAGGAGCCCCGAAGCCCAGCTATGGGAACGTTATCAGACTGATTATGCTATGTATGCCTATTTATTCATCATCAGCCTTTTTAATACACCTACTGCTGGGACACAGGCCTGCTGTCTAGAAGAGGGAAAAGTCGTAATCCACCACGCGGGCCCAGTGCGGATTGGCGAATGTCCCATGTCTTCGAATGTTTGATTCTAGGACATGCCGGTTTTCTCACGATGTTTTCCTTCACCGTTTTGAGAGCAGTGGTTATGAAATAAATTACACAAATTAATGCGCCTGGTTGGGTTTGAACCTGCGACCTGCACCTCGTACGTCAAGGCCGTCACTATTCAGCCACCACTGCTCTCAAACCTATTTATTAAATAGTTATTATTAAATTAATTACCAATTATTTTTCACAAACAACCAACATTCATCATCGCAGCACGAAGATTGATTGCTCCCATATTATCATCAGGCACTAATGTATTGCATTTCACAATCTGATTGACAAATCACACAAAATTGCTACCATCAATCAGAGTAAAATCTCTTCCACTATAATTTCGGTAGTTCTCGATTCGGATATATCAAGTGATATTGGAGATATTTTATTGCAATAGTTAATGCTTTTGGCAGTCTATAATTATTTATAAATTAACACTTATTGTACCAGCAAAATTACTGCTCAAAAACGAAGTTAATGTTTTGTGTACGGAATAATTTTGGGAGTAGGAGCTGTTTACTTTAAGACACTTGCGTCACCGTTATACCGGGGCTCTGGGAATAAGGCAAGGGAAGAACGGCTACCCCGTTCTTCCGTTACAGTCGTTGTTTAGTCAGTTATAGTCTGACACTGTTTCCCGCTCCGCCCAAGAGTGGGATTCCTCATTGGATGATTTTAACCTACAATAAAAAAAGGACATGACGTCAAAATAATATTATGTTTGACTGTGTGACCAACAGTGACCAGGTATGGTAAAAACCATAGAGCTGCTAAATTTTTTTGACTGTGCCACCTGGCGTAATCCGCTGTGAGGCACGCACCGGGCATGTTTAGTTCCGTCATTATAATTAAGTTTATCTTTATTTTTTTTTATTAATTGTTTACAGTTAATATGGAAATATATATTTCCTGATTTCAGTACTGTCTGCCTTTGTAGATATCTACAAAGATAATCAGTATAAATGGGAACTTCAAAATTAGGATAGCATGGTTAGACAGAGTTCCTATAATAGAAAACGACTTTGTTTTAAACTGTCTTATTGTAGGCTTCTATCGTTGAAAGAGCTTATTTTGTTGACATGCAAAGATTGTAGTATGCTAATAGAACGTTCATATTTTTTTACAACAGTCTCTTGTCTACTACGAAAATAAAGTTGTTGAAATGGAGGAAATACGTCTAGAAATACATTTTATAGCTCTTAAAAATATTGATTCTCTTATTTTCATTTTGTACACGTACACTCCTTCAAGAAATTAAAAACATCATCCATATTCATCATAATTTGATGACAAAACTTTATACATATTTTTTTTCAAATTTCTTTGATGAATTCTGTAGTAACAATATTATAATTTGATATTTTTACTAATATTTTTCTCTCTCTTTGCCCACAGAACAGCGCGCCGATGTGGGAGGAGTTTATATCAAAGGCGACAAAACTACACTCGGCACTGAAGTAAGTAACAGAAAACATTATCTAACAGTTTCTTCTTAAGCAGTTACATCGTCTTCACAAAGTCTCCATACTCAAGTACCCACGTCCGGTGCTGTTTCGGCAATAAGTACCATAGAAGATACTTCCGCTTAACCAACACTAAGTTCATTTTTGCTTGCACCCGAAACGAAAACGTCAAAGGTTTGGTTGGCCGCCACGCCGCGTGATTCAAGCGATATTTTTTAACTAATCAAGCAGTAATAACCGCGATAGTACTGTCAAATCATTTCCGATTGATATTTAAGTGCATGCTTGTCTTTTCAACAGATCACCATTTGCACTTGTACATTTAATTAAGGTGAAATGTGAAGAAAGAATAATAGTCTTCTACAACTTTCACTCAACGACATCTAGTGACAAGCTAAGCAGAGCTTGTGTTAAGACTAAATAGTGCATGTTATAGATAAATTACACCCATTGATTGCTAATCACAAATATTTATCATGGACCACCTTTGTAGATTATTCCCTTCGGCATAGCAGTCAGGGCCATTCATCATCATCAATTCAACCGAAAGACGTCCACTGTTGGACATAGGCCACCCCCAAACGTCGCCACAACGACCGGTCAGGGCCATTAACGACTAGAATTTCAGGTCAAAATGTTCTCATAGTACTTTACACTTATTCATGAACAGACAGAATTAGTTGAATTTGAGCCATTAACTCGACTATGTTTAATAAAGTAAAATGTCTCAAATGTATACTGAAATATTGTATTAATGTTATATGAATAGCTTTTGAGGACAAACTTTACTTTGAAGGATCGATTGCCCTAACTTACCTGTACCCTTTTAGTTATAATACTACGGCCCTGACTTACGAGTAAGTACGTCGTGAATTTAAACTTAGGCTCGCCCTTTACATTGTTTCATCATTATGGATCTCATCAGCGTGCCATATATCCATATCTGCCTGGACTCCTAGCAGGGAGAATATAACAAGGATTTGCAAGGCTAATTAGGCTCATTTGTACGTAAGCAGTTGTAACACCTTTGAGCATTTGATCAATAAATAGTTTTTAGTGCTCCAGTGAAGATATCTATAAGGATGTTTCCACACATTCTTGTTGTGACCTTAGTATTCGAATAATTCTCGCATGTTTGTGCCTTATAGATTGATCTACGACCACCAGAATTCAGCTTGAATCAAATAAATCCCTTTCCAATTCACCCAAGTCATAAATATATGTATGATCATTTGCTGTTAAAATTCTTGTCTCTTATTCAAATGTTATAGATACGAAAAGTTAACCTTCATACGATGCATCGTAACTCGACTACAGTCTGCCATTTAGCCACAATTGAGTGGCCGTTGACTCGCAAATTGACAATGATATAGCTACATGTGATCTGATAATAAAAGGTTATTGTTGTGTATCTTGTGTTGTTAATATTTCATTCGTAGAGGTCATGGCTGCAGTTGGGAATGTAAGATCAATTTCAGATGGGTCTAATTGAGGTGCATTTTATTTAGTGTCTGGTGACCGCACATCATCAGCACTGGTCAATGTTATTGTGTTTATGGCTTTGTTTGTTTTGCTCTTTAAGTCCTTACTGGAACGTAGCAAGTGAATGGGAGATATTGTGATGTCATCATCCTGCTCTTGTCCCGTTTTGTTTGGGGTTGGTGCAACACGTGTTTTTGTTCCATTCCGTCCTGTCACTCATCACACTATCACTAACTCTCTTTTCATTCACATTAAAATCGTGACAATAAAATAAAATATCACTTCCCACATAATCCATCTATCTCTATTTCTTTGGTCTCCCTCGTATTTTGATGTGTACTGGGATTAATAGAATGTATTTCATGTTTCTCAATCTCCAATTCTACAAAGCATCATCAACAACATTGACCAGTCTCTGATCAATGCTATTGATGATGTCATGTTTATAGTTTAGTTTGTTTTAGAAGTATTTACTGTAGGGGTGTGAGAAGTGGGGGTTGTGGTAATGTAGACCCATAGATATGTCAAACAGTGTAGACTGATATTACCAGAATGTATCATGCCTTTCGATTTTTCCAAAGATGTTATTAAATAACTCTTTATAGATAAATAGAAAAA
Source organism: Mythimna loreyi (assembly GCA_029852875.1). NCBI lineage: Eukaryota > Metazoa > Arthropoda > Insecta > Lepidoptera > Noctuidae > Mythimna > Mythimna loreyi. The sequence continues at coordinate 14,491,476 of CM056801.1, read as the reverse complement.
CATGGCTCAAGTTGAAATGGCCAAGTTATTTTCATATTGGGAAATTGCTTGTGCCATTGATATTACTTAACCAGGAGCTAACTACAACAGTTTTTATTATTAGTTTACAACTTCCTATATCTTAATATTTTCTTTCCTTAGATTCAACTCCATATCAATCTCAAATATGTTTTCCTATTTGGCAGGTCAGCCCTCGTAGCGATTGCCGCATTCCTGGATGCCTTCCAGAAGATCGCAGATGCAGCCACAAACGCTAGGGGTGAGTGTGTTTGCAATTATCTTTTATTTTGTATATTTTTCGTAATCTAGTACAAACGTCGCCGATTACATTTTGTACTATAGATTTGTTGTGTTGCAAACTGTTTTTTCTTCAGTGTAATGTTGTATATGAGTAATCATTTCAATTAGTTCATAACTATCTTTAGTAGAATGGGAGCTGATGATGTGAATGATTCTATTGCAATAATCAGTAACGACATCAGCTAGTTCTTCACCAGCCTTATTAATGTTCCCACTACTCGGGACGCAGGCCTCCTCTCTAGGAGAAGGAGTGTGCCATAATCCACCTCGCGGGCCTATTCCGAATTGGTGGATGTCACATGTCTTCGAATTTTTGGTTCTAGGACATGACGGTTTTTCTCACGATGTTTTCCTTCTTATTGTTAGTGGTAATGAAAATGAAATTAAAACGACGATTTGTTGTGATAAATAATCACAATTATTTATTTTTTAAATAATCTCAATAGTCGATGTTTTGACTTACGAACTATTCAGACCTGAACCAGCTCAGCCGCTTTGAGATCTTTACATTGCTTGTGTTGGAATAAAGAGCAAGAATGAGATTGATAGTTATCAATATTTTCGTGTGTGATTGTTGTTTGGCTTTCGTTTGACCGCAATCTCACTTGATGGTAAGCGACGATGTGATCGATGGGGAAAAACTCTTGCCTAGAAGTACCTATTCACTCTTAACTTATCTTGTAACTACCGGAAAACACCATGCAATTCCACACTCGATGAACAATCATTGAGTGTGGAATTCCAAGATCCCAAACGATATAACTCATACAGTTCATGCGTCTTTTTAAGTTAGTTGACAATATTCAAAAATGCTGTGTGTTTTGTTTTGTAAACAAAATTAATATTAAGTATAATAATTATAATGTTAGTTAGTTAAACCAATACAATAACTGAACCATCAGTCGCCAATTCTAACGCTCTCAACAACAAGCAATGTAATTAAATATTGAAGTTATAATTTATTGTTACCGAACTTTAAATCTATGTTAGTCTTAATTTTACTGTTGATATGAAGCGAATTTTGACTTGACAACAAATAATTGAGCAAAACAATATGATCAAGAAAACAGCAAGAATGAAAAATACTCATATAGTGATAATGAAAATAGAACAATTTTTGAAGAAGAACAATAAAGTAATATTGCTAGTCATAGATCAAATTGAGTCATGGATAATTCTTTTAAAATGATAAATCGTAAAGTGACCTAATTCAATTAGGAAATTAACTTAATACTAAGTATTATGCATAAGAACCCTGCTTTGATATTGAACTTTCCTTGTATATTAATAAAAAGTTATCAAGCCTTATATTTAGAAAAGCAGACTGCAGTTTTGTACCAAAAAATACTAAATTAGATCACTCTACAACGAATTTAAAACAATTTAAGGGACAATAGTGCTCCTAATCCAGTCAAGATACTCGTATACTTTGCTGTAGACCCCAGGTACTCCCTCCATGCCACAGGGAACGGGTCCGAAACTGACGATTCCGATGACTTCGTATGTTCTTCCGTCCTCGTACATGAGGGGTCCTCCAGAGTCGCCCTTGCATGAGTCCTTACCGTTGATGCCACCGGCACACATCTGAGCTTTCCATAGTAACACGCTACGACCAGGGAAACTGTAGACTGGTTGGCATTTCTGTGAAACCGACCATGTTATCAAAAACTAGCTAAGACTATCGAAAATAGAAAATTTATAATATGTATGTATTCAGCCAGTGATGAACCAGCAGCCTACTAAGGAAAGATTTTTTTTAATTGGTCAAAAAGTTTTTGAGTTTATTAATCAGAAACAAAAACGTGACCCAAAAACTAGTAAAAATAAATGAACGCCCCCCTTGAGCCAGTCCACACTACACGAATTAGAACTCGTCCTTCGCTTGGGCTTGGCTCCTCTAGCGTAAACCCAGTTATGTATAAAGCCTGTTGCAAAATTTTGCACTTATCAATTAGTGCAAATTTTTGATGTTGGCTTTGTGCGTGCAAAAAAAAACTCTGCGACTTACTTCGGGGTTAACGTACGGCAAGTCCACGTGAAGTTTGACATTGCTGTAGGATTTCCTATCACTCACGGCTCCCCAACCTGCTGCAAACAACGAGAAGTTGGCTGGGAGGTTCTCGGGCGCTGTCAGGTCTTTGGTTGGTAAGCAGATCGGACGGATGAAATCTGAAAATAATAATTACAATGTTCAGACTTGATGCTTCTACAACCGGGAACTGCTGGGGAATTTAAGACTATTGTACGTTAGTTAGAGACTGAAAAGAGTTGTTAGCAAACCGTAGGGATCTGCATCTACAGAAAGATCGAAACCTACTGAGGCCAAGGGTTTGCTTTTGAAAGGAAGGCCCTAGTAAAGGCCTTGTTTTGTTGCCTTAACTCTACGAAATGAAAAAAAAACCCAGGTGGGATTTTTGACAGTATCAAAAAGTCCTTCGGGCTAACTTACATGTTAAGATATTCTCTGTTTTACAAAGCTTCTAGTTTGAAATAATACATTTTTAACAAACCTGTAAACGGAGCAGCCTCCTTCAATCGTAACAAGGCGATGTCGTTTCTCTTCATAGGACTGACTGGGTTGTATTGCGGATGTGGAATGATCTTTTCAATGAGGATCCTCGTGACTCCATCTGTGCAGTCCTCACCACCTGCTTCGACTGCTACACAGTCCGGACCTTCGTGAGAAATGTCATATTCTCCTAGACGAACCCGCTTACTGTAAAAAGTAAATATCGTTGCATTAATATCAGAGTCGTGAAACGAGTTTTCAATTGTCCTGAATTTTATCAATGGCATTGCAATAGTAGTGAGATGATAGTTAAGTATACTATTTTTTGTATTATTGCTAGTAGCTATCGGTTATGAAATCGTGTATCATATACTAGTATCAAGTACTTTATTTGACAATTATTTTAAGAACTACTATCTCGATCTCGGATCGTCGATCTCCATACATTTTATATGGCAACTAGACTTGTAGAGCTGCATTAGATTGACGCCACGCATCGCATTACGATCTTGATCTATGTATAAATCAGGCGTGGTCCATGTACTCTTGAGTAACTCTAGATTTATAAATTACTTAGCTTACTAGTTGCTAAAATCATCCTAAGGGAACATTTAAGTTTTGTAAGTAATTAAGGACTAAATGTCCTCAATCATAAACAATAATTCAGGATATGGTCTACCAGTGTACCAAGTTTCGTTGAAATCCGAGTATGAAAAAGTAATAGACATTTTACTAGCAAACTGGTGTATACGCAATGTAAAGGTTAAAAATTGCGGACACGTGGGCCATTGCACACATTTTCTATGGCAACTAGACTTGTAAAGTACAATTGCGATGCGTGGAGTAAATCTAATGTACATATCCACGCCACGGGTTGTCATTGTACGTACAAATCAAGCGTAGTCCACGTGTACGTCGATCTAATGTAGCTCAAGCTTAAGCCTTAAATACAGTCGTCTTGTTGGAGTGGAGTCTTCAAAAACTAAATTAGGATCTACATTAAATAATGTTTATCTAACTCACGGTGTGCCAATAGCCAGTACTTGTCCAGCAACACAATGACCAGCGGTCAGAACGTATTTGCCACTGATCAGGACACCTCCGCAGAGCAGCTTCGTCGTGGTACCTTGCACATATTCGATCATCACCAGCCATGGGTACTGGTCTACCGTTGTCGCATTACCGCCTGGAAAATTAAAGCCAATATTTTAGATTTTGCAAAGAGCTAGCTTATAGTGAAGAAGAGCGAAGTATGTGACTGTGCAATCACACATCAAAATTTGTTTCCTCAATTTGTATGTTTTGTGAGAAATTCCGTCATTTAGGAGGCAATATAGTTAGTTTTGGACTCCAAATATATTATGGTTCAAAGCAATTTTAGTATAGAACAGAATAATCTTTTTTGTACACCAAAGTAGTAACAATTTTACAGAAACTTAAATGTATTGGTGAGGTCTAAACGATTAGTAGCATCTAGCGTTATGAATAGTAGTATAAACCAATATTTTAATTTTACAAAATGTATAGTGAAGAAGAGCAAAGTTTCTGACTCTGCAGTCACACATCAAACATTTTTTCCGCAATTTGTTAGAGCTTTGTGAAAAATTTCGTAATTTAGGAGGCAATATAGCGAGTTTTGGATTCCAAATTATATGTATTATGGTTCAAAGCAATTTTAGTATAGGACGAAATAATCTTTATTGTACACCAAAGTAGTAACAATTTTACAGAAACTTAAATTTATGGGTGCGGTCTAAACGCTTAGTAGCATCTAGCGTTATGAAGGGTTGTATAAACGTAAAAAACTGAATATACGGACCCACAATCTTGTTGCCGACTGTGCTATCAACACCACAGCATTCCGTGCGAGGATCAGGAGGGTTTGCGTTCATAAGAGCATTGCAGTTTCCTGATGGAACTACCGTGGTGTCTTGGGTGCGGTCTGGTTGTGGACCGCAGCAGACACTGTATTGTTCTGTTCCCTGGCATCTGAAAAATGCAATTTGGTTTTGTTAAGTCCCCGCTTCTGATTTGCAGACACTTTGTCAGTATTGTCATCATATCATCTACATATATAGTAAAATGGTTTATAGTAAGTACCAGTATCGCAATAAATGTTTTCAAATTACTTATAGTTAGTTAATAAACGTTTCTCATAGTTTATTACTTGACCAGTGATATTTGTTCAGTTTTGATCCCTCTATCACTGTACATACATATTTGGCAATAAGCCGGAGGGAAATCCATATTTGGGACGTTAAAAACTAATAGATTGGAAATTTGAGAGAGAAATTTTGCACTAGGCTTCCTTTTATGACTTAGGCGAGCATTAAAAAGGATTTTCCAAAATTGAGCTCCTAAGAGGCTAGACAGGGGTCTATGACCTTTCACGCGGGTGGAGCTGCCGACAAAATCTAGTTTATGTACAAATCCCATATAGTAGAGGACTGGTAACATTTTTATTTGTTACAAAACAAAATTAAATTCTGCTTATTTTTGACTGAAAAGTAAAAGGAGTGTAGTAATAAAATTTGTCGCGATCAGCCTTGAATATAAAATCTGACCTGACCTGATATTCTGTCTGTCTGTGCAAGAAGATTGAACTTTAAACTTAAGTGTAATTTGTTGTAGATCGTTTTCCTAAAGTAACTATGTAATTACATAATGAATCATTTATGGTAATACAAGTTTTACTACACAAACAATTATTTGAACGATTTTCCTCAATTGTCTTTATAACTTGGCCGAACAGGTTACTGATAAACATAATGTATTCAACTATGCATATTAAAAAAAACGTGTCTGGTTCTTTAGCAGATCTTAGAGCGTTGTACGCGCGAAATGATGCAAACGATTGTAAACAAGTTGGTCGACGATGTTATAGCGGTAGTGTAGGTCATATCGTAAAGATAATTTTAAGAACGAAGACGAAAGACACAAATATATAAAGATCTAAAAACCAATAAAAGATAATAGCGCTAGAGCAGTGTATTCACCCTGAGGTGACAAGTTATAGAGATGATTCTTAGAAGAATACGTACAGGCTTCGGAGAAAAATACAAATTGGTAAAGAAGATTTCTAACTAGTTCATCATCATTCAGTTCAGACTTTTGATATTTTACGACTATACCAAACGGTCCTTGACATTTGCCAACAAGTCCAACGAGATACTTAATTTTTATTGTAAAGTTTCCTTGTGTCGTATGTAATGTGTTATTATGTCTGGTTACGTCATTATAATCTTATACTAAGGATTCCCCTGCCATGTCATCTTGATTGTACACTTCCTAAGTTCGTTGTCAAGGAGTCTCTACTAGCAAGTGGTTTTCTAGATGATTCATAACAAAAGGAACTGTTGTTTTTAACTTATTATTTCTTTATAACTGGTTAAGTCACATTGAAAAAAAAACCCTAGTTAGTCATTCAAGAGTAAAAGGTCTTATAAATTTTCTTGCTATATATAAAGTTTCATCGTCATATTTTCAGCCAAAAGACGTCCACAGTTAAACGTAGCCCTTCCCAAGTATCTCCATAACGATTCTAGTGACCCTCATCAGTTCACCGGTATACCTTGTGGGTAGCCTTTCAACGGTGCGTAACGGTACGTGGTGGCTACTCCTGATCCTTTCGTCCCTATCAACTGTCTTTTCTACAAGTAATGTGTCCTGCCCACTGCCACCAAAGTTTGCCGATTCTTCAATAAAGTTTACTTTAATTTTTTTTTCGGACGTTTACACCTATTTTGTATTTACTTCTTTTGTAGGATGATTACTTTTTGCCCTTTGCTGCAAAATGTTTCGACATTTGAATGTTACTCACTTGGACTTCTGCACGTAGGCGATGTTTTCAGGCGGCACTGGTGGCTTTAGCATGTTCGCGAGATGAGAGCACGAGTACAAGCTGATGCATTGTCCGACCTTGCCTTCAGGAGTGTAGCAATTACCTTGTGGTTGTTGTTTTTTCGGACAGCACACCTGGAAGAAGAGAGAGATGTGTTGTTGTTAATTTGCAATCTGGTCTTGGTATTTGATATTCAGGTTAAGTGTCTTTCAAGTTGAATTTACTCAGCTGTCATAAAAGAGGCTTCTCACTTAGGGTTCTTAGCATATGATTTCAGATATTATGATAATAATTTAATATATTTGAAACTAGCGGCCCGCCCCAGCTTTGCACGGGTACTGTTATTGAATATATTATGCATGTATTATGCACATAAACCTTCCTCTTGAATCACTCTATCTATTAAAAAAAATCTCATCAAAATCCGTTGCGTACTTTTAAAGATCTAAGCATACATAGGGACAGCGCAACTTTGTTTTATACTATGTAATGATTATAGTAAGTAATGAATATATTAAAATAATTTAATTATTACAAAATCTGTTTTTTTCTAACATAATTTCAACCAAACATTACTGATTCTAAACGGAGCCTCACCCCAAATAGACAAAAAGCAAACAAAATCTAAACTAAACATATATAAAGGCACTCGAAAACTTCTCAGTGATTTTTATTCGAGGATATCTCTAAATGGGACATCAAAGAAGGTTGCTTAAGAAGTGTAATCGATGACGCTCATTTCATTCAGCCTTACCCCTCGAGAAGCGGTGCGTTTTGTGGACAGCCAGTAAATTGATGGGTATCTCTTTGAAGAGAATCTCATTGATATCAATGTTGGAAAAAATTTCTTCCAGTGTTTTTGTTTTTTTAAATGTGTTTCGGTACATCATTACCAATGAAGGAAGTGTTGTAAGTAGTAGTTTTAATTTATATATAGGAAAGAAAGTAAAATAATTTATCCGGTAACATGTATAAAAGAAAACAAAAAAGAAACAAAACTTTTTCCTTTTTGTATGTAACTTTATTAGCATGATTCAGAAAATAGAGGAAACACATAAACATTCGTTTTGGCTATCGTTCTATAATACCAAGACATATGATGAGTAATTTATTTATAAAAGTTTATGACGTTCATTTGTGATTCTGTTTATTTTCATTCATTCATTCATTTCAGCTTTGTGCACAAAGTGTTTATTTAAAACTGGAATAACTAATGAGTTAGGTCGTATATGTAATTCAATTAGATCCAGTTAAGTCCTACAGACGGAATTTGCCTATTAACTATAAAAATATGTCACACATTTTAAACATAAATTCTCTAATCTAGGAAAAATAGAGTACTGCAAATGAAACAATGAAGGGTGCTTTAAAATACTCAATCTACAAACCAGAGCTTAGTTCATTAAACCTCAAGAAGACACCGGTGTCCGCACACCTATTGTCTTTTAATTGTGTCTGTAATTACGGTAATTACAATAGCCGAAAGGTTAACTACCCTTAGTGAATACAAAAACGACAAAACTGACGAACGACTAATCAATGACAATCACACAGATCCGGCCATCTTTGAAGTGCTTAGTAACAATGAAGATACTTACAGCCGGTGCAGATCCGTCGAACCCGCATTGCGACTTCTTCAGCAGTTCCACATCCTGGCTCGTGCGATCCCTCTTGTTCACCAGATCTAGCAGCACTTGACAGTTGTAGACCGAGATACATTCGCCGCTGCCACCGCTAGGAGTAGTGCACGGATTTTCTGTAACCAATTAAAAATCAAGTCAATATTTGGAAAATCTCTAATATACTCGATCAAAAGTAGTACCAAAATTTGCCTTCGTAGATGAAGAATTAAAAAATGCTGTTCCGAACAAATTTGAAAATAGCAACAAAAACAATGAAAATAGTGCAACAACGAGACATAAACTTCAATAGAATTAAGTCTATGCGAAGCTAGTGTAGCGTCACCGTAGCAACAACGAAGACGAGATATGCGAAGGCACCTTTACTAAAACAGTAAAGTAGTAGGAAAACAGTAAAGTCACACAATGCTCCAAAGGTCAACCATTTGTTTCTTTTTCTCTGTATCCAAACAGAACGTAAATGCATATGGGTATTTTGCATATTAAATTTTATTGACACAGTGAACGACAGTTGAAGGTTAAAAGTTTGTCCGGTTTGCGGAAAGTTTACAAAACAAAAACGAACTTATAGACGAAGACTAGATTTTGATGTCATTTCGAATTTATTTAGTATACTTGATACAGTCTCTTGACGAAATGTGATTCGTTGGTCAACTTTAAATGGTTATGTAAGTAGGCGAATTTACTGTCAAATACACTATGCAAATATGATTTATAATATAAGGTAGGATAACTTACACCCAGCTTTAAATAAAGCAAAGTTTAGATACAAGATAAAACCAAACTGAAGTAAAACTTAAAAGAATCAAGTTAATTGGTATAAGATACGAAAGAAAACTTACTGGAACTCTGATTCTCAGAATCTGTCGATACAAAAGTATGTTTTGTATTAATATTTTTATTTATCAAATAATATAGTCATGTGGAAGTTTAAATTAGTTTCTATGAATTCTAAATTCAACGAACAACTTATCAGAAACTAATTCATTTAGCGGCGATTCTAAAGTGCATAAAGTTTAAGGAATAATTATGTCAAGGATAAAGTGGATTAATGTAAATCAAAGTGATCCAATGATTGAAGACCTAGATTTATGGAGATAGGTATGTACCTATCTCCATAAATTATTATTAACTACTGTTTATTATTAACTATTATGTAATAGTCGCGCATAGATAGCAATGTTAGTAACGGAGGCACTTATACTCGCGTGAAGTTTTTTTTTCAGTTATTTAGTTTGTGAAGACAAATTCTACACTAGTAAACATACTAACTACATAAATTGAAAGCTCACCTTTAGTAGCGTTATTTTCTTCTCCTGATGCTAAAATTTGTGAAACGACATTTAGCCAAATGTCATGTAATTGGACTAAGAAAGCTTCTACGGTACTGATGAATTCCAAATTCAACGAAAACTTATCAAATACTAATTCGTTTATCAGCGATTCTAAAGTGCATAAAATTTAATTATTAATTATGGCAAGAAAAAAGTGGATTAATGTAAATCAAATTGAACCGGAGGCACTTTTACTCGCTGTAAGTGAAGTATTTTTTCAGCTATTTAGTTTGTGATGACAAATTCTACACTAGTATACATACTAGGTAAATTGAAAGCTCACCTATAGTAGCGTTAGTTCCTTCTCCTGATCCTAAAATTTGTTAAACGTCATATATAGTAATAACCAAATGTAATGTTATTCCACTAAGAAAGCTTCTACGGTACTGATGAATTCCAAATTCAACAAAAACTTATCAAATACTAATTCATTCAGCGGCGATTCTAATGTGCATAAAGTTTAAGTATTAATTATGGCAAGAATAAAGTGGATTAATGTAAATCAAATTGAACCGGAGGCACTTTTACTCGCTGTAAGTGAAGTATTTTTTCAGCTATTTAGTTTGTGATGACAAATTCTACACTAGTATACATACTAGGTAAATTGAAAGCTCACCTATAGTAGCGTTAGTTCCTTCTCCTGATCCTAAAATTTGTTAAACGTCATATATAGTAATAACCAAATGTAATGTTATTCCACTAAGAAAGCTTCTACGGTACTGATGAATTCCAAATTCAACAAAAACTTATCAAATACTAATTCATTCAGCGGCGATTCTAAAGTGCATAAAGTTTAAGTATTGATTATGGCAAGAATAAAGTGGATTAATGTAAATCAAATTGAATCGGAGGCACTTATACTCGTTGTAAGTGAAGTATTATTTTCAGCTATTTATTTAGTTAGTGATGACAAATTCTACACTAGTAAACATAGTAACTAAATTGAAAGCTCACCTTTAATAGCGTCAGTTTCTTCTCCTAATACTAAAATTTGTGAAATGTCATTTATAGTGATAGCCGTATTTCATGTGAAAAATGGATAAGATGTAGGCTGAGTTGATGAATAGGATCGGAATAAGAGTCAACAGCTAAGTGGCGAATGTTCTCACTCGTTCGCACTCGTTCGTGGCGCACGCATGCAAGCGTGTATGTTTTTATAGAGGCGAATTGTTGCGGCAATTTTTACGATGATATATTAAAAAAAAAACAATGTAGATCAATTGAAAGCTCACCGTTAGTTGCATTAGTTTCTTCTTCTGATGCTAAAATTTGTGAAACGTCATTTATAGTAATAGCCAAATGTCATGTGAGAAGTGGACAGATATAGGCTGAGTTGATGAATAGGATCGGAATAAGAGTCAAGAGCGAAGTGGCGAATGTTCTCACTCGTTCGCACTCGTTCGTTGTGCACGCATGCAAGCGTGTATGTTTTTATAGAGGCGAATTGTTGCGGCAATTTTAAAATAATCAATATAGATCAATTGAAAGCTCACCTATAATACCTTCAGTTTCTTCTTCTGATTCTAAAATATGTGAAACTTCATTTATAGTAATAGCCAAATGTCATGTGAGAAGTGGAGAGTTGATGAATAGGATCGAAATAAGAGTCAAGACCGAAGTGGCAAATGTTTTTGCGCTCATGCGTGGAGCACGTATGCAAGCGTGTATGTGATTTCATTCGTTGTATGTGTATATATGGAGTCGAATTTTTGCGGCAATTTTTTACGATGATAAATTTAAAGTAATCAATGTAGATCAATTGAAAGCTCACCGTTAGTAGCATTCGTTTCTTCTTCTGATGCTAAAATTTGTGAAACGTCATTTATAGTAATAGCCAAATTTCATGTGAGAAGTAGACAGATATAGCCAGAGTTGATGAATAGGATCGGCATAAGAGTCAAGAGCGAAGTGGCGAATGTTTTTGCACTCATGCGTGGAGCACGCATGCCAGTGGGTTACGTATAGAGTCGAATTGTTGCGGCAATTTTTTAAAATTGAGAAATTTAAAATAATCAATGTAGATCATTGGTATAAGGTACAAAAGAAAACTTACCAGAACTCTGATTCTCAGAATCTGTCGATACAAAAGTATATTTTGTATTAATATTTTTATTTATCAAATAATACAGTCATTTGGAAGCTTAAATTTGTTTTTGATTTGTTATTAGAATGAACGCTTTATTTAATTTATATAATCTGTGCAAGTGCATTGCATGCACTTCCTACCACATTATACATACGGTCAAATAATATAAATACTGCTATGATAAGAATCCTAATAGTCCTAGAAAGAATCCTAAACTAACCTAACCTTACCATTGTGATCATTCGTTTTTGGCAGTTCTAAAGTTTATATTATCTTAATAGTTTACAGAATTAATGACAAGAGAAGTAAATTGATAAAAACAATAATTCGACTAAGAAAGCAAGGCACTTATACTTGCAGTGAAGTAAGTGAAGTATTTTTTTTTTTAGGTTAATTAGTTAATGTGACATATTCTTCACTAGTAAACATACTAGGTAAATTGAAAGCTCACCTTTAGTAGCATGTATAGAGTCGAATTGTTGCGGCAATTTTTTACGATAATAAATTTTAAATAAGTGAGAGGAGGCCTGTGTCCCTGCAGTGGGAACATTAAAAAGGCTGATGATGATGATGAATGTAGATCAATTGAAAGCTCATCAGTAGTAGCCACAGTATCTAGTTCTGATACTCAAGTTTAAGAAACATAATTTATAGTAATAGCCATAGATGAGAATGGATAGGAATGGAATAAAAGCCAAGAGCGTAGAGATTATTTATTAGGATGTATTATTCTAGTTTTACTAGCTTACCAGTTTTTTCCGGTTTTTCTGCTGTTGGTACATTAACACTATATTTTGTTATGAATGACTGTATTATTTTACTACTATATTTACAAGAGATTATTTTAGACATTCTTAGATTATTTTATAAAATTAAGATATGTCTTTCACTAGAAAGACATATCTTAATTTTCTAAATTTATTTTGTATTTTTTTAATGGAAAATACTAATTTTCCAGTTTTCTTATATTAATAAGAATCTGTTTAAAGGTATTAAATAAATCTACGTTATACATTCGATTATTGATTATCACTCACCGGCAATTTCTGCATCATTTTCATGCTCTGTCAAGTTTTATTAAAGTATGTGAATTAATATCTATTATAAATCCTATTGCGCCGACGTGAAGACGTTTGGGGGAGGCCTATGTCCAGCAGTGGACGTCTTTCGGCTGAATTGATTGATAAATCCTATCATACTGCATCTCTTTTTCAGACTGTGATTCTTTTGTTCTTATTTCTTATATGTATTATGTTATATGCAATATTATACATAGTTATATTACCTATACTTTTAAACACATACCTACTCTATAGTTCTACGTATGTAATATATCAATACTTTTTATAATTTGTAGACATTTGTATTTGTCCAGGTTATAAGATTTCAATTTTATACGTGTAACTAAATCAATAATTCTTAACTCACCCCTAGTCTCAGGTGATGGTAGGTCGTTGCCCTTATTCAAATCTGCTAATAGATACCGTTACCTTATCTTACTAATATTATAAATGCGAAAGATACGATGTTTGGATGTTTGCTACTCAATCACGCCAAAACGGTTGGACGGATCTGGATGAAATTTGGCACAGGCATAGGATACACTCTGGAATAGGACATAGGCTACTTTGTTGCTACCCGGAATCCTCAACCCCAATACAACGCGGGCGAAGCCGCGGGCAAAAGCTAGTTATATATATTATTCAATCTAGTGATACTGAAATAAACGAAATTTTGTGCTATATTGGTGCAGCCCAACAGAAATGTTTAGTCTTCTACTTTGTCTTTTACTTAAATTGAAGATTAATTAAATATAAAAACTCACTCTGAGGTCGATGCGTACTAATTGTGTGATGTGTGGTTGTAGTAACATGTGTTGATGAAAACGAAGGCGACTGTATAGTTTTCACACTATGCACTGTTAAAAGAATTAATATCATTACTCTAATAATCTAAAATATCAATAACAGAGGCTTGTAACTCATAGTCGCAGATATTTCGTCTTCAGCAAATCTTGTTGCAGCAGAAATTACTTAAAAACACAATCAAAATTGTATAAATTTCGATACTGAGTTTGAAAAAGCCATCAGCCATAAGATGAGATACATTATGGTACTTATAGACTTACTGCCTGAAGTAGACGGCCTTTTTTTTATTACTTTTCTAGCTGTCAATTAAAATACTCAATCAGAATCATAGAATGCCTGAAGTTCTTTATACATCAATGTAAAAAATAACTTACATTTAAGTTTTCCTGTCAAGTTTTAATTTAAAAAAATATAAGTTATGATTCATGTATTGAAAATTAATATCAAAACTTACATAATTATTGTTTCAAATAAATTCTTACCACCTTTTTTGCACTTTTATAACCATTTTTAACAATATATTTATAGCAACAAGTCTTAAGTCATGAATCTCCCAATATTTATTAAAAACTCACCGTGTGATGGGCCGTGATTATAGTCAGGAAGCAAACTCCCTGTCAAAGGTAAAAAATGATTTTATTGATATAAGAATGAACTCCTACGAATCGAGCTACTAATAAAATATTAATTTTTATTCGTTACCAGTGGTATAAAAATTAAAAAAAAAAATTACAATGACTTACCCATGCCATACAAAGGTGGCCGATTTACTGGTAAATAAAATTCAAATAATTATTACCAAAAAATAATTGTAACAAAATCCAAACCCAAATTCAATCAAAGCTTAGATCTTTTTAAAGATACAATTCTAGTAGCAAAGGAAATTATATTACAGGAATGATATTTGAAGAAATTTTGATAAATGAAGAAATTTTTAAGTTACATGTTTTATTGATTGGAGAAATATACTTCGAAGAGAAAATTTGCTATAGACAAGAGTCTCAAACATAAACAAAGTTATAAATCAATTTGAGATAATGTAAGACATCTTTTTGGAGAATAAAGTGAAGAAGTTCTACGAAAGATACTGATTTTTTGCAACCAACAGTGTGCACTGTTGGTTGCAAAAAAGGAGATACTCGAGAAATGATATAAACGGAAATGTTTTTGAAGAAACATCTAATTTACAAATAACTCACCCATGGGCTTTATGATTACAATTTGTGGCCAGTACTTATAAGTTTTTTCTGTCAAAGAAAATATTACAATATTAATTATTTATCATCCACATAGTTCAACACCTAACGCTGTGAATATTGTTAATCGTCATTTATATTTCTCTCTTAGGTAGTAACATCAATAGGTATGTCTATATTATATAGCGTATGTATCTATCAGTGTGCATATATCTGGGTATATATTGTAATATACAATATGTTTATTACTGGTTTTGTCACATCAATGACAGCCCCATTTCTTGTCCGGGCATTTACTCTTGTGCATTCCGGGTTTCCTGGAAGAGATCGCAGAATGCGTGAAGGCCGCCCATTTTATGTATGTGTTTTAGTTTGTTTTTTGGTGTTTATAATGGTGTACTATAAAGGATATAATAATAAATAGTTTTTTACAGAACACAGGATCGTAGGGTAGACATTCTCAATATATTTTCTTCATATTCAATCACAATAAATGTTTTGGTAAGCCTTATTATATTTCTTCAGAAAGTTTAAGTTGATCTTTATCATTTAGTTATATGATCTTCTTGTAATGTATAGGGATTATAATTATTTATGATAGTTTCGTATTTGCTATTGAAATCTCACCTTTACGTTTCACACCACCTTTTCGCATTGTTTTTTCTGTCAAAAATTTAATTAAATAAATAAACGATAATTGTAAATGTTTTAAATTATTTATTTTATTATAAATTGACAATACAATTTACTACAAAGATTAAATAAACAATAATTTGTTTCATATTTGTGATATCTCGCATCTGACTGTAAGCCGCATCCATGTCAATCTTTTTTTTACACTTGTAAGCTATTTTCAGCCTTTGCTGTAGCTTGATCGGTAATGCCACTTATCCATTTTTGCTCGGATATCCAGATAGAAGGTCTATAGTACCTACTGTACGAGTTTCCAAATTAATGATCTCAATCATTATCGACGATTTAACGATTGCATCACCCAACGAGTACTGAATGATCTCTAATATTTCCTAAAAAAAATATTTTAGATGTGCGTGTCTTACCACTATGGTCATCCAGAGTATCTTCTTCTGTCAAAAGAAAAGATAATAATAATATTTCAAGTTTTCAACCAATAATGCAAAACTTATCTCAACCAAGAAGAGGAATCTTAGTTGATACTAAATAAATTCATAGGGTTGGGCCTTTTTATTCCTACAAAAACTCGTATCACTCAACTTACCCGATTCTTCACCTATAAAAAAATGCTTTATTTTTTATTGCATTCATATCAAAAACAATATATAGAATTATAATATTAATACTAAATAAATCTAAATTAAACCTATAAAATTAAATAACACCAATCATAAAAACAAAGTCAACTTACTTTCCGTAACTGTTTCACTTGAGTTTTCTGACAATAAAAAAAAAACTCAATTAATATTTCAAAAGTTACTAAATTTCAATTTCATTGTGAATAAATGAGTAAAATATTACTAAAGTCAACTTACCTTCTATTGTATTTTGATCTGAAAACAAAATCCACGTCTGATTGACAATATTTCAGTACCGAATATAACCGACGAATTATTACACGAATACTTCTCTACATTTTACAGATATGAACTATTTGAGAAATTATATAGATTAAGCATCAAAATATATTCAACGAGTAAAATCTCACCGTTCTCTAAAGATTCGGATGAACCAAATGGTGGTGCTGGTGAAACAAAAAAACAGCATTAAAAGCTACAGCAAAAATGCTATGGAATCTCACTCTAAAGCCAATTTCAAAGCCATCACTGATGTATAAATTATCACTTTTAATTCAAATTTAATCGTGACATAAATTAAAAGAGTCTGCTATGCCTTTTCTGTGCACTGAAATACTTTCATCAAACTCACCCGCTGTACTAAGATTCTTTTCTCTGTGAGACTTTAAACGATCTGTCAAAAGAATATCTTTCTTTATAAACACGGCAATGTTTTTAAGTTGGAAATAAGTAGTTACGAGACTATAAAATTGCTGTTATTAAAAAAAAAAAATAGAGTCATGGTTACCAGGGCGTGTGCTGACGGAAATTCAGTTAACTTATTTATTTCGAAAACATGACATCGCAATAAATACAAGTTTCCTCGTGATGTTTCAATGATGTCTACATATTCGATACTGTATATTTATTTACACTATATTTCTTCCTGCAATCTTTGAACTGTCTATAACTTCAACAGATAAAAGGCGTCAATGTTTGGCCTTGACTGTATTTTTTTTACGGCTGTTGTTATTTTGCCTTATATATCTGGTTACCTTGTCAGTTTGCGATATGTGAATCGACACGAGTTGCGATTTGCCTAGTTATATTTGTGTTGATGATTAACTGGTTTCTCATTTGATCGAAGTCCGCAAGATAACGATCGATTGGTTGTTTAAACGCTTGCAATGAACTGTTTTTTGGACTGGTTGAATAGTCTTTAATACAACAAAAAAATATGTATGCGGTCTTTTCGTAATTGAATGAGTCATAGTTCAAGGGTCAGCTAAAATACATATACACAAATTTTTGATATTTTCTTTGGAATAAACTACATATGATTTGTCTTCAACCATTTCTTATGCATGTCAAACAGTATTTTTTATTTTAGATTGAGTCATTTTTCTACAGGTTATTGAACTGTTTAACAATTATTCATTAATATTTCCTCGAACATGTTTCCCATAATTAAAGAATTCATTTGTGAGCATTCATACTCTGCAAGATTGCTGGTTTTGGGTTTCTTCTCGAGACTGTTTTTTTTGTTCGTATTATGCGTTTTGACAGGTTTATTCATTGAATTCGCTTGTGGTTCATCTTTGATTGGTCGTCATTAGTATTTCTTTAGTTCTTTTATAAGTGTCCTAGTTCGAGTTCTTTCACTATTTTAACTGTTAGTTGCTTATCAGCTACAACAGTAAATTCACTTACTGCCCGATACTATATAATTTCAAACTCATTATTTAAACTCTTTTTACTTCATTGTTTAGTAACAAATACATATTAAAAAAGATCTTATCAAGATTTAATTGCATATGCCACTAACTTATAAACATCTGTTAGAAAAATTTTACCTGTCTGTTTTGATCGTATTATTTTATTATAGACTAGCTCACTGCCAGCGGCTTCGCCCGCGTGTATATAAGATTCTCCATACAAACTTTAAACCCCCATTACATCACTTTAGAAGCTGAATTTTGAAAAGCCCTTTTTTAGTGTTCACCTACGTCATAAAAGGAAGCCTTGTGCAAAATTTGATGCCTCTTGGCCCAGTGGTTTCAACAGTACGTTAATATGTCAGTCAGTCAGTTTCTCCTTTTATATATATAGATGAAGTTGTTTTCATATGACCTATTCGCCTCAAAATGGCAACGGGTTTTGGACAATGATGTAAGGTAACGTCATCTTGTATCGTGTTTTTCCAACATCCGCTTAAAAGACTAGTTTCGAAATATGATTTTGGGTTATTTTAATTTTTATAACACGTATTTTTATGTCATGTGTAACTTTAAAAGCGGTGGTTCATCTTAAAGATCGACCTTACTATTTCTGGAGGTCAAAAACGTTTTGTGTTTATTAAAATATTTGTTTACACTGAATTGTATAGAGATTAATTTGAAGACATAGGATAATGTCTACCAGCCGTTCCTTGGGTTTAAAAATAATAAATACAACATTTCTACATGAACTGTAATATTTGTCGCTACCTTTAATTATTTCCTCAGCTTCATTTTTATTTTCATGTTTTGCATCATAACGCTATATGAATTTGTATACATTATGCGTTCCAGCTTTTAATGCTAGTGCGTATTTTGCATCTTCATTAATAAAACAATTCAACTCTGTAAATGTTTTAGAACCTGTAACAGCTTCATTTGCTTTTCATATTCTTTCTTAATCATCCTTTTCGATCACATTATCGTCTAGTTAAATGTCTGTGTTGCCTTCATCATAAACTGGGTTAAGACGAGTTGCAAATATTCTTGTTTTAAAGGGTAACTAGTCGTTTATAAACGCTTGACAAGTTCTTGCTATATTTTTATTTTGAAATTCATAACATGGTCAGGTGCAAGAAATGTATAAAAATACTATTTTGTTTTAATGATTTAAGATTTCGCATGGGTTAATAAGAACCTGTTACTAATGGCTTATTGAAATAAATGGTTTATTTGAAATTATTCGCTTTCTATAACAGCATTTGAGCATATAAGAAAAATTTTCATAAACGTACGTTCTTCGTTAGTAGTGACTGAGAATTGTAAGATTATTCGATATATTTAGTAACAATGTCGCCCTGGGCACAGAAGGCAACTGAATGAATGCAGGCGAGGTATAGTCAGTAAAAGCATTTTTTTTCTTCTCTCTCCACCCAAATCTGGTGAAATGAATTGATGACTTATCACAAACAAAAAGTAATCTTAGTAATAGAATATTTCATATTTACGACTAAACATTGTATCTTGTAGAAATCTTTTGTAAAATATGTTTTATTTATACTTAAACAAAAGATATTACAAAAGGGATGTCTTGCCGAAGTCTGCGTTTCCTAATAGCTACAACCTAAAGGTGTTTATGTCATGAGTAAGATTACTTCTAGGCTAGCGTGCTCTATCTTCGCTTACCATCAGATACGAAAGTGGTCAAACGCAATCTTATCAATATTAATCAAAAGCGTGATCGTGTTAATCTCTCTCTCAAAAACTTTAACACCCGTGTTAGCGGCAAATTGGTTGTTACGTTTGATATGTTTGTTAAATTAGTTACTTACTTTAAACAATGCCTTAATTCCAATATACATTAATGTCACATTATTATTAGTACATGCATAGATTCGTAAAATAATCGCGCGTAAAATTACATTTTAATCTTGTTGCTAGGACCGGTCTTCGATTGGTACAAAGTCATATAACCCGTTTATATAAATCCTTCTGCTAATATATTTTTTAAATTTTTGTTTAGTTATTGAGATATTTGTGTATTCACAGCTATTCTTATAATATATGTATCCAGTTCTGTATCTTCAAAAATTGTTGCTGTGATGACTTTTTTTAGTCTTTTGGTATCATATTACTTCAAAGGCAAAAGAACTCCTGTTCTTCGGTCTTCGATCGGTCTAAACATATGAAACGCGGTATTGCTGATATTAAATCCGGAAACGAATACGTAGTGTAAAGACAACTACGAGTTATGACATAAATCTAACTTATCAAATGAACTTAGGGTCATACTAAACGAGTTTCCTTAGAAACAGAACCGTATCATTCTATATGCACAACATGTCACATAGTAGACTCATAGTAAATGCGTAGAGGCACACTTTGAAATAGTATACTTATCAAGAATTGGTTATTAAATTTGCTATTTTACAGCTATTTAAAAAGTGTATTTTTTTGGCAAGAAATATTTTACATTAAAAATTAATCTATACAAATCTTTATTGCCTTACACACATGTATATTTGACGTAGATATTAGTACTGATGCTCTACGAGCATGTGTGTTAATTTTCGTGTTATTTTTGTATAGTAACTAGTTTCTTGCAAATCATTTTTTCCATTTGTGTGCATTTGTGTAAAATTGCAGAACTTATGCTCAATATAATAATTTCTAGTTACATATGTATAATCCTCTCCGTTTGCTGTGATACTAGTTAATCTACTTTTATTAGCTACTCTTGTTAATATACCAAATATGCGAACTTTTTCCATATTCACCTAAGATACCTTTACAACAAAAATAAATTTCCCTTACTTCCAGGATTCGGTTAGACTCCAGTCTAGGATACCAGTATTTTATATGAAGCGACACCCTATTTGACCTCCATAACTTAGTAAACGGGAAATACAATACACCTTGGTAGGACATATTATAACAACTGACAAATATCTACAAATGAGTGATGAGACCCGCACCTTAATGTACTTTCCGAAATACGAAGAAACATCTAAATAGAGGAAGTTAATGTTCGTAACGGTTTTATCTTTCAAGATTTCCATTACAATTTGGGAAAACCCACTTGTGTTCATAACATTGCGGTCTTCTTCATTAAGTTTATCTTTATGGGCTGCGTCCATCTTAAGATTGTTAGTAAATAAAGCAAGATCTACGTGTATAAACTTATCGTCTAGTGCAGAATTATTGTCTGCATTTTATTCAAGACTAGCTTCCTGCCAGCGACTTCACCCGGACTTCACTTTGGGCGTTTCATCCCGAATTTTGGAAAATCCTTTCTTAGTGTTCGCCTACGTCTTTAAATGTGCAAATGTTCAGCCGCTTGCTGAAAAGGTTAGAGAGACGATGAGATGATATTGGCCTATCCAGGTAACGGCTGCGAATATTGCATTTATATGTTGTGTGTGTGTGTGTCATAGTGACGCATCGCGGTCATGAAGGATTTCCTCTCGGGTCATTATTATTGTATTTATATTCACTTATCATTAAGGAACCTTCGGAATTGCTTTAAGGTAAATACTCTGTACAAGTTTGTGTTATTAGCAATTATACTTATGTATGCTTCTGTCTGTTTCTTTGTTTAAATATTTTTGATAGGCCTTTGTTTGTCCGTTATATCTTCTGATGGTAGATGGTCAACTATGGAGCATGCTTGCATAAGAATAACCTATTCAATGTTTACTTAAAGATTCCCCAGGTTGTAGCTATCAGAAAACACATGCTCCGTCTGGGATAGCACAATAGTATAATCGGCTTTTTAATATTCCCATTGCTGGGACTCAGGCCTCCTCTCTAGTAGAGTGGGCCGTAATCCGCCACGTGGGCCCAGTGCGGGTTGGCAAATGTCGCATGTTTTCTAATTTTGTTTTCCTTCACCGTTTTGAGAGCAGTGGTGGTGAAATAAATTTCTGGTGGCACAACACCGTACGTCTAGTCTTCCGAAGATGGAAAGGGCTAGACGGAATTATACATATGTTTTATGATAATTTTATTATAGATTTTGATAATTTATAGCATTCTCGCCTGAAGTAAAAGTTAATTGTTAATTAATTATACGCATTTATACAAAGTTGATTTTGTATTTAGGTATATTGGATTTAATTTGTGAATATTTTTTGATACTTAGAATTTTTTGTTGTAATGCAATAACAATTTCAAATTGGTTAATTAAGTTCTAGTTCAAACGACGGGTCTATTGGTTTAGTAGTTAGTGAACTGACTGCTTTGCGAGTCGTGGGTTCAATTCTCACCCAAGACAAAGTTCATGTGTTGAGCTCGGTCATTGTTTTGTATCAGGTTGTAATTTATTTATAACTAGCGACCCGCCCCAGCTTCGCACGGGTGCAATGTTGATATTATGCATGTATTATACATAACCATAAAAAACTTCCTCTCGAATCACTCTATATAATAAAAAAACCGCATCGAAATCCGTTGCTTAGTTTTACTGATCTAAGCATAAATAGGGACTTAGCGACTTTGTTTTATACTATGTAATGATGATATGTTTAGTTCCGTTCCTGCTCCGCCCAAGGGCGGGATTCGTCATTGGATGATTTTTACCTATCATAAAAAAAGCTCATGTTAGGTATACGTACTCATATCTTTGCATGACTATCGTGAACTGATCAATAAATCTTTGTTGATCCCAAAAGTTTAATAGACGAATCGATAAGTCATCAATTGAGGTACCTTAACTAACATGATATACCTACATAGAAGAGGGATTTGGATTTTGTCTGTATGTTACGATTTAACTCAAAAACGACTCAACTGGTTTTAACAATTTTATCACTATTACAAAGCTACACAGCTACATCTTTACTGAGTAACATAGGCTATATATTTTTTTTACTTTTATCCGCGCGAAGCCGCTGGCATAAGCTAGTATATTTAGATATCTATGTGTTTAGAGCAGTGGTGGCCGAGTTACCTCTGCCGTGCAGATACTAAAACGCAGTAAAATAGCGTATTTGACAATACTTTTACTGCGTTTTAGTATCTGTACGGCAGACCTGGTAACGGTCCCGACTTACCAGTTGTAGGTCGCGGGTTCAAACCCAGCCTGGCGCATTACTTTGTGTAATTTATTTCATCACCACTGCTCTCAAAACGGTTAAGGAAAACATCGTGAAGAAACCGGCATGTCCTAGAACCAAAAAATCGAAGACCTGTGACATCCACCAACCCGCACTACATAGTAATAACGCCACATTCGTTTTTCTGTTGTTAAATAATAAAAGTTCATTATTACATCTATATTTACGAGGTTTTTACTTAATAAAGAATTTACAAATTTACAAGACTGTTCATAAAACTAATAATGTTTACAATTATAGGTAGGTAGGGCATGACATAATAAAATTGTGCTATTTTGTGTAAGATTTTTTTTATGGTGGGAAAAATCGTCGAATGACGAATCCCGCTCTTGGGCGGAGCAGGAGACAGTGTCAGACTTCTACTGACTAAACGACCCACCTTTCTTTCCTGCCTTAGTTCCAGGGCCCCGGTGTTCCGCTTTCGCATCAACCCTTGGCCCCAGAAGGCTTCAACCCTGCCGGGCCCCTATAGTTGCTGACAACTCCTTGAGATTTCAGTATAAGTACCTACCGTAAGTGTTTCGTGAATTAAGTTTACAGTTTTTTCTTCAAAATGGGAGATGAATTCGACTTCTTGCGCACTTCAAGGAGTTGTCAGCAAACCGAAGGAACCCTGCAGAAGGGTCGAAGCCAATTGGGGCCAAGGGTGTCATAAAGGAAGGCTGGTATATATGGCAACGTAGAAATGGGGTAGGTTGTTTAGTCAGTAAGGGTCTGACACTATTTCCCGGTCCACCCAAGAGCGGGATTCGTCATTGGATGATTTTTACCTACCATAAAAAACCTATAAACTAAAACTAAGGCTAAATGTTAGATTCTTTCGTTTTCGTTAAGAAAAACGATCTAATATGTAAAAATGTCGTATCACAGTGTTTATTATCGTATTCCTCCGAAACGGCTGGAACGATTTTTATGAAATTTTAGTATAGTTTTGAGAATATGTCGTAGGTAATTTTTTGTCCTAGGTGATAATTTAATTATGCGGGCGAGGCTGCCGGCAGAAGCTAGTATATCTTATAAAAATAGTAAAGAACAGTAAATAACCTATTCGCCTCGTGTTTCAGTCATGCTCAATCAAATACTAAATGATGTAGACGTGTTGAGTAAAAATCGATTTTCATAACGCTGTGTTATCGATAATTTTGACATGATCGAAGCTGACTTTCACGTCTGTTAGAGTTTTCTTGCCCACCTTCCATCCTGCATCACGTGCCCTATTACCTGTTCACGTAGGGACCTAATGACAGCGTCAGTGGATAGCATTGCCGCGGCCAAATACTAATATATCATTACATAGTATAAAACAAAGTTGCTTATGCCTTATGTATGCTTATATCTTTAAAAGTACTGAACGGATTTTGATGCGGTTTTTTTTAACGGATAGAGTAATTCCAGAGGAAGGTTTACAAGTATAATACATGTGTAATATATAAATATAGCACCCGTGCGAAGCTGGGGCGGGTCACTAGTATAATATATTCCACAACTTTCACACAACGCCATCTAGTCCCAAGCTAAGCAGAGCTTGTGTTATGTGTACTAGACAACTGATAAACATACTTATATATTTCTAAATACATACATATTATACATAAATTACACCCAGACACAAAACAAATGATCGTGCTCATCACACAAACATTTGTCCTGGGTGGGAATCGAACCCACGACCTCTGGCGTAGCAGTCAGGGCCACTAACTACTAGACTGCCAGGCCATGGCCAGGCCAGTCAAATACATGTTCACGTAGACTTTATGACAGCATCGGTGGATAGTATTTCTATGGACGAATACTAAGCCAGGCTTAACTGGTTTTGCCATAGACACGCTAAGAAGAAGAAACTCACTTTGTGAAGGTCTGAAGGTGAGAATTCTTCAAATAACTCTTCATACTCAGGGTGGAACTACGGAGTATTACGGGTTTATCACCTCAAACCTATTTGTGTTCCTTCAGTTGCCTTTTACGTTTCAAGGCTGAAGGCTTTAAAATAATGTGCAGTCCAGGTCTGACCTTCTCCAGACTTACCACAATTGAGAAAAAGCAGCCAGGAGGCATTTTCCCATTAGGAAGAAATTGAGGGTTGTGAATAAATTAACTTGTGCTTAAAATGCTATTATACCCTTCCCAGTTAAGGTCTCTGCACACAGTGGGCGCGGCGCGGCGGGACGTGACGGCGAAGCGACGCTGAGCAGTTGTAATGTAGATAGTACGGACGACGACGCCACACAGAGCCGTCCCGCTCGACGCGACGGTAACCTCAGACCTGTATGGCGTCGTCGCGTCGCCGTCCCGTCCCGCCGCGCCGCGCCCGCTGTGTGCAGAGACCTTTAGGATTCTACATAGAACGTCGGAAACCATTCTCGTCCTAAATCTAATCCTTTCTTCCTAAACACAATTAAAAATTCCTGGATTTAGGTAAGTAATTCTAAATATCGGATCCTGAATTTAGGAAGGTGTAATAAAATCTTTAAAAAGTCAGTGTTACTGACTAATAGTAAAGAAATAATTGACAAATAGTATCCCTATTAATAGAAAAGATTTAAAAATATTTGAACATCAGGTTATCAAAAAACATTACCTGAGTTTTGCTCAAGTACCCCATCTTATTTTTGATCGTTGATAGGGCAACACTTGACAACTACCTGATGGCAAGCAATAATGTTATCGACGATAGAACCTGCTTGCCAAGATATAACCTATGCATTCTCGTAGGGACCCTGCAGAACAAAGGGTCGAAGCCAATTAGGGCCAAGGGTTTGCGTCTGAAAAGGAAGGCTCTGGCCCTGATATGTATGGCGATGTAGGAACGGGGTAGGTTGTTTAGTCAGTAAGAGTTCAGACTCTTCCTGACTAAACAACCTAAAACTCTTGTTTTCCGCTCCGCCCAAGAGCGGGACTCGTCATTGGATGATTTTTACCTACCATAAAAAAACCCATGCATTCTTGTCTAAAAGACAACTTACAACTTTGGACAAAAAAAAACCATGAAACCTAAACGTAACCTGAACTGGTAAAATACGTTAATAGCAATAGTCAAATATATATATATATATATATAAAATAAAAAATGATACTAAGTACTTACACGAACAACTTGTTAGTTACCACTTTCCTAACGATAAAATTATCTTCATTGACTTTATCACCTGTTTAATTGCATTATAAGTAGCCCATAATGATATAATCAATTAGTTACTTATCACGAATATTCATTAATTACACCGATCCGTTAAAAACCATTTGTTTAATTGATCACTGAAAAGCTTAATTAATCAAATCGAAAACTTGTAAAAAAAACTTTCGTTTTACGAACAATAATATAAAGAATGTAGTGTAGGGTACCTACGACGCAGATTTAAAAAAAATAACGAGAAATGTATTTATTAGAATTCGCAAGAATTTAATTCGCACACACAATGTTCCGTATTTACATAAAAACGTTTTTATCACAGTTTTTTCCTTAAAAAAAACCCGCAAGACTCGATCTTTTATTAAGAAAAATAAGATAAAAACTTACGTCCATTTACGAAGCAGGCGCACGCGGCGAAAACAGTAAAAAAGATTAAATTCATTATTAATTTTAAATTGAGAATATCACAGCATCACACACACATAAACCCGTCCGAGCCGGTCCGTGGTCAAACGAACTGTGGTCGAGCTAACGAAAGCCCAAATGTTTTACCGACTGACAATCTCGCACGGTCATCGAGTCACAACAACTTACCAAGCCATTTTAAACTTTATACCTTTAACAAACATCTCCTAATTGCTTGTCGTAACCCCGTTATGATGATGAACCTGTGCGTAGACCGGTATATATGTGACTTCATATAGTTTCTTAGAATGTATTTACCCATACCTTTAATAGTGTTTGTTTACGGTCTAGTTATTTACGGAACGGCAGACGGATCGCGAGTCTGAAGTTAGGCTTGCATCATCATCTTCCTGCCCTTGTCCCGTTTTATTTGAGGTCGGCGCAATATGTTTTTTTCTTCCACTCTGTCCTGTCACCCGTCACGCTATCACTAACTCCTCTTTCTTTCATATCACTTCTCACACAATCCATCCATATTTTCTTTGGCCTCCATATTTTCTGCAAAGCGCTTGCCCAAAAATAAACAGCATTAATAACTGCTAATTGAATTAATTTATTTAAACTATTTATTTTTTTAAGACTGCACAAGCGCTAAATTTCGCAGAGGCTAAATTCAGAGTCGCCAAAATCCGTCGGCCATACTGTATATAATGTTTTTGGCGTGGATACTTAGGCCTTTTAGCCCTGTATTCGAATGCATAGTTCTTTTTTTTATCATCATCATCATCATCATCATCAGCCTTTTAATGTTCCCACTGCAGGGACACAGGCCTCCTCTCTCTAGGAGAGGGAATGGGCCATAATCCACCACGCGGGCCCAGTGCGGATTGGTGGATGTCACATGTCTTCGAATTTTTGATTCTAGGACATGCCGGTTTCCTCACGATGTTTTCCTTCACCGTTTTGAGAGCAGTGGTGATGAAATAAATTACACAAAGTAATGCGCCTGGCTGGGTTTGAACCCGCGACCTACGATTCGTAAGTAACTCGTAAGACTCGTAAGTTTTTTATCATATGATATGGAAATAACGTTTATTTGCGACTTGGGCAAACATCAGAATTATTACCTAGTATAAAACAAAGTTAGCTTTCCCTATGTGTGCTTAGATCTTTAAAAGCACGCAACGGATTTTAATGAGGTTTTTTTTAATAGGTAGAGTTATTTAAGAGGAAGGTTTAATAATACATGCATAATATATTCAATATCAGTACCCGTGCGAAACTGGAGCGGGTCGCTAGTTACAAATAAACAATAGCACAAAAATTTTTAAAGATCAAATAAACAAGATATACCTTCTTGGCAAGGATCGTAGAAGTGGTCGACACTACAGTAAAATTCTCAGCTCCATTTTTTCAAACATTCCGCCTTCGATCATTCATGATCGAAAGATTTCACATAGGTAATTGTCCCGTTGTGCACACTTGAAATACAAACTATACCAATTTTACAGTACGGCCTGAAGTTAGGCTAAAAAAACAATAAATGCCAGTTCTTAGCAACAGAAACAACTTCTAATGGCATTAATTTTTCAAACCATTTTTGTACGATTTTTTTTATAGCCTACTTTGTATCCCACTGCTGGGTAAACACCTCCCCTTTTTCCTTCCAAACTTCTCTGTCTTGGAATTTGGGATTTCTTTTATTGTGGGAAAAATAATCAAATGACGAGTCCCGCCCTTGGGCAGAACGGGAGACAGTGTCAAATTTCTACTGACTGACTAAACGACCCATTCAAAATGGTAAAGGAAAACATCGTGAGGAAGCCGGCATGTACTAGAACCAAAAAAAATTCGAAGACATGTGACATCCACCAATCCTCACTGGGCCCGCGAGGTGGACTATGGCCCATTCCCTATCCTAGAGAGGAGTCCTGTGTCCCAGCAGTGGGAACATTAATAAGGCTGATGATGACCGGTCCTTCTTGCCTTAGTTCTAGGGCCCCAGTGTTCCGCTTTCGTATATTTTAAACCATTTATCTTTTTTTCGACTAGATAGAGCGCTAAAGTTCACAGAGCCAACTTCAGGCTCGCCAAGTTAGTACGGCTGTACTATAATTTTTGCCGCCTGCAGTACAAATTAAAACAGTTAACTTAAACAGAAAAAAAGTAAACTAAACCAGAAGAAAAATCGTCAAAAACTTCTTTACGGTCCAGTGCTTGTGTATTGAGTGGATATTTTTGTTTACTATAACACGGTAGTATTTATTTTTCGCAGGTATGTGAATAAACCACGATACCATTAATTATTGGTTTTTCTGTGGGTTTTTTTGTAAGTCCGGTTTTTTTATGGCGGGTAAAAATCATCCAATGAAAACTTTGCACATATCAACAACATACTTGGCTTGGCAAATTGGTAACGTCAAAGTGAAGGCCCCGAGGCCCTGGATCGAAGGGAAAAAAAAAGAAAGAAGGAGAAGGAATGGGTTTTTGATCAGTAACATTCTGACACTATCTGCTATCCCTGCCCAAGGGCGCGGAGATCATTGAATGATTTTCCCACCGAAAAAAAAAAACTAATGTGACGAAACCAAAAGTTTGTATTAAATCACCATCGACGAAATCAAACATATTAAATCATTATCATCATCATCAGCCTTATTAATGTTCCCACTGCTGGGACTTTTTAGTTACCACTCGGCCACCACTGCTCACAATCAAATGGTCTAAACAAAATGATGTGTAATTTTATAATGGTTAACAATGATATGTAACACAAATGTATTAATCAAATATAATTGATCGTTAACACTCGCTTGACCTGAGCTCTAACAAATCAATGAACAACAAAGTAATCGCGAAACCGTGTTCGGATATTAGACACACCGTTTTAATTACGTACAAACCTCTAACTAGTATAGTTTTCTTCTATGCTTGGAGTGTATTTCTGTTATTTAATCGGGTATTAAGTATCCGCAGGAGAACTAAGCTTACCGACATAGCACGAAGAATTGCTTTAATAAGTGGTAATGGACAGGATTAGTTGTTCGCAGAACAGTGACCTGACCGCGTACCAAAAAACGCAGCGTTGGCGCCAACTAATATGATGCGTGCATGCTCAATATCAGTACCCGTGCGAAGCTGGGGCGGGCCGCTAGTATATTATATACCGAGCAAATTATTTGCTCCATTTGTTACGGTTACGCTCAGCCCTCACTACGATTGAGACGCGACAATTAGTTACTGCGCATGCAAGATCTCATGATAGTTCATATTGTGTGACCAGAAATGCTGTGCTCTAAGAAAACAGCCTTGAACGCAGCGCTGGTTACAAGGACAAAATCCAAATAGGTACATATCTGTGTAGACATAAGGTTAAAACTCCAATGTGCATTTTGGCCAGCGCTGCGCTCAGGGCTGTTTTCTTAGACAGGCCTGGATTAAACCGTGGGAATTCGAGGGATGGACTGTTCCTTGTGACGACACTTGGTGTAAGAAATGATGGTGAAGCGTATTGGCGGCAAGGTCATTTTGTGCTTACAAGGTAAACCTAGTACAGCGTAAGACGAGCAGAAAGTAGCTAGCCGTCCAGTAAGGACCAAGCCCGGTTCGACGGCGCGTGGTTTTCCACGTGCGCCTCAAAGAAATGTCAGCAAAATTGACAGGGCCCGATAGGGCTGATGCCTGCCAGGAATGCGAATTGTACCCAATGAGTTGCCGTAGCCATCACAAAAAGGCAACTGAAATAACTACTCTGGGTTTTATATAATGATGAATTTCTTGGGTGGATCGGGAAAACAGTGTCAGACTCTTACTGACTAAACGAACCACACCATTCCTTCTTAGCCCTCATACCGGGGTCGGACCTTCCTTTCAAAACCCGGACCGGGGCCCCAGTAGGCTTCGGCCCTGCAGCTGTTGGGCCTCTACATTTTCTGACAACTCCTTGAGGCGCGCGGGAACAGAGCGCGCCGTCAACGACCTGGCTTGGTCTGGACCATTACCAGACGACCGCAGCCCGTGCCATGGTGTCCGTGTATGGTGGCCGGAAATCGGGATCGGAATCCCGGCGGCGTCTGGGGCTATTACTACTCTGGGTTTTAGTCAGTAAATTTCTTCGGATCTCAATCGATTTAAGGACCTCTGCGTAACTAAAGTAAATAGTTATTGTTTTTTGCCTCGTACTATAACATTCTTGAACCTACGTGCAATCGTAGGGACTCTGCAAAAGGTTCGAAGCCTGCTGGGGCCCAGGGTCTCTTTCTGAAAGGAAAGCTTGGCCCCAGTGCAAAGGGCAAATAAGGAACGGGGTAGGGTGTTTAGTAAGTAAGAATCTGACACTGTTTCCCGCTGCGCCAAAGGGCGAGATTCGTCATTGGATGATTTTTGACCACCAAAAAAAAACCTACGTGCAATTTCTCAGCATCAGTCTTTATTTTTTTGTAGGAATACTTACATAGGTACAGCTGACTTCGTAATTAATCATCATTAATAATGAGCTTTATATTGTCCTTTTATGTCACAGAATCCTTTAAATAGAAAGGAAAATATTACAAAGAATTTGTAAATTGTGACCATTGTGTACGTTTTCCTTTTCGGCTGATTCATCTGTCATACCATTATTTATCTTCATTCTTGCCTTATATGTTTTTGGTTATGACTATATACCTGTATTGCTGGTAAATCCAATAAAGCAGCATTCCATTGTTTTCGAGGTGGGAAATTATCCAATGATTGGTCCTTTCTAGAACAGAGCGATAGGGCCTTTCGATGAATCGACTCGACTGGGCAGTGTTCGGGAAGCTGGCGGTGTCTTCTAGTTAAAAAAATTTGTTGCCCTATCGTGTTTAAGCTCTTTTCGATGGTCTTGATGAGTATTAATTATCGCTGAAGTGGCAGTGGGGGGGACACATAACGCGGAGAACCGATGGCCGTTGGGGTGGAAAGGTTCTCGAATGGCGACCGCGTACCGGAGGACGCTTCGTGGGCAGGCTCCCGCAAGGTGGACTGGTGATCTGGTGAAGGTTGCGGGAAGCCGCTGGATTCGGATAGCACAGGACCGATCGTTGTGGAGATCCTTGGGGGAGGCCCATGCCCAGCAGTGGGCGTCGCTCGGCTGACATGATGATATATACCTATACTGCGTATACAGCATAATATTTTCACTGAGAAATGGTCACAGTTATTATTAAGTTGCTTCACGATTTTTTTACCAAGGTATAGTACAAAGAAACTGTGAACAATTTGATTTTCTGAACCACTGAAACCGTTCTGGTTTCTTCAATATTAACAGCTCCGGTAATTTGGCAATAATTATATTAATTATGTTTCTACACACGTTCAACTATATTGTTATGTTTAATGCCTCGGAAAGCACGTGAAACTTTCGGTCCCGGCTGATATATGTAGATCTTTGTTAAAGCAGATTTAGAAACAAGAAAATATAGCACAAGTTTTTGTGTGGGGAATCATCCAACCATTTCTCCTAATCTAGAGCAGAGCCGGTGAGCAACAGACTTTTGCTGGCTAACACCACACCTATGTTTCTTTATTGGCTGGTGTCCCAGGACACAGGGTTTCCCTTTCGGAACTGGGTTTCCCGGGTCACCCATTGCCCGTCGTCCACAAGCCCACGCCTACAGTAGCTGAAAATCGGAATCAAGATCCCAGCAGCTGGGGTAGGAAGTCCGTTTCTCACACTGGGTGTACTACGCCAAATCGAATAACAAATAGTCGAATATCAATTGATCGACCACTATAAATCGAACGTCTAAATACTCGAACGTTCATAATATCGAATTGTTATTAATTCGAACATTCAATACATCGAACACTTAATACATCGAGTGTTCAAAATATCGCATGTTTGTTTGATCGAGCGTTCAACGCATCATCTTTTGCCTCTTTTTTGTGGAGTAGGTCTTCCCAATCCCGCGTTTACCTTATCAATTCTCCTATTTGTTATAGCTTGTTCCTTAACTAAAAATTCTATGGTAGCACAAACAGTAGGGACTCTGCAATCTCAATTTATTGAAAGCATCTGGTATTTCTTCTTGGGGTAAATAAGCAAGTGCGATAATTATTTATTATTCCCTACTGTTGTGAAGTGTGAATTTTTAGTTAAGGAGCAAGCTATAACAAATAGGAGAATTGATAAGGTAAACGCGGGATTGGGAAGACCTACTCCACAAAAAAGAGGCAAAAGATGATGCGTTGAACGCTCGATCAAACAAACATGCGATATTTTGAACACTCGATGTATTAAGTGTGCGATGTATTGAATGTTCGATTTAATAACAATTCGATATTATGAACGTTCGAGTATTTAGACGTTCGATTTATAGTGGTCGATCAATTGATATTCGACTATTTGTTATTCGATTTGGCGTAGTACACCCCCTCACACTGACACCAGTCTTGCCAAGGGGTATTGTGTTAGCAAATTGCTGTGAAAGTCACACAGGACATAGCTCCATGTAACATATTGGTATTCAGCTACATACAGTCGGGAAGTATAATCAAGTAATTAAATGCAATATCTCTTTGACTGAATGTGAATACTCTTTGAGACCTTTACTGGCCGAGCGATAACGGTCACGACTTACGAGTTGTAAGACGCGGGTTCCAACCTAGTCAGGCGCATTACTTTGTGATGATTTATTTCATCACCATTTTAAGAACCAAAAATTCGAAGACATGTGACATCCACCAACCTACTCTTGGCCCGCGCGGAGGATTACTGCCCATTTCCTCTACTTGAGAGGAGGCCACAGTCCCAGCAGTAAGGTCATTATACGGCTTATGGTATTTATGCTATTATGCGGCTTTAATTTGAATAAATACAGGAGGATCAATGACCTATATTCTGAGTTTATCTGGCACCTTTCTTAGAAAAATAATATAATTAATTATGACATATAAAGTCTGTATACATGTTTATTAAGACCTCGCAAAGGAAATAACAAGTTTAAGGATAATAAATAATAACATAATGCATAAGATAATATTGCTAAATATTATTGTGTTAAATTACTGTTCAGCTTCTGTTAAATTAAAGTATGACAAATTAATAATATAGGTACTTACAGTATGATTCATTTTAATGACAGCTTATTTGTCACTATTTTGTTAGAAAATCTTGCAAATAAGTATGAAAGTACTTAATTATTTGTTTTGGAAACAGCTAAGAAAGGAACATATTTATAGATAAAATATTTATAGGTTCATTCTTATTTAAAAGGCTGTAAAAGTAATTTACTAGCTTATTTTTTATTGAATTTTTTTTGCGAGGGTTTTTATAAATTTAAAAATATATTTTTTTATTAGAAGTATCAGTCAACGGCAGACTGTTACAATTACTACAGGGGCGAAGCCTCCTGGGCCAAGGGTGATGCGAAAGCGTTACACCAGGTCCTCGGAATAAGGCAAGGAAGGAATGGGGTACTTTTTTTAGTCAGTAAGATTCTGACACTATTTCCCGCTCCGCCTAAGGCCGGGATTCGTCATTCGATGATTTTCACCTAACATAAAAAAGGCGCGTATAAATATACACCGTTAAATCTTGATCGTTTTAATCCCTTGGAGGATCGATTCAGTACATGAAACACTATCGATTGGTAAAGTTAGAATAAAAAAACAAAGTACTTTTTTTTAAAACTCGAATTAATTTACACATGTTCTAAATTGATTTCTTTAAGTAAACGTCAGCTGGGCGAGTTCAATGACCTGTAGGTAGTTAGTACGCAACGACCGACAACTACCTACAAGGTCAATGACTCGTTTACTTAAAGAAATTAATTTCGTAAATGCGTATATCAATAAGAGATTAAGAAAAAAAGTACTTTATTTTTTTATTTTATCTTCACAAATCGATAGTGTTTCATGTACTGGATCGACCCTCTCCGGTATTAAAACGACTAAAATTTAACGGTGTATAGAATCTGAATCCAATTCTAATTTCGGCATAGTTTGCATAACTGAATTTAAACTGTCAATTGACTGCACGAGGAAGTACGAACCGCAAACTGCATTCAAACTGAAATTTTGTCGTTGAATTGCAATTCAAATGCAGCCGTTTTGTTTCCAACCTTAGCAACAGTTAGAACAATTATAATTGATGACTGGCCTGTTGGTCTAGTAGTGGTTAGTGGACTGCTATGCCGAAGGTCGTTGGTGCGATTCCCACCCAGGACAAATGTTTTGTGTGATGAGCACTATCATTTGTGTGTGTCGCGTGTAATTTATCTATATTATGTATGTTTTTAAAAATATATAAGTATGTTTGTCAGTTGTCTAGTAACTACTCATAGTACAAGCTCTTGAGACTTGATGGCGTTGTGTACTTGTGTGATAAAAAAATAAAAACTAACGCAACTATTTCCTTATTTCCAGGAGCTACGAAGGAGATCGGCACAGCTTTGACGCGCGTCTGCCTACGTCACAGAGCCATCGAGACCAGGATGAAGACGTTTATAAGGTAAATTAAGTACCTAACTTAACGTATATATGTACTTCTAGGAAAATTATTCAGAGGTTTACATATAATTATTTTTTGCTATACTTCCTTAGCCTGTCCCACTCCTGGATAAAAGGCCTTCCTCCACTCCTTCCACCTTTTGCGGATTCCTTTTCCCAGTTTTTTTTTTTTCATTCTAGTTAGACTTGCGTTTGACCACAATCTCACCTGGTGGTAAGCGAAAAAAATTACCAGTTTGTCCCGCCGTCCCTTTTGTGATCTGCCGCGACCCCGTCGCTTTGTTTTAGGGCACCGACTTTATGCTACTTTGACCCACAGTTTGTCGGGCATGCGGCAGACGTGTCCTGCCCATTCTCATTTCAGTTGTTCAGCCTTTTGTTTTCTTAATTGCTGCGAATTTGAAATTTTATTATTCGTATTCAAGCACGAATTCATGGATCACGTACCCCGTGAAGTCCACATTCACGTTCACGCCTGTTTACGCAACTTCCTCAGCACTAATGTGGAGCAGCCATTATGGATAGAGGATAGAGAAGGGCTGGGATTTTAATCAGAATTCAAGACCCCAGAGTTCAGCAGTCGAAGGTACCAGGATACCGTCTTCTTCTTCTTTTTGAATCGATGATAAGCTCTTTAAACGGTCTATTTGAAATAAATGATTTTGAGTTTGAGTTTGAAACTGTTGGGGCCCAGTAAGTGGCTACGATAACTGCAGCATCTGCATCGGTGGCACTAATTAAATCCTCCATATTGCCAGTGTATGGGCACTGAGGATTTCAGCAAGTGGCTCATGTTTTGAACAAGGGCACCGTACTTACAATGAGTACCAGGATACTATAATAAACGAAGATGCCTTATTAAACGTCATATTCATCATTGAATTGTTGACAGAGGATATTCTTCCTCTTTCTTAATTTAATCTTACAAATACGCCAACGTATATAATTTCGTGTCAACATAGTCAACGTACGTAATTTGTCGTCATGAAAATTATTCTCCATTTAGTCTTCGCCGGCAGTCGGGTCGAAATTGGAAAAACTATGTTCTAATTAGAGAGAGGACTGGAACTTTAAACTAAAATAGTTTTAAGGAAAATATTATATTCTTTACCTACGTCATAACTTTCAGTACAATTTTAGTGAAAAATAAAACTTGCCGTTATGCCTGTTTATTTGTGTTCAGGACAACATTTTTTTTTCCTTAATTTTTTCCTTTTATGAATCATCTGCTCTTTAAATGCATAATTTCTTGTCTCAACATCTCCAAGAATCTGCGAAGTATACGTATCTAGAAGAATAATGACGGAGCAAAGGTGGCCTGATGCTTCGTAAACGAAAGTACGTGTAGGATTGACGCAAAGACATAAGGAGATGTCAGCAAACCGTAAACATCCAGCATGGTCGAAGCCTACTGGGGCCAAAGTTTCGCTTTTGAAAGGAAGGCTCGGCCCTCGTATGAAAGGCAACGTAACAATGGGGTGTGTTTTTGTATTCAGTAAGAGTCTGAAACTACTTCCTGCTTTACCCGAGGGCGGAAGTTGTCGTTGAATGATTTTTACCCATCGAAAAAAAAAACTGCCCCACTGCCTGTTCGATGCCCACTTTACTTCAATGTTGCAGTTTAAAAAAAAATTGAAAGAATATTATCTTAGTAGGCATTACTTCGCAGTTATGGTGAAAGAGATTTCTATAAAAATAAGCAACACCTATATATAATTGGTATGAATGCTGCAAAGCATTTCAATAGGAGGATAAACGAATAAATAAATTCTCATCTTCAGTCTATTGCTTTTAGTCATACAAGGTTGTACTTGTAACATATTATTATCTCAGATCTAGGTACTGACGCAGTACCTGACCTACGTCTGTACAACGGTACCCAGACTGTGGTTAACACCGTCAGATGACGTCAAAGCTACGCAGATTTTTCTCATCGGATCTTCTCTTTGCGTCAGAACTTTGACTATAGTTGGTCTAAAATAAAATCAGTTGTGGTTTGCCGTAGATCACGAAGAAGGTAGCTGTACCGGACTATTTTGATGTATTTCTTAAGGAATTGGTAAGAAGTGGTCCAGAACCCGGAAGGAAGAAATGGAGACAGGCCTTTTTCCAGCTATGTAAAATATTATATTTAAAATTCACATTTTACCTCGACCCTGTTCCCGATACCGGTGGGGCACAATTTTTTATATATATATATATTTTATTGCAAATCAATATCTTACTACCACTAGGTACTAAGATAATTATTAAATTATTTGATTTAGATTATTAGGATGAACTATGGATTATACAAATAATCCATGGTTTTACCAACTAATTTATATTGACATTTAGGTAAAGGAAAATACGTTCTTATAATTTTCACGAGACAAGTAGGCACAAAACATTCCTCATAAAAAGCCGTAATAAATTCTTTGTTTATGGGGAAAACGTAGCGCTTGTTGAAAACCGGTAATTTGTTACCAAGACTTGCAAGTTTTACCGGTTCAACGTTTTCCTGTAGTAACCGGTTTATTTATTTATCAAAACAATAGAATAAAGTTTTTTTTTTAATAGGTTTTGAGTTCGACAGAGTACAAGAAAAGTCCAGTGGTAGTGGGAAAATTGACTAAAACTCGCAGTTCTGAAAAGCAAATAGCAAAAAAGGAACAATCTGGTTTTAGTCAATGAAGGTCTAACACGCCATCCCGTTACGTACTGTCTCCCCAAAGACTGCAGATGTCATTGAATAATTTCCCACCTAAAAAAAACTTATAGGGACTGAAGAGCTAAACGAAATGGATAATGTCAGGGTCTGACTACAAACACCCACACCGTTTCTACGTTGTCTTTCATACCAGGACCAAGCCTTCCGTTCAGAAGAGAACCCTTGGCCCCAGTAGGCTTCGACTCTACTGAGTTTCTACCGTTTGCTGTCATCTTATGTCTTGGCGTCAATCCTACACGAACGACTAAACGACTAAACAATCCACCCTGTTTTTACGTAGTTTTTCATACCAGGGCCAGCCTTCTTTTCAGAAGCGAACCCTTGGCCCTATTAGGGACGAAACCTATTGGGGCCAAGTGCAAATCAAGTTGCTGGGGCAAGTTCCTATGGTTTGCTGACATCTCCTTATGGCTTTGTGCCAATACTACACGCATGACTGAACAACCCACCCCGTTCCTATGTTGCCTTTATACCACGGCCAATCCTTCCTTTAAGAAACCCCTTGGCCTCAGTAGACTTTGAGTTTTCTACATGGTCCCTAGGAGCGGTGAAAGGGTTAAGATCCTTACAAAGTGTTCGCCTAAACTTAGTTGAGGGGTATTACATTCCTTGAATTTTATAGGCAACAAACAATATGTAAACAATGTATGTATTTTCCTGTCCAATTGCGTTACATTGATACGTTCTTCTCAAAGGTGATATATTATAGCTATAAACCTTCCTCTTGAATCACTCTATCTATTAAAAAACCGCATCAAAATCCGTTGCGTACTTTTAAAGATCTAAGCATACATAGGGACAGCCTACTATGTAATGATTATGTTACCGTATACGGAGTATGTTTATTTGCATATTAACTAAGTGAACTGAAACTGTACGGTGTGTTTAATCCAGTGCGTAATATATATATATATATATATATCGACTAGCCTTCTGCCAGTGGCTTCGCCCGCATGAAAGTAGGGTTCTCTATACCAACTTTCAACCCCCATTACATTCCTTTAGGAGCTGAATTTTGAAAAACCCTGTCTTAGTGTTCGCTTACGTCATTAAAGAAAGCCTTGTGCAAAATTTCACACTCCTAGACCCAGTAGTTTTGGCTGTGCGTTGATATATCAGTCAGTTTCTCCTTTTATACACCGTTAAATTTTAGTCGTTTTAACCCCTTGGAGGATCGATTCAGTACATGAAACACTATCGATTGGTAAAGTTAGAATGAAAAAACAAAGTACTTTTTTTTAAAACTCGAATTAATTTACGCATGTTCTAAATTGATTTCTCAAGTAAACGTCAGCTGGGCGAGTTCAATGACCTGTAGGTAGTTAGTACGCAACGACCGACAACTACCTACAAGGTCAATGACTCGTTTACTTAAAGAAATTAATGTCGTAAATTCGTATAACAATAAGAGATTTAGAAAAAAAGTACTTTATTTTTTTATTTTATCTACACAAATCGATAGTGTTTCATGTACTGGATCGACCCTCTTCGGGATTAAAACGACTAAAATTTAACGGTGTATATATAGATGAGTAGTAATAAAAAAAGGATATGAAATTGTAGATGTAACTTATCTATCGCTATCATCAACAATTACAAATAATTCATTAGACGTCGAGTCGTTTTCCTTTCAGAACAACTATGTAATATAAATAAACTATGTACTACATGTATCCTTAAACAGAGGAAAAACCCTTGACCCGTTGGATTTGCAGCTTCAAAAACCCATTTTTATCAAGGTGGTCTGCGTAAAGTACAATCAAAACAATAACAGTGAGGCCAAAGTGAACGACAGAATATGCAGAGATAGGCATTTATGTATGTGTTATAGCTAATGTGCGTAAATCAATTAGATTGCAGTCTGCAGATTATCTCATCCGTTTATTTTATACTAGCGATCCGCCCCAGCTTCGCACGGGTGCATACAAACCTTCCTCGTGAATAACTCTATCTATTAAAAATCACATCAAAATCCGTTGCGTAGCATACATAGGGACAGCAGGAAGCGACTTGGTCTACTATGTCATGATGATTTTTTGCCCGCTGTTTCACAAGACAAAAATGTGACAAATGAAGAACCGTTCGACCGATTTTCTGCAAACTTTACATTTATGTGTCAATGGCAAAACTAGTTAATTAAATTCCTTGCCTAGCCAATGCGGTGAAGGAAAACATCGTGAGGAAAGCGGTATGTCCTAGAACCAAAAATTCGAAGACATGTAACATCCACCAACCCATTTGGTTCTTGGTGGTTTACGGCCCATTCCCTCTTTTAGAGAGGAGGCCTAAGTCCCAGCAGTGGGAACATTATAAGGCTGATGTTATGTTATGCTTATCCATTCTGCACCACGTACCTGTTCACGTAAGGACCTAATGACAGCGTCAGTGGACAGCATTGCCGTGGCCGAATACTGGGTCAGACAAGGAATTCAACTGGTTTTACCATCGACACGCTGAGAAGAAGTCTTTACTGCGGCCAACCGCGCAACTGGGTGCCGAGGCTGTTTCCTAAATTGGCGGTTTTTAACTCATGTAATTTTGCTCTTTCCAGCGCCCTAATGGACACGTTAATAACTCCTCTATCGGAGCGAGCCGATGAATGGCGTCGCGGCACCTGCTCAACCGGCGCGCTAAGCCGCGAGCACGCGCGAGAATGCAAGCGCGCTCGAGCAGAACTCAGGCGTCGCGTCACTGAGGCGCAGCGGCACGCGAGGAAGGCGAGGAGGGCGCCGCCTGATGCTAAGCGACGCGCTGACGTCTGCATGCAGGTATGATGCTTAATGAGCTACAGGTTGTATGATAAAAATCATCCAATGACGAATCCCGCCCTTGGGTGGAGCGGGAAACAGAGTCAGACTCTTACTGACTAAACAACCTACCCTGTTCCTACATCGCCATACATATCAGGGCCAGAGCATTCCTTTCAGACACAAACCCTTGGCCCTAATTGGCTTCGACCCTTCTGCTGGGTCCCTACGGTTGCTGACAACTTGAGATTAACCTACAGGTTGCAACGGATGTTCATATAAATGGATAGTCATATTTTAAATTTCGACAGTAGCGACATCTATGGCGTTACACAAGAACTAAAAATATAAAAACCTGTACTGTTGTTCTGGAATTTTGTCTGTGATTAAAATATATATGAAAGTTCGAAATCAAATATCGGACAATTATCCGAACTAGACACGATGAGCCTGGTTCTGAAGAAGGAAGACTTTACAACCGTGTTCCGAATACCTCTAAAAAATTAGCAACATAATTTAAAAATATTATAGTCTATCACGAAAAATAAAATTGATTTTGCTTCGCTAACGTTAACAGGGCTAAGTTTTTGGGAGTTTCTTAAACCATTCTAACTTTTCGTAGGGATCCTGCAGAAGTGTCCAAGTCCCCATGGGCCCAACGTTCGCTTCTGAAAGGCAGGTTCGGCTGCGGAATTAAAGGCAACTAAACGTAGGAACGGGGTGGAATTTTTAGTCAGTAAAAATCTGACACTATCTCTGAGTTGTCATTACATGGTTTTTACTCATAGTAAAAAAAAACCATTCTGACTTTCATTGTCTTAATTTCAATTTGTTTACAAAAATATCTTCTTCCAGGATATACAGGAACGCAAGCAGCAGTTGGAAGACATGGAGGAGAAAGCGGTGAAGGCCGCGCTCATCGAGGAACGAAGCCGCTTCTGTCACTTCGTGTCGCTGCTGAACCCCGTAGTGGTGAGTCTTGATGATGAACTTTTGAGCATAGTAACAAGTACAAGCAAGCTGCGCACCCAAGTAGGCCGCTGTAAACACATCCTGGCAAAATGTGTGATTATAGATCCATGCGACACTCAGTGCCAGTGCGGTGCTCCTGTCCAAACAATGGCCCACCTTCCAGAGTACCCAAAATGTCTCTACAAATGTACGCTGGTGTACCTAAAAAACGCCACTGAAGTTGCTATAAACGTGGAAACTTACTGGGCCCATAAGCTTTGAGGGAAGCGGAATCCATCGATTCGAGAAGAAGAACAAAAAGCAACACCAGTCTGGTCGGAAGATCCTCCTGTTTCACGGAGGTTTGCTAGACTTTATTCTCCGTTCCGCATATATCCAACAACATGTCCCATGTGAAAGATATGAGCCGTCGACGACTTGGGATCGATCCGGTCGGTTACCGGACGATCGGACGGCGAGCTACCCATTGCTCGTCGTCCGCAAGCCTCCTACGGTGGTCGGAAATCGGAATCGCTGGGGCGTGAGGGCCGTTGGTTCACGCGTGCGGCTTCTTTCTTAGCTAGTATTATTGCTTCGCAGAAGGAGGCGACCGCCTGCCACTACTCCTTAAAGCACGGCGCGAGAGATCGCCGCCGCTGATCACCCCTTGAGGACATTGCGTTCCTCTTCCCAAGCGGAGCATACCTCTCTCGTGTGCTTCATCGTGTCCTTCTGGCATTCCACGTAGAGGTGCCACCGAACTTACCATGTCTGGAGAGGACACGCCACGCCTCAAAGAAGGGACTTATCATATGGCATGCCCAGCACTGGGTTACGATAGTCGCTGTCGCGTTGTGTGTGTGTGTCTTGCGCGTTGAGACCCGAAAATCTTTAATCACAAGATTATAACGTTCTAACGTTATGTAGATTAAGCGTTGCGAGATTTAATACTAATGTTCACGTTTCCAGGAATCTGAAGTGGCAATGCTAGCGGAGGTTGGTCACTTGCAGGAGGGCACGGAGCAGCTCATCCGACACACCGCCGAACCTAGGACGTTACCTGCTGCTAGTTTACAGGTAAATACGAGAGTACAGTCTTCCTTTATTGCCTAGGTTTTGAACTGATCACTTACTACCTATATACAACCTACATTTCGTTCAAAATAACATTAGAAATTTAAGAAAGCCTTTTTAGGGTTCCATATTCAACAAGGAATCCTTATAGTTTCACCAAGTCTGTCTGTCTCTCTGTCTATCTCAGGGACCGTTAGCACTAGGAAACTGAAATTTGGTATCAATATGTATATCAATCATGCCGACAAAGTGCACAAAAAAAAGTGGTTAATAAATGTTTTATTATGGTACCTCCCCTACACGTAAAGTAGAGAGTGTTTTTTTTTTTCATTTCTACCGTAATGTGTGATATATCTATCCATAAGATAGGTATTAAAACAATGTTTTGCTTTTTGTAAAATAATTTTTTGATAATGTAAATATTTTCGGAAATAATCGCTCCACAAGTAAAGAACAATGCATTTCTCCTCTAACTTTTGAACCAAAAGTTTAGAGAATATGAAAATAATCTCAAACGTAGAACTTTATAAATCCTTTCTAGGAAAATTATTTCGAACTTTAGAGGATGAACAGTTTTTAACAATCATCATCATCAGCCTTTTAATGTTCCCACTGCAGGGACTGTTTTTAACAAATTAAAAAAAAAAATGCTGAAGTAAAATAATTGTAATTTAACCGTATGTATTAACATTTTAAAAAGTTTTTTACATATTTTAAAAATCGGTTAGGTAAAGATTAAAATCGGTTCACGCAATTCAACATTACCACTGGGTACAGCGCCATCTCTCGGGAAATTAGGTTACTAATTTATACATGGGCATTATATTACCTATAGTCATTTTTGATTTTTTCATGGCTCTGTTACATTGTGAGTAATTTGTGACGGACGGGAAACTACGGAACCCTGGCAGTGAGCGTGGCCCGTCACGCTCTTGGCCCGTTTTTTTTTATTTCATACTCCAATACCTAATACCCAAGGTGACCTGTTCCAGGTAATCTGCGACATAAAGTCATGCTACTCGGGCTGGGCCGAGAGCGGCTCGGCGCCGCACTCGCCGTCGGCGTCGTCCCGACTCGGCAGCCGCAAGTCTTCACTGACTTCCATCTCCTCGCTCAACTCGCAGTGCTCCGATCAGCAGCATGGTAAGAAATTTATATTTTATGGTTTAAGACTTTTATTTCTCAAAAAAAATTCACACACATGCACATTGTCAAATTATTTTTTTAATTTCTTCAATTATACTTTATCGGTTTGCTATAAGAAAACCCAATTGTGGGTTAAGCTCGCCTATGTACCTAAATCACCCGTTCACATAAGTTTTTACTATTAGGTATATGATTACTGTATAGACTTGAAAAGAGACTTTGAAACAAACTCAGGGAGAGTTTGTTTCGATATTTCTTTTCAGGGTAGTCTAGCTAGGAAACACCGGGCTCATCTAATTTCGAAAAAAAAAAAACGTGTAAAAGTATTATT
Organism: Mythimna loreyi; assembly: GCA_029852875.1. Lineage (NCBI taxonomy): Eukaryota > Metazoa > Arthropoda > Insecta > Lepidoptera > Noctuidae > Mythimna > Mythimna loreyi. The sequence continues at coordinate 14,447,657 of CM056801.1, read as the reverse complement.
TAAACCTACTTGCAAAATGATGAAATAAAAAAGAAATAAACCACACACACTGACTTCAAAATTAAAATTGTATTTTGTTTTATCTTGTTAGAATTTTATTTGTTTATCCCGGAAGTAGGTTCCCTTGAGAAAGTCGCTAATAGAAGCTGGTTCTTCATCCCCAGTGAAAAAGGCATAGACGGAACGAGGTAGGGTGTTGAGTCAGTAAGAGTCTGTCACTGTTTCTTCCAGAGAGCGGGATTCGTCATTGGATGATTTTAGGGCGCGCTCTGTTCCCGCGCATCTCAAGGATTTGTCAGCAAAACCATAGGGACTCTGCAAAAGGGTCGAAGCCCACTGGGGCCCAGGGTCTCTTTCTGAAAGGAAAGTTTGGTCCCAGTGCGAAAGGCAAAGAACCTTCTTTGGTCCGCCGGGATTCGGCCGGGATTCGTCATTGGATGATTTATTCAATCCAATTTTTTTTATGCCCACGATAAAAAAAAATTGAATGATTTTTTTTTGATTTGACTATCATAAATAAAGCTAGTTCTTCATAAAATATTTCCATAAAACGTTTCTCCTCTGTTTCCAGGTGTATCAAGCTCCACGGTGAGCTGCTCGACTCCGATATCGAACGCGTCGTCCGCGGGCACCATCCCCGCGCCCAACAGTGACTCGCAACACTGTCTGTCACAGGTATACTATACTCCAAAGTAGAGTAGATTGATAGATATTGACGGTAAAGCTATGTCATACATTTTGAACGCCATTAGAATTGTAATTTTGTATTGCTTTTTTGTTTTGCGCAGTTGTAAAATGTTTGTAGATTAAAGATTTGGTTGTTTGTTTTATGTGTTTCAGCTTCTACTGAAATAGGGACAAAAATGAGCTGTCAAACATATAAAACAGCCTGTCCATTGGTAAATAGTATGTCAGTTGGTTGAGAGGATGGTTTAAAGAGTTTGTTTGAAATAGACATTCATTGTTAACTAAATATTGTATAATATTATCTCAAATCGAAAGTCGAACAGACATTTTCCAACTGATTGAAATATTATAACTTAGCTTTTATTTTTATTTCTTAGCTAATTTTTGGTTATTTTTTTGCTTATGGGATATATTTCTTTTTTATCGACAATTTTTTTTCTCAGTTGAAAGGGGATGATCGTCCGGCCTCACTGGCTTGTATCTAGTCCGGGTAACTGTCCGATGGTTGATTTCGGACTTTTGTATAGAGTGACTTAAACATGTGATTGTAGTTATAGTAACAAACAGCTTTTACGCGAAAAACACCAACAAGTTCAATGCATTTTGACCAGTTAGGTGAACATAAATGCACTGACCAGCAGTTTATTTTTTGCGATTTTCGGTTTGTTCCCATAGTAAAATTGTGAATTTAATCCGCTCAAGTTTTGACACTGACTTGCAAAATAAAAAATAAATATAACTTATAATTTTCGATTGGATTTAACTTTTTTTTTACATGTCGAAAATACACCTCCTCCTCCTCCTCCGTACAGTTACCCATTCGACCGCAACATTAGATGGTTTTTAACTGCTAAAAAAAAGAACTGACCCCTTTGAAAAGCTATTAAAGGGGTGGATAAGAGAACTTAGGGCCCAAACCCTACAACCCGATTGTCGATAGTAAAGAAGTGTGTTCCTGTTCCTTTTATTTTTTTTACATTTTGTTTATTTTGCTTGTACAGTCCTTATGTTGGTATTGTCCCTAGCCCGGCTTCCGGCTGTCGAGCGTGTGCAGCGCCGACTCCGGCTTCCGCTCGCAGGACGCGCTCGTGCGGCGCTCGCTCTACGTTGACAATGTAAATACATGTCGCCGTTGTACAATTTTAACCTCGTATGTCCAGAAAGAGTGGTTGATTTCATCAATTTGTTTCATGTTTTGAATGATATCAATTCAAAATTCAAAGCAAATATTCTTCATAGCAAGCTTTTATAGCGTGGTTTATACTTATATAATCAAAATTCGTCAAAACGAATCACACAAACCCAAACTCGATGTGGTAGTAACGTTTAATTACAGAGTTCTTATGGCCACCTTCCTGTTCCATCAATAGATTTTTTTTTTAATTTGCAATAAACTAGTGCTTGACTGCGATCCCACCTGATGGTAGTTTATTAAGAGGCTATTCACTCCAGCCTTGAAGACACCTAAATTATAATCGGACGGGAACAGGATTATGCCGGAAAAATGAAAAGAGCTTATCTGTTCTTATCTACGTTTGTTTTTTTTTTTGACATACGAGGTATTCATTCTACAGCGACGATATACGACTATAGGGTACAGTGTGCTCAGTATATTTTGGCAGGCGATGTAAACGCGCCCGTTATGGCTAAGATTTTTTGATGGCCAAATACGGTACAGTGTGCTCAACTGAGCACAAGAGATTTTTTTTTAAAGAAAATTTTTGGCAGGCGACTTAAACAGGGTATGACCGACTTTTTTGATGGGGTAGCCGTGACGTGAAACTCGAAGGGTAATAGTAGTCAGTAAAAGTCTAAGTTGTACCTAAGGAGCACCTGCCTGTTTTACCCTACCTGTTTTAAATCTACAGAAAGATTTAAAATCTTTATGAAATCATAATTAATTTTATAATTTACACATCATGACGTCTCTCGGGATATAATCATTAGTATAATAAAATTTATAAATAATGTTTGAAAACATTTATTGATCATGAAGTCAATACTGGGCAGAGACTAAATGGCAGGTAAGATGAGTGAAGTAGATTTTGTTACTTTATGTTGCATTTTTAATCTTGATTACATTATTTATAGCTGATTTTTTTTTTAACTAAAGTAGATTTTTTCTTTTATTTTTTAAATTATTATTTTTAGATTTGACTCTTCAATTTGTACTCTATGTATCGAAATATCCCCATCTCAATGCAAAGAAAGATGTTAAGTATTAAAAAAACATAAATCCACACAACTCAGGGGCCTAGCAAGGCCGAAGGCTCGAAGAATTGAGAAAAGAAAACCTGGGGTATAATAAATATATTTTTTATTATTATGCATTACGTAAAAAACCTATATTAGGTGCAGTTTTAGCCAGTACTAGCTGTTGCCCGCGACGTTGTCTGCGTGAAGGCTCTACAGCACCAAAAAAACCTAAGATGGCAGTGTATGATCAGTGTATATCAGATGGCATAGCATTATAAGTAAACAAATTTTAAAATAGCATTGCATCAGCCTTATAAAGTTCCCGCTGCTGGGACACAGACCTCATTTCTAGGAGAGGGAATGGGCCATAATCCACCACGAGAGTCCAATACGGTTTGGTGGATGACACTTGATGAATTTTTGGTTCTAAAACATTCACAGTCACAGTTTCCTCATGATGTTTTCCTTCACCGTTGAGCAGTGGTTATGAAATAAAATACACAAAGTAATGCGCCTGGCTGGGTTTGAACGACCGACCTACAACTTGTAAGTCGGAGCCTTTACTACTTCGCCACCACTGAGTCGGAGCCTTTACCACTCCGCCACCACATTACGATGGTAGTTATGCTGCCAAGAGCCAAAATGTAAAGAGACTCAGGACTGGTGACGCGGGAGCAAGCGACATACAGTTGCCCGCGTAAGAGACAACTCGTCCTGAAGTTGACATCCGCTGCACTCAGTGTCTGCCCCTTCGACTGATGGTCATCGTGATGCAAACCCTCACGGGGAACTGTACGCGCTTGAACTGGAACGGGAAGTTAAGAGGTATAAATACTGCCTTGACTTCGCCATAAACCGTAAGAATTTTTGCTTCAATTATGTGTCTGTGCAGCGAGATGACTTTAAGACGGGTCTCATTACACCACTTTGGAGGAGATAGGTAATTCCGAAAATGCATAATCGGGACTCCGACTTTCAGATTTATGGTATGCGCTTGAAGTCCACTTGCTGGCTGGGAGTTCAAAAATTCCACGGGATAATGGGTGGCGTCATCTTGCTCGACGACAGTGTTTATTGAGGTATAGATCACTGCATTTCCCTCAATTTCCGAGAGAATGTATTCGTTAATTGCTGCAGCCTGATCATTTTTGGACGTCAAAATGGCCCGCTCACACACTCATGAAATTCTGCTGGTGCAGTAAATGACTGTTGTCCCCGTACACACAGCAAATGAATTCTTCTAAGCTGGCTAACGCTCTATCGAGAGACTTTGAAAGCACCTCCTGTCCACCTCTCTCGCAGTGGGCTTTGACTTGCAGCGGACTTTGGCAGAGGTCATGATCCGGAGCAAAGAAGAGTGGCAGGCGGTCGCCTCCTTCTGCGAAGCAGTAATGCTAGCGGCTAAAAAAGGGGGTCGACTGCATCAGGGAAAAGCAAAGGCGCTCAAGCCGCAGCTACCGCCGCCGTGTCTCCAATCCCGATTTCCGGCCACAGTAGGCGCGGGCTTGTGACCGCCGAGCAATGGGTAGCTCTTTGTCCACCCATTCGATAGACGTCGACGGCGCGTACTATTCCCTGCGCCTCCAGCAGTCGGCAGCAACTGTAGGAGCCCAAAAGGATCGAAGCCAAGGTTTCAACGTAGCAAACGGGAAGCGTTTGCCCGAAATCGCCACTGAACAAACTGTGACACCACCTATCAAATGTTCGTTCCCGCGGATGTCCTGCAAGGTTCTGTCCTCGGCCTCAACTGCCTTCCTATTGGCCATAATATGCTCAGCCCATATGATCAAAGAGCAATCCTTAAGCACGTGTCCCATATCGCTGTTACCTGACACACCACAAACAGGCGTTTTGACGCTCTCTAAATCGATGGGAATTTGAAGATGGCATGCGCTGTCTTGCCACTCGGAACCAGTGTGGCAGCAATTCCCAACGACGCGACAGCAATAGCAATATTGCCTTGTCTCCTGACCTCTGCAATTATGCCATGTTTTTCCTGTTCCAACAGGAGCAACACAAGAAAAACATTTTGCCCTGGTTTTGCACAACGCTTTCAAGGACGGTTTTTGTAATACTTAACGCCGCATTTTTTTTAATAGTCTTGCTCAACTCTGCTCAAGATTTTGAGGGTTTTTTGGAACTTGAATTTTTCAAAACGAACTATACCCTGCCCTATATATTGCCCTGTGCGATTTTGTATTTGTATATCCTGTCCACATTATGAGGTGTACAATAAAGCTTATAGTAAAAAATAAATAATATACGATACCACGTTTAGGAAGAATTTGATTTTTATGAAATCAAATAGATGGCGCTGTTTTAAAATTTTCTATATGCTACTACATTCAACTATGTTTCTCTGCCCAAGTTACTTAAATGTCGTAGTATTTATAGTGTAAAGCCAGATAATAGCATGGCTTACTCAAAAACAACATTTAAATATGCGTCGTTAGATTAAACACTGTCACAGAATGCGTAAGAAAAATAAGTATTCACAACTCCTCCCCCGTAAGTGATAGCGTGATAATATGTAGCCTATATGTTGGCCCATCCTTTATTCAAGCAAAATTTGAAGATAATCCATGCAGTATGTATAAATATATATCCAAGTAAGTTTTTGAGTTTAGCCTGGACATACATACAGACAAACGGACAAAAATTCTAAAAACTATATTTTTGGCTTCGATATCGATTGTAGATCACTTCCCAAGTATTCTTTTAAAAAAATATTTAATGAACAGTTTTGACTTTCCTACGATTTTATTATAATTACCTATATGTATAGATTATTCGTAAAACTCTTTAGTTAAGTCCCAAGAGGACACAAATTTCCGTACAACTGTTGTCGTTTAATTGTGTCTGTAATTACGGTAGTCGAAAGGTAAAAATAATATTATTTTGTTAATGTAATATTTTCGTTTGTACTAATTTGAGTCAGTAGATGTCGTTGTACGTATATAAATAACATTGAAAGATTAGGTTGCGTTGCAAAATAAATCCGTTAGACCGTTGGAATAAGAATAAGACATTTCATATAAACATGGAGAACGCCGTTTCACCATTAAAGAGATAAACTATTTTTTAAAAATTATGTATTAAATATTAACCCACATTTTTTCGTAAAACGAACCCACCACTACCTAAGATATTTCCCTAAAAATAAATAAGTAACATTTGCTCTGTTTGGGCTTGTTTTTTTTTTCATTTTTTATTCCCAGTTGTGAGTAAATTCGACCGCGCAATAAGAGATTATGAAATCTTGAATACGACCTATGTCGTGAGATTTTGAGGGTTTTTTTAAACTGTAATTTGTCAAAACGAATTATACGACTTTTATGAAGAAAATGCGCACTACCATCTATGAATTTTAAGAATAACTAACTGCTAACCTTGCCAACATGGTCAAAAAATTATTAATTTCCAAAAAGTGTCAAAATGTAACTTGATTTGATTTTTGTGTAATCTCATAGATGGCGCTTTTTAAAATATGTCTTTATACTACTAATATTCATTAAACTATGTTTCTTTGTCTAAATTACGTAGTTTTGAAAAATGAATAATGGGAATCTTTATTATTTACCTAAATAAATTTACGTGCCAAGTTTCAAGTTAATTAACCCAAGCAATAAGATTCTCCCATACAAACTTTAACATCCCCTAAATCTTGCATTGGGGGTACTACTGACTACTAAAATAAATATGGCATCCTGGATAACTAATTTAGGGTAATGTATATGCTAAGTTTTGAGTCGATCGGCCCACGGAAAAAAAAGTTACACCCTTGCATCCATTGCACCATTTAAATTCAATATTGCTTACCTCTCATAACTTACGGCGTGATAATATGTAGCCTAAAGCCTTCCTTGGTTTACAAGGAACATTTTTGCTGAATTTCAAATCAATCTATCCAGTAGTTTTGGCGCCAACCCGTACCATAGGCACAGAGAAACAGACAAACAGACAAACAGACAAAAATTCTAAAAAGTCACTTTTTGTCATCAGTTACGTTTTTCTAACAAAACCCACTCATTTTTTCCAGAAAATTCTCAATGTACAGTTTTTCTTTCGTTACTGTTTTATTATATGTATAGATAAGTCTACTGACTGGCCCTCTCGCCCCATTTTAGAATGCAAGAAGTTATTAGATGACTACCCACGTTAAAAAAGCTTGCGTTACATGTCTCATTCTCACTATTTTGTGGGTATCGAAACCACAAAATAAAGTGCACAATACACCCGAAAAAAATCCACTTCTAAAAGCTTATAATTATATTCGTATTTTATATAATCTTTATTTGTTAAAATTGCAGGGTTCGGACAATCAGAGCGTTAGCAGCGAATGTATAACACAGGCGAAGAGCCACATCGAGGACGAGCTCGCCGACGATGTGCGAGACGTCATCAGCAATGCAGGTCAGAACACACTGCACACGTTGTTGTTGATAGCGATGTAAGGTAGACGAACCACCAGGCACAAATTATATAGGTACAGATGTCAATCTACGTATAAAGTGCGCTCGAGCAACGCACACATAGACACCGTTCACCGACGCGAAAACCGGGCTCAATGAGGATCATTACGACCGCGACGGTATCACGTTTGAGACGCGCGTCTGTGACATGTTGCAACTAGCACGATCATTTGTTGTGCATCATCCAGTTGACATCCCTAGCGCGCGCGTCCGCCGTGCGTAGGTATCAAAAGTGAAGTACATACATGAGATTGACTTCTGTACCTTTTTATTTTGTGCACCAGGCCAGTTTACTGCTGACATTCTCACAAATTGTAACTTTTAAAACTAAAATAAATCGTAAGCTGAATTGTCCATGTGTGTAAACTTGGTCCATGACAATGGTTTAGTGTTTTTATAGCTATAACATTGAGTTTTATGCCCATATTAATTTAAAATTTACTTCAATTCTACAGCATCGGCAACTTGGCCAGATCTGAAGGACACAGCACAGTTCGAGAGGGCAGCTTCTGCCATCATGGGAGGCAGACCTCACACTATTTCTGCAGGTAAAGCTTGTTTTGTTAACATTTAAGGTAGACGAAATGTAGGTCTCCAGTTTGTGCCAATTTTTCGATATTTTGCTAATTCGAACCATTTCTGGTCGGTAACTTTGATTACTTGTGCGTACAGCCAAGAAGTGGAATTTCTTGCCGAAGTCTGTGTGTCCTGAAGGCTACAATCCGAAAATCTTTAAGTCTAGGGTGAATAAGTTACTTCTAGGTAAGCGTGCGGTATAGGTAAGATAGCGGTCAAGTGCAAACCTATCGACAGTAAAAAAACACTAGTTTGAGATGCGGGTTGCACCATGCCGGCCACGCAAATCGTGTGGGCGCGTGCTACAGCTCATGGCGTCACATGCAGCAGCTCGCATCACTTGTCGCGCCGGTGTGCTCATTGTAGACTCTCAAATGAAGTTCTTGTGTTTGAGTAAACCGCGCTCCGCCTGCCCCGAGCCCAAGTTTACAGTTTGGCTGATGTCGATGTCTATCGCGCCCATATATGTGTCGTTTTTGAGGTTCCGTAGTTCAAAATTACTACCGGATACAGCGCCATCTCTCGTGAAATTGGGGCTACTGGGTTCTGTTATTATAGTTTTTTCGCCCTATGATGAGTTCCCTGACAGTTCATTTTTTTCCGTGGCACGCATACTACCTTAGACTAAAAAAAATAAACTGGCAAAATAATTACGAATTGAATGATAATAAAAATACTGCCTTTTGTAAATTAAACAGTAAATTATCGGGATTATAATTTAAGCATAAAAAATAAAAAAGTATGAATTTAGAAAATGTGAGATTGACACTACTTAATCGATAAAAAATAGATGAATCGGAATGGCCATCTTGCAATCGCGACCGCGTCGCGTCAGTACGAGTGCGTCTGCCTTGTATCCTTCCGATATGGATATAAGCTCTAATCAAGAATCAAGTACTGACAGTGAGAGTCATATAAATTATTAATATTTTAATCATACTGCGTTTTTTATCACTAGCGTCCCCCGCGGTTTCGTCGGCGGTATATCAGGTTTTTGCTCTGCTCCCATGATATTATGTAGCCTATGTGAAAATTAGCAATCCGTTTCCACTTTCTTTGCCAACTGATTCGATATTATAAAAAAATCGATTAAATTTTGTTAGATCTCATCACTTTAATTGTCAGACAAGAACTGTCAGGGAACTCATCATAGGACGAAAACACTATAGTTAGTCTATTGTGAGAAATTTGTGTCGGACGGGAAACTACGTGACCCTAACACTGAGTGTGGTCCGACACGCTCTTGGCCGGTGTTCAACAAATCGTAATTAATTTTACAAAACAATACTCAATGTCGGTTTCATTCGGCAGCGTACTCCGGCGGGCACCCGCGCGCCGCACTGAGCGTGCACACGTTCTCGGTGTCGGAGCACGAAGTATCGACGAGAGACAACCAGATTTACGCGCGCCCGCCGCTGCCTACGGTGAGTTATACTTATATATACTTCGTAGTCCATTCCCTCTCCTAGAGAGGGGCCTGTGTCCCAGCAGTGGGAACATTAAAAAAGCTGATAATTAATGATTGAATATACTTTATAGTACTCAACCGGGCACTACAGCTTCATTTATTTATTATCCATTTTTGTAGACAATTGAGATGCAATACCACACCAATTTCACGATACAATGAATACATTTGATATAAGGAAATAGTGACTCATCGTTATCGCTTAGATTAGCCATGCCCAATTAGAGCATAATAAATTAGAAAGCCGAGTTGACATTGACTAGATGAAGTACGCCATTCAGAGAGCAAGTACGGACGGATTTATTAATAAAATTCTGACAAATCTGATTATATTTTAAAAGGTAATATATACTACACACACCATCACTTAGTTTTTATTTAAAAATACTCTGTAATAAAAATGTAACAGTTAATTTTTTACTTTTTATAAATTAAATTTTGATATGTTTCATTGTTCACACGACGATATTATAAATGAAAGTTAGCACTACTCAGGTCCCCAAGATACAGGTCCTACCTAGTTTGGGGATCATCATCCAAAAATATATAATAAATATAAAATAGTTACAAGTGATATTTTAGATTATGCATTAGTTTTAAGTAGTATTACATTTTTACTGTAACAATGAACAATAAACATTTACTTTACTTTACAGTCGCCCTAATGAGTCACTATTTTCTTAAAGCGTATAGACTATACGAAACAATTTTTAATATTTAAAACCGCAAATACTACGACATATTCAGATAGTTGATTTGATGTATTTTCCACAGAGATGTTCATCGTTAGAGCGTCCAGCGGTGCCTAACAAATCTGGCAACGCCAACACTTGCCAACAGGAGTTCAAGCCGAGCAAACCTTCGTCTTTACCGCCACATCTTACTAAAGGTATTGTGTTTTCAGTATTTGAAATCGAGGAAGGATATTCTAATAAACAGATATTTTATACACTCATAAAACAACCGAAAAATGAATTCTGCGTAACAGCGGTAGCACATATACACTTTTTATTCATTGTACTTTCAGTACAAGTCAAAATAATAGAAAAGGGATTATTATTATTATTGATTGTCTTTATTCATAAAAGTAAGTAATTTATAAACTAAGCCCCAAAATCTAACAAAAAAAAGAAATAGTTATTGTTATTAATTACGCGTGAATACACATTATTTGTGGTAACGGCCCCGACTTACGAGTTGTACGAGGCACATTACTTTGTATAATTTATTTCATCACCACTGCTCTCAAAACGGTGAAGGAAAATATCGTGAGGAAACCGGCATGTCCTAAAACCAAAAATTCGAAGACTTGTGACATCCACCAATCCGCACTGGGTCCGCGTGGTGGATTATGGCCCATTCCCTTTCCTAGAGAGGAGGCCTGTGTCCCAGCAGTGAGAACATTAAAAGGCTGATGATAATAATAACATGAATCGTTTTTCCTCAGAAATGCCTCAAGCCCTGTACGTGAACATGTCGGAACTGGCAACACTGGCGGCGTCGCGCGCGCAACAACAACAACAACAACATAATGCTGAACATCCACAACAAGAGAAGGTATGTACTAACAACATGTATGTTTTAACAAGTTCTCAATATATTTTTTTCATATCAAGCTTTTACTGCGCGGTATATGTTTACATTGGTTTTATATAACAAAGTTGCTTTCCGTTGTCTTTAAACCTAGGTAACGGATTTTGATGCAGTTTTTTTTAATAGATAGAGTGATTCAAGAGGAAGCTTTATGTGTATAATACATGTATAATATATTCAATATCAGTACCCGTGCAAAGTTTGGGCGGGTCGCTAGTATATTATATAGTTAAAAGTCGTCAAGACAATACACAAGATTTTAGAGTAATAGAGTTGTGTCGTTTAATTACAGAGTTCCTATGACTACCTTCCGGTTCCATCATTAGATCAGATCCACGGCTTAATAAATTTGCATTGTCATCTGATTGACACATGTGTACAAAATTTCAGCTTAGTCGGTAACTGGGAAGTGGGTCAAATTTTATTTGTAAGATTAAATCACAAACTTCGGGATAGGTTTGATGAAATTTCTCAGGGCAGTGAGCTAGGAAACACAGGTTTATCTCTCGACTCATCTAGTTTAAACTGACAAAAAAAATTTACGTGTAAAAGTGTTATGGAAAACCTATTTGCAAAAATAAATATCATTTAAACTAAATAAATAAGTATCATTTAAAAAATATTTTAATTGTTAACTTGGTTATCAGTTTGGAAGATAAATTAACCGAGTTTATATTCTGCATACTCGGACAATATCAACATCTCCTGGTCACGCAGAAAAGTCCTTTAATTCGATCAACTATTGATTGCAAAATCTTAAAAATGAAACCACAAATATATTGTTTCCATCTTTATTTGTAAAACCTATCATACATCAGTCAAAAAATTAAATATTATATTACAGAATTGCATCACTCTAGAACTAATTTTACTGGTATGTAGCCGTAGAATGGTTACTATAAATATCTAAAATCACACGATCGTTATAAAGGCGAAAATCTATATTTTATTAGTAAGTTCCATCCAAATCTGTTTAGGCGTTGTGCAAACATACAAACTTATACTTTTTATTTCTAATACAAGGGCAATCAGGGGCGCCGACTCTGTGGGTGCTCGGGGGCTCGAGCACCCACGAGCAATTAACAGTGGGTGCCGAACGCTCCTGAGAATAGACATCAAGAAGCAGATCAATAATCGCTTTTAGAGATGGGTGTTTTTCACTACCCGACGCGACGATCCGATAATCAGACATTATACAGTGTTATTTGTTAAACATTTATTATGTATGTACAACATCATCATTACATAGTATAAAACAAAGTCGCTTCCTCCCTATGTATGCTTAAATCTTTTAAACTATGAAACGGATTTTGATGCGGCTTATTTTAATAGATAGAGTGATTCAAGAAGAAGGTTTAAAGTATAAAACATGCGTAATATATAAGTATTACACCCGTGCGAAGCTGGGGCGGGTCGCTAGTACATAATAAATGGTTAACATTTATTCATTTATCTGAAGATCAGTGTGCATTTCTCCTTTCACACTTCGCCAGTTTTTCGAGTCATCAAATTAGCTATGGGCTCCCATGAGGTTTTGTAAAAGGCGGCGCCCCTAGGGCAATTCATGATGTTACAAAAAAAAATAAAAAATAAAAAGGAGATATTATAGCGCTCAAGTGTGGTTACAAACACAGGTCCACTCTCTGTTCCTTTACTCTCATAGTCCAACGGTTCAGATATGACCAGAGAGAGATCAGTAGGAGAAAATAATATTTAACTAATTTACAAAAAAACACGCAATTATAAACAATATTAACCGACGAGCCCTTGTCACCGTCGGTGGTTTTGAAACCTGGCCGGAACGCGACGATGGTAAAAGACTTATATTTTTTTATATTTTTGAGCAGTTTGGGGTTGAAACTCTTAGGCCGTGAGGTCCGAGTACTCATACGCTTTTTAAAAAACTATCCAAACGCTTAGTTTTTTTATTTCTAATTTACATAGTAAATATCTATAATTTACCTTAACTAAAAACTAAGTGCCTAATTCCAGACGATACAACACCAGTTTATTTTAAATACTACACTTAAATATATCTATTAATGTAAATTAAACACTCTCATGTTCGTAGTTTTGTCCAGAGTGTAGTGTGGTTTCTCCCGCCTCTGTCTGTTTGATCTGTAAACAATGAATTCAGTAAATCATAGAGAAGTGCGACACTGTACCCATAAACCAATTGACCCATGCAATACCTATACACCGATGGTATTTTAACTTGTCCACACTGTGCACGTACTTTTGCAGCAAAGATAGGCTATATTAGCCACATTAGATCGCATGATCGCAACTCTTAGTTGCTCTAGTTCTGAAACCAGTCACCGTAGCCAAAATCGGCTAAGGGAGTAGTATATATTAAACCAATTGACAACACATTTCGTGCTGTAGTTCAACGATAGGGTCCTGCCATGCCGCAAGTTCAGTTCCCGCACGAAACAAATACATATTAGTATATCCTACAGAAAGGTAGAGAGCAGTGGTGGCCGAGTGGTAATGGCCCCGACTTCCCCCAGACCCAGACAGGCGCATTTCTTTGTGTAATTTATTTCAATAAGGAAAAACTCAGCGGCAGGAGTCACTACCGATTTTAGCTACGCGGCACCGCAATGCGATTATGTGTTTCAACCTTCATCTCATCATCATCATCAGCCTTTTATTTTTATAGTTCCCACTGCTGGGACACAGGCCTCCTCTCTAAGAGACTCTAGGAGAGGGAATGGGCCATAATCCCCCTCGCGGCCCCAATGCGGATTGGTGGATTTCACATGTCTTCGAATTTTTGGTTCTAGAACATGCCGGTTTCCTCACGATGTTTTCCTTCACCGTTTTGAAAGCAGTGGTGATGAAATAAATTACGCAGAGTAATGCGACTCGACCTACGACTCGTAAGTCGCGGCGTTACCACTCAGCCACCACTGCTCTTCTTTTCGGCCTTTACTATCCTCAATTGCAATTTTTTTCATCTTTCGTCTTTAAAGTTTCTGAATACGATGATATGTCGAACCTTAGTCGCAGCCGGTGCGTCGGTTTCGAGTCCTTGGACAGCGTTCACTGGTCGATATCATAAGCGACTTCTATTAAACCCGGCACTGGTGTTGAAGGTTGTGGCCTATGACAAGTCAACAGTCTTATTTGAGCCAAAAGACCATGGTGGGAGTCAGGGCTTTACTGTTTAGCAAAATGAGGCGACCTTTACTCATTCCCTCTTACTCTATAACATGGCCTGCCACAGGGTTGGACGTGAGTGGTCTCCGGTGCCGATCGCCTCCACAAAGGCACGGCAGTGTCCCGTCCAACCGGGACAGACCTCCACCGTATGCTCCAGGCAATTCACACAATTTGCCTGCTGCGTTCTTTCCATACGATTATAATTTAGGTGTCTTCAAGGCAAGAGTGAGTAGGCTCTTAATAAATTAGTGCGCCTCACCATCAACGATTGCATCACTGCTTACCATCAGATGGGATTTTGTTTCAAAAAAAAAAATTCCATTTTTTCGTCCGGGTGCTGTGGCCGTATAGAACACCAGGCTATCAGTCCACTTCCATATATCATCATCATTTCAGCCGAAAGACACACTGCTGAACATAGACCAGTTGCCACAACGACTGATCCAGTGCATCTCGTAGTTAACGATAAGATTCCTGGGAACATTCACCAGGTCATCGATCCACCTTTCTGCCATAACGTCACGTCAGGGTCACCAGTTTGAGAGGGTATGTGAAACAAAGAGTAAAGTCCCACAAAACTCCATTGAAAACGAAGGATCTTCCGGCCAGATGGGTGTTATGTCTGGTGGGCAACTGCCCGATACTTGATTTCTTAAATTATGCGCTATTGGATTTCTTAGTTATTTAGTTCCTTTGTGACGTCATAGATGACACTACAGTAAAAAAGTCGAACACTTACAATTTGTCCCAGTTGAACTTTGCAGCGAGCGTCTCAGATATCTGACTCTCCTTGAGTTGTTTCTTCACCGCTCTTTCGACCAGACGTAGGGATGAGAACATGTTCTGGACTGATGATGGCTGACGGTTGCGGGATGATACCTGTAACGACCATGAATAAGAATAAGGATAAGAAATTTTATTTGCTCGCATGGTTACAACTTATGTACACCTTTTGTATGTTGGCCAAACCGGATGTTTACAACTTTTATAGAGTGGTCAAATAAGATGTGTGTAATTTTTATAGAGTGGACAAATCTGATGTGTAGTACAAGTTTTATAGGGTGACCAAAAAAAATTTTTTTAATTTTTATATTTGCCCCACACTAGGAATTCTGTGTCGTAGATGCGTTCACAAACATGTTAAGTCACACACACAAGATACCCAGACCCGGAACACCTATCTGTAGGCCATGCAAATATTTGTTCCGTGCGGGAATCATACCCGCGACCCTCAGCGCAGCAGTCAATCGCTCAACCACTGCGCCAGCCAAGCCGTCAAATTCGTGTACTATTTTCATAGGGTGGCCAAATCTGATGTGTTTAACTTTTATAGGTCGGTCAAATACTCCTATCTGAAGCCGCTTTCTGCTATTGGTTGATACCCGTTTTTCATTTAGTTTGCAACAACCAATAACAAAAGGCATAACCACTGTATAAAAATTAATAATAATCTCGATTCATAGTTTACAACTAATAAGCAAGCAGTAGCGTAACATTTGGTTAACCTCGTCAGATTTAGCTTGGCGATAAGTTATTTCGCGTCGATAAGAAAATAATGTAGTGCCGTGTAGTTCCCGATAATCTGATTTATTTATATTTTGTAATTTTATTTTATTTTATTTATTTATTAGGGATAATTAACAGCCAAAAAATATATAAATATCAAGAATTTCGGCGGTAACAATATTGCGACCCATTGCATTATCCACAACTTATCAAAAACATATCACGTTTTTGATAACAAAAGAGTGTCACTAAATATTATCTATTAATTACATTAAAAAAATTGAAGAATAAATAGTTAATTAGTACATTACAAGACAAAAAAATAATAAAAATAGTTGTTTATGTTTTAATTGGCTTTGACCACTATCTCACCAGTTAGTGAGCGACGATATGGTTGTCGATGGAACACGCTTGTCTAGAAGTAAACTATTCACTCGTGACTTAAAGACCTCTAGGTTGTAACAATGGGCGAATTTATTGAAACTAAAAACTTAATGCAAATGGGCAAAGGTGTACTTTATGCCCAAGGCATTAAGGTTTAAACCTTCCCTGGACAATCACGGTTAGAAAAAATTGGAAAAATTTCTCTAATTTAAATGTCATTTTAAAATGAATTATGGCAATGCCAGTAGATGATGTTATCCTTACACAGTTACCTAAAAAGTTTACATTACATTCAATTACTATTTTAGCCGGTACCAAAATTTGCCGATTCAGCTAGTATACAAGTATACTAATAAGACT
The DNA here is from genome assembly GCA_029852875.1 of Mythimna loreyi. Taxonomy (NCBI): domain Eukaryota; kingdom Metazoa; phylum Arthropoda; class Insecta; order Lepidoptera; family Noctuidae; genus Mythimna; species Mythimna loreyi. The sequence goes on along the minus strand of CM056801.1, from coordinate 14,431,250 downwards.
CACCATAATCTCAACAGCATCAAACAACTTGTTCATCTCCTTCTTTTCCCTGTCCGTGAGAGTGGGGTCTTGCCAGTTGAAGATCTCACTCTCTTTCAACTTGGTCTTGATCTTGTTCAGGGTTATCGGAGACTCTTGCATGTCGTGGATCTCTCCGGACTTGTACGCTGCCTTCAGTTCTGTCTGGAGCACCTGTTCTTGGGGACTGGAATAACAGATGATGACTTAGATTCTTCGATCATCAATGTACTAGATTACCGATCTCTGTGTCGAAAACGGCCCGACAAATATCATCACAAATAATTCTGTGATGATATTTATGTCAGTTTGGTCCAATGGTAGGTGACGTAGGCGTCGAAGGAGATATGACATCGCTCTTATTTGAAAATAGAATAAGCGCTATTGTTAATTTTGTTTATTAAACCCTATTGTTTACAAAATTGATTTAATTTTATAGCAAATATTTTTAAACAGTTTTAATTATGAGAATTGAATTTCGAAAAAAAAAAAACTGGGTTTTGAAGCAATTCTGGGCCACTTATGCGTTATGATTTTGTTTTTAATCCTTGATCTATGACATTGAAGATCGAAGCTTAGATTAGTTTGATGTGTTAAAAAAAACTTATATTTCTATGTTAAGCATAAAGTTGTCGGCCTGATTGTGACCGTGGCCTCGATAGATTGTTCTGTACTCAATATATATATTTTTAAATATAAATGGTTTAAACAAATAAATGTAATTTGTAGTTCTTATTGCTGTTAGAAATTGTTATTGGCATTTTTTTTGTACGAATTTTTGAGCGCTAAAATTCACAGAGCTTAAGTTCAGGATCGCCAAGAACCGACGGCCGGCACTGTACTTGAAATAAAAAGGGGACGAAACGGGAATCCGAAGTTTGTATGTAGAGACCTGCTTTCAGGCAGTTGAATCTAGTTGCGAAGTTAGTAGTCCTATATACTTGTTCGAATTCGAATGGATCATGCAATCTTCTGAATGTTTCTTTAAAGTATTATGTAATATTGCTCGAAATTGGTTTGACGGACCAATCTGGTACATGGTGGATATCCCACATATACGTACAAAACGTTTTGGGAACACATTCATTATGCGTAAAGCCAAAGAGTGGAATTCTTTGCCGGAGTCTGTGTTTCCTGATGGCTACAATCCTGGAATCTTTAATTCAAGAGTGAATAGGTTACTTCTAGGTAAGCGCGCTCCATCGTCGACCGCATCGTCGCGCACCATCAGGTGAGATAGCGGTCAAGCGCAAACCTATTACCAATAAAAAAAAAAATCTCAACAGACATCCGGATCGACCAGTTTGCTAACGAAGTCAATGACACTCTGTCAGTTAGCGGACCTAAAAGTAATAATTATGGACCAAATTCGTGGTCCGATCGTACCAAGTTCGAGCTAATAGTATTAGACAATTTTTTTATCACATTCTTGCCTACCTAACGTGTGCCACATCTATTTATATTTATAAACACACTAGCGTTCTGCCAGCGGCTTCGTCTGCGTGAAAGTAGGATTCTCATACAAGCTTTAGACCCCCATTAATTCCCTTTTGGAGCTGAATTTTGAAAAATCTTTTCTTAGTGTTCGCCTACGTCATAAAACGAAGCCATGTGCAACATTTCACTCTCCTAGTCCCAGTAGTTTCAGCTGTGCGTTGGTATGTCAGTCAGTCAGTTTCTCCTTTTATATATATAGATTATGTAATTAATTACAAATTGCATGCGATGTAAAATAATATTAATTAAATCGTTACGTCTATCAGATTGCACGACAGTTTAGGAACAATGAAAATTGAAGAACAGCTTAATTTTTATAACTATTTCAAAGAAATTGCGGTAATAGGCAATGTTTGTAGACTGCATTTTCCCATACATACGCGTTACGTAAATATCCGTAACATAATTGGGGTTTTCCGTACATGTTTGCAGTAATAAAAGTCGATAGCGTCATGATTTCTACGAAAGAAACGCTTCGTAAACTGCGAATAATTTTCTGATTAAATTATACGGGTTTTGTTTTCTTGAAATTATTTCTGTACTAGCTTTTGCCCGCGGCTTCGCCCGCGTGGTATTGGGGTTGTGGTTGGGGTTTCCGGGATAAAAAGCCTATGTCCTATTTCGAAGTGTATCCTATGCCTGTGCCAAATTTCATCCAGTTCCGTCTAGCCGTTTTGGCGTGATTGAGTAACAAACATCCAAACATCGTAACTTTCGTATTTATAATATTAGTAAGATTAAAAATCTGAATTGACTTTATTTATACGCCGTTAAATTTTGATAAAACGATCAAAATTTAACGGCGAAGTCTCCAATTTAACGGAGAAGAATCCCGTGAAGGGTCGATTGATATGAAACACTATCGGTTGGTAAAGATAAAATTAAAGAATAAAGTGTTTTTTTAAAACTCTAATAAAAAAATCGATAGCATCATGATTTCTACGAAAGAAACGCTTCGTTAACTGCGAATGATTTTCTGATTAAATTATACGGGTTTTGTTTGCTTCAAAATAATTTCTCTATTTAAAATCTGAATCAAATTTTTATTTATACGCTGTTAAATTTTGATCGTTTTAATCCCAGGGTCGATTGATATGAAACACTAGCGATTCGATACATGAAATACTATTGATTTGTAAAGACAAAATTAAACAATACAGTTTTTTTTTTAACTTGAATTAATTTAAGCGTGTATGAAATTAATATCTTTAAATGTCAGCTGGGCGAGTTCAATGACCTGTAGTTAGCACGCAACGATCAACAACTATCTACAAGGTCATTGACTCCTTTAGTTGAGGAAATTATTTTCATACATACGTAAATTGATACGAAATTTAGAAAGACAGTATTTTTTATTTATACAAATCTACAGTATTTTTTATTCATGTACCCTCCATACTCCACGGATCGACCTTCCACGGTATTAAAACGATCAAAATTTAGCGGTTATTGTACACTTCAATACTTATATATTACTCATTGATTATAATATTACTCACCATGAATCAATAAGTTGAAAGTGTACTGCAATTCTGAAAAAAAAAATAGCCAATTAGATACGGAAGTGAATGGTAACCACGTTTCACTCAGATATTATTTGTGAGACTAACTATTAGACCAACAGGCCAGTCAAATTTAATCTATGGGCGTGCCAAAGGCGGGGTTAAGTTTTCTGAGGATTCCGGAATTCAAAAAAATAGTGATTGTTTAATTGTGAAAACTCAAAAAAATAATTATTTTTTTTGTTAACTAAATTAAATGTTGGCAAAATTCGGAAGCAGTACACTATGAGTTAGTTTATATGTTTTAGAGATCAAGTTTTTCTTTTTTAAACTAGTAGTAATATCATAATGAACATACAACTTGACCTAAAACTATTGGTAAAATTATAGTTCAAAGTCAAAGTCAAAATTTTTTATTTCACATGGGCACTTATAAAACGTCAGAAGCTAGTGCACGGTTCCAAATTGGTCGTTTCCTATGGAGAAGAACCGGCAAGAAACTCCATGGTTACTATTTTAAAAAAATTGTTATCTTTACAATATTTCCAGTTAACTAATTTTAAATTTTTTGTAGGTCAAAAAGTAAAAATTAAAATAAAACCTTCGCTACCACAACGCCTCTTACATAATGGTTTTTATAAATATTTGTTGCAAACGAATTAGATTTTTTTTCTATAAGACACAGGGGCTATTTCTTAAAAAAAAAGATTATTCTTTTATATAGTTAGTATTCTCATTAAATTTATAAATTAATGGACTCAAGGTCATCTAATAATTTTAAAGGTTTTTTTTTTCAATAACCTATTTCAGGCGCCAGACTCTCACAATAGAGAAATATGCATTTTCCCAACATTGAAAATATGTTTATAAGTTAATTGATAATTGAATCATGTTCACAAGATTTATAAGGAAAGACTTAATATTCTCAGTATTCTTCGCGTCTTCCCACTGTGGGTAAACAAGGAACAAGGAATTGAACGGTCTGTTTATAATATAAAATAATATTTTACTTAATACATTTGAAAGTTTTATCGATATATTTTTTTTATTTACTTAGCGAGTTTGCCCCTCTAGCCAAGTGTTAGCTTTTGTAGATAGCCACGCCCCCAATACCTTTGTTGCGATTGGGGGCATAGCCAACAACAAGCGCTAACTCTAAATTACGATTGTATGCCGAACCTTGGGGGTCCGGACGCCCCCTGCCGGAAGCTCTACGCAGGAATCGTTCGGTCCATGGCCCTTTACGGGGCGCCAGTGTGGGCGCCGTCGTTGCAGCAGCAACCGAGGGCCCAGCTGAACGCATGCCAGAGGGTCATGGCAATACGCGTGATCCGGGGGTACCGAACGATTTCCCGTGAAGCGGCGAGCCTTCTTGCTGGCCTGCCACCATGGGATCTGGAGGCAACAGTCCTTGCACGCATGCACGATCTGCGCATGGAAGTGCAACGCCGGGGTGAAACTCCGCTGCCTGAACATGTCAAGGCGTGGCGGAAAGAGCTCCGGCGGGATCTCGTGATGGTGAAATGGCGTCAGCGGCTATCGCAACCCAGTGCTGGGCACGCCATAATTATGGCGGTAATGCCCCCCCTCCTTGAGGCGTGGCTGGAAAGAACTCACGGCGTTCTTACTTTCCGCATGACGCAGGTCCTCACCGGACATGGTAAGTTCGGGAGGTACCTGCATCGAATTCGTGCGGAAGAGACGCCCGGGTGTCGCCACTGTGTGGACCGCCCGGAGGATACGGTGGAGCACACGGTCGAGGTTTGCCCCGCTTGGGCAGAACATCGCCGTGTCCTCGTGGGGGCGATCGGCGGCGGCGACCTCTCGCGCCGGGCCTTGGTCGAGGCCATGGTCCGGAGCGAAGAGGAGTGGCAGGCGGTCGCCTCCTTTTGCGAAGCAGTAATGCTAGCAAAGGAGGAAGCCGACCGCCTAAGACAACGGCGCTCACGCCCGAGACGCCGCCGAGATTCCGATCCCGATTTCCGGCCACCGTAGGCGCGGGCTTGTGGATGGCGAGCAATGGGTAGCTCGCCGTCCAATCGTCTGGTAACCGTCCGGACCAAGCCCAGTCGTCGACGGCGCGCACTGTTCCCGCGCGCCTCAAGGAGTTGTCAGCAAACCGTAGGGACCCTGCAAAAGGGTCGAAGCCAACTGGGGCCATGGGTTCGCGTCTGAAAGGAAGGCTCTGGCCCTGGTGTATATGGCAACGTTGGAATGGGGTAGGTTGTTTAGTCAGTAAGAGTCTGACACTTGTTTCCCGCTCCGCCCAAGGGTGGGACTCGTCATTGGATGATTTTTACCTACCTAAAAAAAAAAAAAAAAAAATTACGATTGTAACTTGGCTAGGAGGGCTGTGTATAATAAAATAATAAGGATCACAAACAAGACAACAAAAAAATCCCTTTTCTTTATTTTTTGTCTTTTTTCCGGACCAAAGAGACAAACACAGGCTAATCTTTGAAATGATTTTGGCAAAACTTATACTGCTAGATAGCTGGTGCTATAACATTCCTTATAACAGCAGCTGAAGTTGGGCTAAGAATAATTTTATTAAAAAAAAGGATGAATTACGCTTTCGCGGAAAAAACGAGTGATGCGGACGAAGTTACGATCACAAATACTCCATTCGCGATAAGTAAATAGTGATTCATCACTTAACTTAGCCATGTCCTTTGACTAATAACATGGCATAGCATCAGCCATGTAATATTTCTTTTTCTAAGTCTCTCTCCAACTCTAGGGTCAAGTGAGAGGGCTTGTCAGACTTGATGTCTATAACCCCTTTGTGGTCCTTCGGTTGCCCTTTGTTAGAGTAAAGAATTACCCTGAATCATGAAGTACATTCTTGATACAGGGTAACTCTTTCAGAAGTTCCCACAGCTTTAGCAGGCATCGGATTTACCCCTATTGTTCGCTGACATTTTCTTGAGGCACGCGTCAATATACAAATATAAAAATACTACCCGCTGTATGGTTGAACGACGAGCTACCCCATTGCTAGTCGTCCTCAAGCCAGCGTCTATGGTAGCCGGAAATCGCCTTGCGACTCCCGATGCCCGATGCGTGTCCTGTGGCAGGGGTGGCTGGATCGCGAAGATGTCAATTCTATCACATAATGCAACGCATGCTTGCTTCGCAGAAAGTAGTGACTGTTTCCCAGTCTTCCGCTTACAACAACTATTAATTGTTTGGATACCAAGTTCCAAGATCAATATCGTTTCCTATAATTATTTGTAAATTGACACGACGACAAGCGATTACTACTTACTAGGAAATACTGTAATATCGTACACGCTGCTGAGGAGGAGGATTCGACTTTAAAAGAGAAATTTGGCCAATTTTATTTGAGGGAAATCATCCAATGACTTCTTTCGGCTCAAGGGAGCATGTCAGACTACCACCCTATAAGCATCATAAGCATAAACATTAGCTTATAATGTTACCACTGCTGGGGCTCAGCCTTCTTCTCTCTAGAAGAGAGAATGGGTCGTAATCCACAACGCGGACCCAGTGCGCGTTGGTGGATGTCACATGTTTTCGAATTTTTAGTTCTAGAACACGACGGTTTCCTCACGATGTTTTCATCAGAGCAGTGGTGATGAAATACACAAAGTAATGCGCCTGGCTGGGTTTGAACTCGCGAACCACGACTCATAAGTTGGGGCCTTTACTACTTTGCTACCACTGCTATTACTGAGCCATTTAAACATAGATTCTTGAGAGAAAGTACAATTAAAAAGCATTTCTTTTCAGTGACAAAAATACTTTATGTATTATTTCATTCGTACTAAATTTAAAGTATTATTTCATTCGTATTAAACATGTTTTTTTTTTTTAATTCACTGGATCACTCAAAGGTTTTTAATAAAAAACATCATCTTTAACGTCGTCTATACACATTATACTCGTATTATCTTTGTTTCAAGCTAATGAGGATTTAGATTTGAGTGTTAATTACTTATCAAGGTCAATAACTTTCCTCCCTATTAGGCAATTAAATATCACACTTTGCCAAACACAGAATCTTTAGAAATTGCACTAATAAAATATACTCACAAAAAATTGACTAAGAACTTGACCGCCGTAGTCGCCATTATTAACTTATCTTAACGCGTTAAGTTCCACAGCACGATAGCACTCGACTGACCGGCGAATTGTTACGTGATGTTAAATGCGCGACACTGAGTTATATTGCTTAGCCCTCAATGAAATCTGTGTGAGTACTGCGATTGAACTGTCTTGATACTTGGCTCGAAAATTTTTATGATTTTTTTTTACTGACAAATAGTTGTATTGACTGGACAACTGGCTTAGACAGAATAACTTTTATTGATCAAAACTCACCTATGTTCTTTTAATGGCCTTTTGCTTTCCAGAGTCACGGGAACTCTTTCGAACCATCCCAGAGCTTTTTAGATTTCACCCCCTTACCAGCCAATATCGACCCTGTAGTAACTCAACCCTGTTGAAATATGCTAAGTACAAGCGTGACAGATAAAGTCTTTGCCATGCAACGTAATAATATGCTAAATTGTTGATCAAAATATGCCAAATTAAACAAGGCAATTATTAGCCCAATTTGTCGCATCTTGCTAAAAAAATGGGTAAAGGCAACTGGCTGACTGGATGTGAAACAGCAGAAAGCGGTGTCACAGTAGGCTGAAAAGGAAATGGCGTGACGAGTTCCTACCTAAAAGATTAGTCAGATGTACCTACAAGAAAACCACTTCATCTCTTTTCGGGCCACCCGTTTCGGTGATTATCCGTATTAAACAGACAGACTAGCAAAAATGAATATTATTATTTGATAAAGGTTTCATGTATGCCTTAATTAAAAAAAGGTTTGATATTACAAAGAGATATTCAAATTTATTTATATTCACGTATGTGTATATCATTACACAGTATAAAACAAAGATGTAAGCAACTTTGTTTTATACAGCGGTAAGCCGTTGTCCCTATGTATGCTTAGATCTTTAAAAGTACGCAACGGATTTTGGTGCGGTTTTTTTTAATAGATAGAGTGATTTATGACAAAGGTATATGTGCATAATACATGCATAATGTATTCAATATCAGTACCCGTGCGAAGCTGGGGCGGGTCGCTAGTTATGTATGAAGATCTAGACATTTAGGCATGCTCAAATTACGAACTTCTACCACTATAAGTTAACTGCAAACCTTTACCCATGTATAAAAAACTGTGCATCCAGTAATAGTCTCTTCTACGTAGCAAGTTTTGCCAGTTTAATAGCAGATCTTTATCTTAACACGTTCTAAACCACTAATTGCTTTGCGCCTTGTATGGAAACCATCGATTTCTTGTGTTCTCTCAATTCCTTAATCAAGATAGAAATTAACCGTGCCTAAAAACTTTTTATGTTCAAATTTTTTTACTGTTTGTTTATACCTGTGTTTGACGAAAAGGGGTTTTATAGATCTGTCAGCTACACAATGTGACAAGGGTCGAAATTTACTGAGGCCAAAGGTTCGATTCTGAAAGGAAGGCTCGGTTTGAAAGGCAACGTAAGAACGGGGTGGGTTTTTTAGTCAGCAGTAGTCTGACACTATCTCCTGCTCCACCCAAGGGCGAGAGTTGTCATTAAATGATTTTTACCCACCGAATTTTTTTTATAATGTATAATTTTGATTTTATTTATGTATTAGTATCTATAAATTGATTTGTTTTTTTCCAATTCATTTATATTTTACTAGCTTTTGCCAGCGGCTTCGCCCGCATACATAAAATATAGCCTATGTCACTCAGGAGTAAAGCAGCTTTCTATTGTTGCTAAAATTTTTCCAATCGGACCAGTAGTTCCAGAGATTACCCCCTACAAACAAAAAAACAAAAAAACAAAAAAACAAACTTTACCTCTTTATTATATTAGTGTAGATTTAACTTCTTGTGTTTTATTTTGAGAATGTTGGTTGACCTGTGATTGGCCACTGTGTACATACAGAAGCTGTTGGTTTTACCTTAATAAATAAATAAATTTCCGGGCCGGGCAAAAAGTGCTATCGGGTTTCCCTATTAAGAATTACTTTTAAGCGGCCAGGAGTTTGGATGTTAGTGGTGTGACATCCCCGTGCCGCGGAAAGCACGTAATGCCTTTGTTCCTGTGCCCGATCTCTCCCACCGTGTAATAGTTTTTTTTTTTTAATATCTCCCTCGCTCTTCTCGCTTTTAGCGATAAGACCGTCCATTGTAACACCTTAGTAATTTTAACTTCCTAATGTGCCAAATTGTATTTATGGTGCACCTACAATAAAGAGCATATCTATTCGTCTATCTATCTCCTACGTACCTACTTTGCAAATCTCTATTGAGATTGGCCACCGTAAACAAAATTTGGTCGAAAATTTTTACTTAGAAGTATCAAAACTCATCAATCCAACTACTTACTACACAGTACTGTACATACCATTGTTTCAGCCATGGAAACTTTGATTTGATTAAATACCACCTACCTATACAACGAGGCGAAGTGCGTCGCGCGCAAAACATAGCACTTGTTTGTATAACTTTGTCACAATGACAATTGTATACTAAAATAACTTTTGACTTTTGTCTTGAGAAGATGCCTGATCATACACACATAATATTTGGGAACCTTTGCTGTCGCTCTTACAGCTAGCTAGGGAGGAAACTGTTCATAATGTTGACTGCTACCACGAAACCTCAACGCGATCGAAGTTAAAGGGATGGCGCTAAATAGATTTTATAGCTCTATCTCTCTTTCTCGCTCGAATTTTTAACATTTAATTACACCATGGTAAGTCCTTTGTGCATCTTAAGGACCATACTTCGTAGGATAGTGCTCAAAACGGTGAAGGAAAACATCGTGAGGAAACTGGCATATCACAGATCCAAAAAAATCGAAAACTTGTGATATCCACGAACCGCACTGAATCCGCGTTGCTATTATTGGTTAACATCTTAAGATTAAAATGTCGTAAGGAAAACGGCATCTTCTGGAATCAAAACCATCGAAGACAAGTGATATTGTGAATTAAGGCTTAAATTCTTTCCTAGAAAAGAGGCTTACATTTATTTATTTTGCTGTATTAATTTTTGTCGCTGGAGACGGATAGTTCATAAGTGGTAACCTCGTATCGGAAGACGCAGCGTTTGAAGGCCTTCCACTTGGTGAACTGATGACCTGGTGAGGGTTGCGGGAATCTGATGGTTGCGAGATGCATAGGCAGGACAGTTCATTATGACGTCACTTAGATGTGGCATATCTCCGATAGTGGTCGTCTTTCGGCTGAAATGATGATGATGATAACAATTTTAATGCTTTGTTCCCAGGTCTGCTCAGAAAGCAGTGCTAGTGAATCGTCCCTAGAATCCTCAAGCGGTTACGGCAGTCAGGGTGCCTTTGCAGCGGAAGACCACGCTTTGCAGCAACAAGTCCAGCACGCGGATGGTGAGCGATTTTCGACCTTATGTGTGTAGCGTAGAGTCGTATTTAGAGTAGTTATGTGTTGTGAGTTGTGTGATAGTGGACTGCGTTATGGCGACATAATACACAATAAAATGTAGAATAATATTGTAATATTTACGGTAAATCTTTCTTCTGTAGTATTACAAGACAAAATCACTACTGAACCTGTCTGTCTGATTATGATTAACTCAAAAAATATTGAACGGATTGTCATGTGGGTTTTCAGTAATAGACAAATTGATTTATGAGGGAGGTTATGGTGTGATACATACATATTATAGAAGAGAAACGCTGATCGCTAGTAAGTAAATAAATGAAGTTATAATATTAGTGTCAGTTTTTTTTTTTAATATTGAGAGTTTTGATTTTAATTTTTTTATCGAAATGCAGTTTAATTCTAAAACTCCTAAAAGATACGAAATTCGTAAGGCGCCTATAGAAATATCTGTATTTTCATGAAGCGATATTCAATAGAATGCCCCTTTATGAAAATGAACTTATGAAAAAAACTATAAATACTCAAAAGAGAGCATAGAGAAAGAACTACTCAAACTCATCCAGGGTGTTTGAGTAGTTCCTTCTATATACTCTCTCTATATTCGTTTCAAATAATTTGATTATAATTTGACATCTGTCGCCATACACCAGTCCATTTTTAGATACTCTAGTTGTTTTTTTTTCTTGTCAATGTTGTCATTACATTATTATTTAGCAGTGTGCTGTGTGAATTTTGTTTCTTAGATCTTTTGCTGCCTTGCGTAGATTTTACTGATTTATTTTTGGTTATTATCATTTCCCATTTTATAAACGTTAGGTTGGTCGCCCACGAGGACTGTTTACATCAATTTTGTAAAGCGTTTCGTGGCTCAAACTTTATTGACTATGTTGATGCATCACTCCTGACGAACGACTATGTTGATGCATCACTCCTAACGGACGACTATGTTGATGCTACATCAGTTTATCTCGCGACTGCTTTCATGCAGGCACTTCAGTTCTCAACTATGTAGATGCTACATTGCGTCTGTAGCCTAACATCTTTACTGACGCTGTATCGCGTTAGTAGCGACAGAAGAGTGAAAGTATAAGATTTGGGACAGTAACGCTACCATATCGCATTCGAATCGCAATTGTATCGCCACAGAATTGCTGCAAAAAGTTCCATGGGTGATCCCCCTTAAAAACACACGCAACGCAAAGCATTCATAGCACTTTAATTTTTTTTTTCATTTAAATATTTATGTTGTAATCCCGCTTCGCATGCAACCCACTAGTTGAGTCCGAGATCGTAACACTCCGACGTGACAGCGAGGCCTCCGTAGCGGCCGCTCGAGAGAGCTTCTCCATCTCCTTGGGATCGCTGGAGGAGGCCGTAAGGTCGCTGGACGAAGCCAGCGAGACCCCGGCCTTCGCCACCATAGGGAAGAAGCCCGCCGTGCCCAAGCGCAGGCCCGTCTCTATGACCGGTGAGGATATTGTACTAAGGTGCTGGTGGTAGTGATTAGAACATTCGTGGACGGCAGATTTTTCAGAAAGACGGTCTTTAAATTGTTTCAAGGTAAGAGAACAAAGGTTACACGACTATGTTGCAGCAAGTTACACGGTTGTAGCAAAGGTCTGGTCCTAGATCGCAAAGGGTGTGTTCCGTAAAAGTCTGAGACACTCTTTAGTTAAACTCAAAGAAGATTAATTTATTTATTAAGGTACATCAACAATATACATAACATACATTTTAAATTTTTATGGCAGAGACAGAGATCTTGTATGTATATCTCTAGCAGATGTACACAACATTCATTGTATGTGTAAACATAAACGTGAATAATAAAAAGAGAAGATACAAAATATGGATACAAAAATGAAAAATAGAAATCAAGAACTAAGGATACAATATTAACTCTCTAATTTAAATTGAAATTTTAAATCCTACTACTATTATAAAGGCGAAAGTTTGTAAGTATGGATGTATGGATGTTTGTTACTCTTTCACGTAAAAACTACTGAATGAAATTTGGCACAGGCATAGGATACACTCCGGAATAGCACATAGGCTACTTTTTATCCCGGAAACCCCAAACCCACGCGGGCGAAGCCGCGGACAAAAGCTAGCAACCCGCCCCAGCCTTGCATGTTTTAGCTATACCTACATTTTAGTCTAGACGGGACGAACCTGAAGTCCACGCGAACGAAGTCGCGGGCAAAAGCTAGTATTAAATATATTAGTTATTCTAGTGAGATCAGTTTAAAGCTTAACATTATTTTGCGCTTAAACTTAATGTAGGGATCGTGAAAGATGAAGAAGAAGTTATTACATGATTTCATACCTACAAATCATTGTAGCATGTTGCACGAAAGCTGTCAATGATACAGTAACATGTTGGAGGGATACGAAGTAGACACACTATCGGACTACGTCACTTCCCGTATATATGAATTTCGTAACAGTAAAGCTGACTCAACTTGACAAAAAAATTCACCTGATCTAGATAAACAGCGGTAACGAAACCATAGCGCGATCTAACGCCATCTAGAGAGCCAAGGGATACTAACTTGCAAACCATGATTATTTTATGTGATCGCGCTATGATTCCACTCCCTGCTCAGACAGAAAAGTCTACCAATAATGTCTTTTAAGAAAGGTAAGTTCCTAAAAAGTACAAAACTCTAGATTATTGCCCAGAACGTCTAGACTCGAAAAAAGACTCAAAAACAAACCCGGTAAGTTATTTAAACTTTATTTTGCACGAGATTGGTTCAATTGATTGTTTGATTTTGTTTTCATCTTTAATATGTTTTAATATAAATAATTCGTTTTGTATAAGTGCTATTGTCATATTCATTACACGCACGTTTATGCCACTTACCGAAACTTATTTTTTTTTTAATAGTGTATAATACTTCTAAAATTAATAGCAGTTCGTCAGTTTCGCTAAAACTTGACTCAATTTCGATCACTTCAACACATTTTTTTTTATTTGCTATAAATTAATGCTTGACTGCGATCCCACCTGATGGTAAGCAGTGATGCAATAGTTAATGGTGAGGCGCATTAGTTTATTAAAAGCCTATTCACTCTAGCCTTGGCAAGAGAGAGACAAGACACTCAAATTATAATCGGATGGAAAGACCGCAGCAGGCAATTTATTTATTTATTGCAGGTTTGTTCTGCAGGTTTTTTTATTTATTAACGTACTAGCTTTTGCCCGCCCGCGTGGTATTGGGGTTGGGATTGGGGTTTCAGGGATAAAAAGTAGCCTATGTCCTATTCTAGAGTGTATCCTATGCCTGTGCCAAATTTCATCCAGATCCGTCCAGCTGTTTTGGCGTGATTGAGTAACAAACATCCAAACATCCAAACATCCAAACATCGTGACTTTCGCATTTATAATATTAGTAAGATATGAACATGTTTGTTATTTCTCCACAGCGACAGTATGGTCTCGCCGCGGTTCGTCCAGCTCGCTCGGCAAGCCGCCGCCGCCCGTGCGACGTTCCTCGTCTATATCGAGGCCGCAACGACCGCCTTACGTGCAAGTAAGTAACATCATTTTACGAAGATACGGTCTGATCGTCTTCCTCAATTCTTCCGAAAAAACTCCACTGTTGGACATAGAGGGAGGTAATAGTCCACTTCTAGATGTCGCCGCAATGAACGCTCTTGTGCGCCTCGCATCCACCGCATTCCCGGACCCCTCTTTAGGCCATAGGTCCACTTGTAGGAGACCGACCAACGCTACTCGGCTACCGCGACCTGGATGACGATCCGCGTCGTCATGACGTTGCGGTGGCAGAAGTTTCTTCAGCTTAAGTGGGACTGGGCTTGACATGTCTGCCACATGTTGGCCAAGCGGTGGGCCAGTAAAACACAAAGTTGGTGCTCTGAAATAGCACGAAGGGGTCGCGGCAGACCAAGAAGGAGATGGCGGGACGACTTGGATGCCTTCCTTAGGAATTGGCAAGAAGTTGCTCAAGACCGAGAACAATGGAAGGAAAGGAAGGAGGCTTTTGCCCAGCAGTGGGACACTATGAGCTAGAAATAATAATAATAATAATTGACTCAATAGTAAACTTATGTTATTTCCCCCACAGAACCAACAAAGCCCTCAGATGAGTTCGTCGGAGGCGGACAACTTGCCGCCCCCGCCCGCGTTCCTGCTGCAGCCCGACGGCGACGGAGCTGGTGATTATGACTGTATTGACACCTTTATGCACTACTAGTAATTAGTTTAGTATAGACAAGAATCTACTAAATGTCCTAGTAAACGGGCTAGTTTTGTGACAATTTCTTGCTGAAATTCTATAGCCGGCAAATTGTGTGGTGTGGGTTTTTATTCCGTAAAAATCTGACTCTATCTCCCGAAAAATCTAGTGATGAAAGAGAAGTCTTTCTTTATGGTGGGAAAAATCATCTAATGACGAATCCTGCCCTTGGGCGGAGCGGGAAACAGTGTCAGTCTATTACTGACTAAACGATCCACCCCACTCCTTCTTAGCTTTCATACCAGGGAAGAAACCTCAGTCAGAAAAGTCCTTCCTTTCAGAAACTGGACCGGGGCCCCTGTAGGCTATCTAGTGCTCAAGTGAAGTCGGTCTCATAGTTTTCACATGACTCAGATTTTTATGGCGTGCACTGCAAGATGTAAAAGCTTCGAAGCACCAATGCAAATCACGTGCTTGCTAAACGCACATTAGTAGTATAAAAATGTTTACAGATTTTTAAACTAAGGTAGACTACGCGGCAAATAAATTGAACTATTTCCTTACACAATCTGCCGATACGATGAAGCATTTGTTTTCTTTCAATAAAAAATATTTTAAAACTAGACATAAGTAACTATACTCCATCTGTTTAGTTAGTTAACTAACCGTTAAACAATCATGTATTTTTATGTTTAAAAAAAATCATATAAAAACATGCAAAGATTATTTTTAGTTAATTATCTAATACCGGTTTAACTATATAATTAATAGTAAATTTATTTTTTTTGATAAAATACTTTTTTAACATTTAGCAGTACAGTAACAGTAAAAAAATATTGTACAAAGACAATATTTTTTTCTGTGTCTATAATACAGTATTTCCCTCTCCTAGAGAGAGGCGGCCGGTGTCCCTGCAGTGGGATCATTAAAAGGCTAATGATGAAATAATAAATATTTAGTTAAGTACCTACCTAAACAATTGAAGTATTAATCATCTCCCATCTTCTAGCCCACATCAACGTAGCAGAAACAGTAAAACAGCTAACCGAACTAAAACACATGCCCGCATCCCCTGGCATCGTCCGCCGCAGTCTGCAACAACTGTCCAACAACTCCAACAACAGCCCACAACAACAGCAACAACTACAATCTCCAACAACACCGTCACTAAGCACCTTCCAACAAGCCAAGAGTAACTTCTCTTCGTCAACGAGTTTGAATAGTACGGGCAATTTGAATCCCATATATGGGCAAACTGGGCATAGAATTATGGCGTATGTGGAGAATTCTATGTATGTGAGGAAGAATAGTCTCAATAACTCGAATTCTGATTTGATGAATGCTGGTGAGTGAGATTTTAAACTACATTATTATTTGTGTATACAGGGTGTCTTTTGACATCGTCGCACAAACGAATACCATGAATCCAGTATATGATTCTGGACCCCCCTTCCCCCCTAGAGTGGTGGAATTTTTGTCAGTTTTTTATTATTATTATTTTTGAACTTAAATTATATAAAAACGTTATTTTAACTTTTTTTTTGCGAAAAAAAACTTTCAAACCGACTTTGTCTCGATGATTTTTTTATTAACATTTTTTCGTATTTTTTTTTCTAAAAATAACATTTGGGTTAGTTATGAAACAGATTTTATAAAGGTAAAAATTAAAAGAAAAACAACTTTTTCTCACCACTCCAGGGGGGGGGGGGTCCAGAATCAGGTACTGGATCAGTGGTATTCGTTTGTGCGACAATGTCAATGACACCTTGTATAAATTTCATGTACAGTAGTAGAACATAGGCGGACTTAATGCAACAAGGCGTTTGCCTACTGTGAGCTTCCCATTCGATTATAATTTGGGTGTCTAGGGGCTAGAATTAATATGCTCTTAATAAACTGATGCGCCTCACCATCAACGATTGTTACCTATCTTCAAGGTTCGAGGGAATAGGCTCTTAAAAAACTCTTGCGCCTCACCATCAACGACTGCATCACTGCTCACCATTAGGTGGAATCGCAGTCAAGCACTAATTTATGTAAATTAAAAAAAGCCAAACTCGAAGTTAAATATACGGTACGTATGTTCACAGGTATATACGGCGAAGGTCGTGGCTCTCCTCACGGGTCGTCTCCCTCCACTCCGAGCTATGGAGAGAACAACTCATTCTCAAGCTTTGGACCGAGGATGTCGAACGAGTCACATTACGGACAGACTGGTGAGTTTCTACAACAATAAAACAAAACACAACTACAACAAAATAAAACAACAACAACAAAACAAAACACAACAACAACAAAATAAAACAACAACAACAAAACAAAACACAACAACGACGAAATTATACAGAATGACAAATTACGAACGCTGCAAACCAAAGATTAAAAAAAACCCTATACACCGTCCACTGTTGGACATAGACTCCTAGGTGTTGTCACAATGAACGGTCCTGCGCGTTTCGCAAAAAGAAAAACTTAAAACAAAGTAAATAAATTACTGCGACTCAGCCTAGGTCTCCTCTTCAGGCATGGGATTAGATCGTAATCCACCACGTGGGTCCAGCAGTGATTGCTTACACGAAGTAATACACCTGACTGTAACGACCCCGCCTTATAACTTGTAAAGCGGAGTCGTCGTTATCGTTACCACTGGATGGATAGGTAACTAGCAATAATATGTCGTAAACTAAAGAAAAACACTTCTGAAGTTTTTGATTTCTTAGGTTCATAGTACTATGTTCCTGTCAGGAATGTGGGATCATTCGAAAGAGTTACTGTGGACTTAGAACGCAATGGGCATCGTCAAACGAATACAGGAAGGATTCGCTCTGTAAAAGTTTGATCGTACCTCTTAACTCCACCTAGAGCGGCAGGATTTATTTGATGATTACCCATATAAAAAGGACGGTCTGCTTAGCGCCTAGCGTCAAGCGACACGCAAATGCATCAAACGCGCAGTGCAGCCGGATATTAGCAAAAATAATATTTGTGCACGGTTTGCGATTTTTCTGATGTTATTTAATTTATTATGGATCATCATAATATTACGTATTTTAGGGCCCTTTTAATAGAGTCAATTGAATTTTTTTGGAGTAGATTATTTTATTTGGTGCTTAGAGTCTAAAAAAGTATTTTTGGTGACCGTTGTACTAACGACTCGTTCCAGCTTCACGCAATTTTTAAACCGTCGTCGTTGTTTAATATATATTTCAGTAAAGACAAGTATTTGTATTACACATCTAAACTACATTATGAATCACTCTGTTCATAAGTGATAACTATATGAAAAACCATTCAATAAACTTTATACAGACATATACACTCGGAGATTTTGTTGTGTAATCAGTATATTAAGTTCTTGTATTAAAAAAACTCCACATTTTATCCCACAGGCTTCAAAATGCAGCAAGACAAGAAATACGGTCAGAACACGATCTACGCGCAGCCGTCGGAGATCATAGCGGGCTTCAACAGCATGTCGCGCCACGACACGCTCAGCCCGCTCGCGCTGAGGAAGAACATCGCCGCGCGCTCGCATAGTGCTGACAGGCATCATCTCGAACGTGAGGAAATTTTTTTTACCATTTTTTTTTTTGGCGCCCCAGACGTCGCCGGGATTCCATCATGTGACCTTTAGGGATGATTCTCATTAGAACGTGCCGTGCCCGGGGCGGGGCCCGGACGGGGCACGGACGGGGCACGGTTTTAATCTGTTTCATATATTTTGTATGAATCAATTTATATTACACAGTGCATTATCCGTGTCCCGTCCGGGCCCGCTCGACGCACTTCAATACCACGTTTGTTGCACGGTCCCGCCCCGTTCCCTCCACGTCCCATCGTAATCAGAACATTTTTCGTGCTGCGTCCGAAAATAAATTGCGTAGCACGGACGGGCCCCGGCTCGTCCACGCCCCGGCCCGTGCACGGCCCGCTCTAATGAGAATCATCCCTTATTCTTAGGGCACCTACGCATTATGCGGTTAGCCGGAATGCGGTCAGCCGTGCGGCTGACCGCAATTAAAAATTTGTACGAGGATGTAGTTTTCATTCGCACTACGACGCGGCTGCCGCCCGACCGCTCCGGTCGTTCTGAGCGCTGCGGCCCGACCGGCGGCCAGCCGGACGGTCGCCATACACACTACGCGGATATGCTAGTTTGCGGTTGCCCGCCATTGACGGTAAACGTGTTCACCAACATTCGCGCATTTAACTGATACTTTATTACTATGGATTTCGATACCGAAAAATTTATAATCGTGATACAAAATAGGCCAGCAATCTGGAATACTAAATCCGCAGAATATTCCGATAAAAACTTACGTTCAAAAGCCGATCCAACCGCAAACCACTACGGTTTCTAAACGCACTTCCCGGTTGGAGTTGCGGCTATCCGCCACCCGGCTAACCGCAAGCGCAACCGCTTCCTACGGTTAGCCGGACGGCTGACCGCATTCTGGCTAACCGCATAATGCGTAGGTGCCCATAACTCCCAAACGCCGCAATAGTGGAACGTGGTTTTTTTTTTATCAACGATAGACCTAAATGAGAACAATCTTTGAGTGCTACTCACAAGCCGCACTTTTAAGTCATTTAAGGGAAAAAAAATTAAAAAGAATAATCTGAAAAAATAATAATAACTCAATGACCAAAGGTGTTATTTCAAAAATCAAAACTGGGGAATAAGCGCCAAAAGATCCTTCATGGAACTATATTAAAAATATATATTTATCGTAATCAGTTACGCTTACAGAATTTATTTATTGTTGTTTCTAGGTGAAGGTCATGAAATTATATTATTTTTTTTAAAAAAAGTATATGAAATAGACACGTGGGTGTTCTACTTTTCCATTTTAAACACATTCCTTGATTCATTTATGCGGCAAACAGCATAGGGAATTTTTTTGAGTGAAATCAAACACTGTGCGTCCGGACCAAGCCCAGCCGTCGACGGCGCGCACTGTTCCCGCGCGCCTCAAGGAGTTGTCAGCAAACCGTAGGGGCCCTGCAGAAGGGTCGAAACCAACTAGGGCCAAGGGTTCGCGTCTGCAAGGAAGGCTCCGGCCCTGGTATAGATGGCAACATAGGAATGGCGTAGATTGTTTAGTCAGTAAGAGTCAAAAGAACGGGGTGGGTTTTTAGTCAATAAAAATCAGATTACATCGGTGGCGTGACAAATAGCAACTGCAGTAGGCAGTAATGGTGTTGTTACCACTTCCAAAGGAGGACCAAATGGTTGTTATTTAACATACCAAATCAGGTCAACTTGGTTAGTGTTATATGGATGTAAACCAGGCGTCAACACGATCCCAAATCATTTTCTACAATTGTTCCCAACCAAGGGCATTAAAGGTCATGGCTTACAACTGCTGTCTACATGAATTTAACCAAAGAACAATAGGTGTGCGAACGCCGGCGTTCGCTGGGGGCTTAATGAACTAAACTAGCAAGAATACCATGGTTGGGTCGTTGGTTTGCAATCTCTGGTCCACCTTTTATGCTTCTAATGCTACCTTTATTTTAACGGAATAGAAATCAAAGTAGGTATTCAACCAACTTTGATTTCTATTCCGTTAACACAGTAAAAAAGATGTGCAAAGGTTTGTATGTAATTTTAAATAATAAAATTAAATGCACACCTTTACATACCTTTTAATAAATTTTGTATAGCCTGTACTATACGCGGTATATAAGTTGAACCAAAATGGCGGACGACTGTCTATGCGTAATAACAGAGCTTTTGGTTTCAATCGATGCGTGATACAGCGGGTGAGCAACGCCGGTCATTTTGGTCCAAGTTATTAGCCGCTTCGTATTCCAAGTTCGTGGTGTAGACGTGTAATCATAGCAACGACGGCCATTTTGGACCAAGTTATTAGTCGCTTGTTCAGCGCGACAGTTGGTGTAGACGTGCTTGTGTTCCAGAAGGCGGGCTCATCGCGCACCTGAGCGCGAAGCTGGCGCCGCAGCTGTCGCCGCGCACCGCGCGACGCGCCATCTCCACCATCACGCCCGCCGACCCGCCCAACAAAGGAAAAGGTACCCCATACTATCATACACATATCTTTATCATCAGTTCAGCTTAAAGAGAGAGACTCGTCGCTCTCAGTTTGTCTACAGTGTTTTAGTTGTTTGTATGGTGACTTCACGCAGGTGTACACCTAACGTATAATAATAATTTAATAAGTTATTATTTCAATAATAAAATAATAATTATTTATTCTTTCAATAGTAGCTTGTACAGTATACAGAAGAGTCTTAAACACAAAGTACTAACTAGCTACGGGTCATTCACTCGCTTAGCTGACGATAGAAGTTAATTTAGTAATTCAAATCGACAAATCGATAGTATTTCATGTACCAGATCGATTATACACGGGATTAAAACGATCAAAATTTAGCCGTGTATTGTTTTCCACGTAGGAACGATCCCAGTGCAGCCGGCGTTCCTGGACAAGCTGTCGGCCACCATCCAGCAACAGCGGCGACAGCTCGAGACCTCGCGCGCCAAGAGCGTGCGCGACATGATCAACCAACACGCACAGGTAACAATTACATCTATATATTTATTTATTTAACACTTCATGCACAAATTTACAGAGGCGGACGTAATGCCTTAGGCATTTTCTACCATTCAACCTTAGGGTGATGGAGAGACAAACAGTGGTAGGTGCAATAAAAGAGCACGGAAAAGTGAATATAAAGAAATACTAATAAACCATAACTATAATTTAATTGTTAAATATATATATATATATATATTTAACAAATAAATAAACTATATAATATATATAATCGCACACTAACTTCTACCAGTGAGAGCAGTAGTGAGTGGTAACGGCCGACTTACGAGTTGTAGATCGTGGTTCAAGGCCAGCCAGGCGCATTACTTTGTGTAATTTATTTCATCACCACTACTCTCAAAACGGTGAAGGAAAACATCGTGAGGAAACCGGCATGTCCTAGAACCAAAAATTCGAAGACGTGTGACGTCCATCAATCCGCACTGGGCCCGCGTGGTGGATTATGGCTCATTCCCTCTCCTAAAGAAGAGGTCTGAGTCTCAGCAGTGGGAACATTAAAAACAAGAAAGAAGAAGAAGAAGAAGAAGATAAGATAAGAATAAAAAGAAAGAAGAAGTATAAGATTGGTGAACACTTATATGGGCTTGTACCTGAAATAAATATATTGAATTAAATTAAAAAAGCTGATGATGAAGAAAGTGCCTGCTATGGTACATTTTGATACAGATGGCCGAAGTTCTTAAGTCTTCAACTTACCTAAACTACTAGCACATCAGCTTACAATGACTTGACTCATAAAATAACTAGAGCACAATATACTGCGTCACAGTTGTTGTTTTACCCATGGAACATTGTAGGTGTGTTGTTGGCAATGTGAGTGCACGGTGAACTGGCACATTCTTCTAACTAAGTAGGTTGTGCTACTTCAGACTATTTAATATGTTCTTTCTGCCAGCGGCTTCGCCCGCGTGAAAATAGGGTTCTCCATACGACCTTTAGTCCCCCATTACATCCGTTTAGGAGCTGAATTTTGAAAAACTCTTAGAGTTCACCTACGTCATAAAAGGAAGCCTTGTGCAAAATTTCACGGATCTAGGCCCAGTAGTTTTGGCTGTGCGTTGGTATGTCAGTCAGTTTCTCATTTTATATAAATATAATTATATGTTATGACCAGATCATAGAAATTGATCATTTCTTGATATTCCAACTAAAATTGGCCACATAGTTTAAACGCCGCTAATATTTGATATTATATATCATTGATTTTTCTACACTCAACGTTGGGCGGTTTTATTATCATCCAAGTTTTTTTGGTCCTTCGAGCCGGATCATATTCGGCAACGGTATAAACAAAAATCAAATGAAACCTGTTCAAAACACAATGTCTGTTCTGACCGGTATACTTTTCCCGAACCCCTTGAACCTGTCTTTGCGGAGGGCGCTTAAAGACAGACGACACCACTGACACTGACTTCGAAAGCGTTGCAAGACGTCCATTGCCTTTCAATATTTCGTTTCTTTAGCTATCCTTAGTGTTCAATTTGTTTAGTCCTAAATGATCTATTGTATGTTTGCAGCCCGATCCTCGAATCTGCCACACGTCTCTAATGGAGCAGATCAAACGCGGCGCAACGCTACGCCGCAACAAACACTGCAACGACAGATCTGCGCCTAAAATACGCTAGGTAATGTATTTTGTGATGGCTTACTTGCAACATTACACTGCGGCAAAAATTAGACAACATCAACAACAACAACAACGAATTTTTTTTTTTGAGTGAATGACATGGCTGTTTTAATTATTGAGCCCAGAAAACTGGCAGCATTGTACGTTGTATAGCAATGATGATTCGGTTAGGAGGCTGGTCACGCGAAGAGTTAAAAAGCTGTTTCCTTATATCCCGAACAAATCGATAAGGGCTCAAAATTAACTTTTGATGGGGTTATTATTATAGTTTATGTTGCAATTCTACATAACATGACCGTTCAGAGAATGCAGGCATATTATTATTTACGTATTTCTATTGTAAACACATGCGTTCTGCAAATATGAACCACGTAAACATCAACAATACAAAATTAACTCTAACTTCCCATTTTCCTTAACACTATTTTCATTCGACTCGGTATTCCCATATTAATGGGTTAAAGATTTTCTATGTTTATTTTTAATGACGTCGGTAAGGTATAAATCATCTCTTCTTATCATTTGTGATGTGCAATTGGCCGGGCCTCCCCATACTACAGATGTGTCATATTTATTTATACAGGGTTATTGGTAAAACACTAACAACTTTTACTATGGGAATAAACCTGAAATCGCGAAATTAAAATCAGCTGCTCCCTAGATTTTGACGAGAAACAAACGTAAATGTAGGAAATAGCTACTTTATTTTCTCAATTGCAATCGGGAAAAAAATCAGCAAGTTCAGTACATTTATGTTCAACAACTGGGGCCCAAGTCTGCTATTTTCAAAATATTGTCATTCTAACATGATTCCATTGTCATTTCGCTAAAAGTTCGTAATCTGTTAATTCATAATGGCTGATCACCAGCCGGTCAGTGGTCTGGAAATAGAACTTTAGGGTCCCTAAAGTTTGCTGACAACTAGTCACCCTTTATAATAGCCCAAAATCAACCATCGGGCAGTTTACTAGGCCAGACACAACACACGTCTTTCTTTTCAACGGAGTTTTGTTGAAGTCCCTTAACACTAAGTGTGGTTTGGTATACGTCACGTTTTCGATTTTCCCGTTCTTGGATCTTGCGGTTTCCTTAAAATGTTTTCCTTCTTCGTTTTGAGAGCAACGGTAATGACTAATATACCTAAATTAGCAAATCTTTTTTTTTTTGTATGGTGGGAAAAATCATCTAATGACGAATCCCGCCTTTGGGCAAGGCGGGAAACAGTGTCAGACTCTTACTGACTAAACGACCTACCCTTCCTTCCTTCCTGCTTTAGTTCCAGGGCCTCCGTGTTTCGCTTTCGCATCAACCTTTATGGTGCATCCACACATGCCCGGCGGCATGACTGGCGCCAACCCAACGGCCAGGCCGCTGGCCATGCCGCCGGCACATGCATATTTTCTTCGCTAGATTTCAAAGGCGGTCTGAAAGCCGGTAGAAAACCCGGTGGCATATGTGGATGCACCATTAGGTTTCATAGCAACGCATTTTCATCATCATCCTACCCTTATCCCATATTCGGTCGCCTCCTTCTGCGAGGCAGTAATACTAGTGAAGGAGGAGGCCGTCCGCATTAGGCAAAGGCAACGACGCACTCGCCGTAGCCATCGCCGCTGCGATCCCGCCGATATCCGGCCACCGTAGACGCTGGCTTGTGGACGGTGAGTGTAGCGTAGGGTAGCTCGCCGTCCAGTCGTCTGGTAACAGTCCAGACCGAGTCCAAATCGTCGACGGCGCGCACTGTTCCCGCGCGCCTCAAGGAGTTGTCAGCAAACTGTAGGGGCCCTTTAGGGTCGAAGCCTCCTGGAGCCGAGGGTTGGTGTGAAAGAGTTATACCGGGGCTCTGGGAATAAGGCAAGGGAGGAACGGGGTAGGCTGTTTACTCAGTAAGGGTCTGACACTGTTTTCCATTCCGCCCACGAGCGGGATTCGTCATTGGATGATTATTACCTACCATAAAAAAACCCTTATCCCATATTACTTGGGATCAACGCAACATGTTTTCTTCTTCCACTCTGTCCTGCCACCGTCACACTATCACTAACTCCCTTTTCTTTCATATCACTCCTCACACAATCCATCCATCTCTTCTTCGGTCTCTCTCTTCGTCTCCATCTATCTACGTGTAAACTAAGAACAGATTGCAACGCATTTTATGAAATCATTTTTATTGTTTGCATGACTGCGTCACGTCGTGATCATAGTACGGGTTGCTCTTTGAACTTTAAGTCTTAGGACACATCGGTTTTCCCCGATTCTTTTTCAGTGGTTCTGACTAAAAACTAAATTAAAAATGTATATTTTTCTGATCCATACATTGTTAGTGTGTTAGTAACATAAAGTTGCCTTGTCAGTCCGTCCGCGGTTAATCTAGGGGACCGTTAGCACTAGAAAGCTGAAATTTGGTAGCAATAAGTATATGAATCACGCCGACAATGTTTTATTAGGGTCAGACGTAAGGGGTGAAATAATTTTTTGATAATGTTGATATTTTCGGGTAGAATGGAAGAAAAAAACATATTGCGCCGACACGAAATAAAACGGGAAAAGGGCAGGAAGATGATGATGATGAATATTTTCGGAAATAATCGCCCGCTCTAACTTTTGAACCATGAGTTTAAAAAATATGAAAGAAATATCAATAGTAGAACTTTGTAAAAACTTTCTAGGAAAATTATCTTGAACTTGCTGGGATGAACAGTTTTCAGAAAAATCGTACAAAATAATTTCTGAACTAAGTTTGTAATTTAACCGTATATGCAAGTATTTTTTTTTTAATTAGTTAATATTTTTTATCCTGAACGTATCTCCTTTCAAATAAATAAGTAAATAAATATATATATATAATATAAGAATCGGTTCACGCAATCCAAAATTACCACCGGATACAACACCATCTTTCGGAAAATTGGGTTACCTACTTATTTATATGTAGGCCACTTCGCGCTGTTAAGTAGTAGTTTAAAGGTGAGGGCGACGCGACGACGCCATACAGATCCGAGGTTACCGTCGCGTCGAGCGGGACGGCTCTGTGTGGCGTCGTCCGTACTATCTAGTACATTACAACTGCTCAGCGTCGTGTCGCCGCCCGGTCCCGCCGCGCCGCGCCCGCTGTTGCAGACACCTTTAGTGTTCTGTTACATTGTGAGAATT
This sequence comes from Mythimna loreyi, assembly GCA_029852875.1. Lineage (NCBI taxonomy): Eukaryota > Metazoa > Arthropoda > Insecta > Lepidoptera > Noctuidae > Mythimna > Mythimna loreyi. Next base: position 14,405,224 of record CM056801.1, on the reverse strand, counting down.
TTCTGGCGGACGGAAAACTACGGTACCCTACAATAAGCGTGGACCGACACGCTCTTGGACGGTTTTTTTATGTTTATGAAGATAAGTGTTATTTACAAATAACACTAATCTTCTTATAAATAATTGATTCAACCCCGTGTCTCTGGATGGGGCAACTCGGCCTGTTAGCAATCATTTTCAGTATACTGTTTGTTTTAAGGTATATGACGATTGTAAATCTTTTCCTTCCTGTATACCTGTGCGGTTACCAGGCTACTGATCGATAACGCACTATTGTCATAGCTAAATTTACATATGACTATATTTACGTGTTGTACATGATACAACACGGAAAAAATATATATACGGCCTACTTAGAACAGTAATTCACACGCAATGACATCAGATTCAAATCGTCATCAACAAAATTGCAAATGGCTGACATCAACACGCCTATATGGCAAACTAGCTTTTGCCCACGGCTTCGCCCGCGTGGTATTGGGTTTGTCTAATAAGAAGTTGTATATCCCATGGGAACCTTATGTTTTCCGAGATAAAAAGTAACTTATGTGCTATTTTGGAGTATACTTTATCCAAATTTCATATAGATTCATCAGGCCGTTTTGGCGTGATTGAGTAACGAAACCAAAATAAGAAGTTGTATATCCCACAGGAACCTTATGTTTTTCCGGCATAATAATAGCCTATGTCCTATTCCGGAGTGTATCCTATGCCTGAGCCAAATTTCATCCAGATCCGTCCAGCCGTTTTGACGTGATTAACAAAAATCCAAACATCGTAACTTTCGCATTTATAATACTAATTAAGATTATAATGTCACGCATATGTATACGCCCACATTAGTAGAATATAATATAATTAACTTAATTGTACACCAAATACTAACAATTTCAAAGAAACTACATTTTTTTAATGATAGGTAAAAATCATGCAATGACGAATCCCGTCCTTGGGCGGAGCGGGAGACAGCGTGAGACTCTTACTGACTAAAAAACCTACCCCGTTTCTACGTCGCCATATATACCAGGGCTAGAGCCTTCCTGTCAAACACGAACCCTTGGCCCCAGTTTTCTTCGACCCTTCTGCAGGCTCCCTACGGTTTGCTGACAACTCCTTGAGGCGCGCGGGAAAAGTGCGCCCGTCGACGACTAGAGTTGGTCTGGACGATTACCAGACTACCACAAAAACTCCATTTATGGTTTTTTTTTTTATTGGGATAAATAATCTAATTACATCTCCCGCCCTTTTGCGGAGCAGGAGATAGTATCAGATTTTTACTAACTAAAAAATCGACCCCATTCCTAGTTTCTGAGATTTCGTGAATCTTGAGCCCCTTGTGCTTCTATTATGTATCTAATAACGGTACTCGAAAGGTTAGTGAGTGGAATTTAGAATTTATATAATTATATAGATTTACCAATTAGACAACATATGTCTTCGATAAAAAGTATCCTATCTGCTAGTCGCCCCGGATTAAGCCTTTCGCTTCGTCGTTCATACCACGTACATCGAAGGAAGAACAATTTGCTTGCTACGGTCTTCCCATCAAATAATTATTTGGGTGTCTTCAAGGCTAGAATGAATAAGTTTTTAATAAACTAGTGCGCCTTACCATTAACGAATGCATCACTGCTTACTATCAGGCGGGATCACAGTCAAGTATTAGTTTATATCAAACTAGCTTTTGGCCGCGGCTTCGCCCCCATCATCATCATCATCAGCCTTTCAATGTTCCCACTGCTGGGACACAGGCCTCCTCTCTAGGAGAGGGAATAGGCCATAATCCACCACGCGGGCCCAGTGCGGATTGGTGGATGTCACATGTCTTCGAATTTTTGGTTCTAGGACATGCCGGTTTCCTCACGATGTTTTCCTTCACCGTTTTGCCCCCGGCAACAGCAAAATGTGATAAATGAAGAACCGCTCGAGCGATATCGTGCAAACACATAAACCATCTACTAAATAGTCCGAACAAAGCCTAACATTTGGTTTGGATAGTTGAGCCCGTTCTTGAGTGTTATAAAATAACAACGAAAAGTGGCATTGATTTTTATATATTATGAAGATAAAAACCCGAATTTACCCTATACCAATTTCTATCCAGATCCATTCAGCTGTTTGAATACAAATTAATAACAAACATACACACACACTAACAATATTTCACATTTACTACACAGATAATTTAATATATGATAGATAATAACCCAATAACATTGTAGTACCTACCAACCTATGACGTGACGATTTCAAGCGCATCGTTAGCCAATGAGAGCACGTTATGATGTGTCGTAGTTGTCAATAAAGGCGTTTGATTGTTGTATTTAGTGTCACGTTATAGTAGGTGATCGGTTTTTGTCTGTTTTCCAATTAGCTTGTCCTATTTAATGACGTATTAATTTATTACCATTGATCGTATGAGGTAATATTATCAACTAGCTGGTACCCGCGACTTCGTCTGCGTCCTTTTTTTCGCAATGAAAGGTAGCCTATGTCCTTTCTCAGGGTCTAAAAATTGTCAGTGTCAAATTTCATCAAAATCGTTGGAGAGGTTTAAGCGGGAGAGCTTAACAGACAGACAGACAGAGTTACTTTCGCATTTATAATATTAGTATGGATGTAAGTTTGTTTCATCTTTTGTGACCGATACATCTTCATCATCATCAGCCTTTTTAATGTTCCCACTGCTGGGACACAGGTCTCCTCTAGGAGAGGGAATGGTGCCCAGTCCGGTTTCTGAAAGGAAGGTCCGACCCTGGTATGAAGGCTAAGAAGGAATGGGATGAGTCGTTTAGTCAGTAAGAGTCGGACACTGTTTCCCACTTCATCCAATGAGGGGGTCGGTCATTAGAAGGTTTTTTCCACCATAAAAAAAACAGGAGATAGACATACTCTTTATTGTAGGTAAACCATAAACACAAGTTGGTACATTAGGAACTTAAAATTACTAAGGTGTTACAATAGGTGGTCTTATCGCTAAAAGCTATTTTTTTGTGATTTTTCAGGAGTTCAATCATTGGGATTTTTGTTGTTGCAAATTATTTTAAATCAATCATTACGTCACGAGCCACCATTGCACGCATGCCTTCAGTTCGCTAACTCTTCTCTAGTTATTCCCATCTCTAGCTCCGTACGTGAAATCCCACAGAAAGGGGTCGCGTACTATTCATGCATTACAGCCGAGTCACACTAGAATGGCAGCGGCCGGCAGCGACGCAGCGAGTAATTTCAGTGTGAAATAATTTCAATACAATTTTAAACTTTATCTCTTGGTCTTAAACCACCATTATCGCGTGAATATCTTGTCAGTGATTATGCCAGCGGCTGCAGATCCAATGACAAATCCCGCCCTTAGGTGGAGCGGGAAACAGTGTCAGATTCTTACTGACTAAACAACCTACCCCATTCCTACGTTGCCATATATACTAGAGCCAGAGCCTTCCTTTCAAACGCAAACCCTTGGCCCTAGTTGGCTTCGACCCTTCTGCAAGGTCCCTACGGTTTGCTGCCTCACGACCTTTTTAAGCTATTCATACGATACTGGTAATTTAAGTACAAAGCAAAAGTTTTAAATTATTTCACGCTGAAATTGCTCGCCGCGTCACTGTCGGCCGCTGACATTTCGGTGTGTCACAGCCCTGAGGCAGATTTGTCATTGTTTACTAAATAAAACTTAGGCCTTATGAATTACTGGTCAATTACCTAACTGAAAACTGCTTACATCACACTCCTGACGTTTATGTTCGATACTAACTCGGAATTTGTTAATCCCCGTGTATTTGGGTGTCACTAACATGTTCTCATGAATTTTAGTACCTGCGGTTTTATTTCTTACTAGCTGCTACCCGTGACTTCGTCTGCGTCCTTTTAATTTGAATTTGTTCCCATACAAACTTTCAACCCCTATTTCAACCTCTTCATCCCTTTTTTTCGCAATAAAAGGTAGCCTATATCTTTTCTCAGGCTCTAAAGATGGTCTGTGCCAAATTTCATCAAAATCGTTTGAGAGGTTTAAGCGGGAAAGCGTAATAGACAGACAGACAGAGTTACTTTCGCATTAATAATATTAGTATGGATACTAACTTGGAATTTGTCAATCCCCGTGTATTTGGGTGTCACTAACATCTTTTCGTGAATTTTAGTACCTGTGGTTTTATTTATTATGATTTATATTTGTGACGCACTAAAATATGGCTTTGGATAGGTACCCTCGTATGTGGTTACATGTATGAATACATACACCCATGGACGTGGTTAGAAGCATGCATGAATAACAGGCATAAAAAATATACCTGTATAATATATGGTAACATTTATTTTAAACCAGTGATCTGCAATAAGTTTGCACGTATGCAAATCGTGTGTAAAAATAAGTTGTAACATCACATACGATGATTTACGTCACTATATTTTTTTTATGGTAGGTATAAATCATCCAATGACGAATCCCGCTCTTAGGTGGAGCGGGAAACAGTGTCAGACTTTTACTGACTAAACAACCTACCCCGTTCTTACATTGCCATAAATACCAGGGCCAGAGCCTTCCTTTCAGACACAAACCCTTGGCCCTGATTGGCTTCGACCCTTCTGCAGGGTCCCTAAGTCACTATATTTACAACTAGCTTTTGTCCGCGGCTTCGCCCGCGTACATAAAATATAGCCTATGTCAAAGGAGTAAAGCAGCTTTCTATTGTTGCTAATTTTTTTCCAATCGGACCAGTAGTTCCGGAGATTACCTCCTACAAACAAAAAAATAAAAAAACAAAAAAACAAACTTTACCTCTTTATTATATTAGTGTAGATTTTGAAGTTGTCATTGTTGTCAAGTATCAGATACAACATTTTACGTCACTAATTGTTTGTAATGAGTACGTTGAGAGCAGTGGTGGCCGAGTGAGAGTAGTGGTGGCCGAGTGAGAGCAGTGGTGGCCGAGTGGTAAAGGCCCTGACTTACGAGTTGCAGTTCGTGGGTTCAAACCCAGCCAGGCTAATTAATTTGTGTAATTTATTTAATCACCACTGCTCTCAAAACGGCGAAGGAAAATATCGTGAGGAAACCGGCGTGTCCTAGACCCAAAAATTCGAAGACATGTGACATCCACCGATTCGCCCTGGGCCCGCGCGGTGGATTATGGCCCATTCCCTCTCCTAAAGAGGAGGCATGTGTCCCAGCAGTGGGAACTTAAATAAGGCTGATGATGAACGTTGTATGTATTTTTCAAGGGGTGGTTTTATGAATACCATCGGAGTCAGAGTCACCCTAGACAGCAATTTTCAATGAATCTGAGAACTTTAAAATGGCTAATTTATCAGATGGTGACGTATATAAGGTGCTTTTAAAATATATGCCACGCTCTCCAGGGCGTGTAGCACTATGTTTATAGATTACAATAGTAAAGATAAAATGTAGATAATTTGTGTTTTTTTTTCTCATACAAAAATTATTCACGTATAAATTTTAATTCTTTTTTTGCATAAAACCATCCTGTACACTTTATGAGCTGTTGCCGCTCCGCGCCGCAAAACACCGGCGCCATTCATTCTACTACATTCATTCATATCAGACGAATGCCGCCTGCGCGCTGGCCACTATGTCGTCACTGCGCAGCCCCCCCCTCCCCCGCGCGCACTTCCCCGTTCGCCGCACGCGCTGGCCGACCACCCGCTTGCCAGTCGCCCCCCGACCGCCACGGGAATTATTATCGCGCGCGTTTTTATTAAAAACATTTAGGCAACTGAAAAGTAAAACGGACACATTGAACAAAGTGAAAAGCCATGTACGTAAGCGTGTCTACATTTGTGTGAGGTGGACTTGTGCAACAGTTTTGTGGATAAGTCGGTAGGGAGTGTGTAAATACAGTGCAATTGGTGTAGGTAAATAACTTTTAAATACGCCAAGTTCCTGTAATTTATCGTTATTTGATATTACACTTTTGAATCCTAAGCGAACGCTGGCGTTTTGTTCTTTAATTGTGTGTGTAATTACAAAAGTCGAAAGGTTAGTCTAAGTACCTATCGTTTACACTAACTTGAAATGGACTGTTTTGAAGTTTATCATGGTAACTGGTAACTACTGGTAAGTAATTGCACTTTAAAACACTTGTTTGCCTACGTATTATTGCGTACCTAGTGAATTAGGTAGGGGCAAGCTAATCAGCTGATTTTAGTTTTCATTCGTAGAACGAATGGAAAGAGATAGCTAATGCAGCTGTTTCATTGACGAAGAGAAACATCGCGCGTAATTTGTGAACCACGTTGTGCAGAAAAGAGTCAATATTTATTTAACTACTTTATTTTCTCAAACTGGATTAACTGTTCCGGGGTACGAAAGCTCTTCACTATTGTAATCTATAAACCCAATACTATCACCCATTAAAGGGGTGGCATATATTTTAAAAGCACCTTATATGTAACTCCTGACCATGAAACTACAGATCTCACTAAACTTGAAACCGCTACTGCTGTTCACTTACCTTCGTTACTTAAGTAAAGTAACTAATTACTTGAGTAATTATGTAACTACTTAAGTAATGTCTGTGGATGAAATGTAAGGCAGGAGTGCGGTTTTAGTCAGTAGGAGTCTGGCACTGCCCAGATTGGCTCGTTTGTGAGGCAGCCTAGTGTGTCCATGAAGGATATCCCATTCCTGCCGAAAAGAAAAAAAAAACAAACTACTTAAATAAAGTAGAGACCCTGCAGAAGGGTCGAAGCCAACTGTGGCCAATTCGTGTCTGAAAGGAAGGCTCTAGTCCTGGTATATATGACGACGTAGGAACGGGGTAGGTTGTTTAGTCAAGTAAGAGTCTGACAGTTTCCCGCTCCGCTCAAGGGCGGGATTCGTCATTGGAAGATTTTTACTTATCATAAAAAAAAACTACTTAAGTAAGGATTTGTATTCTATAGTTAAGAAATTTTCTAGTCTCTAAAAATTAAAAAAAAAAGTTCTTTGGCATTATTTTTTTTTTTAAATATATTTTTATGTAATTATACTATGGACTATGTTTGAATTAAATTGAATTATAGTAGAATTGACTCATCCTTAACTTCATATTACGTGACTTTTTGAAGTTCAAAATGATTCAGAAACCAAACCTCAAGGAAGTTGATAAGTTCCGAGCTGAGTAGTCATTGGAATCGTGGAACTTAAAAACCGCAGACATTAGGTACTTTATTCATCACTAGCTTTTGTCTGCGGCTTCGCCCGCGTACATAAAATATAGCCTATGTCACTCAGTTTTAAAGCAGCTTTCTATTGTTGCTAAAATTTTTCCAATCGGACCAGTAGTTCCAGAAATTACCCCCTACAAACAAAAAAACAAAAAAAAAAACAAACTTCTTTATTATATTAGTGTAGATCATCACTGCCGTGCAGACACTAAAACGCAGTAAAATAGCGTATTTTACAATACTCTTACTGCGTTTTAGTATCTGCAAGGCAGATCATTTTAGCGGAAAGACGTCGACTGCTGGACATAGGTCTCCCCCAAGCGTCGCCACAACGACCGGTCCTGTGGGTCTAGCACCCATCCGATTCCAGCAACCCTGATCAGATCATCGGTCCACCTTGTGGGAGGCCTTTCAACGCTACGTCTTCCGGTACGCGGTCGCCACTCCAGAATTTTTCAGCCCCAACAGCCACCTATTCTGCGTGTGATGTGCCCAGCCCGTTACTACTTAAGTTTGGCGATTCTTCGGGCTATGTCGGCAACCTTAACCTTAACCTGCAGGTATCTTCATTGCTGATTTGCTCTGTCCATTGCCCTTTGGATGACTTTGAGTTTTCTTTTGAGGCCTATTGTAAGCGACCATGTTTCGGAGCCATTATGTCATCACTGGCAAAACGCACTGGTAGACTTTCGTCCTACGGTGGTTAATAATATGACTAGCTTCTGCCAGCGGCTTCGCCCGCGTGAAAGTAGGTTTTTCCATACAAACTTTGGACCCCTCTTTCATAATTATGTTTTCGTCAAGTTTTCATTATTTTTAAGATATATTCTGCTATTCGGGCCGGGGACAAATCCAACGAACCAAAAACCATGGAAATTGGTCTAGCCAATCTCGAGTTATAAGTGTTCAAACTCGTCTTTGTTTTATATATATGTTACGGGTAAAGCTAGAAGATGGAGTAAACCTAGGTTTACCCGGGTAAACTTAGTATTATCCAAGCTTCTTGGGTAAAGTCCGAATAAAAAGTAAAATCAATTTTAATTCGGGGTTTACCCATGCTCACCTAGGTCTACCCAACTCTGGCTGGGTAATGTTAGGTGTTGCGTTATTTTCGCACCCGTGGCGTAATTCTGGGGGGCCCGCGTTATCTGCCGACGCGGCCACGCACGTCGCTTACTTACTGACATAATGGCGACCGAGCAAAGTGCAAATATATCTCCAGAAGAAAGCTTACGAGAGCTTGCAAATGCAAAACTTGCAAATGCAAAATTGACTAAAGAACCTATCCCATTCCTATGTTGCCATATATACCAAGGCCAGAGCCTTCCTTTCAGATGCGATCCCTTAGACCCAGTTGGCTTCGACCATCTGCAGGGTCCCTACGGTTTGCTGGCAACTCCTTGAGGGGTGCGGGAACAGTGCGCGCCGTCGACGACTGAGCTTGGTCCGGACGGTTACCAGACGATTGGACGGCGAGCTACCCATTGCTCCCCATCCACAAGCCCGTGCCTTCGGTGGCCAGAAATCGGGATCGGAATCTCGGCAGCGTCTCGGGCGTGAACGCCCAGTCGGCTTCCTTCTTTGCTAGCATTACTGCTTCGCAGAAGGAGCCGTCCGCCTGCCACTCGTGCTCGCTCCAGACCATGACCTCGACCAAGGCCCGGCGCGGGAGATGGCCGCCGCCGATCGCCCCCACGAGGACAATTATTGAGAAAATTTTGCAATTCAAAATGTCACATCAGTTTATCTTGTTGAAATAATGGCTGGGTAATATTTTAAATTAATTTGTCTAATTAATTAGTGAAATGAAAATCTGAGTGCAATTTAAACATTTATTATTTAAAAAACATACTAAGGCAAACGTAATATTGCAAGCTATTGAGTAATAAGCAGATAACGCGGGCCCCCCAGAATTACGCCACGGGTGCGAAAATAACGCAACACCTAACATTACCCAGCCAGAGTTGGGTAGACCTAGGTGAGCATGGGTAAACCCCGAATTAAAATTTATTTTACTTATTATTCGGACTTTACCCAAGAGGCTTGGGTAATACTAAGTTTACCCGGGTAAACCTAGGTTTACTCCATCTTCTAGCTTTACCCGTAACATATATATAGATTAAATTCCTAAATGTCTTAAATATTGTTGGAATAATTGAACGTAACCAATTCCTGTCAGTTATATCAGAATTTCCTGAAATTGTGTATAGTAAATATTTCAACGTAGCTAATAAGTACAATATGTTTTTATGACATAATACTTATATCATTTTAACTAGAAATACATAATATAGTTTAATAAATAAACGCACGTTCTTCTGAAATTGATTTATTGTAGGTATTGTTATTTAATACTTCTACAGAAACATCATTAAAATACATTTCATTTACACATATCATATGATTGTAAACCTTATGGCATTTATACAAAGTTGAGTTTTGCTTGTATTAAATGGAATAGGGCTTTCCCAAAGAAAAACTCACTCCAAAATCAACTTTATTCTTTATTTTGTAGAGTTGATATTTAAATGGCAAAAATACAGCACCATTATAGTATTCTCAATGGACAAAAAATACTAAAACTACAAAAATCAACTTAATATTTTGTTCGTTAAAGTTCACATTTGCATAACAAATACATATTATGGTTATAATAAACTGAAACTACAAACAAATATAAACTTTATTCTGCAATGTTTAGAGTAGACATTTGCCTTACTCTAATTTCTTTGCTTTCGAAGTTTAGTAGTTTTATCAAAGACATACGTAACAGAGACGTAAAAAATACCTAACGATGTCATATTTTCCTGTGTTTACGTAGAATAGTCATGAAATTATCGAGTTCTGTGGTTTCTAATTATAAGGAAGGTCGTAGGGTAAAATGCTAAAGCAAAATGATACAAAAGTTTGAAGACATGTGACGTCTACCGAGTTTCCGCGCGCCTCAAGGAGTTGTCAGCAAACCGTAGGGATCCTGCAGGAGGGTCGAAGCCAACTGCGGCCAAGGGTTCGCGTCTGAAAGGTAGGCTCTGGCCTTGGTATAAAGGCAATGTAGGAACGGGGTGCGTTGTTTAGTCAGTAAGAGTCTGACATTATTTCCCGCTCCACCCATGGGCGGCATTTATGATTGGAGGATTTTTACACCGAATTTAGTATACCTACACATAAATTATTTACTGTAATATATATAAACTAATTATTTATGTAAATACAAGTTACTATTTATGTAAGAATCTTGTGTTCTTGAACCAAAAATTCGAAGACATGTGACATCTATTGTAGTCTTGATAACTATCAACTTTTACTATGGGATCAAACCTGAAAACACCAAAAAAAAAAATAGCAAGTGCAATACATTTTCATCAGTTACGCGAGCACAAATGTACTGACAAGTAGATTTTTCGATGTCAGGTATAGTTTCATAGTAAAAGTGGTTTGTTATCATTACTACAATTATGTTATTAAGCCTCGATCACTAATTACCAGCCACCCTATATAATATAGATGATGACTTCGAAAGTTTTCTCGTATTATGCTGATTTCATAATATCTTAACTGTCATACATAATTGCACAATCTATCGTTATAGAAGTGAGAGTACATGCCAGTATTGTGGTAAAATATCTAGAATAATGACTGTATTGTTGCGTCGTAATTTTAGGTGGATAGGTAAATTACTGTTTAAGGAATTGAGTAAATATTGCAACATTTTTTTATTGTGCGGTTAGGATATCATGGTTTTACTACAATCAGAACTTCAAGAATTACACATTCGCGCAGGAACAGAGCACGCCGTTGACGAGTTGGGCTTAGTCCGGACGATTACCGGATGGGCAGACAGCGAGCTACCCATTGCTCGACGTCCGCAAGCCCTTGCCTACTTCGTTCAAATAGTGCGGTTGTTTAAAAGAAAAAGTGGAATATACCATGAAAACAGTTTTACGGGTGCAAATCCAAGGGTAACAGCTAGTTTAATATTACTTTTTATTAACAAAAATCAATTTTGTTCACAGGAATGAATAAGAAATTAGAACAAAGCTGGAACATTCGACGGCAAATCATTTGATGGGACATTGCGATGCTAGTGAGTTCTACCGCCAAGCTTTCGAAATATCGAAGAATATTATACAAATAGGACGAATGAAGGTTTTTGTGTGAAATATGGGATACGAATTTTTGGAATTGGAACTTTTTATTTAAAATATTTGTTTTATGTGAAGCATGTTTTAATTTTACTATAGATTGCTATCATCCTTATAATGCTCTTACGGCTGGGACTCAGGCCTCCTCTCTAGGAGAGGGAATAGGCCCTAATTGACCACGCGGGATTTAATATTACTAAAAAAAATCGAAACAATTGAGTTTTTAAGTCAGTCAACAACTTCGAATTTTTTTTTTTAATAATAATTTACGTGTCTTCAAGGCTAGAGTGAATAGGCTCTTTATAAACTAGAGCGCCTCACCGAATGCATCACTGCTTGCCATCAGGTAGGATCGCTGTCAAACACTGGTTTATATGATAAAAAAGAGAACTTGAAAATACTGATAGTAACAGGCGTTGTGGTATCAATTTTCTAAGAAATGCTCCTATAATTTAAATTTTTATTAAATTTTAATTCCAAAATTTTGTATTTCCTTTTTTCACATTAAAAATATCCCAAAAATCGAAAGGGTTCAGGACAATAGTGCATAAGATTTTCAAAATATAAATTAATAGATTATAAGGAAAATAATATGAATTGTTAACATTGTATTGAAACGATTCTGTTTTGTTTATTTGCAATTTTTTTTTCAATAAATAATATTAATAAATGTACCGATTTGATAGACTTTACTGTTGTCCGTAAAATGTAATGGAATGGAAACGTCAATTGTAATTGAATGTAATGCAATTTAATTGAATGATTCAATTAAAATGTCAATATCAATTGATCGTTTCCCAATCTGTCAATGTTCGTGTTTTCTAACATTTTGTAGTATACTATTATAATATCTAATGTGAGAATTCTTTGAGAAAATATACACTAACATATCTTTTTTGACTTGGAAATGTCTCTTCTTAGTACGGGGTTTCACTAATGCGATTATGCGACTAAAACTGCCACATTTTATGTGTTTTTTAATAATTTACAAACAATTTTTTGATACAATTGTGTTGAGCACAATTTTATTTACTATTTACTTATATTATAATTAATAATTATTCTGTTATATTTTATAAAGTTTAATCATAGTTTAAACCTTAGTATATTAAGATAGACAACAGAACTTTGATACACATATCTTTGACAACACTTTTTAATCTGAAAAGTGAGCTAAAGTTCGCATAATCGCATTGTCGAAACCAACCTTTAAAAAATGAGTGTCTGTGAAATAAATATCGTTGCATACATATTATGTCACAATGTTTATAATATATTATACATATATATTTAAATATAGCGTTTTATAGATCAATATTGTAGTTTTCTAGGTAGACAATGTTTTCCTGCTGCATGTAAAGGTTAAAATAGCTTATCGATATGTAAGATTCAGCAAGGAACATGGGTTGCTTATGTGCTACCGATTTACAGAAAAATCGACTTTATTAGCTGCTATGTAGTTAGCTTTTAAAGTCGATATGAAGTTCGACTTTGAGACTTTGAAGTCGGACTTTTAGAACGCGAAAGTATAGAGGCAGGAGGCTAACACTTCAATAAAAAAAACATAGTTTTATATATATATCTTAGAAACTATTCGCTCGTTTGATTTTGTGTATCTTTTCTATAGTTTGCAACGAGCAGTACTGAATGCTAGTTTGTATGTAATGTACGTAAAGTAAGCGTGTCTATAAATGTCTAGGGTAGCTGTTCACATATCTGAGTTGATTATTGTATGAACGTCCATTTTAATGTCACCGAATTAACTTCCTGATGTATTGGTTGTTTCAGTGGAGATTACATCTAATTAAACTTAAAAGAAAAATAATATCACTTACGAATACCACATACAGACTTACAGTGCTAGTTTCTTAGAAAAATATCACCAATATTCTACACTTCTTACAAAAATCACAGAACGTCGTCTAGGCCTAAGCTAAGCAGAGCTTGAGTTATGGGTACTAGACAGCTAATAAACTACTGAGATATTTTTAAATATATACAAATCATTACATAGTATAAAATAAAGTTGCTGTCTGTCCCTATGCATGCTTAGGTTTTTAAAACTACGCAACGGATTTTGATGTGGTTTTTTTTTAATAGATAGAGTGATTCAAAAGGAAGGTTTATATGTATAATACATGCATAATATATTTAAACTCACCGTTGCACCCGAGTAATTATATAACACTAATATTGTATACTTTTTTTTACTACTATCACACAACGTCGTCTAGGCCAGAACTAAGCAGAGCTTGTGTTATGGGTACTAGACAACTGATAAACATGCTTACATATTTCTAAAAATACATACAGATTATAGATAAATTACACCCAGACACGGAACAAAAGATCGTGTTTGTCACACAAATATTTGTCCTGGGTGGGAATCGACTCACGACCTCCGGCATAACAGTCAGAGCCACTAACCAATAGACCCAACAGGTCAGTAAAAAAATAATTAAAAAGACTTAAAGACTTCACAAGCCAACAGCCAATGATTAAAAGTAATTTAATTTTGTAGCTCACGATAACGTTTTGTCATTTTGCAGAATTAAAAAAAAAGTTTATCATTTTTAGAGGAAAAACGTAAGAATATTGGTCATACAATGAGGAAAAGAAGTATGTAGATACATATTTTTTCCGTAAGAATTATTTGCCCTATACCTACTAGAAATTCCTATATTTTAGGCATTTTTTTTCCTTTGAGACACTGCCCCATACTAGGAGTTCCTCCTGTATTTATTGTAGGTGTGTTCACAAATATGTAATCACATATACAAGGCACCCAGACACAGACCGATTTTGTTTGGGCCATACAATTTTTAGTTCCGTGCGGGAAAAGAATCTGTGACACTCAGCGCAGCAGCCAATTCCTAAACCACTGTGCCAATCGTGCCGTCCTTTTCATTAATGTAAGCTAACTCTAAGTATGTGGCTTTAGGCCTGAATGCCAATTGATTCTTAAAACTCTTTGCGTCATATACATAATCCTCGTACGTCCAGAAATCCAAACTTCAATTAGTCTTATCTTTTGAATGATAAACTACACTACTAAACTGGATTATGCCAGAGAAATGACATAAGAGGATTTCTGTTCTTACATCTATATCTATTTTTTGATATACGAGTATTCATTCTACAGCGATGTAATGTAGTTTATTTCTAGCGTTAATTTGCGCGTAAATTCACGCCACTAATGTGCTAGCTATCATAGGTAAGTTACAAAAACGAAAACTATGAAATTGTACTTTGATATTGAAAGTACCTTTTTGACGTGGTAGCCAACGGAATTTACAATTATTTCATAGACCATTGTTTTAACCACATTTCATTTATTGCTTAATTAATTATTATAATTACGTTGAAAAATTTAATGATTAATTAAATAAGCTTACGTAGGCTTAGTCACATGTTCAAGGGAACTTTCGATAATTGAGTAAAATTATTAAAAAATTGAACTCCGTGACTCATCTCTTAAGGTAAAGAGGGATTTTAATGATTTGTCCTTTTATGGTAAAGAGTCAAGGTAGAACTACATTGGCTACACAGAGGCCTCGTATGCCGATCTGGGCGCGTCGATCTCCATACATTATATATGGCAACTAGACTTGATGATGATGACTTGCTACATTAGTTCCACGCCACGCGACGCGACTCCACGTAAAAATTTATATGTCCATTGACATATTATAAGGGACGATACATTACGCGCTAATATCGCAATCCGAAAACTTGGACTCGAAAATCACACATCCACACTACTCGTAGTCACTGATAGCCAAGGACAGAGATAAGAGCAGGCGCTGTCGTGCGAGTGAAATGCTGTTAGTCATCGAATGTACGTGATCGTCGCGACCGATGTGAAATCGTGTCAATTGGCACAGCATTTCAGCAGTCTTCGCCCTAGGGCCCTTATTATTATTATATTTATTAGGGGTGGGTCACCTTTCTTCCGCTGAGGGCATAGCTCACGTGGGCGTCGGTCAAATGTAGTTCCCGATTTAGACAGGTTCACATAATCATAGGCAGCTCACAGTCCGGTAAAACATAGACCACACTGATGTAATTCAGCATTCCAACGGAGGACCGGACCTTATTGGGAGCATGGTTTACATCCACGTATTATGTAATACGCGGACGTAATCCACACACGTGCGCAAATCGGTCACTGCGGTCGAAATTGCCGTTGCACTAGTTTATTGCATGTAAAAAAAAAAAACCGTGCCCCCAATCCAATTACATTGAAGGTCATATCAACATTTGGATTACATCTGCTGTTTACACGGGTAGTAACTAGCAAGGTCACCTCTGATGTGACACTGGTTTATAACCATGTAGTCCCATCCAAGTTTTAGGGCCAAACCTGGGAAGACAGCGTGTAGTGACCTAAGCATACTTCAAAGAGATCTCATCAAAATTGACGGAGACAATTAGGGTTGATGCTGGTCAGGGTTGCAGATTGTACAAAGGAGTTGAATTAGGCAACAAAGGCAGTTACACTGCACCGTTTCAGTCGTCCTAATGTCGACACCGGCCAATGCCGAAAACCAGCGCTGTGAGCTCATTGCATTATGCATGGGACCACAGCATTATGCTGAGCGTTTGGCCGTGTTGCGCGAAATGTTACGTATTCTTTTTTATATTAATAATAATGATTGTCTTCAGGCGTCATTTTGCGTGAAATAAATTGTTTTACTTTCTTCAGTTGAAAGAATACTGAGGACATTTAGCCAATGACACTTGAGAAGTTTTTAGAAACAGCCAATCACAGTCAAGTATGAATCAATAGGTACCACAGAACTTCACTCACATTTTATGTTGACTAGGTAATTTCCACTGAAACAAATCCACTAGACTTCCGACTTATTAAACTACTAGTTAAGAGAAATACGTATGTAATTGATTATAAAATGGTGAAAATTATAACAATATTATGTCCCCCAAATGTGTGTTTTATTTGTTTTCTAGTGAATACAACCTAAGGGCTCAAACACATGAGCGGATATTGCCAACGGCAGAAATAATTGCCCCCCCTAGACTAGTTACTATCGTTTTGCTAACGTCGAACGCTTGGAAAAGACCTTCCCTTTAATTCCTTAGTCTGATCACGGGACTGAGCTTTGAGATGACATCAGAACAAAGTCATTGGGGCGTAGCCAACTGAAACCGTTCGAGATTAACGAAACGATCGCAACTTGGTTAGGGGCACTGTAGCCGTGGACACGTCGGCGGTAGCTATTGATGTTTGTCAGCGACCGTCGACATTCCAACAAAGAAACATCAACGGTGCCTACCTATGTCAAGTGTCACTATATATGGGAGCTACTGTGCAGTGGCGTGCCTAGGGTTTCAATATAATACAAGCCCAAAATTTTTTAACCGATTTCAATAAAAGAAATTTCAGTTTTGGACTGAATATGTAAGTACCTACGTATGTATGTATCATCGTAATTTTCTATATATAATTTTCTTTATAAATTAAAAGTGAATTCATCCATCTTCTTTCCTCTTTTTTCTCCAATTTCACTAACTGAAGGCATGCTAGTAATAGATTGAATATAATAAACATATCAGGAATTGCATACCTCCGGTGGCTTTGAAAAAAGCCATTTGGTTTGCTTCATTGCTTGAGGAAACAAAGTTATGGTAAGTAGTTGCTTGCTTCCTAACAGGACTAACAGGTTACAGACAAAAAAAAAAAACAAAATAGAAAGTTCCAAAACAAAAGTAAAAAAATAGCTACATAGAATATAATAAGGAATTTAAATAAATTATTTATATTCTAATTGGAATCGTCTATCTTTCTTAAGAAATTATTAAATTACATCAGAGTAAAACGTTGGTGATTGTTTTAATTCTACCAACAACTGTTTTTGATAATTCAGAAAGACGCTTTTGACGTATTTCTCACATAGGTATGAATACATTTAAGAGACGAAGAAGCACGTTT
The DNA here is from genome assembly GCA_029852875.1 of Mythimna loreyi. Classification (NCBI taxonomy): domain Eukaryota; kingdom Metazoa; phylum Arthropoda; class Insecta; order Lepidoptera; family Noctuidae; genus Mythimna; species Mythimna loreyi. The sequence goes on along the minus strand of CM056801.1, from coordinate 14,387,965 downwards.
CGCGGTAGAACTTGTACTTAGCCGGTATAGTTAAAACACGATACACTAACTTTAACAACTCGGGATAAGCACATTCGAGGTTATTGTCATTGAAATCAATTAATTCCAAAACAGCGATCTTTTAGGTCAGGACTAGAATACAAGCAAATCAATTAACTTTTTATTGCTTTTTGATCGAAATAGTTTGCATAAATGTCAAATAATGAATCTAATCCCTCTGTAGGAAAATGTGAGTAATTTATATATACACTGATCTATTAAATTTTCATTTATGCGATTTACTAGACTGAGAAATACACAGATTAGGCGTCGGTTTTAATGAAGAAATTAACTGTTTTTTCTGAGCAAAGTTTAAAGATTTTACCTTATCTTCGCCAATCAAAACTTGAACGCATTTTAAATCCTCACAAGGTACAATTACATCCATTCATCATCATCATCAGCCTAGCGTAAGTCCCGGTTGCTACCTTGGCTTTCACCTCGGTGCCCGGGGTCCGCTTTCCTGACTAGTCGTCTCCACTTCGCTCGGTCTTTTGCGTCCTCTGCCTTAAGCCCATTAGCACGCATATCGTCCCTTACGACGTCGATCCAACGCCTCTTAGGCCTACCTCGTTTTCCGGGTCCCGGCGGAGGCGGCATGGCGAGGCATCTGTTACCCACGTAGTCTGCCGGTTTTCGTAAAACGTGGCCATACCAGCGTAAGCGACCCTCCTGCAGTTTATCTGCTATGTCACGGACCTGAAGGCTGCCCCGGATGCGGGAGTTCTTAATGCGGTCTTTCCGCGAAACTCCAGACATCCAGCGCAGCATATTCATTTCCGTGACACGCAGGCTTTGCTTATGTCGCTCAAGTACAGGCCACGCTTCACTGCCATACAAAAGGACAGGCCTAATGATGGTCTTATAGACCTGTCCTTTGAGCCTAACCGGCATTTTGGGGTCACAGATAACCCCCGCCACCTCACGCCATTTCGCCCAGGCCGCCGAGATACGTGACTCGACGTCGCAATCGACGTCCCCGGACTCGTGGAGCACCGATCCCAAGTACCTGACCTGTTCCGTGCGCTCAACTGTGTCTTCGCCAATGCGAACAGGAGCAGCGTTAATTGTGTTACAGGCCAAGTACTCGGTCTTCGCCGCATTAATTTTCAGACCGCCGTTTTCCAGCGATTCCTTCCACGCTGCCACACGTCGAACCAAGCGCCCACTGTCCGAGTCCGCCAGCGCGATGTCGTCTGCATACATGAGCAGCCAAGGCGGCTGCTCATGTAAGTCCCTGATGGTGGAGGACAGCACGTCCAGCACCACGCTGAACAGAAACGGACTAAGGACAGAGCCCTGGTGAACTCCGACGGTGATGGGGAAGGGTTTCGTATCGCCAACAGCGGTCCGAACCACAGAACCGGAGTCTCGGTACATATCTCGGATGATGTCAACATAGGTCTCGGGCACTCGTTTGGATCTCAGCGCCCACCAGATCACATCACGGGGGACACAGTCGAAGGCCTTCTGCATGTCTAGGAACAAGAGGTGCAGAGGCGTATTCTTCGATCTGTATCCCTCCATGGTAACCCTTAGGGCAAAGATGGGATCCATGGCGCCATGGCCTGGTCGAAACCCATATTGACATCCCGAGACGGTGCACTCCTGTCGGATCCGAGAGTCAATCACCCGCTCGAAGAGCTTCATGGTGTGGGACATAACCTTAATCCCCCGGTAGTCGCCACACTCCTGCACCGATCCCTTGCCTTTGAAGACTGGAGTGATAATACTCAGTCTCCATTGACTAGGGATCTTTCCGGTGAGGAGCATGCGGTTAAATAGGTGGGTTAAGATGCCCACACCATGAGGACCCATCGCCTTCCAGGCTTCAATGGGGACTCCATCGGCACCGACAGCTTTCCGGTTCTTCATGCGGCGAAGAGCCACATGCACTTCTTCAGGCGTAACCGGGGGCACAAGTCCCTGATTTGGAGGGAGAACCGGAGACAGCACCTCTTTGTGCTGCTTGTTCAGCAGCTCGTGGAAGTACGAGCGCCATCTCTCCTTCACCGCGAGGTCCTCGCATAACAGATTGCCGTCAGGGTCTCTTACACAGCGGCATTTAGAGATATCCAGTGCCGCTTTGACCCTGGAACGTGCTAACTTATAAATGAGCTTTTGCCCCTCAGACGATTCCAACTTATCATAAAGTGGCTGTAAGTGGTCTCGTCTGGCTCTGGCTACGGCCCTCTTGGCGGCACGTTTTGCGGTTCTGTATGCGTCGCGGTCTTCGGGAGATTTGGAAGCTTGCCACGTTTTGAAGAGAGCTTTCTTCTCTCTGATCTCCCTCTGGACTGTGTCATCCCACCACCAAGTCTCCTTGTCACACCTGCGGCCGCCCCTGGACAAGCCGAGCACCGACTTTGCCGCCTCAGTGATGGCAACCTGAATCCTGTCCCAGTGGCTTTGCACAGGTTCGCCATCGGTACCATCGCACTTATCGCCGATGGCCGACGCGAACGACTGGGACGTGGCTTCATTCAGTCGCCACCACCGTATTCGGCGTTGTTGGCGCTCAACAAACTTGACCTTAGGCTTGACGCGCAAGTCCATGACAAGGAGACGGTGTTGTGCAGTGAGACTCTCGCCGGGTATGACCTTGCAGTTGGCTACCTTACTGATATGGTGCCTCCGTGTGAGTAAGAAATCGATTTGGGTAGCGTACCTCCCGCTCTTGTAGGTAATCAGGTGTTCGGATTTCTTTTTGAAATACGTGTTCACGATGGCAAGGCCGGCAGCCGCACACGTTTGGAGGATAGTCTCCCCTTCAGCGTTACGGCTACCGTATCCAAAGCCACCGTGAACATGCTCAAAGTCCTTGCACCTGTCACCCACATGACCGTTCAGATCACCACCCAAAACGATTCCCTGCGACAACGGGATGCCACGAAGCACCCCACCGAGTTGATCCCAGAACGCAGCCTTTTCAGTGTCGCTGCAACCGACCTGAGGTGCGTAGGCACTTATCAAGTGGGTTACAACCCCGTCAATAAGCACACTTACGACCATAAGCCGATCACTGTAGCGTTTCACCTCCAGGACTGCGTCTTGAAACTCCTCGGAGAGTACAACGGCCACCCCGTTCTCCCCACCGGCTGCACCCGTGTAGATCAGCTTGTAGCCATTCCCGATGAGCCGGGACCTGCGGCCTTTCCACCGAGTCTCCTGCAGGAATGCCACGGCCACCTTTCGCCTAAGAAGCACATCGGCTAACTCTCTCGCGCGTCCGGTCAGCGTGCCAATGTTGAGGCTGGCGAAGCGGATTTTCCGGGTTGGGGCTCGCGTCTTTGGCCGTGTTCGCCCCATACACGGTAGCCCTTGCCCACTTGCCACAGGAGTCGGGCGAATCTCCTGCGCGCCGTTTTGCGGCGGCGCCCTATCCGTGGCAACACACTTTCCTGTTCTATCCATATTAGTGGCTATTTGTGGCCTTTACGGGAGCGACTGCCGTCTGACCTCCCAACCCTAAAAGGGAAAGCCAGCGCCAGAGCCTCGTCTGTTGTTCGGCAGGTGCCCCAACTTGCAGGGGAGGTTGACTTGGGCCCCGAAGATCGTGGTGGGGCCCCATATGCACCCAATGTACAATTACATCCATTGTTGTAGGTAAATCACCAAAACAGTTACAAATAACACTGGGAAAATCTAAGAAAACACACAAAAAACTTAAACAACAAAACTTTTCCCACTCAAGCAAATAAAACTGAAGTTAGTTGCACTCGAGTGTCAAAAACTATTTATGCAAAGTTCCAGTGTTGTCATTTATGCAAAAAAGTCTCCAGGTAAAAATCTAGCTAGATGTCGCAATTTTTTTATTTTTAAGTTAACGCTTGAATATTTAATTTCGTTATTTTAAAAAGCCTAGTTTTTACTGTTGCTAAATCTTAAAAAAAGTCTTCAAACTCGTTAATAATCTCCAAGATCTCACAACGTTGCTAAAACGGCAACACTAAAGAGGTGGCAAGCTGACAAGGTCACGCATACGCGTGCAACTTCATGCGCAAGCCCGGCTTAAATCTTCTATACTGATCGATTTGTAGACGCAAAACGTCTTACAGTACATCGCTATGAGTGCGAAAGTGACAGAAATAGTATTTGAAAGCCCGGTAAAAGCCGGTAAGTGTAAGCGAGATAGCTATATGTAGTGCAGCATCTACGCGAGTGTATGCGAAACTGCGCGCGAACTTTGTGTTATTTTGATAAGAATTAAGCGCGCGAACTTTTAAGTAGTTCGGGTTTGATATTGATTTTTATCGAGCATTTTAGTAAGGCAAGCCGGGCTTTTGGGCTTGTATGAAGGGACCGCCACTGCTACTGTGGACCTGGAACCCAACTAGAGCGGGTTCTCAATAAAGAAAAAAAAAACTGGGTAAGTGCGAATTGGACTCGCACATTGAGGGTTCTGTACTAATCAATTTATGAAAGTATTTTTTGTGTAGTATTCACAAATTTTCAGTTTTCAGATTGATTTCTATATTTGTGATATAAGTACTTGCTTCATTCAAAATTTTAGGGTTCTATGTCAACGGGCAGTACCCGTTAATCGTTATCATACATTTTTTACGACATTATCTTACGGCTGTATCTTTATATCTTTTCCTTTAACTTATAACTTTGATTTTCACAGCTTCAAAGGACTGCAGATCTGAGTATATGGTTTAAGTTTCAATTCGATACCTCCAAGGGTTCCGCTCCAAGGGTTTCGTTTTTTCTTTTTGAGGTGTGGAACCCTAAAAACCCTGTTATTGTTTTTGTTTTATGTACAAAAAGTTGCCATACACAAAATACATTAGTTATAACAGCTGTCAAAATAAATAGTGATGATAATAAGGTATCTATAATATCTAAACTAATTTTACATACACAAATACAAAGCCAAGTTCTGTTTGAATAATACAACAATGTAATTTCCACTTAGTTACCTAATGTTGCTACTACTAACTAAATATTTGTTAATCTCAATTAATTTAGATAAAATAAAACATTTCTAGCAAAACAATAACTAAGTTACACGTGAAATTACATCATTAAATATCCCATAGGATAAAATATAACATTAAAACTATTATTTTCCTCTATTAGATCGGTTGCCGCATCAAAATATTGTAACATATCTGTGCGATAATTAAGAAAACGGTAATATAGTTATTTGTTTTGTCACTAAGCTGGTATGGAAAGTCCAATGTACTTATTCAGGAAAATGAGATGAAGAAATTAACTAACTAAACAATTGTTGATGGAAGTCAACAAGGAACCCTTATAGTTTCGCCAAGTCTGTCTGTCTGTCCGTCCGCGGATAATCTCAGCGACCGTTAGCACTAGAAAGCTGAAATTTGGTATCAATATGTATATCAATCACGCCGACAAAGTGCAAGAAAAAAGTGGTACTCAACATCAAGAAAAGAACATCATCATCATAATATCATTCATCATCATCAGTTTAAGTAACATAAAATGCTTTGCTTACATTGATAGACTTAAGAAATACATTTCCTTATTAGATGATAAACACAAAAATAAAAATAACTATTTATACTGAGAATAAAGTGACTAAAACGCCACAATATACATTGTTACTAGAATTAATATCATATTGAGAATCACAGCACCAGAAAAAATATAGCATTAGATATTTCAACTGCCATCCAGCCTAATGACATAGAAAAAAAAAATTTCCTCTAGTAAGATTAGTTGTTGCATCTAAATATTGTATATCTGTGTGATTATTAAGGAAATAACTCTATGGAGTTATTTGTTTTGTCACTAAGCTGGGTATGGGAAGTCCATTGTAAGTACCAATTAGAGGCACATGAGATGAACACATCAGCTAGCTAAAAGAAAATACCCCATACCCCGTACTATATTGTGTCATAGAAAAACATTAAATGATAAATGATCTTTATTTTGCAAGTAGGTTTTAAAAAACACTTTTACACGTCATTTTTTATGCTAGATGAGTCCGGTGTTTCCTAGCTGACTACCCTGAGAAGAAACACCGAAACAAACTCAGGGGTCAAAGTCTCTTTTAAAGTCCATACAGAAAATATGTATTGGTCAAATAAATATACGCTTCATGAACCATTTGCTATGTGTTACACCCAACCCTCCAAAGAAGGAGGCCGACCGCATTAGGCAACGGCGCTCACGCCCCAGATGCCGCCGAGATTCCGATCCCGATTTCCGGCCATGGCCACCGCAGCCGCGGGCTTGCGGATGGCGAGCAATGGCTATAGCTCGCCGTCCGGTCGTCAGGTAATCGTACGGACCAAGCCTATTCGTCGACGGCGCGCACTGTTCCCGCGCTCCTCAAGGAATTGTCAGCAAACCGTAGGAACTCTACATAAGGATCGAAGCCAAGGCCAAGAGTTCGTGTCTGAAAAGAAGGTTCAAGCCCTGGTAGATACGGCGACTTAGGAACGGGGTAAATTGTTTAGTCAGTAAGAGTCTGACACTGATTCCCGCTCCGCCCAAGGGCGGGATTCGTCATTGGATGATCAACCAAAAAAAAACCGCACTTCGATTGAGACACGAAAGTCAGTAACTGCGCATTCAAAGTCAACTGTTATTATGGTTCAACTTGTGTGACTAAGATTATAACTGACTTGCTGATATTTGGGTCCCAATCGAAGTGGAACTATAGCAAATGGTTTAACAATACCTACTTGATGTTTATAAAAGAGTGTAATTTAGTAATTAAATTAAAACCACCAATTAAAACCACATTACGGAAATCCCGGAGTTTTCCGCCATACAACATTGCTTTTACGTCAAACAATGACATTTCCTAATCCATATATCAGAAATTATAACTTTTCCGGTTTGTGTGGAACTGGAGAGCGAATCAGACTTTTACGGACTAAAATCCATCAATGTTCCTCTTTGAGAAATGGCTACAGAGGTACCACAGAGTATTTACCTGATCCAGGTCCTCATTGAACTTATATGTTTACTCATGTTTCTACAAAAAAATGTCTTAGGTATCTTATGCTATGCTGCTATGGGACCATGTAACAATAGAGTTGAACATACTAATCTACATCTACACTAATATAATAAAGAGGTAAAGTTTGTTTTTTTTGTTTTTTGTTTGTAGGAGGTAATCTCTGGAAATACTGGTTTGATTGGAAAAAAATTAGCAACAATAGAAAGCTGTTTTACGCCTGAGTGACATAGGCTATATTTTATGTACGCGGGCGAAGCCGCTGACAAAAGCTAGTAAGTAAATATAGGTATTAATAAGCACCTCACTAACAGTCACAACCATTTACACACACGCACCTACAACCTTACACTGTAACCCTACCACCTTGTAGATACCCTGCAGAGTAGGGACCCTGCAGAAGGGTCTCCTGCAGAAGGCCAATTAGGGCCAAGGGTTTCTGTCTGAAAGGAAGGCTCTGGCCCTGGTATGGCAATGTAGAAACGGGGTATGTTGTTTAGTCAGTAAGAGTCTGACATTGTTTCCCACTCCACCCAAGGACGGGATTCTTCATTGGATGATTTTTACCTACCATGAAAAAAAAACCCTACCACCGTACTACACTACATTACTCAAACTATAATACAATTTTTTTAAACTTAACTAGATTACTTAGACTATTGTTTTAGTTATTATTCATACTTCTATTTTGTTTATGGATTGAAAGAAACTGGACTTACAACACACGCAATCTTAGTGTGCGGTTCAGGGTTTCATCTTTTTTTATGGTAGGTAAAAATCATCTAATGACGAATCCCGCCCTTGGACGGAGCGGGAAACAGTCTCAGACTCTTACTGACTAAACAATCTACCCCGTTCCATCTTCGCCTCGATCCCTGGGGGCCCCGGTAATACGCTTTCGCATCAACCCTTGGCACCAGGAGGCTTCGACCCTGCTGGGCCTCTTCAGTTTGCTGACAACTCCTTGAGGCGCGCGGGAATAGTGCGCGCCGTCGACGATTTGTTCAGGGCTTCATCTACGTTTGTAAATTTATTTGAGACAGTAAATAATTTTTATAAATTTATTTTATTATAATAATTGGTGAAAAACATGAAGCTTCTACTCTGCGTCATATAAATTGAGATTTACACGTCAGAGAAGAAAGAGATGAATCAGTGACGTAATGGGTAAAAGTAGGTAAATCATATGACTTTTACTTTACTTTCTATCAAAGAGTAAAAGCCAATATTAAAACCTGCTTCAAGTCACGTAGCTTTTAATTACCTCCTTTCGACGCATCATATTTTGTCGTCATATCGCGTCATCGAGTTTGTCATGACTCGGACACTATACACCGTTAATTTTTGGTCGTTTTAATCCCGTGGAGGGTCGATCCGGTACATGAAACACTATCGATTTGAGTAGATAAAATAAAAAAATAAAGTTTTTTTTTTCTAAATCTCGTATTGATTTACGCATTTACAAAATTAATTTCTTTAAGTAAACGAGTCAATGACCTCATAGATAGTTGCTGGGCGTTGCGTACCAACTACCTATGGGTCATAAAACTTGCCCAGCTGACGTTTACTTAGAGATATCAAATTTCGAACGTGTGTAAATTAATTCGAGTTTAAAAAAAAGTACTTTATTTTTTTATTCTAACTTCACCAATCGATAGTCTTTCATGTACCGAATTGGTTATCCAAGGGAGTAAAACGACCAAAATTTAACGGTGGTAATACACCGTTACATCTTGACCGTTTTAATCCCGTGGAGGTTCGATTCAGTAGTAAAAAATAAAATAAAGTAAATTTCGAAAAAAAAGCATGTAAGTACGAATATTTTGAACTCGCCTAGCTGACGAATCAAATTTGTACATGTGAAAATTAATTCGAGTTAAATAAAAAGTACTTTATTTTTTAATTTTATCTTTACAAATCGATAGTGTTACATATACGGACATCTCATCGATCCTCCACGGGATTAAAACAATCAAAATTTAACAGTGTATATTGTTAACTCGATGACGCAACGTGACAACACAATGAATTGACACATTTTTATTTTAATCAGTGATTTTAATATTTTTTCATTGACGATTTGCATTAGCAGGCTGGGACACAGGCCTCCTCTGTAGGAGAGGGAATGGGCCATAATCCACTACGTGGACCCAGTGCGGATTTGTGCATGTCACATGTCGTCGAATTTGTGGTTCTAGGACATGCCGGTTGCCTCACGATGTTTTGTTTAATTTCACGATGTTTTTGAGAGCAGTGGTGATGAAATAAATTATACTAAGTAATGCGCCTGGTTTAGTTTGAACCTTCGACCTACAACTCGTAAGTCGAGGCCGTTGCTACTCGGCCACCAATGCTCTCACTGTTTAGTACAGTCGGATATCAAGTTTAAAAATATAATGTCTGGAGTAAAACGCGTCACCAAAACTGTTTTTGGTTGCAGTTATGGCGGTAACTTCTGTAAAGACTGGGATCAAAAATATTATGTCTTATTAGTATTATTTCTTTTAATTGTACACTGACAACCCTAGATCGATCTCCTTTCGCGCAGTCCATCCAAAGGTTGTCTGTAAGAGATTGCCCTGTGCGATAAGACCGCCCATTGTACCCTTATTTTTAAATATGTCCTATGTGTATTTGTAAGAATGCGGTGTACAATAAAGCATAAATAAATAAAAAATGCGAAAGCGTATTACCGGGGCCCGGGGATCAAGGCAAAGAAGGACCAGGGTAGGTTGTTTAGTCAGTGAGAGTCTGATATTGTCTATTGCTCCACCCTAGGATGGGATTCGTCATTGAATGGTTTTTACCTACCATAAAAAAAAACTTCGGTAAAGCAACATATAGGTTTACCTTTAATGTTAAGTAATAGATTCGGTCTCAGAAGGACTTGCGCTAACCATTGCACAAGGCGGCCATTTCGGTTCAACTTATTTGCTGTGTACTATAATAAACTATGAGACTTTTTTATCTAACAGTACTAAACAGCTTTAATAAAGGTAAGCCGAAACGTCAATCAAACATTATGAATTTTTTTTCACACCTATGACACAACGATGTCTAGTACCAAGCTAAGCAGAGCTTGGTTCCCTGCTTGGGAAGAGCATCGCCGTGTCCTCGTGGGGGTGATCGGCGGCGGCGACCTCTCGCGCCGGGCCCTGGTTCAGGCCATGGTCCGCAGCGAAGAGGAATGGCAGGCGGTCGCCTCCTTCTGCGAAGCAGTAATGCTTGTAAAGGAGGAGGCCGACTGCATAAGGCAAAGGCAACAGCGCCCTCGCCGTAGCCGTCGCCGCCGCGATTCTGCCAATATCCGGCCACCGTAGACACTGGCTCGCGGACGGTGAGCAATGGGTAGCTCGCCGTCCGGTCGACTGGTAACTGTCCAGACCGAGTCCAAGTCGTCAACGGCGCGCACCGTTCCCGCGCGCCTCAAGGAGTTGTCAGCAAACTGTAGGGGCCCTTCAGGGTCGAAGCCTTCTGAAGCTGCCGGTTTATGTGCAACTGTTACCGCGGCTCTGGGGAATAAGGCAAGGAAGGTACGGGGTAGGTTTTTTAGTCAGTAAGAGTCTGACACTGGTCTCCCGCTCCGCCCAAGAGCGGGTTTCGTCATTCGATGATTTTCACCTACCATAAAAAAAAAAAAAACAGAATTTGTGTTATGAGTACTAGACAATTGATTAACAAACATATACATTTTTAAATACATACATTACCACTATATGGTATAAAACAAAGTCGTTTACCGCTGTCTGTCCCTATGTATGCTTAGATCTTTAAAACTACGCAACATATTTTGATGCAGTTTGATAGAGCGATTCAAGAGCAAGGTTTATGTGTAAAGAATAGTATATTTCCTTTACACGAATAAATTGCTTATTTATATGTATGTATTTAAGTATAGAATAGAATAGAATAATACTTTATTGTACACAAAAAAAAAAAAATTAAAAAAAAAATTAATTAATAAATTAATTAATTTAATTAAATTAATTAATAAATTAATTAATTTAATTAAATTAATAAATTAATAATAAATTAATTAATTTAATTAAATTAATTAATTTAATTTTCTTTAAGTTGCACCTACCGTGTTTGTTTCTGCACCACCCCAAGGTCGACTGGTAGAAAATGCCTAAGGCATTAACTCCGCCTTTGTACATTGTTATGTGCATAAAGTTTTTATAAATAAAAAAATAAAATTACATGCATAACATATTTAATATCACCATTACACCCGTGCGATGCTGGGGTGGGTCGAATATATAGTTAGAACAAACGATCGTGCTCATCACACAAACAATTTGTCTTAGGTGGGAATCGAACCCACAACCTCCAGCATAGAAGTCAGAGCTACTAACCACTAGACCAACAGGTCAGTCGTATCCAAATCGTCAGTAACTCACGTCATCTGTGACGTCATGACTATTATGTGGGTATGTGAAGTGACGTATAATGAGGTAATTACCAATAGTTATCTGAAGGTAAATAAATAATTAATTGTTGAATAATATATTTACAAGCATTTTACGAGTATTACAAATATCAAATCACGTAGTATTATACCGTATAAGGAAATTAATTAGTGACGATTTTATTTTATGGTGGGAAAAATCATCGAATGACGATCTCGCCCTTGGGCAGAGCGGGAAACAGTGTCAGACTTCTACTGACTAAGCGACCCACCGTTCCTTCCTGCCTTAGTTCCAGGGCCCCGGTGTTCCGCTTTCGCATCAACCCTTGGCCCCAGAAGGCTTCGACCTTGCTGGGCCCCTACAGTTGCTGACAACTCCTTGAGGCGCGCGGGAACAGTACATACTATGTACGATATTTCAATTCCTAAATCGAGTCCCCAGGATTTTTCAGAATCGAAAAGAGGTTTTATCGTGACGTAATTAAAAATTTTCAGTTTTCACATTTAAACCCGCTGCATACGTAATGTGACGGGACGGGATGGAACGGGAAATTTTGGAAATATCGTTTCATACAAAATGTATATGGAAGCGCATATGTCACGGGGACACGGACGGGACGAGAACGTGACACTGACGGGGCGGTCTTGAACGAGGCAGTCACGTCCTGTTCCCGTTCACGTCCCGTCCGAGGTATTATCCCGTCACGTAAGCAGCGGCCTTTATTCTTACACTTGTGCTATATGGCTGGTTTTAGATTAGCGGGAAGTAACGTAAATTTTAACCTTACGAATACCATAATTAGTGAAATAAAGTATAATAAATAAGTATGCGATCGCCGGCGTTCGCTTCGGGGTTTAAGAGTTTAATTCCTTTAAGAGTGTCACAGACGGACGGACAACACAGTAATCCTATTAGGGTTCCGTTTTTCCTTTTGAGGTACTGAACCCTAAAATTAAATTACCACTGAACGGATCGTCATCTTTATAAAACAACTAGCGACCCGCCCCAGCTTCACACGGGTGCAAAGGTGATATATTATAGCTGTAAACCTTCCTCTTGAAACACTCTATCTATTAAAAAAAAAACCGCATTAAAATCCGTTGCGTACTTTTAAAGATCTAAGCATACATAGGATCTAAGCAACTTTGTTTTATACTATGTAATGATAGAGTAGAATAGTACTTTATTGTACACCAAAAAAGTAACAATTTCACAGAAACTTACAACAATAACAAACAACAACACAACAACAACAATGAACGATGTAGATGCAAAAGCAAATTCAGAAAACAGATATTATAACAAATTCTTGAAAACAGATATCAAAATATGGCTATTTACCAGTTTTCACTGAATCGAATTTCTGTGTAACAGCATTCGACTCTTAGAATATTTACTGTATACGTATTATTTACATAATTATTATGAACAAGTAAATTATAAAATAAACATACATAGTATCAAATAACTATTCGAGAAATACGTCAAAGATGATACAAGGAAAGGTTTCGATTCTACGTAATATGTACGTCACGTTATATTGGAGAGGAGGAGGAGGAGGAGGGTTTACGTTATAACATGTTGATCAAAAAGTGTGGTACTCTTGGAATAAAGTGTCCTATGGTCTATTCCAAGATATGGTGTATCATTGTACCAAATTTCTTCAGCCGTTCAAGTATAAAGGATAAATGAACAAACATACTAACATTCGCCTTTATTGGGCTGGCGAACCTTAATACAGGTTACTGTGTAACCTAGCTAGGTCGCCAGGATACTCTTCTTCTACACTGTAACTTGGCATAATTATGTATTGTAACTCATTGGACTGTACCTCATTTTGTGAATAAATTATAATTATTATTTATTAATCTTATTGTTGTGACCGCTAATGGCCTTATAGCCAAAAGCTTCGACGGCCATCTGTCGTTGCGCGGTTGGATCAAGGGCCTGATACAGAAGGCAGTACTCCTCGACACGGCTCGTATTGTGAGGAGGTTCCTGTCTCTGGAGCCCTAACCACCGGTAGCTTGGACCCTGCTCCCGACACCGGCGGACTACTATTTTTTATATTTTAAATCGTCTTTTTAATGTGTTTTTTTTTTTAAGAAAATATTTAAAAATGTAGATCATATGTATGTATAATAAATCCCACCAAAAACATGAAATGTAAAAAAGCCAAGTCTCCCTACGCAATTCTTCCATCGTAAAAAGTTTTGAGATCGCATAGAAGCCAAGTCCTGTTCAACTTGATTTGCAATAATAAATCAATATTTTGTGACTATATCAATAGTTTTGTTTACATTATATAGTAGTGACTTGGCCAAAAACCTATCTTGGTGCCAAATTTGACGGTTCTAAGTTTGCTAGAAGTACCTTACATTTTTGATGATCGGTCAGTGAGTCAGTCAGTGAGTGACAAAATGGTTTAACTTTGATCGCCCTTAACTCGTAAACTCCATCATCATCCTACCCTTATCCCATTTTATTTGGGGTCGGTGCAACATGTTTTTTTCTTCCACTCTGTCCTGTCACCCGTCACACTATCAGTAACTCCCTTTTCTTTCATATCACTCCTCACACAATCCATCCATCTCTTCTTTGGTCTCCCCCTTCCTCTCCATCCATCTACGTGTAAACTCAAAACCCTTTTTGTGACATGCGTTTCATCTCTCCTCTTCACATGACCATACCAAGACAAACGATTTCCTTTCAACTTTTCATTCACTGGCGCCACTTTCAGACTTCCTCTAATATACCCCCCCCCCCTTAACTCGTAAACTATTGGTTCAATAATCATGTAATTTTGAAGCTGAGGTTGTTCTAATAATTACTTGTATCATCGAAATCCTAAACCCCTAGCTTTGTTCACATCGATGATACGGGGGGGGGGGAGGGTGAAATAGCCGCGAAACGCTTCGAGAAAAGGATGGTACGGCCGTGCCCGCTTTGCTCGAGACTTGGCTTTTTTTTATAGCCTACTTTGTGTACCACTGCTGGGCAAAGGCCTAGACATTTATATCAGGACGAACTAGTTTGGCCTAGCCTAAACTGGTTTATCCTATCGGGCTTAGGACAAATTAGTTTGAACTAGGCTAAACTAGTTTATCCTATCGCGTATAGGAAGAACATTTGAACTGAAAATTATGACTTTTTTATGATATTTTATTTTAATTTGTGATTTGATTGGCATTTATTTTTCATTTTTTTAATACTTAATTGACATTGTCTACTTTTATTCTCAAATAATTTATTATAGGTTTAGGTAGTTTGCTTGTAGTATTGTAGGTTTTTATGGTAGGTAGAAATCATCCAATGACGAATGTAGGTATACCATTCTGTCCTTGTAAGAATTCCTTACCAATAAAATTATAACAGAACCCACCTAAATTCACTTTTTGAACCTTTTTTTTAATACAAAACTATTTACCTCCAAACAATCAGCACTTTTACACCTAAACATGACTAATATGACCATCAAAACGTCATTATATTGACACACCAGACTAACAAAATAAAAACAAGTGACTAAAGAATTGACTAATTAGTCATTCGGTTCATTCCCTTCTATTAAAATCCCTTTGGCATTTATTACGGTATTTATTTATTAGTAAGCGAGAAAATTAAAATGTTTGTGGTAAGAGTGTACTTTTAGTTGGGGAATCACCTTGAAGTAAATAAAGGGGTCATTTCTTGAGAAATTGAGTGGTGACTGACGGTTCGATGGACTTACTTGGTTTAACCTTTCGACGGCTGTAATTACAGACACAATTAAAAGACAATTGGTGAGTGGACACTAGTGTCTTCTTGGGGCTTCGGGTGTCGCCACTGTGAGGCGAGCCCGGAGGATACGGTGGAGCACACGGTGGAGGTGTGCCCTGCTTGGGAAGAGCATCGCCGTGTCCTCGTGGGGGTGATCGGTGGCGGCGACCTCTCGCGCCAGGCCCTGGTTCAGGCCATGGTCCACAGCGAAGAGGAATGGCAGGCGGTCGCCTCCTTCTGCGAAGCAGTAATGCTCGTAAAGGAGGAGGCCGACCGCATAAGGCAAGAGTCTGACACTGGTCTCCCGCTCCGCCCAAGTGCGGGTTTCGTCATTCGATGATTTTCACCTACCATAAAAAAAAAATGTCTTCTTGGGGCTTAATGAATTATTATGTTATCGTATGGAAGTAAGGGATGACTTGCATACTGTGCTGAAAAGATATATATATATATATATATAAAATCAGCTACCTCCTAGCCATGTTAAGATCGATTCGTTAACGTCGAACACTTTGAGTCGACCACGCCCCCAATTTTTTTTTTATTTGCTATAAACTAATGCTTGACTGCGATCCTACCTGATGTTAAGCAGTGATACAATCGTTGATGGCGAGGCGCACTAGTATTTTAAAAGCCAATTCACTCTAGCTTTGAAGTCACCCAAATTATAATCGGATGGGAAGATCGCAGCAGGCAATTTGTTTCAGTCCTTCGATGTGTGCCGAACCGTAGATTTTTCAACAACGTAAGGATGGATACTCGCTGTGCGTCGGGTAATTTATTTTAATGTCATCTCAATGCTAAACCACGAATTGGAGGCGAAGCGTTCGACGTTAACGAAACGACAGTAACTTGGCTAAGGCTGATATAACAAAGTATACGTCACTATGCGAAACGATAAACTCCTTAAAAAGGCACAAAACAATACAATGCTCGTACATATCAGAATTTAATTGTCGTTATAAGGAAAATTTATATATTGTAAGTTGGTTTATTTCACTAAAGTCACGGTTTTGTCTCGTGACTTATAGGTACTGAACTCACGCCGTCCTACGTCATATACGACAGTGGTCTACTAGGAATGCAACCTTTTGTTAACGTATATAAATAGATCTCAGGAGTGGAATTCCCATTATTAATTAATTTACTAACTCTTTAATTAATTAACTCGAGGTACATTTTCATACAAACGCTCTTACGTGATTATGATGTTATTAAAAATCTTTCTCCAGATATTTTGGATAAATAGAAATCTTATGGATATTATCTAGGCTTCTATAGAAATCAAAACATATATTTATGTAAGAGTAATCCAGTAAAGACCTCTGAAAATATACTACTTAACGTGAACTTTGACTCTCTATAATGTAGTCCTTTATCATTACATAGTATAAAACAAAGTTGCTTACTGCTGTCCCTATGTATGCTTAGATCTTTAAAAGTACGCAACGGATTTGTTTTTTTTTTAATAGATAAAGTGATTCAAGAGGAAGGTTTATGTGTATAAAACATGTAATACTATATTCATATCAGTACCCATGCAAAGTTGGGGCGGGTCGCTAGTTAAAAATATAAAAAAAGTAATTCTACAGAAGCTTAATTCTACCATCTCACAATCCGGCGTACGCCGAATATCAACCCTTACGTTTTTGAGACTTTTACAGTCCGGACTAATCATTTTGCCTCGTCGTTTATACCGCGTACATCAAAGGACTGGACCAGTTAGCCTGCTGCGGTCTTCCCGTCAGATTATAATTTATTGGCTTGAGTGTATAGGCTTTTAATAAACTAGTGCGCCTCACTATCAACGATTGCATCACTGTTTAGGTCGATTTCCGCAGGGCCCCGCAAGGTTGAAGTCACGAGCTCCGAGATTATAGGGAGAAGGAAGGAAGTTATTCTGCAAGGAAGTTATAGGGTATGTTGATTAGTCAGTAAGAGTCTGACACTGTTTCCCGCTTCGCCCAAGGGCGGGATTCGTCATTGGATTATTTTTACCTACCATAAAAAAACACTGGTTAGGTATACCAGTAGGTGGTATCGCAGTCAAGCACTAGTTTAGGTATATTAAAAAAAATGCGGGCCAATCCTAAGTCGAGAGGCGTCATACGTGAAATTCTCGCGGGGGCAAAGCCACTGAGCCCAACCTACGTCATAAAACGTTTAGTATTCGCACGCGTGCGACAAAGGAATTCAACCTTGACGCCATTACACATCGTATATCGGAAAGCCAATAGGAAATTGGTTCTAAGTTTGAAACGAGAGCACATGCACTGAAAACACACGTGTATTTTGATGCCATAGGTCGATGAAATGCGTAGTGTTTTGTTGTACCTACAAATGAGGATGAAATTCGTAGTGTTTTGTTGTACCAATGAGGATGAAATGCGTAGTGTTTTGTTCAACAAGTCCGGATGAATTTCCTAGAAGTGACGTCTTGAATCTTGAGTAAACAAAAACATGAGATGATGTGCAATGCAGTAACACTAGGGAGAGTTATTGAACAGGATAATTTACAAGTTTTTGTTTGATTGATGTAAACAAGCTTCGGTCTGTAATCCTACCTGATAGTTACTACCCGTAGGCACGGGCTTGCGGACGGCGAGCAATGGGTAGCTCGCCGTTCGGTCGTCTGGTAACAGCCCAGACCGAGCTCAAGTCGTCGACGGCACTCGCAGTTCCTGTACGCCTCAAGGAGTTGTCAGCAAACTGTAGGGGCCCTACAGGGTCGAAGCCTCCTGGGGCCGAGGGCGGAGGAGTTGATGCGAAAGCGTTACACTGGGGCTCTGGGACTAAGGCAAGAAAGGAACGGGGTAGGTGGTTTAGTCAGTAAGAGTCTGACATTGTTTCCCGTTCCGCGCAAGGGTGGGATTGGTCATTGGATGATATTTACCTACCATAAAAAAAACCCGATAGTTACTAAAATACCACTAGTACTTTGTGAGCTAAGAAGTCGTTGAATGTTTACGTCTGGACTTGGAGTATTGCAATGCAAGGTTTTGAACGTGGTCATGTCGCCACTACGTCGATCCAGGGTCTTTATGTCGATACAGTCACCGGTCCACCCTGAAAACCAGAGCCGCGGACTCGTCGCACTATGTGTGAGTCCTCGGCTTAATGCTGAGTAGTAGGCCGTTTTGCGTGGACGTGCGCTCTAGAGTTCTAACTTAAGATAATTATCTTAATCTAATATATAAAAATAAGTGTCATTTTTCGGTGTAGCTTTATAACTCAAGAACGGGCTCACCTATGCAACTCGAATTTACAGGGTTTGTGCGGACTATTTAGTAGATGGTTTATGTGAAGTTTGCAAAATCAAACTTCAAGATGGTCTAGTGGTTGGCGGGCAAAAGCTAGTTGTTTATGAATTACTAGCTTTTGCCCGCAGCTTCGCCCGCGTACATAAAATATAGCCTATGTCACTCAGGAGTAAAGCAGCTTTCTATTGTTGCTTAAATTTTTCCAATCGGACCAGTAGTTCCAGAGATTACCCCCTACAAACAAAAAAACAAAAAAACAAACTTTACCTCTTTATTATATTAGTGTAGATTTTCTATTTGAAATCCTTGTAAGTTATTGTTTACAGTGCGTGTTGCAAATAAAAAGTTTATCTTTCTTTCTTTCATCTTTCAGTGACGTCAGCGTCGTCAGGCATCGTGCTTAGCCAAGAGAACAAATCGATTGTCCACTATTTGGATGCAACTTTGTACGTGATCAAATGATCCATGACCTGTGTCACCATTTGCATTACCTATTCCTGGTGTGACGTTACCGTGGGACTATTTTCGATATTTTTTACTCATGTACACAAATGTACAGTCATTAATTGCATTCAAGAACCAATTAGCCCAATATGTAGTCAATAATTCACCAAATAACCCACTTGATGACTGTATACTATGTATTGGATGTTAGTCCGTAGCCACGTAAATCAAACTTCACTGCCAAACTCATTTCAACCTTATTACTAAGTTCATACGACATAAATTGGTTTGACAGAAACCTTCGCGGCTATCTCAATCGAACATTTTAAAACCTTATTCTGTAAAACATAAAGCTGAAATTTCATTGATGAGGAACTACGCGGGCGTAGATAATCCGAAAGAGGCGCGAATGACCACAGCCCACTAACATATTAGCATATCAGCGTTATGTTGGACAAACCCGCATGATGACGTATAAGTAAGTACCTATGATATGCGTCTTATCCGCCAAACCATGGTTTGTATTCAGTTAGTACAATTATTATGGATTATAGGAGGAGGTCATTCGGTGCCGGATTACCCGCAAAGGGTACGCAAAGTTTTTGTCTAATAAAAACGGATTATTAAAAGTCACTCTTCTAACTTATTTTTCAATACACTTACTCGAAAACTTGCTTTTATCGCACAGCCTCGAAGGCACGCAAAAATAAAAATAAAACATTTATTGGTGTGATTTTTGGTTAGTACATTTTACATGAGATGAAACACACTGTTTTCTGCACTATTGCGAAAAGTGGTCACAATTTTATTATAATAAATTATTTTATCGTATCAAGCTAGGCGTACTTGTATTAAGTGTTTTGATTTGTGTATTTCTATTTAAAATATCAGTTGTTTGTTTATGGTTTGCAAATCTTACACTGTTTTGTTTTTTTTTAATCCAATGTTTGACTGGTAGAGAATAATATTAATAGATATGTAAAGCAAAAAAAAATGCTATAAGTATCTTTTAATGCTATAAGTATCTTTTAATGTTTTAATGTACCATTAGAATTTAGATGAAGATTTGACACGTGAAAATTGACAGCTGAATAATACACCTTGCTTACAGCTCCTGCGAATTCCGCCTCGGTCGCAATGACAAACTTTCTGCACTTCTATCAAAATGTACTATTTCTTACAGGCTTCAGACCTCTTAGCGATAGCCGCATTGCAGTAGCTTACGTTGTCTTTATGGATATATCGTATGGATAGGATGTATCCAATCCAGGAATTGATTTATTATATTGGACTGGGACCTAGAAAACTTATAAACGCACTTATATATTTCTAAATACATACATATTATAGATAAACTAGCTTTCTGTCAGCGAATTCACCCGCGTGAAAATAGGTTTTCGCACAAACTTTGGATACGCTTTTCATCCCTTTAGGGGGTGAATTTTGGAAAATTCTTTCTTGGTGTTCGCCTACGTTATAAAAGGGAGCTTTGTGCAAAATTTCACTGTCCTAGTTCCAGTAGTTTCGGCTGTGCATTGATATGTCAGTCAATCAGTTTATCCTTTTATACACAGAACAAATGATTGAGCTCATCACACAAACATATGTTTTGGGTGGGAATCGAACCTTCGACCTCCGGCATAGCAAATCAGCCCTGCATTCATCATCGCCCTAGCCCTTTCTCAACTAGCAAGGTTAGCAGATATCAGTTTGGCAAATGCGGTGACTTCCAAAAGATGATGCTGCCGCGAATAACACGGAAAACCCATCCTTGTTCGATTGAACAACGAAGTTTGACGTCATTGTGATGCGAGTTTAACCATGCAGGGAAAGTTTACACGGAAATGATTTACTGTAGGTGAACTAAATATGTACTCGTTTACTTGTATGGTCGACTTTTCCTTATATGTGTGTAACAATTATTGGTATAAACTTACAAAACAAATAGCGAACTATAACTATAATCAATACGAGCATTTGGTAAGCAATTTACCCACATAAATGTAGGTTTCTCAGTATAGATTTTGGACTGTCGTTTCATCCCCTTAGAGGGTGAATTTTGGAAAATCCTTCCTTAGCCGTAAAAAGAAACCTTGACCAAAATTTCGTAAGCCTAGTCCAAATTTTGATGGCTGTCCAAACGGCTGTGCGTGCAAATTAAATTCTATAAAAAAAGAAAAAATAAAGTACGAGTCCCAGCGGGCCCAGTGCGAATTGATTGATGTCCCATGTCGTTGAATTTTGAGTTCTAGGACATGCCGGTTTCCTCACGATGTTTTTCTTCACCGTTTTGAGAGCAGCGGTGATGATATAAATTACACAAAGTAATGCGCCTAGCTGGGTTTGAATCCGCGAACTACCATTGCTCTCGAATTGATGGTAAACAAATTAGTAGGTACAATCTTCAAATTGACAGGGTTTTTTGTGAGATTGATAGGATTGTTAATAAAATTGATAGTCATTTTTATTAAACAGCAAGCTAAAACTTCTTGCAACTGCAAAATTCTAAGATAAATGACATCCAACGCACTGAGTTCGCGTGGTGGATTTTCCTATTCTAGAGATAAGGCCTTACTCCTTTGGCCTCCTTCCTCCAATAAGGCTTGTTATGTTATGTAAAATAGGTAAATAAAATGTTATTGTTCATTACCGATTTGTGGTAGAGAGGCTGAGTTGTTGGTATCAAAACAGTGATTACCTAATATGTAGGATTATCTAGGCATTCCAATAGAAATCCCATATTATGATGATATAATAACATCTCTATTTTCCTCTTCGTCAGATAAATTGACACAAATAAACAACTTGTGTTGGAAAATGGAACATTTGCTATAAATCCCCGAAAATTAAGACATCAGGTCCTCATAGGACATGGTAAGTTTTGGGAGGTTCCTGCACCGGATTCGTGAAGAATTAACGTCAGGGCGTCACCACCGCGTAAGCCGCCCGGAGGACACGGTGGAGCACACGACAGAGGTGTGCCCCGCTTGGGAAGACCATCGCCGTGTCCTCATGGAGGAGATTTCTCGCGCCGGGCCGTGCCATGGTCCGCAGTGAGGAGGAGTGGCAGGCGGTCGCCTCCTTTTGTGAGCTAATAATGCTAGCAAAAGAGGAGGCCAACCATATCAGACAACAGCAACGGCGCTCTCGCCGCAGCCGCCGCCGCCGCGAATCCAATCCCGATTTCCGACAAAACGATGGCGCGGGTTTGCGGACGGCGAGCAATGGGTAGCCTACCATCCGGTCGTCTGGTAACAGTCTCAAGTAGTTGTCAGCAAACTATAGGAGCAAGGTTGAAGCCTCCCGGGACAAAGGGTTGATACGAAAGATATTATCGGGGACCTAGTATCAAGACAAGGCGGGTAGCGTATCAAGGCAACGCGGTTGTTGTAAAAGAGTCTGAAACGGTTTCCGCCCATGGGTGGTATTCGTCATTAGATGTTTTTTACCTACCATAAAAAAATTACCTAGTCTAACAGAAAGTATTTGAAGAACCACGCTTTATAAAGCTGACGGACATTTTCCTCCAATTCATACCTAATTTAAATTGTTTACAGTTTCATATACATTCATGACATATGATTTCTCCAAAGAAGAAGACTAAGCGCGTATAGAAATTAAACAATGGTATTGCCATTGTTTAATTAACACTAATCGACCACATTAATTAATTGTGTGGGAAATTATACATAATTGACATATTAGAGAGGATCACAAGGTGTCACTACACACTGTAGTGCGGGTTTTCCGGCTTATACGGTGAGGGCACGGTCATGCATCATGGCGCTTACTCAATGCGGTTTGGGATTTACCTGTCAAGTTGCATAATGAATTTGGGACTATATTGGGTGCTAGAACTGGATTCGTCGGTTTTTTTTATGGTAGGTAAACATCATCGAATGACGAATCTCGCTCTTGGTCGGACCGGAAACAGTGTTAGACTCTTACTGACTAAACAAGCTACCCCGTTTCTTCCTTGTCTTAGTCCCAGAGCCCCGATGTAACGCTTTCACATGAACTGTCAGCCCCAGGAGGCTTCAACCCTGTAGGGAACCAGGCAGGGATAGGATTCGTCGGTGTGAAGACACTTGGAAGAGGTCTATGTGCTTGGCCAGTCAGGCAGCGTAGTGCTGGGAACGGCGATTGCCGTAGCATGGCTTGAATTAGTTGGAGATCCCCGATCCCCGTCACCCGTACACTCACTAGCGCATGTATAAACGAGTTGTGGCGTATAATGTCCGCGCGCGTCCTACGTCATATAGCCTGTGTATGGCCTGCTCACATAGTTCACATGGCCTGTTTCTCTAGAACAAGTTTGGCGCTGAAAATATTCAACCGGACGTCTTTTGCGGGAAGCCTAGCAAAAACTATAGTGTTATATGTTGAGTTACTAACGTATGTTTGACATACGAAATAAAAACTAAACAATCCCTGAAAAGACGCAAAGAATTTTTGTGCACCAATTGAACCTACTACTTTCATTGAACGATCTTAATGTGGGCCTTCCGCACTCGCCTATCATCAACGTCGCGCATGGTTTAAAAGCTTGTTGCTTCATTTAACGCAATCCAGTGATATTTGATGCAAAAGTAATGCGAAAAAAGAGAGATAACACCTGAAAACTCTGTAGACATTCGGTATTTCTACGATTTACTCGAATGTTTCACAAAACTTGTTTTTTTTTTTTAAATTGCAATAAACTAGTGCTTGACTGCGATCCCACCTGATGGTAAGCAGTGATGCAATCGTTGATGGTAAGGCGCACTAGTTTATTAAGAGCCTATTCACTCTAGCCTTGAAGATACATAAATTATAGTCGGACGGAAAGACTGCAGCCGGCCAGGAAATAAGTGTTTTTATTAAACCCTTAAGGATTTTTGAAAAGAAAAAACTTTTTTTAAATGCGCAAGGTTTCTATGGAAGACTCAAAGTTTACGTAAAATAGCAGATCTTCAGAGGTCTTTACAGGATTACTCTTACACAAATTTATGTTTTGATTTCTAATATAATATCCACGAGATATCTGTTTATCCAAAATATCTGAAGAAAGAAGTGTAATAACGTCATAATCACGTAAGAGCGGTTGTATGAAAATGTACGTTGGGTTGGCCGCTCTTAACTCACCGTACTAGCTATACATTAATGAACTTGAAAAATGCTTGCCTAATTTGGATACTGTAATCCCTCGTCTGACTAATTACGAATACGAATGAATAAATAAATAAATGATTGATTGATTGATTGAATATGAAACTGTAAAGGGGGAATGTTACGTAGTTAAAATTATTTTTATTTGATATTTTGTATATTTCATAGATGAATTGGATTATGATTAATTATTTAAATTTTCTGCTAGCAATTCACACGCGTGTAAATGGAAATTAATTCAAGGAAAAAAAAAAGAAAAATAAACAGCTATTGTTTCATTTGTTTTATGAGTTATATTGTTTTGTGTATTTTAGTATCTTTTTTTTTGTAAATTACATGTTAGCTTTATTTATTTTTCACTGTGAATTTCGTATTAATATTGTATATTAATATTGAATTAAACTGAAAAAAAAAAATGAATTATGTATTAATATTGAATTAAATTGAAAAAAATAATTAATTATGTATTAATATTGTTTTATTAAATTTATTTTTAGTCTGAATGTTTCCTTGTACAACGTCTTGGATATTTTCTGTAACTAAGTAGATGGGCTTGTAAACAAATAAAAAACAATTCCTACATCTTATTCTAGGATATTGATGTAGCGGATGTAGCCGTGTGCCAAATTTTACCCAAATCCGGTCAATCATTTTAAGCGTCATAAAGTTAAAAGCATACACACATACGTATATACTAGAGATGCGCCGAATATTCGTTATGTATTCGGTATTGGTTTATTCAGCAGGTTATTCGGTTAAACTACTCAATACTCAATACTTTATTACATTCCATATTGTGTACATAGTTGGTATAAAATATTTTCAAGATCAATATGAACCCTGTCGGGCACAGTAAAGTTAGGAGAGAGGATGAAGGCTCAATTACAATGCGTAGAATTTATTGTTATCATTGGGAGATCTAATATATGTAGTTTTGTATGTATATGGTGTGCTATTCGGCGCATCTCTAGATATACTCGAATATTGAAATTGTCATCGCCCGTTGCACGCTCTTTTGACAGAATATTATGACGTTATCGGAGGGAAATATTGTTAAAATCCATTGACGTGAAATTTATTTAGAAACTTTGAAATGTTGGCTGTAACGGCAGATTTGTTCTTGTTGTCAATTAATGGAACCGGAAAATTATTTTACCCAAATTACGGGTTTTGGTGATGTATTAGTTTTATTATGGTAATATTTGCATATGTACGTAATACTAATGGTCTTTCCAAAGTTAAAAATACCTATAGCCCCACATACGACCACTGTTGATACTCAGGCCTACTCTCTATGAGTGAGAAATCTAGGTCATGACCCATCACAGGTGCCCAGTGAGGATTGGTCAAAAATGCCTACATCGTAGTCATCCCACTTCGAGAGACCCAAAGACTGGCTTTAACCTTTTAAAGAAGCCAGGCGTCCTCAATGTTTGGATATGTACGTAATACTAATGGACTATCCAAAGTTAAAAATACTTATGTTCTCACATACATGTCACTACTGCTGATACTCAGGCCTACTCTCTATGAGTGTGGATGGGGCCATAAGCCCATAATCCATCACACGGGCCCAGTGCGTATTGGTAAAAACACCTACATCGTAGTCATCCCACTTCGAGAGACCCAAAGACTGGCTTTAAGCTTTTAAAGAAGCTAGGCGTTCTCAATGTTTGGATATGTACGTAATACTAATGGATTTTCCACAGTTAAAAATACATCTGACCATTGCTGATATTCAAGCCTCCTCTCTTTGAGTGAGAATGGGGCCATATTCCATCACACAGGCCTAGTACGGGTTGATCAAAAATGCCTAAATTTTTACGTATTCGTCACACTTCGAATGACCCAAAGCTTGCCTTTAACCTTTTAAAGAAGGTAGGCGTTTCCTCAGTGACTAAAAAGTTGAAAGGGAATCATATGCCTCAGTATAGTCATGTGAACAGAAGAAATGCAACGCTCATTATTAATGAATTTAATAATTAATAGATGTCGGGAGGGAGGGAATTTTTTTTTTAACATTTTTCAAAAACTTTTCATCCTATCAAGTTCAAAATAATTTTCCTAGAAAGTTTACTTAAAGTTCTACTTTTGAGGTTTTTCCAATATTTTTAAACTTATGGTTCAAAAGTTAGAGGGGGGGACGCCTTGTGTTTTACTAAACTTTTGAAGCGATTATATTCGAAAATATTTACACTATCAAAAAAACATTTTGCAACAATGTAGGTATTACGTTATGGAAGAAATGAAAAAAAAATCACTTCTCACTTTACGGTCATCATCATCTTCCTGCCTTTGTCCCGTTTTATTTGGGGTCGGCGCAATATGTTTTTTTCTTCCATTCTGTCCTGTCACCCGTCACGCTATCACTAACTCCTCTGTCTTCCATATCACTTCTCACACAATCCATCCATATCTTCTTTGGTCTCCCTCTCCCTCTCCATCCATCCACATTTATACTCATGGCTTTTTTTGTAACATGCGTTTCATCCCTCCTTTTTACATGGCCAGTCGTGCCGATCCTGCCAACTATCGGCCGATTTCGATAACCTCCATACTCTGCAAGATTATGGAGCGCGTGTTGAATTCGCGCCTCATGGCATATCTAGAAGGTAACGATCTCCTCAGCGACCGACAGTACGGATTTCGCCGCAATCGGTCTACTGGGGACCTACTAGTTTATGCCACTCACTTGTGGGGCGAGGACCTCGAGAGGAATGGGGAAGCTATTGCCGTTTCCTCAGACGTCTCGAAGGCCTTCGATAGGGTATGGCACGATGGCCTTTTGTCTAAGCTTCCAGCGTACGGCATTTCTCCTGGTCTGATAAACTGGGTAAAAGACTTCCTGGGTGAACGGTCACTCCGAGTTGTTCGATGGATGCTCATCAGAGCCTATGACGACTAATGCCGGTGTTCCTCAGGGGTCTGTTCTCTCTGCAACTCTATTCCTGCTCCACATTAACGATCTGCTAGTGCCTAGTATCTTTGGGTATGCAGATGATAGCACAGTTGTAGAGAGATACCTGCCCAGTGCTCGGGCTAGTAAGGAGCTAATCCAGTCTGAAAGGGAGGCTATGGTAGAGCGTACGAATGTCTCACTTCAGGCAGTTTCCAAGTGGGGTGAAGCTAATCTGGTAACATTCAACGCCACCAAAACACAGGCGTGTCTATTCACCGCCAAAAGGAGCCCGTTCACCTTGGCTCCTGCTTTTCGGGATGTATCCCTGGAGTGCACCGACCGCCTTCAGCTCTTGGGAATGGACATGCTTCAGACCTCAACTTTGGGCGGTTCATTGAGTCCAAAGCCAAGGTAGCTGCTAGAAAACTCGGCATTCTTGCAAAAGTCCGACGGTACTTCACACCGAGTCAGCTTCTAATGTTGTACAAAGCACAGGTCCGATCGTGTGTGGAGTACTGCAGCCACATATGGGCTGGTGCTGCAAAATGCCACCTAGCGGCTTTGGATTCAGTGCAAAGGCGTGCCAAGAGGCTGATTGGTGATCCAGATTTGGTTGGATCCAGTCTTCAAAGTCTCCAGCATGGGCGCCGAGTAGCCAGCCTTGCGGTTTTCTACAGGATGCATTTTGGAGAGTGTGCGCAGGAATTGCATGATTTGATTCCGCCATCCCAATTTCACCTTCGGACATCCCGGCGTACGGCAAGTATCCACCCTTACGTTGTTGAGACACCTGCGGCCCGGACTAAGCATTTTGCCTCGTCATTTATACCGCGTACATCGAGGGATTGGAACAGTTTGCCGAATGCAGTCTTTCCGTCCGAATATAATTTGGGTGTCTTCAAGGCTAGAGTGAATAGGCCCTTAATAAACTAGTGCACCTTACCATCAACGATTGCATCACTGCTTAACATCAGGTGGGATCGCAGTCAAGCACTAGTTTATTGCAAGTAAACAAAAAAAAGAAAAAAGCCATACCAAGACAAACGGTTCCCTTTCAACTTTTCAGTCACTGGCGCCACTAGGTACCCTATTAAAAAAAATTATCACTTTTTGTTTTTGTACTTTGTCGGCGTGGTTGATATACATATTGATACCAAATTTCAGCTTTCTAGTGCTAACGGTCGCTGAGATTATCCGCGGACGGACAGACAGACAGATAGACATGGCGAAACTATAAGGTCTTTGTTGACTACGGAATCGCTGACTGTGTTATTAAATGCAAATCTCGAGAATATCTGAACCGATTTTGCTATGTATATTTTTCAGGAGGAGGTCCTTATAAAAAAAAGGAGTAGGATAGAGTAAGGTAAGATAGAGTAGAGTGTAATAAATTAATAAATACTTTTCAATACACTTACTCGAAAACTGCCTCTTAACGCACTACTATTAGGTTTAATATAGCATGTATATCACCCAAGTGCTTTTTTGAGTTTATCACAACAAGGGCTTTTTTATTCCTTCCTTATCGTCACGGTTAAGGGTGCTTATTTTTTTTACTTACTTTATCGAACCAGGCGCGAGGCGTCCCCCCGAGGCGTTGGACGTCCTCCACGAAATTAGAACCAAACTGTTCAGAGCAGATTTGAATGCTTTTATTATTTCTACTGTATGTTTGAGATACGACTAAACATTGTTTCTTTCTTTCTTTATATCACAAGTCGTAAGTGTATTGAAAAACGTCGTTTGACACACATGCAGATTTGTCATTAGAGCCCTCGGCTCCATAACACACTCGCCTACGGCTCGTGCGAATTTCGCCTCGGTCGCAATGACAAACTTCGTGCACTTGTATCAAAATGTACTATTTCAAATGAGATGAGGATGAAAAACACAATAGTGGCACTAATTAGGTACCTACATAGTATTACGTTATTGTTATGTTGTCATTACTATGTAATGGGAAATTAGCTGTTTTCGATTAGTGACGTAGAGCAGTAAGAGGTACTCAACATATTACGTCATTGTTTTCAATGCACATGTTCTAGGAAATTTCATTGTTTTTTTTCAATGACGTAAAATTTTAGGCCTGAAACCTTTCTCCTGGAGCCGAGGGTTGGTGCGAAATCGTTATACCGGGGCTCTGGGAATAGAGCAAGGGAGGAACAGGGTAGGTTGTTTAGTCAGTAAGAGTCTGACACTGTTTCCAGCTCCACTCACGAGCGGGATTCGTCATTGGTTGATTTTTACCTACCATAAAAAAGCTATACATGCCGTGTTGTTTATCGCGTTCTGATTTCAACCCCGAAATCAGAACGCGATGCGCGGCGCGGACGTAGTCGCGGGAAAAGTGCTAGTATTACATAAATACTTATTGTTATGTTTTTCATGAAGAAAGAAGCATGTCCTAGAACTAAAAATTCAAAGACTTGTGACATCCACCAATCCGCACCGGGCACGCGTGGTGGATTATGCCTCATCCCTCTCCTAGAGAGGAGGCCAGTCGCAGCAGTAGGATTATTTAAAAGGCTGATGATGATGAAGTATTTAAATGTACCTCAGAGTAGGTTTTTTTATGGTAGGTAAAAATCATCCAATGACTAAGCTCTTCGGCGAAGCGGGAAACAGTGTCAAACTCTTACTGGATAAACAATCTACCCCGTTCCTCCCTTGCCTTATTCCCAGAGCCCCGGTGTAACGCTTTAGCACCAACCTGGCTCTAGGAGGCTTCGACCCTGAAGGGCCCCTACATTATATTAATATATTCCACAACTTTCACACAACGCCATCTAGTCCCAAGCTAAGCAGAGCTTGTGTTATGTGTACTAGACAACTGATAAACATACTAATATATTTCTAAATACATACATATCAATACATAGTATAAAACAAAGTCGCTTTCGCTGTATGTCCGTATGTATGCTTAGATCTTTAAAACTACGCAACGGATTTTGACGCGGTTTTTTTTAATAGATAGAGTGATTCTTAAGGAAGGTTTGTATGTATAATAAATGCATAATATAGTAGAGAAACACTGATAAATTTAAAGGTTTCTAATGTGATGTCGTAAATAAGCACGTTTTTTTGCGCTTATATTGCAAACGCTGGCTGAACCCTACGAGATAAAGGACATTCTGTAGTAGGTATATTTTGCATTGCACCCGTGCGAAGCCGGGGCGGGTCGCTAGTTATAGATAAATTACACCCAGTCACAGAACAAATGATCGTGCTCATCACACAAACATTTGTCCTGGGTGGGAATCGAACCCACGACCTCCGGCATAGCCGTCAGGACCACTAACTACTAGACCAACAGGCCTGTCATCTATACTAATATAATAAAGAGACAAAGTTTGTTTTTTTGTATGTAGGAGGTAATCTCTGGAACTACTGGTCCAATTGGAAAAAATTTAGCAACAATAGAAAGCTGTTTTACTGCTGAGTGACATAGGGTATATTTGAGGTACGCGGGCGAAGCCGCTGACAAAAGCTAGTAAATAATATTATTATTAACTCCTTGAGACCTCAGAGTAGTTACGATTTACCGCGAGAGCGACCCGCGCGCGGTTTGACGTTATTCGTCGCCGTTGACACGTTAAGACATGTTCCACCGCGTTGCGTTCGTACCGTGCTGATTCAACTGAAAGTATGTTGGGAGAAAACATTGTTGCGTTGTCTTCTAAGGAGAACGTAGCAGCAATATAAGCGGATTTAGACATGGAGGTAGAAGATTTGCGAGAAGTTGGCGGATTTATCTCAGCAGTGACTAGTTTGATTTGTTTTCACAATGACCTTACTTATTTATACACCGTGATATTTAAATGGTTGTTTTCCCGTTGCAGAAGGACTTGCCATAAAGAGTACTTTTGAAGCATACAGTAAAAATAAAAAGTTTTTTTTTAATAAATATTTATTAAAAATATTCATCAACTCAAAAAAGCGAAAACAATAGTAGCATTAGACGTAATTTGTAGGTACTATTAGAGACGCATGCGCAGCACGCCGTCAAAGGAAACCGATTCATTAAATATTTAAACCCAAATAAGCTCTCGCACGTTGTGATATGTCATAATTAGCATGCACTCTACAGGTCCATTTTTTGTTTTTAATGTTTTATTTTTTTATCAAACGTTTGTATTACCAAGACACAACCATTTCGCTGAGGGAAAACAACCATTAAAATTTCACGGTGTATGTGTGTATCTTAGTATGTATTTATTATTATTACATTTGGTTTCTTTTCTTTTTGTCTATCTTTTTAAGTTACACCTACCATGTTACGTTTTTCATCGCCCTAAGTTCGACTGGTAGAAAATGCCTAAGGCATTAAGTCCGCCTTTGTACATTGATAAGTGCATAAAGTTTTAACAAATAAATAAATAAGATCCTCGAAATCATGAGTTCATTAGAGAAACCCTAGACTCTGATTCTCAGTGATTCTAATTATTACTGACTAGCTTTCTGCCAGCGGCTTCGCCCGCGTGAAAATGGGTTTACGCACAAACTTTGGACACGCTTTTCATCCCTTTAGGGGGTGAATTTTGGAAAATCCTTTTTTAGTGTTCGCCTACGTCATAAAAGGAAGCCTTGTGCAAAATTTCACTCTCCTAGTCCCTGTAGTTTCGGCTGTGCGTTGATATGTCCGTCAGACAGTTTCTCCTTTTATATATATAGATGGACAAAACAAATAAAAAAAAAAACATCATATTCATTCATGTTTTATTTCTGTGAATTTCTATCGTATTCAGTATTTTAATAATTACTCAGATAATTAAATCAAAAATACCGTAGCAAATTTCTTTTTACAGGTACATTTCAATACAAATAGTATAATACAGCACTTACATCAGTCTCTACTCCAGACCATAGCCTCAACCAAAGCCCGGCGCGAGACTCCAGGCTCGGTCCTTACCGGAAGGGCGGACAGCGAGCTGTACATTGCTCTTCGTCTGTGTGTCCAAAGTCGGGATAGGTTACTTGTTTCAAATAAGTTAGGGTAAAATGTCATGTTGCTTACTTCTAAAGTTGACAGAAGTAAATATTTACTAAGGTGTATATTGCGTCAGTGTTTTTAACTTGTAAATATGATGTTTCTAATATTAACCTGTCTTGATTCATTTTTACCGACTATTTTCTTATGAGTAATATTATGATTCAAGCCCAATGTTATTGCGTAATATCTTTACGTAATTTTTAACTGACTTCGAAAAAAGAGGAGGTTCTTAATATTCTGGTATATTTTGTATAGTCAATTTTCCTTGACTACTGAAGAACTCTGGACAGATATATATAATAGTGTTTGAGTCTTGGAGACTGCAGAGAAAAATTTCCACGTGTGTCAAACGACGCTTTTTCTGCCCTTCTAAGCTAAAAAGCGGTATCTCAGCAGTAAAGTTGATTTTTGTGCAATGGTATAAAAATCAACTTTACTATTTTGTTAAATTAATTAATTAATTAATTAAATTATGAAAAAATTTATAGCTTTTTTATTTTAAGTAATTAAGCCTTTTAGTGCAAACTTGTTCGAAACATGAAAAAATTTCATTAAGTAAGTTTTCCCTGTCTCAGTTTTGATGGCACAAAAACAGTATTTAAGATTTTTTTGAGATACCGCTTTTGCGCTTAGTAGGGCAGTTTTAATATATTTACGACTCGTGGTGGTTGACATGCCTCATGGAGTTGTCAGCAACTGTAGGGGTCCAGTAGGGTTGAAGCCTTCTGGGGGCAAGGGTTGATGCGAAAACGGAATACCGGGGCCCTGGAACTAAGGCAGGAAGGAAAGGTGGGTCGTTTAGTCAGTTAAGTAGGAGTCTGACACTGTTTCTCGCTCCGCCCAAGGGCGGGATTCGTCATTCGATGATTTTACCCACCATAAGTACCATACAAAATCCGAAATAAATTTTACCTTTCGACTACAGTTACCTTCAGACACAATTATAGAACAATAGGTGTGAGAAGCTGAGAGAGGGGTTGAGAGCAGTGGTGGCCGAGTGGTAAAGGCCCCGACATACGAGTTGTAGGTCGCGGGTTCAAATCCAGCCAGGAGCATTACTTTGTGTAATTTATTTCATTACCACTGCTCTCAAAACGGTGAAGGAAAACATGGTAAACCGGCATGTCCTAGAACCAAAAATTCGAAGACATGTGACATTGACCAATCCGCACTGGGCCCGCGTGGTGGATTATGGCCCATTCCTTCACCTAGAGAGGAGGCCTGTGTCCCAGCAGTGGGAACATTAAAAAGGCTGATGATGATGATGATGAGGCGTTAAAACCAAGGTATTAAAACGACCAAAATTTAACGGTGTATAAATAGATCAAATATCACATACCACCATCTGCGTAATGAATCTAGTTTTCTGACGTAGGAATCAAGATTGATCTTAAGAAATCGTAATGAACTGTGACGTCACCAAGTTAATACTATACTAGTAGTTAGTCTAGTCCGGTTTTCCTAGTTACTGTAATTCAAACCACGTATCCATTAACTCTATTTATAGGTAGTACTTATAAAGTTGAAAACAGTTAACATACTCTGACTTCTTCGTCTCTTGAATCGGTAGAAAATTTTCTTGTGACGATAATGACTGGCCTGTCAGCCTAGCAGTTAGTGACCCTGACTGGTTCGATTCCCACCCAGGACAAATGTTTGTGTGATGAGCACGATCATTTGTTCTGTGTCTGGGTGTAATTTATCTATAATATGTATTTATTTAGAAATATATAAGTACGTTTATCAGTTGTCTAGTACTCATAACACAAGCTCTGCTTAGCTTGAGACTAGACGGCGTTGTGTGATAGTTGTCGAATATTATATTATATTGTCGAATATTATATAATGCTATAAACTAGTGCTTGACTGCGATCCCACCTGATGGTAAGCAGTGATGCAATCGTTGATGGTGAGGCGCACTAGTTTATTAATAGGCTATTCACTCTAGCTTTAAAGACACCTAAATTATAATCGGAATTCAGTCGGCAAACTGTTCCAGTCCCTTGATAACGAAGAAACGACGAAGTAAAACACTTAGTCCGGACCGTAGATATCAACAACGTAAGGGTGAATTAATATTTTAGATTTTTCAATTCAGAGAATACTTGCAATTGAATACTATAACTTTTGACGCTGCTTTTGAAGTATTTTAAGTATAAATGATCTATGTAGTATAAATATTTTTGAATATGTATTTCTAGCTATATTTTTTTTTTAATTATGTACCTACCAGTGAAACAAGTTTTCAATGGTAATTTTTTTTTTCAAAGCAAGTTTTATATTTAAAACTCGTCAATACGAATCTCGCTAGCCCAAACTCGATAGAATTGTGTCGTTTAACTCTCTTTTTTCCCATTACTTTTGCATTAAAAATCACTAAGGAATGCATTAAATGAAGCAACAAGCTTTTATACCATGCGCGATGTTGACGATAGGCGAGTGAGAAAG
Source organism: Mythimna loreyi (assembly GCA_029852875.1). Taxonomy (NCBI): domain Eukaryota; kingdom Metazoa; phylum Arthropoda; class Insecta; order Lepidoptera; family Noctuidae; genus Mythimna; species Mythimna loreyi. Next base: position 14,353,629 of record CM056801.1, on the reverse strand, counting down.
GCCTACCTTAACACTTATTGTAGAATCTATGGGTATGGTCAGCAATAAAGATTATCATTATTATTACGAGTATTATATTGGAAGGCACATACATATTTACACAGCCTCCATACTTTACATTGCTCTAATCAAATCTGGTTCATAACTTTATTAAAATAAGGTTCACAATACCTTCAACACTCAATTCTTTATTGCAATCCACAATGTAAACTTAGGTGGTATACATAAGCTAAGAGAAACAATCATGGACCCTGTCGGGCACAGCAAAGAAGGATAATTACAATAACCAGAGGAGAGGCTTTATCATTCAGGCATTTCATAATCCAATTTTTCATGAATAATTACTTAATCCAATAACAATGATGATTTTGATATAATAAAAAATTTAACAATAAAAATTAACAGTAATGTCAATTTATAAAAATTACGAATTTATAATGGCTATATTTCCTAATAAGAATTGATAATGGCAGTTTGTAATAATACTAATCAATAATGTCACCAAGTGTCTACAGGCTCAGTAAACAAAACACTTGATTCACTCATAAATCTTACGTGTTTCTTTGAAGTCATTATGTGTTATGACATTTATTAAATATAATTACATAATACATAACTAATGAAATCTGTTGTAAACAAAAGTGACGACTTGTAGTTTACAGGAATTGGTTTTTTGATCTGAGGCCCTACCACAAGCTTTTAACGTGATTCATTTTACGACCCAAACTGTACTGTATAAGGGATATAGCTATATAGGGTGTACCTGACAAAGATAGTCACATAATAATAATAATAAAATAAAATATATTTACCGAATATAATAGCTGTATCAAGGCCCGGCAGTGTTGAAAGCCAAGGTGGAGCGATGACCTGGCAAGGTCAAAGTCAAAGTCAAAATCTTTTTATTTCATAATAATATAGGCCTACATGGGCACTTGTAAAACGTTAGAAGATAGTGCACAAGGGTTGCGGGTATCCGATGGATGCGAGATGCACAAGACTGTTCATTATGGCGACAATTGGGTGAAGCCTATGTCCAGCAGTGGATGTCTATCGGCTCAAATTATGATGATGATGAGGCTCGGTGAAAAAAGTCTTTGCGAATCGCCTCTACGAGTTCATGGTGGTGTTCTATGAAGGCATACTTTAACCTTGTGTGAAAGAGTCTGGGTCCCCTAGGTTAGACCCAGTCCGATTCAGTTCGGAGTCAAAAGTCCTCGTCAAAGGTCCACAAGCTATCGGGTACGAGTCCAAGGTACTTCATCGTCGGCAGCCAGTGATGCTGGAGAGCCGCCCTAGTGTTAGTCCAGGGTAAAGAATTGAAAGCTTTGGCGATGACGACCAAGACGACCCTAACCTCACACCGCATCCCTTGTTGTGAGGGCTAGCTCGCGTATGATGGCGTCCACAGCAGAGATACCTCTTCAGTCAGAATTGACCGTCCACAAAATCCGGCACCATCCATACCAGGACGAGGCGATCTGCAATTACTCTTTCAAAAAGCTTGCTTAGCTTGTCGACCAGCACGATGTTATACGGACGGAGAATCCGCAGGACTATGAAAAACATATCTTGCGCTTGGGTGCAGATCACCACACCTGTGTCTTTTCGTTCCTTTCCGTTTTATTCTAAATGGCTTAAGCGGGCATCGGCCCATTTTTTTTTTGTTTTCGAGTCAAATCCTTCAAAAGGGTCCTCTATTTTGGAGGAAAGACCAAGGAGCGTGGGATCCTTACTTCACTAAAACAACCCCGGTGATCACATCATGGAAGTGGACCCGTGTTCTCTTAAAATACAACCCCTGAACCCCTCTACTGTGCTGTACTGTGTACATACGTGCTACAACCACCTGTTAGGGCACATCCCTAAGGAGACTGAGGGTTTTTCCTCAGAGCCTCGTTGTGCACAACAGTACGTGGACATTGTGTCTTTCCTAAAGTCACTCAGTTGGCCCTTGGTAGGGACCCTACAGAAGGGTTAAAACCAACTAGGGCCAAGAGTTTGCGTCTGAAAGGAAGGCTCTGGCTCTCGTATAAAAGCGACGTAAGAACGGGATGGGAAGTTTAGTCAATAAGAGTTTGACACTATTTTCTGCTCCATCCAATGGCGGGATTTGTCATTGGATAATTTTTGCCCACCATAAAAAAAGCCCGATACAAGCTGCAGTTATTTACAGTATCATTGTTCTAATAATTTTAGATTTACAATTTATTTCAGTAATATATATGAATGTAGGGAAAAATAATACATAAGATAATATTAGAGACATCTCTAAGCAGATGATTGCACAATATCTATTTGTTTTATGTCATGAAAAATTGCTGTTATTTGAAGCGTAATGCTTGTTGTTTCTTTTGCGTTTTCACTCAAGTCATTCAACGTCTGCATCGTTATATACTCTCTTTATGTATATTGTCATAGAGTTGTTTGTCCGATGTTTTAAATACTTCTGTTTTACCTCTGGATACGCTAGTATTTAATTCGACGTCCTATCTGAAGGTATTTTGTGTCATCTCAAATAAAAGTGCTAATTTTTAAGTTTTTTTAATAGTGATAGGTTGTTTTTTTTATTTATTATTTGTTAGATTTGGATTTCAGTATTTTTAATATTTTTATTATTTATTTTTTTTCCTTATAAAATTTATTATTGTTATTAAAATTATTTGGTGGGATAAGCGACATACGTACCCTTTGATTTACGAACGTATGTGTTAACATTAAGGAAAAAACAATTCGTAACTACGCGGGCGCTATTTAACGTGAATGAAGTAGTGGTGGACACTCATTCGCTCATCGCACCTCGGATTGTGCGGTCAACTATACAAGGCTCGTCCCTTGCAGTTGAACCGGCAATCTCTTCATCCTTTAGACTTTTTCAAAGGTCCAGGATATTAAGTTCCTACGTTTCATTTAAATGTAAAGTAGAAATTTTCGAGAGTGTTAAAAATGGTGTCCCTTGTGTGTTTTGTGCTATCAATGTGTGTCTTGTTTTCTGGGATTACTGGAATGGAGAGCATTAACTTCAAATCATGGTGGAATAAAGGTACATTATGGCATTTTTTTATAATTTGCAGTAAAAGTTGTATAAGTAACATCGTACTTATGTTAATGTTAAACAGTGATGCTGTTTAACTGACCAACAGACTAAAAGAGAATTTACTTTTAATTAAAAAGTTAATAACTGTTTATTTATTTAATTGCATTCATATTTTACATTACCTTTGTTTTACAATTTCATTTATAAAAAAATAAGTTACATTTAAATGTAAAGTTGTTGTTTTAATATTTAAGAAACAGTTAATAAATAAAATAGTAATATTATTTATTGTTTACTAATGCCATCATTATCAAATAATAATATGGTCACAAAATAATCAACAAAGATACAATATTAGCAAAATAACTAAACAGTATACTAATTAACCAAGAAGACACGATTTATTTTCATATTTTGGAGAAGAGAAGGATAGGTTTTAATATAAAACTATTTATCAGTGTAAAATGTGATATTGATAAATTATGTTATTAAGTTTTCAAGAATATTTAGCAATCTATAAAGTAAACGACCAATGATTCCTCGTACTTTCATGATTGTAATTCAATGCAAACTCCTATTGGTCAAATCATAACCTTGTTGTAACGTAACAACAGTGATTGAATTTGTTAAACCACTCCCCTAAAGGCGTGGCCTAATCTTAAGAAAGAATTGAATAGCCTTTATAGAATTCTTTGATTATAAATTTCATTTTTTTTTATTCATTCATTGCCGAATCAGTAACTTTTCCTTATGCGTTGATAAGAAACGCTTACGCTTAAAAATCCAAGACTAGGTAAATCACATATATGTATGTCGCATATTGTGAATTCCCATAAGGACTTTTTCCTTATTTCTTGCCTTAGTGACGTAGGTTCACCGCCAATATAATTGTGGCACGCGTTTTCCTGTAATTCGTTAGAATAAAACTTTAGAATAATTAATTGATTCTTAGAAAAGAAAAACAGATGAGTAAGACAAATGAAGTAGTTTTTATTCAAGAACCTTGTAGAGCCTTACATCTAATGCTATCTAGCTTTATAAAAGGACAGTAATTTGAAAGAAGATTTTTTCCACACAAAAAGGATTATTAGGTGCTTGAATTTACTAGAGAAACAATTGTCAAATCAAATGCATTTTTCTAATCCTTCGATAGAAACATACAAAGTTATACCATATTTAGGTATTTATTCACGTAATCACTATAATTGAATATACGTACAGGAAGGAAATCAAAACAATTAAATAATAACTATATATTATAAATGAACAGGTTCATTTGGTAGGTAATAAATGAATTTGTTTATTTAATGTTGACCCTTTTTCATTCATAAAATTGAATACCTAACTGCAAACAAGTTAATTTATTTATAAAAAACCCTTGTACATTTTAATTGGCGTTATAATTATTGTTGGTATTTTCATACCTATATTATTATCAGTCCAATGACATTATCACGTGTTCATTTAAATAGAGTATTCATTTAGTAAAATATTTGTACTTTTATATATTAAATTTATTTTGTCTACTAGATTTTCTGTTACAAGAAGACTGGAAACTGTTTATTTTTTAAATTTTGTGAAGTCCATAAAATCCCAAACTGAATCATTTTCTTAGTGTCTCTAATAATTCTTAACATTTTCGTTTTTCTTATGAACTTTCTCATTGTTACAGTCGAAGCCAAATGCGGTGTCGAAGCCAGTACAAACCTGGTCCACCACAACCCCTGGCTGGTCTACATCGAGTACTGGCGTGGTGATAGTGCTACTGAGATCAGATGCGCTGGTACTCTGATCGACAGCAGGCACATCATCACCGCTGCCCATTGCGTTAGGACTCTGAAGTTCAGTCGGTAAGCTTAATTTGAAACTCGATTTTATTTTGTTGCTGTTTAAGTTTAAATTTTTCTGTTTTGATTTTGAATGTTGAAAGTTTCTATATTTTAAATTTGATCCTTGAAAGTCCGTCAACCGTACTTAACAAAGCTGTTTGATAAATCAAAAGTGTAGAAGCTATTGCTAAACACTTGAGACAATCAGTTTCGTTCGTGCGTATTACGGGATTGAATTGACGCACGCAAAATTATTGTGGTCAGAGTGCGTGTATTAGCTCAGGATGACAACGCAATATTAACCTTTTGAAAACGAAAATTAGTGACATAATAGAAAGACAAAAGGTGTGCGAACGCCGTTCAAATTAAAGCTCAAATAACAATACAGCCTGAGGAGGTGCACAAAACAATTTCATTTACCAAAGTATATATAAATTAAACTAACGATTATTTTATTTCTATTTTCAGTTTAGTCGCCCGACTTGGTGAATACGACTTATATTCTAAGGAGGACTGCGTTCGGGGAGTGTGTGCTGATCCTACCGTCAGAATCAATGTAGCTGATATCATTGTACACCCCGAATATGACCGACTTAATAAGTTACACGATATTGCTATCTTGCGACTGGAAGAGGATGCTCCTTATACCGGTAAGTTATATATTCAGAAATTCCTTTAAGCAGTTCAATTTCAAGAGACCATTAATGTTTGTGCCAAATGACTGAACTTTTGAGAAAGTTATTAACTTAGCTTCAGATTCCCAATTACATTTTCAAAAGCCCCAAGTTTTATATGATCGAAAATACATCATTTTACTCAATTTTAATATCAGTATACTAGTACTAACAGGCAAATTATTACTTTTTACAGATTTCATCCGCCCGATCTGCTTACCAACCGGAGATCTGAAACTAGACACCGAGTTCTACGCCGCTGGCTGGGGCGAAGTTCCCAACAAAGGATACTACGCACATGTGAAGAAAATGATTCGTCTGCCTTACTGGCCTAAAGACGAATGCAGGGCCGCTTATGTGGGCAGCAATATCCCTGACCACGTTATCTGTGCTGGTGGAGAAGAAGGGATTGATACCTGCAGGGGTGATTCTGGTGGACCTTTGACTCTCGTCAAGGATACCATCGAGTTATGGGGAGTGACCAGCCATGGTAATATTCACTGCGGAACCAAAGACTCCCCCGGCATCTATACCAGTGTAGCTGAACATATGGATTGGATTCAGACCGTCATCGAATACCCAGTGGAAAACTAATCAAAGCTCTGTTTAAATGGTTCGTTATTTTTATGTAAATAATACTTTCATGACAGCATATGATAAAATGTAAAAAAAAATAAGTTATAAGTAAGATTTAAAAACTGACTGATCTCTTAGTTTATTCTAATAAGCAAATACTTTTATTTAATTTATATTTATAAATATACATTTAAATGTAAATGAATTTGAATTTAAATGAAGTATTTGCTTTTATTGTTTTTAAACATTCCATGATAAATGTGTGTATTAAAGATTTTTTTACGCAATTGCTTGCATTTAAGAAATAAATTATGAAAAAAAAATATATACTATTCCGATTTTCAGACGTTGTAAAATTAATCGTGAATATTTTTTGTATCATATTTTTTAATTATTTATTTACTTATTTCGTTTATTACAATACCTGCTCATAGCCGTACTAAACTTAAATCTATAAAATTATAGATGAAGATTTAAGATGTTGAAAAAAAATACAAAAAAGGTTGTATATCTGATTATAAAACAGGGTAAACCTATTTAAATATTGCATGTACTTATAAAAGTCTATTTCTGCTGGTCAGATAGTCTGAAGTTCCATAATGTTCAAGACTTTTAAATAACAATAGCTGTAGTAAAAATACACATTGTAAATTAACTATAGGTCTTCAGTTCGGCCTAGTCCTTTCATAGGACAAAATATGGTTGAACTCCACTGCTCCACCCCTCAGGGAAGCAAGCGTGAAGTTCAGCCTTGTCTATGCTAGACAGCTATAGGTTTTATTGTCCAAAATGTGTACTAATACTGCCATATGTAATAATAATATTAATAAGTATTTTAATTGTTTTTAACAGCTGGTACTGTTAACGAAAGAATGAATTAGTATGCAGGTAACAAAAAATTAAAAATGTAAAAAAAATGTATAATTGTATAGATACGTATGTGTCTTAAAAAAAATGTTATAAGATTATTTCGTGCTTGCATGCATATCTCTTTTTTTGACTGTATTTGTATAATTTATTTTATAATTTATTGATAGTTGTCAATAACTATACCTATATTATTTATTTATTTGAGAGTGATATTTTTTACAAGATGATTCCTATCCGCTAGATTTAAATTACCTTTAAGAAATATTTATTTAAATTGTAAAAAGGGATTTAAAATATTCTGGTCTGATGGGAGTTATTTAAAGTTTATATTTAAAAATATTTTGTATAACTGCTTTACTATCTATGTTATAAAAATCAATGATAGTTTAGTAAATTATCAAAAAATCATAAAAAAAACCGATCATAAATAAACTGCAATTGTAAAAAAAAACTTTTTCTTTTAATTCTTAGAATTTGTGTTTCATAGAGAAAATATAAAAATTATAGCTGAAAGAAACTTTTAGCTTTGGAAAAAATAAGTAAAGACCTTTGGCCAGAATCAGAACGAATTTAATGGAGGAGTTTAAAGAGATTTGGAAAAAAATTGTAGAGGTTTTTGTCTGGCTTTGGAAATATACTTCCTTACTTACCCATAAAAAGATTTCCACCAGAAGCCTTTTTTATACGGATACAAAATTAATCATAATTACACTTTCTCACTCTCGCTCTCTATCGGTCCTGCTGGACCCCTATGCGTAGATCACAATGCGCTGCAGACGACTAGGCTCGGTCCGGTCAGTTACTGGATGGCTTTAACGTGGCTGGCAGACGCCGAGGTTCCGACCGTCGGAAGCTCGGAGGCTGTGCCATGAGGAGGTGCGCCCTCCTTCTTTGCTGGCTTTACTGCTTCGTAGAACGAGGCAACCGGCCACCATTATTCCTTGCTTCAGACCATAGTCTGAATCCGAACCTGGCGCGAGAGGTCTGCTGCCGATTGTTTCCACGAGGACACGGTGGTGCTGCGCCTAAGCCGGGCAAACTCCACCGTATGCGAGAGGTTCTTGCCATCGGACCCAGGCGGAAAACCTGACACTATCTCCTGCTCCGTCCGCTGGCGGGAGATGTCATTGGATGATTTTTGATCAACGAATAAAACCCTTTTTTACCCACGGGTAACATACACAGAATAAATCCTTTTACAATGTCTAAGTCAAGCAAATTCATCTCACAAAAACTAAAAGCATTTTATATTTTATTTCATGGAATCTTTAATTTATTCATGCAATCTCAAATTGTTACAACGTATTTTTTCATTTATTTTAATTTTTTTTTGTTCAGTACCTAACCCCATTTTTTATAATATTTAACTTTACAACTTTTTTTCCATTTGTACACTTTTTTTTTAAAACAAATTAGTTTTGAATTAGTTGTTGGTGAATAAAAAAAAATAAGAATTCTGACGATAAGGCTTATGAAATCAAAACCTACAATTACAACTCATTAAAGTGAATAATTATTAAAGGTGATGAAATAGAAAGAAATAATTATATTATTGGCATCAATTGTGTAGGTATCGCAATGTGGTGGTGGTTTCAAGGAGTTGTGTTTCCACCTCTATGAGGATGATGTAATAATTGTACCGTACTGCACTTAATCAATGACTATGTACCTATTTTAAGTACTTTGATAGCAAAAGAGGAATTCGAGCGCATCAGGCAAAGGCAACGACGCTCAAGCTGCAGCCGCCGCTGACGTGTCTCTGATCCCGTTTTCCGGCCACTGTAGTCGCAGGCCTGCGGAAGGCAATGGGTAGGTCGCTGTCCATCCATTCAGTAACCGTACGGACCAAGCCCAAGATGTCGACGGCGTGCACTATTCCCGCACGCCTCAAGCAGTTGTCAACAAACTGTAGCCCAGCAGGGTCGAAGCCTATTGAGGCTATAGGCTATAAGCTAGGAGCGGGAGACAGTGTCACTCTTTTATTGACTAAACGACCCACCGTACCTTCCTGCCTTAGTTCCAGGGCCCCGGTGTTCCGCTTTCGCATCAATCCTTGACCCCAGAAACCAGAGCCCTGGGATCAAGACAAGGAAGGAACAGGGTAGTAATTTAGTTTTTAGTCAGAATCACTAAAAAAGAATCGGGGAAAACCAATGTATCTTAAAACTAAAAGTTCAAAGAGCAACCCGTACTATGATCATGACGTGACGCAGTAATGCAAAATAATAAAAATGATTTCATAAAATGCTTATTACCTGTGTTACCTTAGAAGAAATACTTAAATGTTTATTATCTATGATACCTTAGCAGAAGCAGGGTGAATAGTTTAGTTAGTAAGAGTCTGACACTGTTTCCCGTCCCGCTCAAGGGCGGGATTCGTCATTAGATGATTTTTCCCAAAAATACCTATTATAAGTACTTAATTTTTTTTTTTTCCACAACTATCACACAACGCCATCTAGTCCCAAACTAAGCAGAGCTTGTGTTATGGGTCCTAGACAACTGATAATCATACATACATATTTCTAAATACATACATATTATAGATAAATAAATTACACCCAGACACAGAACAAATGATCGTGCTCATCACACAAACATTTGTCCTGGGTGGGAATCGAACCCACGACCTCCCGCATAGCAGTCAGGGTCACTAACTACTAGACTGACAGGCCAGTCGAATTAGCTTTTGTTAGCGGCTTTGCCTGCATGGAAAGATTCTCCGTTCAAACTTTGGACTCCCGTTTCATTGCCTAAGAGGGTGAATTTTGGGAAGTATTTTTTAATACTCATCTACGTCACAAAAAGAAGTTTAGTCCAAAATGTTGCGTTCCTAGTCTCAGTTAGGGTTGCCAGGTGTTAGGATAAAGCAGGACATACGTAGGATTTTTGATTGCTTGTCCGGCCAAAATAAGCGGCATCCGGCCTGTTAGGATTTAGGTAGGATTTTTCAATTTCGAAATTCGCGCGCGGATCGATATCGAATCACGCCGAAGAAAATAATTTTTGTTTTGTTATAATATAACGACTGATGTTTAAGAGAGTTAGAGACTGATTTATAATAAAGAAATATTAGCTTGATTTTGCTTTTGTTTTATTAAAATGCAATCAGAAAATCCCGGATTTCCATTTTTTTTAAGTATCACCAAAATTTTTCAAAAATGTGAGGCGTCCGGATTTTTTGACCGAATGTTAGGACAAAAAAAAATTAGTTTGACACTTTTTATAAAAAAATGGCCAAAAAATCAAGATGTCCGGATTTTTTACCCAAATGTCAGGACAAACTCACAGGTCTGTCCGGCTTTTGCGTCTGAGGACCTGGCAACCCTAGTCTCAGTAGTTTCGGTTGTGCGTTGATGTGTCAGTCATTCAGTTTCTCCTTATACAGGGTTATTGGGAAAACACTAACAACCTCTTTGGAGGTCATTTCACTCATCATTATGAACCACTTTTACTATGGGACCAAACCTGAAAATAAAAATCAGCTGTTCCCTACATTTTGACGAACATAAACGAACGTAAATACCCATTCTTATGTCTCCTCGTTGTCTTGCATTCCAGGACCCCGAGTTTTCTATTCAGAAGTGAACTCATGACCCCATAGGCTTCGGCCCTGCTGGGCCCCTTACGATTTTGCTGACTTCTTTTCGAAGCGCGGAACTCGGACTCGGACTTGGACTCGGTTCGGAAGCTTACCGGACAGCCGGACGGTGAGCTACCCCTTGCTCGCTGTCCGCAAGCCTACGCCTACAGATGTTGGTAAATCTTGACTTCGAAATTGTGGATGTTAGTCAAAAACCAACTTTAAAATATTGCGTAATATTGCGACTGTGCAATTTACGTAATATTTCTACCTATTGTTACCTAATGAATTTTAAGGAAAAGGATGCAATGACTCAAATATAGCGTTATAGGAGTCAAAATTTACCTCAAAGATCACAACGGTCTGTGTTGAGATCACAGAACAATCCGGCGTGTCCTAGAACCAAAAATTCGAAGACATGTGACATCCACCAATCCGCACTAGGCCCGCGTGGTTTTTTATGGTAGGTAAAAATCATCCAATGACGAATCCCGCTCTTAGGCGGAGCGGGAAACAGTGTCAGACTCGTACCTACTGACTAAAAACCTACCTCATTTCTTACTTGCTTTATTCCCAGGCCCTGGTGTTACGCTTTCGCATCTACCCTTGGCCCAGGAAGCTCTACCCTTGGACCAGGAGCCAGGCACACGTGGTGGATTACGGCCCATTCATTCTCCATGAGAGGAGGCCTGTATCCCGGCAATGAGAACATTATAAATCTGAGGTAAGCAATGATGTGTCGATTCTCAATAATTTTAAGCTTCCTACCTATTTTTACGTACTGAATTTTATGGAAAAGGATGCATTGACAAATATTGTGTCATAGAAGTCAAAGTTCAGCTCAAAGCGATGACTACATGATGATAAAAATCAGTCTTATGTGTTCACTGCTGAACCAATATTATCATCATCAAACAGCCTTTTTAATGTTCCCACTGTTGAGACACAGGCCTCCTCACTAGAAGTGGGAATGGGTGGTAATCCACCACGCGGGCCTAGTACGGGTTGGTAGATATCACATGTCGCATGTCCAGGGCCGGGTTCCGTACCGTTGACTAGGTAAACAACAGGTGGCACAAATGTAAGAAAAAATGGCGTTTTCAGTCAGTCAGTAAATGTTTATTTTAATTTAATTATTTATGATTAAAGTATATATTTTTTTATTAGATTTTAGTGCGAGTTTTCAAACACTAAAATTTGAAGAGCCTAACTTCAAACTCGCCAAGAACCAACGGCCGTACTGTTCTAAGGTGAGTAATATTTATATTTGTTAAATGCGTATACCCTAGCGCTGGGTAGTCTGGTTCGAATAAAAATTGGATGGCAGAGGACTGACTGTGTTGATCCGTTATGAGAATGCGTAGCTATACGTGACCTTGCGAACGCAACTATTGGACGACGAAAAGTAGGTTTTAGGCTCGGCTAGGAAAATTGTCTGCACACAGCGGGCGCGGCGCGGCGGGACGTGACGGCGACGCGACGCTGAGCAGTTGTAATGTACTAGATATTACGGACGACGCCACACAGAGCCGTCCCGCTCGACGCGACGGTAACCTCGGATCTGTATGGCGTCTTCGCGTCGTCGACCGGTCCCGCCGCGCCGCGCCCGCTGTGTGCAGAGACCTTTAAGCCTGCTCTACACTATTCGCGAAGTTGCCCCGACGAAGAACTCAACGAAGTTGATCGAAGTCCGAAGTATGTGACTTCATACTCGTGCAACCTCGCGAGTGCAAGGAGTCCTTTGACTCGGGCGCAAAAACCGACAATAACTGGAAGTCGCCCGAAGCGAGGCGAGGTTGCACGAAGCGAAGCAGCCTTCTACACTGACGTATTCGCTTAACTTCACCAACTTCCCGAGGAGTACTACAGGCTTTAGGATAACATGCACATACCTTATTTTGTCAGTCGAAGCGAAGCTCGTTCAGTCTGGAACCACTGCACAATAAACGACACACACTTCAACCTTTCGACTACCGTAATTACAGACACAATTAAAAGACAATAGGTGTGCGGACACCGGTGTCCTCTTGGGGCTTAATGAATTGTTCAATATTCTTTAACACTAGCTAGGCTACAACACACACACGTCACAGTTCGCAAAATAGAAGAAATTTTGCACAAATTCATAACGTGACTCTTCGCGCGGAGATCCTTTCTAGAGAAATCAGGTCTGTCTTCGTGGAATTTTCGCGACTGACCGCGACAGAGCGAAAGGATCAGTCAGCACGCGGGTGGGAGTAGGACAGAGCATAGGTAGGGAATGCGTTCTCGTTTGCTAGTATGTATTTCTACCCTCCATTTAGAAAAATACGTCGTCCAGTCATTTTTATATTCTTTCCATAGATAAATGTACCACAGACTCGTAATGTACTTGTGCATCGACAAATTAGTCTTTCGATCGACGAAAAAAAAAATCAAAGCCAAACTGACAAACTTAAAAAATAGTCGAATTGTACGACTATTTTTTAAGTTTGTCAGTTTGGGTTTGATTTTTTTTTTAAATTAGTTATTGGTATTGTATACCTGTATGTTAAGTGGTTTATTTGTTTTTTGTTTATTAGTTTATGTTATATAATTTATGTATGCCTTGCAGCGTCTTTCTGTTGTAGTCAACAGAAAGACGCTGGCAATCAGGCTCTGTTTAACACATGAGCCCCAGCTTGTTGCTGAGCACTGGGCGCTTTGCGTGGGTATGTCACATATTTTGCACTACATACTATAATTGTTTCTGTTTCTTTTATATTAAACACACCAACACCTAGTTAGTTGATTTTTACGTTGATCGGGAATGGGAAACCAGTTGTTAGTCTAAGGGTCCGTTCACACAGACCGGCTCGGAGAGCATCGGCGCGCATTTTTCTTTTCACACAGACCGGATCGTATGCGCTTGGAGTTGGTCGGAGCGGAGCCGCCAACTATTTCACATAGACCGGCTGGAAGCGACCTGTAAGCGGATGCGCTCGAAGCCGATTGGATGCGCTCGCAGCCGGTCGGAATCGCTCGCTGCCGGTCGGATACGCTCGCAGCCCGTCGGATGCGCTCGCAGCCGGTCGGATGCGCTCGGAGGCGGAGGACAGCCGGCTTTCGCTTAGTCGTTGAAAGGATTGTGTTATCAAAATGGCGGTCGGCGTGGAGAAGCGCGGACGCAATCGGAACCGATCGGCTGCGCGAGCGAGAAAGAGCACGCAATCGGAGCCGATCGGCTGCGCGAGCGAGAAAGAGCACGCAATCGGAGCCGATCGGCTGCGCGAGCGTTAAAGAGCATGCAATCGGAGTCAAACGGCTGCACGATCGAGAAAAATTATGCGATCGGAGCCGGTAAGCTCCTCTTATTATTTCACACCAAGCGCCTTCAAGCATTCTTAATCACAAAAGCAGTGCACATGCAAAAATAAACCTTAATACAAATACTAAAAACTCTGTTTTCAACGTGATAAGATTCTGCTCTCCTCTCCGAGCCGGTCTGTGTGAACGGACCCTAATAGTTCCAGTATAAAAGGTAGACATTTATGTTCTTAAATTATGATTAGGTAAAAATGTAGCAAAAATAGCCAGGAATTAATTAATTAATTAATTAGAAAAACAAACAGTAACACAATAAAGGATATACATAAGATCTTAAATATTAAAGTACGATAATATAATGCTACCCACTACGTTTTCCACAGATTAGAGTCACAAAATAAAAAGGTACAGAAGTCAAACTCATGTATGTACTTCACTTTTCATACCTACGCACGGCGATCGCGCGCGCTACGGTTGTCAACTGGATTATGCACAACAAATTATCGTGATCGTTGCAAAATTTCGCCTGGCTGGGTTTGAACCCGCGACCTACAAACTCATAAGTCGCGGCCATTACCACTCGGCCACCACTGCTCTTATACACACATATCTACACTATAATATAATAAAGAGGTAAAGTTTGTTTTTTTGTTTTTTTGTTTGTAGGGGGTAATCTCTGGAACTACTGGTCCGATTGGAAAAATTTTAGCAATAATCGAAAGTTGCTTTACTCCTGAGTGACATAGGCTATATTTTATGTACGCGGGCGAAGCTGCGGGCAAAAGCTAGTATATTATATTTCTAATATTGCAGTTCCTTAAATTGGAACCACTCACTCTTGCTATGCCAATTTACTTTCGACATGGGCAGAATAGTCGACATCGGCTCTATTTGTCATTAACAAAAAATAGAATAGAATAGATACGATTGCAGAAAGTTTGTCATTGCGATCGAGGCGGAATACGCACGAGCCAAATGCGAGAACTTTATGGAGCCGAGGGGTGCAGTGCCCAGAACGCTGGCAGCATTGCCACGTTGCATTCAACGGCAATAGCAATGTGAATGTTGATTCGTTGACCGAAGAAAAGCTCAGCGCTTTGGTCATGCGACTAACTAACACGCACAACTAATAATTTAAATAGCGTTTCATTATTCGGCAGTTAGTCAATTTTAAAAAGTAGGAACCTGTTATCTACATATATAAAAGTAGAAACTGACTGACTGACATATCAACGCACAGCCAAAACTACGGGGACTAGGAGCATGAAATTTTGCATAAGGCTTCCTTTTATGATGCAAGCGAACACTAAGTAAGGATTTTTCAAAATTTTGCTTCTAAAGGGATGTGATGGGGGTCTGAAGTTTGTATGGGGAACCCTACATTTACGCGGGCGAAGCCGCTGGTAGAAGGTTAGCGTAAAATATTTTTTTTTTTTTTACATGCAATAAACTAGTGCTTGACTGCGATCCCACCTGATGGTAAGCAGTTTATTAGGAGCCTATTCACTCTAGCCTTGAAGACACCCAAATTATATTCGGACGGAAAGACTGCAGCCGGCAAACAAAAAATATACCAAAAATGTCTTTTTATTTGACAGGAAATGTTCATATTTGGTCCTATGATGAAAACAGGAAAGGGTTTTGACCACAACAAGGTATTTGGCACATGTCCTGTCCTGTTGTACGGCACGCTAGCCTCAACGACATTATTCATCTAGCTGTACCTGCCGTATTGACCAGATGGTATGACGTTGGTGCCATAGAAGGTGGAAAGGTTTCTGGTTTGGGGACGCAATCTGTGTCGAAAACCTTGCCCATTACTTACTGTACATCATCACCATCATACCCTTATCCCATGTTACTTGGGGTCAGCGCAACATGTTTTTTTCTTCCACTCTGTCCTGTCACCCGTCACACTATCACTAGCTCCCTTTTCTTTCATACCATTCCTCACACAATCTATCCATCTTTTCTTCGGCCTCTCTCTTCCTTTCCATCCATCTACGTATAATCTCAGAACTCTTTTTGTGACATGCGTTTCATCTCTCCTCTTCACATGATTCCTCTTCCATTACTTACTGTACATATGTTTAAAAAATGAAGCGGCACAATTAGAGTTCATTAGGAAGCATAAATTAAACAGAAGTGACCTTGGAGTATTTCAGAGTATTTTATCTAGTCCTAATTCGGAAATGGCCAATGAGCTTTATAAATTTTGTATGCAAATCCATAAGAGCCTTATTTTAGTATCTAGTGTAAGACACAAGTATTAGTTGTAATGAAGCTGTCATAGTCAAATTACGATTCAAGCCTCGAAAAAAAAAGGAAATAAAAAACCTTGCTCATCCCATGTTCTTATGGGCATACCGGCGCTGCAGTTGCGTCAGCTGAAACTCTTAAATGGCGCAAATGCCTTTAATCTTATTGGTAACTAGCTTTTGTCAGCGGCTTCGCCTGCGTGCATAAAATATAGCCTATGTCACTCAGAAGTAAAGTAGCTTTTTATTGTTGCTAACATTTTTTCAATAGGACCAGTAGTTCCAGAGATTACCTCCTACAAACAAAAAAACAAACTTTACCTCTTTATTAGTTTAGATTACAGTTTTAAACCGTTTGGGATCGTAACGCTGGGGTGCTTGCGCATTTCCTTTTTAAGGAAATTTCGTAAGCCTGAATTACCACTCGGCCACCACTGCTTTCATGAATGTGTATAAATAATTGCAATATAATCTTGTCCCAGATTGATGTTTGATACAATTTAATTTTCATAAATATTCTCAATTTTTTTTTTAATAGGAATTTACTTTTAATATACCTAATCTTTATTTATTTACTTAAGGAATTTATCCAATTTTAGTAAAGTCCTCGCTCCTATACTAGGTGATTCACCCATAATTTCAAATCACTATTTTAGATCATAACGCAAGCGCAAGCTAGTCATCATGTGTTCAGGACTCACAAATTCCACGCCATTTAAAACAATCATTCGTTCATTCATTCACTCTGACGTCTAATCATTCACCTTTGTACTAATGATTCAAATACTAGTAGGTATTCTGCGGAATGTCCCTTCTTTACCCTACATGACGTTGTGCATTCAGTCCCCAGAAGGTCTATTTCTATAGATGAGTCAATTGACTAGACTAGACCGTCTAGTCGTCTGGTAGTCACCTAGTTCGCAGAAATATTGTTGGGTTTTTTCTACTATTGTAAATATTGAATGGCTGAGGTAAAATAAACTGAATTAAGCACTTAATCAAACAGATAGGGTTCATTATAACTACACAATTTTTTTTTATGGTTGGTAAAAATCATGCAATGACGAATCCCGCCCTTGGGCGGAGCGGTAGACAGTGTCAGACTCTTACTGACTAAACAACCGACTTCGTTCTTACGTCGCCATATATACCAGGGCTAGAGCCTTCCTTTCAGACATGAACCCTTAGCCCCAGTTGGCTTCGACCCTTCTGCAGGGTCCCTACGGCTTGCTGATTACTCCTTGAGGCGCGCGGGAACAGTGAACGCCGTCGACGACTAGACTTGGTCTGGCCCATTACCAGACGACCGTCCGCAAGCCTGCGCCTACGGTAGCCGGAAATCGGGATCGAAATCCGGCTTTTGGGGCGTGAGCGCCGTTACCTTATGCGGTCGGCCTCCTCCTTTGCTAGCATTACTGCTACACAAGAGGAGATGACTGCCTGCCACTCGCCCTCACTCCGGACCATGGCTTCTCCTAAGGCACGGCGTGAGAGATCGCCGCCGCCGATCACCCCAACTAAACGATATTACGGTAAATGAAAGTGAAGTTAGTGTTAAGAGCTCAACCTAGAATGAAACACTAAGTTTTGTTCACGTTGAAAAGCGCAGGCGCGGCGACTTAGACCACACGCATGTTTTGTACGTGAACATTATGTGACATACGTGAACATATGTTCACGTACGAAACGCGCATATAGCGTAATATGCATGTGGATATTACGCCATATGTTTGATAGTACGTGACCAACGTGTTCGAGCATTTAATCCTATTGAGCTCAACAAAATGAAGTCAACTTTTTTTAAGGTGACAAAATCATCAACAAAGTCTGTCTGAAGAGAACAGAGAGTCTGTTAGAAGTCTGTTGTTGATGATGATGGTACCTTCATTCTATTTCGTAATGTAGACAGTAACAATTTCCAAATTGCGTTGTTGTGATATGAAAAAGGGGCGGCCTGAAATGAGCTGTGCCTAGGGGCCCCGAGATGGTTAATCCGGCCCTGGGTATTCTGCTCCCACCATATAGCCATGACCCTCTGGTATACTTTTAGTTAGGCAGTCGGTCGCTTTCGCATCCCATACCCGCGCTCCTTAAAGTGCTAAGGATCGAACGATGCCTATGTAAATTGAAATTACCTGGGTCACCTTTAGCACCGAAGAGTTTTGTTTACATCCAAGCCAGGAGTCAAAGACCAGTTAAACCACCTCAACCGTAACGAGGCGATAGAATGCAAGAGGAGGCAGGTCACCCTTCCATGCGCCACGAAGAACGTGATAATCTGTCACTGAACCCATCTTTATCCGTGTCTTCACCTTCCCCCACTACAGGTGTAGTGTCTTGTATTCTGAGTTTCTTTATTGTACACTAGCTTTTGTCAGCGGCTTCGCCCGCGTAATTAAAATATAGCCTATGTCACTTAGGAGAAAAGCAGCTTTCTATTGTTGCTAATTTTTTTCCAATCGGACCAGTAGTTCCAGAGATTACCTCCTACAAACAAAAAAACAAAAAAAAATATTATATTAGTGTAGATGTGGCCAGATCATAGAAATTGATCACTTCAGGGGCCCAAGTCTGCTATTTTCAAAATATTGTCATTCGAACACGATTCCACGCACTGTCATTTAAAAGTACGTAATCTGTTAATTCATAATGGCTGATCAGATCATTGGGCGGCCGGTGGTGTTGTAATAGAATTGTGGTACGAGCTGTTTTTTAACGAATTAAAAGCAATCACTGCACAATAACATTCTAATCGTAAGTCACTGATTAAAGGAACTGTCAAAATTTTATTAACTTAGCGCTTTTGTCAAATTAATATTCATTTATCATTATGTAAGAGATTACCATTCTAAAAAAATTCTATTAATGAAGTGTCGCTAGTTGATCACTGGAAAGTCATAATGACGCCATTATATTAGTAGATACTTGACAAAATCAACAATTTTAAAATCAATAATCGACTATTCTGATATTATTGTAATAGCAGATTTGAGGCCCTGGCTAGAAACGACTATTGTCATAACTAAATCAAATTTTAAATAAGACCATTAGATAAATACCTAAGTTCTATTGAAGATTTAAAAGCTCCTAACAACTTTAGAGGAGAATCGGATCCATATGCATAAAATTTTTTTCTTGGATTTTGCGTTTGTTCAGTTACTTTTATCTTATTTCAGTTAAATTTGGCCAGATTATAAACCAACCAATAACAATACGACAATGTGTGTACACAGGCGAGTTCAACCTATAATTGAGTTTTCTTAGAACCTCATATAAATAAATTAAAGATAAATATATAATGCCTTGAGGATAATTATAAATACATAACAAAACTTAAGTACTAATGTACTTATGTTATTATTAAATCATAATTGAAACTAAATAATACACGAACTGTATACGTGTACACCTCACAATACATTAACTCTCTTAAGAGGCGCGTTCGGGACGATTTATCCATATAAACGTCATACCAAAATCATTTGCAAGTCGAGCATATTTCAAAAAGCTTTTTTAAAAAAGCTTCAAACAAGCTTTTTTAAAAAAGAAAGATCTGGGAACCTAGATAAATATTGTCTAAATCCAGATATCACCATAATATCGTTGAAATATGCTCGACATGCAAATGATTTTGGTATTACGTTTGTATGGATAAATCGACCCGAACCGGCCTCTTAAGAGCCCTAGAAGAGAATTCGAGAAGTACATAGCATAGACGGTAAAATATCAACTGTAGCAACTTGAAGAATGGGGAGAAAAAAGGAAAATCCTCAATCGTTGCGGGCTTGCGGACGGTGAGCAATGGGTAGCTCCGCGCCGTCTGATCATCTGGACCAAGCCCAAGTCACTGACGGCGCGCACTGTCCCCGCGCGCCTCAAGGGGTTGTCAGCAAACTGTAGCGACCCTGCTGAAGGGTCGAAACCAAGAGTTCGCGTTTGAAAGGAAGGCTCTAGTATAATGGCAACGTTTGAACGGGGTGTTTAGTCAGTAAGAGTCTGACACTATTGTCCACTCCGTCAAAAGGGGGGATTTGTCATTGGATGATTTGTAGATTAACTGTCTTCTGAGAGGATGATAAGAAGCAGTGCATTTCTTTTCTTACTAGTTAGGGTTTTTTTATGGTAGGTAAAAATCATCCAATGACGAATCCTGCTCTTGGGCGGAGCGGGAAACAGTGTCAGACTCTTACTGACTAAACAACCTACCCCGTTCCTCCCTTGCCTTATTCCTAGAGCCCCGGTAACACTTTCGCACCAACCCTCGGCTCCAGGAGACTTCGACCCTACAGTTTGCTGACAGCTCCTTGTGGCGCGCGGGAACAGTGCGCGCCGTCGACGACTTGAGCTCGGTCTGGACTATTACCAGACGACCGGACGGCAAGCTACCCATTGCTCGCCGTCCGCAAGCCAGCGTCTACGGTGGCGGGATATCGGCGGGATCGCGGTGGCGACAGCTACGGCGAGGGCGCCGTTGCCTTTGCCCTATGTACTAGTTAGGATAGGCATGAGTGTTTTCGCTTTTAGGTGCCAAGGTATAGAGATCTGGATAGTACCCAAGGAGCCTCGCACGAGATCAGACCCCTGAATATTGATATCCTCGTTGCAGCAAATTAATGCAGTGGTCATTAAACAATATCCTCTCTGCGGTTAACGCAGTGTTTCGATGTGGCAAGTCGAATAAATGTATTTCTATTCTATTTTATTCTAGTCGTCAGGTATGGGGCCTTACTATGTTTTAAAATATCAGCTGAGCGAGTCAATGACCTGAAGGTAGTTGTCAGGCGTTACGTAGTAACTACCTACATATCATTGGACTCACTTAGCATTAATTTCATATATGTGTATCTTAATTCGAGTTTTAAGAACAAACATTACTTTCTACATTTGCTTATGGTAAAATAAATTATTATTATTATTTATTTATTTATTTATTTATTTATCATCAATTATCATCATCATCATTCTACCCTTATCCCATATTACTTGGGGTCGGTGCAACATGTTTTTTTCTTCCATTCTGTCCTGTCACTCGTCACACTATCACTAACTCCCTTTTCTTTCATATCACTCCTCACACAATCCATCCAACTCTTCTTCGGCCTCTAATTATTATTATTATTTACTTTATTTTTTAATTTTATATTTACAAATCGATAGTTTTTCTTGTATCGGATTGACCCTTCATGGGATTAAAACAATTAGAATTTAGCGGTGTATACAATCCACATGTCATTTTTGGCATGGTGCTTTCCTGCTACGGACACTAAGTTTTTTAACCAATCTTTTTTTAAAGATAACACTACTTAGTTAAAGTTTTTTTGTTTTGAGGTAGATAATTATTAAATGACTTCTAAATCTCAGGCTGGAGCAAAAAGTGTCAAACTTTTGCCTATTGATTAAAATTCAATCGAGTTCCTTATTCAGATCCAGAGCTGCGAAGAATCTTTTCAACAAACCTTCAGAGGGTAACTCAACCCTGCCTTCTTTCTGCGAAGCGGTAATGCTAGGAAAGGAAGACTGCATAAGGCAAAGGCACTCCCGCCCCAGACGCCACCGGGATTTCGAAACCGATTTCTGGTCACCGTAGGCACGATCTTGCGGACATCGAGCAATGGGTAGATCGCCGTCACAGTGTCCGATAACCGTTCGGACCAAGCCTAAGTCGTCGACAGCGCGCATTTTTCTCGCGCGCCTCATGGATTTGTCAGTAAACTGTGGGTGCCCCAACAGGGTCGAAGCCTTCTGGGGCCATAGCTAAGTGTGAAAATGTAACACCAGGGCCCTGGAACTAAAGCAAAGAATGGACGGGGTGGGACTGTAACAGTTTGACTCTATCTCCCACTCCGCCCAAGGGCGGGAGATATAACTGGATGATTTTTGCCCACCATAAAAAAAATCGTCAGAGGGTACTTCAACCCTTAGATATATTCAATCACTGCACCGGCAAAATAGTAATTTTTATCCGTAAATATATCTAAAAAATATACATATATATATAATAATGTGGTTTGTATACATTTTCCCTGTACAAGCTATAAAAACCCATTCAAACGTCATGTTGGATCAGTCCTGAAGGTAAATTCGAATGCAAAGAACGTTATAAAATAAAAAAATAAAAATTATATATTTTACGGTGCATTATTAAATTATGGAAAATAATAATTAAATTATGCTTCGTTTGTTAGTGTTGTTTTTATCTGCTGTAGGCGTTTTAGCTTTTAAGTTAAAGAAAGGTAAGCTGTCATTGCAATGGATTTTTTAAACTCCTCTTTTATTTTTTTTCTGTTTATTAAAAAAAAATACTGGTTAATTTAAGTCTAATTTTTCATTCTTTATAATTAGACTTTTTAATATTTTTTTTTAATTATTAATTAGTATTTTTTTATAACTTGTCGCTCTTGCCCAATTTTTATAACTCGTGCTCAATTTTTATAACTCGTGTCCAATTTTTATAAGTCGTATTTTAAATTTATTTACCATTTGCAGGTCCTATTTGCGGCATTGAAGCAAGTTCCAACCTGATCCACCACAACCCTTGGTTGGTATACATTGAGTATTGGCGAGGAGACTACCGGACTGACATCAGATGTGCGGCTAGCCTTGTGGATAGCAGGCACGTCATCACAGCTGCTCATTGCATCAGAACTCCTAAATTTACCAGGTAAATTCAAAAGATCATCGGGATAAAAAACAATTGAATCAAGTTTTTGAGATTCGTTGATCTTCATTGATTTGACGTAATTTTGGTGGTCATCATCAGCCGTTGCAGTATTTGAGATTTTGACGTACTTGTCCCAAAACAGAAATAAAACTAAAATACATATATATATATTTTCTACAACCATTTTTTTCTCACTATATCTTTCTGTTTCTTTGCCTATCTATCTTTCTCTCTACTTCTCTATCTTTCTTTGTTTCCCTGTCTCTCTATTTTATCTCTAGCTTTCTTTCTGTCTCTTTCTCTCGTGTCACTTTTTCACTTTCCTTTTTTAGTCTTACGTTTATGTGTCATCAAAATCTGTTCTAACAGGTGTGAACAGGTTAGAAAATTTCTGAGGATAAAGTGATAATATATAGTAACTACTTTCTGATAACAGGAGGTAAATGCTCCATATTTTCCGGGAACAATATTTATCTAGTTTCTGATTAACTGGAAATGAGACACTTGATTTTAAGAGGGAAAATATTTTTGGTGATCTTTTAGATAGTAATCAGAAATTTAAACGAAATGTTATTGATGATTTAATTACATACACATACATAAGGACATTCTCAGGTGTACCTATGTGAGTTCATGTTTTGGAATGGACCCAAAACAAATTAGTGTATATTTTATTTTTTTAAATTTCATAACAATTACTATCAAAAATTTCATCATTATTTCTTCCCATGAATTGACTACGAAATTATGTTAAATATTAAATTATTATATTTCAATTCGTCTTGAAAACCAACGTCATCAGTACAACCGACATAATTTAAATTACATCACTAGGAATTCCCTCATTATAAAATGTATATAAATATAGCATTATTATTAAGTCATGTGGTTAACTCTTATTTAATATGTGTGGTGTACCTACAATATATGCTTTGGGAATTCCTTGTTTCCAAAGCAGTGTTTTTATTAGTTTTTTTTTATTGTTATTATATTTTAAAAGTGTACTCTCTGTAGTCCATCATTTTGATTGTTCAGATCCATCTGAACCCTAGATTTCGGATGGCAAATTATCACAAAAATATAGTTCTTCGAAAATTCACTGCTTTCTGCACTAGTGCAGAATAGTGCGTAAGCTCACACCATATTATTGTAAAAGGTTGGGATATATAAGCACTTGTCACTGCATCACTCGGCTCCATAATACCTTCGCTTGCGGCTCGGGTAAATTTTGCCTCGGTTGCAATAAACAACTTTCTACACGTGTATAAAATGTACAATTGCAAGTTTTTTTTAACTGTTTTCGGGTAAATCTTTTGTCCTGCTAGACTATAAACCAAAATTTCTTTCTTTCTAGGTTAGTAGCACGTCTTGGTGAATATGATTTGGCGAATCAGGAAGATTGCGTTAATGGTGTATGCGCTGATCCCATCCTTAGGCTCGAAGTTGAAGAGATCATCGTCCACCCTGACTATGATGGAAAGAGTCATGACATCGCAATTCTGAGACTTGAGAAAGATGCTCCGTATACGGGTAAGAATTTCCTAAAAATTTTTGATAATAGTGACTTGTAAATTCATTTACAAGGATATAAGTTTATTTATACAACTGGTCCTTTAATTCTTAAAAGTCTTTTAAACCACCAATACAAAAATATTTTGTTTAAGCGCTGACTCCTGAACCCCTGATGTTGAAAAGCAGAGTCTTTAATATCTCTTGTTTTTTTTTTGCCACAGATTTCATCCGCCCCATCTGTCTACCATCTGGTGAACTACAACCAGATACCGTTTTTGCGGCCACAGGATGGGGCGAAATTCCCCTACAAGGGTACTATAGCAGCACCAAGAAAATTATCCCTTTACCAATCTGGAGCAGAGAAAAATGCAAGGCAGCATACAAACACTTGAAGATTCCTGACAATGCTATCTGCGCAGGGGGTCAAGAGGGCATTGATACCTGCAGGGGAGATTCTGGAGGTCCTTTAGTGTGGTTCAAGAGTAGGGCTGAGCTGTGGGGCGTAACTAGTGCGGGGAACTCCCGTTGTGGAACGAAGAACTATCCAGGACTTTACACCAATGTTGCTGATCATCTACAATGGGTAGAAGATGTTCTTGCCGGAAATTATGGGAAACATGAATACGATGAGTTTGATATTCTGTGAATGATTTGTACATGACCTGATTTTGCCCTCTTGAAGCTGTTGTAAGTGAAAAAAAAATCAGGAATTGCTTTGACGTCTGCCCATCAGATTGTATCCAATCCAATCCCATCGCCCATTTTTGGAATTTACACGATTGTTGTCAAACTACAGCTGCCATCACCATAACTTATTACGTGTTTTACGATTTCGAAAAAATAATTATAGTTAAAAAATAAAAATTGATAAAAAAAAGATTTAAGCAAAAAAGTGTTTGAAAAAAAGATAGTATATAAAATGAATTATGTATAGCTTGTAAAAAATATAGATTTCTAAAAGTAAAAAAAAAGTCTGAAAAAAATAAATAATAAGTAAAAAGAAAAACTTTAGGTAAAAGATAAAATAAAAAATAAATTAGATAAAGTTTGTAAAAAATAAAGATTTATAATTAATATGAAGTAGTTTATAAGTAAAAGCAAAATATAAAATGAAAAACTGTAAATAAGAAAAAAAATACTAAAATATTATAATTTATAAAAACAATATTAGTATTACAATTTATTAATCTATGTAAGTTAGATAAGTTAGATTATTTTCTAGTCAGTTAGGAATAAAATTCCTATAAACAAAAAAAAAAATGTATACTCTGAATTATAATTATAAGTATGACTGTAAAATATTTTTCTCGTGAAACGTGTTAAAAATGTTCCTAGTTTAACAATAAAAAAAGGCTCACTATGAGAGTTTTATAAGTGTTCCTATTTTGTAAATAGTTATTTATAAGTTATTTATTAAAATAAAAATAAAATAAAAAAATAACCTTTTTAAAAAAAATGTTAAAATTAAATGAATCTGGCGACCGGGACCGTGGTCCGAGTTAATTGCGGTCCCAATCGTCGAAATCCTCGAACAACTATTATGTTACAAAAAGTTTTTAATAAAAACTATTTAAAAGTACTCTTTTGTGTTTTTTTTTTGCATAACCCCTGGAAAGTGATTTGGTTATTTATTTAACTTATTATGTTTCATTTTAGAGTTTTTCTTTAGTGAAAAATACTTTGGTCAAATTCAAAGTATTTTTCATTAAAGAAAAACCAGTATGAATCTGTTCGCCAAACTGTTCAAAATGAACTCGCTGATTTTTTTTTGCTGTTTCGCGTATGCTCTCGAGTAAAATTTCTTTGTTATCATGATTACAATACAAGCTGGTTAGGCGGCCCATACACCTTCAAAAATATTGCACAATAAAATTAAAGCTCACTAAAATTTTTGTTAAATCATAGCTCAAATATTTCAAAACTATCCTTACACGTTCAATAATATTGTACAATCAGATATATTGTGCAATTTTAATAAAGGTATAATATTGTTGTTCCTATGCGCGAGATTCATTTGTTTTTGTCTGGATGTTGCAATTCATAATATATCTCTATCCCTTTCTCAATTCACCTTTTCACTCAATAAGTATGTGCAAACATACTTACTGAGTGAAAAGATGAATTGAGTGAAAACCTGCGTATTCGAATTATTACGGAATTATGTTATTATGCAGGTAGGTAGATAGGTCTTATGTATATTCATGGCGTAATATAACATAACTTAAAATGTGAAGTGTTACATAATTAAAATTAACTGGGGCTAAGGCTTCGCGTCTGAATAGGTTTTTTTATGGTGGGAAAAATCATCTAATAACGAATCCCTTAGGCGGAGCGGGAAACAGTGTCAGACTCTTACTGACTAAACGAACCACCCCATTCCTTCTTAGCCTCATACCAGGGTGGAACCTTCCTTTCAAAAACAGGACCGGATTTGAAAGGAAGGCTCTGGCCCGGGTATATACAAAAATCAACCAATGACGAATCCGGCCCTAGGGCGAGAGGGAAACAGTGTCAGACTCTTACTGACTAAACAACTCACCCCGTTCTTACGTCGTTATATACACCGTGAAATTTAAATGCTTGTTTTCCCTCAGCGAAATGGTTGTGTCTTGGTAATACAAACGTTTGATAAAGAAATAAAATATTAAAAACAAAAAATGGACCTGTAGAGTGCAAGCTAATTATGGCGTATCACAACGTGCGAGAGCTTATTTTAGTTTAAATATTTAATGAATTGGTTTCCTTTGACGGCGGGCTGCTCATGCGACTCTAGTAGTACCTACAAATTACGTCTAATGTTACTATTGTTTTCGCTTTTTGTAGTTGATAAATATTTTTAATAATTATTTATAAAAAAAAACTTTTTAATTTTTTTATTTTTTCTGTATGCTTCAAAAGTACTCCTTAAGTCATTCTGCCGCGGGAAAACAACCATTTAAATTTCACGGTGTATATATCAGGACCAGAGCCGTCCTTTCAAACACGAAACCTTGGCTCCAGTTAGCGTCGACCGTTATGCATGCACCCTATGGTTTTGCTGACAACTCCCTGAGGCGCGAGGGAACAGTGCGCGCCGTAGACAACTGTTGCAAATACTTGAAATTCTTGGCGAAGGCTGGAAGTGGGTTTCTACTAAACAATAAAACACAAGAAATATTTATCTAACATTTATTCGTTTCTTGACTCGATCAAAATTGTATAGAAACGAAACAACATCACGTTTAAAATGAATATTATAATCAGTCTTTTTGTAGATATATTTTTAGCAGTTAACGCTACAATTTTATAAAATTCGACTTAAAATAGAGACAGTTCGCTTAAGAAGTGACTAGGTAAGTTTTAAGGCCTGAGTTACCTAACCCACCCTTTTAACAGATTTTCAAAGGGGGTGGGTTAGGTAATTTAGGGCACAGATTGTGCCAATACAACCAAAGAAGACTTAAGAGCGGCCAACCCAAGGTACATTTTCATATAACCGCTCTTACGTGATTATGATATTATTAGACATCTGTTTTCAGATATTTTGGATACACAGATATCTTGTGGATATTATCTAGGCTTCTAAAGAAATCAAAACATAAATTTGTGTAAGAGTAAGATTACTCTTACACAAATTAGATCTAAAGATCTAAAGGCCTCTAAAAATCTGCTATTTTACGTAAACTTTGACTCTCTATTGTGTGCTCCTAAATTAAAAATAGGTTAGTAAGTATTTTTGTTAGAAGCCTTGCGCATTTAATCGAGATTCTAAATAATGACATTTTATTTTAAAAATCCTTAAAGGTTTAATAAAAACACGTATTTCCTGAAACAAGTAAATCGTACAATTACCGAATGCCAACATAGTTTTCAGGACATAGTTTTCTTTATTTTTTCGCATTACTTTTGCATCAATCATCACTTTGGATTGCATTAAATGAAGCAACAAGCTTTTAAACCATGCGCGACGTTGACGATAGGCGAGTGAGGAAGGCCCACCTATGACAGAACTACTACGTTGGGCACATGTGAGCCACGTAGCACATGACAAAATAAGTTGAACTAAAATTATTGGCGTTGCTATAGTTACGGTAGCCTTATGCTGTGACACACTTCGATTGAGACCTGAAAATCTGTTACTGCATTGGAAGACGATCGCCATATTTGTTCAACTTATATGCTGTGTATTGTTCACTTCTTTTCAGGCACATTACTTTGTGTAGTTTATTTCATCACCACTGCTCTCAAAACGGTGAAGGAAAATATAGTGAGGAAACCGGCATGCCCTAGAACTAAAAATTCGAAGACACTGAACATCAATCAATCCGCACTGGGCCCGAAAATTGATACTGTTTCTGAGGATGGTTTTATTTTGGATTTTAATTTTATTTCTAGACATGATTTGTGATATAAATTGTTTTTTGGATATTTATTTTGGATTCTAATGTTTCTAAACTTTTGGACATTGTTTTTGATTTTATTTTTATCCCCTTTATTTATTTTTTTAAACATATTATTTACATTTCTAAATATTTTTTTTATAAAAATACATAAAAAAAAACATTTAAAAATATAAAAAATAGTCGTCCGCCGGTGTCGGGAGCAGGGTCCAAGCTACCGGTGGTTAGGGCTCCAGAGACAGGAACCTCCTCACAATACAAGCCGGTTTATTTTTATTATTATTTTGATTTTATGCTTAAATTCCTTAGACATAATTTTTTGTTTGCTGATTTTATTATTATGATATTTGTCATTGACTATTGTTCAGAATCCATTTTATGTGTTGTTGAAAAATAATTTTATTATTATTATACTAAAATGTTGATTCTCATACCTTACTTGGCATATAAATTTTGATGGTTTCCCATAGGAAACCGTCAAAATGAAATGTTTTCATAGAATTTCTAATTAGAAGTCAATGTGGTCAACTGTTTCACGTCATTTCACCGCTTTGCTCCATTTTCGTCATATTGTGTAACATACAACAATATTATTGCAACGCCAAAGATAATGACGTCACAGGAAAAATATTTAGCAAATCTCATACTACAAACATGTCTAGGAAAATGATAAAAAACTATTGTATATTT
This sequence comes from Mythimna loreyi, assembly GCA_029852875.1. Classification (NCBI taxonomy): domain Eukaryota; kingdom Metazoa; phylum Arthropoda; class Insecta; order Lepidoptera; family Noctuidae; genus Mythimna; species Mythimna loreyi. Next base: position 14,324,275 of record CM056801.1, on the reverse strand, counting down.
TGAATAAAAACTACACTAATTTAAGTAGGTATATAGTAAGCGGCAAATAAGTTGGACCAAAATGGCAGTCGTTGACATGGTTACGCGCAGCCAACCACTTTGATTGAGAACATTAGTGTAATGTACCTTTAATACCAATTTTATTTGAACTTGTAATTCTATGTCAATTTTATGTTTTTTTATGCTTTTTCTTCTTCCTTTTGTTTTTATTTTATTTTAAACCTGTAAACTATCTTAAGATTTCCATTTCCGGTAAATAAAAAGTTTTTTTTTCTTTCTTTCTAAGATGTAACACTTCATGACAACTCGTTTTAGAAAACGTCAATTTCATAAATAAAGATATCTACATTGATGAATAAGCTATATTTTTGTAAAGTTTTATCAAAATTCGTTTAGTAATTTTTGCGTGAAAGAGCAACAAACATTGTGCGAAGTCATGACGTCGAACTGGGGATTTTCATTATTATGTCAACATGCTTGCGTCATGCTTTTGTTTTCAAATATGTCAAAAAGCGTGTGTTAATTGAAAAGTGACTTTAAAACTTAGAAATAAAGTCTATTTTGCAACAATTTCAATTCTTATTTTATTTTCATAAGGTTAATATTTATGTACTTTAAATTAGTTCATTAAACCACAAGAGGACACTGGTGTCCGCACACCTATTATCGTTTAATTGTGTCTGTAATTACGGTAGTCGAAATATATAATATACAGGGTATAAGAAAAAGGTCTCCACAAATTTTAGGGACTTACTCAGTAGACGAAATAATGAGGATAATGAACAATAAAATATCTACCTCTCCATAAAATTACAAGCTTGATTAGACAATTTGTACATTCTGTAGAAGCATAAATTCTAAATTGGAAATCAAATGTATTTTTTTATGGCGGGTAAAAATCAGCCTATTAAGAATCCCGCTCCTGGGCGAAGTGGGAAACAGTGTCAGACTCTTACTGACTAAACACCGTTACTTCTTTGCCGTTCACACTGGGGCCAAGCCTTCCTTTCAGATAAAGACCTTGGGCTCCAGTAGGGTTACCCTGACCCTTTTACAGAGTCCCTACGTTTAGCAAAGTCTCTACGAAATAATAATAATAAATAATATGTCCACAACTATCAACAGCGCCATCTAGTCCCAAGTTAAGCAGAGCTTGTGTTATGGGTACTAAAGAACTGATAAACATACATAAATATTTCTAAATACATACATATTATAGATAAATTACACCCATTAAATCAAAGGTATGTAGAAAAGAAAAGTTGTTAAAATAAATTCGTTTCCATTTTTTATCGAAAGTAGGAAATATACACATTTACCGGTCAAAGTACGTCATTACCTGCGGTTAAGTGTAGTCACTTCTTAAGCGAACATTCATAAGTAGTAGTACATGACTAAATACAGCGTTTATATTATGACTATATTGACAATTATTTACAGTTTTTTTTTTAAGCTTGGGTTTTTTAAAAGGATGATCTCTGAAATACTAATTAATGTTTGAAAAAATATCTATACACATGTTTAAGAACTTAAAAAAACGTAAAGAATCTTAAAATGTCTTTTATTTAAAAAGTCGTATAGAAGACGTAGAAACATTATTAAAATTTAGTCAATTACCTAACATCAGTTTAGGTAAATAGCAAATTGTAAACATTTTTGTTTTTTTTTTATTGGTGAATAAAAATCATTCAATGAAGAAAAATAATGCCAACATTTTTATTTTTTTTTAGATTTAAGACATGTGGTGATTGTTTACATTTATTTGAGTGCTTAAACAGATTGAGTATACAGTTCGTTTCTTAATTCTAGACTATGATTTTTCAACTCAGAATGTCACACTCTGGAAATATGTTCCCAATTTTCTGGAGTTTGACATTTTAAGTTGTCGAATCGTAGTCTAGGATTAAAAAACGAACTATAAACATGGACAATGTTTGTATGTGATCAGGCTTAGTCGAAGTGTATATGAGCGATGGTCCAAAAATCTAAAACTAAATGGGTTTGACAAGCGTTGTCAAAGTGTCAAAATATTACGAGACCAGTTCTATTTGATTTTTTTTTGAGAAATTTTATCACTAATAGAATTTCAGTTTGTTTAGAACGCTTTTTTTTAATGAAAAAATATCAAAATTTACCTGCTCTTAGTGGAAAGAGACCGATTTTAAACTGTTCTTCACTGGAACTTTGTATTCCAGAACCACTGCGACTCTGCTTTTGAACCAATCTGCGTAGTGTCTAGAGCCTCTGGACATTAAAATACTGAATTTATCTACATATACAGCGTTAGTAATATACTTTAAAAACCCAAGCCATTTATGCTATTTGCTCAACATCGCAAAAATCATCACCATCACAATATTTTTTGCAGTATCAATTGTGGGCAAATGGCATTACAGACAAAATTCACCAGATATTTTTTATACAATCCAGTTAATATGTACATTACCCTAAGCAAAGTGGCACATTGTAATTATATTTTTATACTATTTATTTTTTTATGCTAAACTAAACTAATGAAGCTATATTATTGATATTAGCTGGCGAAAGTGGATACAAAAATTTAAGTCTAGTGAATTTTGCCTGTAATAGTAAATATTACAATTATTTTTACACTCCAAGAATCAATTCGTAAAAGTGTAAAAAATCTCTTGGAGAAATACTTTTTCTTTCGATTTTGGCATCTTTAGGTATTTTTTATTTTGGCTTGATTTTATTGGAATCAGAATATTGGAATATTTATAACAGTATCATATATAAATAATTATAATTTACAAATAATTTAAAGTAAAATATATTATGCTTAATTTTTAGGGATAAATAACAAATTCTTGTTAACAACTACATTCTATAAAATATACTTATTTCAAGTAACATAGCAAAACTTAACGGGGACTTTAAAAAAAATATTGTCACATTTTCAAAATGCTTTTTGGTGTGTCATTAACGGTATTTTAGCTCAGTCAAGTCACTTAGATTTCATATTTAAGCGACACTAATGGGGGCAAAACAATGAGTTTTGTAATACAAGTTTTATATAGCTTTAGAAGTCAGCTTCTAGCTTTTACCCGCGGCTTCGCTCCCGGCAACAGAAAATGTGATGAATGAAGAGCCACTCGACCGATTCTGTGCTTCACATAAACCATCTACTAAATAGTCCGAACAAAATCTAAACATTTAGTTTGGATAAGTGAGCCCGTTCTTGAGTTATAAAAATACAACAAAAAAATGGCGTTGATTTAGTATAGTATATCGGGCTGCGTATAAAGCGCTTATTTTGCTTTAGACGTGTAGCGTTGATTTTTATATAGGTATATTGATTATAATTTGTGTGTGTTAATAAACTATTTGATTTGATTGAGCGATTAGGCTGCTGTGTTGTGTATCGAAAATCTAATTTCAACATCAAAATACATATAGCTTTAGACGTGGAGTTGCGGATGCCAGCCCTAAATACAATACAATACAATCCAACTCCCACACGGACCAATATTTGTAATGGTATCTATACTAGAAGGGGCGAGTACCTTTTTTATGGTGGGAAAAATCATCGAATGACTAATCCTGCCCTTGGGCGGAGCGGGAGACAGTGTCAGACTCCTACTGACTAAACGACCCACCTTTCCTTCCTGCCTTAGTTCCAGGGCCCCGGTGTTCCGCTTTCGCATTTACCCTTGGCCCCAGCAGGCTTCGAACCTGCTGGGCCCTACAGTTGCTGATAACTCCCTGAAGCGCGCGGAATTATCAAATTATCATATATTGTTCTATTGTTGGAGTGAGAGGAGTAAAATATTTTTTTATTGTTAATCACGATTAGGAAAAATTATTTATTAACAAAAAAAAAAAATCGATTTATTTCTAAATCGTTGTCAATTTTTAATCGTTAATCTATTTTGCGCTGACTGTATTGTGCCATATTTAAACTGTTTAAAAATGTATAAGTTGTAACTTAAACTAACTAACATTATTCAATACATAAATACAAATATTAATTTTCCAATCAAAATCTCAGAAATTTGTATTTATTTTTGGCACATCACGCTGTTTACATAGTTAATGGAGTCCAAAGTACAAATAATGACATCAATTGTCATCTTTTTTCATAGCCTTAGCTACTATATTCAAGGAAATACACAATCAAACTGTGGACTTTGCCCGGCAGGTTTTGTTTACCTATTTTAATTAATTCCTCCCATGAAAATATTCCAAAGGAAAATTGCATAATAATATGTAGGTCAAGGCACAAAAGAATTTGACATTCAATTAATTTTAAAAAGAAAATATAAATTACTTTCTCTTATAATAATAACTGCGTAGTAAAATTGTGGTAAATCTGGGAAATATATTGTGAGTCACTTAAAGAAAAAAAACGTCATAATGTTTATATTGTTTCGGATCTGCGTTTGTTAATATTTTTTTTTGTAAGCCCGTTCTGTCCTACTCCTAGGCAAAAGCCTCCCTCCACTCCTTCTATCCATCGCGGGCCCGCGCTTCCTCTGCAAGTTCAGAAGAAATCTGTCAAGCTCATCGCACGATCTCCTTCGTGGTCTACCGCGACCCCGTCGCACTGTCTCAGGGCACCAACCAATTTAATATAGAAATTACATTTCAAAATTATTACAAATAATAAATAGGAAGGACAAATATACTCAGGTGTATATATCCAACAGTGGACATTCAGTTTTTTACGTACTTCAAACCTATTTTGAGGAATGCTATAACATTCCTCGAACTTTTCAACTGGAACCAGTACCTAGTTCCTGAGATTACCGCGTTCAAATAAGCAAAAAAACTATTCAGCAATTTAATTAGCATAGATTCAAAAAGAAAAAAAAATAGTATTTTTGGCACAGTAACATTTACATCGTAAGGCCTTTGACTAAAATTATTACTCCTCCTTTTACCGAAATATACGGTATTTTTTTACCTTTTAAGGCAATAATATAGTATTTCATGCACCTACATTCTCCTTCAGTTTTTATTTGAGGAAGTTTTGTTATTTCCTTGTATACATTGCAAAAGAGTGATTCATTAGAAAATAATTTGTTTATGAAAAACAAATTACTATATATAGAGCATAAAGACGTCATAATACATTCGTCTATTGAATGAAAACAATAAATAACTACATTAAAACAATATGAGTATATTTGTACCTAGGTGATGTACCGTTTTAAATGAAGAGGTGGATATTTTCTGAAGGGGGTTCCTTCAGAAAATATCCACCTCTTCATATCATCGGAGTATAAAAAGTAAACATACCTGATGCAGCACACTCCATGATGAAAAAAATTACTCTCAACAAATAACAACACAACACAACAAAAATCTATTAAACAGCAGTCTACATCATCTATATCTTTAAATCTCTTTGGTCTACATGAATGAATGACATTACAAAATGATGTCCGCAACCCAACACACAAAATAAATATACAGTATATTTGTTTCACCACACATCAACATTAAAAACAAATAAAAAACGGCAAGAAAACAATATCAAAAACCCTATTATTCGCGAGACATAAAAACAATAGCCGCCATGTCAATTTTATCGTATAAAAAAATCCTGCCAAATAAAATGTATTATTCGTCAGTAAGAGTTATAAACAATTAAATGCATTCTTATTTTGAATCATTATAGTCAAATCATGAATGAAATTTTTGGTCTCGCTTGCACCTGTGCATAGACATCGCTGAGTACTATGGTCTTGTACCTCAACACCTGTGGATTATTATTATTTATTTTGCTTATAATAACCCGGAACGCAGCAGAGTTAAAAAGAGACAGAACGATTTAGAGTAAAGGAGAGAGATAATTGCATAGAAGGATTTGAATGTTTGAACAAGGAACTCAGTGTTTTTCGGCTTAAGATTTTGACATTCTTATTTCAAACTTGTAGGAATTAAAAAAAAAATCGAAATACCCACAATGAGTAATAGAACGAAGTAACAAGGTCGTTGACCTTTAGATTATATTTTCATAAGGGAAGTCGATGGGAATCGTGTTATATGGACTCTTCGCCACTGATAGCTGATTGTCCATCACAGCTTGTAATATGCTGTCGTGCTGGTTTGCAAGGTGCACGAAATCAATATAGATCAAGCTTTTTAAAGCAGTTAAAGCACTTTGTGGTGTGGAGCAGTGGTGGCCGAGTGGTAAAGGCCCCGACTTACGAGTTGTAGGTCGCGAGTTCAAACCCAGCCAGGCGGGTCTCATCCGGGTCTCATCACCCAGTGGTGATGAAATAAATTACTTTGTGTAATTTATTTCATCACCACTGCTCTCAAAACGGTAATGGGAAACATCGTGAGGAAACCAGCATGTCCTAAAACCAAAAATTAGAAGACATGTGACATCCACAAGGAAACAGTGTCAGACTCTTACTGACTAAACCACCTAACCCGTTCCTTCCTTGCCTTAGTTCCTGAGCCTTGGTGTTACGCTTTCGCATCAACCCTTGGCCACAGTTTACTGACAATTTCTTGAGTTAGAGAGAGAAACAGTGCACGTCGTCGACGACTTAAGCTCGATCCGGTCTGTTACCAAACGACGGGACGGCGGGCTACCTATTGCTCGCTATCCGCAAGCCCGCTCCTACGATAGCCGGATATCAGGGCTGGGTTCAAAAATGGCCAGAGTAATGTAGAATTCTTACCCAGAGTCGTTCTTTTATTACTCGAGTAGCTATCCTAGAGTTAACCCAAGTGACTCCAAATTCGAGCAGAGTAGGTTGGAGTAAGCCATTGTCAATAGAACTTGGCGTTTGCGTTCAAAAATGCGAGTGGTGGGTATTTACTCTGTGACGTCATTAGTGTTGCCCGCCTACCTATGAAAAACGAAAGAGTAGATAAATATTTCAATTGTAAACAAATATTTAAAATAGCCCTCCTCCAAATTCTTGTTTTATGTTGTTATGCCCGACAGGGCCCACAATGCTCCAAAACTATTGTATGTAACTTATGTACCTACCACCTAAGTTCACATTGTGGAATGCAATAAATTTATTGAGTATTGAGTATTGTTAACTCCAACCTCAAATTTAAACGCAGGGCAACGGAATCACGGCGGTGACGGCTACGGTGAGGGCGCCGTTTAGTGTATTTGTGTATAATTGTATTGTTAATACCTACTAACATTATTTTTTTAGACATTGACTAACAAAATTTGGACCTCGTCCAAAATAAATGGTTATTATTAATTTTGCATTTAACAATTTATATTTATTTTTTTACTAGCGACCCGCTCCAGCTTCGCATGGGTGCAATGGTGATATTAAATATATTATGTATATATTATACATATAAACCTTCCTCTTGAATCACTCTATCTATTAAAAAACCCCATTAAAATCCGTTGCGTAGTTTTAAAGATTTAAGCATACATAGGGACAGCGGGAAGCGACTTTGTTTTATACTATGTAATGATAATAAATTACGCTGTTACTGGATTTGAAAACCCCGGTTTAGTTGATCAAAAATTTTCATACAATTATTGGGAAGATTTACCGAAAGCACACTAGCAACAGTATCCGGTTACATTATACATATATATGTCGGAGACAGCGTCGAATTGTTGACAACAAGACAAGGCACGCCATCTAGTGGCAACTAGAAGAACTAAATAAACATGGCGCGCTTGACAGAGTCGGACGTTTCCGCTTTGCTGCGGGCTTGCGGAGGAGGGAACCCGCCCGGGAAGCGGACACACTCTCTCAACCAGGCCGTCGCAGAGTCAAGACGTTCTGAAACTGTCTGTTTTGTTGTAATTTGTAAAGTGATAACAGTGCACTGTACCGAAATGTATTGAGAAGTAAACCGATTCAACTCCTACCCGTTGTTATTCATTGCACGATACCCACATAGACCCACATGATACATCTGATAGACCAGAGCTCGAACACCATCCTGGACATGAGCCGACATCAGAAGTGGGATTTAATCGTGCAAATGAATCGACAAGCTATGTGGGCAATAATCACGCAACACTGAATAAATTGGCGAGAACAAAGACAGTTGGCGGTTATTATTCGAAATTCAAAAATTCGAAATGAAGACCCGGATCGAAGAATGGACTTGAATGGTTTGATTAGGTTTTTACTGGGGTTTTTCCCTAATCCTGAGCAACGAATGTTGGACCATGGTGACGTTGTGCCCCCAGAGCGCAAACTACAACGTTCTACCCAGATTGTGAATCTACCCAAATTCGACCCGGAGAGACGAGAGCAATTCAGAAATCACTATGGAAAAATTGGACATACGCAAACTGAAAACAAGAATATTCAAGCCTCAAGACCACTGGCAACAAGGTAGCAAGCCAATCCAGATCGGCATTGGATAGCAGAATTCTTGATGGAGATCTGGACCCCTGAAAGAAGTGGTGCGGTGGTAACCGTGACGGTGCCGTTGTGACAGCGAGCGATAGGTTGACGTCGTGGTCGCTGATCTTTCATCAGAAAAAGGTCAGGTATTCTCATTCCATTTTTATTCTGAAGCTGAGTTTATGGTGGGTGAAAATCATCCAATGACGAAACTCGCTCTTGGACGGAGCGGGAGACAGTGTAGGTTGTCAGTAAATTTTGAGGTAGATCTAAAGTAAAAGGTTACATTGACAAGTGTAGGTGACATATGACGGTACTCGGTACAGATCATTACTTGTGTGGTTGAAATTGATAATATGGGCTAAATCGCGATTTTATTACGTGAGCCAACATTATTTGCGAAATTAAGTCTTAGGCCGTGAAATGTTGTTGCAAAGGTTCAGTTAAATTAGTGACCGTGAAACATTTTTTTGAAAATAGCTTAGGTTCATGGCTTAAATAATTGTAATTACAAAGTACCCTCAGTAGATCCGATAATAACCGTTTCGATCTTTTTATGACGGTGACAGTTCTCCGAAATAATGTTGACACCGACGTGTCCTTGAACATAAACATGCGATTATTTCTGTGTCGTTTCGTTAATAATTGGACTATTTTACTATCGGTATGCTACAAACGCGTGCAATAAAAAGTGATCTAAATCGTGCGATTAATTTTGACTGTATAAAGATGACAATAGTAGTTTGGCGCGGATGAATTTAAAATAATTCGTAAGCGGGTAAATGAATTATGGTGCGACCGTGTAATTCAATGATTGCAAAAAAAGACCTGAACTAGTCTTTTAGTTAAGAAATATGATGCGTCAAATTAAATGTGCAGAGACAATCGAAAACTAAATAACAATACCGTACCAAATCGTTATTCGTTGATGTTTGTCTCGGATCAAATGTCTCAGTTACACGACCTAGGGTGGTGATTGTTGTATTTTCAATGACCTATTTCCAATGTTTGATTTAATTAAAGAGGCCTGTCAGACGCCGGGATGGTTGTCTTGAATGGCTGTCAGACGCCGCGTTGGTGGTTTTGAATGCCTGTCAGTCGCCGCGTTGGTTGTCTTGGAGGCCTGTCAGACGCCGGGATGGTTGTCTTGAATGGCTGTCAGATGCCGCGTTGGTTGTCTTGAATGGCTGTCAGACGCCGCGTTGGTGGTTTTGAATGCCTGTCGGACGCCACGTTGGTTGTCTCCAATGGCTGTCGAACGCCGGAATGGTTGTCTTAAGAATGCCTGTCAGACGCTGGGATGGTTGTCTTGAAGGGTAATAAAACTATCAGACGCCAGACGGAGGTTTTCTTGAGTCATTGACGGATTTTAGAAAGGGGTTGTTCTGATGTTTATTTGTTTTCATATTAAGTTCTGTTAGACAGATTAGTTTTCTGTTTTGTTGTGATAATCTAAGTTCGTTACTTAAGAGAATATTTAATATTGTCATTAAGAAGTTTCAAAGTAGTGAGATCTTTTAAATCTGAATTTCGAAATAACCAAAATTTTGATTTGGTTTGTTGAGTAAAGTTTTGTTATCACATTAAGCGATTGATTTCGTATTGCGAGTTCGATTCCCGCACGAAGCAGACAATTGTGTGGCCTGTAAATGGTCGGTCATGGCCAAGATGTGAATTGTTAATCTTGTGTGTGTGACACGTAAACTCACACTTGCGTGTTTGGGAGTGCACTCGCGATACGAGAGCGATTCCTAGTGTTTGTCAGGAGTGACCGAGCTATATGATACTGCGAGATGTGTTTTGTTTCAGAGTAGCACAGCTATGGATGACTAGTTCGAATATTTCATCAGTGGACATCTTCCAGCTGAGGTGGCGATGACGATTACCTCACACGAGGACGTGTGAGATGTCAGGACGGCCGTGTCGGAGACAGCGTCGAATTGTTGACAACAAGACAAGGCACGCCATCTAGTGGCAACTAGAAGAACTAAATAAACATGGCGCGCTTGACAGAGTCGGACGTTTCCGCTTTGCTGCGGGCTTGCGGAGGAGGGAACCCGCCCGGGAAGCGGACACACTCTCTCAACCAGGCCGTCGCAGAGTCAAGACGTTCTGAAACTGTCTGTTTTGTTGTAATTTGTAAAGTGATAACAGTGCACTGTACCGAAATGTATTGAGAAGTAAACCGATTCAACTCCTACCCGTTGTTATTCATTGCACGATACCCACATAGACCCACATGATACATCTGATAGACCAGAGCTCGAACACCATCCTGGACATGAGCCGACATATATATATATATAAATAAAAAACAATTGTATCACCTAATTTGTTTTTTAAACAAAAAAGGAGATTTTTTTTTCATTTCAGTTTTGGCAGTGACATTTCAGTGTAAGTAAAAATTTATTATAGTGGTAGTGGTAAGGGGTCCTTCGAGCCGGATTTGTCTTAAAATGAAAGTTCTTCCTTCTGTAGTTATCTGTGATGTGGAGTTCTGCAGACTTCTGGAAAGTGAAAATATAGCCTTTTAATTTAAATCAACATAAAAAGATTTTTATAATAACTATCCATGAAATATAAAAAAAATGTTGTGTAAAATAATGCAAAATTAAAAATATTTTTTATTTTATTTTTTTAGCATACGAAACCGGTGAAGGAAAAATGAAAATGGTGTAGAATGATAAGAACTTATTAAAAGTAGGTACTAACTTCTTGGAACACTTTTTAGTGTAGATTTTGATATACTGTCACTATCTTCAGACTCTGAACACACTTGGAAACTCGTCTCTGAAATAAAAGAAAAAAAAATTATATAATGAAAAAATGAAGAAAAAATCTTAACCCCCAGTTTTTTTATTAAAAGTTGAAAATTAATTAACTGTCTTTGCCAAGGTTAAAAAGTAAAAAAATAGAACCCGACTACAACAAAAAAAAACCAATTAAAAGTATGAAACAAGAAAAATCGTAGTCACAAGTTCATAATGCGGTTGTAATGTATGACTACGGTGTTTCTTGTTTTATACTTTTTCGGCGTCTTTTTTTGTTGTGGTAGTCGGGTTTTAGATTTTTACTTTTTTTTTTAAATTTTATTTTGGTGTTAAAATACTGTGCTTTTATACTGTTTTTAACTTCGAATTTTTTGACCACTTGAGGCCGCTATTTTTTATGAGCACAGGCTTTTCAAATGATACTAAAATCGGTGTATTTATTTTGTATTTTTTTTTTACATTTTGTTTTTGTCCGCTAGTTTTTGTCAAAATCATAACAATCCAGGCTTAGATTTCGTTGGGTAAAAATTAGTTTGAGAAGTTCTTAGCAACCAATTCTCTATTTAGAAACGGGGAGTTCTTTCAGCACGTAGATAAATATTTTAGCTGAGTTAGGCGCCTTTTTAGCACACTTTAGCTGAGCTAGGCGCCTTTTTAGAACACTTTAGTTCTAGTACACGAGTTGTACTGCTTGACCTAGAAGAGGTTTGCTTATTTAATAAACTGAACACATGTAATATTGGAACAACTATTTTACGTTAAGGTATTTTTCTCATTACTTAATGACGTCACGAACGGCCTACTTATACTAGCTAGAAACAACAGTCATTCAATGATAAAGAATAATCAAGTTCATAGTGACTTCGTCACTACTGTAATTATACAGTTTGACTATTACTAAACTGCTAGTAAGCAGTGTTCACATTCATCAATACTTTTCCTAATAATTTGATACCTATACGATTTTTTTTTTAAATTAAACTTGGTATAAATTATTTTCAAAGGAATGTCTAACATAGACAAAAAAGCAAAGATCAGGCAAAAACTATTAAGTTTATTACTATGGAACTTTCACAAACTAAGAGAAATTTAATTACCAATTTTGTTATATACGACTATTATTCATATTGTGTTTAATAAATGAAGGAAAAAATATATTTCAAGTAATCTTGACGCGCGAGGAGTGACGCTAGCTCCTGTTTAGTACGCTTAAGGTTGCTGGCGTATATCTGCTTTTTAACACAATGAACTAATTACAAAAGATTGTGAAGGAGGAGGATCTCGCAGGACTCACCTGTATCATATCTATGTTTTGCGTGTCGACTGGGCAAGTCTTGATTCTCCACATGACCGAACGTTCGGAAGCCCACTGCGAACTGCGCGTATGGGCTTATCTCGTACAGTTCTGAAAGTAAATATTGAATTTATATTTAGGCAGTTGTTGATTGTAGACGTGTGGCAACCAGTCTGGTCGGCTAGGGACGTATTAAGTAACTGTGATGTGTGTGAATACATCTCAGGAGAACCAAGGTTGCCGACATAGCACGAAGAATCGTCATACTAAAGTGGCAATGGTGGCAAATCAAAAACTTCCGACTGGCTCATGGAGCAAGACTATATTAAAACAGAATCGTTACTGTCAAACATCGCTTAATACAATCGCCGCTTTAAACTACAAGCTCTACAATTATCCACACACACACACACACACGCACATACTATCACATACACACTCCCACTTCCTTCTCAGACACAACTCACCACTTAACACACACAAATTATCTAATAAATAAGTACTCATTTTTTAAATGCATTTAAATGTTACATCGACACTTTTTCACTCTAGTGAACTTCACGTTTATTAAATTCAACATGGCCGATCACTGACTCTTAAGATACAGGTCTATATAATGGGCAGGGCACATTGCTCGCAGAACAGATGGTCGTTGGGGCAGAAAACTTCTGGAGTGGCGACCGCGTATCGAAAGATGCAGTGTTGGAAGGCCTCCTACAAGGTGGATCAATGACTTGGTAAGGGTTCCGGGAATGTGATAGATGCGAGTCGCACAGAATCGGTCGTTGTGGCGACACTTGCGTGAGGCCTATGTTCAACAGTGGACATCTTTCGGCTAAAATGATTATGATGATAATGTGAATATCAGATAGTTTATAAAGAGTTTATTCATTCTAGCCTTGAAGACAGCCGAATTATTTCCAGTCCTTCGATGTGCGCGGAATAAACGACGAACCGAAACGCTTAGTCTTAATCGTAGAGGTTTCAACGACGTAAAGATACTCGCCATGCTTCGGGTTGTCCGATGATAGAAATGAGTTGGTGGAATCAACTCTTGCACTTCTCGCGCACACTATCCGAAAAGCAACCTGCTAAATACCAAAAGGCTAGCTACCCTACGCATGTGCTTAAGGATTTGTAGATGTCTTTATCCCTATCGTGGAAGCTAGAAGTAGAGGAAAATAAGATATCTTTTCTAGGTTTCTGCAATAACATTTTCCATAGGTATTTTATTATGTTACTAGGCAGATCGTATTGTTGTGGTCTGAAATCTAGCTTAATAGACCACAAATATGTGTATACATAAGGAAATATTTACTTTGTAAAACATTGCTTATGTCATAGGAGAAAACAATAATATTTTTTTTTTGTATAAACAAACAAATAAGTTTCAAAATGGAAGGAAAATCTTGAATTAAAACCAAAGATCATCATCATCAGCCTTTTAATGTTCCCACTGCAGGGACACAGGCCTCCTCTCTCTAGGAGAGGGAATGGGCCATAATCCACCACGCGGGCCCAGTGCGGATTGGTGGATGTCACACGTCTTCGAATTTTTGGTTCTAGGACATGCCGGTTTCCTCACGATGTTTTCCTTCACCGTTTTGAGAGCAGTGGTGATGAAATAAATTGCACAAAGTAATGCGCCTGGCTGGGTTTGAACCCGTGACCTACGACTCGTAAGTCGGGGCCTTTACCACTCGGCCACCACTGCTCAAACCAAAACCAAAACCAAAGATACATGAATAGTTATATAAAATAGTTGGCTATGTACAAAATGCCTTTTTAGGTTCCCGTAGTCAAGTAGGAACCCTTATAAAATCGACATGTCTGTCTGTTTGTTTATTTAGGATATAATATTACTGCTTTGGTTTTGGTTATGTATTCATTGGTAACATAAAAATTATTTAGTTAACTGATAAGGGAAGTGCGCGACAGCCCCAACACTAGTACTACTGTAACTTACCGGGGCTGCCTCAATTTATGTATGCTGACAATGTTACAGATGAAATAAATATTTTTGTATTTTTATTTTTGTAAATAGGGCCTTCATTCTAGGGTCCCGAGCTTCTCTTTCGCATAAATCATGGCCCCAGTAGGTTTCAGCTCTATTATGTGCCATCGCCCCAAGCTTCTCTTTTGTAGAAACCATAGCCCCAGCAGGCTTCAACTTCCTCAAAGGAGAGTTTTGGCCGAAAGCAGTAGTGTATCGACGATTTCGTGGTAGGATACCGACCTCGCAGCCGAACACGACGCCGTCGCTTCGTGTGCTATAGTTTTTAATTTGTTTTGATTTGTATGTATTAGTTTATTATTATGTAAGATTATTTGTGTATTGTGTCTATGGGCCTTAGTTGCCTGATAATAAAGAATTATTATTATTATACTAAGTGTCGGTCACACAGTTAGCTGCCCACTTCTCGTGGACAATTAGTAACATCATTTCATAGTTGACTGGCCTGTCAGTCTAGTAGTTAGTGACCCTGACTGCTATGCGGGAGGTCGTGGGTTCGGTTCCCACCCAGGACAAATGTTTGTGTGATGAACACGATCATTTGTTCTGTGTCTGGGTGTAATGTATCTATAATATGTATGTATTTAGAAATATATAAGTATGTTTATCAGTTGTGTAGTACCCATAACACAAGCTCTGCTTAGCTTGGGACTGGATGGCGTTGTGTGATAGTTGTGGACATATTATTATTATTATAATATAAAACAAAGTTGTCTGTCCCTATGTATGCTTAGATCTTTAAAACTAAGCAACGGATTTCGATGCGATTTTTTTTTAATAGATAGAATGACTTAAGATAAAGGTTTATGTGTATAATACATGCTTAATATATTTAATATTAGCATTGCACCCATGCAAAGCTGGGGCGGGTCGCTAGCACGCTATAAATATAAGTAAACTAGCTTTTGTCCGCAGCTTCGCCCGCGTACACAAAATATAGCCTATGTCACTCAGGAGTACAGCAGCTTTCTATTGTTGCTAAAATTTTTCCAATCGGACCAGTAGTTCCAGAGTTCCTCCTACAAACAAAAAAATAAAAAAAACAAACTTTACCTCTTTATTATATTAGTGTAGATAGAGCTGTTAATATTTACAGAACCTTCCACCGTAAAAGACCGACATGAAAAGGTTTTGTTAGGGATATGTAAATTTAATAATCGCCACATAACAACATTTCAATGACATATTGGTCGTAGGAGACCGTGATATGGAAAACAGAGGAGTTAGTGATAGCGTGACGGGTGACAGGACAGAATGGAAGAAAAAAACATATTGCGCCGACCCCAAATAAAACGGGACAAGGGCAGGAAGATGATGATTGGTCGTAGGAGACCGGTCGCTGAATGACAAAAACTAAATCGCTACTTACCTTATTTCTAAATATAATTTAATTCTGTTTAAAAATGACGTCAAATACCGTTAATAAACTATTTTATTATCTCTAAAAATTAATTAGTGTCTGGAACCTTATCTTTTAAATTCCTGTATACGTCAAATTAGTAATTAAATATTATTTGATTAATTAATTTGCATTTAGTTTTCCTCAAATATATCAGTTTGATGTAGTAAAGTATCCTGTTATACAAACGCTGAATTAACGATAAGAATTAAAGCAATACAGTGACTTCTCTCGCTCTAGAGCGGAGCGGGAAATAGTGTCAGACCTTTACTGACTAAAACCTTGGTTCCTTCCCAAGTCGTCGAGCGCGCATACTGTTCCTGCGCGCCTCAAGGAGATTGTTAGCAAACCGTCGGGACCCAATTGGGTCGAAACCTACTAGGCCAAGGGTTCGCTTCTGAAAGGAAGGCTCGTCCCTGGTATGAATAGCAACGATGGAACATGGTGGTTTTTTTGTGAGATCATTGGGTGATTTTTACCCAATGAAAAAAAAAGGTCCTGTACTTTCTTTGCCAGGGCCTTGTGTGTGTGCAAATTGTACATCACTTTCATATATATCCAGGGCCCCAGAAGCCGCGATCCTGCCGATATCGGGCCACCGTAGACACTGGCTCGCGGACGGTGAGCAATAGGTAGCTCGCCGTCCGGTCGTCTGGTAAGACCGAGTCCAAGTCGTCAATGGCGCGCACCGTTCCCGCGCGCCTCAAGGAGTTGTCAGCAAACTGCAGGGGCCCTTCAGGGTCGAAGCCTCCTGGAGCCTAGAGGGTGGTGGAAAACTGTTACCTCGACTCCAGGAATAAGGCAAGGAAGGTACGGGGTAGGTTTTTTAGTCAGTAAGAGTCTGACACTGGTCTCCCGCTCCGCCCAAGAGCGGGTTTCGTCATTGGATAATTTTCACCTACCATAAAAAAAAAAGGGCCTTGTGTGTGTGCAAATTGTACACCACTTTCATATATATCCATGGCCCCAGGAGGTTTCGATCCTCCTACAGTTTGCTGAAAACTTCTTGAGGCGCGGGGGCACAGTACACGCCATATATATATTATTGATATATTTATGGTAGACGCCGTAGTGCATTTTTTTTTTTTGTTTTTGTTTTTGAACTCATGGCTTACAATCGAAGTCGGGGTCATTAAAGCTGGAACACAGATGATTACCTACTTCGAATCGAAATGAAGGTTAGCAACAGATCCACAATATTTGCCTTTACGTAATGCGCCAAATATGCAAACAGAGTGGCCACACGTCAAAGTCACTTAAAAGTTACCGAACGCGTTATAGGTCATTTACTGCTCTAAATAATACACGTCTTTGCATATTATCATCATCATCATCATCAGCCTTTTAATGTTCCCACTGCAGGGACACAGGCCTCCTCTCTCTAGGAGAGGGAATGGGCCATAATCCACCACGCGGGCCCAGTGCGGGTTGGTGGATGTCACATGACTTCGAATTTTTGGTTCTAGGACATGCCGGTTTCCTCAAGATGTTTTCCTTCACCGTTTTTGAGAGCAGTGGTGATGAACCCGCGACCTATGACTCGTAAGTCGGGGCCGTTACCACTCGGCCACCACTGCTCTAAAATACATATTATAAATACATTCAATAACGCATAGCAACAAAATTATATCTTTACCTGTATTTTAAACCGTTCAACATACGTCATAAATACCGATACAATTTAATTAAATTTTTAATCATTTTCCTTTAAAACTATGACGTCAATATTAGTTCCTTCTGGACCACATTGCATTATTATCAATGGATGCTTTGCATTAATTGAGAATTATTTTCCTGTGTAAATTTTAGTGTCCTCACGTTTTCGGCAGGATATTGTGACTGAAATTCACGTGAATAAGGCTAAGGACTCACGAAGCGGTTTTTAACAGCGGACGCCGCGGTTACGATCCAGTTTCCGTAGAATGCAGATATAATATGTAAAAATTAAAGCACATTTCACGCCGCAAACAACCGCACTTTTTTTGCGGCCCGTATTGCATCGATGGGCGGTCTTGCAATCGTATGTTTTGAGATAATCAACCGCCAGGTTTGCGGGTGAAAATTGCAATTGCAAACGCATAAAAACTGTGGTCTCATGCGAACAGTTTCCTCTACCAAGACGCGCTCGGTTTACGTATAATCTTTTTTTTTTATTTATTGTCCTTGGTTTTTTCATCCATTAGTCTTAAGTCACGTTAGTTAGTGTCTATAGCTATCCGCACTGACCGTTCAACGTCTCACTGTCACCGAGTGTTGGCGCCGAAAATATCTAAGTATTTTAAACATGAGCTTTTTGCTCAGCGCAACACATTTTGTTCGGATATAACACATATTGTCTTATTTATAAAAGTAGTACTTTTATATAAATTCGTTGTTGTATTAGTTTAAAATTATTTACAACAAACATGGCGCATACCCTAACAAGTATGCGCCATGTTTGTTGTAAATAATTTTTTTCTTTCTTTCGTTAAAACCGCTCCGTGAGTTCTTAGCCTAAAGCTGTGAATGGTAGAGTTCATACGCACGACAAACATGTTGTTACAGGCAGAGGTGACGTTCAGAAATCATCATTACATAGTATAAAACAAATTTGCCTACCGCTGTCCCTATGTATGCTTAGATCTTTAAAAGTACGCAACGTATTTTGATGTGGTTTTTTTAATAGATAGAGTGATTCAAGAGGAAGGTTTATGTATATAATACATGCATAATATATTCAATATCAGTACCCGTGCGAAGCTGGGGCGGGTCGCTAGTATAAAACAAAGTTGCCTACCGCTGTCCCTATGTATGCTTAGATCTTTAAAAGTACGCAACGGATTTTGATGCGGTTTTTTTAAAAGATAGAGTGATTCAAGAGGAAGGTTTATGTATATAATACATGCATAATATATTCAATATTAGAACCCGTGTGAAGCTGGGGCGGATCGCTAGTGATTTAAGAAATTAAACAATTTCTTAAAATTTAACTCTCAATAATATCAAAGATGGAGTTGGATTTTATTTCAAATTCATTTTATTTATTTAAAAACTAAAAGATGAAAAATAAAGGACAATCAAAATAAAGAAGCGCTCAGTTTCCTTGCATGATCGCATCTGGAATGAAAGTATCCACAGGAAAACCAAAGTTAGGCACGTCCGACAAAGTTCTAAGAATCCCAAAACTTAACCTTTTGAATACTATAATTAGAGACATAATAGAAATACAATAGGTGTGCGAGCGCCGGCGATCACGTAGGGCTCAAGAGTTTAAATGGAAGTAGGTACAGTACCCGGCAATAAATATTGCACATCGACCTTTGGAAAGAGACAATCGGCTAATTTCGGCTTCGTAGAGCGTTATCTCTGTCGCACACTACCTATGTGACGTTTGTCAGTCGTTGTTCAAGGTGATTGGTGAACATGTGACGTTTGTCAGTCGTTGTTCAAGGTGATTGGTGAACATGTGACGTTTGTCAGTCGTTGTTCAAGGTGATTGGTGAATATGTGACGTTTGTCAGTCGTTGTTCACCAATCACCTTGAACAACGACTGACAAACGTCACATAGGTAGTGTGCGACAGAGATAACGCTCTACGAAGCCGAAATTAGCCGATTGTCTCTTTCCAAAGGTCGGTGTGCAATATTTATTGCCGGGTACTGTAGAGTACATTGTTCGCAGGACAGACGGCCGATGGAGCCGAAATATTCTGGAGTGTTGAGTGCATACCAAAAGACACAGCGTTCGAAAGCCCGCCCCAGAATGGGCTTCTTCCGCTTTCTTGGGAGCCTTTGAGTCACAGTTTTACTCACTAAACTTAAACCTACTTGAGTTTCTTCATTAGCCCTTTGCGTTCAAGGGTTTCGATTTCTTTCAATTAGGGAACAAAATATGAATATTAATGTATTTTTTTTTCTACCTAAGTTTCTGCGCTATCCTAAGATTGACTAGTAAAAAATGCCTGAGGCACCGGTTTTGGACAGTGTTTCGTACTAGTCCATAAAGTTTTAAAAAAATTAGTAAATAAATAGACATATTTTTATACATTTCGGGCTATTAATTTATGGGATTCTGACGCGCTCTCTTGAAGTAAAACCTTTCATTTCCATAGACATGAGCCGCTTTTTAGAAATACTCGTAGTGTTTTTTAATACAAGTTCAGAAAGTTTGTCATTGTAGCCGAGGTGGAATTTGCACGAGCCGTAGGTGTTATGGAGCCGAGGGCTTCAGTGATAAATTTGCACGTGTGTCAAACGATGTTTTTCAACAAAGTCGTGACTCATGTAGATTGAGCCGAGCTCAGCCTGACACGTAAAACCTTTTCATTACAATAAAATTGAGGTGGAGAGAGCACGCGCACTTTCCGCACTAGTGCGGAATGCAGTCCATTGCCTGCTTGCGTTAGCTAAGAATGGGTTTCCGAGTAAGTATATTGAAAAAAAAAACTTACCGTGTTTACTATTATTCCTCATATGAATAGGAGCGCTGTATATTCTGTTCTGTGCGTTCATAGCGTTATCTTTTACGTTGGCTAAGTTGGTGTGCGATGTGTTGGCCGTCAAGTTGCCGCTCTCCGATTTGTTGTCCACTGTTATCGAGTCTCTGTATTCTGTTAGATTACCAGTCCTGGGAACAGAAGATTACCAGTTAATTTGATTGTAACCAGTGATGCCAACTTAGCCATTTTATAGCAAAATCTTTAGTTATAGTTTTATCATCATCAGCCTTTTTAATGTTCCCACTGCAGGGACACAGGCCTCCTCTCTCTACGAGAGGGAATGGGCCATGATCCACCACGCGGGCCCAGTGCGGATTGGTGGATGTCACATATCTTCGAATTTTTGGTTCTAGGACATGCCGGTTTCCTCACGATGTTTTCCTTCACCGTTTTGAGAGCAGTGGTGATGAAATAAATTACACAAAGTAATGTGCCTGGCTGGGTTTGAACCTGTGACCTACAGCTTGTAAGTCGGGGTCTTTACCACTCGGCCACCACTGCTCTCAGTGAGTGAGAGTTATAGTTTTATAGCAAAATATTATTCCAGTTGTTGGAAGCGGACAGCTTCAATTTAATGAAACTTTAAGCAAAACTTTTACTTTAATACGAATCTCGATAGCTAGCAGATATAAATTTAATTAAATTGTAGCTATTCGCTACAGAAAACTATCTAGATCTAGCTATAAAGTAGCTAAGTTGTCATCACTGATTGTAACAGTGAATGTATACTAGTTAAAAACAATTCTTATAATATACACAGCAAAATTTTGATCGTTTTAATCCCGTGGAAAATCGATCCAGGACGTCTACTCTCTTTCTCCGAAATTTCGTTGACTTGAAATTTCGGAAATTAAGGCTCGGCGCGAAACCGGCTACAGCAACCGATTAATATCACGCGCTACTGCCACATTTGTAACAGTAGGTTTAAGGAACGAGTGACAGCCACTGGCGTTTGGAAGCCACCACATTGTAAAACCTATTCTCTGCTGCGAAGGCTATCGATAGCTCGATCGATAGTGACTGTGGTAGGAAACAATTGAAATTTCGATCGAAATTTCGTTTTTCGGAGAAAGAGAGTAGACCCCCATGAAATTTTCATGAAACACTATCGATTTGTAAAGATAAAGTGAAAAAATATATCGGCGTAAATATCTCTAACAACACGCAGAGCGCACGTGCAACGAAACGTTACGACCTACTCACGCGGCGCACCCCCCCCCTACAGTCTAAAGTGAAAGGCAACTAGTTTACCTCTCCTCTTACAAATAAAGAAATTTTTTTAAACCCGAATTAATTTGCGCACGTACGAATTTTTTTTTTTCAGAAAACGTCATCTTGGCGAGTCGATGACCTGTAGGTAGTTGATAACATGTTGGTCGTTTCGTGATAAGCTACCTACCGGTCATTAACTCGCGATACTGATAAAAAAAACTTAAAATAATAATAATTACATTGTAAAAAAATATTGATAGAATTTAGCAATTCATACCTTTGTCTCTTCACAAGTATGTAGATGCAGCTTAGCAAGCAGATAGTGAGCAGTATGGAGCTGCAGATTATTACCAGCATGTTCAAATCGAAGAGATCTGATGGTGGCCCCACTTCACCTGGAAACGAATAGTAAAGTAAATACACACAAAGAAGGATTTTCGGAAAGACCGCATTAAAAACTCCCGCATCCGGGGCAGCCTTCAGGTCCGTAACATAGCGGATAAACTGCAGGAGGGTCGCTTACGTTGGTATGGCCACGTTTTACGAAAACCGGCAGACTACGTGGGTAACAGATGCCTCGCCATGCCGCCTCCGCCGGGACCCGAAAAACGAGGAAGGCCTAAGAGGCGTTGGATCGACGTCGTAAGGGACGATATGCGTGCCAATGGGCTTACGGCAAAGGACGCGAAAGACCGAGCGAAGTGGAGGCGTCTTAGCAAGAAAGCGGACCCCGGGCACCGTGGTGAAAGCCAAGGTTGGCAACCGAGACTAATACCGCTAGGATGAGGATGATGATGATGACACAAAGAAGGATTTTATACGCCCACCGTCCCCACTCTCCACCAGACATGGGATAAGTGTTGGTTTATTCATTCCTATCCATAAACGGCAAAGCAGCTTGGTTAAGAAAATATAAAAAGTTGATACCACAGATGGGCTTACCTTAAAAAGGATCATTGTATACCTACACCAATATGAAAAACTTTTACTATGAGACCAAACCTTTAGTTGATAAGTTTTTTACTAACCATTGGACTTGTGTTGTCTTAATAAAAAAAATATTATTATAATCTTACATATTATCTATATTATTAAACATTTTCTTAAAAAAATTAAACAAAAAAAAAAAACATTTCAAAATACAAAAAATAGTAGCCCACCGGCATCGGGAACAGGGTCCAAGCTACCGGTGGTCAGGCCTCCTGAGAAAGGAACCTCCGGACAATACGCGCCGTGTCCAGGAGTACTGCTTTTTGAATCAGGCCCTTGATCCAGCTGCCTAACGAGAGCCTCTTCAGATGTTGGTCGAGGCTCTTGGCTATTAAGCCATTGGCCGTCACAACTATCGGCACAAAGACTGCTGTGTCCACTTCCCACATGTCAACAACCTCGCAAGCCATGTCAAGATATTATTATTATTATAACTCGACAAAATGTGACTTTATAATGAAGCATTTCTCCGTAATTCCATGAACCATTCAATGAATATAATTTGCGCACAATTTAGGTTAGGTTAGGTTAAAATATAATGTTTTATAAAACCTAAACCTAACTCTAACTACACGCTTCAAATAACGCCTATAATAAATTTGTTGGTGGGTGGGGACACTTTCACGCACTTTCTTTGACTGGATAAAGCCAAACCGACAGATTAAACTTAAACTAAAAACGCAAACAACTTACTGCCATCCTCATTCTTCGTAGCGAAGCTGTAAGTGGTAGTGACACTGCCCGCTTCGTTGGTAGCAGTCACTCTTAGCTGGTACCACGTACCAGGGCTCAGATCGGAGATCGCGAACGTTGGGATCTTCGACTGGTAGAGAGATGGCAGGCTCCAGGATGATAGGTCTGAGTACGGCTGTGGGAGAGAGGGAAATAGTAATCTTTTATTCAATTGTAAACCAGCAAATTTTACGTAAAGGTGTGTGAGGTTGGTCCGTAGATGGGTAACCAATACCTATACCTCAACTGTAACTTTAAAATATTTGATTTTGTCCCAAATACCAGACTTACGAAAGGATGATGCATTACATAGGTGATTTTTAACTACCATGATCTTTATCATCATCATTACAGTCCAAAGACGTCTACTGTTGGACATAGCATCAGCTTTTTGATGTTAACACAATTGAGATTCAGGCCTTCTCTAGGAGGCCTAAGTTTCTTGCATAGGTCTCTCCCAAATATCGCAACAATTAACGGTCTGTGCGTCACGCATCAATTGGCTTCCCGCAACTTTTACCAGGTCATCGATCCATCTTGTAGGAGGCCTTCCAACATTGCGTCTAGCTTCTGGCACCATGATGTGTATTATTAAAGGTATAAAAAAATACATTTAAACTTATATAAAATACCTACATTGTTTAGAAAATATGATGATATGAGGTTGTGTCGTGTTGTGTCGTAATATCTTGTTCTGTGCTATATTCTAATGTGTTGTTCTGTGTCATATTGTTTTTGGTTTTATTGTCCTGTAATGTTACCATATTATTATGCGCCCTGATCCAGGCCCTGGCGCCGAGCTGTTTGTACTCCACGTCCAGCGCCCGCAGCGCGCAGCCGCCGTGCTCCCAGCCCGCCAGCTGCACGTAGATGTGTGAAGAGTTGCTCCATAACCATTCGTTGGATGTTGGCGGTATTGGTACTGGAAGTACAAAGATAAAAGTAAAACAAAACGCACTTATTTGAATTATCTTATCATTATGCTCGGTATTGATTATTGGCTTCAAAAAAGTGTCGCTATAGTGACTGGACCCATGTATCTCCTCAATCGGCTTCCTGCGACCCTCAACAGGTCCCCTAGCTAAGTTACGACCGTCTAGTTTCATTTCTCTGCTTTCTGACGTCATCGCAACAGAACAAAGAAATTGGGGTTGTGGCCAACTTGAAGCGTTCGACGCAAGAAAATCAAAACGAAACGAGGGTAACTTGGCTATTGAGGCAGGTTATCAATCCACTTTGTGAAAGAACTTCCATTGTTGCGTTTGAATACCAATACAATTACCAATACCTATGCAAATAAATGATTTGATTTAAAAGTTTTTTTTTGGAAAGTTTTTGTCAAACTTTTGAGCTCCGAGCGAACGCCAGCGTTCGCACACTTGTTGTCTTTCTATTAAGTCTCTAATTACGGTATTCTATGGGAATGTATACAAAGGGGATAAGGAATATATATCATCATCATCATCATCCTACCCTTATCCCATATTACTTGGGGTCGGCGCAACATGTTTTTTTCATCAACTCTGTCCTGTCACCCGTCACACTATCACTAACTCCCTTTTTTTTCATATCACTTCTCACACAATCCATCCATCTCTTCTTCAGCCTCCCTCTTCCTCTCCATCCATCTACGTGTAAATTCAAAACTAAAATAAATAAGGGATATATATACTAAGTATTATTTTTAGAAAGAAAAAGATCTTTACCTCCTCCCAAAGTACTGACATCCAAATAAGCTGGTTGTGAGGTCCCCACTTTGTTAGTGGCGGTGATCCTCAGAGAGTACTTGGTGCCGCACTTCAGACCGGTCAGGGCATGTTTCTGGACTCCTGACAGGTTGGGCAGCTTGTTGGCAGGCCACGCTTCTCGCCATGGACTGTTGGCTTCTTTCCAGGTGAGGCTGTAACCTGTAATATGAAGTTTATTGTCTTCTTTTTGTAATTCTAGAAAACGTTCGATCAGATTTGCTTATAAAGATAGAAGAAAGATATTGCCCTGTGCGATAATACCGCTCATTGTACCCTTACTTTTAGTAATGTTTGTCCTATGTATATTTGTAGTAAATGCGATGTACAATAATGTATAAATAAATAAAGTTTTGTGTACTTTGCACAATGAACAACTATTATTTTTACGGCATCGGCCTTTAGGGCCAACGCTGCGTATATAGGGAGCCCGCGCAACCCCATACTGCAGTGCTGCCCCCAGGCTCGCTGCGCTTAGACCCGTTGCGAGCAGTCGCGCCCCACGCCTCTGCCACTAACGTAATAATACATTAAAGTTCTCCATCGATACGACTACATGCACCATGCACACTGTTAAAGTTAAACTAGCAATACTGTGCAGGTAATAATCGGTTTCCGCTATGAGGACTGCCGCAAACTACACACGCATCACGACACGCGACGAGAGCCCGCGTGGATATTGCGCAGTCTCCCTTTTTACGCAAGATACGATTTTTCCTTCAAAAAATGTCAAAAACAAAAGCCACTTACTTATCTTCTGACTAGAACTTCTATTACTGACAGCGTAGTAAGGTTGCTCCCATTCCACCAATATGGAGTCCTTGTACGGCGTGGCTCTCAGTATGGGCGCTTCAGGCAGAGGCAACACGATGACTGTGTACTCCACCTGGTCTGATCCGTACAGGTTCTTGGCTAGGCAGGTGTAGTTCCCGCTTAGAGATTGGTCTATATCTGGAAATTGAAGAGTTTGAATAAAATGGTTTGTGGGCACTCATCTATAGAGTAAGTATAGATTTGCCACTGGATTGGCTGTTTCATACATTTTACTGCTAATATTTTGTCCGTATTGGAAGCGTATTTGAAACCTAATTTGCCTAATACTGTATGCGGCGCGACATTACCAGATTTAGTACCATGGACACTCGCTATATCAAATGGAGACAAAATTATTTTGACGGCAGATAGATCAGTGTGAAAAATAATATAGTTCAGTGTTACTTGGTGAAATTTTGAAAAATTGGAAATTTATTCCTTGCGCCTTTGAAGCTTCGAGCTTGATTCGTAGATAGCTGTAAGCCTAAGTCAAAACTAGAGCCTTTGGGATCTAGTCGATGGCGGCCTTAGCATGATTCTGTTGCAATATACGGTAGAAGTAAAGAGGTAGTTTAGGTACTTACTATTAATAAGAAGGCTATCATCATGGTTCCTCGTAAACCGAGGATGATGAGTGATGATGTTGTGTTTGTGATACCACACGGTGCGCGGCGGCGGTGCTCCCACGCATTGACACACTAGGAGGAGGGAACTGCCCACTCCCACTGATACTGTCCCTCCTAGAGACGCTACTCCGGCTACCACTGGAAAAAGAAAGTAGAAATGAACACATAAGAACCTCACGAAGATTGTAGAAAGACTAAAATATCAGTTGCATTGGTCAAATCGGGAGTTGGCATTACGATTTTACTTTTTGTTATGTTTTGGGAGCATATTTAGTGTACGTATAACTAAGGAGTCGAATTCTCTGTCGGATTCTGTGTTTCCTAATATCTACAACCTAGGAATATTTAAATCAAGAGTTAATAGGTTACTTCTAGGCAAGCAAATCGTCAACCACATCAACGCTTTACATCAAGCGAGATATTAGTCAAACTCGAAATTAACATATGAAAAGCAAATATGTTGAACCAAAATGGCCGTGGTGGCCGAGTGGTAAAGGCCCCGACTTACAAGCTGTAGGTCACAGGTTCAAACCCAGCTAGGCACATTACTTTGTGTAATTTGTTCATCACCATTGCTCTTAAAACGGTGAAGGAAAACATCGTGAGGAAACCGGCATGTCCTAGAACCAAAAAAATTCGAAAACATGTGACATCCACCAATCCGCACTGGGCCCGCGTGGTGGATCATGGCCCATTCCCTCTCCTAGAGAGAGGAGGCCTGTGTCCCTGCAGTGGGAGCATTAAAAAAGGCTGATGATGATGATGATGAAAATGGCCGTCGTTGTTATGGTTACACTCAGTCCCCCGTTATTCCACACTTTGATTGAGTTAAAAAAAAAAATAGATACTGCGTATTGAAAGTCGAGCGCCATTTTGGTTCAACTTTTATGCCGTGTATTGTACCTCTATGCGTCGGCGTATGCGAAACCCTCCTGGTAGCGCTTCCCTCACCGGCGGCAGTGCTAGCTGTCACCCACGCTTCATACGTTCTCCCTGACACCAGCTCCTTCACCTCCGCGGTGGACCGACCTTCCGACTCGATGCGGTACGTCGCTGGCGGGCCATTGCTGCAGGTAACGGGTTATGGCAATGTTAGGTGTAGTTGGAGACTGATCACAATTATGGTAAAAGGGGTAGTCAGCAAAACGTAGGGGCCCTACAGGGTCGAAGCCTCCCGGAGCTGAGGGTTGGTGCGAAAGCGTTACACCGGGGCTCTGGGAATAAGGCATAAGGCAAGGAAGGCACGGGGTAGTTTCTTTAATCAGTAAGAGTCTGACAGTTTCCCGCTCCGCCCAAGAATGGGATTCATCATTCGATGATTTTTACCTACCATGAAAAAAACCATTATGGAAAAAATCTAGACAAGAGTGTGTTTAGAAAAGATAATTTTTCAAGTTGAAGGCTAGAGTGAATAGGCTCTTAATAAACTAGTGCGCCTTACCATCAACTATTGCATCACTGCTTACCATCAGGTGGAATCGCAGTCAAGCACTAGTTTATTGCAATTTAAAAGAAAAAAGAAAAGGAAAGTTGAGCAGTGGTGGCCGAGTGGTAAAGACGAGTTGTAGGTCACGGGTTTAAACCCCGCCAGGCGCAGTACCGTCTGTAATTTATTTCATCACCACTGCTCTCAAAATGGTGTAGGAAAACATCGTGAGGAAACCGGCATGTCCTAGAACCGAAAATTCGAAGACATGTGTAACATCCACCAATTCGCACTGGGTTCGCGTGGATTATGGCCTATTCTCTCTCCTAGAGAGGAGACCTGTGCCCCAGCAGTGGGGACATTAATAAGGCTGATGATGATGATGACGATGATTTTTCAAGTCATGTTGGCCAATAAATAACGTCTTCAAAGTTTTCATTTGTCTTGTGTATTGTAATATGCTAAAGCTAAAAACATAAATAAAATAAAATGGAATGCAAACTGACCTCGAGGTTGGCTTCACATAGACGGTGTAGTGTAATAGTTCTCCGTTGGGATGAAGAGGTTTCTTCCAGCTGATGAGTAGTGAAGATGATGACAGTACCAGGACTTTGATGTCTGCTGGTGGACCGGGCACTTAGGAAAAAATATAGCAGTTTTATAAATTGGAAGTGTATCTTACTAATCTTACTAATATTATAAATGCGAAAGTTACGATGTTTGGATGTTTGGAAGTTTGGATTTTGGATGTTTGTTACTCAATCACGCCAAAACGGCTGGACAGATCTGGATGAAATTTGGCACAGGCATAGGAATAGGACTACTTTTTATGCCGGGAACCCCAACCCCAACCCCAATACCACGCGGACAAAGCCGCGGACAAAAGCTGGTGATTGTATACATAATTAGTATGCAACGAACGACAACTGCAGGTCATTGCCTCGCTCAGCTTAAGTTTACATACAAAATATATTAGTATGTACGAAAATAATCTACACTAATGTAATAATGAGGTAAAGTTTCCTGAGTGACTTATGCTATATTTTATGTACGCGGGTGAAGCCGCTGACAAAAGCTAGTTTGTTATAATTTCGTATATCAATTCGAGTCTAAAAAGTGCTTTATTTTTTAAATTTTATCTTTAAAAATTGATAGTGTTTTACCCGATCGACATGCCACTGAACGGGACGAAAACGATCAAAATTTAGCAGCGTATATAAAACTAGCTTTTGTCAGCGGCTTCGCCCGCGTACATAATATATAGCCTATGACACTCAGGAGTAAAGCAGCTTTCTATTGTTGCTAATTTTTTTCCAATCGGACCAGTAGTTCCTGAGATTACCTCCTACAGACAAAAAAACAAAAAATAAAAAAACAAAAAAACAAACTTTACCTCTTTATTATATTAGTGTAAATGACACTCAGGAGTAAAGCAGCTTTCTATTGTTGCTAAAATTTTTCCAATCGGACCAGTAGTTCCTGAGATTACCTCCTACAAACAAAAAAACAAAAAAAAAACAAACTTTACCTCTTTATTATATTAGTGTAGATAGACATATTTGATACTCACCATCTTGTAGAGTAGCACATACTATAGGGTAGGAAAAGGGTCCTGCTCCATAGTTAGAGAACCCAGCTACCTTCACGGTGTAGTTGGTGAACTTCAGGAGACCTTGCAAGTAGAGCTCCGAGTGCAAAGATGTCTGGTTCTGCCAGGCCGCTTCTGGAAGATTTTGGGGAAATTTAAGTAATATGAAAAAGATGAGGGAAACTATGATGAAACTACATTTTTTTCTAAATGTTTGTTTTCTTTAAATGTGTAAGATATTACAATGGTTTTTATATTAAAACAGTCCAAAAACGCATACAACGCGTTTTTGTGTTGTATCGAAGAATTTGATTTTCAGATTAAAAATAAATAAGAATATTTTGCTAAGCCATCTGGTGGTTTTACTTTCGCATTTCTGTCTCCTATTTTAGACTTAGCCTTGCCAAACTGATATAAAGATTCATTTAGAGATGACATTAGATTGTTTTCTTATTTCTATTATAAAAGGTTTAAGAATAAATAATTTAAGAATTTAGATTTAATCACTCTACACCCAAGCAAGCGCCGGCGCTTGCGCATAATTTCGCGCTATCCGGTTGTCAAATTTTCAAAAATTGTATAGCTGAAACGTTAACATACATAAATAAACTATTTGAAAGAAATGTAAGTCAGTGATATAGAGACGGTAGACTGGAAGGAATTAAAGAAGAAGACGCGTTACACCGAACCTAAGAAACTTGAAACAAGAGCAGAAAGATTAAGGCTTACCGTCTGTAGCAAACAAGACAGTGTATCCCACAAGCGAGCTGCCCTGTCCAGGTAGACCGATGGGCTGCCAGCCGATACGAAGAGATGTCGATGATACTGCTGTACATTCTACTGAAGATGGGGCTTGTTCAGGGGCTGGAAGTGAGAACGATTATATTGGTTCAAAGTTAATCTAATAAGAAGCTTTAAAGATAAAAATCCTCATCATCATCATCAGCCTTTTTTAAAGTTCCCACTGCTGGTACACAAGCCTCCTCTCAACGAGAGGAAAAGGGCCATACTGCACCACGCGGACCCAGTGCGGATTAGTGGATGTTACATGTCTTCGAATTTTTGGTTCTAGAACATGCCGGTTTCCTCACGATATTTACCTTCACTGTTTTGATGAACACAAACATGATGCTATAGAATGTTCCTAAATAGAAAAGTTATAATGATATATTTATTGACAGCGCAAGAGACCTCTGTCTTTTTATCAATGTATTTTAGTAACATAGCACTATATCTTTATTTTCCATTCCAGTATGGAGAATAGCTCGTCACGTCTTTCTTTTCAATATTCTACGAGTTTGTTTCGGTTCGTGGTATGCCTTTAAAAAACCAGGATACTATTCTGAGATATATTAAGTAATTTGTTTACAAGCATGCATTTAAGACGTTGTACAAGAAATGTGTGTAAATGGGGATATCTTTTACAAAACGACTAACGTAGAAAAATTTGCTAACACCACCGAAGATGCCATGAAGGTAGTGAAGTATTCGTTCAAGAAAATGTAATTGTACCATTGAAAGAAACAAGAAAGATTATTTCAATCGATAATGAAATTTTAAATTCTGGTGTTATCAAATAAACTTACCTCCTTCTCTCGTATCTTGGAAAACTGGCAGTGAGAATGGACCCGAACCTGCGTTCGTAAAGGCTGATACTGATACAGCATACCTAGGAATAAAAAGTAGGCAAAATTAGCATTAAAGGTTGACCCAAAGGATGTAATGCACCCAACCAAGATGACCTTGTTAGTTTAAATCTGTATACATGGAGTGGCCGGATCGTAGAAATTGTCCACTTCATGATATAGCCGAGTAAAACTGGCCAGATCGTTTTAAACGTTAAAGTTTGATGATATTTAAATCCTCGTTGAGTCTATTTTCTTTAAACATTTTAATACCATAGAAATTCTACATTAATGTTATGTTCAAATTATTCATATGTAAAACGTTACAAAGATCGGGACAATTTTGATTAGCCATATTATGAAGTGACAAATTCTATGATCTGATCACGACATACACAAAAGTTATAAACCATGACCTTCAACGCCCTTGGTTGGGAGGTTTTTTTTTTTTATGGTAGGTGAAAATCATCCAATGACGAAACCCGCTCTTGGGCGGAGCGGGAGACCAGTGTCAGACTCTTACTGACTAAAAAACCTACCCCGTACCTTCCTTGCCTTATTTCTGGAGTCGAGGTAACAGTTTGCACATACCCTCTAGGCTCCAGGAGGCTTCGACCCTGAAGGGCCCCTGCAGTTTGCTGACAACTCCTTGAGGCGCGCGGGAACGGTGCGCGCCGTTGACGACTTGGACTCGGTCTTACCAGACGATCGGACGGCGAGCTACCCATTGCTCACCGTCCGCGAGCCAGTGTCTACGGTGGCCGGATATCGGCAGGATCGCGGCGGCGACGGCTACGGCGAGTACGCCGTTGCCTTCGCTGCGGACCATGGCCTGAACCAGGGCCCGGCGCGAGAGGTCGCCGCCGCCGATCACCCCCACAAGGACACGGCGATGCTCTTCCCAAGCAGGGCACACCTCCACCGTATGCTCCACCGTGTCCTCCGGGCTCGCCTCACAGTGGCGACACCCGGACGTCTCTTCCGCACGAATCCGGTGCAGGAATCTCCCGAACTTCCCATGTCCGGTGAGAACCTGCGTCATGCGGAAAGTGAGGACGCCGTGAGGTCTATCCAGCCACGCCTCAAAGAGGGGCACTACCGCTGAGATTACGGTGTGCCCAGCGCTGGGTTGCGACAGTCGCTGTTTCCACTTCACCCCTTGGTTGGGAGGTGCGTATTCTTAAACGTGGTTATTGAATTTCGATCATATTGGCGCATGGTTTACCTACATCAATCTAAACAAAAAAAAAACACACACATACACCATAAAACCAAGCTCCAACCCAAATGACCTTTTTTATGGTGGGCAATAATCGTCCAATAACGAATCCCGCTCTTGGGCGGAGCAGGAAACAGTATCAGACTCTTACTGACTAAACACCCCACCCCGTTCTTTCTTTGCCCTTCGCACAGAAAGAGACCCTGGGCCACAATAGGCTTCAATCCTTTTACAGAGTCCCTACGCCCAAAATGACCTTGTTGGGAGCACTATAGGTATTACAACCGTGTGGTGCACCTTTAACTTTCACATTTGAAAAAAAATGGTGAAAATAAACTATTGCCTATTTCTACCTACCTTGTGTTTTTCATAAGACCACTCAACAAAGTTTCTTGCTTGCCAGATAGATTGGAAACTTTGATGGTTCTCGTATCGGCTTCATCTGAAACTGGATGATAAAGTCGAATTAGTTTCAAATAGATAGATGCAATCGTTATCCTGAAACTGAACTTTATTTGAGGATTATATGCAATCATTATCTTAGAAGTAAAGTTTATTTAAAAATTCTGGAGGAATGTAGATTTAGGTATTAGTTTGATGGTTAGATTTTCATTATTTTTTCTTATTCAAATGTAATTAAAAACAAAGTTGACGACGTAGCATAGTGGTTGAATGATTGGCGTATCTGCGCATCTAGCTTTTGCTTCAGAACGTTCTGTTTGATTCGCATAGCATAGATGTTCTGTCTCCTGGTGTCTTGTGACATGTGAGTTTAAATGTTTGTGAATGCACTCACAATATAGGAAACATTACTAGTGTCAAGATCAAAAATTAAAATCATAAATAAAAAATTGCTTAGCCTATCTAAAATCTTATTTTGTGGAGTCGTTTATATATAGATATATTTTTGTTGTATTTATATGCTTTGTCGTACAACAAGAAAATACATATCTTGCATAAAGGAAAACGGATAAGCAACCGCGGTTTGTAAGTGGTCACCCTTTCCGTGACCTACTTTAACAACCATTCCTAATTAATCATAGAGTTCAACTTCTGCGAATATTATCCTTACATCCGGCATTGTTCTAGCAGACATGTTCCGTTGCCAATGCCGGTGAGGAATTATTAGTTTTAATTTTTTATAGTATACCTAATTTGTTTTGTTTAAAATTTATGTATAATTTAATTTAATTAATCTATTATTTTATTGTATAATTGTAATTTATTGACTTTTATTTTGATTATCTGATTTGTTTTTATTTTAATTTTAATTTAGTGACATGTTTTATTTATTTGTGATTTGATTCGATTTAATTGTGATTTTATTTAATGTGTTGGTTTTTTTTAAATGTAAATGGGTGTATTTGGCCTGAAATTAAAGATTTTATTATTTTATTATTATTATTATTCAATTTTGCGAATGTTCGGCCGTTTTGCGCGGATGTGGCGCATATCTTACTTATGTAATTGGTTATGTTTGTTAACTAGTTTTAAGTTTGCGTCATTACGGCTAAATAAGCTATTTTTCTATTTTTTTTCTTTATTCTTAAGCTCAAATATAACCCTATTAATAGTAATAAAAATAGCTTACCAGCGCCCACACTCTGCGCCACCGCCTTCACGTGGTAGCCGACGAGGACGCCGTTATGCGTCTCTTTCAGCGGTGCCGACCACGACACGTGTAGTTCACCAGGAAGAGCTGTCTGCTCTACCTGCACGTTCACTGGTGCTGATGATGGAGCTGAAGGCAGAAGATAATATTAAGGCAGTTTTCTTACGCAAGTCATCGCTCTAGGTGGTGGAGGTGGTGGAGCGAATTTTGTAGCAGTATGCATAGATCAGTTTTGTTCAGTTGAACAGTCTGGAGATAGACTATTACAACACTGTCTTATCTCACACTGTATCTTGTGTGTCAAGGGTGAAATTATAGTCTCTGGCACCGTGTGTTTGTCAGTAATTGAAGCAAATATCAATAGATTACATCCATCCAAACCAATACGATCTAAGACACGGTTCACGTCCTCCAACGTGTGAGAAACATGTAAATATTAGACATTTTCGTTCTAAGTTCTTATGGGTCTTAAAAAGACGACATAGTGAAATAAAATAAATAAAGCTGTTTATTTGTAATATCTTATTGAACTCTAGTAAGTATCGTGAAGACATGAGTCCACCCGATCTGTATTAAAGACCCTATCCTACATTTGTTCCTAATATATTTCACACAAGTGTAATTTTAACACTAAAAAATGAGCAACACCAACCTTCTTCATGCGTAGTAAAATGCACGGGTGCTGTATACATTGACACACCGACTTGGTTGCCGGTAGCGACGCGGACGGCATATGGCGTGGCTGGTCGCAGGTTTTGTAGCTCCACTATTTGACGTAGCTCTTGTTCTTTTCTGTGAAAATAGAATTAGAATATTAAAAAAGAAGAAGAAAATGGATAAAGACTAGTTGGTATATTGGTAACTACCCTAAAAGCTAACGATGAGGATGTGAGTGTCTTATTCAGAGGTTTTTAAGGGGATTTTTTTTAGTTATCATAAACTAGTACTTGACTGAGATTCCAACTGAAGGTAAGCAGTGATGCAATCGTTGAAGTCGAGGCGTACTAGTTTATTTAAGTTTTTATTTATTATTTTTTATGAAAGCCGAGCAGCAGTTTAAATTTTGGATTTGTGACCTTGAAAAGGCTTTCGATTGAGTTCCACGCCGTTTGTGTGGCAAGAACTTTTGGTAGAACAGCTTCTAAAATGCTATATACGAAACTTATAAGATACATACTATGATGTAAAAATGATAGTCAGGAGCATAAGAGGTCTGAGCCAAGCATTTACCGTAAAGGTGGGAGTCTCACAAGGCTCTATACTTAGTCCACTTTTATTTGACAACGTATTGGATTTATTCTTTTTAATTTCCCTCAATAAAAGGAATCTAGGCTTCATTACCCTATAATGGTTTCTATGTAGACGACAGTGATGTTGGAAGAACATAAACAGTCATATGTGTTGAGGTCACTAGCCCTCTCACGTACCTGGTAACATTCATAGTAGCAGCGTGCTCCCATACGGCATCGCTGTAGTGCGTATGCGAGTACTGCAGCGTGTAGTGCCTCGCGTGCGCACGAAGTGTGTCCCGCCAGGAGATGGAGACGGTGCGCGAGCGAACTGTCTCCACGCGCAGGTCTGATGGTGGGGTGGGTGGCTCTGGGAAAGGGAAATATGAAGTAGAGAGGCGACTATTTACTATGTTTAAATGGTTAATTAAGGACGCGTTCAGATGAATCTTTGAGCTTAAACTCTTGAATAGGTGGTAAATTGGTGGGTGATCATTAATTATACACCAAGACCTTTTAGTAGCAAGGAAAGTATGCTCAGATTTTGATCCCGTCTGCCGTTTCTAGATCTTTTACAGTCGTTATAAGTACTCAGAATACTGAAATCTAACACCAGGTTTGTTAAGGAGTATTAATTGTGATCAAAGAGTAGACCTGATGTTCAGATTTTGTGGCTTCTGAAGACCTGTAATGACTGTCAAAATCTATGAATGACATGAATGAGAAGCGGATGCCTTAACCGACCATCACAACACATCCTCCTTGGTTTTTAGGTCAACGTAATAATTTAGACAAAATCGCCGGATCCAACTAGCAGCTATACACAGCGTATATGCCAATTTACGTACGCAGTTCCTTTTTAGTTACGTGTATCAAACATACTTATAGTTCGTTGCATTTTATGTAGTGTTTTTACGTCGATCGGTTGCCATCTTATTCAAAAGATCTTGAATTACTGAAAATATTTTTTAGCTCATTATAATGTAACTTATTTATTAAAAAAAAGTTTCAGCCGGCTTACTATGACTTTTTCATTTGCATCGGTACCTCCCGGAGTATTAGTTACCGAGAAAACAAAACAAGGATCTTAGACTAAATCGAATACTTAAAAGAACATACCTAATATAGTAAGATGCACACTAAAGCTGGCTGTTCCATAAGGGTTGGTGGCTCTGCACTGGTACAGTCCCGCATCTGCTGTCTCCGAATACTGCAGGTTGATTGTACTAACCAAGCCTAGAGATGTCTTCGATTCCGATATCTTTGATCTGGAAAGAGAATAATGGTTATAATTAAGTCAATGGTTTTCAGATAATTAAAACTGATGAAGAATTTGTGACATTCACACAAAGATACGATTAGAGCAGTGACAGACTGAATAAATGAGGTGATGGTGAGGCTCACTAGTTTATTAAGAGCCTATTCACTGTAGCCTTGAAGACAAATAAATTATTATCGAACGGGAAGACGGCAGCAGGCAAATTGTTCCAGTCCTTCGATGTATGCGGTATAAACGAAATTTATAGGTATGTTTTTATTTTATTCATACTCTTAATAACGAAACTTCAATAAAGGTAGGTTACACCGGTTGCGTAACCTACCAGTATTGAAGTTTCGATTTTCTTGAGATTTGAGATTCTCTTGAGATCTAAAGAAAATCAATTAAAATTTTTCGCTATGATAATTACCTCTGACTTATAAAATCTAATGCATTTCCATCATGAGTCCATGTGACTCTGATAGGATCGTCCCCCAGTGGTCGACACTCCAATGTTACAGGGTGACCAAGACGTGACGTCACGTTCGTTGAAGAGGACTCGAAGTGCACAGGCTCTGAAATGTAGAGAAGACTGATATTAGAACAGGTGCTGTACATTTATGTGCAAATGAAAGACCAACCAGAAAAAAGAACAAACAGTCCAAAAATCTAACGCAAATAACTAATTTCACACATTCAAATGCCACAGTAAGGTAAGCCTAAACTGCAAGTTATTCAGTAGAAACTACATTATATCAGATTTACTGCCACTTTACGTCTTCAGCCGTCAGGATCAGCGTATCTTTGAGGAGGTGATCGGTGGCCAAG
Organism: Mythimna loreyi; assembly: GCA_029852875.1. NCBI lineage: Eukaryota > Metazoa > Arthropoda > Insecta > Lepidoptera > Noctuidae > Mythimna > Mythimna loreyi. The sequence continues at coordinate 14,287,099 of CM056801.1, read as the reverse complement.
GTTTCTGGCGTCAAGCTCTGGTTGAGGCCATAGTACACAGTAAGAGGAACTACTAGTCTCTTTGTGCGAAGCAGTAATGTGTGAAAAGGGGCGGTTTGGTATGAAAGCTAAGATGGAATGGGGTAGGTCGTTTAGTCAGTAAGAGTCTGACACTGTTTTTCGCTCTGCCCTAGGACAGGATTCGTCATTAGATGATGTTTCCCACAAAAAAAAAATCACCAGGGCCAAAGTTTAGGCAGCTAAATCTGAGTACAGGGGCATGAGACTTAGCGCTCTTTTCAGAGCAGGCTAAATTCGTTTCCTTTGGGTTTGATGATTTCTCATCCTTCATATGTTTTCCTCAGGAATTGCTTCGTAAGAAATAATTGTTATTTAAAAAACTACTTACTATTAACACTCATCCACACCGTCTTGCTCAAGGGTTGCCCCACTCCATTCTCCACGTTGCAGGAGTATAACCCTTCGTCGGTAAGAGACACTTCTTCAATGATGAGGGTCCCGTTTGGCAGGCTGAGGATTCCACCTCCAGCCAGCTCGAGGACTGGCTGCCAAGTGCCCAGAAGAGCTGGAAATAAATTCTGTTATAGTTTAATTTGTCTACACATAACCAAAACTGCATCGTCGCTTTCCATCAGGTGAGATAGCGGTCAAGCGCGAACCTATAATAAAAAAAAAAATGTGGGGGCCAATTACTAGTCTGTACTTAATATTATAAAGTTGTAATGTTTGTTTGAATGCAATTATCATCAACATCATTTCAGCCGAAAGACGTCTACCGCTGGACATAAGCCTACCCCAATTGTCGCCATAATGAACGCAGTAATCTCAATGTAAATGGTTCGAATTGAATATTTGTTTATGTGGATAAAGGCAATGTAAAATGACCAAAATGAATAACCCTCTAGTCAAGTTACAATCGTTTAGTTAACGTCGAACGCTTTGAGGTGGCTTCGCCCTCAACTCCTTTGTTTTTACGTCAACTCAACGCTCAAGATAGTGGTCAGAAGAAAGGAATTGGAAGCGTGACCTATTCTAAGCGTTCGATGTTACCGAAACGATAGTTATTTAGCTAGGAGGGTAGTAGTAACTGTGTCTTTGGTTACGGTTTTGTTTTAGTTAGCGTAGTATCAGCCTTATAATATTGCCACTGCTGAGACTCAGATTTTCTTTCTGGGTATGGACCCTAACTTCAGTGGAAGCAGGTTAATTGGTTTAGTTATGGCCACTTATCTGCTCATTTTGGTGGTACACCAGTGGGCAGCTAATAATATACAAGCAAATATTAAAAACAAAACAGAGATTCGTGAAATAATTGCATTTTCAAACCGAAAACATGCTACAAGAAATCATGTTTCAGTAAGCTGGTTGCAAAATTGCTATATGAAAAATCCATACCATCTTTCTTCATCCAGTGCACTTGAGGTTGTGGATAACCGCTAGCACTGCACGACACTGTGCCTCTTCTGCCAAGAAGGAGAGAAGAGTTGTTCGGCTCTTCAAGCCATTTTGGTGCAACTGTAATAGATAAATGACACTAAGAATTAATGATTTTGAAGAAATTGAAGAATTAATGAAAAAATTAGCTATCAAGAAAGAGGAGGCCTAAGGGGGTCCTTCCTAGTTCGTTCCTGAACGTGTAAGAGACATTTGGTAAATTCCGTCGCCCATTTAAATATTTTACAAAAATTGAACCGTGACCAGACGTACAGCGTTACGCCACCGGTACATGGTAAAGATCCCACCCATACGTACAAAGTGTTTTGGGAACACATTCATTATGCGTACAGCTAAGGAGTGGAATTCCTTGCCGGCGTCTGTGTTTCCTGATAGCTACAACCTAGAGGTCTTTAAGTCAAGAGTGAATAGGTTACTTTTAGGCAAGCGTGCTCCATCGTCGACCACATCATTGCTAACCATCAGGTGAGATTGTGGTCAAACGCGAGGCTATATAGAATTTAAAAAAACTTGTTTCAATAAATCCATGTTTTTTACAAAACAGTAAATTCATGTTTTTTTTTAATCTCAAAAATTTATGAAGAAATTTGTCACTAAGAATTTGGTTTTATTATGCAAGATTTGCAGAAATATATTTTCATAATTTTATTTGAAATTCATATATTCAATACGATAAACAGGTCCACATAGATTTTCAGAGGATTAGTTTAAAATTTAAATTCCTATAGCAATGTTATTCTGCTGGTACAATAACGGTACATGAGACGTTGTTTTTACGACTCCTGCAAAGGTATGTTTTGAAAATGGCTTTATACGTTGGTAAAAATTCTCCATTAGGAATGCCCTCGACCCCATTTAAAAAAAAAAATGAACATTCAATAATGTTTGACAAAGTCTATACTTTGTTTACTAATCATTAAATTTAATATTTGTTTGATAGAAATAAGTTTTACTTTGACTTTACCTTTGATGTACAGTTCAGTAGATCTATTGACTTTAGCCACATGGTTGGATGCAACACATGTGTAAGTACCACAATGTTCTAAGGACACTTTCTTGATCACCAGTGCACTGAAGAGCTCCGAGTTTCTTTCTACCACCTGAAACATCGTAAAATTTGAATTATCAACATGAACATATTTAAAAACTGAAATCAAACACGTTAGTGCTTGTTTACAGAGACGCAGCGCGTTGCGCGTTGCACCCGCTGCTCTGCGTCGCGTTTTCGTAAAAAACAACACTTCGAGAAAACGATTAAACTTTGGCTTTAGCTGTAGCAAACAAAAATGTTTATCCAATATAGTAAACTTTAAAAACATTTTCGTACAGATTTTTAGGTATCAATTTAATTTGTTCATAAATTGATGCCTTGTAACGATACCTACCTACTAAACATATTTTGGTTTTTCGTTGTTCATGTTAAGCAATAAGTGATATCAGTTTTTCAAAATAAACGAGGAGGTTCTCGATTCGGTAGGTATTTTTTATCTGTCTCTTAAATAACAAAAGAAAGTCCGACACCGACTTCCGAAATTCGAATAAAAACCGTTTTTGTGGTTTTTTGTTGATGTTTTCTATAAGTAAAAATTTGTACATTTACATCATGTTTAAAGCAGCTCCAAAAATATCACGAAAGAAATCCAAGCCAATAAAAACCTCACCTTCAAGCCACTAGGAATCCTCTTCCCATCTTTCAACCATTCAAAATGTATCGGCAGATCCCCAGTCCTAACATTACAATATATATTTACAATCTGTCCTTCTTGTAGATTGGTTCCCAGCAACAGATCATCCAAAACTGGAGCTTCAATGACCTGGATCTCAAAGGCTCTTCTGGCCATCTCTCCTGAAGGACTGGTAACTATACAAGTATACACAGCACCATTAGATTCTTTGGATACATCTGGTATGGAAAGAATTCCATTAATATTGACGCTGGGTGCATTTCTTCTCGTTTTGCGTTTTTGATGAGACCTTTTGTAGCGGGATTGGAAGATCGCGTTTGATGTTAGCAGCTTGCCTTGGAACTCCCAGTCTATCTTGCTGGAATGTGAAGATAATGATGTAAGATAATGTTTAAAGTGATCTCTGGAAGTGCTATAAATATTTTACTAATAGAAAAAATTATATTAAAAGCCAGTGAAGTCAGTAGTAACTAATTTAGTGGATTTAGTGGACGGAATAATGGTACTTGTAAACAAAGTTATTTCATTACCTTATTGGATATCCATAAAACGGACATCTCAAATTGACCGACTCCCCACTCTGTACTTTTACTGGTGGCAGGGATCTGATGTATGGTGGTCCTGTAAAGATACACCATTGGAGATATTATATACAATTTATAGGTACAATTTCTGAGCCAGAGCCGATAGTATGCTATGATATGCTTTTACGAGGGGGCAGCTAAGGCCGAAGTCTACCGGGGCAGTGGATTCTTCGAAGGAGTTATTATGTCTTTCGTAAAAAGTAGAAAGAACCAGTATCGTCGTCCTATTTTTTTATTTTTACGTCAAATTTAGGTCTTTATAAAATCCAGTAGTTTTAGTGAGTCATATTCTGATACTACTTTTAGCTATATCCAGAGAGGCAGAAGCCATTTGATCATTTCGAATTAGAGGGAGTGTCTCTTACTGACCAAATTACAACTGTGGTCTTTAAGGCTTTTACTTCTTGGGATCCAGGGCCAGGGCGTTTTACTGTGCTTTGAAGAACGCCTAAAAGTTAATCAATACCCCCAGTAAGGTTCGACCCTGCTTGGCTCCTAAGGTGCAAAACCTTTGGACTGACATCTGCTTGAGTCAGGGACCACTAAGCATCGTCGACGACTTGGGCGTGGTCATCCTGACCGAGCCTAACGGCGATCTACCTATTGTCCACCATCCACAATCCTACGCCTACAGTAGGAGTACGAAGACGTGACCTTTATGGAAAATTGTATGACATAATACTAACCATAAACATCCAGTCGGTTTTCATGAGAAGCCACATGGTCACCTTCCCTGGCCGTGCAGGAGTACAGACCTCCGTCCTCGACCCTCACCCGGGTTATGTTTAGCTGGGATACCACTGAGTTATCTGATGTCATCAGCTGGCCAAGGGCATATCTGGAATGGAAATATTCAGACAATGGGTAAGTACTATTTTGTTGAGTATATTAGAAACTAGCGACCCGCCCCAGCTTCGCACGGGTACTGATATTGAATATATTATGCATTTATTATACATCTCTTTTTTTATTATAAACTTTCCTCTTCAATCTCTCTATCTATTAAAAAAACCGCATCAAAATCCGTTTCGTACTTTTAAAGATTTAAGCATACATAGAGACAGTGGTTAGCAACTTTGTTTTATACTATGTAATGATGAGTGTTATCAAAAAACTTGAAATCGTATTTTGAGTTATGACAACATAATAATTAAAAAAAAACTGTTGAATTAGTAAATTATATATTTTTGTTAAAACTTATGCCAAGTTTAATAACCCAAGAAATGAAGAATAATATAATCTATTAAACGCTCTAAGTAGTTCTGTTGGAGATAGTTCTGCAAAAGAAATTGTATGATCTCTTGCTGGATCACACACTACTTTTAGTCAGTCGTCATTCTACCAGTCTGAAAGGCTTTTTAAGGTTTGTAAAAGATTTACAAATAATGGCCGGGATCAAATGAGCTTATATACCAAAAATTGGCAACGTCGCAAAAAAACTATCAAATATTTACGAGATTTTTATTCATATAGTAAATTCGCCAAATAAATAATAAGAAATATGGCTATGTAGTGCACTAAAAATTGAATATGAATTGCAATTTAAAACCCTAAATTTGATGTTATAAACGTTTCAGGTGTTCCCAAATACGTTTATACATCTAAAACTATATATTCAGTGTTCCAATATTAATAATTGCATTCCCTAATCAATTTGAGTGTACTACAGAGCATTATTTTTTATTTTCATCCAGTAAAATTGCCAAATTAATTAAAACATGTAAATATTTGACAGGTATCTGTGACGTTGCCAACTTTAGGGATACACGTTTTTAACACGCTTACCAAGGCATCGAGGACCTTGGCAATTGTAACTTGACCTTGGTGATCAAGTGGAGATACCTGATTGATAAGTATTACCTTGGGTCAGTGTTACTGGACACTACGATTCCGTCTCGCTCCCACACGAACTGAGGTGGTCTGTCACCGCTGGCTGCACATTGCATGCTGATCTGAAACAGTCAATTATTTTGTTAGTTAGTACGCGTCGACCGACAACTACCTACGGCCATTGAACCCGCTCAGCTGTTCTTTACTTAAAGATATGAATTTCGTAAACGCGTTAATTAGTTTTAGAAAAATAAAGTAATTTTATCTTTACAAATCGATAGCGTTTCATGTACCGGATCGACCCTCCACGTATACTAGTATCTGTCAGTGGGTTTGCTCGCGTGAATGTCGGGTTATCCGTATAAACCAACCCTCCTTTTACTTCTTTAGGGATTTCGTAAAGTTCATTCTTAGCAGATATACACCCAGGAACCTACCTACCAAATTGTAAGTTTTTATAAATCTCCCTCCCCTCGACCTTTTTAAAAGAAGGAGGTTTAGTCTAGGCTGATTAAAGAAGTGTATTTTCACGCCCAAGGGGTCTGTAGGGCCCCAGCAGGGACACCTCCTGGGACCAAGGGATCAACCCATGCGAAAACAAATTTACCGGGGAACTGGGATCCAGGTAAGGATGAAACGCGCTGTTTTCCGCTCCGCTCAAGGGCAGGGTTTGTCATTGGATGATTTTAACTACAATAAACAAAAACCCTAAGGTGTAAACGGTACTTAGAAGTTTGTATGAAGAAAAAACGACTTTCGCTCAGGCGAAACTACGGCCAGGAGCTAGTGTATATGTAAAGGAAATAATAAATTTAGTTTATCACTTACATCGCCACCAGGTGTGACTGTTCTTTCTGTGAAATGCTGTGTGATGACCACCCGCATGTCAGCTAACCTTTTTCTTCTGTCAAGACCTGGAAAGGAGGAAAAGTAATTTGAGTGATTGATTATGAAAAATATGACAAAAGCCGCAATTTGGTGGTGAGAAATTACTTTGTGTTTTACGTAAGGAATAATAAATGAAGTTTGACATCTACAGTTGTTCCTTGATTTCATCATCGTCATCATTTCAACCGAAGGAAAACTGACTGTTGAATATAGAAAAAATCGGCCAAGAGCGTGTCGGGCCACGCTCAGAGCTGTAGGGTTCCGTAGTTGCGTCCGTCACAGAGTTCTCACAATGTAACAGAACCCAGTAGCCCATGTAAAAATTAGTAACCCAATTTCCCGACAGATGGCGCTGTACCCGGTGGTAATTTTAATTTGCGTGAACCGATTTTAGTCTTTAACCACTTTTTGTTTTTGCATTTTGTTGGCGTGATTGATATACATATTGATAACAAACAGCTTTCTAGTGCTAACGTTCGCTGAGATTATCCGCGGACGGACGGACAGACAGACAGACTTGGCGACACTATAAGGGTTCCTTATTCACTACGAAACCCTAAAAAGCACCATGGTACTTCACACTTACAAAAGAACAACGGCAGATTTTTAAAGATTAAGATTTTTTTTTGTTAACCTTAAACTGAATTAACTAGATTTTTTACGATGATAAAAACCATAAAAAAATGTATATTTTGATCACTACGTACTAAAAAAAATATGCCAGAAAAATTTTGTACGAGACTTGGCCATGATCCTTTGAAAAAAAAAAGTGTTTCTACATCATACAATGCTATTGTTTCCAAAGACAAGAAAATTAAATAAATCCTTGTAAAAACTATTCAAGATTCTAAATCGATCTCTTCAAAATTCCCATCAGGCTGAAAACACCAAATAGTACCCTCCCACTAAATTGGGACACCCAAAGGGTAGGGGCGTTAATAGCCATTTAGTTACGTCACGAACTAGCTAATTTACATAAATTGGTGTCTAGTTTAGGCGTTGCTAGGCAACGGTTACGTCGGTTATAGCAAGTGTATAGCACAGATATATACAGGGCGGTCGTAAAGCGTTGATTAGAAGCTCTCGCGGCAAGTAGGGTGTAGACTGGAGAGCTAAAATAGATAAGCAATTACTAGTTGTTGCACGCGGCTTTGCTGTATTAAACTTTTGAATACTGTAATTAGAGACTGTGAATGAATTAGAGATTGAGAGCAGTGGTGGCCGAGTGAGAGCAGTGGTGACCGAGTGGTAACGGTCCCGACTTATGAGTTATAGGTGGCTGGTTCAAACCCAGTTAGGCGCATTACTTTGTGTAATTTATTTCATCACCAATATTCTCAAAACGGTGAAGGAAAACATCGTGAGGAAACTGGCATGTCCTAGAACCAAAAATTCGAAGACATGTGACATCCACCAAGCCTCACTGGGCCCGCGATTATGGCACATTCCCTCTCCTAGAGAGATGAGGCCTGTGTCCCAGCAGTGGGAACATTAAACGGCTGATGATAATGATGATGAATTAGAGATATTATAGAAATACAATATGTGTGAAAACGACGACGTTCGCTTAGGCTTAGTTTAAGGGGCTGATAAACGATTTTTATGATTTTAAATCCACCATCACATCTAAACGGCTAGCTGGTATGTTGTGAAAAAAATATAAGTTGGACTCTTGAGCCTCACGCGAACGCCTAGCATTCGCGCACCTTTTGTTTTTCAATTTATTTATTTTTATTAAGGAAACAAACAACTGTACAATTAATGCTATGTCTAGAGATTATGATAAAGAGTTGATAATATACAATCCACAACGTTTCTACAAATTACCAAATAAGTTCTATTGTCTCTAATTAGCGTATTTAAAAGATTAAACTAGACTATCTGCCTAATATTTTGATATAACTACGAAAATTTGATTATTTTTGTCATTTAGCTTCCTCTCATTGATTTATCGCGAAAACTCAAAAAGAATAACATCTGTACCTTCTTCTATGGGGAATCCAACTTTCAGCTAATATTTTCAGCTCCATTACTGGCGATTTTAACATAACACACTTTTTTATGGTAGGTAAAAATCATCTAATGACGAATCCCGCCCTTGGGCGGAGCGGGAAACAGTGTCAGACTTTTGCTGATTAAACAACCTACCCCGTTCCTACGTCGCCATATATACCAGGGCTAGAGCCTTCTTTTCAGACACGAACCCTTAGCCCCAGTTGGCTTCGACCTTTTTGCAGGGTCCCTACGGTTTGCTGACAACTTCTTGAGGCGCGCGGGAACTGTGCGCGCCGTCAACGACTAAGCTTGGTCCGGATGATTACCAGACGACCGGACGGCGAGCTACCCATTACTCGCCGTCCGCAAGCCCGCGCCTAAGGTGGCCGGAAATCGGGATCGGAATTCCGGCGGCATCTGGGGCGTGAGCGCCGTTGCCTTATGCGGTCGGCCTCCTCCTTTTAACATAATAAACATGACATCACGTTTGGATTCCCAGAAAAACAAGTTTTCAATGAAAATGAAATGAAAACTTTTATAGCTCGGTATATACCTTTACCATTAATACTCATCAATCAAGACTTTTCCGAAAACAACAAACACGTTAGGTTTATCTAATTGCATTACGGAGTTCCTATGTATCCTACCTTCCAACTCCCCCATCAGACCCTGGCTACCATGTAGGATCAAAGTACTCCTCAATACAAATCCAATGAGCCCAAACACGTGGCGACCTTCCAGCTCTGTCATCAGATCAGCTCCATGTCATATTATTGCATTGTTATGCGATTTACACCTGCATGCAAAATTGCAGCTCAACCGGGTGAAGAAATCTGCTTCAAAATTGATTTGCCAGATTTGAGCCGAACATACATAGTTACATTGCAAGCTAACAAAAAAGCTTGTAAAAAATAGGCATCGGTCTAATACAAAACTCTCATTTGTAGCGCAAATTCTATCGTATCACATCACTAGCACAGGCCGCTTCCTGGTTTTTCCGAACAAATTAACGGGAGTAATTAAATAAATTTTTCAAGTACCACTTCATTAACTTGTGAAGCCAGATTGAAGATGGGAAACTCTGGTGGCACTTTGTTATCTGAAAACCTCGACTGGTAGAAAATTGTAGAAAAATTAAGTCCGCCTTTGTTCTTATTATGTACATAAAGTTTTTATAAATAATCATTGACAAATTATTTGGGTACTATAGGACAGTTTACTATCCTAACTTGTACTGACTTCGCAATTTAAGATTAAACTAGCATCCCTAATTCGTTTTTCAATAAGTTAAAAATATAAATAAATAATCCCAACTGCGTTAAAAATTACTTTAAATAAAAATTTAAAAAAAGAGGCTTAGTAGTGTAAAAACCAATTCAATTGTATTAATTTACACTCATAAAATAAAACAAATAAAAATTTTAATACGGAAAATATTCCTAATCGATGGAACTATTTTAGTCTAAACTAGCGGCTGCCCGCGACTTCGTACGCGTGGATCTCGTTTTACCCCTTAGGGATGGAGTTTCGTAAAATCCGTTCTTAGCATCTATCGAGCATACATTTTAAATTTCAACTCTCCTAAGTACTTCAAACACATAGGACTTTCATACAAACTTCCAACTCCCCTTTTATCCCCTTAGCCCCCTAATTGATTTCTAAGGATAGGTACATTATTAGTTCACCACCACAACATTTAGAGAGTATACATTTTAAATTTCAAGTCTCTTACTTCAAACACAGAGGACTTTCATACAAACTTTTAACCCCCTTTAGACTCCCCTAGGGGTTGAATTTTGCAAAATTCCGTCTTAGTGAGCACCTACGTTCTAAAAGGAACCCCCATGAGAACTCATTTGAACTTAACTTGAACGTAACTCAGAGCTTCTCAGATTTTGTTGTGCAAGGCGTTGCGAACGTTCGACACTCGACTCTCGTACGCGTACCTGTGAGTTTCTCTGACTTTGTTCAGCAAGTCGTTGTGAACGTTCACGTAAAGATTCTTCCATACGACGTATTTTTGCTACCCGTGCTTGAGAATTATGTTTAGAAAGTTGAGACCTGGCTCTCTTAGGCATTATCAAACATTTAAAAAAATATTAATATGTAGCGTGTAATATTCTAGCTGTGAAAAGAACTGTTGTTTAGCCCTGAAAAGAACTGTTGGTTACCCCTGAAAAGAACTGTTGGTTAGCCCTGAAAAGAACTGTTGATTAGCTCTGAGAAGAACTTTTACATGAGTTTATTTTTTAAGAACGAAATCTAAAAAAATCGCACGAACATTATTAGACTTCGCGCACGACCGCTGCGTAAGGAGCAGAACTCTTACCTGAGCCGCGTGGGAACCTTACTCTTAGATCTAAACTCCCCTCCCGCATGCATACCCCCGCCTTGGTGACGGTCACTTCGTAACGGGCCGTGCAGCAGAAATCGTAATATTTTAATTCGCCATAACTTCAAAACCAAGCCTCCAATTTTCGGCGGTAAGTCCCCTCTTTGAAGCGTGACTGGATAGATCTCACAGCGTCCTCACCTTCCGCATGACGCAGGTTCTCACCTAATATGGCAAGTTCGGGAGATTCCTGCACCGGATTCGTGCGGAAGAGATGCTCGGGTGTCGCCACTCGGGTGTCGGGTGGCCGTGTGAGCACACGGTGGAGATGTGCCCCGCTTGGGAAAAGCATCGCTGTGTCCTCGTGGAGGTGATCGGTGGCGGCGACCTCTTGCGCCGGCCCTTGGTTCAGGTCATGGTCCCCAGCGAAGAGGAATAGCAGGCGGTCATTCAGCGAAGCAGTAATGCTCGTAAAGAAGGAGGCCGACCGCATAAGGCAAAGGCAACAGCGCCCTCGCCGTATTCGTCGCCGCCGCGCTCCCGCCGATATCCGGCCACGGGTAACACGGGCTCGCGGACGGCGAGCAATGGGTAGCTCACCGTCCGGCCGTCTGGTAACTGTCCAGACCGAATCCAAGTCGTCAACGGCTCGCGTTGTTCCCGCGCGCCTCAAGGAGTTGTCAGCAAACTGTGGGGGCCCTGCAGGGTCGAAGCCTCCTGGTCCAAGGGTAGATGTGAAAGCGTAACACCAGGGCCTGGGAATAAGGCAAGGAAAGAATGGGGCAAGTTTTTTAGTCAGTAAGACTCTGACACTGTTCCGCTCCACCCAGAAGCGGGATTCGTCATTGGATGATTTTAACTCAACTTTTTTGTAAAAAAAATTTAAGTTGTCTTCAGAGGAAGACAAATTAAAAAAAAATACCGCTCAAGATTTTGAGGGTTTTGTTGGAACTTGAATTTGTCAAAACGAAATGTACCATACAACTTTTATGAAGAAAGTCTGCCATCTATGAATTATATGAATAACTAACTACTTACCTACGAACGTGATAAAATTTAAATTATGAATTTCTAAAAAGTGTTAACTTGTAACTTGATTTGATTTTTATGTATTGTCATAGATGGCGCTGCTTCAAAATTGTGTTTTACATTCTTTAAACTATGTTTTTCTCCAAGTTACTTAAATGACGTAGTTTTTATTGTGTAAAGCTTGATAATAGCATGGTTTTGTCAAAAAACTTTTTTCAAAAAAATATACCGACTTCTTCAAAAATACAAAAATAACTTTAATTGCGGAAGTCGGTGTTTAGGTAATAAGAGACAAATAATACCAAGAACCACCGACTTCAGAAATTAAAGTTATTTTTTTATTTCACCCTTTTTAGCTGCGATACACTTATAACCAGAGTATCTATTTCTCATGACAATTTCAATAAACCCAAACCCTGGTAGGATACATAGTTTTATTATGAAGTTCCTGTATCTCCCTTTCACCTTCCGGCTCCATCATCAGATCAGTTCAATAGTACTTAAGAGCCAAAGTGAATCTCATGACAATTTTAATGAGCCCAAACACCGCTACGATACATTGATTAATTACGGTGTTCCGGTGCCTATCTTCCGGCTCCATCATCATCATCATCATCAGGTCATTTTAATGATACCATTTTCAACCTAACTATTCACACCATAATTTATTTGTATTGTAATTTTATTGTGATGTCTGCATAAATATGAAGTTCCATTACCCATTTCTGGTCTTCTTCATCAGTTCCACTTCCACAAATGTTTCTTTTTGATTGTAAAAGCTGCATATCTAGATGAAAATACCAAAAAAACCATATGTTTGCCTATGATATTTAAGGAGTTCCCTCAATTTATCACGGATCCCATCATCAGATCTTAACTTGGTGACAATGGGACCCCCTCAGAACTGTCTACTTTCGAACAAAAAAAGAATTTTGAAAATCTGTCAATGATTGACGGAGTAATCGATGAACAAATATACAAAAAAAAAAACATACAAACATCCGAACATAATACCTCCTCCTTTTTGTGAAGTCGGTAAAAAACAACATTTAATTATGAGTCGTTAGCTTACACGCTGTCACAGAATGCGTAAGAAAAATAAAGATTCACTGCTCCTCCCCCGTAGGTGATAGCGTGATAATATGTAGCCCATTGCACGACCCGGCCTCTTAGTTATATTCATGCAAAATTTGAAGTAAATCCATGCAGTACTGTTTGAGTTCAGTTCGGACATACATACAGACAAACAGACAAACAGACTCACAGACAAAAATTCTAAAAACTATATTTTTGGCTTCGGTATCGATTGTAGATCACGCTTCAAGTATTCTTTTAAAAAAATATTCAATGTACAGTTTTGACTTCTCTACGATTTTATTATATGTATAGATTATTTTAATAGGTCCCGTCTGTTGCAGTCAATATGTTCAGATTTAAAATCAGGTAATCATTTCAGAGATTAAATGGAACTAATCGATAAATTGGCAGACGATCAGATAAAAAAAAAACTTAAAATATTTTTATATAAGCATTTGGCAACAAAATAAAATAATTAAATACTGTAATTTTATATACATAAACTAGCGACCCGCCTCAGCTTCACAAGGGTGCAGTGGTCATATTATAATGCATGTATTACACAAATATAAACCTTCCTCTTGAATAATTCTATCTCTTCAAAAAACCGCGTCAAAATCCGTTGCGTATTTTTAAAGATCTAAGCATACATAGGGACAGACAGCGGGAAGCAACTTTGTTTTTATACTATGTCGACAATAACGTACACAATCATATAAAACTGTTAAATAAATTTGTTTCGATTTGAGATAGATTCATGATAGCATAAGTTTAAATCTTAGTGGTTTTTGGTTGCTATTTTACCTAAACAGTTCTGTAATCTTTGTATAAATAATAAAAAAAAATAATGATTAACAAAAATGTAATGATGATGATGCATTGCTTGATCATGTAGAATATTGATGCAAATCAAACGACAGTTCATGCGAGACTGATTTATTGTTCGTTTACCCACATCACAATAATATATTACATTTCCTCCCTCAGAAATAACAATAGGTAGGTACTTATATATTTAACTTAATAACAAAGTTTTAAACTTAAATTTCGTAAACGAAAATAGATACTTAATGTTGTTTACTTAGTTACATTACACTCATGCTTAACTTTTTCTTATTTTATCCTGTTCTCTACCTTCCTGCTTTTTATTTTTTGTGATGTTTATTTTGCTATTTACTAACTATGGGTATCAACTTACTAAATTATAATTGGCTTATCCTTTGTTGTTTTCCTTATATTGTAATGTACTGTTTACTGTTTTAATTGGTTTTATAACAAAATAGGAACTTTTTTTTTTTATACATTAAATGAACTTAATAGTAATTACTTATATCTAAAGTATCTACTGAATTACCAAACGGTTCTTTACCTTTTTTTTTTTTTTTGTTATGCTTAATATTGAATTATTAAAAAAAATGAACTTAAATTAGTCTATATCTATACCGGTTAGGCTCCTTGCTGGCCTACCACCATGGGATTTGGAGGCAACAGTCCTTGCACACATGCACGACCAGCGCGTGGAGATGCAACGCCGGGGCGAAGATCCGCTGCCCGAACATGTCGAGGCGTGGCGGAAGGAGCTCCGGCGAGATCTCATGGTGAAGTGGAAACAGCGACTGTCGCAACCCAGCGCTGGGCACACCGTAATCTCAGCGGTAGTGCCCCTCTTTGAGGCGTGGCTGGATAGACCTCACGGCGTCCTCACTTTCCGCATGACGCAGGTTCTCACCGGACATGGGAAGTTCGGGAGATTCCTGCACCGGATTCGTGCGGAAGAGACGTCCGGGTGTCGCCACTGTGAGGCGAGCCCGGAGGACACGGTGGAGCACACGGTGGAGGTGTGCCCTGCTTGGGAAGAGCATCGCCGTGTCCTCGTGGGGGTGATCGGCGGCGGCGACCTCTCGCGCCGGGCCCTGGTCCAGGCCATGGTCCGCAGCGAAGAGGAATGGCAGGCGGTCGCCTCCTTCTGCGAAGCAGTAATGCTCGTAAAGGAGGAGGCCGACCGCATAAGGCAAAGGCAACGGCGTACTCGCCGTAGCCGTCGCCGCCGCGATCCTGCCGATATCCGGCCACCGTAGACACTGGTTCGCGGACGGTGAGCAATGGGTAGCTCGCCGTCCGATCGTCTGGTAAGACCGAGTCCAAGTCGTCAACGGCGCGCACCGTTCCCGCGCGCCTCAAGGAGTTGTCAGCAAACTGCAGGGGCCCTTCAGGGTCGAAGCCTCCTGGAGCCTAGAGGGTAAGTGAAAACTGTAACCTCGACTCCAGAAATAAGGCAAGGAAGGTACGGGGTAGGTTTTTTAGTCAGTAAGAGTCTGACACTGGTCTCCCGCTCCGCCCAAGAGCGGGTTTCGTCATTGGATGATTTTCACCTACCATAAAAAAAAAAAAAAAAAAAAAAAAAAAAAAATACCGGTTAGGCTTCTGTTTCTAGGTTTATTATTAACCCAATCCCCGGAGGTGGACGGTTCTACGGTGTAATCGCTTTGACTCTCATGTATGACAGGCGAGTCGTGTGGGTTCTGGAGTGATGACGGACTCGGTGAATTCGGTACAGACACATATGTTTCTTTTTCAGTGTTTTGATTAGTTGTCTCTGTGATAGTTGGATTGGAGTACCGTGTGTGTCTTCGTAATGGCATTATTTGGTCTATATGTTTACGGTATTCCCCCTGGTCTGATTTTACCTTGTAAGTCATTGCTCCGGTGCGCTCAGAGACCTCACCTTCCACCCACTTGGGGTAGTTTCTTGAGTAGTCTCGAAACAGCACTCGTTCGCCTGGTTGTACCTCTCTGTTCGTACCTTGTGCTCGTTCGACCTGCCTGATTTGTGCTGCTTCGACCGCATCCCCTGTGCTGCCGCGCAGCAAGTCCAAGCGCATACGCAGCCTCCGTCCCAGCAGCGCCACAGCCGGCTCGCGCTGTGTGCTGGTGTGTGTACTATTCCTATATACTAAAAGAAAGTTGTTTATTGCTCGCTCGATGTTTTCACTTTCTGAAGCCGCTTTTTTAATCACTTTTTTCACTGTTTTGACGGCGTTCTCAGCGGCGCCGTTGCTCGATGGGTGGTAAGGGGCTATTAAAATGTGTTTGATTCCATTGCGGGTTAAAAATAACTCAAATTCCTCGGAACGGAATGGTGGGCCGCCGTCACTTACCAGGCACTTTGGTAACCCAAAGCGGCTGAAGCATTCTCTCAATTTGTTGGTTACTAGTTTAGCTGATGTGCCGGTCCCCATCTGAAATACTTCGATCCACTTAGAGTGCGAGTCGAGTATCAATAAGTAATATTTACCTTGATATTGTAAAAAATCTACATGTAGTCTCGTCCAAGGTTCCGATGGCCATACATACGGTACCGGAGTGTGGTGCGGCGGCGCGTCCAGCTGCGCGCGGCACGCGGCGCAGGCGGCGACGCGCGCCTCGATGTCGGCGTCCAGGCGCGGCCACCACACGTAGTTGCGCGCGACGCTCTTCATGCGCACGACCCCCACGTGCCCGGCGTGCACCTCCTCCAGGATTTGCGCCCGCAGCTGCTCCGGCACCACTATCCTGTATCCCCAAACTATGCACCCGTGATCTATGTGTAAATTTTCACGACGATGAAAATATGCCTTCTCATCTTCAGCATCACATATAAGTGGCCATCCACTCATTATGTAACCGTACACTTTATATAATATTTTATCTTTTATAGTCGCCTGTGCGACGTCTTTGTGACTAAGAGGAAAACTGTCCTCAACGAAATGTAGATATGCCGCGTCGTCTTGGTCTTCCACTTTAGTTTTCGCCAAAGGTAACCGTGATAACCCATCTGCATTGCTATTCATTTGTGATTTCACATACACGATGTTAAAATCATATGCCGCCAGGCGCACTGCATATCTCTGTAGGCGGCTAGCTGCAGTTTGCGGTATACCCTTTTTAGGTCCGAATATATAGCTTAATGCTTTGTGATCGCTTCGTAAAGTGAAATGCCTACCAAAGAGATACTGATGGTGCCTCGTTACTCCGTACACAATAGCCAGCGCTTCCTTGTCCACCTGGCTGTAGCGGCGCTCGGCGTCGTTGAGCGTGCGCGAGGCGCAGCACACGAGGCGCTCGCTGCCGTCGGGGTGGCGCTGCGCCAGCACGGCGCCCAGCCCGTACGCGCTGCTGTCCACGGCCAGCACCAGCGGCAGCGCCGGCGAGTAGTGAGCCAGCACCGGGTCACTCGTCAGTCTTACCTTGATCTCTTCGAAGGCGGCATTGCAGCGTTGCGACCACGACCATCTTACTCCCTTTTTTAAGAGTGTGTGAAGGGGGTGTAGAATTGTACTTAGATTGGGTATAAAACGCGCATAGTAATTTATGAAACCCAATAAAGCCCTCAACTGAGACACGTCCTCGGGGATTGGCATTTTTGTTATAGCATTAACTTTTGACGTATCCGTGTAAAGACCGTGCTTGTTAATTCTGTAACCCAAGTAACAAACCTCATCTTTTAAAAACTCACATTTTGAAAACTTTATTGTTAAACCGGCTTCTCTGAGTCTAGTGAGCACCGCCCTTAAGTTTTCTAAATGATGAGATTTATTCCTGCCACTCACACAAATGTCATCAATAAAGGCTACTACATATTCAAGACCATTTAACGTATCGAAAACAATTTTTTGAAACTTTTCTGGTAGGCACTTAAGTCCGAAAGGAGCCCTGCGATATACAGACGTTCCTACATGTGTTGTAATCGCTGTAAGCGGTTGTGAATCTTCTGACAATTCTAGTTGCATAAATGCATTTTTAAAATCTAATTTACTGTATTGCTCCCCACCACTTAGCGTTGCAAATAACTCCTCTATTTTCGGCAATGGAAAATGAAAATCTTTCAATAATTTATTCACGGTCACTTTGTAATCACCGCATAAACGAATAGACCCATCTGGTTTGATTATTGGTACAATAGGAGTTCCATAATCCGATCTGTCTACTTTATAAATTATACCTTCATCCTGTAATCGTTTAAGTTCATTTTCCACTGGCACGCGCAACGCAAGTGGGAGGGGGCGAGACTTGCAAAATACCGGCGTGTTATCTGTTAAGTACAGTGATAACTTATGTTTATAAGTTCCAATTTTTTCTGTAAATACTTCTGGAAATTCTTGTTTTAATTTTAAAACAACAGGATCAACATCTTCTTTTAGTTGAAATAAATCTATTGACTTTACATTAAGTTCGCGCATCCATGTGCGCCCAATAAGCGGCGGTCCGCCGCGCTCAATAATAAACAAAGGCAATAACATGGCGTCCTCTGCGCCCGCACAGCTGACTCGCACGGACACCCGGCCTAACGGTACTATCGAGTCACCCGTGTATGATAGTAATTTAATGTTATCTTTTTCAATAGGTAAGGTAGAAAAATGTTGATCATAGAATGATTTTGATACCGCCGATATTTTGCTGCCCGTATCGATCTCAAATAAAACCTTTTTGTTTTCAACAATTAATTCACAATGATAAGGACTATCTTTTACATTATTCACTGACTGACCTTTTATAATAAACAATCCTTCGAGCTCCTCTCCTCCAGACTCTAATGAATCCGTATCCATATAGTTTTGATATTTAGAACCAGACCTGCCCGCACTCACGTTATTTTTATCACATACGGACCCCAAGTGGCCCTTCACTTTGCACTTGTCGCACACATACGTCTTGTATCGGCACCTATGCGGCGTATGGCCATCCCGGCCACAGCGCCAGCACCCTTTGCGTCGCGGAGCGTCGGCGTCTCGACCGGCGGCGCTGGCCTGGCCGGCCACGCTCACCCGGTGCACCCGCTCGCCCGCGTCTGCCTTGAGTCCCGCCGGCTCGGCTGCTGCCCACGGCGCGGCTGACGAGCTCGCCACGGCCTTGGCCGCGTGCTGTTCAGCCGCCTCTAGCGCCAGCGCCAGCCCCACTGCCTTCTTGTAATCGAGAGTGGTCTCCGCAAACAAGCGCGAACGTATCTCTTCACTACGAAGACCCGACACGAATTGATCTCGTATATTTACTTCTAACTGGTTCTCAAAATTGCAATAGGTAGCCAAGTGTTTCAAATTCTGTAAAAACACTTTGATACTTTCGCCTTCCCCTTGTCGCCGCTGACGAAACACGTGGCGCTCAGCTATTTCAGACCGTTTCGGTTCCAGGTGATTCTTCACTAGATCCACTAACGTAGTGAAGGTTTTATCCTCCGGGTTGTCTGGAGCACACAGGTCACACATCAACCGGTAAGTCGGCGCTCCGACGTGCGTCACCAGCGTGGCCACGCGTAGGTTATCTTTGATGTCGTTGAGCAAAATGAATTGTTCTACTAAACGCACATAAGCTGGCCAGTTTTCACCTCCATCCAGATCAAATACGTGTATTTTCCCGATCGGCATCTTGATATTTTTTTTTTTTTTTTTAAATTCTCGTCGCCACTGTAGAATATTGATGCAAATCAAACGACAGTTCATGCGAGATTGATTTATTGTTCGTTTACCCACATCACAATAATATATTACAGATCACTATCTCACCTGATGGTAAGCAAAGACGTGCTTGACGGAGCACGCTTGCCTTGAAGTAAATTATTCAGTCTTGACTTAAAGATCCCCAGGTTGTACCGACTCCGTTCCCGTACAGAACAAATATTTGTACGGTCTACAGATAGTTGCTTTGAGTTTATTAAATGTGTCTAGTGTATTTGAGTTTACATGTTTGTGAATGCACCCATGATGTAGGAGTATTTTCATTTTGCTATAAACTAATGCTTGACTGCGATCCCCCTGATGGTAAGCAGTGATGCAATCGTTGATGCTGAGGGGCATTAGTTTATTGAAAGTCTATTCACTCTAGCCTTAAAGACACTCTAATCATAATCGGATGGGAAGACTGCAGCAGGCAAATTGTTCCAGTCGTTCGATGTGCGCGGAATAAATGATGAAGCGAAACGCTTAGTCCAAACCGTAGAGGTAGAAGAAAAGTAAACGTATGTCTTTAGAGAATCAAAATTCATAGGGTACTTTCCGTTGACTTAGAACCTTGAAATTTAGTGTTAAATAACGTCTCATAGTAAAAGTATAGAAATAAATGTTAAAACTGAAAATTTGTTACTTCACAATAAAAACTTCTTTCTATTTAGAAAAATCTTCGTTTCCAAATAGATTCTTCAAAACTCTTTTACATATATCTATTTTTTTTTTTCGTCAGTTTAAACTAGATGAGGCCGATGTTTCAAAGCTGACTACCCTGAGAAGAAACACTGTAACCAGCTCAGGGGTCAATCAATGAAGAGGTCCAACTGCAGGGCCGAAGCCTACTGCAGCCCCGGTCCGGTTTCTGAAAGGAAGGTCCGACTCTAGTATGAAGAAGAGTCTGACACTGTTTCCCGCTCCGCCCAAGGGCGGGATTCGTCATTGATGTTTCCCACCTTAAAAAATTGGTTCATGTTGAACCAACGCGGCAACGGCTCAACTAACTTATATCTTAAGGTGGCGTTTCGAACTAAGCGTCACTGACGCAGCGTCTATAGCATCTATGAACAAAATAATTTTGATAACATATAGGGGTCTGTTATAAAATGCTGTCATTATATAATGCCCACCGTTAAAAGGTATCTAGTAAATGGCCGGGATTGTATGATGACAGCATTTCATAACGGTGCCTTATATGTTATTTATACATAGACGCTACAAACGCTGCGTCAGTGACGCTTAGTTCGAAAGGCTACCTTAAACTATATCTAAATATAGTTTCCCGAACACAAATTGGCATCAAATGTGCCTTCGATTGATCAATCGCGATGAGAGCTTTGCCAACAGCAATGGGGACGTATCCAATCAGATTGACGTCATGAAACAAGCCTGGAGGGTAGATCTCACGCCTTGTTAAACCCAGAGATAGTATGTGTGATAGAATTATACATTTTGATACAAGTAGCTATAGAAAGTTTGTCATTGCGAACGAGGCGGCATTCACGCATAGCGTAGGGGTCGAGGATTGCAGTGACAATTTTGAACATATTTATGCTGCTACGAAGATTGCCGTGTAGGAAATAACAAGATGGCTCTGAAGTATACCATCAAAGCATGCAAATGCAAAAAGGGCAGTAATCTATTTGAACGGTTTATATTTTGAAAATATTGGTTATACTTTTTCCACGTAAATGTAAAGAGACGATAAAATTTTTGCTAGAAAAATATTTTAGATTTTTTAAGAATTTTAAACAGCTATTTTTAACGATATTTTTCAACACACGAAGATATAAATAAAGGGCGGTCTATGCGTACTCGTGTTAGCCGCTTGTCACCTAGCCTGATACGGTAAACGTAAAAAATTGTGGCACGAAAGTGTACTTTTACGCACTAGTGGGAAAAATAGTAAATTGCGTACCTAAAAGTGGTAGGGATATTTTTTATGGTGAGCAAAAATCATCCAAGTACTAATCCCGCTCTTCGGCGGATTGGGAAATAGTCATCATCATCATCATCATCATTTCAGCCGAAAGACGTCCACTGCTGGACATAGGCCTCCCCCAAGCGCCGCCACAAAGACCGGTCCTGTGCGTCTTGCATCCATCGGCTTCCAGCAACCCTGACCAGGTCATCGGTCCACCTTGTGGGAGGCCTTCCAACGCTACGTCTTCCGGTACGCGGTCGCCACTCCAGAACCTTTCGGCCCCAGCGGCCATCCGTTCTGCGTGCAATATGCCCTGCCCATTGCCACTTAAGTTTGGCGATTCTTTTCGCTATGTCGGCAACCTTGGTTCTCTTGCGGATATCCTCATTTCTGATTCTATCACGCAAGGATACTCCGAGCATAGCCCTTTCCATTGCCCTTTGAGTGACCTTGAGTCTTTTTATAAGGCCCATTGTAAGCGACCACGTTTCAGAGCCATACGTCATCACTGGCAACACGCACTGATTATAGACTTTCGTCTTGAGGCATTGTGGGATATTAGACGAGAAGACACCGCGTAGCTTCCCGAACGCTGCCCAGCCGAGTCGGATTCGACGATTGACCTCTTTCTCAAAGTTAGACCTACCTAACTGGATTGTCTGTCCAAGGTAGACGTAGTCGTCTACTACTTCGAGTGTAGAGTCTCCGATCTTGATAGGAGTGGGCGCTACATGGATGTTAACCATGACTTTGGTTTTGTCCATGTTCATTTTAAGACCCACTCTTTCGGAGGCTCTACTGAGGTCACCGAGCATTGTACTGAGCTTCTCCGTAGTCTCAGCCATGACCACGATGTCGTCGGCAAACCGAAGGTGAGTGATGTACTCGCCATTGACATTAATGCCTAGACCACTCCAGTCCAGAACCTTGAAGACATCCTCCATTGCAGCCGTGAACAGTTTCGGAGAAATGACGTCTCCCTGCCTCACACCTCGCTGCAAGAGGATAGGTTTCGAGGTCTGGTCCTGAAGTCGGACTGACATGGTGGCGTTGCTGTACAAACACTTCAACACCTCGATGTACCGATAATCGATCTGGCACCGCTGGAGAGACTGCAGTACAGCCCAGGTCTCGATCGAATCGAAGGCTTTCTCGTAGTCCACAAACGCTAAGCAGAGAGGCTGATTATACTCCTCAGTCTTCTGTATAACCTGCCGCAGCGTATGTATGTGGTCCACGGTGCTAAAGCCTTTCCGGAATCCAGCTTGTTCGGGAGGCTGGAAGTCGTCGAACCTGCGCGCGAGACGGTTCGTGATGACTCTGGAAAACAGCTTGTAGACATGGCTCAGAAGTGAGATGGGCCTGTAGTTCTTAAGCAGGGCATTGTCACCCTTCTTAAAGAAGAGCACCACCACACCTCTACTCCATGCCCGTGGCGTTTCTCCCTCGAGTATGACGGAATCGAATAACCTCTGAAGGGCCTTAAGGACCGGTTTTCCACCCGCCTTCAGAAGTTCAGCCGTAATTCCGTCCTCACCCGACGCCTTGTTGTTTTTAAGCTGCTTCAGAGCCATCCTAATCTCGTACAGGCTGACGTCCGGGATATCTTCGGTATAGTGCCGAGTCAATCTAGCTCTTGGGTCATTTGCTAGATTTGCGGCGGGTTTAGTGATTGACGTGTATAACTGTCCATAAAAGGCCTCGATCTCTTTTAGAAGCTCCGGTTTGGCGGATACGACTCTGCCATCGTCGGTCTTCAGTTTCGTGAGCTGGCTTTGCCCAATAGCAAGATCTCGTGCAAAAACTTTAGAGCCCTTATTCCGCTCAATCGCCTCTCTAATCCTTGCGGTATTAAAGCGGCGAAGGTCACGTTTCAGAGACTTCGAGATCTGCCTATTGAGCTGCCGGTATCTGCACGTAGCGTCTGAAGACTGCAGAACCATCTCACGCCTCTCCCTCATGAGCTCGAGGGTCGGATCAGAGAGCCTTTTGTTTTTATTTGTACGGTGGGTCTTGAAAAATTTAGACCCGACCGTATGGACAGTTTCCACGAACCCGTCGTTGTATTCGTCCACGGAGCTTCCTAGACACTCGAAACGATTGTGGAGTTCGAGCTGAAAGCTCTCGGGGTTTTGGATCTGGATCTGTGCTGGACGGAGCGTAGACTTCACCAGTCGAGACCTTTCAAGCTTGATATTGATATTCAATGTGCCTCGTACCATGCGGTGATCACTTCCAGTTTTCACCGCATTAATCACCGAGACATCATTGAATACTTGCTTCTTGGTCGACAGGATGAAGTCGATCTCATTTTTAGTCGCACCGTCAGGACTTTGCCAGGTCCACTTCCTATGCTCACGTTTTCTGAAGAAGGAGTTCATCATATAAAGGCCCTCCTTCTCCATAAAACTAGCCAGTAGGTGTCCCCGGTGGTTCCGACGTCCAAATCCAAATTGCCCCACTCGCAGCTCGTCACCGTCTCGTTTGCCCAGTTTCGCGTTGAAGTCCCCCATGACCACAGTGAAGTGAGTCTTATAACCATGCATGGCTCTGGATACATCCTCATACATGGCCTCTACTTCGTCGTCGGGGTGTGTCGAGGTCGGGGCATAAACCTGTATGACCTTCAGCGAATATCTTGCAGATATTCTGAGTATAAGGAATGCCACCCTGGTCGACACACTCTCGATTCTCACCACATTGCTCACAAGGGACCTGTGGACGAAAAACCCGACACCACCCTGGGATAATAGATCACCCTCCCGGAAATAGAGCAGGTTACCGGATTCGAGAATTATCGTGTCCTCCCCCTGTCTTCGGACTTCAGATAATCCTACAATACTCCAACGTAACCTGCTCAATTCCTCCTCAAGTTCGGCAATCTTCTCGTCAGTCCTCAGAGTACGTGCGTTATATGTTGCCAGGTCTAGTCGGTTTTTTCTCTTTAGGTAGCCGGATCCCGTCCGGAGATTCTTCGCACCCCTTGCCACGCCATTACCTTGACCGCTACCGTAGCCAAGGTTAGACGAGCTGCCGGGTACTAGGGGCCATCTTTTACTTTTGGTGCTCATTATATGGGGGGATTTGCCGTAATCGCCACGCTTGGCAGGCGGGTTGGCGATCGCAGTGTGGTACTTAAAAAAAAAAAAATCCACAGAGAATGCTGCTGCCCATTCTCTGGTGTGTCCCTTAGTCGCCTCTTACGACACCCACGGGAAGACATGGGATGGTGCCATTCTTTAGGTCCGAACACCATACGGACAATATATTGGGAAATAGTGATAGACTCTTACTGACTAAACACTCCACCCTGTTCCTTCTTTGCCCTTCGCACTGGGACCAAGCCTTCCTTTCAGAAAGAGATCCTGGGCCCCAGTAGGCTTCGAACCTTTTCGGAGTCCCTACAAAAGTTGTAGGGATAACATCGGGTCTCCGAGTGTATTAAAAATTATTTTATACTAGTGACCCGCCCCAGCTTTGCACGGGTACAATCTTGATATTAAATGTATGTATTATATGTATAATTCTTCCTCTTGAATCACTCTATCTATTAAAATAAAAATAAAACCGCATCAAAATCCGTTGCGTACTTTTAAAGATTTAAGCATACATAGGGACAGCGGAAAGCAACTTTGTTTTATATTATGTAATGATTCAAATATGTAATTATCTTCAACTATTCTGTTTGGTATTACACAAATAAATCAAGCGAACCACTTTACAAAAGTGTCGAAAAGCAGTTTATGTTACTTTTGAAAACAAGAGGATGTTTCCCTTTCAGCAAAAATTGGCTCCGTCAATATTTCCCCTCCGGGGCTCACTCTGACTTTCCACCCTGTATATACATGAAAGATGGAATTTGTGATCGTGAAAATGGCATTCCTGATGAGATTTTCAAAGGATTTTTTTGTTATGAATTGTAGTGAGAACAATTTGATGACGTAGTTTCTAAACCGTTCCTTGAACTCCAAGGTCTTGAACGAAGGTAAAGAATGAATAGGCTTGGGTTTTTAGTCAGTAAAAGTCTGAAACTATCACCAGCTCCGAGATGTCATTGTCATGATTTTCCATCTTTATAAACAAAAAAACTTAGTTGCTCGTAGAGATATACAGACTACCTTTTTTCACCAGTTCCTGTTTAAACCAAGCCAGCATTCAGCAAGCAGCTTCAGGGTCGAAGCCTCCTGGAGCCGAGGGTTGATGCGAAAGCGTTATACCGGGGCTCTGGGAATAAAGCAAGGGAGGAACGGGGTAGTTTCTTTAGTCAGTAAGAGTCTGATTCTGTTTTCCGCTCCACCCACGAGCGGGATTCGTCATTGGATGATTTTTACCTACCTTAAAAAAAAGCCAGCATTATTTTGTGTAATTTATTTCATCACCACTGCTCTCAATACGGCGAGGGCAAATATCATAACGGAAACCGGCATGTCCTAGAAACAAAAATTCGAAGCCATGTGACATCCATGAACCCGCACTGTGCTTGCGTGGTGGATTACGGCCCATTCCGTCTCATAGAAAAGAGGCCTGTGTCCCTGCAGCGGGAACATTAAAAAGGCTGATGATGATAATCATAAATATTATTCTCAGCGTTCCTCAGAAAAAGATTCTTGGCAGACAAACTACAAGGTGGTTCTAAGGGTTCCGTTTTGGCTAAATCAGGCCTAATCAAATTATCCTAGAAGTATTTTTCATTCGCATTATAAGTCGACGACGCGCACTGTTCCCGTGCGCCTCAAGGAGTTGTTAGCAACCGTAGGGACCCTGCAGAAGGGTCGAAGCCAATCAGGGCCACGGGTTTGCGTCTGAAAAGGAAGGCTCTGGCCCTGGTATGTATGGCAATGTAGGAACAGGGTAGGTTGTTTAGTCAGTAAGAGTCTGACACTTGTTTTCCGCTCCGCCCAAGAGCGGGACTCGTCATTGGATGATTTTTTACCTACCATAAAAAAAAACCATCAGGTGGGAACGCAGTCAAGCTTTAGTTTAAATCAAATAAAAAAATGCAGTTACTAAATCTACACTAATATAGTAAAGCAAAAAAAAAAAACAAAAAAAGCAAACTTTACCTAAGTTTTTTTTTGTTTGTAGGAGGTAATCTCTGGAACTACTGGTCCGATTGGAAAAAAATGAGCAACAATAGAAAGCTGCTTTATTCCTGAGTGAGTTGAGCCTATGTGGCTATATTTTATGTACGCGGGCGAAGCCACTGACAAAGGCTATTATAAAATACTAGCTTCTGCCCGCGACTTCGTCCGCGGAAAATTTGTGAGACAAAAGTTGTGATAGCTCGGTTAATATCCATGTTATATAAATAATAATTTATAGCCTATGTCACTCAGGAGTAAAGCAGCTTTCTATTGTTGCTCATTTTTTTCTTCAATTTTTCCAATCGAACCATTAGTTCCAGAGATTACCTCCTACAAACAAAAAAACAAACTTAACTCTTTATTATGTTAGTGTAGATGTAGATTTGACAATAATTGCTACTCATTCTTTCCGTCTCTTCCTTCGAAATTCGATCATTATTTCTTCAATCATTTCTTACCTCCAAACGCAGATCCATACCGCCACATATTCCTCACAATGAAGACGATATAGTAACTCTTAATAGCCCAATCAAGTATCGCATGCATGCTTGCCTTCAATACAATTCTCAAGCTATCTGAGTAGGTATAGGAATGCATAAAACACATGTAAATACTACAGAAGGCTGGCTTTAGGTAAAGCAAATGTATTTTTTTTTACAGAGGGAAAAATCATCCAATGACGAGTCTTGGGCAGAGCAGGAGACAGTGTCAGACTTCTACTGACTAAACGACCCACCGTTCCAATTTGCCTTAGTTCCAGGGCACCCGTGCCTCTGCAACTGTAGGGACTCAGCAGGGTCAATCTACTGAGTCCCTACAGCTGCTGAAAACTTGAGGTGTGCGGGAACAGTGCGCGCTTTCGACGACTACGACTTCGGCTCGGTCTGTACGATTACCAAACGACCGAAGGGCGAGCTACTCATTGTTTGCCATCCGCAAGCTCACGCCTACGGTGGCTAGAAATCGGGATTTAGGGAGCCTTACTTTTTTAAGTTAGGAAATCTTCAAGTTCCAGGGCCACAGCAGCTCTTTCGAATATTTCCACAGTCTTAGCATACAATAAACCCTGCTGAACTCTCTTTCAAGCCTGCAAAGACCTCAAAGCGCTTTTGAATCTTAGCCTTTACTGGACGGTCGAACGACCAGCTACCTATAGCTTATCACTTCGCGTCTACGGTGACCAGGATCGTCCTGTGACTTCCAACGTCCGGGTCGTGTTGTCCTTCTGTGTGTCTCTATTCAGTGATATTGGAAAATTGGAGAGACGAATGAATGGATATGTGTATTGCAATTTCACACGCCTCGAGCTTTTGGTGTGGACACTAACTTGGAGTAGAATCTGATGGGCATTTAATTTGTGTGACTTGAGGAATGTTTTAGAGAGAGCTAGAGAAAGTGGACCGGACATATCACGGACGTTCATGAAAGTCCGGTGTTGGAACGTGCCTACGTCAATCTGCTACGCCTGTACTGACTATTTTCGAAAATGATGACTGCCTACTCATAATCTTCAAACCACCTTATCAACTTCGCATAGCAACAAGATGTTTGGACGTCTTGCTGCTATGCGAAGTTGATTCGATCGGCCGCTAGCTATTAATTAGTTCGTTATATGTCCGTTCCTAATGATACGGCACTTGTTAAAAAACTGTCATACTGTGAATACCGTAATAAAATTAATTTTACTTGCATTGAGCATCCATATTTTATTTTCCACCGGAATATATCTTATTCTCGCTTACCCCGAAAATCTTAACAGCGACTTATAAAAACATGACGTCATTGCACAACAACGCCATTTATCAAAAAAATTAAGAACTTAATTTTTATTTATTTTATTTATGTTTTTAAACTATCACACAACGCCGTCTAGTCTCAACCTAAGCTGAGCTTATGTTATGAGTACTAGACAACTGATAAACATACTTATATATTTCTAAATATATATATATGTATATAATATCACATCATAATTATCATAAAACAAAGTCGCTTCCCGCTGTCCCTATGTATGCTTAGATCTTTAAAACTAAGCAACAGATTTCGATGCAGCTTTTTTTAATAGGTAGAGTGATTTAAGAGTTTTCTCTTGAATCACTCTAAAAAAACCGTTTATGTGTATAATACATACATAATTTATTTAATATCAGCATTGCACCCGTGCGAAGCTGGGGTGGGTCGCTAGTTATAGATAAACTAAACTATTATAGATAACTAATTCAACATACGCAATCTATGCAAAAAATGTGAACTATGTTGACATTACTTTGTGTAATTATGATGTTAGAATTAATGTGAATATTATGGTGAGTAGATTTTAAAGGAAAAAACAAGACCCTACAATTTGAACACAGGTAAACCTTACCCTGAGACAGCAAACAGGGTACTTTTTATTGTTTGAGCTCATTGCAGCATCGAAATCATATTCAGACGATCAAGACTGCAGATGGCTGGATATTTGGGACACACCAGCAATTGAGACGTAGTCTGATATAGAACGAATTTTCAATTTTGGTGCTGCAACCGATGCTTCATCCATCAATAATAATGGTGCTTTGTATGCATCTGTCTTTGCTGACGTTTGTGGTATATCGACTTGGAATTGTGTACTGACGTATAAATCACAAAATCGAAAGCTTGGTCTGAAGCTGAATGTCATTTGAAGAAATGGTTTGATTGGTGAACAGAGCTATACGACTCTAGGAGTCCAACCTGAGGTACATTTTCATACAACTGAACACATCTTTCTCTAGTTATTTTGAATACAAAGATATCTTATGGATATTAGAATTCAAAATATAATAAAACCTATGTAAGTAGTAAAGACTTCTGAAAATCTGCTATTTTACGTGAAAATGACCTTCCTTGTACATTAAATCGAGATTTTGAATGTGATGTACAATTGCCCCAGATAATTTTTATTTATCATCATTTCACCCGAAAGACGTCCGCAGTTTGGACATAGGCCTCCCCCAAGCGTCGCCGATGCGTCTTACATCCATCTGATTCCAGCAACCCTGACCAAGTCATCAGTCCACCTTGTGGGAGACCTTCCAACGCTACATCTTCCGGTATGCCATCTGTTCTGCGTGCAATGTACTAATAGCTCTTTCCATTGCCTTTTGAGTGACTGAGTTTACTTATGAGGCCCATTGTAAGCGACTTTGTTTCGGAGCCATATGTCATCATAGGCAACACTGGCCATAGACTTTCATCTTGAGACGTTGTGGTATATTGAATGTTGTATATTTTTTATTATTGAGTTATAATTTATGATGTCTGCTACCTAGTGTATTTTAATAATATATAAACTTGCCAAAGATACTGTACCTTAGAAGACTCAGTGTGAATCTGGGATCCCAACGTGATTCTGCCTAGCTACAGTCCTGGCCTGGCTGAAGCAGATATAACTTTAGATGACACAATCGTATCATTACAAAGAATATAATCATCATCATCTTTTCTGCCGATAAACGTCCTTTGATGGACATAGGCCTCCCCAATTGTTGCCATAATGAACGGTCCTGTGCATCTCACATCCATCGGATACCCGCAAGCCTTGCCAGGTGTTCGGTCCCCCTTATTAGGAGACCTTTCAACACGGCGCCTTCCGGTATCGGTCGCCACTCCAGAACCCTTCAACTTCAACGGCTATACGTTCTGCGAGCAACATTCCCTGCCCATTGCCATTTAAGTTAGACGATTCTTTAGGCTATTTTGGTAACCTTGATTTTCATGCGAAAAATTATCTTCATTTCCAATGACGAAAAAAATCCATTAAAAAAAATATACTGTCATAACACCGAAATCCACATTACCCTCGACCTTTCCTCTTACATTTCGAGCATAAACTTCAACAGAACATGACATTTCCGCCTCACCGTGGCATATTCGGACCGACGCCGTGCGTTTGGCCGCTAGACCGCAAACTTCAATTATGGTAAACGATTGCCTACCTGTCGGGAACGGTGTGACTTCACTCTTGTTGAATGCTAATACATATGTCTGGCTAGTGGAAAATGGCGTTAGTGGTCAGATATATTTGCATGTGAAAGGAAAGAGAGAGATGCTAAAAAAAATATGCAAGTGTGAGGAGTAGTATGAAAGAAAAGGGAGTTAGTGAAGTAGGGGTATGCCTAACGTGACCATTTATTTTCTGTGCCAGAGCAGGACAACTGACGAATAGTTCTAAAAAAAACCCTGCGGAATTATAAAATAAAACAGAGTTTTGGGAGTTTTAGAAGACAAGTTTATAGAAGATTGAATTAAATAACACAAATCAAAGCACTAAACACAATACAGTTAAGTAGTGGGGTGACTAAGTCGTATTTTTGTATTTTTGTCTCGCACTGTGTCGCTCGCGCTATTGTTACGTTTAAAAACGTTAGATACATTCTTAAAGCTAAAGCATCAGGGATATTTTTGTTCTTGTGGGGACAGAAGGACAGGCAGTCTGAAAGCGGGACAGTCCCGCCCAAAGCGGGACGTATGGTCACGTTAGGTATGCCGTACAGAGAGTAAAGCCCCGCAAATCTCCGTTGTAAAGGGAGGATCCTCCGACTAGACAAGTGTTATCGTCTGCTGGGCCTGATTACCGAGTCAAAAACTTTTTTTTTAACAACATTCACCCCGCGGTTTCTAGTCCCAAACTAAACAGAGTTTTATGAGACACAGTCAGACAACTGTTTAAACATACTTTTTTTATTATCTCAATACGTACATCATCATCAACATACAGGTACAGAACAAATGATCATGCTCATCACATTTTCTTGGGTGTTAACCAAACCCACGATCTTCGGTACAGCAGTCATAGGCACTAACCACTGAACTAACAGGTTAGTCAAACATTATTATTATGATTATCTACAAGTTGAGTTTTCCGAATTGTAGCACCTTTAAATTGTAGATCAGTGATGGCTGAAACGTAAAGGCCCCGCTCTTACGAATTCTAAGTCGCGGGTCACTTTGTGTAATTTATATCATCATCACTGCTCTCAAAACGGTGAAAGAAAACATCGTGAAGAAACTGGCATGTCCTAGAACAAAAATTTGAAGACAAGTGATATCCACCAAAGCGCACTCGGCCCGCGTGGTAGATTACGGCCCATTGCCTCTCCTGGAGGAGGCCTGATTCCCAACAATGGAAACACTACAAGGCTGATACTATGCGTCTTTGATTAAAGAGATTGGCAACATTTCAAGCGGTACATTCATCCAATGGACCACAAACTTCAATTATTGCAAATAATTACCTACCTATCCTAAACGGTGTGACTACACACGAGCTAAATGCTAATATGTCTGGCGTATGCATGCGGAAAATAGTGATCGTGGTTAGATGAATATTGGCTGATGGTTATACTTATCGATATATACATATACCACGTGTACTACGCACTAGATTAGGCTTACCATATAGTCAGTTTACTTGACTAGATGATCTGCAGGCGATACACCTTGATATCTCATCACTGACTGGCCGGTTGGTCTAGGGCTTAGTGGCCCTGACTGCTATGCCGAAGGCCGTGGGTTCGATTCCCACCCAGGACAAATGTTTGTGTGATGAGCACGATCATTTGTTCTGTGTCTGGGTGTTATTTATCTATAATACGTATGTATTTAGAAATATATAAGTAGGTTTATCAGTTGTCTAGTACCCATAACACAAGCTCTGCTTAGCATGGGACTAGACGATGATGTGTGACAGTTGTGGAATATATTATCTCTTTTACACGGTTTTTCTTTTTTTGTCAGTTGAAACTAGATGAGGCCGGTGTTTCCTAGCTACTGACTACCCTGAGAAGAAACACCGAAACCAACTTAGAAGTCAGAGTTTATATTAAAGTCCATACACAAATATGTAATGGTCAAATCATATGAGAATGAAAATGAAAAAGAAACAGTCAAGTGAAGCTTATTTGCACGTTCCAAAGCAAAGGTCTCTACGGACGCAACACAAATGCCACAAAAAGCTTTATAAACAAAAAAAAAAAACAAAGAAAAAACTTATTCTGAACAAACCTTTGTACATACAAACTATACGAGAGTTAGGGGCGCTTCACACGCTCGCACTCAATTCAGACATTTGAGTCGGCTTCCCGAGATAAATAATGGCCATAAATAATCTGGCCGTGACACCGGCCGTGTGGAGTGGGCTTTACTTCGCGTCACCGATTGCGAGTGGCTGCTTATTACACGGTGACAGAATTTATTAATAAGTAAACAAGTTTTCAATCATATTTTTTTCATAGCAAGCTTTTATAGCGCGGTATATACCACGAGAGTTCCTATGGCCACCTTCCCGTTCCATCATCAGATCAAGTTCATTTATTTTATTTAATTACACCATATTATTTAATTACAAATATTTCGATTACATCATTTAAACACAGAAGTAGAAAGAAAACAATAAAATAAAAAAAACAATAATTAAAATTAACAACAGAAAATTGACAAGTCGCGCAGGACCTCCAGGGCTCATTTAATAGTCATTTACGCACAGTCATACATTCATCTCATAGAATTTTATACATTCTGATAGTATTGTCTTCCATTCTTCCCCAAATATATCAAAATCAGTGTTTTCTTCTAGGAGAACATTAAGCGCAGAAAGTGTCCGTAATGTGGGTGATTTGGAGTCCGCAACTGTACGACACGTCGGAACTGCTAGGAGATGATGTTTCCTGCCACGGCTGTACCTAGTTATTTGGCTCATACAAATTACATAGGAGGTTTTGTAAGTCAGGAGCATCTATAAAACCCCTGAGTATTTTGATTGCCACAATCATCTGGTCACGAGACCGACTAGTTTCTAAGGAATAAATAATAGTGATTAAGAGAAGTTTGCTTACTTTGTTACTAGTTTCTACCAGATTTCGCCTGCGTGAATAATCAGTGATAAAGAAGCATTCTGCTGGTAAAGATTTTTTTTTTATCGGTTTTGTAGTTCTTAAGTTGCAAAGTACAACATCATTCAGCCTTATAGTTTTCCCACTGCTGGGACTTAGACCTCCTCTCTAGGTAAGCCAATGGGCCTTAATCCACCACGCGGGTGCAGTGCGTATTGATGAATGTCACATGTCTTCGATTTTTTGGTTCTAGGATATACCGGTATCGTCACGATGTTTTCCTTTAACGTTTTGAGAGCAGCGGCGATGAAATAAAATACACAAAGTAATGCGCCTGGCGGGATTTGAACGTGCGACGCACAACTCGTAAGTCGGAACCTATACGGGTCGAAGCCTGCTGAGGCAATGAGTTGATGCCAAAGTAAAAAACCACGGTGGGTCGTTTTGTCTGTAAAACTCGGACACTATATCCAATTATCCAGCTCCGCCTAAGGGCGGGATTTGTCATAGGATGATTTTATCCACCACAAAAATGCCTATAATAATTACAATTGCTCTAGAAAACATAAATTATTCAATGTCCCATTTTGTCGAACTGTAGCCCGATCCACTTCCCCTATACCGCGTATGCTAACGATGCTCAACGCGCTCGTGGAGACCAACCCTGGATTGGATTTGTTCGCTGATGAATGGATGACGATATTATTAGAAAGCCTACGATTCTGTGAGAAGACAGATTGAAAGGGTTGATTAATTTAATTGAGTATTAATGGCTATTTTGCTGTACTAAATAAATAAATAATTCTATTATTTTCCCTAAATCAGAATTCGCATGTTCACTTCGGTGTAACATCATCCCCTATTTATTGGACCGCCTTTTGTTGTTGTTCGGTAGATGGTCGTTTGTATTGTTTTACGTACAGCCGTAATGATTCACGGCATACGCTCCGACGCCTCCATGAGTTGTGTAATTCACTCAGTTTTGGTTCGTAGAGGGGTACCCTTTTTATCTCTTCGGTTTTGATCGAAAGTGCTTTTATTAATGTAGTATTTGTATTGGTGATGATGAATCAATCATTGTTTATTGAACAAACATATTTTGTGTGTTGTTTTTTTTTATTAAAATACCATCTCATTTCAGCTGCATTTCAGTTGAATGCTGTACATTGATGGATACAGGCCTCCTCCAAATCTCGCCAGAATGAACCGTCTGGTGCTTCTTGCATTTAGTGTAGGTATCAATACCCTGTGTGTGTTCTCGTTGGTTGCGTGTACGTAATAAACAGCATAGTTTATCCTGAATATTTAGTTCATTATAACCCAAGCGAACGCCAGCGTTCGCACATCTATTGTCTTTCTATTATATTTCTAACTACGGTATTCAAAAGCTTAACATTTGCGGCTGTCTCCTTCGCTAGTATTCGTAAAAGGACTCGATTGCCTGCCATTGCTTGGACCATGGCCTGAACTAGGGCTCAGTGTGAGAGGACGTCACCGTTTATCGTCTTCACGAGGACAAGGAGTTGCTCCGTCCAAACTGGGCAAACCTCGACTATATGCTCCAACGTGTCCTCCAGATGACGTATAGCTAAAGCTAGTATGAACATAAAAGAAACATTACACAATTGAAACACGAGCAACACATTACAATACCACAATACTTCAGATCTTCTCTATAAATACATGAAAAGCATTCGTGATCCGGATTGATGAATATCCAATTTTCCTTGCTCAGCCATTGATTCCTTTACATCCTATCATGTATACAGGAATATGTCAGGAATGTTATATTAAGATCAAAACAGAACGTATTTTTCTTGCTACGTTTGACAAAGGAACTTTTTCTTACGAGGAAGGGGATCTGAGAAGGTTTGTTGTGTCCGAAATCTTTAGCAACGACGGCGAATTGCCTGTATTATTTTTAGTTCTTACGATCCATCCTAAGGTTGTCTGGTAGATATCGCTGTCAGCGATAAGACCGCCATTGTACCCATAGATTTAAGTTTTGTATAAGTTCTGTAACATTTTGGTGTACAATAAAGCTTAATCTATCTATCTAGCTTATATATATTAGGCTAGATAATCGACACTTTGCGTGATCAGAGGGCTGGCTCTTTCTTTGCCCAAAGAATTAGCATTACCATTCAACGTGGCGATGCTGCCAATCTTCTGGGCACGTTTCCAGATGACAGCGATGTGGAGGAATATTTCGACGCCTGAGTATACTGTGTTTTTGTATTATATGTACATAGTTAGGTTTAGTATATATTTATGCGCTGGCCTGATGCTGCATGAACGAGCGTACGTGACCCACCGCCCAGCTGCTCCTTAGACTACCACTCCCCTGCGCACAAGATGAGATTCTGAACTAATTGTGCTCCATTGGTGTAATTGCTGAAAGGCGTTCCGATGTGAGGATAAGCAAATAAATAAATAAACTTAGTTCAGTTTATATTTTTAAGTTTTTTTTTTATATTCTATTATTAGCACATATTTGATTTTGAAATTAATAAAGTTGAGTACATCTACGAGTACATAGTTGGTTGGCATTAAGAATAGAATAGAATGAAATGGAATAGAATGGATTGGAATACAAAAAATAATATAAGGTGAGTGATAAGAAGTGACCGATACTTAAACACAAACAAACAATAATGGGCCACATACAACTATGGGACCAAAACTGAAATCGCAAATAAAATCAGCAAGTCCAGAACATTTTGACCAGTTAAGCGAACTTAGATGTTTTTTTTTTATGGTAGGTGAAAATCATCGAATGACGAAACCCGCTCTTGGGCGGAGCGGGAGACCAGGATCAGACTCTTACTGACTAAAAAACCTACCCCGTACCTTCCTTGCCTTATTCCTAGAGTCGAGGTAACAGTTTGCACCACCCTAGGCTCCAGGAGGCTTCGACCCTGAAGGGCCCCTGCAGTTTGCTGACAACTCCTTGAGGGAGCGAACTTAGATGTACTATCAGCAGCATTTTTTCGCATATGCACGTTCATTTTAAAACCTTTCGTTTTTATTTTCAATGCATACCTCTAAAGTACAAATACACCCACATATTCAAAATTCATTTATTTACATTTCTCGTTCGTATTTGGATCACAAATATTCATTTGTGTACCAAATATCAACTAGCTCGGTCCGGTAGATTTAAATGAATTTGACTGTGATAGGCGAACAAACAGACAGATATATGTGTATTATGAGTGAATATGGACTTTAGGATACCGTTTTTATTTAAGCTCTTATTTCATTTGAAATGTCATTTTTTTAAAAGGTGGCAAATCATCCAATGACTTTTTAGATGAGGGCGTGTCAAACTTTAACTGACTGATCCTATTTTTTTTTTATTGATTATAGGTTCGTGTTTGACCGCTATCTCATCTGATGGAAAGCAACGATGCGGTCGACGATGGAGGGCGCTTACCTAGAAGTAACCTGTTCACTCCTGACTTAACGATTCCCGGATAGAAGCCATCAGGAAACACAGACTCCGGCAAGGAACTCCACTCCATGGCTGTACACACAATGAATGTATTCCCAAAACGTTTTGTACGTATATGTGGGATCCACCATGTGCCAGTGGCGCAATGCCGAACGTCTGGTGGGCCGATGATGGAACGGGCTAGGCGGAATTTAATTATGTAATTCCGACGCAAACTCCCCGAAATGCAACCTATTCTCTGATTTCCTTCTCAGAATTAACCCTGCGGTCCTAGCAGGCATCGACCCTGCTGAGCCCCAACGGATTGCTGACATCTCTTTGCGAAGCCTGTGGAACACCACGCGCCGTAGTCAACGAGGGCTTGGTCCTCACAGGCCAAACGGTCAGTGAGCTAGCCCTTGCTCTTCGCCCGCAATCTTCCAAGACATGTTCAATTTGGATGACATGCCATGTTTAGTTATGTGACGTCATTCTAATTCCAATATGCCAGAATCCTAAATATGGCGATCTTGTTATTTTTATATATACACTTCTCATCAAAAAAATCGAAACACCTTGCAAGTTTACGTTTTGTCAGGATTATCAGAAAAATGTGTACATTTAGGAATAAATGTTAAATGTCGTTTAATAGTGAGTAATATGAGCTTATCAAATCTTAATGTTAATGTTCTAAATTTAAATGAATTTTTCATAGGTTTCGTATTTTGTTAAATGAGTCATTTTTATTCCGTATGGAGTATAAAGGAAATGGATAAAACAACACACGTAAATGAAAAAAAAAGCTAAAAAACGTTTATTTAATAACTTGTATTCCCTCCCCGAGCTCTAATTACTGCTTCCATACGGTTCTTCATCGATCGGATGAGAGTCACGATCACATGCTGTGGTATATTGTCCCATTCCTCTTGGATTGCATCTTGCAGCTGGCTAAGTGTTTCTGGGGCAGGATCTCTTGCTCGAATTCGTCTCTTTAATTCATCCCATAGATGTTCAATGGGATTCATGTCCGGGCTTCTTGCTGGCCATTCCATAATAGAGATATCGACTTCGTTAAGATAATCTCGTACGACGCCCGCGGTGTGAGCCCTAGCATTGTCGTGCATGAATATGAAGCCGTTGCCAATAAAATGTGCATAGGGCATCACATGAGGCTCGAGACACTCTTCGACGTACCGATGACAGTTTAGTGCAGGCAGACGTGGCCCAGACACGAAAGCAAGCTCTGTCTTACCGTCGGCGCTGATTCCTCCCCAAACCGTCCACGAACCGCCACCATAGCTGACCTTTTCTTCAATGCAGCATTGTGCATAGCGTTCTCCGTCTCTTCTGTAGACCTTG
The DNA here is from genome assembly GCA_029852875.1 of Mythimna loreyi. Lineage (NCBI taxonomy): Eukaryota > Metazoa > Arthropoda > Insecta > Lepidoptera > Noctuidae > Mythimna > Mythimna loreyi. The sequence continues at coordinate 14,249,097 of CM056801.1, read as the reverse complement.
TTCCTTCCGTCGTTACCATACAGCATAATTTTACACTCATCAGAAAAGAGAACTTTGCTCCACTGTAGGTATGACCAATTTAGGTGCTCACGTGCAAAGTTAAGGCGCGCTCTTCGATGGTCTGCAGTTAATTTCGGCCCATTTGCTGGCTTATGCGGTACCAGTCCACGATCCTTCAACCTTCTTCTAATTGTAGAGTCACTTACAGCCACCCTTCGTACAACACGAAGCCGCTGCTGCAGTTGAAAAGCGTTAAGGCGTCGATTTCTTAAAGAAGTTGTTACAATAAATCGATCATCTCGCTCAGAAGTGACCCGATTCCTGCCAGATCCTGAACGGCGCGTGAACAAACCAGTCTCCCGATAACGTTTATAGACTCTATGAACAGATGACAGGCTTAGATGCAGTCTTGCAGCCACAACACGCTGACTAAGGCCAGAATCCAGCAATGCCACAACTTGGGCGGCTTCTGTGGGCGAAGTATCCATACGTTTTAGAAAAAAAACCTTTTTTCAGACGTCCCAAAGTCACAGTATTGAAATAAAAAACAAAAAGTTTAAGGATAGGCGCCAATTTTTAGTTTTTAAACGCTAAATGTACTCCAACCCTAAACACACATTTGTCTCAAAACAGTGATTCATTTCGTTTATAAGATAAACAAATGAAATTCTAATTTTGAATTTAGAATTTTCGCTTATTACTGTAATGGCCAAACTGCCAGCTATAATATATGTATTTTTTTTCATCGTATGAATTCTTTTTTGTGTTAAATTCGGACAGAAACAATGAAAACGGAAGTGTTTCGATTTTTTTGATGAGAAGTGTATATAGGATATCATACCTCTAAGAGCTGGGCATTAAAGAGTAACTCACCAACAAATTTGAAAAAAGTGTCATTCTGGTTGAATAGTTTTTGACATATCTCAAAAGTACGGGGGTTAAGTTTTATTAGCCCTTATATTTTAACCTAACCTAAGCCAAGTGTTTCATATATATTGGTAAATGGGAACGGTGGCCATACAAAGAATCCTCCTTTGCACCTTTTTCCGCCAAATATATATTTTTTTCTTTCATACATAAGATCATGCATGGATATCCATAGGCTTTTCCATTACATTTTTCTTGCATTTTTGCATACTTTTCTGAATTAATTGTACTGACCAGACTTGTTATTCTTGTTAGACTTGTTAGTCTAGTGGTTAGTGACCCTGACTGCTATACCGGAGGTCGTGAGTTCGATTTCCACCCATGACAAATGTTTGTGTGATGGGCAAGATCATTTGTTCTGTGTCTGGGTGTAATTTACCAATGATATGTACTAAGGAATTTATAAGTATGTTTATCAGTTGTCTAGTACTCATAACACAAGCTCTGCTTAGCTAGGGACTAGACGACGTGGCGTGATAGTTATGGAATATATTACTATTATCCTTTTTCTTAACTGGTAATTCTGTCACACCCTTCTCAATGACCAGAGCCAAATGTCAAAGCTCGTAACTTCGCAGCCGATTGCACACGGTCGTATAGACGGTCGCATAAATACGAACATATTGTGTTTGCAGGCTACACACGACGGAATTATACTGCCATATGAAACCATATCGATATGTTGAGAGGAAGGAACAGAACTAGAACTTGAGAATAGACGTAGAGTAGCCAGCCTTTCGGTGTGTCGCGTTGAGAAAGGGTTTGTGTAGTGGAGATTAATTCGCACTCGACAACAAAACTTTACAAAGATTTATTATAAATAATAAATCGGCCAAGAGCGTGTTCGGGTTACGCTCAGTGTAGGGTTCCGTAGTTTCCCATCCGCCACAAATTTCTCAAAATGTAACAGAACCCAGTAAAAAATATTAACCCAATTTCCCGAGAGATGGCGTTGTACCCGGTGGTAATTTTGGATTGCGTGAACCGATTTTTTTCTTTTTGTATTTTTTTTTTAAAGAAGATTCGCTCAGGATAATGAAGTATATAAAAAAGTTAAAAAAATGCTTGCATGTACGGTTAAATTAGAAAATTAGTTCAGAACGTTTTTTTTTTAATTTTTCAAAAACTGTTCATCCTATCAAGTTTAAAATAATTTTCCTAGAAAGTTTACTTAAAGTTCTACTTTTGAGATTTTTTCATATTTTTTAAACTTATGGTTCAAAAGTTAGAAGGGGGCACACACACACCCTAATTAAACGTTTTTTACCACTTTTTGTTTGTGCACTTTGTCGGCATGGTTGATATATATATTGATACCAAATTTCAGCTTTCTAGTGCTAACGGTCACTGAGATTATCCGCGGACGGACGGACAGACAGACATGGCGAAACTATAAGGGTTCCTTTTTGACTACGGAACCCTAAAAAAGGTGTACAGAATTACAGGAATTTCAGGGGGTGAGTTATAAAGGCTGATCAACGTGATTCCCGTGGCATTGAAGGAGCCACTCAGCTTGCTTGACGCCGGCGCAGGAAAAAGGGCCGAGGGACGACCGCTTCAGTTTATATACAGGATTTTTTTTTTACCAGTGCGCAAATTTAGACATCATAAACTTGAATACATTTTAATCAACACGTATTTTTTATTTAGATACGTGTCAATAGTAAAAAAAATAAGTTAACGCTTACAAAACTTGTTTAGGTACTCGGAAACTTATTCTATGGACGTCGCTTGGGACAAAGGGAGAAAGTGGAAAATTGAGAAAAAAAGTTATAAACTAAAACTGGAAATGTGTTCTATTGCTAACACTGAACCAACAAAAAAAAAAAATTACGCAGTGGTTAAAAAAATTACCCGGTATTTGCCCCGAGGTTCGTGGTGCGGGGAGATCGCTCGATGGTGGGAGGCCGGAGGTGAGACAGGTGTTTTAAAGGTTGCTTTTTGTAAACTCCGATTCTGACTGTGATAATCGCACACATTCGCCTTAAGCGCAACGTACTTCCGCTTCATGCTTCCGCGGCGATCACAGTCAGAGGAGGACGAACAAAGGATCTTCACTCATTTGGACGGACGTGAATTCCAGGTTCCAAAGTCCGGGGCACAACCGCCGGACCGCTACTGAGCGCCACGCATACACCACCTACTACCTCATCCATCCATCCATCTCATCTGCCTACGTGAAGCCAGGATAGTACTTAGCACGCCTACTTCCATAGACCGAGAAAATAATTGACGGGCATTTGCGGAACACGACCCAATAAATTTTATGTCGAGCGAGTAAGACCCCTTTCATTTCTAACCCGCCGCAAGTGTGCGCAGGAATTGCATGAGCTGATTCCTCCAACTCTTTTCTATCATCGGACAACGCGACGCACGGCGAGTATCCACCCTTACGTTGTTGAAACCTCTACGATTCGGACTAAGCGTATCGCTTCATCTTTCATTCCGCGCACATAAAAAAACTGGAATTTATTGCCTGCTGCAGTCTTCCCATCCGATTATAGTTTAGGTTTCTTCAAGGTTAGAGTGAATAGGCTTTTAATAAACTAGTGCGCCTCACCATCAAGGATTGCATCACTGCTTACCATTTGGTGGGAATGCAGTCAAGCATTAGTTTATAGCAACTAAAAAAAAATAAGAAACTCAATCGAATGTTTGGTTTCAATTTTTAAAAATACTAGTTTCGGCAAGAAAGGAGCCAAATATTTGATGACGCCGAGACTTTTTTTTTCAGACTTTCAGAATATGAGTAACTAGCCTTTTGCCAACGACTTCGCCCGCGTGAAAGTAGCGTTCATACAAATTTTAGACCTCCATTACATCACTTTAGGACCTGAATTTTGAAAAACCCTTTCTTAGTGTTCACCTACGTCATAAAAGAAAGTCTTGTGCAAAATTTCACGGTCCTTGTCCTAGTAGTTTTGGCTGTGCGTTGATATGTCAATCAGTCAGTTTCTCCTTTCATATATACCTATAGAAGATAATAATATGAGTATTAAAAATATAAAATACACATATTTTATTGTGTCACTAGCTTCTGCCCGCGACTTCGTCTGCGGAAAATTTCTTGTAGTGATAGCTCGGTTAACATCCATGTTATATAAATAATTTATAGCCTATGTTACTCAGGAGTAAAGCAGCTTTCTATTGTTCCTAAAATTTTTCCAATCGAACCATTAGTTCCAGAGATTACCTCCTACAAACAAAAAAATAAAAAAAACAAACTTTACCTCTTTATTATATTAGTGTAGATTGCAAGACGATACAGGGGTATAACCTATTTATTATTTTTCAGTCCATATCAGGAAATTCAATACCCATTATTTCAAACCAGTGAATTGTCAAAATATTGAAAATGTGGACTGTGAAAGTCCAATTTTAGATGAACTCTCATAAAATTCAATAACTGTGTGCTATCGGGTCTATACAATCTGGCTAGAAATTTCGCAAAAGTTATACAAGATAACAGAATGCCGCGTTTCGCAACTTTCGTAACATATTTTTATGAAACTGACTTTTGCCCGCGACTTCGTCCGCCGAAGTCTAAAATGTTTTTAATAGGATTTTCGACTATCGTGGAAGTCCAAAGAAGGTTATATTATTTAAATGTAAAAAAAACAAACAAATATTAATTTTTAGTATTATTATTTATTTAATTTGGAAGTAATATCTCCCCTTAATATTGATAAAATGTCGGTGCTATATACCTTTCGGCTCTTACTCTTATCAAGAACTAGCTTTTGTCAGCGGCTTCGCCCGCGTACATAAAATATAGCCTATGTCACTCAGGAGTAAAGCAGCTTTCTATTGTTGCTAAAATTTTTCCAATCGGACCAGTAGTTCCAGAGATTACCTCCTACAAACAAAAAAATAAAAAAACAAAAAAAACAAACTTTACCTCTTTATTATATTAGTATAGATATAGGCTTGTGGTTGTAATCTTACCTTTCACTTCATTGACTAAAATTATAAGGACTGATAAATAAAGGTTATTTACAATTTTACATACCTAAATATGGGAATATATGAAACTCAATTCACTCGCGCGTCAAGTTTTTTTTCTGGGACCAAGGGTTGATGCGAAAGCGTATCCAGGGCCCTGGAATCAAGGCAAGGAAGGAACGGGGTAGGTTGTTTAGCCAGTAAGAATCTGACACAGTTTCCCGATCCGCCCAAGGGTGGGATTCGTCATTGGATGATTTTTTCCCGCCATAAAAAAAAATAACTTAACCAAATAAAAAAAAAGAGGTCATGTATTTTAGAAAACTGCCATCAAGAAGAAAAATTGCTCGCCATAAACTATAAAAGTCAATTCACACATAATCGGTCATGCACGAACCTAGAACATAAAATCTTTGCATACATTGTATGGGAATGGCGAACGTTTCCCGAATACTGACGACTTTTTCCGAATCGCTTCGTGAAAACACCTGCATAATATTTTTGTACGTCATTATTTCGATCCGATTAAAACTTGATTGCGCTATGACAAGTGAAATAATTGAAATTATAATTGCGTTCTGGGTAAAGGTTTTAAAAAAGCAATTATAATATTTATTTCAAGGAATTGTATAGACTACCATGCAAAGCCAAAAAGTGGCTTTTCCAAAAATTTTGGAATTTTGTTTTTTTTTGCATCATATTATTTATTAAAATTTTAATATATATTTACATCGGTAACTCCTTTTTCTTTCATATACTGTACTATGGTCGCTAGTGAAAGAAATTAATTTCTTTAAGTGAACATCAGCTGAGCGAGCCTATAACCTGTAGGTAGTTATTATGCAACGACTGAGGGCGACCGTAAGAACTCTTAAATTTCCGATCTGAGTCTCTTCGGCAAAATTTTTTCGAGTCACACAAAAGTTTTTTTTGGCGGGCAATAAAGTGATCCTACACGAGTTATTTTTATGGTGGGTAAAAATCATCCAATGACGAATCCAGCTCTTGGGCGGAGCGAAACAGTGTTAGACTCTTATTGACTAAACAACCTACCCCGTACTTACGTTGCCATATACCAGGGCTGGAGGCTTCCTTTTAAACACGAACCCTTGGCCCCAGTTGGCTTCGACGCTTCTGTAGGGTCCCTTCGGTTCGCTGACAACTCCTTGAGGCGAGCGGGAACAGTGCGCGCCTCTAAAAAAGTGTCAAGATCGAAAAAGCTAGGAACCACTGCTTTAAAATCTAATAAAGTTCACCACTAAACTACAAAAATACAATTTCCAATAAGTATAAAGTCAGCTCCACAAAATATTATCACATAATTTCAAAATGGCCGCCCATTTCGTATACGAAAGACTTGAAAGGACGAAATTATGGGAGATGCTACTAGTATCCGCAGGAGGGCGCCACCGACCCGGTGGCTTGAATAATTCATAAACTAGTGCATCTTTGGCTTTATGCAAGATATAAGTGCACAGCTTTAAGGCGAGAGGGTTAAGTCTGAATATTAGTATTTTACGTCCTGCAGTAGAATATTTTATGCATTTATTTATGTGGCTAGTAGAAATTGTATATGTAAGTTGTTGTTAGTGTTGTTGTTGTTGTTGTTGTAGTTGTTGTTTTGTAAGTTGTTGCTCAGAATAATTATTTTGAGGAAACTCTGTAATGCTTTGGTTTTATGGATTTTGGTATCGTGATAAATATATTGAGCTATAACTATGATAATAATTAAAGAAAATGTAATTTAATAAACTGATGTCTTGGAAATAGTTTTGAGTGGCTTGTCAGTCTATTAGTTAGTAAGACTGCTATGCCGGAGGTCGTGGGTTCGATTCCCACCCAGTAAAAATGTTTGTGTGATTAGTCATAGCACAAATTTTGTGCTGTGTTTAGGTGTTATTTACCTATAATATATGTATGTATTTAGAAATATATAAGTAAAGTCTGCGACGCCGTCTATGTCCCCGAAGATAGGGCAACATGGCGAAATATAGTCCATCAAAAAGTTATTCGTCGAGGTCACGACCCTCAACATTGAAGATAAACGACGCAAGGAGGAGGATAAGTAAAGTATGTTTATCAGTTGGCTAGTACTCATAACACAAGCTCTGCTTAGCTTGACACTAGATGGCGTTGTGTGATAGAAGTCCAAAAAATCAGTTCTGCATGTTCTGTGTGTCTGGCCTGTTGGTCCAGTGGTTAGTGGCCCTGACTGCTATGCCGGAGGTCGTGGGTTCGATTCCCACCCAGGACAAATGTTTGTGTGATGAGCACGATCATTTGTTCTGTGTCTGGGTGTAATTTATCTATAACTAGCGACCCGACCCTGCTTCGCACGGGTGCAACGTTGATATTATGCATGTATTATACATATAAACCTTCCTCTTGAATCACTCTATCTATTAAAAAAAAACCGCATCAAAATCCGTTAGATTGGCTAGTACTCATAACACAAGCTCTGCTTAGCTTGAGACTAGATGGCGTTATCTGATAGAAGTCTAAAAAAATAATTCTGTATCGAATACTAAATCGATTCGATCAACAGCCCCTCTAGCCAAGTAATGATCATCGAACGCTTTAAGTTAACCACGCCCCTATTTCTTTCTTCTGACTTCATCTCAACGCTCAGTCACGTGGTCAGAACAAAGGAATTATAATTGTGGCCAAGCGTTCGACGTTAACGAAACGTTTCTTTCGTTCCTTCCTTTCTGCTTTCAATTCCTTTATTCTGAACATGTGATTTAGCATCATTTGTTTATTTATTTTAAAAACATATACCCTATCCTTATAGGCTTAACCCAATGCGACAGTGGTTCACAAAAAATGCTACAAATTACTACAAAAATATAAATTACAAAAATACTACTAAAATTTAATGTGTCTTACGACCTACATATGAATTTTATTATAACAACCCGAATCGAAAAAAACTTAGCTAGAGTTTTGTTGCATAAACAAATAAAAAAAACTTTTACTTCCAAATTCAGTCTAATGCGCTTTTTTATTTTAAATCCTGGTACTGAAAATGCTATTTTAAATGCTCGTTTTCAACGAAACGCAACCCAATCTAGACAACATATTTGCTCCAGTTTTGTTCACCAAAAATACAAAACTGAAAAGGCTTTTTATTAAATTCTGGGTTCTGCAATATACGCGTCCATTGCCTCATTTTAAAATCTGATATCTTGTTGTCTCAAATAAGTTAACAACCAAATGGTAATATCAGATTCTATATTAACAAAAAAATATGTTTTTTTTTTATTTATTAAAACTTTTCGCACAATTACAAGTGTACAATTGCTGACTTAATAATGCTATAGGCATTTTTTACCAGTCGACCTTAGGATGGTGCAGAGACTTATCCTAAAATATTTATTTTTTGTATATAAACTAGTGCCGTATATGGATGGAGAGGAATAGGGAGGTCAAAGAAGAGATAGATGGATTGTGTGAGGAGTGATATGAAATAAAAGGGAGTTAGTGATGATTGTGAGAGCATCGGTGGCTGACTCGTAACGGCCCTGACTTACGAGTTTGTACCCCGACTTACGTAAGTTTTTTGACGCAAACGTATAATTTTGTGCAATTTATTTCATCACCACTGCTCTTAAAACAGTGAAAGATAACATCGTGAAGAAACTGGCATGTCCTAGAACCAAAAAATTAAAGACTTGTAACACTCACCAATCCCACAGGGCCCGCGTGAGTGGATTACGGCCATTCCCTCTCCTAGAGAGGAAGCCTTTGTCCCACCGGTGAGAATATTAAAAGGCTGATGATGATGATGAGTAATAATGTGAGGGGTGATATGACTAAGTGGATAAAAAAAAACAAAACGTGTTGTGTCGACTTCAAGTAATATGGGATAAGGGCAGGAAGAAATAGAAGAAGATAAGCGTTGTATATTTTTATTATAGCTCTGTATCGAATACTAAATCGATTCGATCGACAGCCCCTCTAACAAAGTAACGATCATCGAATGCTTTAAGTTAGTTACGCCCCCATTCCTTTGTTTTACGTCATTTTAACTTTCATTAACGTGGTCAGAACAAAGGAATTGAAAACTTAACATACCTACTGTGTTAGTCAGAACAAAGTAATTGAAAACTTAACATATTGTGTTAGTCAGAACAAAGGAATTGAAAACTTAACATACTGTTTCCGTATCCATTCCAAATGGCAATAAAATACTGCTACATTTTTATCCAAAAAGCGAAATACAATAGTTTTTTTTTATTATTAAAATCTGGGTTATGCATTTGCCTGTCACTGCCGTTGGATATGAACTGAGGGCTTCTAGTTCAATGGAGCGGAAACTCAGGGCGTATCGGCCCGTTTTTTAGGGTTCCGTAGCCAAAATGGCAAAAACGGAACCCTTATAGTTTCGTCATGTCCGTCTGTCCGTCTGTCCGTCTGTCCGTCTGTCACAGCCGATTTACTCGGAAACTATAAGTACTACAGTGATGAAATTTGATGGGAATATGTGTTGTATGAACCGCTACAAAATTATGACACTAAATAGTAAAAAAAAGAATTGGGGGTGGGGCCCCCCATACATGTAACTGAGGGATGAAAATTTTTTTTTCGATGTACATACCCGTGTGGGGTATCAATGGAAAGGTCTTTTAAAATGATATAAAGTTTTCTAAAAAACATTTTTCTTAAAGTGAACGGTTTTTGAGATATCAGCTCTCAAAGTCGTAAAAAGTATGTCCCCCCCCCTCTATTTTTATAACTACGGGGTATAAAATTCTAAAAAAAATAGAGGTGATACATGCTAATTAACTCTTTCAACGATTTTTGGTTTGATCAAAGTATCTCTTATAGTTTTTGAGATAGGTTGATTTAACTGTAATTTTGGTTAAGTTATTGTGCTTACACTGAAAACGATGGCTGAACCTATAAGTACAAGGCAAAATATCGGGAGAGTTTAGGCTCCATTCACCAGGTGTATAAATTGACATAATAAGTTTATTATATTTGCTGCTACGGAACCCTTTGTGCGCGAGCCCGACTCGCACTTGGCCGGTTTTTTTCTATATTTATTAAACATTTTTTATTTACGTGATTTTTCATTGCGATGCTCCTTTTAATGAGAAATGAGATAGGTATTAATCTTTTTTTTTCATATTTAAACGTTGCGTTGTTTGGTTATGAAAAGAGGTTTTTTTATCGAAAATTTTATGGTTGTTTATTTCGCTTTTTCATTAGGGAATAATTAGTAAACTGCTAATGGACTAGCTACAAAGGGCTTGTGGAATGATATTTTTAATTTTGTGAAATTATAAGCTACTAGTGCCTGCTACCAGCGGCATTGATGACTTAAAATTTGCGTGATTAATTGAGTCAAAAAGAGGCTGCGAATTACTGCAAGTTATAAAATGTTGCCACAATAATAAAATACCCGAACTAACTCGAAGAAATGTTGCTAAATATACGCAAAAAATTAGCTGTATCGATACGGAGTACTTCATAGACCAGGAGCAAGTCCAAGAAGTCAAAATAATAAGGGATCTAGGAGTACACTTTGACAAAAAGTTTACTTTTGTGGCCCACAATGGCTACAATCCGGGAATCTTTAAGTCAAGAGTGAATAGGTTACTTTTAGGTAAGCGCGCTCCATCGTCGACCGCATCGTCGCTTTCCATCAGGTGAGATAGCGGTCAAGCGCGAACCAAATATAATATAATTCATAAAAAAAAATCTTCGTAACACTAAAGACTTTTGTACAAGTAGCTCTAGATAATGTTGTATAACAGTTTCGTACGCAGTGATATGGAGTATTGTAGTGTTGTGCGCAGACCTCACTACACCACTCATATGTTGCGTCTGGAAAGGGTACAAAAACACAAATTTCCTAATGTGCTTAAAAATATCTTATTTCATATAACAGTAGTTTTTGTTGTTTATGTCCAAAATTATGTTTATAGAACTAACATCTTAATATCAATAGGACACTCCAGCTACATTACCATGTTATGACTTCAGAGTAGTGGTAATATCGCGTAATATGGCTTATTTTCGCAGCACGCGTTATTTGTATTATACAATGTGGAGTACGAATGCGATTCCAACGCTATGTAGTGGCAAATTCTTTAATGTGCTTAAAAATGTCTTGTTTCTTATAACTATAGTTTGTGTGAAGAGCAATGGTGGCCGAGTGGTAAAGGCCCCGACTTACGAGTTGTAGGCCGCGGGTTCAAACCCAGTCAAGCGCATTACTATGTGTAATTTATTTCATCACCACTGTTCTCAAAACGGTGAACGAAAACATCGTGTGGAAACCGGCATGTCCTAGAACCAAAACTTCGAAGACATATGACATCCACCAATTCGCACTGGGCCCGCGTGGTAGATTATGGCCCAGCTCCTAGAGAGGAGGCCTGTGTCCCAGTCGTGGGAACATTAAAAAGACTGATAACGATGATGATAGTTTGTGTTGTTTATGTTCAAAACTATGTTTATAGAACTAACATCTTAATATCAATAGGACGCTCCAGCTACATCCGTACCAAGTTATGACGTAACTGCTGACGTAATATCGCTCCAGTGGCTTGTTTCCGTAGCACGCGTTACCACACTGTTGTGTTGTTCAGGAACGTGGCTCCTGCGGTTAAGATGGCGTGCGGTTGGCGGGAAATGAATACGGTTGGCTGTTCTTGTGGATAGGAAGGCTTCGGGTGCGTTTTAGAGCGGAGAAGAGCAGTGATAAGTGATGTTTGTGCGAAACGAGAAAAAGAGGAGTATGTGAGGCGGCAAATTCCTTGGTTTGCGTAAAAATATCTTAAACCGCTTCGCTTCGCTCATCATCGCTCCGCGTCCACGTGCAGATAACGAGCAATGGAAGCTCATCATCTAGTTGTCTGATACTCATCAAAAGTCCAGGTTGTCCACAGCGCGTAGTGTTCCAACCGTTTCTCAAAGATATGTCAACAAAATTGTAAGGGCTTAGTAGGGCCGAAGCTGGCCGACCTATTGCGCCGCATCGCTTTGTGATCGCGATGGATCGCTAAGTAGGATACTAACATGCGTAGAGCGAAGCGAAGTTTCCTTTTGCTTCGTGCCCTTTACTCTGCATCACAGCCTGCTCGACTTTGTTCTGTCTAACTTTCTCTGACTCAAGTCATCTTCTTCTTCTCGATTCGATGGATTTCGCTCCCCTCAATTCAACTCAACTAATAAAATAATAAGTTTAATCATATGAAGTGACGAAACTTGACTTTAAATTTTGTCAGGTATTGGTAAGTTATTCCCCTTCCTAGAGAGGAGGATTGAGTCCCAGCGGTGGGAAGATCATAAGGCTATTATTAATAGGTCCATAATTAGTCTTTGTGGCGGCCCTTGAGGCAGGTCTATGCCCAGCAGTGGATGTCTTTAGGCTGTAATGATGATGAAATAATTAAAGTAAGTTTTTCTGTGAACCTAATATTATCTTTCATTATACAGCACAACCAGCACTGTTGAAAAAGTACTACGCAAAAATAATGATCTACAATCTGAAAAAACATGAATCAAGTCCGAAGTGGACAGAGTAACAAGAGCGCGCCGGGAAGTCACTGGACCGGAACATACCGGGGAAACAGATGGGAGAGGATAATGCAGACTTTTGAGCTAATTTGTGTTAACAAAATACGGTAAATACATGTTTGGACAGGTTTTTATTTAGGGTTCTGTACCTTAAAAGGTAAAAAAGGATCCCTTATAGGAACGTAGGGACTCTGCAAAAGGGTCAAAGCCCACTGCCCTTTCTGAACGGAAGGCTTGGCCCCAGTACGAAAGGCAAAGAAGGAACGGAGTGGCGTATTCATTATCATCCAATGACGAATCCCTCTCCGCCCAAGAGTGAGATTCGTTATTGAATGATTTTTGCCCACCATAAAAAAAATATATATTATAGGATCATTTTGTTGTTTGTCTGTCAAGACTCTTTGTCTCGACAATGTGTTGACATACTGAGTTGAAAACTACTATATGCTACTAAAATTTGCCTTTTCGTAAAGCTGCAAAAAACTTTGAACCCAGAAATTCGGCATGAAGCAAGTTCTTTTAGTTTTGAGGTATGCGGAACAGAGAATAAAGTTCAGCTAACATCCATTGAAAAGGGAGGACCTCCGACCATACAGGTGTTACGTCTAGTGGGATACTGCGTGATAGATGATTTCGGGCTGTTCATGTTAAAATCGCGCGGAGAACTTTAATTGCGCAATGTAGGATTAGTTTTTATATGATGCCATAGATGGCATTACAATCCATAAGTGAAGGAATAAATCTGAAACCTGTAAATTCATACTTACGTTTATAAAAAAAATCTTTTTAGATCAGTCAAAATTTTCCGAGACTCGTTTTGATAATTCAACTATTTAGATTACTATATAAAATAATTAAAACTGTACGGAACCCTCAGTGAACGAGTTCAAGTCGCTCTTGCACAATTCTTTTCTTTCAGCGATGTCATCGCTTAACTTTTAATTGCCTCATAGAAGTAAATATAATATTCTTATTAAGATAATAAATTAAAATTTGTTTAAACATTTACTTAGAAATTTGTTTTATTTTTCCTCCAAGATGTAGATGTGATGTAGAGGATTTGTTATTAATTTCAGCTAAAAACCTTCACGTTTTTCTAAGAAAAAGATTATCAAAAGACGACAAAGTGACTTTATAAGGGATCCATTATCACAGACGGAACCTTATGTTTTTGAAACATCCATGGTTCGAACTAAGCGTTTCGCTTCATCTTTCATCCCACGCAGACCGAAGGACTGGAAAAAATTGCCAGCTGCGGTCTTCCCATCCGATTATAATTATGGTGTTTTCAAGACTAGAGTCTAGAGACTTTTAATAAATTGATGCACCTCACTATCAACGATTGAATCACTGCTGCATCAGTAGAGACTGCAGTCAAGCATTAGCTTAGTTGCCTGATAATAAAGGATTATTATTATTATTAGTTTAGGTATAGCAAATAGTAATTAAAAATCTACGAAAAATCTGAATTTGTGTTTCCTGATAGCTACAATCCGGAAATCATTAAGTCAAGAGTGAATAAGTTACTTCTAGGTAATCGCGCTCCATACTCGACCGCATCGTCGCTTTCCATCAGATGAGGTAGCGGTCAAGCGCGAACCTATAATCAACAAAAAAAAAGATAAGAACCCAATTCAAAGTCACATAAAAATCACACCCTTTTCCAAACCGAATCTTTCAAAATATAACCCTCAAAAGGCAAACAAAATGAAATAGTTATTACAGTTCTTCCCACGTTATTTTCCACATCACCGACTCCATATCTGTTAGGTCCGTCTGCCCGTTCAACGTGATCCAGTGGGCTTGTAAATTGGATATCACTTTCTGACCGCATCGCTTCCTCGTAACGTGAGCGATACACGTTTCACATATTATTTGAAATGTGTGAAGATACTGTTGAAGTCGGAAAATGGGAAATTGTATTGTGTGTGATTTTTCGAGGAGATTTGAAATGATTGAAGACTAGAAGTAGTGGGATGTAAGACGTATTTCATTTCATTTTGTGAACATAACACAGGAGGATTACAGAAGTTTTCCAATTATAAAAAAATTGGTTATAGGTTCGCGCTTGACCGCTATCTTTCCTGATGGAAAGCGACGATGTGGTCAACGATGGTGCGTGCTTATCTAGAAGTAACTTATTCACTCTTGAATTAAAGATTCCTGGGTTGTAGCCATCAGGAAACACAGACTCCGGCAAGGAAATCCACTCCTTTTACTGCGCAAACCATGTCCCGCCTATAGGCATACAAAAGCAGTCTTACGAAGATTGTGTAGTCGATTGTAAATTAATTTGAAATTGCAATAAAATAGGGAAAATATCATGAAAATAGGAAAAATTATACAATGTATCTTTATAAGAAAAAATTATAGAATGTCAAAAGATTGCAAGAAAAAATTAGATAGAAGATAAATTATAAATATTGGTCAAAATTTATCATCCATTTAACTGCTTAACCTTTCGACTACCGTAATTACAGACACAATTAAAGAACAATAGGTAGGTAACTTAATTTTGATCTCATTATTATTTTTAAATTTAAACTAAAATAATATCAGTCATGGGTCTATCTCTAATGTTAAGTAATACTTGCCGAGATCAATCGGTGGATGGGTGACGTTGCTAAAATATCAAGGTACCTACCGAGATTTATCCGTATCTCGGAAAGTATGCTAGGAGATTGGTGTCGGATGTAATTTATAAATCTTTGACTGATGTTTCTGATAGTCTAAAGCAAAAGACCTGACAGCAAAAGATTGCCTACTGGGGCCAAGGGTTCGCGGCTGAAAAGAAAGCTCTAGCCTTGGTATAAAAGCAACGTAAGAATAGGGTAGGTTGTTTAGCTAGTAAGAGTCTGACACTATTTCCCTCGATAAAAATGAAAACGACCCTACGAGGCGCGGGTCAACCTCCATAACACAATGCCACCTCGGTCGCAATGAAGAACTTATAAACTAAACATAACAGAAAACCAGTAGGTGTACGAGCGCCGTTTGCTTGGTGCTCAAGACCACCGCATTCATCACAGCGGTTTTCGAACTGAACGCTACGAAAACAAAGAGCGTCCTCAAAAATAAACCACTCAAAAACCAACAGACAAAAACCCAAACACGTTAATTCTGTTTCCAAAATCCAGCCAAAGCGAGCTACAAACTGACGGACGCAATTTAAAAGTCAAGCAAGCGAAATCCTGGGATGTAGCCCAAAATAATTGGGAGCGCCGTATTTTTAGGGTTTCGTTGCTAAATGGAAAAAAGCGGAACCCTTTTAGATTCGTCTTGTCTGTCTGTCTGTCCGAATGTTACAGCCACTTTTTTCCGAAACTACGAGTATAAGAACTATTGAAAGGTTAGTAGATTTATTCTGTGAACCGCATTTAGATTTTCACACAAATATAGAAAAAAAAATTGGGGTTCCCCATACATAGAACTGAAACTCATTTTTTTTTCATCATATCCATACTTGTGATGTATCTATTAAAAATGGTCTAGGTCTTAAAAAATTATAATTGAAGTTCTAATTTCAATTTTTCCTAAACTGAATAGTTTGAGCGAGAGACACTTCCAAAGTGATAAAACTTGTCCCCCCTGTAACTTCTAAAATAAGAGAATGATAAAACTAATAAATATATAAAAATTTGTAAATTACCATATAAGCTTCCATTGAAACTATGCATGCACTAGCCTCCTGACGTTTTATAAGTGTCTATGTAGGCTAGTGTGAAATAAAAACTATTTTGATTGATTTGTTTTCATCATCAGTCTTTTAATGATATTTATTTTTGCAAATAGGTTTTCCACAACACTTTACACGTCAATTTCTTTGTCGTCAGTTTAAACTAGATAAGTTCGGTGATTCCTAACTGTCTACCCTGAGACCTAACTCAGGAAGAAACACCGAAACAAACTCAAGTTAATGTTTCCACTGCTGGGATACTGGACTCAGAGGAGTCCAGTATCCTAGAGAGCTAGGAGAGGTTTTTATTTAATCTACACTAATATAATAAAGTCTAATCTATAATCAGTGCGTGTTGCCAGTGATGACGTATGGCTCTGAAACGTGGTCGCTTACAATGGGCCTTATAAAAAGACTCAAGGTCACTCAAAGGGCAATGGAAAGGGCTATGCTCGGAGTATCCTTGCGTGATAGAATCAGAAATGAGGATATCCGCAAGAGAACCAAGGTTGCCGACATAGCGAAAAGAATCGCCAAACTTAAGTGGCAATGGGCAGGGCACATTGCACGCAGAACGGATGGCCGCTGGGGCCGAAAGGTTCTGGAGTGGCGACCGCGTACCGGAAGACGTAGCGTTGGAAGGCCTCCCACAAGGTGGACCGATGACCTGGTCAGGGTTGCTGGAAGCCGATGGATGCAAGACGCACAGGACCGGTCTTTGTGGCGGCGCTTGGGGGAGGCCTATGTCCAGCAGTGGACGTCTTTCGGCTGAAATGATGAAATGATGATGATGAATATAATAAAGAGGTAAAGTTTGTTTTTTTTTGTTTGTGGTAATCTCTGGAACTACTGGTCCGATTGGAAAAAAATTAGCAATAATAGAAAGCTGCTTTACTCCTGAGTGACATAGGCTATATTTTATGTACGCAGGCGAAGCCGCTGACAAAAACTAGTACACATAAACCGCTATTAGTACGGAACACTCAGTGTGCGAGTCCGACTCTCACTTGCTTAGTTTTTTAAATGTAACAAGTTGTTTTTAGTTACGCAAGCGAATCTGATGCCTCTACGGTTTTGAAAGCTAATTTTAAATGGAAAAGTAGACGGGTTTACCAAATTATGGTTTGACCAAACATTTTGGCCTTTTGGCTGAAAGTTTTTTGATGTTAGGGACGTTTGTTGATATATTTTGACAAGCTTTTGATTTGAGTTTTTTCAATCAGGTGCATTTTTATTAGAGATAGCGTAGAGTCACGTAGAGTGAAATTGTGAAGAGTAGTACTATTGTACACACTTCACAATTTTGAGATCAAATTAATAGTGTATTAATTTGGACTCAAATTTGTGAATTTTTCTTATTACGTTTATATAATTTTTAATTTGTGATTTAGTTTATTTTTATTATTTGATTTCTTGTATTGTTTGAATGTTTTTTTTTTAATTGCAATAAACTACTGCTTGACTGTGATCCCACCTAATGGTAAGTAGTGATGCAATCGTTGGTGGTAAGGCCCACAATTTTTTTTTTAATTATTTGGCATTGTAATATAGTATTCGTAATCATTTGTTGACTATTATATATAATTCTGTTTACGAGTGACTTAAAAATCTCTTACCAATAAATAGCTCTGACTATAGCATGATCACACCCCCACTCATGGGGTGATCTGCAGCGTTAAATCTGCCACGCCCTCTCGTTTCGCCGTAAAGAGGGCGAAGTCACTTCTCATCTCAAAAAAGGTTAACGAGTGAAATAGAAATATTTAATGTTTTTTCAATTTTTACGCGTATATTAATTTAAGTTTTAGAAAAAAAAAACTTTAATTTTTAAATTTGTCTTTACAAATCGACAGTGTTTTATGTATCGAATCGACAAAACTTAAAGGTGTAGGTATTTGAATATAAATCAACATGGTAGTATTTAGCCTGTCTAAACTTCGATCGAAGTTTATTTAGAAGTAACTTATGTACCTGCTCAAAACCTGATCACTCGTACGTCAAACAGTACTCAATGCACAAAGCCCCATAAACTTAACTTGTCACCCCCAACACTATAAACCACACGGAAATTATGACTCTGAAAACTACCCCCGTATTTCATAATCAACAAACTCAGTGGAGTAATTTTCCTGACCGCTGCTGTATGAAAGCATTAAACTACTGCTCATAACACCTAACACAAATCACTTTTTAGGTCAAAGAGAACAACACTGGATTATTTTATTACCATACTTATGAAATGGTATGAATGTGGATGGATGGAGAGGGAGTGGGAGTCCAAAGAAAATATGGATGGATTGTCTGAGAAGTGATATGAAAGACAGAGGAGTTAGTGATAGTGTGATGGGTGACAGGGTAGGATGGAAGAAAAAAAACATATTGCGCCGACCTCAAATATGAAGATGATGATGATAACTTATGAAATGGTGTAGTGTTTTTTTTTTTTTTTTTTATGGTAGGTGAAAATCATCCAATGACGAAACCCGCTCTTGGGCGGAGCGGGAGACCAGTGTCAGACTCTTACTGACTAAAAAACCTACCCCGTACCTTCCTTGCCTTATTCCTGGAGTCGAGGTAACAGTTTTCCACCACCCTCTAGGCTCCAGGAGGCTTCGACCCTGAAGGGCCCTTGCAGTTTGCTGACAACTCCTTGAGGCGCGCGGGAACGGTGCGCGCCGTTGACGACTTGGACTCGGTCTTATCAGACGATCGGACGGCGAGCTACCCATTGCTCACCGTCCGCGAGCAAGTGTCTACGGTGGCCGGATATCGGCAGGATCGCGGCGGCGTCGGCTACGGCGAGTACGCCGTTGCCTTTGCCTTATGCGGTCGGCCTCCTCCTTTACGAGCATTACTGCTTCGCAGAAGGAGGCGACCGCCTGCCATTCCTCTTCGCTGCGGACCATGGCCTGAACCAAGGACCGGCGCGAGAGGTCGCCGCCGCCGATCACCCCCACGAGGACACGGCGATGCTCTTCCCAAGCAGGGCACACCTCCACCGTGTGTTCCACCGTGTCCTCCGGGCTCGCCTCACAGTGGCGACACCCGGACGTCTCTTCCGCACGAATCCGGTGCAGGAATCTCCCGAACTTCCCAAAATGGTGTAGTGTAATGTGGCGCAGTTCTATTCTTTACAAGGCAAGAAAGTATGGTACTTTATTGAGTTAGGAAGTCATTCAATGACTTCGGCTCATCTAGAGCAGAGCGGCAGGGTTTGACAAACTTTTACTGACTAAAACCATACCAATCTTCTTTCTTTGGCTTGCGTTCTAAGATATCGGGGTTCCTTTTCGAAAGTTAACTTATAGCTCCATTGCAGTTTGTAGACTATGGCCTTTACCAAGGCCCGCAGCGAAAGATCGCCCCCGATATACGGCGATGCTCTTCCCAAGCGGGGTACACCTCTACCGTGTTCTTCACCGTGTCCTCCGGGTGACCAAGACAGTGACAATACCCGGGAATTGTTAATGGTGAGGTCCACTAGTCTATTAAGAGCCTATTTGCTCTAGCTTTGAAGACATTACATACGGAGATACTTTTAAAACCATTCTTCATTATTGTAACCAGGTAAGAAGGGCGAAAACCAGTAGGTGTTGCTCAAAACCGTTTTCACATTATCTTTACTGTTTTTTCCTATTAAATGCGTTAGAATACAGAAAAGTGGAACAGAAGGTTAGTCTCATTGTTTATGTAATTTTTTTTCAACCGGTTGTCTCACTGTTGAGAAAACTCCTCCCACAAGACCTTCCAAATCTTCTGAGCGAATAGGTAAGTCGCGACGGGCCTTGGTAGAGGCTATGGATCGGAGCATGGAAGAGTGGCAGGCAGTCGCCTCCTACTGCGAACTACTGCGACTCTTTTGCTAGCAATACAGCAAAAGAAGAGAGAAAGAGTTGTTAGCAACTGTAGGGGTCCAGCAGAGTCGAAGCCTTCTCGGGCCAAGGGTTGATGTGAAAGCGGAACATCAGGGCCCTGGAACTGAGGCAAGAAGGAATGCAGTTGCGGCGTGAATGTCACTTATTCCCATGATCAGTACAATGTTCTTTTACATCCAGGTATTTTCTTCTCCCCAAATCCGAAACTGGAGCCTCCCGAAACAAACGCGTCAAGTCAAGGGATCGGCGTTCGGTGGAAAGAGATGCCACTGTGGGGCCTTTGTAACTACATCACAAAGGGACTTACCGCCACAATAGTGGAAATGCACACACGATCGGCATTTGTTTGAGATATATAGTACGTGGCAAGTTAAACCATTTGCTGCGGTTTTATGTGGGCCTCTACTTTGATTGGATCCGAAAATCGGATACTGCGTATTCAAGGTTAACTTATGTGACGAAGATTATATTTATTTATTAAAACTTCATGCAACACAAAGTTACAAAGGTCTTACTTAGGCATTCTCTACCAAAAAAGTGATCCTTTACCACCAAACCGATCTATTATAACCAATTTGCAAGTCCAATTAAGGCAAGGGGCTGCGCGTAGTCGTGGTGGATTGTTCAACTTATTTGCCGCATACTTTACTTGTGCGTGTGTATATTTTCTGGCACCTGTTTTCGCTCGCTGTATAAAGCCGACCCTCTGCAATCCTACTCTACGCATCAAGACAAGACGTGCGGAAGAATTTCTCCGTCGTTTTCAGTCACTGAACAAAATGTTTCAGCAAAAATATATATCTTTAAATTTTCGTGACCTAAATGTTATTTGAGATGTAAACGTAAAACCAGTTTTTGCATGAAGGGAACTGAAAATTGAAATGGAGAGAGTGCGCTAAGAAATTGTGTCGTTTGATGATTAATATGGGATTTTAATGGAAATTTAATGTTATTTTTGAAAACACTTAAATGGTTGATGGACTATTTTTTAGTACCAGGTATGTACTACGTTAGTATTTTTCAAAATAATACGAGTACTCTTACTAAACCTCTTCTAAAAAAAAACGGAATATCTTGATAATCAGAATAGGCTCTTATTAAACTAGTGCGCCTCTCCATCAACGATTGTATTACAGCTTACCATTAGGTTGGATTGCAGTCAAGTACTAGTAATTTTTTTACTAATATAAACTAATGCTTGACTACCTGATGGTAAGCAGTCATGCAATCGTTGATGGTGAGGAGCATTAGTTTATTAAAAGAATAATAATTATTCACTCTAGCCTCGAACGACACCTAAATTATAATCAGATAGGAAGACCGCCGCAGACAAACTGTTTCAGTTTTTCGATGTGCGCGGAAATATAATATATCAAATCAAAATATTTATTTGCAAGAAATACGTGGTTTACAAGGAAAGATCTTATAACCTAAAAGTCACTCTATTTTCTTCTTGCAAGCAAGCGTATATACAGCAGTATATTATACTAGCTGCTGCCCGCAAAGTCGTCTGCGTGAAGGCTCTGCAGCACCAAAATACCTAAGATACCAATGTCGCTATAGTATTGTAAGTAACAACATTTAAAATAGCTTTAAAATATAAGTTTATTTTGCAAGCGAAGCAAGTGAAGAGTATGGGAATCCTGCTGAGTTATATAACATTTATTTATTGTGGTAACATGTTATATAGATTCTAATCTATATGAATCCCTGGTGCTCGCAACACATACTCCTGCCGTTGACCCCTCAACAGAGCTCTCGAACTTCTACCTACAATAGACTGTTTACACAATGCAGGTATAACAAGAAAAGTTTTAATAGACATACAGTCAACGTCGAAAATAGCTGAGCAGTTCAGGCGTCCACATACTCCTAGAGTGTATCTGACACCGTACCATAAAAGAACCTGGATCCATGAATCTGGACCTCCCAGTTGAGGAATTTTTCATCGGTGTTTGCTTAATTTAAAAAATGTATATTTACAGTTTTTAATTTAAACGGCATGAAATTTTATTAAAAATTTTATTTTTTTTTCTTGTGAAAAAAAAGCTGTTGGAGTTGATAACGATTTTATTAAACCTAATTTTTTAATAAATAAGTTTTTAATATCATTTTTTTACTGAAATATTTTCAGTAAAAATATTAGGTGGCTAACGTTTTTGTACAATTTACATTTAAATGAAGCATATTTTTTATATTAGAAAAAAACCAGCCAAATATTCTACCACTGTATTCGTTTGTGGTAAGATGTTAGATACACAGTGTAAATACACATAAATTGCCGACCAAATCCGATTTTAGAATGAATTAGCATAGACCGCGCGATATTAGATAATATCGAATTGAAATTTAAATAATATACTTATGGTGTCATAGATATCGCTACGTCATACTCAAGTCTGCGGGCCCAAGAAGTTGTAAAAAAATCAAACTTCTAAGTCAGTGGAAAAAAAGATACGGACGTTTTGTTACAAAAAACGTGTAATTCGACAGTTTCTAAGGAATCAAAATTCACACGTATTTCTCCTTTGATCTAGAACTCAGAAAAATGACACGAAGCAAGGTATTATAGCAAAGATATAGGAATAAACCTGCAAGTTGAAGAACATTTGTAATTACGTCACAAAAAAAAAAATCAATCAGAAAAATCTTTGAGACTCGGTTCGGGAATTGAATTATTTTCATAAGTTAATTGATACAGAACCTTCGGTGTGTTCGACACGCACTTGCCCAGATTTTAAAATACTATCACGGACAATAATTATTTGAATACTTTTTTAATCTTAAGAGACAATGAACAAAAAAACCGGCCAAGTGCGAGTCGGGCTCGCGCACAAAGGGTTCCGTAGCAGCAAATATATTATAAAGATTTTATATCATCGCGGATTTTTAAAGGTGTACAATACTGTAGTATATTTTTTGATCTATCTTATAAGGTTCAGCCATCGTTTTCAGTGTAAGCACAATAACTTAACCAAAATTACAGTTAAATCAACCTATCTCAAAAACTATAAGAGATACTTTGATCAAACCAAAAATCGTTGAAAGAGTTAATTAGCATGCATCACCTCTATTTTTTTTAGAATTTTATACCCCGTAGTTATAAAAATAGAGGGGGGGGGACATACTTTTTACGACTTTGAGAGCTGATATCTCAAAAACCGTTCACTTTAAGAAAAATGTTTTTTAGAAAACTTTATATCATTTTAAAAGACCTTTCCATTGATACCCCACACGGGTATGTACATCGAAAAAAAAATTTTCATCCCTCAGTTACATGTATGGGGGGCCCCACCCCCAATTCTTTTTTTTACTATTTAGTGTCATAATTTTGTAGCGGTTCATACAACACATATTCCCATCAAATTTCATCACTGTAGTACTTATAGTTTCCGAGTAAATCGGCTGTGACAGACGGACAGACGGACAGACGGACAGACGGACATGACGAAACTATAAGGGTTCCGTTTTTGCCATTTTGGCTACGGAACCCTAAAAAGTAAGCAAGCAAAAAGCAGCAACACCAAAGCAAGCAACGAAGAGCAAAGCAAGCAACAAACAGCAAGCAAACAGTAGCAATAGCAAGTTAGAATTATTTCGCAAACTGCTTCTTTACATCTGCCGACGACTGTACCTCGGCCCGCGTCTCATTATATGAACACCTATTTTGACAGCCAAGTTTGGCAACAGTACTTTAGAAGTTAAAGTGTTTTCGGAATATAAAAAAGTTGTTTTATTCTGTTTAGAATGGAGTTTCACTTGTGTTTTTGGGTATACAATGTGTTTTGTGTTTTATGAGAGTAATGGTGTAGGTAGGTTTTTCTTTGTCCTAAAGTAAATGATGTTGAAAGTAATTTTGAAGTAAATGAGTTTTTCCGTTTTGAAGAGGATACTGTAAATGTGAGTTTAGGAACAGATGATGTGTCTGTAAATCATATTTTTGTGGATAAATGAGAAAAATTGCGTAAGGAAATTTTTATGTATGTTTTAGAATGACAAAAAAAGGCAATAAGGGTGCTTTCAATTTAGACATTATATGTCAGGCCGCTGCCGTACGTTTACCGTGTCGCAGCCGGCCGGTTGCAGTACGATAGCAGTACGACAGCAAACGTATCAATTGTAAACGTAAAAACTCTGAAAATATCTCCCGCAGTCGCCACTGAGCAGTGGTGGTCGAGTGGTAAAGGCCCTGACTTACGAGTTGTAGGTCACGGTTTGAAACCTAGACAGGCGTATTACTTTGTGTAATTTATTTCATCACCACTACTCTCAAAACGGTGAAGGAAAACATCGTGAGAAAGCCGTCATGTCCTAGAACCATAAATTCGAAGATATGTGACATCCACCAATCTGCACTGGATCCGCGTGGTGGATTATGACCCATTCCTTTTCCTAGAGAGGAGGCCTGTGTCCCAGCTGTGGGAACATAAATAAAGCTGACGATGATGATGATCATTGATTGAATTTCCCACCAGAGAAAAAAAGTAAAGAGTAATTTACTGATTACAACACCAACAAAATCCATTTAAAACCCTCAAAAGTACACATTTACATTTAAATTTTCAAACGCAAACACGTGAAATCCGGATTGGCTTTCAAATATCACTTTGTCAGTTTCATTACCCAGATTTAGTATTCCGTTTGAGCAGATGGATGGACTTATAAAATATGCAGCGTACTAAATGTAACTGGGTCTGTGTTTATGTATTCTGCATGTACTGGTTTAAATGTAGGTGGGCAGAACTGTAAGTGATTGGGGAAGTGATGATGTTTTGTAGGATTTATCGAGTTTTGTTTGGGTAAAAGTTCATCTAATTATTCAAGCCGTGGAGCAAGAAAGAGTGGTTTTTGTTTGTTTTTGAGCAGGGGATAGTGTCAGACTCTTATTTACTAAATAACACACCCCGTTCCTACGTTGCCTTTATAACAGCACCAGAGCCTTTCTTTCAGACACAAACCCTTGGCCCCGGTAGGCTTCGACCCTTCTGTAGAGTCCCCATTAGCAAGAAATACTGTTTTTTTTTTATGGTAGGTAAAAATCATCCAATGACGAGTTCCGCTCTTGGGCGGAGCGGAAAACAAGTGTCAGACTCTTACTGACTAAACAACCTACCCCGTTCCTACATCGCCATACATACCAGGGCCAGAGCTTTCCTTTTCAGACACAAACCCGTGGCCCTGATTGGCTTCGACCCTTCTGCAGGGTCGCTACGGTTACTGACAACTCCTTGAGGCGCGCGGGAACAGTACGCGCCGTCGACGACTGGACTTGGTCCGGACGATTACCAGACGACCGGACGGCGAGCTACCCAATGCTCACCGTCCGCAAGCCCACGTCTACGGTGAAGAAAGACTGTCAAATTTTTACAAATTTACCGACCTCGATTCCCAGCTACAATAAGTATGGATTTGCTGTAATGCAATGAGCAGCTCGACATTGGGCCGTCCAGTAAACATTCAGACTACGGCCGAATGTGCTGTTTAGTACAAAAATAATCACAAAAACGACCACAAGCCACCCAATTGTCTAAGACACCACAACCAGAACTAAGTCTGGGCACGTTTATTTTAAACAGACTAGAAGTAATTGGTGCTTTTGTACCGTCATGGCTTGAAAACTGTCTAATCTGAACCGCGAGCTTGCTTACAAATGACCTCATTTAAAAAGATTTGTTCAAGTCCAAGGCTAGTTAGGTTTCAAATCTTATACGCAAGAGGAACTGTAATGGGTGGACTGTACGGAAGATGAAACGGCTAGAATAGAAATGTTTTTTTTTTTTAATTGCTATAAACTAGTGCTTGACTGCGATCCCACCTGATGGTAAGCAGTGATGCAATCGTTGAAGGTAAGGCGCACTAGTTTATTAAGAGCCTATTCACTCTAGCCTTGAAGACACCTAAATTATAATCGGACGGAAAGACTACAGCCGGCAAACTGTTCCAGTCCCTCGATGTACACGGTATAAACGACGAGGCAAAACGCTTAGTCCGGGCCGCAGGTGTCTCAACAACGTAAGGGTGGATATTTGCCGTACGCCGGGATGTCCGAAGGTAAAATTGGGATGGCGGAATCAAATCGTGCAATTCCTGCGCACACTCTCCAAAATGCATCCTGTAGAAAACCGCAAGGCTGGCTACTCTGCGCCTGTGCTCGAGGCTTTGAAGATTGGACTCAACCAAATCTGGATCACCAACCACCCTCTTTGCACGCCTTTCCACCGAATCCAAAGCCGCTAGGTGACATTTTGCAGCAACAGCCCAGTACAGTGGCTGCAGTACTCCACACACGATCGGACCTGTGCTTTGTACAGCATTAGAAGCTGACTCGGCTGGTTCGTCGGACTTTTGCAAGAACGCCGAGTTTCCTAGCAGCTACCTTGGCCTTGGACTCAATGAACCGCCCAAAGTTAAGGTCCGAAGAAATGTCCATTCCCAAGAGTTGAAGGCGGTCGGTGCACTCCAGGGATACATCCCGAAAAGCAGGAGCCAAGGTGAACGGGCTCCTTTTGGCGGTGAATAGACATAATGTGTATCCTCCGTAGTCGCTCACTCTTGACAGAGTGGTCGTGGTTGATCATGTTGCATTTTCATTGGCTAGTGAGGTTCCCGCGATGCGTCTACACTTGACACGGTTTACGGCATCTCGGGAAGTCTAGACCATGGAGGTTTGTATTACAGCTGTAATGAGGTCTGCTCATCGCGTAAGTGAGCGCCCACGAGACCGCTTCCTCTCTACTTGTCCCTGGACAACGAGTCTTTATTTTACAACTATTTGCATTACATTTTTAAATTACAGGTAGATCACCGCCGTGTCCTCGTGAAGAAGATCGGCGGTGTAATCTCTCGCACCAGGCTCTGATTCAGGCCATGGTTCACAGTGAGAATGGAAGTCAGTCGCCTCGTTTCCTTAGAAATAATGACTAGCAAAGAACAGCCATACGCAGATTGGACATCCGCCCTCGATACTTACCTTGGTAGGATTTAGCTTGGGGTTGACGAGCAATGGATAACTCGCCGACAGGTCTTTCGGACCGAACCCGAGTCGTCAATGACGTAGATGGACCGATGCTCACTATCTAACGACTTCTTGTTTTGAGTGCAGCGAGAGAGCGTGTCAGACTTTTACTGCCTAACACCACACCTGAATGCTTTAGCTGACTTATGCGTTCAAAGCGTAGGCTACCTTATCAGAAAATTCCAGCGACCCTAAGGGGATCGACCCTACTGGGCTCTTTAGAGGTATGTGGAACAGATGGCCTGCTACCGGACGGGTTGTCGTATATGTTAAAATCGCGCGAAAAACTTAGATTGTGGGATGCCGGATTTCGTATTTTTGTAGTTCTCATGTGGTGCCTAGATGTCGCTATGTCAGACTCAATGGTTCTGTAACGCATACGAGTATCTTTGCAGAAGCGCCTACAGATGACTACTTTGTGATAGGACAGTATTTTTATAAGCATTGTTGCTGGTGTTGTAAGACTGAAGTTAATGAAGACATGGAGTTTCTTGCCGGTCCTTCTCAGTAGGAAACGACCAATTTGGAACCGCACTAGTTTCTGACGTTTTATAAGTGCCAATGTAGGCCTATGTAAAATATAAACCATTTAAATTTTGATTGATTTTTTTTAAACAGAGTATCTGCGTGCAGTTTATGTAATACTACCAGGTGTCCCCAGAAGGTGGCGTAATTAAGCATTTATAGTAATATGTTGTCGATTCTTACTAACATAGGTTTTGCCTAGTATTTCTTAAAATACTTACGAATGTGTGAGTACTTTGTGAAAACTTACCTGAAACAAAGAAAATTAAATAAGTAAATATTGTTTATGCACGTTGTATCTATCTCATAATATTGTACTCTTATATTCTATTAGCTCCTGCCAGCACAGGAAATTGTGCCAAGACAACATCTTGAAATCGAGATTAAAAGTATCACAATACATTTGTGTAATGTGCTATGTGTGGACATAGTCTGCTCGTGTGCCAAATACGTTCAACCTTTCGAGCATAAAGAAATACATACACACATAAACTCTGGTCTAGTTAGTGTCATTAGTTTATTTTTACACTTACCATTGTGTAATTTTATTTTATCTAAAGATTTATTTATGAATATTATACCTCTTTTTCTAAAAATATTGTAGTTTAAATAAATCAATATAAACTAGCTGCAGCGAATGTATCAAGTGAAAATCACAGAACCTTGTATATCAATTATAATTCCACACACAAAGAAATCAATAAACTCTTGAACTTTGTGATATTAGGTATACACCGCTAAATTTTGATCGTTTTACTCTTGAGGAGGGTCGATCCGGAACATGAAACGTTATAGATTTGTAAAGATAAAATCAACATAAAGTTTTTTTTTTCTATAACTCGAATATACGAAATTAATTTATTTAAGTAAACGTCAGCTGAGCGAGTCCAATGATCTGTACGTAGTTGGGTACTAACTACCGTACTGGATTGACTTTCCAGGGGATAAAAACGATCAAAATTGAGCGGTGTAGATTTAATTCACACAGCGAGGTGTTAATCAATATCAAAATGATACGAAAAAGATCACCAAACAAGGGATCCTATAACAAATATTTAGTTTCATCACCATCCATCATTTTTTTCCTTCACTGAATTCGTTAATAATACTGATTGACAAGCCCGCACCGGCTAGAAACAAAGATGCTTCATAAATCATTGGGTGCTGTTATTGCCAAGAGATAAGGTTGAAACAAAAGGTTTATATTGGACAATGAGTTTAGACTCTAATATAAATGAGTAGATAGATAGCATTTTGTTGTTGAGTTGTTTCAATGGAGATACTATAGTCACTTTTGTGTCACTGAATTTGATAGCTGAATTTATTATTATAGTTTACGATAATTACGTGTTTAAACTACATACTATTCTCATTCATGATTTGAAAAAAGGTATATCAAAAACAATCTTCTTCTTCTTATTTATAAAAATGATTAGCTAGTCATTAGTATCGCAAAACTTGAGAACGGCTGCACCCTTTTATCCAGTAAGTTGATTGTTGAGGTCTATTATTAGTCACACCAAGTAAAACGCAGGTATTAAATTGCAACAGCTTGACTGGAAACCGACCACAAACTAGCTAGAAAAGGCCAGGAAGATCAAGATATAGATATATTGTGAACAAATCACTAATAAAAAGGCTATGTCACACAATTGTATATAAACCTAGTATACAGGTGTCTTAGTACCATTATCTAGTTGGAATCATTATCATTCATCATCATCATTTCAGCCAAAAAACGTCCACTGTAGGACGTTGGCCTCCCCAAAGTGTCGTCACAATGAACGGTCTTGTTCATTATATTTTCATTTGCCAACCCTAAATTTTGTCGGTCGTTACATTAACTCTGTATATTTTGAATTTTTGCCAGGCCACTGTAAGAAATGGTGCTTTGGCACTCATTTGTCTTGTGGCTGCTATTGCTGTATCATCGATGTAAATTACCGTTTCAGCTTTCGTTGCAACCGTATTTTGTTAAGGTTCGTTAGCGCCTGTGGGTTAGGCTTCATTGTTTAACGGGCTAAGCAAAAATAAAAGGTAGTTTCAAAAGTGAACTAGTATTTTTGATCATGTTTATCTGTAAATGAAATTATTGGTACTTGAAAAAAAGTGACCTGTGCATCTAATGTAATAGACTAAGGGTAAATGTTAGTAATCAATAAGTTCTTTGAATTCAGGATAAACAACAATTTCATTTTTAAAATACTACCACGGTAATTCTGGACTGAACTTTAAATATCTGTAGTGTTGTTAAGTAAACACCTCATCAAGAAAACTTAAATGATAAAGTGAGATAGGCAACAGTGAAACACATAGTGCAATATGCCTCGCTTGGGTGGAGCAGTACTGTGTCCTCATGGGGGCGATTGGTGGCGGCGTCCGCCGGATCCTAATACATGCTATCGTCCGAAGCGAGAAGATATATGTAGCAGGCGGTCGCCTTTTTCTGCGAACTAGAAGAAGTCCGTGGATGATTTTCCATGCTAAAATAATAATAATGAGGTGAAAGTAAGTGACCACATTCGCAAAAAATTGGCGGATTTATCTCAGCACTGATTTGTTTTCACAATGACGATGTTGTATTTATTATTATATTTTGTTTCTCTTCTTTTTATCATTTTTTTTAAGTTGCACCTACCATGTTATGTTTCTGCACCACCCTAAGGTCGACTGGTAGAAAATACCTAAGGCATTACGTCCGCCTTTGTATAGTGTTATGTGCATAAAGTTTTAATAAATAAATAATGGTAAAGTGGGATTGAAGTAGATTGTTAATCTATAGCTTCTAGGGTAATGATGGTTTACCTTTCCTAAACTGGTTGGCGTACCTCCCTACCCGTCTTTATTACGATACTTTTATTTTACGGTGCCGTTACACGTAATTTGGTTCAATTAATTGTGATAAACACGATCCACGGATCCTTTTGTTGACATCCTATTATTACCGAGTTTATCCTCTGCATTCAATTAAGTTCTCATGATGCTTCAATTATATTTTTTTATAATTCTTTTTTTTAAGTTCTTAAGTTATTTTAGACAGTAATGATCTTTGAATATAATGAGGACCAGTATAAATATTAAATCGTTTTTACTTTATTTCGTTAAGTCTCTGTCTAGGTTTAATTTTAATAAATATTGATGACTAGTGGCTTCTTCAGCGTACCTAATTAGAAAGCCATCTTTGCTAGATGTTTGTAATGAACTAAGATTCGAATTAAATATGTATAAGATTAATGAATAAGGTTTATGTTATGTTAATTTTCACAAACTGAAATCATTATATTATCCCTACTTTCTTACATTTTTCTTTCTTGTATTAAAGGCACACGTTTAACTACTGTATCTTACCTGATGGTAAGCGATGATGTAGTCGACTATGGAGCACCTAGCTTACCGAGAAGTAAATTATTCATTCTTAACGTAAGTAGTTCTTCCTTCCTTCTAGGTTACAGCTTACAGGAAATACAGACTGTGACTGACCGGCGGTGAATTCCGCACCTTATCTTTACAAACAGTAGGTAATATTTTTCCTATTTATCTTATATTCTATCCACCGCTCATTGGTCGTTCTGTCACTGTGTTCTGTCTCAGGTAGGTTGGCACCTACTTCTGTAAGCGAAACAGAGAGTAAAGTGCCCCTTACTTTCTTTTCTGCTTACCTCAAAAAGACTATCAGGATACCTAGACAAAAATAAATATAAGTCACTCCTTACAAACTACATTCATCATTTATTTGACCTCTTCCTTCTTTACAGTAATTACAAAAAAGGAAACATGTTTGAAGGTATGCAAAACAGAGAGTAAAGTCCCACATAAGTCCATTGAAAAGGGAGGATCTTCCGACCAGGCAGGTGTTATAGTTAGTCTGGTAGGCTACTGCCCGATAGTTGATTTCAGGCTGTCGTATATCTTCAAATCGAGCGGAGATGCGCGATGCAGGATTCCTGTAGTTCTTATGTGACGCCATAGATGGAGCTACACATGCATATACCAGTTAACAGACCCCAAAGGTTGGTCCGAAAACCAAAAACCCTTCTTTATCAAAACATTTACTGTGTTCTTAGATAGACACACCAAACCCTACATAGGTACTATAGTATACCAGCCACCAAAAAGATTATTTTGCAAATGAAACCGCTAGGGACGTTGTATACACAGCAATTTTCAGCTCCAGTGAGCTGCGTAATGTTATTTATTTATCTACTCAAATGACAGGATTCGATATAAATAAGCAACATTATTTGTGTATGATACCGCAAAGTATGGGCTTGATAAATATTTAGATTCTGAAATGAATTTCGGAAGGATACCTTTATTTGCGTGTCTTTAATTTGTTTTTTTATTGCGTAGAGTATAATTTGGAAGAGGATTGATCTGATGTTGGGTTGCGATATTGGATTTGGTATTTTAGATACATTTTGGGTTTTCTTAACTCAGAATCTGTCTATAGGTATATCAAACGGCCATGTTTTCTTAACTACATTTGCAAGCAACCCAATCGATTCAATGTTTAAGTACGCAAGTGAAGACGGTTTCTTCAATTTTTAAAAAACGATGTATCGCTGCATAGCATCGGCCTTATAATGTTCCCGCTGCTGGGACTCAGGTTTCCCTTCTGGGAGAAGGAATGAGCCGAAATCTTTCACGCGAGCTCAGTGCGGGTGGATGTCACATATCATCGAATTTTTAGTTCTAAGACATGCTGGTTTCCTTTCTAGGTTTCCCTTCACCGTTTTGAGAGTAGTGATGAAATAAATTACACAAAATAATGAGCCTGATTGAGTTTGAACTCGCAACCTACAATACGTAAGTCGGAGTCTTTACCACTCGGCCACCTTACTACTCTCATCATCATCATCCTAGCGGTATTAGTCCCGGTTGCCAACCTTGGCTTTCGCCTCGGTGCCCGGGGTCCGCTTTCTTGCTAAGACGCCTCCACTTCGCTCGGTCTTTCGCGTCCTTTGCCGTAAGCCCATTGGCACGCATATCGTCCCTTACGACGTTGATCCATCGCCTCTTAGGCCTTCCTCGTCTCCCGGGTCCCGGCGGAGGCGGCATGGCAAGGCATCTGTTACTCACGTAGTCTGCCGGTTTTCGTAAAACGTGGCCATATCAACTTAAGCGACCCTCCTGCAGTTTATCCGCTATGTCACGGACCTGAAGGCTGCCCGAGAAGTACATCGGCTAACTCTCTCGTGCGTCCGGTCAGCGTGCCAATGTTGAGGCTGGCGAAGCGGATTTTCCGGGTTGGGGCTCGCGTCTTTGGCCGTGTTCGCCCCATACACGGTAGCCCTTGCCCACTTGCCACAGGAGTCGGGCGAATCTCCTGCGCGCCGTTTTGCGGCGGCGCCCTATCCGTGGCAACATTCTTTCTAGTCTTGACCATTTTTTTAGTAGCTATTTGTGGCCTTTACAGGAGCGACTGCCGTCTGACCTCCCAACCCTAAAAGGGAAAGCCAGCGCCAGAGCCTCATCTGCTGTTCGGCAGGTGCCCCAACTTGCAGGGGAGGTTGACTTGGGCCCCGAAGATCGTGGTGGGGCCCCATATGCACCCCTTGGCCACCTTACTACTCTATGTAACTTTTAATCGGTATAAAATTGATTCAGCATTTTTTTGTACGTTGTTGTTTTGTATTTTGTATCGATTCAGTTGCTTAGTTTGGACCAGACAGGTGTTAATAATGTAAGTTTGGACACTCACCGTACGTCGGGTTATCTGATGTTTGAATGCCATTAGTGGAATCAAGCCATAATAATTTCCACGCCCACTGTTCAGATTGCATCCTAATAGAATACCGAAAGACTGGCTACCCTACGCTTGAGATTAGTTTTAACCAGATCTGGATGACCAATTAGCTTCTTTGCACGACTCTCAATAGAATTCAAAGCTGCCAAATGGCGTTTAACAGCACCAGCCTATATGTAGCTGCAGTACTCAACACACGATTGGAGCTGTGCTTTGAATATACCATTAGATTATCCCAGTGTGAAGTATTGCCGGATCTTTGCAATAACGCTAAAAGGTGGACCACACGCTTGCAATCTAGCCGCAACACAAATCAAATAAACCCTTGTGACTTTGATTGGACCTTGGCTTGTTCACTTGGTTTGGGTTGCGGGTTCTTCTTCTTCTCAAATCCATGGATTCCGCTTTCTTCAAAGTTTTTGTGGCCAGTAGGTTGTGACGTTTATCGCAGCTGCAGTGGCATATTTTAGGTGGTGTGTATAAAGGAGTCTCCCCAAGTGGCGTTAATGTCAAATCGTTTCGCGATTCCAAACGCCCGGCGCACTCTGGACATCTAGCACTCAGTAAAGCAGAGTCTAGCTGATCAATCCTTTCACCACGATGGAAAATCCAAACGACTCCCCTGTGTTGCGGCTACATGGATGTAAACAAATGAGATGTAGTTGGGCAAACGCGTCTCCCAAGGGCGTTAAAGGTCATGGTTTAAAACTGCTGTCTACACTTATTGAAACTACCAAGGTCACCCTGGTTGGAGCATTATTTTACAACGATCTAGGCGACAATTTAATTTTCTAGCATATACTAATCTTACTAATATTATAATGCGAAAGTTACGATATTTGGATGTTTGTTACTAAATCACGCCAAAACGACTGGACGGATCTGGATGAAATTTGGCACAGACATAGGATACACGCCGGAATATGACATAGGCTACTTTTTATCACGAAAACCCCAACCCCAACCCCAATACCACGCGTGCAAAGCCGCGGGCAAAAGCTAGTTAAACATTATAAAACTCTACATTTCAAAGTAATGAATTCTATGTCTATTAAATTCGTAGTAACCTTTATATATTGTTCCTAAGAGCCCCTTAAATGTATACAAAATACAAGGAATTGTAGTGTTCTAGCGTTGGCATTGGCAACCATCTTATCCCCTTTTAATAGGATGTGTGTTTTCCTAGTATCTCTTCACTGTTAGAAAATCATCAAAACATAATATTTTTTCTTTGTGTACCTACATAATTATTTTTTATTTTATTTTATTAAATAAGAACAACAAACCGCTATGTGATATTAACCTTCAAGCGGGCGCGCGACTATTTGTAACGGCAGCGGTCGCGCGTAACCTAAAGGACCGCCGGTGTATTTCATGAATTTAGAAAATTGTTTTATTAATAATAAATAATCACATACATCAGACATAATCTATTTTTCAAAGGAAAAATAATTTGTTTAAAATTGAAAACATAATTTTAAAGTTACACTACTTTTTTGGATTAGGTATCAATTTTGCTCGGTATAACAAGAGTTTTATAGTGAGTCTTACTTATATGTCCAATCAATTTTTTTTTACACATATTATATTACAAGAGACCAAATAATAAACTTCATAGAGACTCAGCTATTTTGGTTAAATTTTCTTCAGAATCAGCCTTCTCTGCCATGTAAAAATATGAGGCAGGCGCGTGTAGTCTTTTCGACGTCTGCGCCGCGACCTGAACATACACATTCTGCGTCTCTCAGGAGGAGTGGACAAAGAAGAAATGGAGTTATTTTGGTCCGTAGTGAACTAATGACAAGCTACTAGAAATGATACGTACTTCCGACAAGCAATTTTGAAAATACGATCGTAAATATAACGAGTGCGGTCGATTCGACGCCGCGCGCCCGCTTGAAGGTTAAGAACATGATAATTATAATATATATTTTTTTTCGCATAGATTTTGAAGTTATGTGAAAAAATTGTAAGTACAAAAGTGTTAGATCTTTTTGCCGGAAACAGAAATAATCCGTTTTTTACCCTTAAAACCGCATACCTAACCACTTCCCGATCTCAGATCGCCCGTAATTTAGTTTTCTTTAATTTTTTGTTATATTTTCTTCCTTTTCCAATGGATTTAATCCCACTACTATTTTGTTCCCTTTAAAAATTACCGGCACTGGTCTAACCGTTTTATATGGGTTCTTCGGAGAATCTATAGATAATTATTTTATATTGAAGGAAAATCATGTAACTGTGTCCCAAGGTCTTCTTTCTTAGAACTTATTAAAACTCAATTTGTATTTTTTTTTAGACTAATCTTGTGGTACTCCTGTTTAGTGAACTTCCATAGTCTTCACCACGTCATCGGTCCATCTTGGAAGGCAAACACTCCCACTGATTGCGCATTTGTCAGTCTAAAGCTCTCCAGCTCTATCAGCAAAATGATTGGTATTGCTTTTAATTCAGACTTTTGTTTAAAAAATACCTTAACCATCATCAGTAGAAATAAAGCAAAGAGCATTAACAATGACAAATTCTTGACAGATTTGATATAACTTTCAAGTAGCCACTGCGATTTGCCGTAAACACATACATGCAATACCCACTTCACTTAAAAGGGCAATTTATCACCGCGACATAAAGTCCAAATTCCATTGCAATTTTTTTTCGCAACAAAACCCAAACAAAAATGGTTCGTATCTCGTGGTGAACAAAGATTAAATTACAGTGTAATTTACAGGAAGACGTTTCACTACATCTGACGGGATTTTGTTTCGAGATTTCGTTCGGTACACAAAGGGTACGAGAAATATTGCTGGCTAAATATGAGAAGACAGCGCTGTTGTTTGTTACCCAAATATACGGTAGCGTGCAGGGTTGGTGAACATTTTTTATTTTATTTTCTGAGGAAAGAGGCTAGTATTTTTCAGAAGAAACTGGCAATTATGGGGTGTGAAGGGTGATAAAGATCAGTATTACGTAAGATGTGACATGTCATGTCAATTTTGGGGTTTAAGTTGACGTGAACATATGCTTTTTGGTGACAATTTTGGCTTTATTTTTTTTTTAAGTGGTAAATCGTCTAGAAGAAGTAGAAACTTTAGGGCGCAGTGGCAAGGCGTGACAGAATTTTACTGACTAAAATCACACATGTTTCTTCTTTGGCTTGTTATCCAGGACTCTAGGTTTGCCTCTTGGAAGTCAACCCATGGTCCTAGTAGGCTTTGGCCCTGCTAAGCTTCTAGAGTTTTACTGCCATGTCTTTAAGGCACGCGTGGGACAAATTGCGTCGTTAAAGAAGACTCAGGTTCGATCCGGACGGTTACTGGACTGCCAAACGGCGAGCTACTCATTGCTTGTCGTCCGTATTCCAAAGGTGATAACACGCACGCACTTAAAAAGAGCATGTAGTTGTGGTCATTTGCAACTTTTTGATGGATTTTCAAATATAGTTTGTTTCTTGCTCTTACTGCTGCAAAGGAAGTCTTTGCCCAGCATTGGGGCAGTAATTAAAGTCCTTTCCTACATTAACCTTCCGACTATCCTAATTAGAGACAGAAATTAAAAGACATTAGGTGTGCAGACACCGGTGTCCTTTTGAGGTTTAATGAATTAATGATTATTATGGCAATACTTGGGGATACCTTAGTCCAACAGTGGAGAACTTTCAGCTGAAATGATGAAGATGATGAAGCAGAACTTAGTATGAATAATCATTGGAGCAGTAACCTAAGTCCTTCCAGACCTTTTGACTACCATAATTAGAGATACTCGTACAATTAAACTCTTGAGCCCCAAACGAACGCCAGCGGTAGCACACCTGGTGCAAACTGTTACCTTGACTCCAGGAATAAGGCAAGGAAGGTACGGGGTAGGTTTTTTAGTCGGTAATAGTCTGACACTGGTTTCTATTATGTATTATTATTATATTATGTATTATTTCTATTATGTTGTTTCTATTATGTTTCTAATAACAGTATTCGAAAGGGTTAAAGTAAGGGTTAAGGGTGGTGTAAGGGTTAAAGGGACGTCCAAGTGCAGGGTCCAAGTGCAAGGGTTAAGGGACACCGGTGTACGGACACCGGTGTCCTTTTGGGGCTTAATGAATTTATGATTATTTTTGCAATACTTGAGGGATATCTTTTTCCAACAGTGGACAATTTTCAGCTGAAATGATGATGATGATAATGAAGTAAGACTTTAAAGTATCCAAAATATAGCAATAAATAACATCACGAAAAACACATCATATATATTGATGGGACCAAAAAATAATTTGATTTACATAATCCAAGATTCCTTATACAAAAAATCTAATAACAAAAGGCAATATTAGGCAACCCTACAAAGACAAGCCTTACCTTGAATATAAACTTTCAAATATACCATCAGCAGTGTTAGGTTGACGTAAATTTAATTCAATGTGATATCCTCCCGTTTCCCTGCGATGGGTAGGCAGGGTTTTGACGCTATGTTAGAGGGTACGAAGAAGGGTAGTCGTCAATTCGTATAAAACGGTTTTAAGTACGTTGGACGCCATTTTGTTTTGACTGGCCTGTCAGTCTAGTAGTTAGTGACACTGACTGCTATGCGGGAGGTCGCGGGTTCGATTCCCACCCAGGAGAAATGTTTGTGTGATGAGCACGATCATTTGTTCTGTGTCTGGGTGTAATTTATCTATAATATGTATGTATTTAGAAATATATAAGTATGTTTATCAGTTGTCTAGTACCCACAACACAAGCTCTGCTTAGCTTGGGACTAGATGGTGTTGTGTGATAGTTGTGGACATAAATTATATTATATTATTATATTTTGAGAGCAGTGGTGGCCGAGAGTTTTTTTTTATGATGGGAAAAATCATCTAATGACATCTATCCCTTGAGTGGAGCGAAAACCGTGTCAAACGCTTACTGACTAAACGACCCACCTCTTTCCTTCTTAGCCTTCATACCAGGGTCGGACCTTCCTTTTAAAAGCCTGACCGGGGCCCCAGTAGACTTCGGCCCTGCAGTTGGGCCACTTCATTTGCTGACAACTCCTTGAGCCGCGCGGGAACAGAGGCCCCGACTTACGAGTTGTAGCTCGCGGGTTCAAACGCAGCCAGACTTAATAGTTTGTGTATTTCATCACCACTGCTCTCAAAACGGTGAAAAATAATATCGTGAGGAAACCGTTATGTCCTAGAACCAAAAATTCAAAGACATGTGACATCCACCAATCCACACTGGGGTCGCGTGCTGGATTATGGCTCATTCCCTCTGCTAGACTGGAGGCTTGTGTCCCAGCAGTAGGTAAATTAAAAAGGCTGATGATTTTTGATGATGGACGCCATATTGGAATAGAACATTTTGATACAAGTGCGCAAAATTTGTCATTGCGGATTTAAAAAAAAAATAACACACTATAGACCATGTCTTATTTTCTAGGGAGTATATTCATCTTTTGGATAATTTTCTACTTTATCACAGGCAAAACCGCTGGCAGAAGCTGTTTATCCTACATTTTAGAATATAATTTACTTTGCGGCAAACAAACAGGTGCGACACGATATTGCGCCAACATATTTTCATAGAAATTGATCTAAAATTTCTATATAGATAATATGTAAAATTTCTAATAAATAGTACATTTGATATATGTAAGTAGAGATAGTTTGTCATGTCAACCGAGCCGGAATTAGCTTGAGCTGTAGGGTAAGGAGCCAAGTGCTTCAGTGATAAATTTTCATATGTATCAAACGATATTTTTCAATACAATTTGTCACCATCATCAGCCTTTTTAATGTTTCTTCTACTGGGACAAAGACCTCCTCCCTAGGAGAGAGAATGGGTAGTAGTCCAACACGCGGGCCTAGTACGGATTGGTGGATGTCACATGTCTCCGAATTATTGGTTCTAGGACATGCCGGTTTCCTCACGATGTTTTCCTTCACCATTTTGAGAGCAGTGGTGATGAAATAAATTACGCAAAGTAATGAGTAGTAGTAAGTAATACTGGCTGGGTTTGAAGCCGCGACCTATAACTCGTACGTCGGGACTGTTACCACTCGTCCAACACTGCTCTACAATATTATACAATTCAATACACTTAAGAAGATATAAAAAAACAGACAATACAGCGCAAATCGTCAGGGCCTCTTAGCGCCTAACTTGGATAAACGTAATAACGTACCAGGGCAAGCTCGGGCATTTTTTGCACTAGTGCAAAAATCAGTAAAGAAAGAGTTTTCGCATAAATGCATTGAAAAAAGAAATCGTATTGTTGTCTTATCTGTGTGTTGTCTCTAGTTTCAAAATTCAGTTCTTGGTGAAGCATTGTGATCTTCCTTCCAATTAGTTCACCTCTCTCTAAAAGCAGATAAGTTCTATAAGTTTGCTCAGCGTGTTCATGAGTGAATTTACTATTCTCAAGATTTATGTGTTTATTTTACTGACGGCTATGAACTCACAAAGCACGTGCGCTACTGTTTCCTCTGATTCCTTATATGCTCAGCACAGAGGACTATCCGCAGTAATCAACTTTTTTCATTGATATAAACTGGAGCTTAACTGCTATCTCACCTGATGGTAAGCAGTGATGCAATCGTTGATGGAGAAGCGCACTAGTTTATTAAAAGAACAACAGTAAATTATAATCAGACTGGAAGATTGCAGTTAGCAAATTGTTTTAGTCCTTGGTCGGTTTGTTCGGTGGTAGACAGGAGATGGCGAATTTATATCACTCACCGGACTCTTTGTGAAGAAATGGTTATTCTGAGTTGTCTTAGAGTAGTAGGGGCCGAATGGTAACGTACGCATTGAGGTGCTGTTAGACCTGAGCCGTCACTTGAAATAGAACATTGGGCAACCGCCAATTTTATTAAAGTCGAATTTAATTTAATTTTCCGAGTTAAGCATAGATCCAAACATTGCCACGAACATTTTCATGAATGAATTCATTTTCAGAATGCTTGATAATGTGCTATGCTAAAACGCGCTCGTTATTTTTGTGTAATGTAACATTCGCAAGAATGTTCATTACTAGTAAATGCTCAAGTGTATCAGCATCTTTACTATCTGTAATTTATTTCATCACCACTGCTCTTAAAACGGTGAAGGAAAACATCGTGAGGAAACCGGCATGTCTTCGACTTAAAAATCCGAAGACATGTGACATTCATTAACCCACACCAGGCCTGCGTGGTGGATTACGGCCCATCCCCTTTCCTAAAAAAGAGCCTGAGTCCCAGTAGTGGGAACAATTTAAGGCTGATGATATGGTATGCTATTTAGTTGTTTTATAACATCGCGGTTGTCGTCGGAAATCTTTACATTTGGCCTCTTGCAATCAATAGGCATCATCATCATCATCATCATCATCATCATTTCAGCCGAAAGACGTCCACTGCTGGACCTAGGCCTCCCCCAAGCGCTGCCACAAAGATCGGTCCTGTGCGTCTCGCATCCATCGGCTTCCAGCAACCCTGACCAGGTCATCGGTCCACCTTGTGGGAGGCCTTCCAACGCTACGTCTTCCGGTACGCGGTCGCCACTCCAGAACCTTTCGGCCCCAGCGGCCATCCGTTCTGCGTGCAATGTGCCTGCCCATTGCCACTTAAGTTTGGCGATTCTTTTCGCTATGTCGGCAACCTTGGTTCTCTTGCGGATATCCTCATTTCTGATTCTATCACGCAAGGATACTCCGAGCATAGCCCTTTCCATTGCCCTTTGAGTGACCTTGAGTCTTTTTATAAGGCCCATTGTAAGCGACCACGTTTCAGAGCCATACGTCATCACTGGCAACACGCACTGATTATAGACTTTCGTCTTGAGGCATTGTGGTATATTAGACGAGAAGACACCGCGTAGCTTCCCAAACGCTGCCCAGCCGAGTCGGATTCGACGATTGACCTCTTACTCAAAGTTAGACCTACCTAACTGGATTGTCTGTCAAACTGTCTGTGATTAATAGGCATAGCCAAAAAAAATTAAGCTAATACAATAATTATTCTAGGTCACTTTTCTCCAGCTCAGCATTTCTCCCTTGTATCCCGTCTCACAATAAATATTTATATTCGTAAATGATGCAGCTAGTTGGGAACATTATGAGATAGCATCTTAATTTCCCAGTAGACGTGTTTTCGCATTTGGGTAATGTCCAATAAACGTAATTTATTGGTAAATAACATATCTTTGGAGATAAGTGATAAAGGACGGCTCTTGAAAACACTTTTTTTGCATGAGTTTTTTTGTTAGATTGGCTGTTAGTGAGACCTTGCCAGCGAACAGTTAGTAAGTTTATATACATTCCATAAGTAAATTACGTAAATTTTAATTTTATTTACTTTTTTATATTATGTGGAAAATGTTGTTGGTTATACATTTATTTCATTTATTGTACCGCATGCTTTCTTAAAAAAAAATTAATGTATCGCCGTTTGTTTTCCCGAATATATAAATAAATAAATAAGTATCACACAACCGCGGGCTTACGGACGGCATGCCATGGGTAGCTCGCCGTCTGCCTATTCGGTAAGCGTCCGGACCGAGCCTTTCTAAATTGGAATTAATGTACGCATATACGAAATTAATTACTTTCAGTAAATAGCAGCTGAGCGAGTGAATGACCTGTAGCCACCGGTTGGTCGTTGCCTATATCTATATAGGCAGGTAGTTAGTATCTATATGTCATTAGACTCATTCAGCCAAAAACCCATAGGTACTTAACCTTTCGACAACTGTAATTACAGACACAATTAAAAGACAATAATAGGTTTGCGGATACCGGTGTCCTCTTGGGGCTTAATGCATTAATCCTCACCTATATACTGCCCTGGTAATCGAGAGGGCAGTAAGTCGAAGGTGGCCATTTTTTTTATATAATTGATTTGGAATGTACGTCAAACGAGCTTTCTTCCTATCTAGGTTTTATATTTCTACGTAAAGTAGAAATGCCTTTTCTTATTTGGTAAAGAGCAGTAAGATCGGTACGATAAATTTAGTTACTACGTAAAAGAGCAGGCCACCATTGACTTACTGCCCTCTCGATTACCAGGGCAGTATGATTAAAGTGCGTTTACTTTTTATAGCAGAACTTTTTATGGCATAATATTATTTTGCATAACCACTGCACACAGCATAAATCTCATTTCGCAGAAAATTATTTCGATGCTCATTTGTCATACATTCAAAACTCAAAATTTCGTGTTAAAACCTCAATAAGGTACGGGGTATTGGCATTCTCTTTTCATATCCATAATAATTAAAAAGCAAAATTATCATTTCACAGAAAATTCGCAATCAGAGTTGGCTTTTGGCATTGTTTAATTATATATA
Organism: Mythimna loreyi; assembly: GCA_029852875.1. NCBI lineage: Eukaryota > Metazoa > Arthropoda > Insecta > Lepidoptera > Noctuidae > Mythimna > Mythimna loreyi. The sequence continues at coordinate 14,206,559 of CM056801.1, read as the reverse complement.
TGTATATAGAGGTATACATATTTTTTATGGTGGACAAAAACCATCCAACGACGAATCCCGCTCTTGGGCGGAGCGGGAAAGAGTTTGAGACTCTTACTGACTAAACACCCCAGCCTGTTCCCTCTTTTTTAGGGATTGCAATCCAGCGGCGTTTTCAATCCAGCGAAATTTTTGCTGGATTGACCTGAATACAGCTGGATCCAGCGCGGATCCAGCAAAACGTGGAACGAATATAAAAAGACGACATTTTTAAGACTTTTTTTATAAATTTGTACTTCTTACGATAATCTTAGAAATCTTCCACTCATTTGGTGATATCTTATATTAATTTGCTTTGGTTTTCTAATAATTTGAGATCAAAATAATCAACATAAGATTAAATAACAAACATATAACCTTATATTCATATAACATTTAAGATAATGTTTCTAAGTAAGCACTATCTTATTAATTACGCTTATGTTTAATGATAGGACGCCTAATCAGTAGCAATCAGTCTCACAAATTCTTTTAAAATTAACTTAATTAACATTCTTTTAAAAAAGGACCGTAATAATAACACTATTCTAATTTTCAATAGTATTTTTGTATCAAACAAAAAATGCTTTGAAATAATCTTCTCTCCGCTCGTTAATCCTTAATAATTAAGCAGTTTAAAGTCTGACGATAAGAGACTACTTCTTTTTTTGAATTCTCTGAGAGTAAGACCTAAGAAAACAAATTTTATCTATAGTCTTATCTCAGAACCTGCTTCGCACAGAACTGCATATGTAGCCGGCTGCTGAGAATGCCCTTTCGGCCTCTACACTGGTCGGTTACTCTGATAGGTCATTAAATACTCATAAACCATAGATAAATGTTCACCTCGCACTCCTTCGCTCTCATAAACGCTCATTTCTTTCTAATTAAATTTTCTAAATCTAATTGACCACTTAGCTTTTGTTTATTAAAGTTCTCCTTCTCTCTTTTAAGTTCTTTCTCAAGCTCTAGCTCTAAAGTCATTTTAACGGGTTCTGCGTCATCATCTACACGATCTTCTTCTATCTCCATGGTATCTTCTTGCACCAGCTCTACAATATATTGTTTATTTAATCGTTTTAACAATGTGAACGGCAACGTTGCCGCGCCGATTCGAAAATGGCGGCAACACAAAACTAAACAATAGAAATTGATACGTGTGCGGATCCGCATCGCTGGATCAAGATATATGCTTGATCCAGCATGTTTAAAAAGGCGCTGGATCCAGCTGGATTGCTGTATGCTGGATCCAGCAATTGCAATCCCTACTCTTTTTACTTCGCACTAGGACCAAGCCTTCCTTTTAGAAAGAGACCCTGGGCCCCAGTAGGCTTCGACCTTTTCGCAGAGTCCCTACGGTTTTGTAGACAACTCCTTGAGGCGAGCGGGAACAGAGCTTTCGTAGCACTGTTGACGACTTGGGCTTGGTCCGGACTGTTACCAGACAACCGGACGGCGAGCTACCCGTTGCTCGCTGTCCGCAAGGCCGCTAGAGTGGCCGGAAATCAGGATCGGAACCCCGGCGGCGTCTGGCATAATAACATTTTAAATCGATAGTCATTTCGTTGAGAATAAACATTTTTTTTATGGAGGAAAGAAAAATTACATTTTCGTTGCTGTTGAATTTTTACCGGTTTCATAAAGTTCATTCTTCAGAACTGCCAATTACAAAAGAGATTGATTAGAATTTTATTCAGTATGATGTTTCCGGCAAAATATTCCGCTATAATTTTTCAAACACAAACATAACGGAGTTTTATAAAAAATCCATTGTTTTAAAGAACATTTCATATATAAGGAAATATAAATTCAATATAGCTTTTGTAATACTAAATACTGCCAGCGACTTTGCCCGTGTGAAAATCGAAATCATACCAAGCGTATAAATATGTTCCTATCTCTTATGTTAAAAAAAGTGTCACAATGTGAAAGAAAAAGAGTTTATTAGCGCAAAAGTTTGGCGCCTACTATAAATATGTATAAAAAAAAACAGAAACAACAAACAAACAGCAAAATATGCGACACGCCCCCACAAAACGGCCAATGCTCAGCAAAAAGCTGGGACTCATGTGTTAAACAGAGCCACAGCGCTGATTTTCAGCACCAGCCGACTTCGACGGGGAGTCGCTGCACGGCTAACATACATTACATGACATAAACTCATCATCATCAACCTACCCTTATCCCATATTACTTGGGGTCGGTGCAACATGTTTTTTTCTTTCACTCTGTCCTGTCACTCGTCACACTATCACTAACTCCTTTTTCTTTCATATCACTCCTCACACAATCCATCCATCTCTTCTTCGGCCTCCCTCTTCCTATCCGTCCATCCATTACATAACATCAACTAATAAACAAAAAAAATAGACCACTTAACATATAGGTGTAAAATACTAATAATAAATAAAAAAAAAACAAACCGCACTTAACAAATTTATACAATATACGAGTTGTAAGTCGACCGATAAACGATCTATTGAAAGACTAATTTGTTGATGGTACATTGCAACTCTATGGCACAGAGTACATTTGCTATTCCTGGACATGGTCTAAACTTACACGCACACACACTATCATACTCTCACGCCTCACAGACTTCCACCTATATAATACAAGAAATAAGGAAGGAAGTTTGAGGGCTGTGATATATTATAAGTATGATGACAAGAACACAACATTTCCTTGACAAAGTAGGTACCCATCTGTCACTCTTCAAAGACCACAGGTGTAAGCTTGATACATTCTTTTACCGCGCCCACAAAACCATCCATAACGAACCCATCACCATATTTCACGACCTATTAACAGATTAACACAGCGAAAAAATTTACTTAAAAAAAAAGTGAGATTCTTTACCTTTTCTTCAGACAAAAAATATGGGCGCACCTAATATTACCAAAGAAAAATTGGGGTAGCGGTGTTAAAAATTTCAGAGACTACTTAGCGTCTTGAATATTTCAGTGGGTACTCAGAACCGAGAAACAGCTGTCGTAAGCCCGGGTCTTGGATCGAGAGAAATGCGCTAGAAGCGCTGTCAGATCCGAGGATTTTCTTAGCTTTTTCATTTGGCTGTTTTTCGTACGAGTCAAAAGGAGATGAGATAGTTTTCTTTCCTGTTTGTAGATGCTTCGTGTTTCCGCTTGAACTGTTCAGAGGAAACTGATTACTATTTTATTGCATCACAAAATAGCAACTTCATCCCCGGCAAGTTCGTAAAACTGCAGAAATCGAACAAATATTTTTTTTCCTTTCGACTGATTGAGTACGGATCTAATTCCTTTATATTAACTTGAGGTATATCTTTATATGCAGGATAGGGGGAGGCCGACCTCATAAGGCAACGGCGCTCACGCCCCAGACGCCGCCGGGATTCCGATCCCAATTTCCGGCCACCGTAGCGCCGGACACCGGTGAGCAATGAGTAGCTCGCCGTGCGGTCGTCTGGTAACAGTCCGGATCAAGCCAGGTCGTCGACGGCGTGCTCTGTTCCCACGTGCCTCAAGGAGGTGTCAGGAAATGTAGAGGCCCAACTGTAGGGCCGAATCCTACTCGGGTCCCGGTCTGGTTACTGAAAGGAAGGTCTGACTCCGGTATGAAGACTAAGAAGAAAAGGGAGGGGTGGTTTAGTCAGTAAGAGCCTGACACTGTTTTCCGCTCGGCCCAAGGGTGGGATTCGTCGTTAGATGATTTTTCTCACCATAGAAAAACGACTTTATCATCCTTCCTTTAAGTTTTTTTTTTATTTGAGCGATCTGTGACTGCGATCCCACCTGATGGAAAGAAGTGATGTAATCGTTGATGGTGAGGCGCACTAGTTTATTAAAAGCCTATAACTCTAGCCTTGAAGACTTAACGTTACTTTAAGACCTTGAAGTAATTTTAAAAGTAAATAGATAATTTCGCGTTTGATCACTATCTCACCTGATGTAGTCAACGATGGAGCACAAAGAGCCATTTTCAGTCATGACTTAGAGACCTCTAGGTTGTTACTTCCACCCTCCTCTTTTTCAAGGAGAGTGTATAGAGGGAATAGGCTCTTAAAAAACATGTTCGCCTCATGATCAACGATTATATGAAAGAAAAGGGAGTTGGTGATAGAGTGATGGGCGACAGGACAGAGTAGAAGAAAAAAACATGTTGTGCCGATCCCAAGCACTATGGGCTAAGAGTAGGATGATAATGATATCTCATGATCAACAATTGCATCACTGCTTACCATCACACGGAATAGCAGTCAAGCACTAGTTAAAAAATACAACGTAAAAAGAGATTTGAACTTCAAAAATTTCCAAGTTAAATGCAAGAACATAAACTCAGGCCTCCAAGGCCAAGTAAAAATATAATCCAGCCAGTCAGCAACAATCCCAGAGGCCATAAGAAGTGTATTATACAAACTAGAGCTTCTAGCTTCAAAGATGTAAAGGTCAGAGTTACAATCAACCGGAGTGCTCCCCCCGTGTTGTAGTTTGACCATATTATGTTGGGGAGAACTCGGGAAATGGGGGTTATTAAATTTTAAACTGGTGTTAAGAATATGAGCATTGTTTGCTCCAGTTTCGGTAAGTGTATGAGGTAATTAGCTGATTGTTTCTCTGAAGTTTGTTTTTAGTTTAATTGCTTGCTTGAAAGAAGTGTACAGTGGGGATTGTGTTTGAAAAAATGTTTAATAACAAAACTTTGTTAATAACAGTGAAAATAATTTAAAAATTCGTGGTTATGTAGACGAGATAATATATACGCTATCGATATCGTTGACAACAATGACCAGCACTCCTAGCCAAGTTACAATCGTATTGTTTAGAGTTAGTGCTTGTAGTTGGCTACACCCCCAATTCCCTAGTTTAGCCCATCTGTCGTATAAACTTTGTATACAAAAAATGAACACAACAAAAAATAAATAGATAAATCTCTGTTTGATAATCAACTTTAGATTTCACTGCACGTCTCCCACACCTGCCTACCTTTCTTTAAACAATAGCCGTTATACTAATTAATGTTAATTTACATTCTTACCCCATCGCGGCGATGCCAAAACGCGGCAAAGTTAGGGCTAATGTAGGTCGCCCAGAGCTTAAATGCTTCAAACGATTTAGGCAAATGAGGTAACATTAAGTTTGGTAATTACTCCGGACGTTATACTGAGTAGGTGACGTAATGCTAAATTCAATATGGCGGATGTCATATGATTGTTAGACTGGATGTAATTTGATTGTTTGGGTTTTTTGTTTGTAACATGGCGAAGTTATATGTGTATTTTTGTTATACCATAGCATCAGCCTTTTGTTGTTTCCACTGCTGGGACTCAGGCCTGGGCCCAGCCCAGCCCATCCACCACGCGGGCCCGGTGTGGGTTGGTAGATATCACATGTCTTCGAATTTTTAGTTCTAAGATTATACCGACTTTTTCACGATGTTTTCCTTCACTGTTTTGGGAGCAGTGGTGTAATGGACTAATGAGACTGTGACTGGGTTTAAACCAGCTACCTACAACTCGTCAGTCGAGGCCTTTACCATTTAGCCACCACTGCTCTCATTTTGTAATTACTCCGGACGTTATACTGTGTAGGTGACGTAATGCTAAATTCAATATGGCCCATGTCATATGTTTGTTAGGCTGGTTGTAATTTGAGTTTGTAGCTTGTAACATGGCAAAGTTGCACGCGTATATTTTTATTATAATATTGTTCCCACTGCTGGGAGTCAAGCTTCTTTATTAAGAGGGGGAATGGACCGTAATCCACCACGCTGGCCGAGTCTGAGGCAGCTGGAGAAGGAGCTCTTCCTGGAAGCCGCGGCGGTGCAGGCCTGGGTGCAAGCACCGGTCAGGCCTGCCGACATCGACGTCGAGGCGGAGTGGTTCCGGGAGGCCTTGTCGCAAATTTGCGACGCGGCAATGCCCCGTCTCCGCCCAGGACGCGCCCGACGCCAGGTGTACTGGTGGTCGCCAGAGCTTGCGACGCTGCGCGCCGCATGCAATGCTGCGCGACACCGGTATACCAGACACCGCAGGCGCCGCTTCCGCCCGCCGGATGCGGAGGCCGTAGAGGCGGAGCTGTACGAGGGATACAGGGTGGCAAGGCGCACCCTCCGATCGGAGATAAAGCGGGCCAAAGACGAGGCCTGCAAAGCGTGGCTGGGGACGCTCAACGCTGATCCGTGGGGACGCCCATACAAGTTGGTGCGGGAGAAACTCCGCCCATGGGCTCCCCCGTTGACGCAGAGTCTCCGGCCACAGATCGTGGAGGGTGTGGTGAGCGCTCTGTTCCCTGCGCGGGGGGACCACCCCCCCCCGCCCATGGCTCCGCCACCAGCGGTGTCTGACGCGGACCACGTCAGCGACGACGGTACCAATGCTCCGGAAGTGACCGAGGTAGAGATGAGAGTGGCGGTACGCAGGATGGGTGCGAAGAATACCGCCCCAGGACCCGACGGCTTGCCAGGAAAGGCTTGGGTCCTGGCCATGGAGGCTCTCGGGTCTCGATTGGGGGGGCTCTTTAGCGCATGCTTGGAGAGGGGCCAGTTCCCACTTCCCTGGAAGACGGGAAAACTGGTCCTCGTCGCGAAGCCGGGGCGCCCTGCGGACTCTCCGTCCGCGTATCGGCCCATTGTGCTGCTTGACGAGGTGGGCAAGCTCTTTGAAAGAGTCATTGCAGACCGCCTCGTCAAGCACCTAACACTGAAGGGGCCCGATCTCGCGGACGACCAGTTCGGGTTTCGCAGGAGGCGCTCCACGGTGGACGCCATCATGCGCGTGCGAGCCCTCACGACGGGGGATGCGGTGTCCCGGGGCAGGTGTGTCTTGGCGGTGTCGTTGGACATTGCCAACGCCTTTAATTCCCTGCCCTGGAGTTGCATTAGGACGGCACTCCGGTATCACCGGGTGCCCGACTACCTCTGTCGTACGATCGAGGCCTACCTGTCCGACAGGTACATAGTCTACCCCGGTCACCAAGGAGATTGGAAACGGCGAGAGATGTCGTGCGGTGTCCCACAGGGATCGGTACTAGGACCGCCCTTGTGGAACATCGGGTACGACTACGTGCTGCGCGCCGACCTCCCCGTAGGGGTCAGCGTGGTCTGCTACGCAGACGACACGCTGGTCCTAGCGCAGGGAAGGTCGTACCAGGCGGCGGTCGAACTAGCGACACGTGGGGTTGCGACAGTCGTTGAGAGGATCCAGCAGTTGGGACTCAAGGTGGCACTGCACAAGTCCGAGGCCATGTGCTTTCACGGCCCTCGGAACGCGCCACCAACGGGTTCCCAACTAACGGTAGAAGGAGTTCACATCGGCGTCGGGTCGACGATGAAGTACCTAGGACTTGTCCTCGACAGCCGATGGAATTTCGAGGAGCACTTCCGACGTCTGGCCCCCAAACTCAATCGGACGGGGGCTGCTCTCAAGCGGCTCCTGCCGAACCTTGGGGGTCCAGACGCCTTCTGCCGGAGGCTCTACGCCGGCATCGTCCGGTCCATGGCCCTTTATGGGGCACCAGTGTGGGCGCCGACGCTACGTAAACGCCCGGCGGCCCAGCTGAACGCCTGCCAGAGGGTCATGGCCATCCGGATGGTGCGGGGATACCGCACGGTGTCCCGCGAGGCGGCGAGCCTCCTTGCTGGCCTACCACCATGGGATTTGGAGGCAACAGTCCTTGCACACATGCACGACCAGCGCGTGGAGATGCAACGCCGGGGCGAAGATCCGCTGCCCGAACATGTCGAGGCGTGGCGGAAGGAGCTCCGGCGAGATCTCATGGTGAAGTGGAAACAGCGACTGTCGCAACCCAGCGCTGGGCACACCGTAATCTCAGCGGTAGTGCCCCTCTTTGAGGCGTGGCTGGATAGACCTCACGGCGTCCTCACTTTCCGCATGACGCAGGTTCTCACCGGACATGGGAAGTTCGGGAGATTCCTGCACCGGATTCGTGCGGAAGAGACGTCCGGGTGTCGCCACTGTGAGGCGAGCCCGGAGGACACGGTGGAGCACACGGTGGAGGTGTGCCCTGCTTGGGAAGAGCATCGCCGTGTCCTCGTGGGGGTGATCGGCGGCGGCGACCTCTCGCGCCGGGCCCTGGTTCAGGCCATGGTCCGCAGCGAAGAGGAATGGCAGGCGGTCGCCTCCTTCTGCGAAGCAGTAATGCTCGTAAAGGAGGAGGCCGACCGCATAAGGCAAAGGCAACGGCGTACTCGCCGTAGCCGTCGCCGCCGCGATCCTGCCGATATCCGGCCACCGTAGACACTGGCTCGCGGACGGTGAGCAATGGGTAGCTCGCCGTCCGATCGTCTGGTAAGACCGAGTCCAAGTCGTTAACGGCGCGCACCGTTCCCGCGCGCCTCAAGGAGTTGTCAGCAAACTGCAGGGGCCCTTCAGGGTCGAAGCCTCCTGGAGCCTAGAGGGTAAGTGAAAATTGTAACCTCGACTCCAGAAATAAGGCAAGGAAGGTACGGGGTAGGTTTTTTAGTCAGTAAGAGTCTGACACTGGTCTCCCGCTCCGCCCAAGAGCGGGTTTCGTCATTGGATGATTTTCACCTACCATAAAAAAAAAAAAAAAAAAAAAAAAAAAAAAAAAAAAAAAAAAAAAAACCACGCTGGCCGAGTAGGGGTTTGTAAATATCACATGATTGTCTTTGAATTTTGGTTGGTTCTAAGATATGTCGGTTTTCTCTCAATGTTTTCCTTCACCGTTTTGAGAGCATTATTTTGCCGACTGTAATAAAACTCATTTAATGTAATCCATGTGATTAAACACACTGACAAATTATATAAAACATTTTAAAGTATTTACTCTAACCGAAACTAGAAATCATCTTAGTGAAAATTGCTTACAATCTTACTATTTAAAAAAAAAATATATATATATTTAAAATTTTTGAAAGTAAAATACTTGCTTATTATTTCAGCAATTTTATTAAATTATAATATTTTACTTATAACTTTAAATAACCATCAAACGTGTACGAAGAATTTCTTTGTACTAAGAATTATTATTACTTTTGCAATTGAAGAAGAAAAGTCTATTGAAAAGACTCAGATATCAGTCAGTCATTAAAATCTAGACCAGACTTAAGACACGGATCCATAATCCAGTAGATTTGATATTTAAATTAATTAAACAAATCCTTTACTAAACCCTAAATTAAACTTTTGGAGAGAGATATTTAAAATTAAAACAGCAATCTGCTAAAATTAGAGATTTTAAAGTTAAACACTAAAGAAAAAAAAAAGAACACTATCTTCTGCGAGTAACTGTACCCGCATAATTGTAGAAAATTATCTCAAGGAAACATAGTCCTAAATTATACTGTTTTCATAAGTGTTTTATTGAGTGCCAAATTTTATAAAAAATTATTTAACACGGTCAAGTCTTTGAATTTTTGGTTATATTACATCTCGGTTTCCTCACGTTGGCGTCGCCGTTTAGAGAGCAGTGGTGATGAAATAATTTACACAAAGTAATGAACTTGGCTCGACAAACTTACTACTACTACTAGACAGGGCACATTGCTCACAGAACGGTTGGCCGTTGGGGTCGAAAGATTCTGGAGTGGGACCGCATACTGGAAACCGCTATGTTGGAAAACAATGTGGACCGATGCCAGGCAAGGGTTGCAGGTATCCGATGGATGTGTGCCCCGAGGCAGAGCAACGGTGTCGCGGCAGACCACGAAGGAGATTGTGCGTTGAGCTAGACATCCCCCAGAACTGGCAAGAAGAAGCGCGGGCTAATGAAAGATGCAAAGAGCGGAAGGAGATCTTTGCCCTGGGCCAAAGTCAAGTCTGCTATTACAATAATGTAAGAATAGCCGATCATCGATTTCAAAATTGTTGATATTGACAAGTTTGGTAATCAACTGATATGAAATAATGATAGTGAAAATGACCCCATCATTATGACTTTCCAATGATCAACCTTGACACGTCATTGAAAATTTTTTTTAGAATGGTAGATAATCTTGTACATAATGACAAATGAATATTCGAAATATCAGTGACTTAAGATTGTGCAGGATGTGACTTAAGGTTGTGTAAGATGTTATTGTGCAGTTCTTGTTTTTAATTCGTTATAAAAAAGCTCGCACCACAATTCTGTTACCTTATGCCATTATTAGTTGATATATGATTAGCCATTATGAATTAACAGATTACGAACTTTCAGTAAACTGACAATGGAATCATGTTGAAAACGACAATATTTTTATTTTGAAAATAGCAGACTTGGGTCCCAGGAGTGAGACAAAACAGGCTAAAAAAAAGAGAAATGATGATTCACAAAATAAAGAAAAAGAGTAGTAGAAAATAACATTAATACTGTGATCAATTTTAGTATATGTACACTTTGTCTATCAAAACAAAACAACGCCATAACGTCTGGCAGCTCGAATGATTCCGTGTGAAGGATACAGTTCATACAGTGCAAACTACACGATGCTTTCAGTGGCATATCGAAGATGTCAAAGTTGCAATCTGACAAAGTGCTTTTTGTACGTCGCTGTAGAGTGCAAACGATTTTGCAAAGCCGTTTAGATTTTTTTTTACTTGCAGTTTATGCTGTTGCACAAAAATCATTAAAAGTTTTAAAGATTTTGTATGTATCAGAGAAATACTAGCTAGAAGATATCAGAAATCGAATATCTCGATTATCGAATATCGAATAGATCGATTTGTTTATTATTGGTAAGAGTGTGAGTTATGTATTATTTTTGAGAGCAATGGTGGTCGAGTGGTAGCGGCCCCGACTTACGAGTTGTAGGTCGCTGGTTAAAACTCAGCCAGGCGCATTACTTTGTACAGTTTATTTCATCACTATAGTTTAATTCAGCAGGTTCTTGTACATTTATATTCTGATATTGTTGAACTGCTAGTTTTTTTTTCGCGATTTCAGTTTTGGCCCTATAGTAAAAGTTATTTGTTATCATGACCGATGATGTCATCAGTCATCATCATCAGCCTTTTAATGTTCCCACTGCAGGGACACAGGCCTCCTCTCTCTAGGAGAGGGAATGGGCCATAATCCACCACGCGGGCCCAGTGCGGATTGGTAGATGTCACATGTCTTCGAATTTTTGGTTCTAGGACATGCCGGTTTCCTCACGATGTTTACCTTCACCGTTTTGAGAGCAGTGGTGATGAAATAAATTACACAAAGTCATGCGCCTGGCTGGGTTTGAACCCGCGACCTACAACTCGTAAGTCGGGGCCGTTACCACTCGGCCACCACTGCTCTACCGACCGATGATGTATCAGTCACTAATTACCAGTTACCCTTTAAGTGAGTGAAGCCGCTGGTAGAAGCTAGTTTGTTGTAAATAACCATCACATTGACAAAAATTTGAATTCAAATAGCCTAGTACATGTGTACACGCATGTGGCGTTACAATAAAATCTTATCCCACCAAAATCCTAGTCACCCTAGCGGCATCGGCGTGAGTGATAAATGTGTGACACACCACGACACGGCGAATATCGCCGTACACCTGTAACACACACTAGATGGCGCTGTTACCAATCTTCGTACACATGTGTTATATCGCCGGTATTACAGTTCTCGTGCGTAAAATTACACATTACGTGCGAGTGTGGAGTTGCAATTACTTAGCTGTGTTGTGTTAATAATATTAGCATGTGTTTGTTCTGTGTTATGGTGTATTCCACTTTCTCATATAAACGCGCTTTGTGTAAGCAAAAAGCGGTGATAAATGGTGCTTTATTATTCACTGTTTTTGGCAAAGGCTACTTGGGATTATGGCGCTCGGGATTGGCATGAGAATAACTTCCAAGACGAGTAATAATTGATTGAGACTAACATTTGAAACGTCGTAATAGTATGAAAAGGCGAGTTGTAGCAAATTGTAGCACCAAGCAGGGTTAAAGCATATCTCTGGGGCCAAGGGTAAATGTGAACTGGAACTAAGGCAAAGAATGAATGGGGTAGGTATTTAGTCAGTAAAAGTCTGACTTTTCTGCTCCACTCGGGTCATTAGATGATTTTTGCCAACCATAAAAAATATATGGAGAAACCAAATTTGACGCGCTTAAAGCCACTGCAAGAGTAGTATATAGAAATCATGTCACAAAACGTATAGTTTTGTTGATAGCATTAGCCTTATACTGTTCCCAATGATGAGACTCAGGTCTCCTCTCTAGGAGAAAGAATAGGCCGTAACCCACTAGTGCGGTGTCTTCGAATTTTTGATTCTAGGACACGCCGGTTTCCTTACAGTATTTTCCTTCACCATTTTGAGAGTAGTGGTGAAGAAATAAATTACACAAAGAAATGCAACTGGCTGAGTTTGAACCCGTGTCCTACAACTCGTAAGTCGGTGCCTTTACCACTCGGCCACCACTGCATATAATATCGATATCATTAAAAATATGATCTCAATAAATAATGCTGAAATCGAGAAAATAATTGTGATTACGGCCTTGTGAGGGAAATTCGTTATTTTTATACACTGTGTATTTTCATACGGCTTTGTGAGACATGAGATCCCGGCATTTTGATTAAAATATAATGTTCTAATTGTTTCCTTAATTATATTTTCTGTGTCGTTTTTATTTGTTTTGCAAAATGTTAATGAAAAAACGTTTAATATTATTTGTTTTTCTTAGAATTTGGTCCAAATTAGGCAGTTTAATGAATAGTATGGTAATAAAAACCAAATACAGCGTGTGTTTTATTATTGTCCTAACTAGCGACCCGCGCCAGCTTCGCACGGGTACTGATATTGAATATATTATGCGTGGATTATACACATAAACCTTAATTCCTTATGAATCATTCTATCTATTAAAAAAACCGCATTAAAATCCGTTGCGTGCTTTTAAAGATCTAAGCATACATGTAATGATAAGTCACTTTTTTATGGTAGAAAAAATGATATAGCGACGAATTCCGCTCTTGGGTGGAGTGGGAAACAGTGTCAGACTCTTACTGACTAAACGACCCACCCCGTTACTTCTTAGCCTTCATTATGGGGTCAGACCTTCCTTTTTAGAAACTGGTGGACCAAGGCCCCAGTAAGCTTCAGCTCTGCAGTTGGGTCTCTACATTTGCTGACAAGTCATTGAGGCACGCGGGAACAGAGCGCGTCGCCGACGACTTGACTTGGTCTGGAGTATTACCAGATGACCGGACGGATGGGTCTTAGTCAGTAAAAGTCTGACATGCTCTCCCACTCTAGCCTGGATAACAGCTGGAGAAGTACTGGATGAAATCCTAATTTAAAAAAAAAACCTGATACCTTGTACCTGATGAACTTTTTAAAGATGTCGTTGACACGTCTTGCATATGTACACAAGCTATCACCATCATCATCATCATTTCAGCCGAAAGACGTCCATTGCTGGACATAAGCCTCCCCCAAGCGTCGCCACAAAGACCGGTCCTGTGCGTTTCGCATCCATTGGCTTCCAGCAACCCTGACCAGGTCATCGGTCCACCTTGTGGGAGGCCTTCCAACGTCTCGCGCGCAGGTTCGACGACTTCCAGCCTCCCGAACAAGCTAGATTCCGAAAAGGCCGAAAAAAATTGTTGTTAGGTTTATGCTTGACCGCTATCTCACCTGATGGAAAGCGACGATGCGGTTGACGATGACGATTAAAGATTCTTTTTTTTTAAATTAATTAATTGTCTTTATTCATAAAAGATAAGTACCTAACTTATAAGCTAAGCCCCATAAAACCGTTGCAAGGGTTTGACTGTGGTGTCATTCATTGCTATAAATTAGTGCTTGACTGCAATCCCACCTGATGATAAGCAGTGATGCAATCGCTGATAGCCTTGAAGACACCTAAATTATAATCGGACGGAAAGACTGTAGCTAGAAAACTGTTCTAGTCCCTCGAATAACCTAACCTAACCTTCGAATCTTCTTTTTTCTCCCCTGTCAAATCCATCCAAAGGTTGTCTTTACAAAATCGCTTTTCGCGATAAGACCGCCCATTGTGACACCAATTTTAAGTTCCTATTGTTATTTTATTTTTGATGTGCAATAATGAATATCTATCTATCTATCAGGAAACAGACTCTGGATTGGATATTCCATTTCTTAGCTATACGCATGAATGTGCTCCCAAAACGTTTATTTACGACTTCTGCAAACATCCATCAATATCTGGATAACAGTTCAAAGCACAGATAGCCCATTCCATTCCATTCGAACAGATTTGAAGTTTCCGATCCCAAGTTTTTAACCCCTAATTTTATGGGCCGAAAATGGTAAAACTTCCTCAAAATTGAAGGGAAATTTCTTAAGAAATCGGGCCCAAAACTTATACAGTTCGCTTCTTAAGGCTCAACACACACTGGGGTAGAATTGAAATGTTGCGACTTTGTTGTCTCATATTTTTTCGCTTATAGCATCATCATCATTATTTCAGCCGAAAGACGTCCAAGCCATGATGACCGCTCCTATGCGACATACACCTATCGGATTCCAGCAACCCTGACTAGGTCATCGGTCCACTTTGTGGGAGGCCTTTCAACGCTGCGTCTACAGAACCTTTCGGCCCCAACAGCCATCTATTCTGCGTGCAATCTATACTGGTCGCTTATAAAATATTCAATTCTATTTTTCTAGTATTAAGGTGTTGAACTGTATATTGAGCGCGCCTTCGTATTATTGATGCTTATGTTGTAGTAGTCGGGTGAGTTTGCGAGAGACTAGCAAATTGTACGTGATTTACACGTGTATTTTGAAAACGCACGAATAAATACGCGCAAATAAATACGTGTGACGCATTTCACGCCATTTCTCGATAAGTCCATAATCACATGCACGTGATGTGAGCGTCAGGCTGCCAAGCAAGGACACCATTCATGAATAATCATGCGTAGTCATGCGTCAACGCCTTCCGCCTCGCATTGTAGTCGAAAAGCTGCCCTCTTAGATCATTATGTCGGTCCAGACCACGCCAAGTCGTCGACGGCGCGTTCTGTTCCCGCGCGCCTCAAAGTGTTGTCAGCAAAAGTAAAGGCCCAACTGCAGGGCCGAAGCCTACTGGGGCCCCGGCCCGGCTTCTGAAAGGAAGGTCCAACTCTGGTATGAAGGCTAAGAAGGAATGGGGTTGGTTGTTTAGTCAGTAAGAGTCTGACATTGTTTCTCGCTCGTTTCGTAATTAGATGATTTTTCCCACCATAAAAAAAACATCATTATGATCGTTTCGATAAAGTCGAACGCTTTGACGTGGTCTGGTCAACGGAATTGGGGACGTGGCCAATTCCAAGCGCTTGTAACTTAGCTAAGGGATTTGACGCAGTCGTAACTTCGCATCTCGACGCATCGTTACGACTGCGTCAGTGTGTGTTGAGCCTAAAACTACCGGCGGTTTTCAACGAGAAAGATGGAAATAAATTAGAAAAATGTTTAATTCATAAAAATTAATGTCTCAAGACTTTAAAGGCTTTTCAGTAGAAGTCACTTTTGAAGTGGTACACCGATCTAAAGTAGCTGGAAGGGTACGATCGTAAAGATTTTTATGTGCTTTTTATTGTTTCTTTAGCATTTATTGCTGAAAGTTTAAGTATTTGTGTTTTAGAAGTACTTTATTAATGTCTTTGAGGAGTGTCTTTCTTGTCAGTTTTCTAATTACGTTTATTGACTCGTTTGTCAAGATGTACATGAGTAATAATTAATTATTTTCTGTCGCTACATTTTTGTCTGTGAACTTATTTCTTTTTATAAGCTTTTTATTAGCTTGCAATGTAACTATGTATGTTCGGCTCAAATCTTGCAACTCAATTTTGAAGCAGATATCTTCAACCGGTTGAGCTGCAATTTTGCATGCTGGTGTAAATCGCATGACAATGCAATATTATGATTACATGGAACTGATCTGATGATGGAATCGCGAGGTAGCCATAGGACCTCTGTAATTAAACGGCACAACCACGTCGAGTTTGGGCTCGTGTGATTCGTTTTGATGAGTTTTAATTATATAAGTATAGACCACCACATAAAAGTCACCGTCATAAAAGCTGGTTATAAAAAAAAAAATTCATTGAAAACTTGTTCTTATTATTTCGTCGTTGTTTTTGTCATATCCAGTATTAGACAATATTTACTTCTTTGTTATGTCAGACCCATTTGGGTGTTTTTTTTTATGTATATAAAGCTTTGCTTTTTTGTCTGAATTAAAAGAAATACATTTCACTTAAATAAAGTATTTGCTTGGTAATCTTTGGTTAAAGCGAAAGCCAAGAAGTATAACTCGATTTTTTTGCCAAATAGGTACCTACTGTTTAAAACATTAGACTGTGTTGCATCGAAAATAATGAAAAGAAAACACGGCACACAGAAATACACATCGTGTTGAAACAAGTAGGCATGTATAAATATTAAAGAAAAAAAAAACAATAAAGGTAATGTGTTTTTTTTTGGTGAGAAATCATCGAATGACTAATCCTGGGGCCCTAGACAAGTGGCAATCGCTCCGTGTCGAATCCATTTCTAAGTTCGATTTCGCCTTAACGATGTCGACCACAAAATGGTAGACAAAGTGACATCGACTAACATATCGATAAGTCGAAGTGTTGGTTCGATAAAATAACAACTTCTTGGCTATGGTTATCGAATTAAAACGTCCAATTTGACGTATAAACAACTAATAACAATTAGCGAATCAAAAACGTTTGACCACGTGACTTTTCGAAGGCATATGTCAGTTCCATACATTTGGACTTTCGAATTTCGTTATCGTTAGTGAGAATGTGACTTTGTCTAAGCCCCCTGTCCATGTCTAGAGCGGGATACAGTGTCAGACTTCTACTGATTAAACGACCTACCGTTCCTTTCTGCTTTAGTTCCAGGGCCCAGGCTTTCCGCTTTCACATCAACCCTTGGCCCCAGAAGGAGCACACCTGAGCTACGTCCGCCGATTGGGGCGCATCGGTCTCCATACATTTTATATGGCAAATAGACTTGTAGAGCTACTTTAGATTCATGCCACGCGACGCCACGTCATCCGACTCTCCGTACAAATTACTCGTGGACCACGTGTACGTTGGTCTAATTTAACTCCCGTTTGTCACAGTGTGCGTATCTAACAGGTTGCGCTAAAAAGGTCCAGTTCAGGAAAAATTCTGGACAACTACGTTGTAGTTGCCTGACACTGGTAACACTTATACTGAGACAGCAAAAAAAAAGTTTAATATATATATATATTATTTTTTTAACACTCAACATTGACCATTCCCAAGCTAAGCAGAGCTTGTGTTAAGGCTATTACTATGATTTATGACAACTGATAAACATACTTATGTATTTCTAAGTACATACATATAGATAAATTACACCCAGATAGATCAAATGATCGTGCTCATCACACAAATAAAAAATAAGTATTTTAATTTGTATTGATATAGAACACAAAAGTTTTGTATCTCAAAACTCTGAAAACTTCACACTGGCTAAATGCAAAAAGGAAAAAAAAAAACACAATGATACCAGAGATGTTCCAAAATCAAATTCAATTCGAAACGTGTACTACCAACCTCATCCAGTGAAACTCTTACGTTGACATAACACTGAATATTGAAATTTCCCGCCAACTTCCGGAGTTCGGCGCGTCTGACGTTTGACAGTTGCGGTACGTAATTAAAACTGATTTTTGGCCCGACATTTTTGAAGTTCCGATCGAACGATATTGGCTTTTTCGGAGACACTGTCATGGCCGAACTTTTTGTCTGTCATTTTAAATTTAGAATGAGAGTTGGATTTTTTTGTGATACCCGCTTTTATACAATCAGTTAGGGTCCTTGATTAAAATCGAAGCATTAGGTTCGACTATTCAATGAAGATTTTTTTTATTTGCTATAAACTAATACTTGACTGCAATCGCACCTCATGGTAAGCAGTGATGGAATCGTTGATGGTGAGGTGCACTAGTTTATTAAGAGCCTATTCACTCTAGCTTTAAAGATACCCAAATTATAATCGGATGGAAAAACCGCAGCAGGCAGATTGTTCCAGTCTCTCGATGTACGCGGAATAAACGATGAAGTGAAACGCTTAGTTCGAACCGTAGAGGTTTTAACAACGTAAGTAAAATTAATATTCAAACCTGATGCAAACTGTAGTGTAAGCTATTATTTATTCCACAGTTCTCATCAGTAAAAATAAATCTATTGTCTTCTAGGTGAAGTTATGATCACACATACCGAGTAAAATGTTACTTAGCCGAGACAGTGATGTAAGCGAGTTGTAAAGATAACCACTCGACCGAGTACTATGTTCATACGTACCGAGTATTTGACCCTGAAGAATCACCTCCTAAAATATGACATCTTACAGGTAGTTCAATACCCGACACCTTTTCCTAATGTTCCTTCTTCCAAGCCAATGCACTTCACCAGGCAGAACCCTACTTTATTATTGGACCGTTTATAGCCTTTACTGCCATCATCTTCAAATAATATCAGTCTAGGAGTGGCAGGCGGTTGCCTCCTTGTGCAAAGCAGTAATGCTAGCAAAGCAGGAGGCCGACCGCATAAGGCAACGGCGCTCACGCCCCAGACGCCGCCGGGATTCCAATCCCGATTTCCGGCCACCGTAGGCGCGGGCTTGCGGACGGTGAGCAATGGGCAGCTCGCCGTCCGGTCGTCTGGTAATCGCTCAGACCAAGCCTAGTCGTCGCACTGTTCCCGCGCGCCTCAAGGAGTTGTCAGCAACCGTAGGGAACCTGCAGAAGGGTCGAAGGCAACTCCCCAGTTGTTCCCCAAGCCAAGAGTTCGTGTCTGAAAGGAAGGCTCTAGCCCTGGTATAGATGGCGATATAGGAACGGGCTAGGTTAGTAAGAGTCTGACACTGTTTTCCGCTACATCCAAGGGCAGGATTCGTCATTGGATGATTTTTACCTACCATAAAAAGTATGACATCTTACAGGTAGTTCAATACCCAACACCTTTTCCAAATGTTCCTTCTTCCAAGCCAATGCACTCCACCAGGCACAACCTTACTTTATTATTGGACCGTTTATAGCCTTTACTGCCATCATCTTCAAATAATATCAACTCTATAGAGTCCCTAGTTTCAGCATTTATTGTTGTGCTTTGTCGCGTCGATAAAATTTAAAGACCCTTGTCAGGCTATGGAGAAATTTTAACAGGTTGAGATAAACAAATTGCGTGGTATGGGACTGACTGTTACACCGTTGTGATTTTGTGCGATTTTTTAATTGCAAATGAATATAGTTCTTTTTTTATATATTTTCCACAACTGCCACACAACGTCGTCTAGTCCCAAGCTAAGCGCAGCATGTATTATGGGTACTAGACAACTGATAAACATACTTATATATTACTAAATACATACATATTATAGATAAATTACACCCAGACACAGAACAAATGATCGTGCTCATCACACATAATGGATTGGCAGCCGCACATCGAAAAACGCAGCTTTGGAAGTCCTCCCACAAGGTGGACCGATGATCTGGTTAGGGTTGCTGGAATCCGATTGATGTGAGACGCACAGGATTGAGCGTTGTGGAGAAGCTTTGAGAAGGCCTCTGTGCAACAGTGGACGTCTATCCGCTGAAATAATTATGGTGATGATGAAACGAATATAATCCCTACTACGATTTATTGTCGCCTGTAAAATACGGGATGCTAAAGATAGGTCCAGTTGTACCATCACAAAAGACGGGAGTGTGCATCGAAACATGGGTTTACAAAAGAAACTAACCATTATACAGGGTAGTTCTACTAGGGAGAAGGCCTCCCATCTGTGGGAAAGTGGTAATTAGATTCAGAGAATTAGAATTAGAATAAGGTTAATTAGATTCAGAGTTACTTATAACTTGGTCTATTCCTTTGTTATGACGTCATAAAAGGATTAAAATGTAACAAAAATAAGTCAATCTTTTAGTGACTCAGTGTTTATTGTAATGCGGAAACCTCTCATGCGTGATACCTACATTCCTTTAGTTAGCCTTTGCGAAAGGTAATTTTCGAATATTCTTGTAGCCTACGTTGAATTTGTTACAAAATCATTTCAACTCAGAGTAACAAAATGACATGAAAATTAATAAAAGACAGTCCAACGATACACTACGGTGTGATATTCGGAAACCATTTGAGGTAAAATTTAATATCGTATATTTGTAAAGGAAGGGTCGCTTCGATTGAACTGGTACCTTTTATTGTGTTAATTATGTTGCTTGAATATATAATTAAAATTTGGCAGCATATGTTAGTAATATATTTGATGGTAGCATGTATATGAGAATGGGGGTAGATCTATCGATTTAATACTGAAAGCTTGAAACGTGATTTTTTTTGTATAAACACATACAAGCTCACTTTGTTGTCAGTCTGTTTGTCAAGAACGCGTGGAGGTTTATCTAAGGAATGCGTGGAGGTATCGAGCTGAAATTTACACCATATATCTACTCGGGTCTACGGTTCCTTGAAGCTGTAAAAAAATCAAAACTAGGTAAGTTAACGAAAATTATAAGTTAAGGTCATATCAGTCACGTCACGTCACGTCACGTCTTTCAGTTAGTCAAAGTTTCGTAAAAATATCATCATCATCATCATCAGCCTTTCAATGTTCCCACTGCTGGGACACAGGCCTCCTCTCTAGGAGAGGGAATGGGCCATAATCCACCACGCGGGCCCAAAAATATACGTAATTAAAAATGCTCTTGCCTGATTTTCTTCTGATTAGGCAAATAGTCTAGTCTAATATTTATTAAAAATCATCAAAAGTCATATACACCGTTAAATTTTGGTCGTTTTAATCCCTTGGAGGGCCGATCCGGTACATTAAACGCTATCGATTTGTAAAGATAAAATTGATTAACGCGTATACGAAATTCATATCTTTAAGTAAAGAAAAGCTGAGCGGTTTCAATGACCGTAGGCCTGTCAATGCGTATTAACTACTTACAGCCATTGAACCCGTGTTTCATATACCAAATCGACCCTCCGCGGGATTAAAATGACCAAAACCTAATTCTGTATTTACCCCTTAAACTTTTAAGCCCCATGCGAACGCCGGCGTTTCTTTAATTGTGTCTGTAATTACTAAAGTCAAAAGGCTAATACTGAGGTACCGTCCGTACACTTGCTTGCCTTTTTATTATAATAACTAGAGTACGATCAACTTGAACTAGGTACTGAGCCACTAACCTATATATGAGTGAGTTGAGTTAAACTTTTAATAGCAAAGTTAAACATATCTGCTAGTTTTTAATGGTCTGGTATGTTAGGGAAAGAAGTGTTTTAAACTAGGACATATTTAAAGCTGGGTACTGACATTTTACTGGAATTCACTTAGGTAATAAGTAACAGAGAGAGTAGGGGTGGCCGTGTGGTAACGGCCGCGACTTACAAGTAAGTAGGTCGCTGGTTCACACCCAGCCAGGTGCACTACTTTATGTAGGTAATATATTTCATCACCACTGCTCTCAAAACGGTGATGGAATACATCGTGAGGAAACCGGCATGTCCTACTTCTTCATACTTCTCCAAGGGGTAGTTGATTAATGTTAATTTTCCCTAGATACTTTATGCGTGTTTTATAATAATACACTGTTAATTTGAAGTTGTTTTAATCCCGTGAAGGGTCGATTTGGTTCATGGTTCACTTATCAATTTGTGAAGATAAAATACAAAATTAAGTAATTTTTTTTCAAACTCGAATTAATTTACGCATGTACAAATTTAATTTCTTATAGGAAACGTCAGTTGGGTGAGTTCAATGACCATAGGTAGATAGTACGCAACGAACTACAACTGCCTACAAACTGACTCGTTTACTTAAAAAAATAATTTCGTACATGCCTAAATTAATTCGAGTTTGAAAAAAAAGTTCATTATTTTTGTTATTTTATCTTTACAAATCGATAATGTTTCATGTACCAGATCGACGAAACTCCACGGGATTAAAACGACCAAAATTTAAGGGTGTATAAACTAGTGTTTGACTTAATCCCAGCCGATGGTTAGCAGTGATGTAATCGTTAATGGTGAGCCGCACTAGTTTACTTAGAGAAGGGACTGGAAGACCATTGCAAGCAAATAGTATTCTTGAGAAAAGAGTGATTTGATCCTAAAAACCCCAAAAACTAAGCGTCAATCAAAATAATATAATAAAACTCTTATAGCACGCGGCATTTAAGTAGAACCAAACTGACCGTCGTTACTATGGTTATGCACGGCTCTGATTGCAACCAAAAAGTTTGTTACCATAAAGATCGAACGCCATTTTGGGTCAACTTACGTGCCGCGTATGCGCGTAAACAGTTTAAAAGAATAACATTACTAAGCAACCTCTCTACTAAAATAAAAAGCAATATTACTTAAGGCGAAGTAACTACATCTCTTTGTCCCTAACGGCCGCCCATTCGCCACTTCTCGCAAATTGTCACTTTACAACTGTACCTTAAGGGGTAGATATACGTTAGCGATCTTGAGCGAATGATATAGGAGCTAACGTCACTTTTCAGACATTGCAGATTATTCAAATAATAATTTGTCCTTTATTTATTAAACCTAAATATTAATAAAAACTGTGTTTATGAAAAGATTGGTAATTAAATTATATTTTAGTATGTGAAAGTTCCATAATTATACACCCAATAGTTTTTGCCTAATCTTTGTGTTTGAGATAACTTTGAAAATAAATTACACTAAGTTTTTTTTTCTATTAGAGAAAAAAATTAGAAAACGTTGCCCCGCACTAGGAATTCTTCCTGCAGCATATATGCGTTCACAAACATATAAAGTCACATATACAAGATACCCAAACCCGGAATACCTATCTGAAGGCCATACAAATATTTGTACTGTATGGGAATGGAAATCCGTGACCCTCAGCGCAGTAGTCAATTGCTCTACCACTGCACCAGTCGAGTTGTCATGAAAAAAAATGTAAATATTCATTTATTAAAATTATTAGGAAAATAGTCTAGTTTAACAAATATGTTTTTTTAAATATAATAATCATAATAAAATATTTAAAATTGTATTGAATATGTTATAATTGTAAATAAATGGTATAATAACACTGCGTTACACGATTTTGGTACCCACGTAAGTGTTAGCTGGAATGAATAGCTAATGAGTCACAGATTAAATGTTCCAAACATATGTGGTATCTATCACGTCTAGTTTTCGAGGTACATGCCAAATTATTTTTTCTATTACCACATTGATGAAAGACCCAAATCTACACTTCTACACTAATATAATAAAGAGGTAAAGTTTGTTTTTTTTGTTTTTTTGTTTGTAGGGGGTAATCTCTGGAACTAATGGTTCGATTGGAAAAATTGAAGCTATAATAGAAAGCTGCTTTACTCCTGAGTGACATAGGCTATAAATTGTTTATATAAAATGGATATTAACCGAGCTATCACACCTTTTGTCTCACAAAATTTTCCGCGGACGAAGTCGCGGGCAGAAGCTAGTTTTGAGATAAAGCTTTCTAACAAGGAACTTGATGCCTGGTTATCGCTGAAAGCAGTTATTAAAGGGTTTTTAGGGAACCGCAGGGGCGAAAAAGCTAGTTGACGAGATGTTAGAAGCATATAAAAAGTTGGGTAGCAGAATTTCGTTAAAAATTCACTTCCTTCATTCTCACTTGTCTTTTTTCCCATCTAATCTTAGTGCAGTCAGTGATGAGCAAGGTGAGAGGTTCCACCAGGATGTAAAGAAGCTTGAAGAACGATTTCAAGGGCGTTGGGACACAACTATGCTAGGCGATTACTGCTGGCGTTTAAAACGAGAAGATCATTCAAAGCACAAAAGAAAAAGTTAAAGTTTTGCGATCTTTTGTGTTAAAACTTTTTATAACGTTTTTTTTTTGTTTTTTTTTTTTTAACCTTAATGATAAAATTAAACTTGGTTAATGTGAAAAAATCTGGTTGATTTAACTAATTTTCTTTAAAATATGTTTTAGCATTTAAATTTTTAGTAAAATTTGGCACATTCTTATGGAAGAAAAATGGGACGTGATGAATGGAAATTTTGTATGTATTTTTAATAAACTATAAGTATTCATAAGAAAACATGACATTTCAAAGCGGGTACTCAATTTTTTTTTCATTTGTAACGCAGTGTAATAATAATAAAATCTTTTTATTCAGGCCAAATACACCCATTTTAAAAACCAACACAATACGAGTAAATAAAATAGAAACCGAATCAATATAAAATCACAATAAGACCTAATTAAATCATAATTAAATAAACCATGTCACTAAATTAAAATCAAAATATACTAACTAAGCGTTTAGACGTGATTTTGGATTTAAAATCATAAAAAGTCGTATAACTCCCCCTTAAAACTTAACAAGCTTGTACAATGGCGTGCATAGAAAATGGGTCGTTTATTTGTTTTGCAATGTTAGAGAGGTAGAAGGTAGATGTAGGTAGAGGTAGGTAGTATAGAGTTTGAAAAGGATGTGGATCAATTTTGTATGGTCTATTGTGCTTGGGAAGTTGGGCAATTAGGACATGTATGTAGTAGTGGAAACTGGGTTTTGCTGTTACTTAAATAAGAGTTAGTTTTAAAGCTTTGTAAACAGTCGAAACATTTTTCTTTTAGTTGGTTTCTACAAAGAACAGTTTTTGTTTTCGAGCATATAACAACTAAAGGCTGCAGCTGAAAATCAGCGTCAGGTGGTAGCCTTGAGTTACCGTTGCATTATGCTGAGCTGAAGCTCTTTTGGCATTACTCAGTTTACGTTTTGTTTCATTTTTTTTACTGCATTTAAACGCAATTTTCTTTCTTTCTTAATAATTTACTTTGAAGGAAACGGTACCGAAACTATATTGTGGAAATACCTAGTAGTTTTTTTTCGGCTTAACACGTTACTAGTAGCACTTCTTTTTGTATTATTTCCGTTTGTGCAGTAAGAGGCGCTTAAAACCTTGTACAAAAATTATCATAATGATGGTAAAAAGCTTATCAGATCACATGATGCTTCACTTTATTCAAATGGCTAAATTAAAAGAAAACATAAAGCTTATATTATAACGTAGATATATACATCGGGCATGACAAACAATTCAGAATTCATCAGTTAATAGAAAATAAAATAAATAATTTTCAGAAAGATTGAGATTGATTATATTTTAATTTTAATTTTACCTGCTATTAAAAAAGAACAACTCTTGAAAATTAATTATAAAATAATATTCGCCATCATTATAGTAATTTTTAGTCATTCTATCTACTTAATGAAAACAAACTAATGATATTAAAGTAAATGTTACGTTTATGAATTAAAATTGACTCACGGGTAGATCTTGCCTTAGAAGAGATCATTTTAAACCACTATAATAGCTAGTGTAATGTTCACAGCTCTGCAATAGACTGCAAACCGACGGCTACAATCACTACTCTCAAGAGAATTTAATTTAATCCCTGTCTAAGAATTATCACCGTGATTGCAGGCATTTTTATTGTTACTTTGTTCTGTCTTGTTCAACGAATCTATCTTAAAAAAAACCTCTAAAATTACAAATCATTCTGTGTTATTGTAAACTCGTCACAAGGGTTATGACCATGTTATGACGAATTTACAATAAATATATGGAATTACTAATTTCTTTGCAAAGCGTACTGTGACGAGTTTACCCATCATTTTACCTAATTCTAATTACTAATGTTTATCCTCTGCTAGCTATCGTCTGCGGTTTCACACACATCATTGGTTACTGTGTAGCCCATACCTTTCTTAATAAATTAACTGTCTTTTCTATGGTAGGTAAAAATCATCCAATGACGAATAGGTACTGCCCTTGGGCGGAGCGGGAAACAGTGTCAGACTCTTACTGAATAAACAACCTACCCCGTTCGTATGTTACCATATATACTAGGGCCATAGCCTTCCTATCAGATATGAACCCTTGGTCCTAGTTGGCTTCGACTCTTCTGCAACCAATACAGAAGCTAACAACTCTTTGACGCGAGGTGTTGACGACTAATATTGAAAGAATTTTAAAATACGCACTGGTAGTTTCTAAAATTAGCGTGTTCAAACCAAATTAGCCTTATATTATTTCCACTGCTTGAAGTCAGGCGTCCTCTCTATCCGCACTTCACACACGGTCCATGTAGTTGATTATGGCCCTCTGAAAATTATGCAGTACGTGCAATAACAAAATCTTTAACTCTTTTAGGAATACGTTCAGACAAAAAATTGTGAATAACTATTAATTTTTTTTATTTGATCAAATGTATTTGAGCTTGGATTTGTAACAACAAACTTTAAAACGATAGATATATATTTGTGCCCAAAAACAGCCAAAAGTGCAACACAAAACATAAAAAAAATATCCTTTAACCAAAAGTACAGAAACAAAAAAAAAACTTTTTACAAAAAAAAAAACCGCCTTCAAAAAAGCCAAACGATAAAAGTTCCTACACTAAAAAGTTGAAAATAAAAATTTGAATTGCTGTAAAGAAACTTAATTTATAGGTAAACTTATTTGACATTAATATTTTGCAAATATTCAAAATTTATTACTTCTTTTTGGAGTCGGTGCCAGCATTTTTATTGTTGAAACTTAATGTTAGGTAGCTTTTTAACCAGTGCCATTTTTCGTACATAATGCTTAAACATTTTCAATGTATATACATATTTATATATATATTTATGTATGTGTTTTTGTGTGTTTTTTATGTGTATGTATATGTGTGTGTTTTTTGTATGTATGTTTATGTTTGTTTTTTTTTTTATGTATTTGTCTCTTAATTAAGTATTATATATTTGAGTATGCAAATAGGTACTAAGTAGTTTTATAGTTAAATTAGAGGTAGTTTTTCAAGGGATTGTTGCCCATTCGTAATTCCTTGCCTTGGCTGGCACCGACTCCAAAAATAAGTAATAAATTTTGAATATTTGCAAAATATTAATGTCAAATAAGTTTACCTATAAATTAAGTTTCTTTACAGCAATTCAAATTTTTATTTTCAACTTTTTAGTGTAGGAACTTTTATCGTTTGGCTTTTTTGAAAACGGTTTTTTTTTTTGTAAAAAGTTTTTTTTATTTGTAGCCGTTTAGTGTTTTTTATTATAATGTGTTATGGCAACGAAGTCAATATCGTTCCTGCATTTCTTTTGAAAAAGTTACCAATGTCATATAAGTAGGAATACATATTATAGGTACATTGTTACAGTGTAATCGTTTTGATCTCGTGGAGAGATGATATGACGCATGAAAAACTTATGATTCATCTCATGGGTACATCTCATAACAGCTCTCATCATCATCATCATTTCAGCCAGAAAACGTCCACTGCTGGACATAGGCCTCCCCCAAACGTCGCCACAACGACCGATTCTGTGAGACTCGCATCCATCGCATTCCCGTGATTCTCACCAGGTCGTCCGTCCACCTTTTGGGAGGTCTTCCAAAGCTGCGTTTTTTGGTGAGCGGTCGCCACTCTAGAACCTTTCGGCCCCATCGGCCATCTGTTCTACGAGCAATGTGCCCTGCCCACTGCCACTTAAGTTTGGCAATTCTTCGGGCTATGTCGGTGACCCTGGTTCTCCTGCGCATTTCTTCATTTCTGATTCGAACACGCAAGGAAACTTCGAGCATAGCCCTTTCCATTGCCCTTGACAGCATTGCCCATGAGAGCTCTAATAAGCTCAAACAATGCTAGGATACGTTTTTTTATTTTGAAGTTCCCATGCCGACCTTCCACCTTCCAGCTTCATCATCACATCAGTTCAATAGTACCTTACAGCCAAAGTGCATCTTATGACAATTCTAACAAGCCCAAACACGGCTAGGATATATTAATTAGTTACGCAGTTCCAGTGCCTACCTTCCAGCTCCATCATCATCATCAGATCAGTTCGATGATAATTATTTAATAACATTGGTTTATAGTGCATTTTCATAGTTGCTTAACTACCTTGATTGTGATATCTATGCAAGTGTCAAGTGTCGTTAGCCATTTCTGATCTTCTTCACCAGTTCCACCTCATCAAATGTTACTTTTTGACTGTAAATACTTGAGTTCTCAATGAAAATATAAAAAAAACTATATAGTTGCTTATAATATTTGAGGAGTTCCCTCGATTTCTCATGGATCCCATCATCAAAACTCGATTTTGAAAAAAATGGAACCAATCTGGAAGCATATCCTTTCAAGTACAAAAAAAATTTTGCAAATCCATCCATAAACAACGGAGTTCTGAGGTAACAAACATAAAAAAAAAAAATAAAAAAAAAAAAATACAATCGAATTGAGAACCACCTCCTTTTTTTTGAAGTCGGTTAAAAAACAAAAATTGGTCCCTTAAATTTATCACAAAGTGTAATGGGCTCGTTACATCATGAGAGCCCTGCAAACACAAGGGCCCCCGTTTTTCTTAGAGATCTCAATTTGACTTGCCTTTGTGACAACCCTATACGCCTATTATTAGGAGCCTTTACTGATTAGGGGCCGACCCTGAGAGCTGCACTAAAGTGAAGAGGTACCTTGGATAAAGATGTTTTGATACGAGGAAAAGGGTATTTTTGTTACTGCCTCTCCGCTTGCTTGTTAAAGTTTTATACGTTTAGTAATGATTTTCCGAAACGACTTATTAGATAGACACATCTCTAAACTCATCCAATAACGTATATACGACTTATGGTAGGTAAATATCATCCAATAACGAATCCCGCCCTTGGGCGGAGCGGGAAACAGTGTCAGACTTTTACTGACTAAACAACCTACCCCATTATTTCGTAGCCATTACCAGGGACATAGCCTTCCTTTCAGACGCGAACCATTGGTTCCAGTTGGCTTCAACCCTTCTGCAGGGTCCCTATGGTTTGCTAACAACTCCTAGAGGCGTGCGGAAACAGTGCACGCCGTCGACAACTGGGCTTGGTCCAGACGGTTACCAGATAACTAGACGGCGGGCTACTAATTGCTCGCCATCTACAAGCCCGCCAGTGAGAGAAGGTGGTCGAATGGTAAATTGCGGGTTCAAACCGCTTTGTGTAATTTATATCATCACCACTGTTCCTAAAACGTTGAAGAAAAGCGTTGAGAGGGAAAACCGGCAGGTTCTAGTCCTATTCGAAAACATATGACATCCACCAATCCGCACTGGGCCCACGTGGTGGATTATGGCCCATTCCCTCTCCCAGAGTGGACGCCTGTGTCCCAGCATTGAGAACATTGATAATGATGAAACGCTACATATTATTGAGAGACGCAATTAAGGCAACTTTAATTGTACTAGGTACTCTTTGTTTGTTGTAATGATACAAACTTTGGAAAAATAGCAAGTTCAGGCTAAGCGATTGTCTGAAAAAAAACACCACGGCCTTGAAGAGTCAAGAACTGAATAGACGGTGTTATCGCATAGGGCAATCTCTTACATACAACTTTTGGATCGAAAGAAATAGTTTTAGGGCTGATACTTCGTCGTGAAACTTCGCTCACGCAACGGCAAAAGTAAAAAGTGATCCAAGGGGACATACAAAGTATTCCATACTATTCCAGATCAATCTAAGAGCTTTTTTTATGGTGGGCAAAAATCATCCAATGCCGAATCCCGCTCTTGGGCGGAGTGGAAAACAGTGTCAGACTCTTACTGATTAAACGACCCACCCCATTCCTTTTTAGCCCTTGTACCGGGTGCCGAACCGGGTTCCCAATAGGGTTCGGCCTTGCAGTGAGGCCTGTTACATTTCTTGACAACTCCTTGACGCGGGAACAGAGCGCGCCGTCGATGACTTGGCTTGGTCTGGACTGTCGACGGCGCGCACTGTTATGCGCATGATTTGTCAGCAAACCGTAGAGACCCTGCAGAAGGGTCGAAGCCAAGTGGGGCTAAGGGTTTGAGTCTCAAAGGAAAGCTCTGGCCCTGGTATATATGGCAATATAGGAATGGGGTAGGTTATTTAGTCAGAAAGATTCTGATACTGCTTCCCACTCCGCCTAAGGGCGGAATTCGTCATAGGATGATTTTTACCTACTAAAAAAAAAACTCCATCAGTAACAGAAATTCCAGAGATCCTGTATGTAATGGTAGATATATGTATGCTATATTCAAAGCTTGCTATGGAAAAAATATTTCTATTGAAAATTTGTTTCCTGTCAAGCTACGAAACTTCAAAAAAAAAACAAGTAACAGAGCCATTTGACAGCAGATTGACGTTTAACAAAATTGGCTAGAACTTCAAAGTCGGAACAAAATTCAAAAAACATATAGAGATTACAACAAAAGGCTCATTTCGCTAACTATAAACCTCCGTTAACTGGAACAACTAAAAGGAAATGGAGCGGAAATTGAAAAACGTTCAATGTGACCATGACAGCCGTGTAATGAAATGCTAAGTTCTCTGCCATAAAAGATATTTGCATGGAAATATGATTTTTGCCGTTTGATGTAAATAATGCTAGGGTTCTGTGTGTAAAATGGAAGTTTGATTTGATTTCTGTGTAAGAGGACGCATGTGATATCCATGAGTCATTGTAGGCCATATTTTTAAAATGTGTCAAGTTTTTTTTATTTTATGTTAGGTAAAAATCATCGAATGACGAATCCCAGTCTGGGGCGGAGCGGAAAACAGTGTCAGACTCTTACTGACTAAACAACCTACACCGCTGCTTCCTTGCCTTGATCTCAGGACCCCGGTAATAAGTGTTGAAAATGCATATTTATTTTTCTTGGTCACGTGATAAATAAATAAATACTGCACAGATTTCATTATATTTTTTAGAAAGATTTTTAAGTCTTAAGCTTCAAACAAACGCTGGCGTTTGCATACTTATTGTCTTTATGTTAAAATTGAAAAAAATCTCTAAATTCCATCGAAGAAACACTTTTTACCACAAATTAGTCAGAATATTACAATATTATCTAATTATTTTGACTCCTCAGCAGTTAATTTAATTTCCTCTCTTAGCGAGGAGGGCTGTGTCCCAGCAGTGGGAACATTAAAAAAAGCCGATGTTGATGAGGAGGTAATTTAAATTAAAAAAAAAACTAGCCAAGTTTGAGTCTAAATCACGGATGACGGATTCCGTGCCGTCGTAGGTCCTCGTAGTAAATAGCAGTTTATTACTTATCATAGAGAGAAGCCCTGAATCCCATTATGTACAATCCGTTCCAAATGAGAATAGGATCGATAGCAATGTTGTGACGTCACGTCGAACTGTCAAATCGAAGAAATTAGGTAGAGTGAACAAAAAAAGATGTTTAAAAAAATATTTTACGTACGAATCGTGAATGAAAAAAGTTTAATCAGAGTACAGTTTTTCAATTTTGTTTATCTCTGTTTCTCTGTGTCTAAGTAGTGGTAAATAGAAGAAAATGGCGAATTGTTTCTAACAATGAAAATAAGAAAGAAAATAGTTTTTCTTGTAAACTATTTATGACTTAAAACAATATATTTGGCAAACTTATATTAAACCCTAACGTTTTTACTTCAACTAGAATTAACTAATTTTTAGTAATAAAAAGCAAAAAAAAAACTTTTTATTGATACGCAAATAAGATTTTTTTGCAACCGTACTTTTCACTCAAAATTTGACAGATCGAGGTTATTGACTTTCCGGTTCTTATTTGGATCGCATAATATAATAACATAACATTATGTATTATCAGCGCGTCTAAAATACAGGCTCCCTTTAGAAAGGAATGTACCGTAATCAACTTCACAGATGCAAAGTCTAAAAAAAAACACATACGCAGAAAAACCTAACCCGCATTAAAAACATCGAACACACCTTTCATCTACCCTCCCTTTAATCCTACCAACCAAAAGGGATCTTCAAAGAAATCCGCTGATTCAACACATAAGATATCCTTTAAAATGATAAGTCTAAAATGTGGTCCTCGTTAAGGTAAAGGTTGGTAGAAGCTAGGAACAATGAGTACGACGCGCGATCATTAGCGAACAAAAAATGTCGATGTATTGTCGTTTATAATGAGCATGCGTGTTGGTGCAGACACAATTTGAAATTGGAATTGGTTTTTGTGATTTGTGTGTGGGGTATAGTGATTTTGGATAGAGGGTGGGATTTGTTTTTGGTTCAAAGAAATGTGAGTTGTAATTGCAGACAGTTTCAATTTGAAATGATTTTAGACAGTGCCTCAAATGGTGTAGTTGGGGTGTGCATTGTAATCTAAAGCTCTTTTGAAGTTACTAATAAAATACATACTACTATTAAATAGATTTAAATTTGACAATAATGCGATACAGTTTTTTTTATTATATTCGTGATAGTGGTTTTTTACTTTTTATTTTATGATGGGCAAAAATCATCCAATGACGAATCCCGATCTTGGGTTTAGCGGGAAACAGTGTTAGAATGTTACTGACTAAACGCCCTACCCCGTTCCTTCTTTGTTCTTCACACTGGGACCAAGCCTTCCATTCGGGAAGAGACCCAGGGCCCCAGCAGGCTTCGACCCTTTTGATAGTGTGGCTGCAATACACTTTCGATACACTTCTCTCTCTCATGCTACTAGACTAGCGTCTCTTTTAATATGTCTTCAAGCGATCACAATTCTAAATAACGGGTTTCTGCATGTAGTTTAAATCATGTATAAAAAGTCTTTACATATGCAAATTTCCGTTTTTTAAATGGGTACCATTCAAATGGTTATTTGGATCGATTTGGATTTATAGCTTCAATTTAACTGAATATCAAAGTATTAATTGGTTTCCTTGTGTTATGTATTTTCAGTGATATAACACAGTACTTATAACCATACTGCGGTAAAAAAAAATACGGTGTTCAAAAGCATACACTAAGTACAGCTATGTTAGAGTAATTAAACCTCAAATAACTAACCAGTCTCTTCGAGAGGCTATGGTTGGGCGCTTGAACTTGTCCTTGGAGGCAGTCTCTGAATGGGGCGATGCCAATATGGTCAGGTTCAATGCTGCTAAAACTCAGGCGTGTCTATTTTCCGCTAAAAGGAGTTAATTTAGCCCTGCTCCAACTTTCCGGGGTGTATCCGTGCCGATAACTGACCATCTTGATCTTCTTGGTATAACGCTGACATCTACTCTCGATTTGGGGCCATACATCGAAACAAAAGCTCAACTGGCTGCAAAAAAGTTGGGAATCCTCGCAAAGGTTAGACAATACTTCACGCCGGAACAGCTGCTTAAACTTTATCAGGCCCAAGTTCGATCGGTTATGGAGTACTGCTCTCATCTTTAGGACGGATCTGCCCGATACCAACTTGATGCGCTTGAGTCTATTGAGAGACGAGCCAAGAGGATCATTGGCGATGATGCACTTGTCGAGTCGAGACTTCAAAGTCTTGAGCATCGACGCCGAGTTGCTAGCCTGTCGGTTTTCTACCGGTTGCATTTCGGGGAGTGTGCGTCGGAATTACATAATTTAATTCCGCCTAGCCCGTTCCATCATCGGACCACCAGACGTACGGCATTGCGCCACCGGTGGAGCATGGTGGATATCCCACATATACGTACAAAACGTTTTGGGAACACATTCATTATGCGTACAGCCAAGGAGTGGAATTCCTTGCCGGAGTCGGTGTTTCCTGATGGCTACAATCCGGGTATCTTTAAGTCAAGAGTGAATAGGTTACTTCTAGGTAAGCGCGCTTCATCGTCGACCGCATCGTCGCTTTCCATCAGGTGAGATAGCGGTCAAGCGCAAACCTATAACAAATAAAAAAAAAAAACTCCCGTTCTTATTGGAACAAAAAGTAGTTCCAGACTTTGACTGACTAAAACCTCATGTTTTTTTCAATTGCCTTTTTCATAACGGGGACATAGTAACTCTCTTGAACAACATGGATTCCAAAAAAACTCTACCAATAACTTGAAATTTTATCAAAATACTTAGTTCGCTTCGTTATCTAGTTGCCCTGGGCGTCTTTTGTGTCTCCATTGTAGCAGTACCAGGCGGAAACTAAATAATTGGACGTACGGTTCAAGCTGTAGGGACTCATGGCTTAATAATAACAGGTGCACACATTGATTGAGTCGCTTTCTCAGCAAAATTTTACAAAAACAAATATTCAATGAAAATATATTTTTCATAACAAGCTTTAATAGCGTAGTATATACCTACTATGTAATTAATTGTCATCAAATCCATTCCTTATTACCGAGTTTCTATGATGATCTTTTAGATTACTTCCTACCATTTTAACGGTAGGAGTTCAATATTGACTTGTCTGCACTGTCCTTACATAATTTATGTGCTGTAATATGGATATATTGTAAAGATAACAATTTTTTTAAAAGAGTAACCGTGGAGTTTCTTGCCGGTTCTTCTCCATAGGAAACGACCAATTTGGAACCGTGCACTAGCTTCTGACGTTTTATAAGTGCCCATGTAGGCCCATGTAAAATAAAAAATTTTGACTTTAACTTTGACTTTGATCTTCCAGCTCCAGTTCAGATCGTACCATTTGGCATCAAAGTACTCGTCAATACAAATCCAATGAGCCCAAACACGATAAGGTTGAGTTGTATTATTGCTGAGTTCCTATGGTTACCTTCCAGCTCCATCATCAGATCAGCTCAATGTCATCATTATATTGCATTATCATGCGATTTACACCTGCATGCAAAATTGCAGCTCTATCGGGTTTTTTTTTTATGGTAGGTAAAAATCATCCAATGACGAGTTCCGCTCTTTGGCGGAGCGGAAAACAAATGTCAGACTCTTACTGACTAAACAACCTACCCCGTTCCTACATCGACATACATACCAGGGCCAGAGCCTTCCTTTTCAGACACAAACCCGTGGCCCTGATTGGCTTCGACCCTTCTGGGCTCTATCGGGTGACGATATCTGCTTCAAAATTGAGTTGCAAGATTTGAGCCGAACATACACAATTACATTGCAAGCTAAATAAAAAGCTTGTAAAAAAAATGGTTAGGCACGCCTTGGCAAGCGATGATGTAGCCAATGATGGAGCACGTTTATCGACAAGTAACCTATTAACTCTTGAGCTATCAGGATACACGGACTCCGGCAGGGATCGCCGTGTCCTCGTGAGGGTGATCAACGGCGGCGATCTCTCGCGCCGGGCCTTGGTGGAGGCCATGGTTCGAAGCGAGAAGGGGTGGGAGGCGGTCGTCTCCTTCAAGGACGTAGTAATGCTAACTAAGGAGGAGGCCGACTGCATAAGGTAACGGTACACATTTTTCTAACAAGAATACGCGCAGTAAACACAAAATTGTTTTACCCAAATGGAGACTAGCCAAGACCAGCAAGTCATTTTTAGTTAACAGCATACGCTTTTATAACAAGCTACCAGAAGTGGTAACCGAACTTAGTGAGGGAAAGTTCAAAAATCATATTAAGCGGGTCCTAACCAAAAAAGCATATTATAAGGTTAAGGATTATGTAGAAGACAAGCTTGTTTGGCAATGATGGAGCACGCTTACCGACAAGTAACCTATTAACTCTTGAGCT
The DNA here is from genome assembly GCA_029852875.1 of Mythimna loreyi. Lineage (NCBI taxonomy): Eukaryota > Metazoa > Arthropoda > Insecta > Lepidoptera > Noctuidae > Mythimna > Mythimna loreyi. Next base: position 14,171,162 of record CM056801.1, on the reverse strand, counting down.
ATCAGGAAACACAGACTCGGGCAGGGATCGCCGTGTCCTCGTGAGGGTGATCAACGGCGGCGATCTCTCGCGCCGGGCCTTGGTGGAGGCCATGGTTCGAAACGAGAAGGGGTAGGAGGCGGTCGTCTCCTTCAAGGACGTAGTAATGCTAACTAAGGAGGAGGCCGACCGCATAAGGCAACCGTGCACACGCCCCAGGTTTTATGGGGATTCCGATCCCGATTTCCAGAGCGAGTGAAGTGAGCAATGGGTAGCTAGACGAAATCGAATCACCGCATCATTCCAATTAAACATAATTACACCAATTACCAACACTAAACTTTAACCATAAACAACGCAACCTCCACCTAATGGAAGAAACACGTGCAGCCTTCAAACCAAAATCCTCAGCTACACCAATTAAAAAGTAATCAAAACAAATTATGTCCCGTAATCAACGCGAACCAATAAATCCTTAGAGAGGCTCGGTTATATAACTTGAAGTACTTGCCGACTTAATAATTGCTTAAGTTTAGTACCTAAGCTTATGTTAGGGGCGTTTACTGGCATAGTTTGAGTTAACACGAATTAAGGTTAAGTAAGGCTCAGAGGGTTTAAGGAAGAGAAGGGTTATGTGTGACTAGGTTCGATATCAAGGTCAAGCCAGTTGCTAAGTCTTTTTTTATTGATAATAGTTTTTTTAATGGTTCACGCTTGACCGCTATCTCACCTGATGAAAAGCGATGATGCGGTCGACGATGGAGCGCGCTTGCCTAGAAGTAAACTATTCACTCTTGACTTAAAGATTCCTGGATTGTAGCCATCAGCTGCAGTCCGCAATGAATCGCGCCGCATGACCAAGATGATAACTCATCGTGATCCAGAGTGATGACCACGACCACTCTGACAAGAGTGTGCCGACTGAGAAGAAGTCATCAGGAACACATAAATTCCGGCAAGGAATTCCACTCCTTGGCTCTACGCACAAATAATCCAATGGAAGTCCATCATTGCATGACATTAACTCACATCTAGGCTGACTGAAAATCGTGGTTGGGATCCTGGTAGCCAGGATGTGAGGAAGTCACGGTCATCTCTATTAGTAATACTAGGTGGCAGAAGGAAGTGACCGCTTGCTAATCCTCCTTACTTTGGATTATGGCCTGTACCAGGGCACAGGGATTTTTTTTTTCTTTTTTTTTTTTTTTTTATGGTAGGCGAAAATCATCCAATGACGAAACCCGCTCTTGGGCGGAGCGGGAGACCAGTGTCAGACTCTTACTGACTAAAAAACCTACCCCGTACCTTCCTTGCCTTATTTCTGGAGTCGAGGTGACAGTTTGCACATACCCTCTAATTGCACATACCCTCTAAGGGGCACAGGGATACTGTCAGACTTTTACTGATGAAGAACTCACCTCATTCCTTCTTTGCCTTAGTTCCTGGACCTTTACGATATTTTTGACTCTGCTGGGCCCCTACCACTCAACACAAAGGATGGGACACCATTTTTGTCTTAAAAAAAATGGACTGTTCGTTTTTCAAATCGTACACTTCTAACCATTATTCAGACTCACATACAGCCATTTCAAAATTCGAACAGTGAAAAATCCCATTCACTCCTGAATTTTTTACACCATATTGTATTCACAGTCAAAGTATGTTTCGTCGCGTTTCGTTCCATGCAGCATTGTTCTCAACTCATATTTAAAAAGTTTTGTCAATAACCGTGACTACTGTTTTAATATAAAAGTTAACGTGATTCTAGTTATGTTCGTATGTTTGTTTTAGACTTCTGAATGTATTGTATTATGTTTATTTGTTTTAAGTACCTTTTTTGTGCTAAAGAGGTTGTTTGTTGGAAAAAGTGGTACTTAATTTTTTTTTGTGTTGTGGACACTTTTTTTTACAGTGGAAACCTTCTGTAGGGACCCTACAGGGTCGAAGCCTCCTGGAGCTGAGGTTTGGTGCGAAAGCGTTACACCGGGGCTCTGGGAATAAGGCAAGGGAGGAACGGAGTAGGTTGTTTAGTCAGTAAGAGTCTGATACTGTTTCCCGCTCCGCCCAAGAACGGGATTCGTCATTAAATGATTTTTACCCACCATAAAAAAAACTGGAAACTGGAAAGGTCTATGCTCGGAGTATCCTTGCGTGATAGAATCAGAAATGAGGATATCCGCAAGAGAACCAAGGTTGCCGACATAGCGAAAAGAATCGCCAAACTTAAGTGGCAATGGGCAGGGCACATTGCACGCAGAACGGATGGCCGCTGGGGCCGAAAGGTTCTGGAGTGGCGACCGCGTACCGGAAGACGTAGCGTTGGAAGGCCTCCCACAAGGTGGACCGATGACCTGGTCAGGGTTGCTGGAAGTCGATGGATGCGAGACGCACAGGACCGGTCTTTGTGGCGGCGTTTGGGGGAGGCCTATGTCCAGCAGGGGACGTCTTTCGGCTGAAATGATGATGATGATGATGATAAAAAAACAGTGGAAACCTGAGTCTCAGCAGTGGGAATATTATTAGGCTGATTATGCTATACTTATAGGCCATTTAAGTACAACGTAAGGGCTACAGAGGGAATGGAGAAGTTGCGTTGGAAAGGGCACATTGACGACAGGCGAGTGGGGAAGGCCCTTTAAGAGCGGCCAATCCGACGTACATTTTCATACAACCGCTCTTACGTGATTATGATGTTATTACACATCTTTTTTTAGATATTTTGGATACACAGATATCTTGTGGATATTATCTAGGCTTTTATAGAAATCAAAACGTAAATTTGTTTAAGAGTAATCCAGTAAAGACCTCTGAAAATTTTCTATTTTACGTGAACTTTGGCTCTTCATAATGTACTCCCATATTAAAAATATAAAAAAGTACTTCTATAGAAGCCTAGCACATTTAATCGAGATTCTAAATGTTGCAATTTTTTTTTCAGAAATCCTTAAGGGTTTAATAAAAACACGTATTTCCTGGAACAAGTTTTGTGAAACATTCAAGTAAATCGTAGAATTATTGTATACCAACAGAGTTTTCAGGAGTTATCTCTCTATTTTCGCATTACTTTTGCATCAAACATCACTTTGAATTGCGTTAAATAAATCAACAAACTTTTAAACCATGCGCGACGTTGACGACAGGCGTGGCGAAGGCCCACCTTAAAGAGCCAAGATAGCTTTGCTTCGTACGCTTCAGCGAGTCAATCACCAGTGCTCAAATTAGCCTCGAAGAAAAAACTCAGCGTTTAAGATCCGTGTCAGTATCTGTAACTGGCTAAAAGGCTAATTAACTCACTGTATAGGTTTTTTTTTATGGTAGGTAAAAATCATCCAATCACGAGTCCCGCTCTTGGGTGGAGCTGATGTTGAAGTGTCAGACTCTTACTGACTAAACAACTTACCCCGTTCCTACTTCGCCATACATACCAGGGCCAGAGCCTTCCTTTTCAGATGCAAACCCTTGGCCCTAATTGGCTTCGATCCTTCTGCAGGGTCCCTACGACGCACTGCATAGGTTACTACCCTGAGAAATTTAACCATCCTCTTATAACTTAACTCATCTATTACAAGTTTAACACCCAAGTACCTCCACACATTATAATCCCCGGCTAAGTCCTACCCTAATACAACCTTCACGGATTTAGATCCCTTGGGTATGTAGGTATTTGATTTTCAACACTATCGTTCGGAAACCAGAACTTATGAGCCAACAGTACTTATAAAGTTGGATTCTGGAAGGTCAGAATTAATCGGTATTAACTAGTTTAGGTTTCTGAGTAAATGGGATTATTTTTATATATCGCACACCTAGATCTAAACTGAGATAACTCAAAAAAGGTAAAATTTCAGGAGAAGAAAAAAACGTTTCTCTGAAATTTTTGTTAGGGAAGGTAAACAAATTATTTTGATTATAGATAATAAATGACTAGTAAAATGTCACTGTGTATATACTGGAGCTTAAATTCAATTATTTTTATTGATAATTGCTGTTTTTTGAGTTATCATACTTTAGGGCGATGATTATGCATAAAAAGTAAATACTATTTTGACTTGAAACAGTTTTATTGAATCATTTTGAGTTGTTACTTATATTAGTTCAAAAAATATACTAAAAATATTCAAACATAAGTGTTCTAAACTGGTGGTATAACACAATTATTAATGAAATATTAATAAAACCCAGACAGTTACTAACAACGAAAAATCTCCAAAATTAAAAAGGAACAAAACGATAAGATATTTATCTCTCTTCGAGTGCAAGAATATCTGTACTTCGGTTTTATTTTTTGAGTCTATCGGATTACATACTTCTTCTACCTCTAAAGATCTGCTAAGCCCAAATAACCATCAGATTTTTTTCTTGTGTCTTCGATAATCTTCAAACTACATCATTGTGACGGGCAAACTTTTCTTTCAGTAACGATTTTCTTGCGATTTGATAAAGATTGGTAGACCAGAATTCCTCAAGGTTTTACAAATATTAATTTTCCATGCACATTCTCTTCTGAACCTCTTCTTTCCTCTTTTCATTTCTTCATTTAGTTGATCATTGCTAACTTCATTGACAACATGATTCAGAGGCTGTGCAATAGTATCAAAAATATCCCTGGATTCAATATCAATACAGTTTTCCGTTTGTGGCGGTCTAGTAGTATAAAAAACAACCGTGGTTTTAATTTCATGTACTTCCTAGCTTTGAAGCAGTGCTATGATGGTAGGAACAGCACAGGTTTCAGTTTTGGAATCAAAACTACTGTACTAGTTAAATTCACTGGAATTCGATGAGCTTGATGACGTATTGTCACCGTCATTTGCATTTAACGAAGGAATCACTGGGGTAAAGAGTCTGCTTCTTTTCATGAACATAGCTCAGATCAGTATCAGAGTAATCTCAAAAATTTCAAGCAAAGGCAACGGCGCTCACGCCGCAGCCGCCACTGCCGTGTCTCCGATCCTGATTTCCGCCTACGGTAGGCGCGGGCTTGTGGACGGTGAGCAATGGATAGCTGGCTGTCCGCCCATCCGGTAACCGTCCGGACCGAGCCAAAGCTGGAACTAAGGCAGGAAGGAACGGTGGGTCGTTTAATCAGTAGAAGTCTGATACTGTCTTCCGCACCGCCCAAGGGTGGGATTCGTCATTGGATGATTTTTTCACCATAAAAAAAAGTTACTTTAATTTTCCTGGCTATGGCTGGATTTAATAGTCCCAAAACCATTTATGGAATTATTTTATTATTTTGTTTTTGTACTTCTACATTAGTAGTTGTCGCTGAGTTTGCTTCAGTAGCTGTTAATAGGTTCTTTTTGTATCTTTCATTGATAATATCGACAAGAAAACGGCCTGGCTTCATTTTTTTTCTGAAAAAGAAAATAACAGTAGTCGTAAATTATAATGATTCCGCAATAGTAAGATAACTCAAAAAATCTATAATTACAAAGCACCAAATAGCTTAGATTAAAATACTGTATTAAAAAACAGTCAATTCATAATATCGAACACGATTTATATGCGTCGTTATGTAGAATATCATTTTATGTATAGAAAAACCTTAAAATAAATTTGTTTCAACAATAGTAGGACAACTAGTAATTTACAAGTTGATCCACCAAAACCAAGTCAAATCAAATTAGTAACTAAATGTTTACGTACCTTATTAAACAAAACTGCAACAAGTCGAAATATCCTTTAGTTGTGTGGCAGACCGATTCACCAACACAGTAACAACTCCCTAAATAACTAACGAATGTTTTGTCAAAATTGTAATAACTCGAAATGTCTGCGTTTTCGTTTGTAGTAATACATGCACTCTTTATGACTAGTGAAGGTTAACTAACAATATACTTCTTTAGGTGGGAGGGGAGTGACAGACGTTGATTCAACAAAAGTCAGTTAACGCCATCTAGAGACTGATTTACTAATCATTTATTGAACCTGTCATGTTGGATAGTTGCCTATGATTACCGAGCATTTGAATAAAAGTATAACTCAAAATCAACAAATTTTGAGTTGTCTTAGTTTAGATCTAGGTGTGCGATATATATGAATGAGTTTAGGATTTAGTTCGTTAACATTTTCATATCGAACTCTAAAAATGGGTAATTATTATTCTGAAATTGGATTTCTTAAAATTCTGGGTATTTTTGCATAGTAATCTAAAAATATACATATAAAGTTTAAATTGCTTAAAAAATACTTTACAAAACATAAATTGGTAAATTATTTAGTAGTCACAATTCAATTTAATATATATAATGTGAGTATCTGAGTACATAATTATATACATAAAATTGAATGGGATTAAGCAAAATTGAATTAAATTAAACTGAATTATATAGAAACAAAATAATTATATTCTCGCACGCTCAGCGTACCATTTAAGTTTTGGTTGTTATTTTTTATCGTATGTTTTATAATTGTTGTGCTGTCTGAATTGAATAAATGTTTTTCTATTCTTATTCTATTCTATTCTATTCTATTCTATTCTATAACTATTACTCAACGTCCGTCATCTAGTCCCAATCTAAGTAGAGCTTGTTAGGAGTCTCAGGTGGTCTTTTGAAGAAAGAACCACCATGATTTGAGTAGACCTTTCCAGTTAGTGCAAGCATTTGTCAGTACTCGTGTAGCTAAAACTTAGGACTACTAAGGAGCTCAACGACTTGACGTTTTCGATTTTTGCCCACCATAAAAAAGGAAAACAGTGTATTATTAAAATCTTTAGTCAATATTTATAAAACTGATTAAAAGACAATTTTTAACCAACGAAATAATGGAACAGGCTCTCAAATCATTCTTTATTCTAAAATAAAATCAGTTTCTATCTAATATTGGAAGAAATAAAACCCAGTAGGTATGTGTTATGAACAATTTTAATGACGGCTCCCACTATTCAATATTATTGAGATTTGCGGAGCAGTAATAGGGGTGAATGCCTTCTCTTACTGAGCTATTATAGAGCAATTTTATTTTCTATTTTAGGTTGGAAATCGAATATGATTATTCGTTGTTGAAATATGATTTCGTGTTGTTTATTAAGTATGGGAATACAATACAATCTACATCTACATCTACACTATACAATAAAGAGGTAAAGTTTGTTTTTTTGTTTTTATGTTTTTTTGTTGGAGGAGGTAATGTCTGGAACTACTCCTCCGATTGGAAAAATTTTAGCAACATTAGAAAGCTGCTTTACTCCTGAGTGACATAGGCTATATTTTATGTACGCGGGCGAAGCCGCTGACAAAAGCTAGTGAATGATAAAGAGGAATCATCATCATTATTATCACCCTTTTTAATGTTCCCACTGCTGGGACACAGGCCTCTTCTCTAGGAGGGGTAATGGGTCGTAATCCACCACGCGGGCCCATGCAGGTTGATGGATTTCACATGTCTTCGAATTTTTGGTTCAAGGACATGCCGGTTTCCTCCAGATCTTTTCTTTCACCGTTTTGAGACAGTGGTGATGAAATAAATGACACAAAGTAAAGCGCCTGGCTGGGTTCGACCTCACGCCCTACAACTCGTAAATTGGGGCCGTTAGCACTTGGCCACCACCGCTTTAAGAGAGAGGAATCGGTGAAGGTTTTTTCTTTTTCGGAAGTTACACATTTGATAGATTTTTATCTTTTGCGTAAATTAGTAACTTTTGTACGAATTTTTGTAAGGAACATGTGGTGATATTTCTTAATAGATTTCTTGTCTTTTGCGAAAATTTGTATTGTTTTTGGGAATATTTTTAGCGTACAAGGAAAAATTAGGTGATTTTCTTGCTAATTTAAAGTTTCAACTTAATGTCCGATACTGACAAACGTAATAGACGTCGTCTGAACATAATCTTGATATTATCAAGATACCTAAATAGTTTAGAAAGCCTCAAAAGTAGACTATCTAACAAGGAAATAAAACTGTATTTTTCTGAAGGGACTAAAACTTAGCAACCTTCGTAAAGTCCGATTTTTTTTTTATTGCTATTAACTAATGCTTGACTGCGATCCCACCTGATGGTAAGCAGTGAGGCAATCGTTGATGGTAAGGCGCACTAGTTTATTAAGAGCCTATTCACTCTAGCCTTGAAGACACCTAAATTGTAATCGCACGGAAAGACTGCAGCCGGCAAACTGTTCTATTCCCTCGATGTACGCTTTATAAACGACAAGGAAATTCAACATGTCTACGACTTTGAAGACACTGTTTTATGTCTTAGCCGCATAAACCACTATTACTTATTATTCCCTTGAAGAGACTAGTCGTTCTGACATAATTATCCGCACGTATTACTAATCTCTTCCTACAACAAGACAAAAAAACAAATATTTTTAATCTTACGTCTGAACAGGCAGACAAAAAAGTAAAAAAAAAGGCTCTTCAGAAAATTGGATTCAAAACCTCAAACCAACCAGAACTCAGTCCTTACCAATGCTCACAACACAAGTACCCACCTCTGTAAGTACATACGTACAAACACACTGTCTGACCCTTCGCGAGATTAGGTGACCGCCGCCCAAAACTTTACTAATTAACGAGTACCCAACACCACTCAGTGTCTCTTAATCAACATAACATACGTACAATATGTTGTGAAACTTGTGAGAACGGGTGTACATGGGTTTAGAGTTTTCGATAAATTAATTGCCTAGAGGTCGGAGTAATAGCAAATATAGGGGCAGAGTGGAAGGAAATTAATTCTGTTTATGGTTAAGTATGCAGGCTGTACAGAGGAAAATTAAATTAATTAGAGGAAGTCTGAAGATGTTATAGGTATCAGTATCAAGGGAATGTGAGTTGTAGAATTTTGTATTAAGATTAAAAAAATAAAAAATTATAACACGATATCAAACAAAATATTTTTTTCATAACAAGCTTTTATAGCTCGTTATTTATCTTTATCTACACTAATATAATAAAGAGGTAAAGTTCGTTTTTTTTTTTATTTTTTTCTTTTTTGGTTTGTAGGGGGTACTCTCTGGAACTACTGGTCCGATTGGAAAATTTTTAGCAACAATAGAAAGCTGAGTTACTCCTGAGTGACATAGGCTATATTTTATGTACGCGGGCGAAGCCGCTGACAAAAGCTAGTAATTAATACTCATCAAGACCTTTCCCGAAAAGTACAAACACGTTAGGGTTGTCTTATTGTATTACTGAATTTCTACGGCCATCTTCCAGTTCCATCATTAGCCCCTAGTTACCACCATCTAGCACTAAAATACTCAAGAAGTCAAATCGAATCACACGAGCTCATAGACGATAGGGTGCATCACCATCATTATCAGCCTTTTTAATGTTCCCACTGCTGGGAATCAGGCTTAATATCTAGGAGAGGGTTTTTTTTTTTACCATGGTGGTAGGCCAGCGCTCCGTTCCCGCGCACCTCAAGGAGTTGTCAGCGAACCGTAGGGGACCTTCAGGGTCGAAGCCTCCCGGAGCTGAGGGTTGATGCGAAAGCGTTACACTGGGGCTCTGGGAATAAGGCAAGGAAGGCACGGGGTAGGTTCTTTAGTCAGTAAGAGTCTGACACTGTTTCCCGCTCCGCCCAAGAGTGGGATTCGTCATTCGATGATTTTTACCTACCATAAAAAAAAAAATGTAGGAGAGGGTACGGACCGTAATCCACCACGCGGGCTCCGTACGGGTTGGTGGATGTCACATAACTTTGAATTTTTGGTTCTAGGTCATGCCGGTTTCCTCACGATGTTTTCGTTCACCGTTTGAAGAGCAGTAGTGATGAATAAATTACACAAAATAATGCACCTGGCTTCCCACAAGGTGTACCGATGTCCTGGTCAGGGTTGCTAGAATTCGATGGATGCGGGACGCACGAGACCGGTCGTTGTGGCGATGCAAGGAGGAGGCCTATGTCCAACAGTGAACGTCTTTCGGCTGAAATGATAATGCTGATGATGAATACGCCTGGCTGGATTTGAATCTATAAACTACTCGTAAGTCAGGGCCGTTTTTGCTTGTAAAAACAAGAAAAAATATGACTGAAATAAATTCAGACACTCCTTTAAAGATCTCACTATCGCCTGAGGCGATGAACCATCTCCCAAGTACAAATACAAAAAGAAAATCAACATCAAACTTTACATAGACGCTGTCTCGCCTTTCTCCGGAATCAATTTACCTGTATCTCTGCGTCTACTGGGAATTTCCCATAGGAAATAACCTAAGTTTGAACTACCAAATTGACTTGGAAGTGGCGTAGAAAAAACGAAGGGTGAACTGTGCTCGATTCGTTTATTTCTTGTCCTGAATGAGTGTTGATATGCTAGGCGATACTGTGCCAATCAAGTATTATATTCAGCGTAATTTGTAGGGTTCCGTAGTCAACAAGGAGCCTTTATAGTTTAATAAAAATTACCACCGGTTACAGCGCCATCTCACGGGAAATTGGGTTATTAATTTATACATGGGCTACTGGGTTCTATTACATTGTGAGAAATTTGTGTCGTACAGGAAACTACGGAACCCTAAAGTGAGCCTGCCCCTGTTTGATATATCTATGGCCTGCCCCGACTTGCTCTTGACCGGTTTTTAGTACATTTAAAACTTGAATAAAGTTGTTTCAGAAACAATAACTGATTCAATTCCCACTAAATCTAATTTAAATTCACTACAAAAAAATACAAAACAAAATTATAAAAATACTATTTCATTGTAACTATTATTCCAATAAAAAAACTATACGAAAAAACCTACTTATCAAATATCAGACAACTTTACATATTTTATACCTGCATTCTAGTTTGTTTTTTTTTATGTTAGGTAAAAATCATCCAATGACGAATGAATGAGCCCTTGGGTGGAGTGGGAAACAGTGTCAGACTTTTACTGACTAAACAATCTACCCCGTTCCTTCCTTGCCTCAATGCCAGAGCACTGGTGTTACGCTTTCGAATCAATCCTTGACCCCAGGAGGCTTTGGCCTTGCAGGCCCCTTCAGTTTGCTAACAACTCCTTGAGGAGTGCGGGAACAAAGCACGGCCAACGAAAAATGAAAATCACCATGAATTCTGTACATTCGAACATCTAACTACGTAAAAAGAGAATAACATACAATGCTAGAAGTAAAAACAAATTCAAACTAATGACCGCACACGCACGAATTAATTACGCCAAAAAAACAATATGTTGTTTGAAGGAGCATGGCTGTTCAACGATTTACCCGAAGATATAAAGAAATGTGAAAATATTAATATGTTAAAATTAAAATGAAAGAAACATTTACGAGGTAATTATGACGTCACCAACACACCAGATGCAAATGTTACAATATTTATAAGTATCTCATTTTAAGTGAACTATAATATTGTCCTTGTAAGAATAAGTTGCCGGCTGCAAGGCTAGAGTGAATAGGCTTGTGCGCCTTACCATCAACGATTGCATCACTGCTTACCATCAGGTGGGATCGCAGTCAAGCACTAGTTTATTGCAATTAAAAAAAAATCTTCAAACCTATTCTAATATTTCTTACAGATTGTTTTTCCCTTCGCCCCCAAAAGAAGAAAACGTCACAACTTAGATTTTGGCCGCTATCAATACTATTAAAACTGAATTTGAAAACAACTTTATGCGCATTGATTCCGATTTCACAACAGAGTATTTCAGTTATATTATTCTTAAATTTGTTACACGTGCCAATCCGTATAGCAATGTGTCACTCAGGTAGCACGCCTATACCAAATATAGACCTTCAGAGACACGCGTCGAATGTAGGGTAAGGTAGGTTAAACTTTTTTGTTCTTCGCAATTTATATAGACGTGTTACCTAAAATGGATACTGAGAAGTTTGCACTTTTGTTTCAGTGTCCTAAATCATACGAGGATTGTAAAGAACATTTTGAGAGGGCATAAATGTTTCTGGCGCGTCAGCTAGCTTAGCCAAATGACTTGCTGTCTATCACGTTAGTTGTCATGTAAATTCTCTACAGGTAATGTCTTTACCATATATTTTGAATGTCTACCACCCCTAGCCAAGTTACGACCCTTTTCTTTCTAGTCTCTTGCATCGAACGTCTCGTGCGGTAAACCAAGACAATTTCTTTGATTTCTTGGTTCTGACCGAGAAATCAAAGAAATTGGCTTGGCCTTGGCGTTAAGATGACATCGGAACAAAGGAATTGGAGACGTGGCTGACTCGAGGAGTTTGCAACAGCATCGAAACAAAAGGTCGAAACTTCACGGGCTTTTTTATGATGGGAAAAATCATCTGATGACAAATCCTGCCCTTAGGTGGAGCGGGAAACAGTATCAGACTCTTACTGACTAAACAACCTACCCCTTTCCTTCCTTGCCATAGTCCCAGAGACCTGGTGTTACGATTTTGCAGTTACCATTGGCCCCAGGAGGCTTTGACCCTGTAGGGCCCCAAAATCAGTTACACTAAGATTTTACCCACATAATAACGAGAGAATTCAGGGTTTTTGCATAGGCTTTTTGTTTTTGCTGATCTCTAATACTTAATGTCTCATTACGCTGATTTGTTGTACATCCCTTTTACGACTATGTAGCTCAGTTGGGTATGAACCTTGATTTTACTTTCATATTTATGCAAATGTGAAAGACTACACTTTGTTTGGCTAGATTTTTGCTGAGCTAGGAATAATTTCATTTTATTATAAGCTGCTGACTTATGAATCTTGATCAGGTTGTTTTTGTCTAGCAAAAATCATACTTTTTCAGTTACGTAATGTGCCTTTTTAGGAAGAATGTCGTAATCGACAATTTGGGTTTATTGCAGAAACGGGATTTTGCCTTTCGTTATTAAAGTTTTCATCACAAGGCTTAATCATCCCAAATGCAATAAATATCCAACCAAAAAAGTAATTTCTTAGCGTAAGCGCATCAGAAATGAAAATACCAGCATAAAAACCATATAAAAACTAAGGTTACTCACAATCTCAAACCTAAGACCGACTGTAGAACACCGCACGTGATTTTTTATTTTAGGTAAAAATCATCCAATGACGAATCCCGAAGCGAGCGCGAAACAGTGTCAGACTCTTACTGACTAAACGAGCTACCCCTTTTCTACATCGCCATATATACCAGGGCTAGAGCCTTCCTTTCAGACATGATCCTTGGCCCCACTTGGTTTCGACCCTCCTGCAGAGTCTCTACGGTTTTACAGTTATTGGTGCCGAAACGTTTTGGCGGAGAGGACCGAGTGCGCGTCTCTTTTAAGGAAATTTTCTACCGATTGGTCAACATTATGTGAGATCCTCAGGCTGGCTCATTCTTTAACCAAAGAACTAGCATTGCTATTAATTGTGATAATGCCAGTCTTCTGGGCACATTTGCGAATAACAGCGAAGAAGTACGACGAGTATTTTGAGCCCGAATGTATTTCGCGCAAAAAACTTACGTTGATATTTTTACTTAATATAAACTAGTGTTTGACTGCGATCCCACCTGATCGTAAGCAGCGATCCAATCGTTATGGTAAGGCGCGCTTATTTATTAAGAACTTACTTAATCTAACCTTGAAGACACCCAAATTATAATCGGTCGGGAAGACCGCAGCAGGCAAACTGTTCCAATCCCTCGATATTCGCTGTATAAAATAAACGACGAGACAACACGTTGAGTTCCAACAGGATGTCGGATAGTGGAACGGAGATGGCGGAATGAAGCCATGCAGTTCCCGTGCACATTCTTCAAAATACACCCTTTAAAAAACCAAGGCTAGCTTACTCTACTAGATTGACTTTCCTAAAAAGGTTCTAAAATATACAGGATGCCATTGACATCGTAACGCAAACGTATACAATAGATCCAGTGCATGATTCCAAACCCCCAGTGGTGGAATTTTTAATGATTTTTTTTACGTTTTTTTAATTAAAGTGTATAAAAACGTAATTTTAACATTTTTTGCGGAAAAAATGAATGAATTACATTCCAAATTAAAAATGTCATCGGGTTTGATTAGAATAACGATTTTATTTGCCTCGATGATTTTTTTATTACTTTTTTTTTTGTATATTTTTTTACTTTTTTTTCAAAAAATATCATTGTGATTGGTTAGAATAACCATTTTATACAGGTAAAAATAAAAAAAAACAAAGCTTTTTCTAAAAAAAAAAAACTTCAAATGAAATAGTTTCCATGGCTCTGACACTTTACAGACAAACGAAGAAATATAAGTAGGTTTTAATCAAAACAAGTCTGAGCTAGAGAATCCGTTTGATGATTTTCCACTGAAAAAATCCTTTATATTAAGTAGTGGTGGGAAAATTTAGATTAGACGCACATGGACATTTTCTTTAGAATGATTTCAGACTAAAACGGGAAATTCCGTTCACTGAACCATTTACTTGAAATATAATTCTTATTATTTTCTTTGCATGACAACTATTCATCTATACCAGTTTATAATTTTATAGGTACTAATTTTAGCATCAATCTGCTTTGTGAAGGTATTTTCCATACAAATTTTGGATCCCCTTAGAATAAAACCCCCCCCTCTTCATCCCTTGCCCTTTTCATGCCTTTAGAGATAAGTTTCAGAAAACTCTTTCTTGTTGGATACCTTCGTAATACAAAGAACATACTTTCCAAGAGTCCGGCGGCGGCGACCTCTCGCGCCGGGCCCTGGTTCAGGCCATGGTCCGCAGCGAAGAGGAATGGCAGGCGGTCGCCTCCTTCTGCGAAGCAGTAATGCTCGTAAAGGAGGAGGCCGACCGCACAAGGCAAAGGCAACAGCGCCCTCGCCGTAGCCGTCGCCGCCGCGATCCTGCCGATATCCGGCCACCGTAGACACTGGCTCGCGGACGGTGAGCAATGGGTAGCTCGCCGTTCGGTCGTCTGGTAAGACCGAGTCCAAGTCGTCAACGGCGCGCACCGTTCCCGCGCGCCTCAAGGAGTTGTCAGCAACTGCAGGGGCCCTTCAGGGTCGAAGCCTCCTGGAGCCTAGAGGGTGGTGGAAAACTGTTACCTCGACTCCAGGAATAAGGCAAGAAAGGTACGGGGTAGGTTTTTTAGTCAGTAAGAGTCTGACACTGGTCTCCCGCTTCGCCCAAGAGCGGGATTCGTCATTGGATGATTTTCACCTACCATAAAAAAAAAAAAAAAACTTTCCAAGAGTCAGGTCTTTACAATCAGCCATTATTATGGAGCTGGTACATTACTTGGAGCTCCAACTACGTGCGATCGGCGACCTCTGCAATCTCCACGAGTAGTCATCCGATACGTCAAAATTAGCTTGAGCAAAAAAAAAAATTATCCACCCTTACGTAGTTGAGATACCTGCGGCCCGGACTAAGCGTTTTGCCTCGTCATTTATACCGCGTACATCGAGGGATTGGAACAGTTTGCCGGCTGCAGTCTTTCCGTCCGAATATAATTTAGGTGTCTTCAAGACTAGAGTGAATAGGCTCTTAATAAACTAGTGCGCCTTACCATCAACGATTGCATCACTGCTTTCCATCAGGTGGGATCGCAGTCAAGCACTAGTTTATTGCAAGTAAAAAAAAAGCTTACCTGCATGGGAATTTTAGTTCCAGTTTTATAGTCCACTGTTTTTTATTTGAGTTCAAGTCTAAACCCTAAGGCTCTAGACAGATGGACTGAGATCCAACCGCAAATTGCAGTTCGGATGCAGTTTGAATGCAGTTGACACAACTGCAAATCAACCGTGCAGTTCGATTGCAGTTAGTGTTTTTTTTTATAGTAGGTAAAAATCATCGAATGACGAATCCCACTCTTGGGCGGAGCGGGAAACAATGTCAGACCCTTACTGACTAAAGAACCTACCCCGTACCTTCCTTGCCTTATTCCCAGAGCCCCGGTGTAACGCTTTCGCACCAACCCTCAGCTCCGGCAGGCTTCGACCCTGTAGGGCCCCTATGGTTTGCTGACAACTCCTTGAGGCGCGCGGGAACGGAGCGCGCCATCGACGACTTGGGCTCGGTCTAGTTTCATGTTTAAGGTAGGATTATTGTTTCTCTGTTTCGCCTTTGGCCAAAATTAAGACATTGCAGTTAGTGTGCAGTTTACACAACTGCACTGACCCGCCGACTGCAATTGAAATGCAATCGGACTGCACATTTAGTTTGTAGTTCTATTGCAATGTGAGAAAAGAATGGAACAAGAAAATGTATTGCAGCAGCCAAGTACCTACCTAACATACAAGAAAAACCGAAAGAAGATTTTATTTTTTAGCTCAAAAAAAAAACAAAGCTATTCAAAAATAAATTCCTTTTAAACGGCTTAGTTAAAAACTCAGAGGTCCGATGCCAAAAACTCTTAAAATTCCGTGTTGTATCTGCAAATTCTACAAATACTTCGGCCGTTCGAGGAATTTCCTAAACTGTCTTGCTTCTAACATTCCCAAGATTTTTTCAAGCCATAATGTCCTTTATATAGGACATTTTTTACAGGTGTATCTGATTTTCGTCAAAGGCATTTCAGGAGTAAGTATTTTGAGAATTTATCCTTAAACGCCTTTGATCTCGCCTTCGAATTTCATTCCGCTATGAAGTTGTAAAGGTGACAATGGATCCCTAAAACTTTTTGGGGCCCTTCTCAAATTTTCATTTGCTTGGATACTGTCAGGAAAGTTGGGGGCTCAAATTCCTTTAATTCCGGGAATTCGTTGTTGTCGTGTATTTGTGTCACAACGTGTTCCTAACAAGTTAAGAGGTGTTTGTACGATCGATAGTACAATTATGTTGTTACATTTTACGTGAGACGTTCGTATTGTGATAGGTTTATATTTACTTCTTGGCTGTTATATGAAATGAAACGTTCCGCTCGTTTTACCAGTAAGACAAGCAATGGTAACCTAGTGGACTCTAACTTTGGGTGCCTTTAATTTAACGGCCACGTGCCGCGCGACGGCAGCGCTTCGGCTGTTGCCCTTACGAGTGGTCCCGTGTTTGAACCTCATCATCAGCCTTTTTAATGTTCCCACTGCAGGGACACAGACCTCTCTAAGAGAGGGGAATGGGCCGTAATCCACCACGCGGGCCCAGTGCGCGTTGGTGGATGTCACATGTCTTCGAATTTTTGATTCTAGGACATGCCGGTTTCCTCACGATGTTTTCCTTCACCGTTTTGAGAGCAGTGGTGAGGAAATAAATTACACAAAGTAATGCGCCAGGCTGGGTTTGAACCCGCGACCTACAACACATAAGTCAGGGCCGTTACCACTCGGCCACCACTGCTCAAGTGCTGCTGTGTTTTAACCTAGCCAGATGCATTACTTAGTGTTGGTATTTCATTAAAATCGATCTCAAAACGGTGAAGAAAAATATTTTTTGTCAATCTTCACCTAAATAGAAAATAAGGAATTCTTATAAAATCGTTGTTCGTCAGTTTGTATTTTTTTTTTAGGAATAGAGATATCACCAAATTCCAATGTTGTGGGTGGTACCGGTGGGTCTTTTACTGACTAAAACCTCCTGTTATATTTCGTCTTTGCAAGTTTTAAAATAACCGCGGGTTTTCCTTTTCAAAGCAAACCCATGGACCCAGTAGGCTTTGACATCGCTGGATCCAACACTACGCGCCATCGACAACACTTGATCGTCATCCGCAAACCCATGCCTAAGGTGGCTGGAAATCCGTTCCCTCACTACTTATTACAATATTAAATACGAAGAATTACGATTCCTTGAAAGTGTTTAAAAAAAATAACTTCTATTATCAAAAGAATTACTTTGGCAATTTGTTTATGCATGTTTGGAACATAATTATAATGGCTAAAGTAAAGTGGGTCAGTAAAATACTTTAGGTAAGATTTAAGTGGTCTATAATTACATTATCATAGTGATATTACGAAAGAAAAATTTATATTTGCATTTGTGTGAGAGTGAATGAAAGTTGATACACGGGTAGACTAAGTCGTGAAATTGTACATGGGATACTATTTATCGACAGACTTTGTCCAATGTTTTCAATTCCCGGTCCCGGAAAAATCACGTTTGAAATAAAATCGGCCACAGAAACAGCTTTGCTCCAAAACAATGAACTTCACCGACAGAACTTTTACCAGCGAAAAATATGTCTTACAAATCCAATGCAAACGGAAACATCTTGCTTCAAACTCGAACAAAAATCGACAAAGTTCGAACAAAACTCGGAAACAAACTTCAGATACCTAAAGTGCATTTACTAAAACTAAACGGACGGTAGCATCCCGAAGTGTTTCCGAAACCCCTTCAGCTGTAAGACGGGGTTTCTCAATCTTTTCCTCGGATGGACCCCAATAATAACATTCCACAACGCTACTTAGTCCTAAACTAAGCAGAACTTGTGGTGTGAATACTAGAAGACTGATAAGTATATTTATAAATCTCTGAATTCATATATTTTGTAGATAAATTAAACCCAGACACAGAAAAAAGTTCATAAAAATCACATAAGTATTTAATTGTTAATAGAGTGTGGTTGTCTTTTGTTTTTTTGGATGTAGTTAGAGCTAGAGTATTCTGCACAGAGCAGACCCAGGCGATTAGATAGGCTAGGATAGGATACAGAAATTTGTATATTTTTAGGCCCTTGTTTTTGTATTGACGACTTATAGTTAAGTTAGTTTATAATCTATTAAAGTTCGACACCTTAAAGCAATGTTATTATTAATGATGCGCATCACGATCAAAGTATGCAGGTCATCATTAATTGAGATCTACGGTTTAGAACGTGCAATAATTTTATTAGCTTCACGTTTTTAGCTAATTGGCGTTTTGACAATTCAAAAGTGCCAGTAAATTATTTATTTGTTGTAAATGTTTTTTATTTAATTTGATTGACTTATTTATGTATTACTGATAAATCATTCTCCCTACTGTCCGTCAAGTAGTTTAAAAACAATATTTCTCCATTAAAACTTTGTTATGACCAAAATTGAAAATACAACAAATTACATTGAAAACAAAAAAGAAAAACTTATTATTTGCGTGAAATGACACAATCTTAAAGACTAGTTTACAGGTTCACTATATTCAATCAATAAAATCTTTCATAAAAACGCAAATTGATTTTTATTTAGCCCGAGTACCTCCTAGGGTCCTAATTTAGACCCCATGTTGAGAAACTCTGCTCGAGAGTATTAAAAGGTGTTTGCTTTATCCCGGAAACAATTACTTTTTGCTATCGCCTTTAGATCGTGTCAAGATGTCCGCGAAGGGTTAGTTCAGAATTGAAGAATAACAGTGGTTTAGTGTTGATCCTTGGGACTTAATTCGGTTACATAGAAATGGCTGGTCTAGAAAGTTTCGTGTTTTAATTGGAAAGTTCACAAAATCAATGTCTTCCTTATGCCACAGTAACGTCTAATGTCAATGCCCACTAGCGCAATATTTACTGCAATAATTTGAACGCGCTAAAGTGGGTGGCTACATTTAAAATGTGCTTGAGTTATCGCCTAACGCCAAACGACAATTTTAATTATCGCGTTAAGTAGTGGCTACACCTACGGTCGACGACCATTATCGCGGTAATTAAAGGTATTTCTCATCAGTGTGAATGTCAGTTGAACACAAATATTTTGAATAAATTATAACCAGTCTCTCCTTGAAGATTTTCTCCTTGAATTTTAATTGAAATAAGTTAAATTGAATTGAATTAAATTGAATTAAAATGTATAAAATTGAATTGAATTAAATTGTATAAAATTTTAATTTGTGTAGTCAAATGGAATGGATTCAACTGGATTGAATAAAATAACTATGTACTAATGTGTAATGACAATGTTTGCAAAATATTTAATAATTTGTTAACACGGGAGCTACGTCTGCCAACAAACTGCTATGCAGTTTGGCAGAAGTATAATTGTTTTGTAAAATTGTCGTTAAAAAACAAATAAAGCATTTTATTATTTATTTATTTTTATTTTTTTAAAGTTTTATTATTTTTCCAAAAAATCTTTCTCTCTCCTATTCTGTCATATTCGTACACATTACAGTGTAAAAGGAAGCTAAACTCAGTGTATGGTTATGAATATTTTAATCAATTGTCTGCCACTTGCCTGAAAGTGTTATGCTAAAGCATAAAGTCATAGACACGGAGAATAAAGTGAACGAAAACTTATAAATATACTTAATAATAAATATTATTTATTTATGTACATACAAACACAAAAAGAAAATAACAAATACAGATAGAAAAGTACAAAGTAACTTTTAACAATTTTTTTTTCTGAATTTTTATAGAGAAAAAAAAACAAAACATAGAAACCAAAATTTATGGCCAAATAAAGTTCGCAAAAATATATGAAAAAAAAACGACAATTAAGAATTTTTCAAGGTCATTCAAGTTGTACCGACGTATGTACAGTTGACGCTCAAGGGCTTAACAATGGAATTAATTTTTTTTAATGGATTTATTAGTTTTGTGATTGTTATTTATATGTTTGTTTTTTTTTTAGTTTATTTGGTGTCTGTAACCGGCAAGGTTAGAATCAAGTGCAAAAACAATGGGCAAGTTACTAGCTATAAGTATGCATGCAGACACAATTAAAAGACAATAGGTGTGCGGACTCCCATGTCTTCTTGGGTAAGGTTAAACAAAAATAGATTAAAATTTAGGTCTTGTATTTTTTTCTTTTTAAACCAAAATCAATAAAGATACATTCTAGGTGAAAAAGTTGTTTTTATGCAGACGCAAGGAAAATTATTAAGATGATGTTAAAAAATCACTTTAGTTTGGTGTATTTGGTCGCTTCTGTCATATTTTTCTTACTTAATGCACTTACCTAAGGCGCTTTCCTTCAGGTCTCTGGACTCGAATCTGTAAAGGACAAAGGATTTTACTTTTTATTTTCTTTTTCAAATGAGCTAGATAAAACGTTACTGTCTTGAGAACGTTCAAGACCCGTCTAAGCTGTTTGCCGTACAATTATACTAGAAATAAGGTTATGTATTTTAACACAACATGAGTATACACATAAATACAACTGTAGGGCTCAGCAGCACCATACGGACCCAGCAGGCCTCTAGAGGCTCAACAGGGCAGGTATGAGTTTACCTGCCCTGTTGAACCACTACAGGCCATGTGATGTGACCATGGAATTTTGGAAAGAGTTATGCCTGACCTTGAAATGCAAAGAGTAACATAAAAATACAGGTTCAGGGCTTTAGTCTGTAAAAGCCTGACACGTTCTCTTACTACATCCTAGAATAGTAAAAGTAATTGGATATTTTTTTTGTGTTCTAGGCGAACACTAACAAAATTGTGCTGCTAAAGGGATGTAATGTGGGTCTGAAGTTTGTATGGAGAACCCTACTTTTACGCAGGCGAAACCGCTGGCAGAAGGCTAGTTACATCATAAAACTGCAGGATGTAGCGATGATCGTTGTAGAAACGATTACATTTCATTCTGTCATTTTGAATGATGTGAACTTGGCTACTTTTTAAAAAAAAAAATTGAAATAAACATATTCCTATACTTTTGATTAGTATTAATGATTGTACATTATCAATTTGGCTACGGGGCTGAGATACTAGAGACTTTCTTCAGCACGCTATCGCCACTTTTTTAATGACGTAGTCTTCAAAATACTCAAAATAACTTCAGTCATAAATTATGTCAGTCATCTGCTCGTCTGCGAAACACGCTACCACGTCTATTTTGGGGACTGTTTAGTAATAAATTCATGAGACGTATACATGGCAGTCTGTTAGAATAAACCTGAAACCAGAGAAATAAGTTATGCAGTTTTGAGCTGCTTGGGGTCAATACACTCTGTCCAGAAATGTTTGCCGATGCCGTCTTTCTTTGATTATTTCCCCCTAATTCTGAATCTTAAAAGAAAGATTTTTTATTTGCGGGAAATTGTTGAAATCCGCGGTTCGAACTAAGCACTTCGCCTCATCATTCATTACGCGGAAAAGGACTTTAACAATTTGCCTGCTGCGGTCTTGCCATCCGATTATAATTTGGGTGTCTTCAAGGCTAGAGTGAGTAAGCTTTAAGTAAACTAAAGCGTATCACCATCGTCGATTGCATTACTGCTTACCCGTTAGGTGGGATCACAGTCAAGCATTAGTTTAGTAGCTAATAATAATAAAACAAAATAATAACGCAATAAGAAGACTAGTTTACATATTAAAAAAACTTAAGACAAAAATATGTACCACGTCCGTGCGAAACGGTTTATTGCTCGGCATAATGCCGTGGACACAGAAAAAGGGCGTTCTTCCTGTTTTAGGGGGGTCTTGTGTGAGTGACGAGAGTAACGGTAGATTTAAGCAACATCAAGGGTCCCACTAAGTGGGAAAGAAGGAATGGTGTATTATTGTCTTTTCTTTTCAGAAATAATCACTCCAGAAGTAAAAAACAATGCGTCCCTCTCTCTAACTTTTGAACCATAAGTTTATAAAATATGAAAATATAACGTCAAATGTAGAACTTTATAAAGCCTTTCTAGGAAAATTATTTTGAACTTGATTGGATTAACAGTTTTTGAACTATTTTACGAATTTCTGAAGAAAGTTTGAAATTTAATCGTCGGGAAATTGGGTTACAAATTTTTACATGGGCTACTGGGTTCTGTTACATTGTGAAAAATTTGTGACGGACGGGAAAGTACGGAACCCTACACTGAGCGTGGCCCGACACGTTCTTATCCTGTTTTATTTACTTTTCAGCTACGGAATTCTAAAAACAACCTACTTTTAAAACTGTACATAAAACTAAGTATAATAATACAAAATATAAAATTCCAACAGCAAATAACAAACCACAAGCAAAGTAAACTCCATATTGCGCAAATATTTTTCTCTATAACAGAACTAAGTAGACTTTCGTGTAGTGTGAATGCGCTCACTAAAGTAACATTTGCTCAGCGAAAGCGCTGTTTGTGCAGGTAGTATAATAAATCTGGATTATGACCAGTGAGCGTCGAGGTTTAGTCTGCAGCACCCGATAAATTAGTCAGTAAGCTTTAGGTTTCTAGGTTTAACGATCAAAAAGTAATGTTGACTGTTTGGTAAATTCCTGAGAAAAATAAAATTACATGCAGTTTTTTTGGTACAGGTCAGTGGTTCCCAATCTTTTTTTCCCTTTATTTATTTATTTATTAAAATTTTATGCACATAACAATGTACAAAGGCGGACTTAATGCCTTAGGCATTTTCTACCAGTCGACCTTAGGGTGGTGCAGAAACGTAACATGGTAGGTGCAACTTAAAAAGATAGACAAAAAGAAAATATAATAATAAATACATACTTAGATACATACATATGAATAAGTAAGGTCATTGTGAAAACAAATCAATCTAGTCACTGCTGAGATAAATCCGCCAACTTCTCGCGAATGTAGTTTCGTGCCTTCAGCTTAAAAGACAAACGGCTGGTTGCCTTTACATGTTTTCTTTTTTTTTTAAAGAAGATGGAGTAGTAAAAATATTAGTACAAGCATGAAATTATTATGATACATTTGGTTCAAAATTTTTCAATACATTCAATGAGAAGTGATGGCCAATAGGTAACGACCCCGACTTGAGGTGTGTAGGTCACAGATACCCAGTCAGGCGCATTACTTTGTTTGATCTATTTCATCACCACTGCTCTCAAAACGGCGAAGAAAACATCGTGAGGAAACCATAAACGTATACCTACAGTTGCCTTTTGCATTCTAGAACCACAGTAACTCTTTCAGATAATTTCACAGTAAAAAAAGAAGCAGCCTGGTATATATTCCCTTATTTAAAATTTAGTATCTTCATTTGGATTTTTACCAGGTACATTGCCAATAGTCCTCCAGCCTCATCTAGTTTCAATAGACTAAAAAAAAATTGACTTATAAAAGAGTTTGTAAAAACCTATTAACAAAATTAAAATCATTTATCATGCATTTATCCATAACTATTTCATGTTCCTATAACCACATAGATTAGTTTGAAACCGCACCTGAAAAATTCGTCAATTTATTTGATTAAAAATGTTGGAAATATCGTTAGTCTGCGCATAGGTGACGTGCGTGGATTTATGTGACGGTATCAAATCGTATCCCGCCGAAATTGTATTACGATAGATCGGTTACTAGTTAATGAATTTCATGTTATTTTTTTAGCTGTTGTCAGCAGTGCTGGCTGATTGGTAAAGGCTCCTGCTTATGCCTAACCCAGCCAGGCGAATTACTTTGTGTAATTTATTTCAACACCACTGCTCTCAAAACGGTGAAGGAAAACATTGTGCGGAAACAATGGCATGTTTTAAAACCCAAAATACCACGACTGATTTCCGGCCCTCGTCGGCACGATCAGACCGTGATCAATGGGTAGCTCGCCGTCCGGTCGTCTGGTAATCATCCAGACCAAGCCTAGTCGTCGACGGTGCGCACTGTTCCCACGCGCTTCAAGGAGTTGTCAGCAAACCGTAAGGACTCTGCAAAGGGTCGAAGCCAATTGTGTCTAAGGGTTCGAATCGTGTCTGAAAGGAAGGCTCTACCCCCGCTATAGGTGGTGACGCAGGAACAGGGTAGGTTGTTTAGTCAGTAAGACTCTGACACTGTTTCCCGTGCCGCCCAAGGGCGGGATTGATGATTGATTCATTGGATGATATTTACCTACAATAAAAAAAAAAAAAAACAAAATACCGACTAAAAACCAAAATCCAGCAACCCGTACAAAGCCCACGTGTTGAATTATGGCCCATTCCCACTTCTAGACGGGAGACCTGAGTCCTAGTAATGGGAACATTATAAAGCTGATGCTAGTTGTTGCTAGCGGCTACAGCTGAGCGGGTTCAATGGCCGTAGTAGATAGTACGCATCGACCAACAAGTACCTACCACAATTAAACCTACTCAGCTGTTCTTTACTTAAAGATATTAATTGAAATTCATATACGCATAAATTAATTTTAGTTTTAGAAAAAAGACTATTTTTTAATAAATTTAAAAAATAAAGTAGTAGTAGTGTAGTAGTAGTAGTAGTAGTAGTAGTAGTAGTCTGGTTTGCTGTAAGAAAACTCAATTTTGAGTTAAGCTCGCCTTTGTACATAATCATTGTAATCCGCTTTTTTTTTTATATACTGTTTGGTGTACAATAAAGAATTAAGAAAGAAAGTAGTCTTTACAAATCGATAGTGTTTGATTTACCAAATCGGTACATCAAACACTATCGATTGAGGTGATGGTGGGTCACCAATGGATTAAAACGACCAAAATTTAACGGTGTATACTAATATTTTAACAGTCTCTTTTCAAAATACGAGTATGCAGTTACATAAACCAAGAAACGCCACAAACATTGGGTAGCAATGTAAAATATAGATATTAAAATTGGAAACAAACAGAAGCACTGTCTTTTACGTTCTCTGTGAACACGATTTATGTGCCTTCTTTAAAAGTATGAACCTGAGCGGCCGCCTGTTACACCGAAGTGTAACATTTTAAAATAAATACCTATTTGGTGTTCTATGACATTTTTTTTCAAAACTCATAAAAAGAAAAGTTTGCATTACCCCTTTTTACCGCTCCCCGATCCCACCCATTCGTACAAAGCGTTTTGGGAACACATTCATTATGCCAACAGCTAAGGACTGGAATTTGCTACCGGAGTCTGTATTTCCTGATAACTACAATCTAGGGATCTTTAAGTCAAGAGTGAATAGGTTACTACTAAGCCTACTCCATTGTCCGCCACATTATCGCTTACCATCAGGTGAGATAGTGATTAAACGCGAGTATATCAATAAAAAAAAAACCGGCGAAGAGCGTGATTTCCGAAAATCTAACTTTAACAAAAAAAATATGGGACTTCTAATCATTTTAAAATACCTATCCAACAATATATCATCACACGTTAGAACAGAAATGAAAAAAAAGGGGAGGTATCCTAACAAAACATTTTTTCCACTTTTTATCTTAGCACTTTGTCGGCCTGATTTTATTTATTTATTGTTTTGTGTAAACAGGTATTAGCCAACAACTGTTTACACAGAACAATCATTAAATTAATACCAGTGATTTAACATTCATAAGTGCAACAATTCCTTAAAGGCTAACACCACATGCACTAATTAATATAAAGTTGAAATTCAATTACATTAATAATTAATAAACATATTGGTACTAAATTTCAGCTTTCTAGTGCTAACGGTCGCTGCGATTATTCACGGACGGACAGACAGATAGACTTGGCGAAACTATAAGGGTTGTTGACTACGGAACCTTAAAAAAACACAGAATAAGAGCATTCTCTTTTAGTTACAGTACGGTGTAACAGCTCTTGCACCGATCTTCGTACTTGGCTCGAGCTGAACCGTAACGCAAACATATCGGTACAGTAAACACGCCCCACCGTGTTGGATGGCGTTCCATTCCATCGAATATTCGTTCTAAATCGATCCCGATAATCGGTTTAAAAATGCGTTTTCGTGTTATCCGGTTTTGGTGGATTTGGGATAGCTAAAATCAATAAATGGCTATGTCGGAGGGTTCGATTCCCACCCAGGACAAATGTTTGTGTGGTGAGTACAATCTTTGTTCTATGTCTGGGCGTAATTTAATTCATCAATAAATAGTCGTAAACAGACTTTGCACACAGGTTGAGTGCAGCAAAGACATTCTCCACAAATGGGGGTTCCCGGACGGTTCTGATCTTCAGTGTTTGTGCGGTGGCTCTCCGCAGACCATGTCCCATCTTCCATCCTGCACCACGTGCCTTATTATCTGTTCACGTAGGGACCTAATGACAGCGTCAGTGGACAGCATTGCCGTAGCCGAATACTGGGACAGGCAAGGAATTTAGCTAGTTTTGCCATCGACACTCTAAGGAGAAGATAGTCATCACAAGCTCTGCTTAGCTTGAGACTAGACGGCGTTGTGTGATAGTAGTGGTGAAATATTATTATTATTGCTACGATGCTACGAACACACACACACACACACACAGAGAGATATAGATACAACATACTTATAACATCTCTCTTTTCCGTCGCGGGTTAAAAATTAAATTAAAAATTATAAGACACTAGCTGTGCCCGCGACTTCGTCCGCGTGGAATAGTTATTTTGGGCATCATATTTATTTTTGCAAACAAACTCCTCAGCTTTATAAATTATAGCTGTTACCCACGACTTTGCCCGTGTCAATTTCTGTTATTATTTTAAACAATTTCGTTTTTAAATAAAAGAACATAATTATCTAAAAGTACTTCATAGTGCTACACCCCAACTTGGGCACGCCATAATCTCGGCGGTAAGTCCCCTCTTTGAGGCGTGATATCTATCACGCCATCCTCACCTTCCGCATGACGCAGGTTCTCACCGGACATGGGAAGAAGGAAGAGACGCCCGGGTGTCGCCACTGTATGGTCAGCCCGGAGGATACGGTGGAGCACACGGTGGAGGTGTGCCCCGCTTGAGAAGAGCATCGCCGTGTCCTCGTGGGGTTGATCAGCGGGGGGGCCCTGTCGCGCCGGGCCTTGGTTCAGGCCATAGTTCGCAGCGAAGAAGAATGGCAAGCGGTCGCCTCCTTCTGCAAAGCAGTAATGCTCGTAAAGGAGGAGGCCGACCGCATAAGGCAAAGGCAACAGCGCCCTCGCCGTAGCCGTCACCGTCACCGCCGTGATCCCGCCGATATCCGGTCTCCTTAGACGCTGGCTTGTGGACGGTGAGCAATGGGTAGCTCGCCGTCCGGTTGTCTGGGAACAGTCCAGACCGAGACCAAGTCGTCGACGGCGTGCACTGCTCCCGCGCGCCTCAAGGTGTTGTCAGCAAACTGTGGGGCCCTTCAGGGGCGAAGCCTCCTGCAACTGAGGGTTGGTGCGAAAGCGTTATACCGGGGCTCTGGAAATATGGCAAGGGAGGAACGGGGTAGGTTGTTTAGTCAGTAAGAGTCTGACACTGTTTCCCGCTCCGCCCAAGAGCGGGATTCGTCATTGGATGATTTCTACCTACCATAAAAAAAACCCATCCGCGCCGCCCGCAAGCAACCCCTCTCCTCGCCCGCCGGCCAGGCGCAGCGTCAAGTTTAGCACATCATGCATCGCGTGTGAATTTTATATCGGAGTTATTTTAAAATTGTAATATCTTCTAAGATGTTCGTTGAAATTAAATGATGTCAATGACAATTTTGTTTACAATTACATACTCTTAATCAACAACACATTTATTTGGATAAAGATTATATTATTATGTTGATAGAACTCTCACAAATAATCGGTAAAAATTGGCTAAATTTGATTCGCATAAAAACGGTTCTAGTAAGTTAATCTTAAAAGATAGACATATACTGTTGCAGACATTTTTTTAGATAATTTTAAGAGGAATAATTCTTTCATACATATTTTTTTGGTATCTTAAACCGTTTTGGCAGCGCACGCAACGGAAGCCCTCAAAGGTGAATAAATTTCCCAGTTTTTTCCACATTTTCCGTTGTTTCTTCGCTTCTATTAGTCGCAGCGTGATGTTATATAGCCTAAAGCCTTCCTCAATAAATGATCTATTCAACACAAAAAGAATTATTCAATTCGGACCAGTAGTTCCTGAGATTAGCGCGTTCAAACAAACAAACAAACAAACAAACTCTTCAGCTTTATAATATTAGTATAGATTATGTTAATGAGTGCAATATGAGTCCTCACGCCCCGACGTCCCCAAAATAGACGACAGAACTATGAAATGTCACGCCCGCTCAACAAATTTTAAAATCATGTGAAATTTGGAGCTTATCCTGCGAAAACTGTAACACAGTGCATGCTGAGCTGTGCTAAGGATTACCAGATATTGTGCGAACCTTCAGACATGAGTCGCTTTGACCTAGCAACGAAAGCAAAGTACATAAAGTAATCGGTATTTTTTTAAGTTTTTTATTAGTTTTTTTTTATGGTAACCAAAAATTATCCAATGAAGAATCCCGCTCTTGGAGAAAGCAGGAAATATTGTCAGACTCTTACTGACTAAACACTCAACCCTGTTCCTTCTTTGCCTTTCGCAATGGGGCCAAGCCTTCCTTTCAGAAAGAGATACTGGGCCCCAGTAGGCTTCGACCCGAGGTTGTCTAATAGACAACCTCGGGATTCTGTAACAATAATTTACTAAAAAATCATATTCTAAGATACGGCAAATCTTCTTGTATGGTAGGTTTACATGCTTGCCAAGCCTCGGCAAATCGCCATTGTGTTTACGGGATTTCCCCATTTACACAATGGCTACACAATGGCGATTGGCCGAGGCTTGCCAACGCTAGGCAAGCGTGTAAACCTACCATTAAATGTCAAAAATGCAGAAAGAATAATCTTATCTATATATATAAAAATCAATTGCTGTTCGTTAGTCTCGCTAAAACTCGGGATCGGCTGGACCGATTTGGCTGATTTTGGTCTTGAAATATTCGTGATAGTTCAGGGAAAGTTTAAACGGTGAGAACGAAAAAAAAAAAATAGGCGAAACGAAGTTTGCCGGGACAGCTAGAACCGATTTAGCTGAAAATTGGCAGGGAGGTAGTTTAGAGCCAGGAGAATGACATAGGATACATTTTTTTTTTTTTTTTAGAGTAGGGTAGAGTAGGGTAGAGTAGGGTAGAGTAGGGTAGAGTAGGGTAGAGTAGGGTAGAGTAGGGTAGAGTAGGGTAGAGTAGGGTAGAGTAGGGTAGAGTAGGGTAGAGTAGGGTAGAGTAGGGTAGAGTAGGGTAGAGTAGGGTAGAGTAGGGTAGAGTAGGGTAGAGTAGGGTAGAGTAGGGTAGAGTAGGGTAGAGTAGGGTAGAGTAGGGTAGAGTAGGGTAGAGTAGGGTAGAGTAGGGTAGAGTAGGGTAGAGTAGGGTAGAGTAGGGTAGAGTAGGGTAGAGTAGGGTAGAGTAGGGTAGAGTAGGGTAGAGTAGGGTAGAGTAGGGTAGAGT
This sequence comes from Mythimna loreyi, assembly GCA_029852875.1. NCBI lineage: Eukaryota > Metazoa > Arthropoda > Insecta > Lepidoptera > Noctuidae > Mythimna > Mythimna loreyi. The sequence goes on along the minus strand of CM056801.1, from coordinate 14,141,398 downwards.
AGGGTAGAGTAGGGTAGAGTAGGGTAGAGTAGGGTAGAGTAGGGTAGAGTAGGGTAGAGTAGGGTAGAGTAGGGTAGAGTAGGGTAGAGTAGGGTAGAGTAGGGTAGAGTAGGGTAGAGTAGGGTAGAGTAGGGTAGAGTAGGGTAGAGTAGGGTAGAGTAGGGTAGAGTAGGGTAGAGTAGGGTAGAGTAGGGTAGAGTAGGGTAGAGTAGGGTAGAGTAGGGTAGAGTAGGGTAGAGTAGGGTAGAGTAGGGTAGAGTAGGGTAGAGTAGGGTAGAGTAGGGTAGAGTAGGGTAGAGTAGGGTAGGGTAGGGTAGGGTAGGGTAGGGTAGGGTAGAGTAGGGTAGAGTAGGGTAGAGTAGGGTAGAGTAGGGTAGAGTAGGGTAGAGTAGGGTAGAGTAGGGTAGAGTAGGGTAGAGTAGGGTAGAGTAGGGTAGAGTAGGGTAGAGTAGGGTAGAGTAGGGTAGAGTAGGGTAGAGTAGGGTAGAGTAGGGTAGAGTAGGGTAGAGTAGGGTAGAGTAGGGTAGAGTAGGGTAGAGTAGGGTAGAGTAGGGTAGAGTAGGGTAGAGTAGGGTAGAGTAGGGTAGAGTAGGGTAGAGTAGGGTAGAGTAGGGTAGAGTAGGGTAGAGTAGGGTAGAGTAGGGTAGAGTAGGGTAGAGTAGGGTAGAGTAGGGTAGAGTAGGGTAGAGTAGGGTAGAGTAGGGTAGAGTAGGGTAGAGTAGGGTAGAGTAGGGTAGAGTAGGGTAGAGTAGGGTAGAGTAGGGTAGAGTAGGGTAGAGTAGGGTAGAGTAGGGTAGAGTAGGGTAGAGTAGGGTAGAGTAGGGTAGAGTAGGGTAGAGTAGGGTAGAGTAGGGTAGAGTAGGGTAGAGTAGGGTAGAGTAGGGTAGAGTAGGGTAGAGTAGGGTAGAGTAGGGTAGAGTAGGGTAGAGTAGGGTAGAGTAGGGTAGAGTAGGGTAGAGTAGGGTAGAGTAGGGTAGAGTAGGGTAGAGTAGGGTAGAGTAGGGTAGAGTAGGGTAGAGTAGGGTAGAGTAGGGTAGAGTAGGGTAGAGTAGGGTAGAGTAGGGTAGAGTAGGGTAGAGTAGGGTAGAGTAGGGTAGAGTAGGGTAGAGTAGGGTAGAGTAGGGTAGAGTAGGGTAGAGTAGGGTAGAGTAGGGTAGAGTAGGGTAGAGTAGGGTAGAGTAGGGTAGAGTAGGGTAGAGTAGGGTAGAGTAGAATAATCTGTTGCCGGGAGCGAAGCCGCGGGCAAAAGCTAGTATTCAATAAAAAACTGTGAGATTTCTATTTGTACGAATACCTACTGTAATTAGATAGTACCTACGTTGGTAGTATTATAAAAGTAGTTTCACATTGCTTTACCGGCCGATACAGCTTGGCTCGTTCGGCACGACTTATCCTTCTAAACTAACCGGTCCGTGTCAGGGTGCCCTAAAAATTTAAAATTTTCATGTCGTTCTACAGCAATGTCTACCTTCAACGTGTCGCACATGCATGCATTCAAACTATGGCTATTAGTATATCAGTGATATCGCTCAAGCATTAATCACACTTCCATTTGTTGAGCTCACGTAGTACACTTGTCTGATATTTCGTTCTGTGGTATAAACACATTTTTTTTTATATGTTTCCAATTTTCAATTTTCATAACTATGAAAGTAAAAATTCATGTTCATAACTATGAACTATCTACGTTTCTTTCTTTATCAAACCCATCCAAAAGGTTGTCTTTAAAAAATCGCTTTTAGCGATAAGACCGCCCATTAAAAAATAAAAAAGCTTTATTGACACAAAAATATTTGTACAAAGTTGATTTTGATAAACAGTCGTTACAATTCTGCAATTGAACACAATTCGAATGACCACTAACACCTAAACTAGGCCAAGCCTGTACCTTAGGTGTTAGATCTTTCCCGGGTAACTATCTACAGACGTGTGTTGCACCATTGTGACACCCTATTAATTTTATGTTCCAATTGTTATTTTATTTTTGGTGTGCAATAAAAAATATATCTATCTATCATGCCAAAATCCCTATAAAGATTGCATTAAAAATAAGGAAATAAATATAGAACGTAGGTCTTAGGGCGTGGACCCATGTCTACGGTGCGGCGCCGTTTGCCGTGCAACGGTACGGCACCGCTGCCGGCGGATGGCGCGGCGCCATTTGATTTTGTTTGGTTTTGGTATCGCGATTTTGTTTTTTCTTCATTCGTCGTCGTCTTAACAGCAACAGGAGCAGGATACGTCTTTCGCGGTCCATAACAAGTCGAAACTAATTTTGGTATACGTGCTGAGCGTGTACGTGCCGGTACACGACGCCGTAGCGCGGCACGGCGCCGCGCCATCCGCCGGCGGCGGTGCCGTACCGTTGCACGGCAAACGGCGCCGCACCGTAGACATGGGTCCACGCCCTTACCCAGAACACATTTCTACACGCATCGGCAACATACTCAGTGACACAGCAAAAAATATCCGTCTACCCACTTCTCTCGACAATGGGTGCCCTATACGATTAATAATACCCTTGACTACATATACGCTTATAAGGCGATGGATATATATGTCACTATTAAATATAGAAGGGCATTTTCTCGTAATTAAAAATATATATAATATACGATTATGGGTCTTAATAAACTGTAGCATTAAAATCCCTTATTACAATGAATTATTCACTTAAAGGTTAATTAATCATCATAACATATGTGTTAAATTAGTTGAAGAATAAAATACAAAACAATAAATTGCAATGTAACAAAAAATAAAATAAATTTCAATAAATTAAACTAAACCAAGTTTAATTAAATTAAGCCAAATTAGATTAGACCTATTAAAACCACATTAAGTAAATCAAGTCAAAATAAATTAAATCAAACTAAACCCAAATTAAATTAGACAAAAATATATGTGTACGTTTCCCTAACCATACCGCATAAGAAAAGCGATCACTATCCAACGGGATGTCCCTTCATCAATTTAGAGTCCCCGCTTATATTGAAAGGGTGTCTTACAGAACAGTTTCAATACCCGTCGGGGGCATTTAGCAAGTTAATCCTGATAACTCGTATTAGGTGTTGATTAGGGTCTTAGTGTATAGGGAACCGTTTAGTGTGTATAACGGGTTTGTGAGTTAGTTTGGATTGGTGTAGACAGGTCGTAATTTAATCAGACTAAACATACAAGGTGTCTGTTAATCTGTATAGTTTCCAGTGAGAAATATAGAATGAAGTATCTTTACAGTGAAGATTACAGATGGTATAAGGAATAGTGTGTGTTTCATTCCACATTTTTAGAGGCATCCCGTTTTGTCGAACTGTAGCCCGATCTACTTCTCCTATACCGCGTATGCTAACGATGCTCAACGCGCTCGTGGAGACCAACCCTGGATTGGATTTGTCTGCTGATGAATGTAAGACGATATTATTAGAAAGCCTACGATTCTGTGAGAAGACAGAATGAAAGGGTTAATTAATTTAATTTAGTGTTAATGGTTTTTTTTTGCTGTACTAAATAATAATAAATAAATAAATGACGCCAGTCCTTATCAGTCCTAGTAATTGCGGACGACGAGCAATGGGTTGTCTAGTAACAGTTTGGATCAAGCTCAAGTGTTTCCGCGCGCTTTTAAGAGTGGTTAGCAAAGCTGTGGGGACTCGGCAAAAGGGTCGAAGCCTACTGGGGCCCAGGGTCTCTTTCTGAAAAGAAGGCTAGGCCCCAGTACGAAACGTAAAGAAGAAACGGGGTAGGGTGTTTAGTCAGTAAGAGTCTGACACTGTTTATAGTTTCGCCTAAGAGCCCCAGAGAAGAATATCTGAAGGGACTTGGCGGAGGCCTTTGCCTAGCAGTAGGACAATAACGACTAGCAAAAAAGAAAACGCTAATAAACCGTTAATCAAATGTATGGCAATGGCTTAATTTCAACCGAATTAGTAGTAAAGTTCACATCATTCAAAATTATAGAATGAAATGTAATCGTTTCTACAATGATCATCGCTACATCCTGCAGTTTTATGATACAACTAGCTTTTGTCAGCGGCTTCGCCCGCGTACATAAAATATAGCCTATGTCACTCAGGAGTAAAGTAGCTTTCTATTGTTGCTAAAATTTTTCCAATCAGACCAGTAGTTCCAGAGATTACCTCCTACAAACAAAAAAACATAAAAACAAAAAAAAACAAACTTTACCTCTTTATTATATTAGTGTAGATTAATACTGAGGCGTTTAGATTGTAGAAAGAGATTCGTCACGATACGATTGTAACTTGACTAGACGGGCTGATGCTTAAAGTAGACTTCTCTCCTATAACAGACAGCCCAAACATCAAGAGTATAAAATAAAGCCCCAAATTGTCGTCTGTCACCGAGCGACTTTAGCACTTAGGTCGCCTCGGGTACTCCTGAAAGCATATTCCCTAAATGCATATTGACAATTCGGTTGCAAGTGGGGAGACGAATCTGTAAGGCACTCTCCGGTATTGACGCAAAGTGATACATTATTTGGAGACTGCAGCTGTGTTGAGTGGTGAATGGATCTAGGAGTATGAAGGAAGCGATGTTTGCTTGACTTGCAGGAATTTTTTTTAAGTGTTACGATTAAGGAACACAGGTGGCTTTTAATAAGTAAAATATATATTAATGATACGACGACGTGATATTTTATCCTAAGATCCTAAGTTTTCTGCTAGTTTTTCAGTTTCTACCCGTGAGAACCTGTAATTGGCTCAATGTTTCTTATACAATTGTTATTATTTAGTTATAGCTGTTGGTTCTCCTTCGTTTAAATAAATAAATAAAAGTCTTCTATCTCCACTCCTTGATTTCTAATCCTAAAAGATAAGGGTTTTTTGATGGGCAAAAATCATGCAATGACATCTCCTGCCCTTGGACAGAGTGGGAGATAATGTCAGACTTTTACTGATTAAAAACCCACCCTATTTCTTCTCAGCTCATTTCAGCTTCCTTTCAGAAATCGATACATGGGCTCAGAAGGTGTCGGTCCTGCTGAGCCCCTACAGTTTGCTGTCTACTCCTTAAGGCGGTTTTGCTTTTTTAAATAATAAAAAAAAATATGATGGTAAGATTGCCTTCTAGAGTCTGTGTTTTCTGATAAATTATGGTTTTCTTTTATTCTTTTTTTTTTTCTTAAAAAGTATAGAATTTAACTAAAACGATATCGCTAATAAAACCTATAAGAAATTACTAAGTAACCCTTCAAAAAAACATAAGCAGTTTTTTTTTAATGTTGTCCTCCTCTAGAAAGATGTAATTTACATGCGTATCGTGGGTACATTCAAAAACCTATAAACTCATATACACGAGACAGCCAAATACAAAACTATATGTGAGTAAATATTTATGTAAGCTACATACAAATAGTGTGAGCTATAAAAATATTTGCTTACAAAGTTTATTAAGAGTAGTATCATTGAAACTCAAAATGAATATAGTTTATATAGTTGGTTTATATTTTTAATTTCAACTCGATATGTCTACGCGTTCCTAAGGTAAAGGGTCTTGACAGACAGACAGAAGTAAAACAAAGTAATCCTATAAGGGTTCCGTTTTTTTTAGTGATACGGAACCCTAAAAACTAAAAAAAAATATTTAACTAAGGTTTTATATGCTGTTTTAGTTTTACTGCCAATTTTGATAATTTTTATATATCTTTTTTATTTTTTTATTATCATCCCGCGTATGAGAAAAATAAATATGACGCTACCCTCTCTAGGTTACCGGACATGGGAAGTTCGGGAGATTCCTGCACCGGATTCGTGCGGAAGAGACGTCCGGGTGTCGCCACTGTGAGGCGAGCCCGGAGGACACGGTGGAGCACACGGTGGAGGTGTGCCCTGCTTGGGAAGAGCATCGCCGTGTCCTCGTGGGGGTGATCGGCGGCGGCGACCTCTCGCGTCGGGCCCTGGTTCAGGCCATGGTCCGCAGCGAAGAGGAATGGCAGGCGGTCGCCTCCTTCTGCGAAGCAGTAATGCTCGTAAAGGAGGAGGCCGACCGCATAAGGCAAAGGCAACGGCGTACTCGCCGTAGCCGTCGCCGCCGCGATCCTGCCGATATCCGGCCACCGTAGACACTGGCTCGCGGACGATGAGCAATGGGTAGCTCGCCGTCCGGTCGTCTGGTAAGACCGAGTCCAAGTCGTCAACGGCGCGCACCGTTCCCGCGCGCCTCAAGGAGTTGTCAGCAAACTGCAGGGGCCCTTCAGGGTCGAAGCCTCCTGGAGCCTAGAGGGTATGTGAAAATTGTAACCTCGACTCCAGAAATAAGGCAAGGAAGGTACGGGGTAGGTTTTTTAGTCAGTAAGAGTCTGACACTGGTCTCCCGCTCCGCCCAAGAGCGGGTTTCGTCATTGGATGATTTTCACCTACCATAAAAAAAAAAACCTACCATAAGTCGTATATACGTTATTGGATGAGTTTAGAGATGTGTCTATCTAATAAGTCGTTTCGAAAAATCATTACTAAACGTATAAAACTTTAACAAGCAAGCGGAGAGGCAGTAACAAAAATACCCTTTTTCTCGTATCAAAACATCTTTATCCAACGTACCTCTTCACTTTAGTGCAGCTCTCAGGGTCGGCCCCTAATCAGTAAAGGCTCCTAATAATAGGCGTATAGGGTTGTCACAAAGGCAAGTCAAATTGAGATCTCTAAGAAAGAAAAACGGGGGCCCTTGTATTTGCAGGGCTCTCATGATGTAACGAGCCCATTACACTTTGTGATAAATTTTAGGGACCAGTTTTCAGCAAACTGCAGGGGCCCTTCAGGGTCGAAGCCTCCTGGAGCCTAGAGGGTATGTGAAAATTGTAACCTCGACTCCAGAAATAAGGCAAGGAAGGTACGGGGTAGGTTTTTTAGTCAGTAAGAGTCTGACACTGGTCTCCCGCTCCGCCCAAGAGCGGGTTTCGTCATTGGATGATTTTCACCTACCATAAAAAAAAAAAAAAAAAAACCCTCTCTAGGTTCTTGATCTATTTTGACAATTTTGCGCACGTGATAACTTTGCTTATTAATAACTAGACAAGGCAACATTTGTTATGTAGTTTTTTTTTTTAATGTGACCTAAGCGGTTTTATTGATTCTGTTCGTTATTCTGAGCTAACTATGTTCGCATTTACTATTTCATGTTCAGCGCACGTGCAAAGAAACAGTACGAACTAATCGTGTGACACATCAAAAGTGAAAGGCATAAGGCATAAGTGAGTTTATAAAATTCGTGCGCATCGCGTGAGTAGTCATTCGTTCGTCGACATACGAGCTGATCGGACGTTGTGTCTTTGTAGTCTTGGTATACAATAAAGTGTATGTAAAGAAATAATAATACGTTGGACAGACCTCATTAGAGCTGCAACACAAACCTCCAAGGTCCAAAGTTTCCGAGACGCCGTATGCCGTGTCAAGTGAAAACGCATCGCGGGAAACTCACTAACCAACGATAATACAATATTGTTACGAACGTGAGTAATCAAATGCCGATTTACTAATAGAGAGATTTATTTTCCACAAACAAAAACACCACTTTAGTCCAATCGCCAATAAACCACTTCGTAATGCACTCTAGAGATCCGTAAGAATATCGCTTAGGTCGTCGTATGGATGAAAACGTTCTTCACTTGACTTGGATATTCGCACTTGATCGCAGTCGAAATCAAACTGACTCCCGTCCGGCCAGCGAACACGTATTTATACTCAGAGCCAAGAAAATTCTAGATACCGAAGGTTCGAGGCCACACCAGAACAAAAGAAACCGTTTCCGCGAAGCAATAAATTATTCTTATTACCAACCGGTAGGTAACTACTCGGCCCCACGACTCATACGAATTTCGACTCTATAGTAAAAGACTGAAGGTACAAATTCCTTTACCAAGTTACTTAAGTACCTACAAAAGTTCTCAGAATTATTGAGTACCTACTTATACGTGTCGGATTTTTCTAGAATTTGCTAGGCCCTGGTACGTACTTCTATTCTGGAGGTTTCAATGCGTTTTAATTATTCGGTGATACTTTCAGCTTTGTCGAAGAAACGACGTGTTCTATTTTTACGGCGTAACAGTGCCCCCCTCTTAGTCATGCTCGTCCCGAGCATTATTAGATCCACGGTACGGCGCCAGTCTATCCAAGTGGACTACCTTAGGCTTCCCTCTTAGTCCTTTCTTGATGCGATAGGTCACGTCGTTAATCCTTTTCATCACGGTGTAAGGTCCCTCCCATCGAGCTTGAAGTTTCGGCGACTTCCCTTTTCGTCGGAGCGGGTTGTGGAGCCAGACTAGTGCACCTTCTTCAAATCCCTTGGTGTTGGCATTACGGTCGTACCTAGTTTTCATTTTGGAGCTGGTGTTCATGCTATTCTCACGTACTCGTTTATGCACTTCGTCCAATTGATCTTGAAGGTCACTGACATAGTCCGTAACTGGCTTGGTCTTGTCAGGTGGCACGCCAGTTATAGCATCGACTGGAAGTCTCATCTCTCTGCCGAAATTCACTCTTGCTGGAGTATATCCCGTGCTATCGTGCACTGCCGATCGATAAGACATCAGAAATAGTGGAATATACCGGTCCCAGTCCTTCTGATGGTCATCGACAACCTTAGCCAGGTGATTCTCCAGGGTCTGGTTAAATCTTTCCACCATTCCGTCCGACTGTGGATGCGCAGGTGTTGTGCGTGTTTTGTAAATACCCAGAAGGGTACACATCTCCTGGAACAGCGCAGATTCAAAGTTACGGCCTTGATCGGAATGGATCTCCAAAGGTGCGCCATATCGGCACACTACTTCTTCGACCACCTTCTTCGCCACTGTCGTCGCTTCCTGATTGGGAATGGCAAAGACTTCTGGCCATTTTGTGAAATAGTCCTGGATCACCACTATGTATTTGTTTCCATCATTTGTAATTGGAAATGGTCCAGCAACGTCGATGGCAATGCGTTCCCATGGGGCTCCCACATTGTACAACTGAAGCTTGCCCCTGCTTCTGGTCTGTGGTCCTTTCACAGATGCACACGCTGTACATTTCCGACACCATTGCTCTATGTCCTCTCTACAATTGAGCCAGTAATACCGCTGTCTCACTTTCAGTAGAGTCTTCTTGATCCCCAGATGTCCACCAGAAGCACCATCGTGTATTTCCTGTAGCAGGGGGACCACTTCACTTCGTGGTACTATCACTTGTGTGGTCACCTCCTTGCCATCGTTCGATTCCCATTTCCTACAGAGCACATCATTCTCCAGGACTAAACTGTCCCACTGCGCCCAGTAGCTCTTTGTGACGGGACTAAGTGACGATACTTCACTCCATAGGGGCCTAGCTCCACTACGCAACCAGTCCAGTACCGGTCGAATATCGTCATCTTCTTCCTGGGATTTCTTGAAGTTGCCTTCAGTTCTAATCAAGTTCACGTGTTCTCTGGCTTCGTTTTGCTGGCAATGTCTGCAGTCTTCATCACACGGACGTCGCGACAGGGCATCAGCATTGTTATGCCCTTTTCCACTCCGATGTTCCGTCACGAAATTGAACTCCTGCAGCTGCTCGAGCCATCTTGCAACTTGACCCTCCGGGTTTTTAAACTGTAGCAGCCATTTCAATGCAGCGTGGTCCGTCCTCAACGTGAACTGCCTTCCTATGAGGTACTTATGGAAGTGCTGCAAGGTTTTTACCACAGCCAGCAGTTCTCGTCGAGTAACGCAGTAGTTCCTCTCGGGCTTTGAAAGTGCCTTACTGAAGTAAGCGATCACGATCTGTCTGTCACCTTGCACTTGTGACAATACGCCACCAATTCCCGTATTGCTGGCATCAGTGTCAACGACAAATCTTCCATCTCTGCTCGGATACCCCAGTATAGGTGCTTCACATAGCCGCTGCTTCAGCTCGTTGAATGCTGACTCACAATTCTTGTCCCAGATAAAGTCTCGTTTTTCCTCAGTCAGTTGATGCAAAGGTTTTGCAATGTCCGAAAAACTCATAACAAACCTTCTGTAGTATGTGCATAGCCCTAGAAATGCACGTACTTCTGTTTTATTCTTCGGAACTGGCCACTGTTGCACAGCCTTTATCTTCTCGGGGTCGGTTCTCACTCCATCGGCGGAAATCACATGTCCTAGGTAGCTGACCTCCTTCTTGAACAGGGCACACTTCTTTGGGCTTAGTTTTAGGTTAGCCCCTCGTATTCTGGTGAACACTGTTTCCATGTTCCTTAGGTTTTCCTTGAAAGTGCGGCCCATTATAATGACGTCATCCAAATATACTAGACAGACGTCACCAAGAAGACCAACCATGACTCGTTCCATGAGGCGTTCAAAGGTTGCTGGAGCATTGCACAACCCGAAAGGCATGACGTTAAATTGCCACAGGCCATTGCCAATGCCCGTACTGAACGCTGTCTTTTCTTTATCCTTCTCGCTGATTTCCACTTGCCAGTAGCCACTTTTCAAATCAATGGTTGAAAACCACCTCATACCACTGAGCATATCCAGCGTATCGTCGATCCTCGGCAAGGGATAACTGTCCTTCTTCGTGACGTTATTCAGCATTCTGTAGTCTACACAGAATCTTGTACTGCCATCCTTCTTCTTCACCAGAACTACAGGAGAAGACCATGGGCTCGTAGAAGGCTCAATTATTCCGCTATCAGCCATATCCTTCACCATTTCTGCCACTTCAGTTTCTTTAGCCCAGGGTATGCGGCGCGGTCTCTGTTTGATCGGTCTAGCATCACCTGTGTCTATCTCATGCTTGACGAGGCCTGTTCTTCCGCAGTCCTTTCCCGTTGCAAAAATATCCCGAAACCGTAGCAGAAATTCCCTGGCTTGCTGTAGTTCTGAGGTCGACAAATTGTTCTTAGAATTTTCCAGAAGTTGCTGGATGTGATCAGGTTCCCCTTTTGTCGAATCCTGCTTCACTGGAGATGTGTTGATTTGGCGGAGATACTTCACTTCTTCACATCTCCCAACAACACTGTTTTTCTTCAAGTGGACCTCCTTTTTCCCAAGATTTACAATTCGCACTTTAGATTTCCCTTTCGTCATTACCAATGTCCTCGCAGTGATGAGTTCCGGATGCCGGCCAGTATCCTCAACTATTACGCATCTTTGTTGCCTGATTTTCTTAGGAAATTTTACTTCAACTAAAGTTTCTGTTCTCGGAGCCAATGTAGTATCTTTCACACAATAGAGGTTACATGTGTTGACTCCTCGCAGGAACACTTCTTGGTCTGGGAACTTCAATACTCCCCTATCAATATCTAAAACACATCGGTACTTCTGCAAGAAGTCCAGACCCAGAATGCAATCATCGGTAATATTCGCAATCAAAACAGAATGGGTGTACACTTGATCACCGATTTTTAACTCTATATCTGTATCACCGAGGACGGAGACTGGCTGGCCGGTTGCTGTCTGAAGTCGGCAGGATGGAGACTTTCTTTGCCACAAGATCGTGCGTTTCAGCAACTCAGGTCTTATAATAGTCCGTGACGCCCCGGTGTCAACGGTGAAATTGCAAGTACGTTCATTCAGTGTTCCTTCGATGGTCAAACTATTTCCGGTGTGGACTTGATTGATAGTGATGACTGGGGCCTTTACTGGACCAACCGGCACGCACCCCGCGGCCCTAGCGACATTAAGTTTTATCGTCTTCTCGTTAACTTGGGTTGCGGAGTCCACACTTGCCCTCTTCCTCTTGGGACAATCAGTACGAATGTGCCCTTTTTCTCTGCACTCGTAACACGTCGGAATATAGCGGGACGTTGCCGAAGAAGAAACCACCCTTTCTCGGTTACGCGGCTGCACTGAAGGCGAAACCACTACTTCTCGAACTCTGTGCGTGCGTGAATCCTGGCGTACGGCTTCTACTTCCAAAGCGTGAGCCATTGCACTTTTCAGAGTTTGGTGGTGTCCGAGTCGCACCGTAGCTCTCACATCTGTGTCCCGTAGTCCGTCGATGAAAGCCTGCACCAGATTAACTTCCACAATCTCCGGTGTCATCGACCTATATGCACGCCGCACCAACCGTTCAATCTCGACTCCCCACTGCTGGAGGCTCTCGTTAGGCCTCTGCGTTCTGTCGCGAAGTTGCGCGCGGAACACGTGCTCGAGGTGCTTGTCGCCATAGCGAGTGTCTAATCTTTCCATTAGACGCTCCAAGGTCCTACCGTCCGAAGGAAGGTTTTCTAGGACCAGTAGGGCGTCCCCACGTAGAGCTAAGGTTAACGCCGCGAAAGACTGCTCATCATCCCAGCGGTTTGTCTTCACCAACGTTTCGAATTGGTATTTGAAGGCAGTCCATGACGACGTGCCGTCAAAACGTGGCACATCAAACTTTGCGGCCGACGTACAGTGGGTGTGCGCTGATGAGCCAATGGCAATGGGTTCGCGTGCTTCCAGCTTGACAATTTTTCTATTGATGTCCAGCAGGCGATCTTCATGGCCATCTATTCGGGTTTCCAAAGTATCAGTTCGGGCGGAAACCTCCTTGACCTCTAAGGTGAGATTCTTTACTTTCTCGCCCAGCGTGACGAGGCCGTGATCGATTTTCTCGAGGATAAGGTTCTGCTTAGCCTCTTGATCGCGGCGAGCGGCTTCCTGTTCGCGGCGAGCGGCTTCCTGTTCGCGGCGAGCTTCTTCCTGGTTAGCCGCGATTAGGTCCTGGAGCTTGCGCTGGTTAACCTCCATGCTAGCTTGCATTGCAGCCAACACCGCAGCGAGGCTCATTTCCGAGGTTGGGCCTGCTGGCATCTCAGCAGCAGCCGTTGCTCCCATACCAGCCGGATCTTCTTCCTCCAGTCGGTGTCGCGCAGCATCCATCTCCGTTTGTCTCCTTGTTCGTGGTCGCTGTTCGTCGTCCCTCTGTAGTAATGGCATCTCACTTCTGACACCAGTTGTTACGAACGTGAGTAATCAAATGCCGATTTACTAATAGAGAGATTTATTTTCCACAAACAAAAACACCACTTTAGTCCAATCGCCAATAAACCACTTCGTAATGCACTCTAGAGATCCGTAAGAATATCGCTTAGGTCGTCGTATGGATGAAAACGTTCTTCACTTGACTTGGATATTCGCACTTGATCGCAGTCGAAATCAAACTGACTCCCGTCCGGCCAGCGAACACGTATTTATACTCAGAGCCAAGAAAATTCTAGATACCGAAGGTTCGAGGCCACACCAGAACAAAAGAAACCGTTTCCGCGAAGCAATAAATTATTCTTATTACCAACCGGTAGGTAACTACTCGGCCCCACGACTCATACGAATTTCGACTCTATAGTAAAAGACTGAAGGTACAAATTCCTTTACCAAGTTACTTAAGTACCTACAAAAGTTCTCAGAATTATTGAGTACCTACTTATACGTGTCGGATTTTTCTAGAATTTGCTAGGCCCTGGTACGTACTTCTATTCTGGAGGTTTCGACTAGCAATGCGTTTTAATTATTCGGTGATACTTTCAGCTTTGTCGAAGAAACGACGTGTTCTATTTTTACGGCGTAACAATATGATCAACCACAACCACTCTCTCAAGAGTGAACGACTAAGAAGGAAATCATTACATAGTATAAAACAAAATTACTTACCGGTATCCCTATGTATGCTTCGATCTTTAAAAGTACGCAACGAATTTGATGTGGTTTTTTTAAATAGATAGAGTGATTCAAGAGAACGGTTTCTGTGCTTATTACATGCATAATATATTAAATATCAGTACCCGTGCGAAGCTGAGGCGGGTCGCTAGAAAATAATAATTATATAAACTTACTTTTCTAAGTGTTGAGTTGCAAGCATCACTGAATCTTCATACTGTGATAACGTTGTACCTGGAACAATTGAACATCTATTAGGTGCATTGATATCATTAAAGCAGCGAAAATAGATGACTCGCCTTTAGCGCGTCATCATCATCAGCCTTTTCAATATTTCCACTGCTGGGACACAGGTCTCCTCTCTGTCCTCCTCTATCGCGGTTGTTAAGCAAAAACATTTTTTTTTTGAGTGGAATAAAGGATATTAAAATTGCCTTCGTGTGCTTTTATGCGTTGTACAAATTATTCAAATAAAAAAGAAAAACAAATCACATGGAATATTTCAATTACAGATAAATAAATGAAAACTTATTTTTTTAAGAGTGGAAATTATCCAATGACTTCTCTCGGCAAAGCAGGAGGACGAGTCAGACGGCGTGTAAAACGGTTCAGCCATACAAGCGTGAAGGAGTAACAGTCATAGGCACGGAGCCTGTTTCACCGTCTGTGATTAAGTTTCCAATAATTTATATGACAAAAACATTCACTAAAACTTATTCTGGATGTAACAGCAATTGGAACATTGTGAAACGATACGATTTATTTTCAAAGTTACGTCTAATGCAGCCAAATAGCGAAGTCAAACAAAAACTATTGGGTGTATTTTTATGAAACTTTAATCAAACAAAATATAACTTAATTACTTGATATACGGTTTCAACTAACAAAAGAATGGTTAAAAATGGTTTATACAATCCAAAATTACCCCCGAAAACCCAACATGTATAACCTGTCTAGTTTGCATAAATATTAGTAACCCAATTTACTTTAGGTACTTTGGGCTACTTCACGCTGTTAACTCGTGGTTAAAGGGTTCTGTTACATTCTGAGAAATTGTGCCGAACGAGAAACTAAGGAACCCTACACTGAGCGTAGCCCGAGAGGCCCTTGGCCGGTTTTGTCATTCAATTATTCGTATAACGTGTAATAAATGAATTACAAATTATTATTCAAATAATCTCGAAGCGCCGGAACTGACGTTAATACCTCCCTCCTCGTATGTAACCTCTTATGTTATCTCAAGGTCACCGGTGTCCACTGTCCCTTTAATGTGATCACCATATACACACCCTAGTATCCTAACAAAAAATCTCTCCAATTCATTTACACAGATATTTTGACAGGCGACCTGTCAGAATATCATCATGTACCCTCGTCAGGGCACAGACATCGGTATTTCGGTCAAGACGTAATCCCGGCTTAACGGGAACACGGGAAATATTGGAGCAAAGTAGCTTGATTGTTATTTGTGGGTACAAATGTTTGAAACAAAATTCGATTCGGGGGAAAGAGACTTTTGAATTTACTTTTTTCTTTCTTTGTTTTTTTTTTTGCTTTCACCTCAATTGGGCTACAAATCTGTGAAGTAAGTTGCTTTTTGATTTATTTAAATGGAAATTTTAGATATAATTTTATGCTTCATTCGAGACTGAAAAGTTTTGTACTTCGTTTTTTTTAGGGTTACGTTACTCTATAGGAAAAAACAAAACCATTTGGAAATTGAACTATTGAACCGTCAGTGTCTTTATACTTGCCCAGCTAGTAAATAAAAAAAATAACTTTGCTCAGTATTAGAATATATCAATACAAATATGAGATGCAAGTGGGCCTGTGAATCAATCTGTATTCAAATTTTTGATTCCTCACGATGGTTTCAACGGTGGTGATCAAATAAATTATATAGAGTATTACGCCTGACTGGGTTGAACCCGCGTCCTACAACTCATAAGTCCGGGTCAATACCACTCAGCCACTACCACTGATATAAATGATATCCTTCTTCTTATAAAAAAAAAATCTTTCGAAAGAACAAAAAACAAATCAACACAACGTCAAATAGCCAACATAACGACAGAAAAAAAACATGGCCTTACAACCGCCACACAGGAAACTAACTTAATAACGAGTATCCAACCAATCGTGGGGCACACGAAAAAGTATTTTTCCTGAAGCAAAATTCCCGGAGGCATTAATCAGGCGTACTTAGTCTGAATCCCGGGATAGCAATAAAACATATCGACGTTCCGTATTGACAATATAATCCGAGTAATTCCGGAGCAGTCCGATATATCAGTTTAGTTTGACAGTTGGTTTACCCCACGTCAGTTCGGAATCTAGGTATTGTGACACGTGTCTTTTTGGCTCGAGTTGTGACGTAATTATGGATCATTATTTTGGGAACATTTTATTGCCTGACAAGTGAGATTCGGTCTGGCAGGCAAATGTCTTTATTTGTATTTGAAACTAGCTTCTGCCCGCGACTTCGTCCGCGGAAAATTTGTGAGACAAAAGTTGTGATAGCTAGGTTAATATCCATGTTATATAAATAATTTATAGCCTATGTCACTCAGGAGTAAAGCAGCTTTCTATTAAAGCTTAAATTTTTCCAATCGAACTATTAGTTCCAGAGATTACCTCCTACAAACAAAAAAACAAACTTTACCTCTTTATTATATTAGTGTAGATGTAGATTAGAATCGCTTTTTATATGAACGATTATAAAAAGATTTTTGGAATGTTTTATTTTTAGTAAAATTTAACTGTTAGTGTGTACGCCGTGCGTATGTTACCACTGCTTAAACATTATGCGTACAGCTAATGGCTACAATCCGGGAATCTTTAAGTCAAGAGGGAATAGGTTACTTCTAGGTAGGCGCGCTCCATCGTCGCTTTCCATCAGGTGAGATAGCAGTCAAACGCGAACCTATAATCATTAAAAAAAAATATTTCCCACTTTAAAGTGGGAAAAAGAGGTTACTGTTGTTCGAGGACCTGGTAATCCTGCGCTCAAAAGAGATATACCTCCACCGTATGCTCCTCGGTGTTATACGGCTATTATATAATTACTTAGTTCTAAAATTATTACTGACAGATTTGTAAACTAGTCGGTGTGACAGAAATAGATTTGAATGACAGTAGGGGCCGTCTGTCTCTGAATTTCAATATTACTCTATTGAATAGTTTATCAAAAGGGCACAGTCGCAATCGCGTCGCCGGTGATAATTGTGGTGAATACGATTCTAACCTTAGTACCTATAATATTGTTACTGTAGTACCAAAGGTTAAGAGGATTTAGTTTGCTTCTATTTTAACCCGACCGTTTTGAGTATTTGGTGAAGAAAGCAAATGTTGAAAACAGATGTTCTACAAGCAATGTATTAATCCTCAAAGAACTCAATAGCAAAGAGAGATTACCGTCACCTGTGCAAATACGAATCCTCAATTTCTTCAGACATATCATCCGTAACGAAGACTCAATGAAACGATTGGTAGTACTAGGGAAAGTGGAGAGCAAAACATCACGTAGACGCTCTCCAACAAGGTGGACGGACCCCATCAAATCGACGTATTGCAGCGTCAATGAAAACTACTAAGTCGCCAAACACAGAACTTCATGGCATCGCATCACGAGAGAGGCGGTGGCTCAAGACTCGATGGACACATGACCACGATCACTCTGTCAAGAGCGCACTACTAAGAAGAGATAAGCAATGTGGAACGCACACTGACACTTAAGCATTGGACTCATCAAACGCATTTTCTACCACAAACTTTGAGTATGCTCAGTATCAGCTCCAATGTGCATGTGGATAAAGAAGGAAAAACCTTAAAACTAGCAAATAAACTATCATTATATTTCATGAAGCAGTGGTGGCCGAGTAGTAAAGGCCCCGACTTACGAGCTGAGGTCGCGGGTTCAAACCCAGCCAGGCGCATTACTTTGTGTAATTTATTTCATCACCACTGCTCTCAAAACGGTGAAGGAAAACATCGTGAGGAAACTGGCATGTCCTAAAACCGAAAATTCGAAGACATGTGATATCCTCCAATTCGCACTGGACCCGCGTGGTGGATTATGGCCCATTCCCTTTCCTAGAGAGGAGGTCTGTGCCCCAGCAGTGGGGACATTAATAAGGCTGATGATGATGATATTTTATAGGAAAAAATGCGTCACATTATGATGTGGTCTTAATTCTTAAAATGCGGTTCTGACTCCCACTCGACCTATTTAAATTTAAAACAAATAGAAAACACTAATTTACTAAAACATTACAAAGATTTCCAAACTCCACAAGAACATTATTTTCCCTTTGAAGTACTTATTATGTAAGATTGTTTGTATAACACAAAATAAATATAATTTGCTCAAACACTTTTTATAAAGAATGCTTCGGAGTTCGTTTGATGTTGGGGGCGATAAGGCTCTTTCGAGTCGTGTGTTTTCGAATTATTATTATTTTCGTGTTTTTTTTTTTTGTGTAAGCACAGTGGCATCGATTTATGTTTTACACGTGGAAAACACCAAAACATCTTGAGAAACTAAAAAACTTACTTCTTCTTCTTCTTTGTCCAACCCTCTTTCCAGTATAGCTTTTTTTTTTTGGTAGGTAAACATCATCCAATGACAAATCCCGCCCTTGCGCGGAGCGGGAAACAGACTCTTACTGACTAAACAACCTACTACTACGTCGCCATCTATACCTGGGCTAGAGTGTTCCTCTCAGACACGAACCCTTGGACCTCGTTGGCTTCGACTGTTCTGCAAGGTTCCTACGGTTATTATAACAAGGATTCCGTTTTATTCCTTTTGAGGTACGAAACCCTAAAAATGAACATCATGCTCCCCAGAAGCACTTGGCCCAACGAGGCTTACTTTGAAATTCTGCTCACACTTTGACAAGTCCCCGATGACAAATTACACACACCCATTTCGAAACTTTCTTCGTGTAGAGTTATATAAAACTCCAAAAAATCCCTAACCCTAAATCTAGGTCCCGAAATGATTGATAAACCTTATTTCTCACACTCTTTCACAAACTCACAAACACCGATCAATCACTCAGACATCCAATTAATTTTGTATTTAAATATATCGTAAAATATTCGAAATATGTTATAACACTATTAGGGGTGCTTCTTTACAAGAAATTTTCGAGGTAGCTAAGCGGTGTGCGAGAAATAGTACATTTTGATACAAGTGGCGAAAGATTGTCATTGCGACCGAGGCGGAATTCGCACGAGCCGTAGGCGAGTGTGTTATGGAGCCGAGGGCTGCAGTGACAAATTCGCACGTGTATCAAACGACGTTTTTCAATACACTTACGAACACATTACACTTATAATACACTTACTTTCTTTGAAAATTACGACGCATTTTTGTTAATTTCTTACTGAAGAAAAATTTCCAAAGTTGCCGTACATTTTAGATTTCGATTGCAGCAAACACAAAAAAAAAAATCACAATATCTAACGGCAGCGGCTTAATGTCTAAAGAAATCTCTTATAACTTACATTCAACATATTTTTCACAACTACCAATAAATAAGTTACTTATTAAGACTATTATTCAAAACACTTTTTCCCGCGCTTATCCCTTGCAGGATGAAAAAGAAGCAAAGACATCAAACCGTTATACATCCTACTAAATATTAAGAATAGAAATTCAAATATTTTTGAATTTAGAACACAGATAAATATTAATTTGTTGGTAATAACAAATTATTGCATAAATAATCATGTTTATCAATACATAGTATAAAACAAAGTCGCTTTCGCTGTATGTCCGTATGTATGCTTAGATCTTTAAAACTACGCAACGGATTTTGACGCGGTTTTTTTTAATAGATAGAGTGATTCTTAAGGAAGGTTTGTATGTATAATAAATGCATAATATAGTAGAGAAACACTGATAAATTTAAAGGTTTCTAATGTGATGTCGTAAATAAGCACGTTTTTTTGCGCTTATATTGCAAACGCAGGCTGAACCCTACGAGATAGACCAAAATAATGTACTACAGTATTGTTCACCTTAAAAAGTTCAACAAAAAAGTCCGCGATGGTATATGTCTATCTCTTAGGGATAACCCAGCATAACCATTTTTATTCTTTACTAAAAAATGGTTATTTACGAAGTGATTTTGAACAATACAGCATTAATCCTTATCCATTTAAGTACCTTAAATAAATTGTGCATTTATTATAGATCAATATGCTTTTTACAGCATGTAATTTAAGTGAATATTACCGAAGATATTACAAATTTAAAATGCAGGGTCGTAGTTGTTTGCGCCGGGCGGCGCGTACCTATAAATAGCGCGTCGATGGCCGCGCTTCGCCTTATAGCACTTTATGATTTGCAGCGATCGCACGCGTTTATCGGAGCTCTCTAGCGAGGAAAATATCAAGAATTAATTAAACTGAATAGAATAAGTATCTTTTGTTGTTGATTATCTTTTAATTTTTATTATTATAAGTACATTAGGTTAGATAGGATTAGCTTGAAACCATATTTCTTGGTATTTCTTCCATTAAGACTTTGATTTGAATTTAGAGTTAAGGCAATTTAGTACTAATTCCCCGAATTCCTCTGATACCATCAGATTTACCGTTCCAATTTAAACGCCTACAATTTCCGGTAAAGATATCTTTTGCAATGACCATTAATAAATCGCAGGGTCAAACTTTTAACGTTGCAGGATTAGACTTGAGTGTTGAGTGTTTTTCACATGGCCAATTATACATATGTCGCGCTCGCTGTCAAGAGTAACGTCTAAGCAAAACATGTTTGTATTGGCTAATGACAAAAAAGCTGTGAACGTTGTGTATAAGGACATTCTGTAGTAGGTATATTTTGCATTGCACCCGTGCGAAGCCGGGGCGGGTCGCTAGTTCATTATATTCTGTTAAAAACACGATTTAAATTTTAATTAAATATTAATACCTCAAAAATCTGCACCTCTTTGCTTTAAAAAAAAAAAAAATTACGCTTGACCGTGACGATAAGGAGGAAAAAAAAAGCCCTTGGTATGATAAATGAACCAAAAGCACGCGGGTGATATACGTGTCATGTCGAACCTAATTATAGTGCGATAAGTGGCAAGTTTCGAGTAAGTGTATTGAAAAATATTTATCAATAGGGTTCTTCGGGTTTTTAGGGTTAGGCTGTCTTCAAGGCTAGAGTGAATAGGCTCTTAATAAACTAGTGCGCCTCACCATCAACGATTGCATCACTGCTTACTTTCAGGCTCCAGAGACAGGAACCTCCTCACATTGTCAGCCGTATCGAGGAGTACTGCCTCCTGTACCAAGCTTTTGATCCGACCGCGCAACGAAAGCTTCGACAGACGATCGTCGAAGCTTTTGTCTATAAGTCCATTCGCAGGTTGCATTACTGCTTACCATCAGGTGGAATCGCAGTCAAGCATTAGTTTATAAGGATTAAAAAAAAAAAAACAAGTTTAGCGTACACTTGTCAGGTTGAAAAGCATTTTTTTTGTAGCCTAGTGTATGTCCCACTGCTGGGCAAAGGCCTTTCCTTTTTCCTTCCAAACTTCTCTGTCTAGGGCGACCTCCGGCGACGTTTGCCCCGCGAACATGACGAGATCGTCGCTCCACCTAAAAAAGCATTATTCTTTTAAAATTCGTAGACTTTCGTAGACCTTCGTAGCGCCGTAGCGCCGTAGCACTTTCGTAGACATGTCGTAAAAGCTATTTATTATATGTATGAAAATATTTTATGAAATTTTGACGATGCAAGCGATGTTATGTGAAAGACTGTTTTAAAGAGAATTTTTAATTTCGTTCTTAAGTAAAGTGAAGGAGGATTTAATTTAAATACTTTTATTAAATTTTAGTTTACAGCTTGCTGTTATTATAAAAATGGTTTAAATGAGATGAAAGTGAGTGAAAGTAAAATAAATTATCTTTTAAAAGTGTAGAACTTTACTCATAAGATGTTTTTTTAATCCAACGAATATATGGAGAAGTTAAAAATCTCATGTCGCAGTGTTAAATATTGAACTGCTTCGAAACGATTCGGCCGATTTTTTTTTATTGCTACTAGCTTTTGCCCGCGGCTTCGCTCTCAGCAACAGATTATTCTACTCTATTCCACTCTACCCTACTATACCCTATTTTTTTTTTCATAAGAACCTTCTCCTGACAATAACAAACGTAACAAAAAAAGAATTAGCGAAATCGGTTCAGTTATTCTCGAGTTTTGCGCTTACCAACACATTTAGAGATTCATTTTTATATCTACACTATAATATAATAAAGAGGTAAAGTTTGTTTTTTTTGTTTTTTTGTTTGTAGGAGGTAATCTCTGGAACTACTGGTCCGATTGGAAAAAAAAATAGCAGCAATAGAAAGCTGCTTTACTCCTGAGTGACATAGGCTATATTTTATGTACACGGACGAAGCCGCTGATAAAAGCTAGTAAAAAATAAAGAAGTATAAGGATTGATGGTCCCTGTTTGGGCGCTAAATGTATTGTAAAAGTGAATTTACGTGCTTATGTTTGTGCAATAACTGCGAAGTACCACGTAATCTCCCTAATTTAGTTTCTGTTTCTTTATTTTATCCGGAAGATAACATGGTATTTCGCAGCTAAGTGCACACACACATACATACACATCTACTTATACACTACACCAACACAAATAACTTTAAAACATTGGGATCATTACATTACTCAAACACAAATATCACAAAAGAAACAAGCCCCTTACATTCCATTCCATTTCTTGTCCAAACAATCACTTACTTAAAACAAAATAAAAAGGGGTTCACTTAAATAAACCCTATCAAATACAGAGGGATCAAAGGAAGAACTACTCAGGAATATTAAGATGTATGTATTTGTATAAGTAACTATGATTCACCAGAGGTCCCTTGTAAATCCTCTCTCAATCACAATCAACTTGCTTGTTTTATTTACTGGGAAATAAACGTATATGTTATTCACCATATGTGAAAGTCAGTGTGTGAAGTGTGGTGTAAGTAATAAGCGGGGAAATTTCTGTCTTGACTTTTAAAATTGATGGCTGATAAGACGTTAAATAGAGCAGTGGTGGCCGAGTGGTAGCGGCCCCGACTTGCGTGTAGTAGGTCGCGGGTTCAAACCCAGCCAGGCGCATTACTTTGTGTAATTTATTTTATCACCACTGCTCTCAAAACGGTGAAGGAAAACATCGTGAGGAAACCGGCATGTCCTAGAACCAAAAATTCGAAGACATGTGACATCCACCAACCCGCACTGGGCCCGCGTGGTGGATTACGGCCCATTCCCTCTCTTAGAGAGGAGGCCTGTGTCCCTGCAGTGGGAACATTAAAAAGGCTGACGATGATGAAGACGTTAAATTAAAGAACATAGTTTACCTTAGTATCATGACCATTATCATCATCAGCCTTTTTAATGTTCCCACAGCTGGGACTTAGGCCTCCTTTTAGGAGAGGAAATTGGCCGTTTATTCGATCCACCACGCGGGCCCAGTGTGGATTGGTGGATGTCACATGTGTTCGATTTTTTTTTATTCTAGGTTCTTCTTTAAATTTTTGATGCCAGTTTCCTCACGATGTTTTCCTTCACCGTTTTTGAGAGCAGTGGTGATGAAATAAATTACACAAAGTAATGCGCCTGGCTAGGTTTGGGCCCGCGACATACCCCTGTCGGGGCGGTTACCAGTCGGGTACCACTGCTCTCAACCTTAGTACTCTATTAATTGCGTTTTATGTAATATCCATTTAACCTTTGACTTTCGTAATGACAGACACAAATAGAAGACAATAGATGTGCGGACATTGGTGTCTTCTTGAAAAAAATAGGTAGGCAGGGTAGAGTAGCTAGGGTTGACACAGTATACTACCCTACCATAAGAAAGACATACAATTCAGGCTTCTTCAGACTTCGAAATTTTATCTTTGTTACTGAGGAAAAATAAAAAAAACTTGTTTTTTTTATCACCTAGCTTACCTTATCTATTAGCTCTTATTAAAAATTATAAAACACTAGCTTTTGCCCGCGGCTTCGCTCGCGTGGTATTGGGGTTGGAGTTGGGGTTTCTTGGATAAAAAGTAGCCTATGTCCTATTCCTGTGCCAAATTTCATCCAGATCCGTCCAGCCGTTTTGGCATGATTGAGTAACAAACATCCAAACATCGTCACTTTCGCATTTATAATATTAGTAAGATATTTTTAAACAGAAATTAGTTTCTGTGGTACGGAAACTTATTTAATTTTGAAACAAACATTTCCTATTAAAATAAAATCATGTAATAATATGCATCTTACGACTTTACTTTGAACCACACTAAAACAATTGCTCCGGCAGAGGGCCGCTTCTCACACACCTCTGATACATAATTCAGAGGCACGTCTACCGCCTAATGTATTAGAACCATTGCTAAATATTTATATCTGATCCAGCAATCTACTAATGAATTTTAGTGCACTGGAATAATTGTGTATATCAAACTTGAGTTCATATATTATTCAGTGTAATTTGTTTGAATTATTCTGGGAAATTTGTGTTTTGGATTACCGTTTTGTTTCTGTTTTTAATTGGCTTCTAAGTTTAATGGAAGCTGAATTAGATATGGTTGGGAAAAAGCTTTGTTAATGTCACCAATGATCACTGTTTCAAAAACGGCTCGATAAATATCACTAAAACTAATTGTGGGGTCTTTTTATGGTGGGTTAAAAATCATCCCACCCTCCCGAAGGTGCGGACGGTGAGCATTGGGTAGCTCGCCGTCCGGTCGTCTGGTAATCGTCCGGGCCAAGCTCAGTCGTCGACAGCGCGCACTGTTCCCTGTTGTCTGTCAGCAACCCTAGGGACCCTGCAGAAGGGTCGAAGCCAATCAGGGCCACGGGTTTGTGTCTGAAAAGGAAGGCTCTGGCCCTGGTATGTATGGCGATGTAGGAACGGGGTAGGTTGTTTAGTCAGTAAGAGTCTGACACTTGTTTTCCGCTCCGCCCAAGAGCGGGACTCGTCATTGGATGATTTTTACCTACCATAAAAAAAAAACCCTCCCGAAGGTGGGATACGTATTTAGATACGTATCCCACCTTCGGGAGGGTGGAAGATAATTTCAGACTCTAACTGACTAAACGACCCACCCCATTCCTTCTTTGCCTTGATCAAAGGGCCCAGGTGTTACGATTTCACATCAACTCTTGGCCCCAGGAGGTTTGGACCCTGCTGAGCCCCTACAGTTCGCTGACAACTTCTTGAGGCTTGCTTGCCATCCGCAAGCCCGCGCCCACGGTGGCCAGAAGGGCCGTACGGCAACGTTCATAATAACGAGCGATATAAATACAGTCAAAAATACAACCTCCTTTTAGAACTCGTTACAAAACACACCATTTCAACACATATATATTTTCACATTTTCAAACAGAAGAAACGTTATATAAAATACTATTATTACAGGCAGTTCTCTCTTCCTAAACTTAGACAATCTACAAGTTGCAGTATAAAATCATAAAGCGTCTGCCTGCAGGGAACTTTACCAAAACTTATCTTTTGTTCTCCAAGACAATGTCTTATCAGGAGATGTTTACACCAAGTTTGCTATTATCAAAACTTGCTAACTTGACATTCTTAGCATTGTGTATTGTTTGTACTGTCTTATTGTGTGCGCGGTGTAAATGTTAAGACTTGTACGGTGTCGTGCAAAAATTTGTACACTTAAAATTTTACTCATCTTTACGCAGTTCTAAAAAAATCTAAAGAAACGAATGACTTAATAAACTTATAAATCTAAAGTAAAGATATATATGTCGGGGTAAACTTCATACCGACATTTTTTTTTTATAAAACCGTTTAAACTGAAGTGACACAAATCTTGCAAGACCAGAACGAACCAAAACGGTGCAGCCGTTCTTGAGTTTCAGCGAGACTAAGGAACAGCTAGCTGATCATTTGTATATATAAGACTAGTTTTTGCCCGCGTCTTCGCTCCTGCAACAGAAAAATGTGACAAATGAAGAACTGCTCGACCGATTTTGTGCAAACTTCACATAAACCATCTACTAAATAGTTCGAACAAAGCCTGAACATTTAGTTTGGATAGGCAAGCCCGTTATTCAGTTATAACAACGAAAAGTGGCATTGATTTTATATGTATAGATATGAAACATATACATATATAAAGCTTTATTTTATTATGTGCTTTAACTGAATACATTTAAAATTAGATTGCGATGCGACAATTACTTATAGGAAACTCCACAGAAAAACAAAACTTTTCTAAAATAAGGTACAGGTAAATTACAATTTGCCTATGGAATTTTCGTTTTATTAAACTTCATAGAACGAAAATTCTATTGGTGAAAATCTGTTATTATTCCTACTTTTACTTTATAGGCATTCAACATTAACATTTCCAAATAAAATTATGTGGAAATCTGTTAAACAATTTTCATACCACACAGATATTCAAATAACCACATATATAATGATAAATTTATTGGTTTGCTAATTTATTAAACAAATAAAAACCAATTTACAACATTATCCGAGAAACAAAACAATTTAATGAGTAGTATACGGAATAAATAGCTGTTCATTTCAGGATAAATTCAATTTGTGACAAAAAATTGAATTTAAATTATTAATTTTAATGAAATGAAAACCAATACGAGATTATGCGGAAGCTAATTTGATTACATTAATTTTAAATTATGACTGTGTTGAGCGGTGATCGACTTTAAAGAATTGAAATATCTGTTTGTCTGCCAAGACCCTTTATTCCAAGAAAGCATGGAGGTATCAAGTTGAAATAAGTTATGAAAAAACTAAACTTCTAAGTTAACAGTAACAAAAGATAATAATATAGATGTTTGTGTCATAAAAAAAAACGTAAGTTTCGACCTCCCATAGGAATCAAAATTAATTAGGGCATTTTCCTTTGATCTAGAATTCTAAAATTATGCATGGATCGTGGTCTCACAACACAAATATAGAGAAAGATCTGAAAATTGTTTTGTTGTTATATAAAAAAAAAAAACAAAAAAAACTTTTTTTTCGCGAACCTACGATCTACAAATCCGCAAAGTCACAGCGGTCGTCTGACCTTACGCGAGGTTCCAGAAAAAAGGCCTTAGTCCTAGCAGTGGGAACAAATAATAATATTCCACAACTATTACATAACGTCAACTAGTCCCAAGCTAAGCAGAGCTTGTGTTATGGGTACTAGACAACTAATAAACATACTTATGTACTTATATTATATACTTCTAAATACATAAACATTATAGATAAAACTACACCCAGATTCAGAATAAATGATCGTGCTCGTCACACAAACATTTGTCCTGGGTGGGAATCAAACCCACGACCTCCGGCATAGCATACAGGGCCACTAACCACTAGACCAAAAGGCCAGTCAAAATAAGTATAAGGCTGATTATACTTTGAAACAGGGTGTTAAGCCACACACAGTCTTATCTTAACGAACCATTTGTATACACCGTACAACCACAACCGTTAAGCCAACATGCTGTGTGAACCTAGCGACCAATGTATATCTATGAATGTATATATATTTAGGTGTATCTACATATAGGTGTATCTACATAGGCAGGTGCGCAGCTGCAGCGAACAGATTTGGCCGACTAAATCCGATTGTATTTGCCTAATTCCCTTTCCATATGCAGGTGTATATGTATATAGATGTATATGCTCGTAGGAATTATAATATTAAATCGATGAGTAAGGCTTGTGCTTGAAAAATAGATGGTTTTTATTTGATGATCATAACAACAAGGTACCTGATTTTGTTTTCTTACCTATCTATTTCGTTAGTATGTGTGTATATTTACGTGTCTATTTTCAGCGATGATGAAATAAATTGCATAAATTTATGCCTCTGGCTGGATTTGAACCCACGACCTACAACTCGACTTCATCACCCTCTAATAGAAGAGATTATAGCAAAGCAAAGAAAAAATTTACGAGTGAGTTTTAGTCGGTAAAAGTCTGACCTACCCTCCAGCTCGCCTCCTGGAGCCTAGGGTGGTGCAAACTGTTACCTCGAATCTAGGAATAAGGCAAGGAAGGTACGGGGTAGGTTTTTTAGTCAGTAAGAGTCTGACACTGGTCTCCCGCTCCGCCCAAGAGCGGGTTTCGTCATTGGATGATTTTCACCTACCATAAAAAAAAACCCTCCAGCTCCACTCTAGAATGGAAAAAGTCATTGGAAATTGGATTGGAATATATTTTGTACTTTAATGTCGGCTTCCAAACTAATCGATTACATCTGATTCAAGTTTATATACGGTTACCTATTCGATCCTAGCTCGTTAAGTTCAGTCGCAAACCAACTTTCTAGTACCAAAGCCATTTTATTTCTTAACACTGTGCTAAATTTATTACAATTTCTTTTTGAGCGTGACAAATCCTTTTACATTTGTCACGCTCTAGAAAAAATTCAAGAAGAAAACAGTGTTGTACAACACATCTTACCAGTTTTAGGGGTAATAAACTTTGAAAAATACTGGATTAAGGCACTTTTGGTGTCTTATTAATCAGTACGCAGTTTATTTTGTGTTGTAATCCTGAGTTGAGCTCACTGATCTTTATTACACTGAACTAGCTGCCGTTAAAATGCTTTTGTTCCCGTTCGAAATTCGCCATATTGGCGCTGTCGGCCACGGTGACTGTAGTGAGTGTCTACGGTACTAAAACTAAATATAAATAATACAATACAGAATACAATATTAATCAAATTAGTTCACTGGACACTCGCGAGTGGCGCTTCATATAGGGACAAAAAATTAGGAGTCAACATACTAAACAACCTGTCCAGTGGTAAATATAGAGGACACGACATCTGACAAATGCTTGTAATAACTAGGCAAGTCCACTTAAATCTGTGTGGTCCTTCCACAGACATCTATTTTTTACCACTGGCTGTTTCATGTTGACAGCAAATTTTTTGTGCTGTTTTGAAGCGCCACTAGCGAGTGTCTAGAGAACTAATTTTGACTTATAATGCAAAATGGTTGCTGTAAAGTACTCTGAAGTATTTTTTTATTAGTCCTGCTTCTAGAGTTATGTAAAACCATGTTTTTATATATTAAAAATGTGGTTATCGTCAATAACCACATTTGGTATTTGGCATCCCTTTTCTATCCTTAATACTGGTCATTGCTATTCGTATGCCTGTATCAACAGGATCCAAAACCTTTTTCAGTTCCTTCTCAAGCAGCAAAACAGATGGTAACAGTAAAGTACCTCCGCCAAGTTTTTGTCCACATCCCAACATAACATAAGAGCAGCTTTTTACTCATCCGTCAACAAAAAACGGTAGAAAACAAGTTTATGACGTCCGTTTGTAGGTCATACCAACTTCCGCACAGTGACACAAATAAGATGAAGAAGGTTCATTTTGTTCAAAAACTGATCAAGTATGAGCTCGAGTCCCGCATTGAGTATTAATGTCTAGCAATTATAACTTATAAGTACTTTTTGCGGCCTACCCAAATGTCCTTTTTTTGGTATTGTTCGTCAAGTCTTTGAGCTCCTTAGTAATCTTGAGTTGAGCTACACGAGTATTGACAAATGCTTGCAGTGAATGGACAGGACCACTCAGAACTGTGTGGTCCTTTCTTTAAAAGACCATCTCAGACTCCAATAATTTTTCTCATATGATTTGACCATTACATGTTTGTGTATGGACTTTAAAAGAAATTTTGAGCCCGATTTTCAAAGGTGTTAGTAAAAACACCTATTTACAAAATAAAAATCATGTAAGTCATTATCGTCATTTCAGCTTAATGACGTCCACTGTTGAACATAGTCCCTTCAGGCGCTGCCACAACGACCGGCCCTATGGCTCTACTATCCATCAGATTCCAGCAACCCTGGCCAGGTAATCGGTACATCTTGTAGGAGGCCTTCCAATGCTACGTTTTCTGGTAAGCAGCAGTGTCGAAGCCTTCTGAGGTCAAGGGTTGATGCGAAAGCGGAACATCGGGGCCCTGGAACTAAGGCAAGAAGGAACGGCGGGTCGTTTAGTCAGTAGAAGTCTGACACTGTCTCCTGCTCCGCTTAAGGGCGGGATTCGTTATTCGATGATTTTTTCCAACAAAAAAAAAACGTGGTCGACATTTTATTGTATTCTGTGTGTCAAATCAGAAATGAAGATATCCGCAAGATAACCAAGGTTGCTGACATTGCGAAAAGAATCGCCAATCGCCAAAGTGGCAATGGGCAGGACACATTGCACGCAAAACAGATGGCCGCTGGGGCCAAAAGGTTCTGGAGTGAAGACGCAGCGTTGGAAGGCTTCCCATAAGGTGGACCGATGACCTGGTCAGGGTTGCTGAAATCCGATGGATGCAAGACGTACAAGACCGGTCTTTGTGGCGGCGCGTGGAGGAGGCCTATGTCCAGCAGTGGACGTCTTTCGGCTGAAGTGATGATGATGAGTTCAGTCACAAAAGCCACATTAAATTTTCTCTTATACGCTTGCCAACGATGGTATAAATCGTGGTTGTACGTACAAATTGACAAACTTTAACAGCTTTCCATATTGTATTGCTTTCCATATTGTATTGTATTGTATTGTATTGCTGAAGTGATGATCGTGATTATGTGTGCCTATTTTAGGCAAAATAAACATTGTTATTTATTAGTCTGGTCTTCTGAAATCTTTCTGTTTCCTGGCACGTGCTTCTCTTAGAATATTTATTAACTTCATGTGTCGTCATAATGTTGCAGGAAATGTAAGGCTTGCTCTCGCATACGTTATGTTTGTAAGAAAATTGTTTTAGTTTGCTATTTTCGTTTTGTCTTGTATTTCTTCACGGCAGCATAAAAGAACTTGAAAATGATACTCTGCTAAAAGGTGAAATTTTATAGATATTTTATGATACAATTTATGCAACAATCATTGCAATGCACCGCTGGAATTCTTTATTATTATCATTTATAGTATCGCTTTCTCACCTGCCAAGTTACAATCGTTTCGTTTAACGTTAGCGATTGTAGTTGGCCATGTCCCCAATTCCCTTTTTCGCACGTCATCTCAACAAAGGAAATGTGGTTGTGGCCAATTACAATCGCTAACTCTAGTTAGCACTTGTTGTTGGTCACACTCCCATTTCCCTTGTTCGGACGTCATCAACAAAGGGATTGCGGGCATGGCTATCTACAAGCGCTAGCTCTAAACGAAACGATTTTAACTTGACTAGGCGCGTGTGAAGTTAGTCAGATTCGCGATTGGTTTTTTTTTAAGTCAACTTACTTATATCATGTTAATTAATTTTTACCTTTTGACTGGTCATATATAGTAAATTTTTTATCCCAAAAATCCTTAAAAAAAACAATTTTGATTTGTTCAAAATTATAACCATTAAAAACTGCAGTTGAAAAACTACAAACCAACTAAAAAATAAACTATAAAACCCGAAACACGTAAGAAAGGCTTTGCGTCGCAGCGCTACCAACAATAAATTCAAAGCTTAGTGCCTTGCAAGCCAGATTTAGAATAATCCCACAGTTCCCCTAATAGCCTTGCATTGTACAAATGCTCTGTTTAATGCTTAGTTTTCGGTTTGACTTCGTTTGATAATATTTTAATGGTATATAGGAATATTTCTGTTCAAATAAATAATCAATACTTTAGGCTCATTACTTTGTGTAATTTATCTCATCACCACTACTCTCAAAACGGTGAAGGAAAATATCGTGAGGAAACCGGAATGTCCTAGAACCAAAAATTCGAAGACATGTGACATCCACCACTGGGCCCGCGTGGTGGCTTACGGTACATTACCTCTCCTAGAGAGGAGGCCTGTGTCTTAGCAGTGGGAACATTAAAAAGACTGATGATGATGAAATAACTGGGAAAATTTAATGACGAATCCCGCCCTTTGGCGGGGCGGGAAACAGTGTCAAACTATTACTGACTAAACGACCCAGACCATTACTTCTTAACACTCATACCAGTGTTGGACCTTCGTTTCAGAAACCAGATCGGGGCCCCGGTATTCCCCAGAGTTCCCTTACGATGATAGATACATAGATAGATATACTCCTCATTGTAGGTACACCATAAACACAACCTTGGTCTATGGTCCTTTACTGGAGCAGTGGTGATGAAATCTACATCTACACTAATATAATAAAGAGGTAAAGTTTGTTTTTTTGTTTGTAGGAGGTAATCTCTGGAACAAATGGTTCGATTGGAAAAATTGAAGCTATAATAGAAAACTGCTTTACTCCTGAGTGACATAGGCTATAAATTATTTATATAACAGGCATATTAACCGAGCTATCACAACTCACAAATTCTCCGCGGACGAAGTCGCGGGCAGAAGCTAGTAAATTATACAAAGGAAATGCGCCTGGCTCGTAAGTCGGAGCTTGTACCACTCAGCCACCACTGCTCTTCAAAGTTGACTTACTATAAAACATTATGGCACCAGAAACATTTTATCGATTGACTCTTTAGAAAGAAGGTATACGCCATGTTGGCGTTTTCTCAACAATCGGACCTAATTTCCGGCAAAAATAATGATGCTTCTGAGACCAACTAACTTATTGAAGGTCACGAAGTCCTCTTGACAAAATATTTTCTTATAATAAGTCCTCCAGATTTTTCACTTATCGTGGTGCCGAGTGAAAAGAACGAAGCTAAGAAGCCAAGGGTTTGTGTCTGAAAGGAAGGGTCTACCCCTGGTATATATGGCGACGAAGGAATGGGGTAGGTTGTTTAGTCAGTAAGAGTCTGACACTGTTTCCTGGACTGCCCAAGGGCAGGATTCGTCATAAGATGTTTTTTCCCACGATAAAAAAAATCTGTGTCCTTCAGTTGAGTTCCTATGTGTTCTAAGACTACGGGAACTACGATTTTCCTTTTCAGAATAACCCTACGTTCCTAGTGGGTGTCAGTCCAGGACAGTCAGGTGGGTGTTGGGTCCCTACGATTTGCTGGCATCATAAGGGTTCGTGTCTAAAAAGGAATTCTCTAGCCCTGGTATAGATGGTGACGTAGGAACGGGGTAGGTTGTTTAGTCAGTAAGTTTACTAACACTGTTTTTTGCACTGCCCAAGGGCGGGATTCGTCACTAATTGCCACTTTATTATTTAATTTATTGTCACTTTTCATTGCTCTTCTCCACTTCAGTAGAAACAACAATGATATAGTCACAGTCATAAATAATTGACACAGTCACGTCCCCCGCGCCATTTGCTCCGTATATTATGTTAATATAATTCGTCAGCATACAACCCGTCAAGTTATGTAATACTCCATGGAGTTGGAGCAGTGTCAGCAATGCATTGACGAGCCTTAATTTATACAATATGTGTTATTGATTTACCTGAACTATTTGTAGTGCGGTTGGGATCAAGAGATTCTGGAAAGGCAGCCGCGTGTTGGAAGACGTAGCGTTGGAAGGCCTGAAAGGAGGACGAAGCACCTGAAGCAGGTGAAGACGATACGTGCAAGACCGTTCATTGTGGCGACTTTGACCAAACTACGACCAACAGTCTTTGGGCTGAAATGTTGTTTTTTTTATGGTGGGCAAAAATCGTTCCCGCAGAAAAAAAGAGCCGTCGAGGCCGGCAAAGAAAGACGCGGGACGTTATAGACGCGTACTGTGAGGACAGCCCCCCTAACTAAGTTACGATTGTTTCGTTAATGTCAAACGCTTTGAGTTGATCATGCCTTCAATTGCTTTGTTCTGATCACGTGAATGAGCATTGAAATGACGCAGACCAAAGGAATTCGAAGCGTAACCAACTCAAAGTGCTCGACGTTAACGAAACGATCGCAACTTGGCTAGGAGGCATCATGAAGAAAACAACAAAAAGAAGTAATTATTTTTTTTACCTTGTAATAATGTTTTTGGCTCGGATACTCTGTCCTTTGAGCTATCTGCCGTGCTGACACTAAAACGCAGTAACAGGCTTTTTTAGGTATTTGAGTTAAATATTGATTCTGAACCGGCATTTTATAAGGAACATATTCGTCTTACCTAGGTTTTGATTCGATGATTTACTGGGTAGAAAAACGAAATTTACTAATGCAGTAACACAAAATTATATGCCAAAATTAATTGTTATACTTACTAAAATGCAGTTAAAGCTGTTACGGCTAAATCGGCCTATCACTTTGCCAACTTAAACGCAGTAAATGTCTCTATTACCTCATAAAATCTGTAATCCACAACTAAAGAAATATAATGCAATATAAATTAAAACGCAGTAAGCCCTTTTTGTACCGAAAATAGTAATACTGCATTGATGACGACTGATTGAAAATCAAACTAAATTGCAGTAAGTTGAGTATTTACTGCACTATAGTATGTATCGTTCTAAAGTTGAAAACTAACTATTTTTTATTAAATGGCAGTATAAGTCACATTTACTGCATTATAATTAGTAACTCGAACAAAGCTACTAAGTTTTACTGGTGTCACGATTAGACTATACTGCGTTCTAGTCAGGAATTGTCTCTCAATCAGTCACAGACAGCTGATCGTGCTTGTCCATAGTCACATAGAAATCAGGGACCACTGTACTAACAGATTAGTCAATTCTTTGGGCGATATCGGTAATCTTGACTGTCTTGTGGATAATCTTCATTTCACTACCAAGATGACGGAAGAAAATTTCCATTGTGTTAGGTGTCTTTAAACCTTCTGATGAAGCCTTACTGGTCACAGACTTTCATCTTCAGACTTTGTGGCATATTTAACAAGAAATTATGGCACAGCTTCCCAGCCCAGTCGAGCTGGATCCGATGATTGAGTTCATTTCTAAGCTAGACCTTCTGCTCAAATGGACCGTCTGTTCCAGCTAAAATTAATAGTCCAAGACTTTAAGATAAAAATAATTACCTACAAACTATTCATTCGAGATGGCTGTCGTTGATCGTTACAAAATAACATCACGACAAAGCTTTGCAAACAAACGTAAGTTTGCCATCCAAGTTAACCATGGGCTTTACCAGTTATAGTAGCAGTTATAAAATAGTTCTGTTTAGGTCGTAAAACGGATCGTGGTAGGGCCTAAGGTCTGACTTAAGATGGGTAAGCAACGGGAGGAAACATACACATCAAAGTGAACGGCTAGTATTTTATCTTTTGTTGGAAAAAAATATGACGTAATAAGCATAATAACTTTAAAAGTATTTCTGATATGTATTTTATATAAAAGTCCCTAAATTAAATAAAGAATTTAAAAAAAGTATCATCGCATCCAAACATTAGTAATAATAGTTTATATAGCATTTTCTGAAGTTAGAATAGGTACATCAAAATATTCCAAGTAAATAGTTTTAATACTGTTCATCAACTCATAGCTTGTATAGATCAACTTTAGAAACGAATTAGTTTTAATTTGCTTTATTGACTGGCATCAACACAATGAAAAAACTTAACAATAATAAGTCCAGCGGAAGGTGAGAACGCTGTGAAGTCTGTGAAGTCTATCCGCCATAATTATGGTCTGGAAAGACTTCACAGCGTCTTCACCTTCTGTATGACCTAGATCTTCACCGGAAATGGTAAATTCAGGAGATCAGCACCCGATCCGTGCAAAAAAGCCCGAGTATCACCATTGTATGGACCGCCCGGAGAACACGTGGAGATGTGCCCCGCGTAGGAGTTGGTACTCCACACGAGTAAGGTGGTCCCGAGTGGAAGATTTGCGGCAACGGCTTCTTACGCTGGGTCTTAGTCCGGAGTGAGGCGGCGGCTTCCACGTTCAGAACAGTAATGCTTACAAATCAGGCGGCTGCAAGCGTGTTAATATTACTGAGACTGATGTTAGGACACGACAACATTTATTACAGAGACACAGGTAGTGTTGAAGATTCACACGTTTCGGTAGCAGACAGAAGAGACTTTTAATCTTAAACAATACAATAGCCAATACCATACCACAGCAGATATAGAAATAATCTTCAATAAAGGATAAAGTAAGACAAAGAAAACCTGCAAATATTGTACAAAAATCAGCAAAAAATGTAATAAACCAGGCAAGTGCGAGTCGGACTCGTTGACACGACGGTGTTGCACCATTATTTATACAAGATTAGACATTACATGTATGCGGAAAAATCATGTTTGTTGTATGGGATCTGTTGGTGATTCTCAGAGGTGGTAAGTAAATGAAAAGCGGACTGTATATATAGGTAGGTTATATTAGAATAATTTTAAGCACGCGCGCCTATGGTCCGTATCTCTTGAGTGAAGTGAAGGGAATGTGGAGGTGCGTGCTGGCAGCGGCGGCGCGGCGGTGCTCGGCTCCTCGTCCCGCGCTGCCCACAGGCCGCTGTCGCCCTCCGGTCGTCGCAGTGGCACGGTGCTATGATTTGTCTCCAACAGGATCCCTTCTTAAATGTTTTTAAGTTAATTAAATTACAGGTTTTTAAAGTAAATATACAATTATAGTAGTCTTCGTATTGCCGTAATTAATATCAAGAAAAATGGTAAAATCACGTTTGTTGCATGAGAACACCCACTTAAATATTTATTTTGTTCTGTTTTTAGCATTTTTTTTTTAAGTTTAAATTAGCAGAAATGGTAAAAAAAAAGTTTCTACAGAACAAAATACAAACAAAAATGTCTTGTTTTCTTTATAAATGCCTACACGACCTAATTATTTTCAAAATTTGTCACATACTGCATGTACAATTAGTTAAACGTGCTTATTAAAATGCAGTAAAAAATACTTATACTGCAAATTATTCTGTGAAATCGGTTAATACGACTATTAACTGATGAGTTTTTGCAGTATCAAGTATGTTTTACTGCATTTAAATCTGTATATCTATACTTTTTCGCATGCAGTAATAGACATGATTTTCGAAAAATCCATTTAATTTTGAATTGAATGGACTAAATAACACGCTTTTTTTCAAAATTCATTCTTTGTAATTGCCTTAATCCTCTAGGCAAAAAAAAATCTACCATAAAACATTATTACTATAAAATATACGACGTCAAAGTGTTTTTTGCGTTTTTCTCGAAACTGCTTTTTTGCTCTTACTGCGTTTTAGGGCATGCAGGGCAGCTATGTCGTCGTATAAATACTTTGTTTACCACTTAGAACGCGATTTTATTGTAGTAATTGGGAGCTGAATATGTATCAAGTCCCCTCTTTGGCAAGCGTCACTGAGGTAGTCTACGCTTTATTTTACAGTGGTTGTGCGCTTCAATAATTTCACGTATAATATTGTCTAGTTGTCCTGACATTTTGAGACACAAAACTACACAAGTTTTACATTAAAATATCCACTAGGAATTGATACGTGAATAATTAAAAGAGCAAATGAACTTCAATGTAAGAAATCTCGCCAAAAACTCCCAAAAAGAACTCCCAAGAAGAAAGCCACACTCACTGTAGGGTTCTGTAGTTTCCTATCCATCACAATGTAGCAGAAGCCTTAAATTACGACTTCAGCACATATAAATAAAGTAAATTAAAAAAAATACACAGCGCGCTCTTGAACAGGTAAGGTTCCAGTGTTTGAATTTTGGTACTACCTATTAAATTGTACTATGTGTTCTAAATAATAATAGGATCGATTGACTGGATGTGACGTCACGCCGCATTGTCTAATTGAAGATATCATTCAGAGATGAATAAAATTGAAAAACTGGATTCTGATTCAAATTTTCGTTCACAGTTCGTAGATAAATTAAATTTTTCGTAAATAAAGTTAATTAATAAAAATATCTTGCCTCAATTTGACAGTAAATCGTGACGTCACAACATGGCAATCGATCCTATTCTCATTTGGAACGTATTATACAATGTAATCCCCACAACTTTACAAAGAAACATACAATCACTCAAACACTATACGTTTCATTACAAAGCTAGAGTCAGCAGGATAGTGCCATCAATCTCGTAGGAAGTGAAGCGGAAATCGACACGCGTACCTGTGCCCACGAGCCATTACACACGGTACAATATTGTAATGGCGATGACAATACATGTTGCGAAAATAGTTGTTTTTTAACACAGACATGTATAGAAGAGGAGAGAAAAAATTATTGCTCTTATTTTATATACATACTAGCTTTTGCCCGCGGCTCCGCCCGCGTGGTATTGGGGTTAGGGTTGGGGTTTCCGGGATAAAAAGTAGCCTATGTCCTATTCCGGAGTGTATCCTATGCCTGTGCCAAATTTCATCCAGATCCGTCCAGCCGTTTTGGCGTGATAGAGTAACAAACATCCAAACATCGTAACTTTCACATTTATAATATTAGTAAGATATATAAACTAGTTTTGTAAAATACAAAGAAACGACGTTTAAAGTTCACTAATATTACCTCCTCAATTACATTCCCTTTGTTTTCTTTGTCTACAAGCTTTTATAACATGCACAAAATAGTCTTAACAATTCCCGCCATTAAATCATACGTCACCCCGTTCAACTTTCATTGACAACTTACCAACGCGCAAAGCTTGTAGAAATTTAATTAATGAAATGTCATTTCATTACATTACTCTTCTATATATAAAAGGAAAAACTGGCTGACATATCAACGCACAGCCGAAACTACTGGGACTAGGAGCGTAAATTTTTGCACAAGGCTTTCTTTTATAACGTAGGCGAACAGTAAGAAAGGATTTTCCAAAATTCACCCCCTAAAGGGATGAAACGCGTGTCCAAATTTTGTGCGAAAACCTGTTTTCACGCGGGCGAAGCCGCTGGCAGAAAGCTAGTTAGAAATAAACGTTTAAAGTGTTACTTAGCGGTTTGGTATTAATTCTTTACAACCTACAATAACTACTGGTCGTCAACGGCGAAATACACCAACAAACCCTAATTTCAACACACTCCTACATAAATGCATAACTAACTAACACAGTAATTTCTAGGAAGCCAATTTGATACAATTTCTAGAATATATACAAGGTATATTCTCATACATCTCATATCACACGCAAACACTGCATAACATTCTAGGAACGTCCACAGCTGAATAAGGGTGTTACGGAGACCATTACAATGAACAATCCAGAAGGATATATACTGTGTGAGCCAGGTGGCAAATTGCCAATTTGGATGGTGAAGACTTTGAGGCCGAGGCCTAGAAGATTAAAGACGCTGATCTTTGTTCCTTGACAAATTAATGCTGTATAAGTGAATTGGTTATACGTGAATTTAAGTCAGTCGTGCAATATTTTGACTACATCGAGTTCCATTCTGATCAGTTGATCCGTTCAGGTGATCGGAATTGAAGTAGGTACTGATTACGTAACGTTTATTTTTAGTATAAGCAAAATAGTTGTATAGTTTTTAGGAATTATTTTTACGCCGTGTTATAATTTTTGAAAGTTTACCTACATTAAACTTATAATCGCAAAAAGTTCTTATTTAACCTTTCGACTTTGGTAATTACAGAACAATTACACACACTGACACAATTAAAGAACAATAGGTGTGCGTTTGTTTGGGCCTCAAAAGTTTAAAAAATAAATTGTATTAAACTATTGATTAGACACCTCCCTCTTCTAAAGACGAGGCCTGTGTCTCAGCAGTAGAAACATTAATAAGGCTGATGATGATGATTGATTAGACGTAGCGTGGCGTTGTAACAATCCATAGCACGATTATGTTACAAAATTTCGTATTTTTTTGACAATTATTTAGTAAATAAAGTATGCTCACTATCATAGCTTGCTGATGTATTCAAAAGAAAAAAACTTACGAGAGTACAAAAGATAGAACAGGTACATAAATATATCACTTATGGAACCTAAATTTTATCTATTCTGCACCATATTCATGTCTCATTCGGGTTATAGTGTGACCATGTCTCATTCCGTTAGCCTTGCGAGAAATATGCAATGTTGCACCTCTGATACAACTAAATAGGTTGGGCGCACACACAAGCGTTTTGGAACCAAAAATAATGGCGACTGTGTCAGTGGTCCTGATGATTGCTGGATAAAAAAATACGATAAGTAGGTAGTTGAGTTTATGACGTAGGCGCAAATTTTTTTGGTAATTTCAATTCGTGTTTTTGTAGCATAAGATCAGCCGTATAATGTTTGGGGCCAAGGGTTGATGCGAAAGCGGAACATCGGGGCCTTGGAACTAAGGCAGGAAGGAACGGTGGGTCGTTTAGACGAAGTCTGACACTGTGAGCGGGAGACAGATATAATAGACAGATATAATCATAGAATGACTGATTAGTCCTACCATAAAAAAGACTTATAATGTTGCTATTGCTGGGACTAAGGCCTTTTTTTTGGGGAGGGAATAGGCTGTAATCTAGCGCATGAGCCCAATGCGGGTTAGTGGGTCTCTTGGAATTTTTAGTTCTAGGACATGCCGGTTTCCTTCACCGTTCCTTCAACGATGTTTACCTTCACCGTTTTGAGATCAGTGGTAATGAAATAAATAACACAAAGTTGCGTCTGACAGGGTTTGAACTCGGGACCGGGACTCTTAAGTCGAGGCCTTTACCACTCGGCCACCAATGATCTCTTTCGTGTTTGTTAAGTATACAATTAATTTATTTAGTAAACTGTACAAATAATAGTATACAATTGTTTATTTTCCTTTACTATGCTATGCTAAGTATTATCAAACATGTAATTTGTAAGGACTAAACTGTTGAAACCATTAACCAATATCACAAATAACACCGCCAATTTGTTAGATAAATGAGCATTAAAATGTTTCGTGTGCGCCCACCCATACTACGCCAGAATGCCACTACGCCAGTATGACAATACGCCGCTACAACAGCACGCTGTCTAATTTCGTTTGCGTAGTAATTTTGTCCACGCATAAATTTAGAACACACTGACGTTTACAGAACAAATTAGGGGTACTCATTTATGCTAGATGTCCCATGGAATCCTGCGGTTTAGGGTGACTGACTAAATGGGTTTAATAAATTTAGGAGCACTTTTTTAAGTTTGCTTTTAAATGTGGTGAATAGGAATTCAAGGGTGAAAAGAATCCATGCTAGGGCCATGGGATTGATTCTGAAAAAGGATTAAATCTTACATATTCTTACAGAATGATATAAATACTGTAACAACGAAATATTGTAAGAAACCATTTTTTTTTAAAGAGTAACCATGGAGTTTCTTGCCGGTTCTTCTGCATTATCATAGAAACCGACCAATTTGGAACCGTGCACTAACTTCTGACGTTTTATAAGTGCCCATGTAGGCCTATATGAAATAAAAACATTTTGATTTTGATTTTTAAAAGTGCGGATTGTTTTTTTTTAAGGTCTTCGAATGACGGATCCCGCCGTTGGACGGAGCGGGAAACAGTGTCAGACTCTTACTAACAAAACAATCTACTCCGTTTCTTTCTTGCCTTGATCCCAGGACCCAGGTGATACGCTTTCCTATCTATCCTGAGTGCGGATTGGTGGATACCACATGTCTTCGATTTTTTAATTCTAGGACATGCCAGTATCCTAACGATATTTCCTTCATCGTTTTTAGAGCAGTGGTGATGACATAAATTAATTACATCAAATAATGTGCCTTGCAGGGTTTGAACAAGCAACCTACAAGTTGTAAGTTGGAATCTTTATCACTCGGCCACTACTATTTTAGCAATAATATTTAAATATGTGAGGAGACGACCTGGTCAAGGTTGCTGGAATTCGATGGATGCGTGACGCACGGGAACGGTTTGGGGAGGCCTATCCAGCAGTGGACGTCTTTCGGCTGAATTGATGATGACGATGTGAGGAATGGTTTTTTTATCTATCAAAAGATCGATTTATAATTAATGAACTAATAGAAATACTAAAATACTGCAAAAAATAATTAAATAACTTGAATATTTGCTACAAATTTTTGTTCCTATTCACTGCCTTCCTAACTACCCCGTTGGATTGTAGCACCTACGTCATAAAAAGAGTTATGTTTTTAAAAGTATAAAGTATTGTGAGCATTTTCAGAAGGCAAATAGAGCTTTTTAAAAAGTTTATAGGCAAAATGTTCATAAAATTATTAATTAAAAAAGAAATATGGGTCTTTCATAAACATTTAGCCGCTTAATTTTTTCTTTACTCTCAAAATGGCTACAGGAAAATAAGTCATTCAGCCCCAAGTGTAATAAAATATTTATTTTAAAAATATTAATTATTTAATTACTTTTAGGCCAAAAATACTTTTATTTCGTACGACTTCAAATACACACTTAACCTAAATTACTTTAAAAGTAATAAAAATTAATCCTAATCTATACTAATATTATAAATGCGAAAGTAGCTCTGTCTGTCTGTCTGTTACGCTTTCCCGCTTAAACTTCTCAAACGATTTTGGTCAAATTTGGCACAGACAATCTTTAGACCCTGAGAAAGGACATAGGCTAACTTTTATTGCGATTTTTTTTCAATCCTTAATATTCAAATTAAAAGGACGCAGACGAAGTCGCAGGTACCAGCTAGTTAATTATAATCTCGCAATTAGCATTGTTTTAGTAAATGATGAGTGTTTTGGACAATAACATAAAGCTTATCCTGACTAACTGAGATTAGCGTTCTCTGATTGGCTGTTTGCCGGTAGCGAGCGCCGAAATCCGGTCCGAGGCAGTTTAATCTGGATATATGCAGTTCCACATAAATTCGAGACTTAGCAGTGTATGTAATTTTGTATATAAAGGTATATCGATTGTTTTGGCACGTTGAGTATTTTGTGAGCATTTACCTTTTTAACGATTGCTTTCATTTTAGCGTAACATAGCATAATTAGCGTTTTAGCAATAAAAGTTAATAGAGTATAGTATAGTATTTATCAGCATAACAATCCATACCGCTTCGGTCGCGACTCCTACTATAATATTACACAGAATATCCTGTTTCATTTATATATCTATGTCTATGTCCTTCATATGTTCCTTCATCTATCTATGTGTCCTTATGTACCAAGTTTTGTTTATGGTGTACCTACAATAAAGAGTATATCTATCTATCTATCTATCTATCTATATAAAATGAGAAACTGACTGACTAACATATCAACGCACAGCCAAAACTACTGGGACTAGGATCGTGAAACTTTGTACAAGGCTTCCTTTTACGACGTAGGCGAACACAAAGAAATGGTTTTTCAAAATTCAGCTCCTAAAGAGATGTAATGGGGGTCTAAAGTTTGTATGGAGAATCCTACTTTCACGCGGGCGAAGCCACTGGTAGAAGGCTACTTTTATAATAATACATAGAATATCCTATTCATCATCATCCTACCCTTATCCCATTTTACTTGGGGTCGGTGCAACATGTTTTTTCCTTCCACTCTGTCCTGTCACCCGTCACACTATCACTAACTCCCTTTTCTTTCATATCACTCTTCACACAATCCATCCATCTCTTCTTCGGCCTCCCTCTTCCTCTCCATCCATCCACGTGTAAACTCAGAACTCTTTTTGTACAGTCTTCTTTTTTTGCTTTTGGCGAGGCGTTTTTTATGGTGGGTAAAAATCATCTAATGACGAATTCTTCCCTTAGACGGAGCGGTAAATAGTGTCAGACTATTACTGACTAAACAACCTATCCAGTTCCTTCATTGCCTTGATCCCAGGTCCCCGGTAATACGCTTTCACATCGACCCTTGGTTCCAGGAGGCTTTGACCCTGCTGGGCCCATACAGTCGATTATAGTCGGTACGTTGAGTATTTTTTGAACTTTCACCTTTTTAACGCTTGCTTGCGTTTTATGAATATCCGGTTTCACATTTTTTTTCTCTTGTTAATACAGTTTTCCGATAATAGAGCTGATTTTTATTACATTACAATTTTTTTTCTGAATTTTTATTTTCGGTAGCCTATAAAGGTAAGACTTTTCGTTCTTTTTAGGCTTAATTCGTTAAGTTAATTGGTTTTCTTTTTTGTGGATTTCTAGAAACGGTATTAAGTTCTTTTAAAAGAGAGTGTCACCCCTTTTTGCGGATATCGTTAAGGCGACTTAGGTTTTTATATCAGTTAAATGAGCTCTCGCTTCGGTGCTCTGAATGTTTTTTCTTTCATCTACTTTTTTAGAGATAGCAAACTAATTTAGCCTTTTTCCATTACTATAATTCATTGATTTTTTGTTTTAAATCTGAATTCTGTAAGTCTGTTTGTACTCCAAAGACTAACTAAATTAATAAAAAAAAAATAGCTCAATGCTAACGGTTTCATTTCTTCTTATTAAAAAAAAAAGGCCTTAACTACCATTCGTAGCGAAAAATGACGAAAATCAATTTTGCTGTATAGGACCCGCATTTTACTATTTATTTTAATCTGTTTTTAATATTTGGTGTTATAAAAGCAATAAAAATACATCATCAATGAAAATTTCATCTGTATAGCTATCACGGTTCATGAAAT
The DNA here is from genome assembly GCA_029852875.1 of Mythimna loreyi. Classification (NCBI taxonomy): domain Eukaryota; kingdom Metazoa; phylum Arthropoda; class Insecta; order Lepidoptera; family Noctuidae; genus Mythimna; species Mythimna loreyi. Next base: position 14,097,498 of record CM056801.1, on the reverse strand, counting down.
ACAGCCAGACAGACGGACAAACAATGGAGTCTAACACCCGCATATTAAAGAAGCAATTACTCTAATTAAGTCATTACTTGAGGTTAGAAATCTTTATTAAAAAAAAAAATCGTAACTATAAAATACAAATTCTTACTTACTACTAATTCTTATCTCATTACTCTAACTAGTTTTACTCGTTTATAAATACCCGTTTTACCTTTTGGGTATAAAGCCTAATTTTTCTTTGAATTATTTCTTTATTATTCTTCTTTGAATTATTTCACCATAACTTTTAATGTAAATAGACAAAACTTTGACCAACAAGCATTTGTTTCACGCATCAAAAAACCGCAAACAATTGAAAATCAACCACTTTCAAGACTCCATAAAGTTTGTCATTTGTACGTTGATTCGGTAACGACCGCCAGAATCCGGCTCTCGCTGGATCTAACCAGATTTATGCAGTTCAAACTGGCTTCGGAGTCGAGACGGAGAAAATGCAAATGCGGATTTAAAGGTAGATCAAGACCGGAATTGTTGAAGTTTTATGTTGATCTCCTTAATGCTCATCTTTTTTAGATATTTTCGGTTTTTATCTACCTACCACAGGTATTTTTGGAGCTAGAAAAATATCTACGACATTCTTTTACCGTCTTGAGCTTTATCAAAACGTTTAGAACTTAACATAAATGTATACCTATATAATTATTATACCCGTATAATTTTTTGCGTATAAATGATGATGATAAATGATATTTTTCCAAATAGGTTTTTGAAAACCCTTTTACACGTATTTTTTTTCGTTAGTTTTAACTAGATGAGCCCGGTGTTTTCTAGCCGACTATCTTGAGAAGAAACACCGAAACAAACTCAGGGGTCAAAGTCTCTTATTCATAGAGCAAACATTAAAATTCAAATCTGTATGTTTTTTCTTCAAAAGACCATCTCAAACACTAATCAGCATTGTTCTCATTTGATTTGACAATCACTCAAATCAAATGAGAACAATGCAATGAAAAAACATACAGATTTGAGTGGACCTGTCCAGTCAGTGTAAGCATTTGTCAGTATTTGTATAGCTCAACTTAGAACTACTAATGAGCTCAACATAAGCTATATGTATCTTATCGCCTAAGTAAGTAAGTTTATCTAAGAAAGTTTGAGACTTGGTAGCTTAGGGAAGACTTAGATCACATCTGTATCCTCTAGTTGCCCTTTGTGTTCTTGGTTTGTGGGTTTCCTTTTCCAAAATTCTCCGGACATCGGCCTTCCTGATCCTCAACAGTTTTGTTCTTTGAGGAGCGCATGGAACACTTTGCTTCGTGGAAGGCTTGGACCCGGTTTGGAGGCTCACTAAGTTATTGGACGGTGAGCTACTTATTGTTCATCGTCCGCACATAGTCCTAGCTTGTCGTAGCCGGGGTTAGCCCTGCAACTGCTGATCCACAGACGTGTCACGGTTTTTCTTTACACATGTGGCCATTTCTTTAACTAGCATTACTGCTTCACAGATGGAGGGGACCGCATTTCATTCACTTTCAACCAAGGCCTTCCACGAGAGGTCACCCCAACCAATCATCGTCTTGCCAATACTTAGCTATTTACTTTAGCGGTATATGTAGTACCTATATCCTAAGTTGATTTCAAAAGTGACTATTTGCAACAAAAAAGGCCTTAAAAAGATTGGTGGAAATTTAAATTGAACTTTATCTTGTATAACATAGAGTTGGTTATTGCATTTCTTAATTTTTGTACTGTGGGGTATAAAAATATGTAGGCATGTACGTACATTCTCATAAGACCAGCTCTTAACAAAGGTTATTGGAGCCGACACGTAACGATAAAATCTTTATTACAGAAACTGACTTTTGACAGCGGTTTTGCTCGCGCAAATGTTGAAAATTATTAGATGGGAGTACTTTCGTTGATACCATCTTAGAAGGTTTAGAACTAAAGGCACATTATGAATCTATCTACACTAATATAATAAAGAGCTAAAGTTTGTTTTTTTGTTTGTAGGAGGTAATCTCTGGAACTACTGATCTGATTGAAAAAATTTTAGCAACAATAGAAAGCTGCTTTACTCCCGTGTGACATAGGCATATATTTTATGTATGCGGGCGAAGCCGCTGACAAAAGCTAGTGAGATATAAAACAATTCTTTTATTATATGCGAATCCTGAGAAAACATCTTTAGAATAAGTAGTAACCGAACCGATTCCAATCACTTTCACACCACGTTATATTTTTAACTAAAAATATTTCTTTTTTAAATGTCACAGGTTGAAAACCACCGGCACTAAGTACAACCCCAGATCACGTCAGCTCATAGCGGGTATTAGATGCCAGTGTACCTCTCAGTTAGCCGAATGACTCAAAGACCATGAATTTGTGCGGAGGTAATTTTTTATAACACAGTTATGAAATTTTGTATTTAGATTATTTACATCAAAATACTAGACTCTGAAATGTTTTGGGTTTCGTATATACTAAAATTAATATTGTAGACACTTCAATATTCGAGTTCAAAAAAATTTAAGGTTAAAATTACATTGCCCCGAGAACAGATGGTTGTTGGGGACAAAAGTTTCTGCAGTGGCGACCATGTACCGGGAGACGCAGGGTTGGGAATCCTGCCTGAAGGTGTACCGATGACTTAGTGAGGGTTGTGGGAATCCGATGGATACAAAAAGGTCAATTGGTCGTTATGGTGACAATTGGTTGAAGCCTATAACATACAGTGAACGTCTGTTAGCTGAATTTTGTTCTGAGATAGGAAATTATCAAATAATAATTTATACCACTCTGTCTAGATCAAAACGGAGTGTCAGAGTTTTACTGATTAAACTTTTGAACCCCAAGCGAACGCCTTCACAAACCTATTGCTCTTTAATTGTGTCTGTAATTACGGTAATCGAAAGGTTAACGGCACTCTCACCCTCACAGGACAACTTACAGCACTAACAATATAAGTATCGAGATCAGCTGTGTCAAAAATTTGTTCAGCTGTTGAAGCGTGATTGATTTTCATACATACAGACTATTACATTTTTGATACATATGTAAGTACTTATATACTACCATACAACTTTCTGCCTCGTTAATCTCAAGCGCTACGCTGAGTCTGAAATCCTAGGTAATTGGGTTTTTTATTCTGGGATTTCTCAGAAGTCAACTACAGTTAAGGATTAGAGGAAAAGGCTCTGGCTTGAGAACTTTACGTGGTTTTAGTATCACCACTGCTTTTAAAACTGTTTTTTTTTTAAGTTTTGATCCAGAACAAATTCTCCACAGTACCTAGACATGAAGTACTTTTGTTTAAATAGTAATCACTACATAGTATAAACCAAAGTCGCTTCCCGCTATCTGTCCCTACGTATGCTTAGATCTTTTAAAACTACGCAACAGATTTTGATGCGGTTTGTTTTTAATAGATAGAGTCATTCAAGAGAAAGGTTTATATGTACATATAATAAATACATGCATAATATATTTAATGTCAGCATTGCACACATGCAAAGCTGGGGCGGGTCGCCAGTTTATAATATTAAGACTTTCGGTACCTCAGGTTGCTTATCCAAGGAGATAGCGAAGTAGACTGAGACGTAAAACATCAAATCAACTCAGGATTGATGAAATGGAACAACTTGTGACCCATGTATACCTCTCAAGTTGAAGGATAAAATCTACAAGTTCGTAATAAGAGCTGTCATACTTTATGGAGCAGAAATTCGAGCTATGAAAAAGAAGGATGAAAAAAGGTTGCATATAACGTAGATGAGAATGTTGAGACGGATGTTTGTCATGACTAAAAAGGATAAAGTTATGAACAGAAAAATTATAGGAAAACCGTTTGAAATCGTTACGATTTTTTTTTATATTTTTATAGGCTTGACCACGATCACATCTGATAGTAAGCGACGATGTGGCCGACGATGGAGCATGCTTGCCTAGAAGTAACCTATTCAAGACTACCTATTCTTGACTTAAAGACAGGAAATACAGACTCCGGCAGGGAATTCCATTCCTTAGCAGTATTCATAATAAATTTGTTCCCAAAACGGTTTTTGCTTTTTTGAATGGTCTTGTAAAAAGGAAGGATGAAACACATATTACAACATATTACACAAAGAGATATTGAGGATCTGAAAATCGAAATTTTAATTAATTATCATTTCATACAAGTATACAAATGTAGATGGATGGAGAGGGAGAGGGAGACCAAACAAAGGATGAATGGACTATGTGAAGAGTGATATGAAGAAAAAGGAAGTTAATAGTTGTATGTCGGGTGATAAAGCAGAATAGAAGAACAAAACGTGTTGCACCAACCCCAAATAACATGGGAAAAGGGCTGAAAGTTGACGATTCATATAGTGTATAGTGTAGCAAAAGTTTTCTAGTTTAGAACAGAATAGAATTTTGTAGGCAGAATTCGTATGCTGACAAAATTCGTTTTCACTGTACATAAAAAAAGAATGTCGTGTATTTTTTGCGCCTAGTACTCGTTGTATGACAAGTTTTATATGAAGTGTGGGTTCGGTGAAAAATTTGGTGTACAGGAGTGTGATTTATGTTGGTGTAAAACTAAACGAATATTTTTATGATATAAATGAATTTATAACTGACGGAACTTGATATTTCAGAGTTACTAAAAAACTAGTTTTTGCCTGCGGCGTTTTAAAAGTACCTATAAATATTTAAAAAATACGAGTCACTATTTACCCGTGATGGATGGAAGGAGTGGAAGGAGGCCTTTGCCCAGAAATGGGACAAAACAGGCTAACATATAAAAGTCACCAAGTTGGGAGACCGTTAAGTAAGGATCTTATGTAGGGTTATCTACACTTCTACACTAATATAATAAAGAGGTAAAGTTTGTTTTTTTGTTTTTTTATTTTTTTGTTTGTAGGAGGTAATCTCTGGAACTACTGGTCCGATTGGAAAAATTTTAGCAACAATAGAAAGCTGCTTTACTCCTGAGTGACATAGGCTATATTTTATGTACGCGGGCGAAGCCGCGGGCAAAAGCTAGTAGTTTGATATACAAAAAAAAAAAAAAACTAAGTTTATTCAAAAATTTAATAAAATTCTTTACATTGTGGTGGACTTAATGGCTCTCAGCTTCCAAAATATGTATAGGTTCTTTTAATGAAGCCAAAAGGCTGAAAGAGTAATTTATTTTTTACTTTAAATAGTTTTTTTTTTTGCGTCAGGTTTTTTATCATTAGGTATAGTACAATAAATACGTAAATGTATCGTGTAAGAGAGTTTCTTAGTGAAACACCTTTCAAACAGCTTGATTGGTAGGTCTAAAATTACGCCGTAGGCTATTTTTGTTAGTTATAGTTGGTTCTCTCCAAAATTAATAAAAAAATAATAATTCGTATGGCAAAACAACATTTGCTGTGTGAGCTAGTATCTACATATACTCGCATATAAGCGAAATAGCACTCACTGATTGTAAGTAGGTATAATCCCAGAAATTACAACTCCCACTTTAAAATTTGCCAGGAAGTCTATTGTGAGAAGGATTGAAGTACGAGTACATATTGCTTACAATTTAGTTAACAATATAGTGTAATTAGAGCAGTGGTGACCGAGTGGTAACGGCCCTGACTTACGTGTTGTAGCTCGCAGGTTCAAACCCAGCCAGGCGCATTACTTTGTGTAATTTATTTCATCACCACTGCTCTCAAAACGGTGAAGGAAAACATCGTGAGGAAACCGGCATGTCCTAGAATCAAAAATTCGAAGACATGTGACATCCACCAACCCGCAATGGGCCCGCGTGGTGGATTACGGCCCATTTCCCTCTCTTAGTGAGGAGTTCTGTGTCCTTGTAGTGGGAACTTTTAAAAGGCTGATGATGATGATGATGATGATGGTGATAGTGTAATTCGTTGTTAGACCGTTGTAATTGAATAAATAAATCTATTATCACTCAGCCATTGTTGCTGGCAGACGCTGCCAGTCGTATTATGTAAAAACTTCTACGATCCACAAAATTAATTGGTTATTTTGTTCTAGCCATCAAACTTGAGCTAAAGTTCTTCTGGTAAACAATGCCTCACAGTGATTCAAGGATATTTTTACAATTCTCTTTTATATACTTCACGTGAAAGAGATCTCCAAAACTTTTGACAAAGGGGTTTTTTTATGAATACTTCAAAGTTTTTTCTTTTGTATGGAATTACTTGATCGTAACTCAGACGTAGTGTTAGGTACGAAATCTGTTTTTTTTTTCTTCTTTTCTTTTCAAGACATTTCTTAGAGATTTTTTTACCTACTTTTTTTGTTTGAACTCAGGATTCATTTGGAATTGAATTAGTTTTCTAGACAATTTTTTTCAGCTTGTTGTAATTAAAGTTTTTCATGTTTAGGACTAGATTGTGCCTGCGACTTTGCTCACTTTGGTGTATAATAATATTCCACAACTATCTCACAACGCCGTTTAGTCTCAAGCTAAGCAGAGTTTGTGCTGTGAGTTATTCGGAAACAGTACTATTTTTAGACACTTACGGACTAAACAACCCACCCCATTCCTTCTTAGCCTTCATACCAGGGTCGGACCTTCCTTTCAGAAACTGGACTGGGACCCCAGTGGGCATCAATCCTGCAGTTGGTCCTCTCCATTTGCTGATAAATTGTTGAGGCGCGCGAAAACTGTGCGCGCCGTCGACGACTGGCTTGAAGAGCTATCCCTTGCTCACCGTCCGCAAGCTCGCGCTTACGGTACCCGGAAGGCCGTTCCGGGATCGGAATCGCGGTGGCGTTTGGGGCGTGAGCTCCATTGCCTTATACGGTTGGCATACTCCTTGGCTAGCATAAGGCAACCACCTGTCTTAACCTGGTCCAGAACCGGCAATCTCAGAGATATTGTTCTAAATATCTTTACTTAATCACATGCATGAGTCTGCGGTAAGGCCTACCTACACACTAATGCACACACACACTTACGCAGACAGTAAATATATTAAAAGTAGGTACCATCCCATCACAGTAACATTACTTATAATATCCGTACGAAGTTAAATAATAAAGGCAGCTACAATATTTACTGTTATTACGATAAACACTCACCGTTGTGATGTAACCTTCGGCTTTTTAATCTGAAAATAGAAAAGGTCTTCGTTAGAAAAAGATTAACGATTATTTACAAAAATAGAAGATTTATTAAATTGTTTTGCTAGTAAAGTAAACAAAATCAGACTTATAATGTTTCCACTGTTAAAACTCAGGCCTCTCTAGAACAGAGGGAACCAGGTGGCATTCATTAAATAGAATAGATTGAAGATCTTCTAGGCAAGCGTGCTCCATCGTCGACCACCATCTTCGTTTACCATCAGGTGAGATTGTGGTCAAACGTGAGCCTACCTAGAATTAAAAAAAAATCCCCCTTGGGCTAGAGTGAGGGGGATTGTCACCTACTCTCGGATATCCAATTAGCATAGCATAGCATCAGCTTTATAATGTTCCCACTGCGGAGACTCAGGCATCCTTCTGGGGCCAAGGGTTGATGCGAAAGCGTAACATCAGGACTCTGGAATCAAGGCGAGAAAGGAACGGGGTAGGTTTAGTCACACTCTTACCCGCTCCGTCTAAGCGCGATTCGTCATTGAATGATTTTAACCTATCATAAAAAAAAACATCATAACTTACTACTACCGTAGTAAAATGGAGGTCTAAATCAATATTACTACTGGTAGTAGTTTAGGTAGAAAAAGGCCTTTACCATATCTAAAGTGTAAAACAATACTAAGTCAATACTCGATATATCGTCAATAGTCTTACTGAAACTGTAATACTGTTCTTGTTAATAAGTCCAAAGTCTTAGCAAACAGTAAAGCATCCCAATAATTGAACTAGGACCGTAAGAGCAAAATGCAACTTACTACCTACTAACATAACTTGCTACTACCGTAGTAAGAATCAGTATTACTACTGGTAGTAGTTTTGGTAGTAAGAGGCCTTTACCATATCTAAAGTGTAAAACAACACAAAGTCAATACTCGGTCTTACTGAAACTGTAATACTGTTCCTGTCAATAAGTCCAAAGTCTTAGCAAACAGTAAAGCATCACAATATTTGAACCAGGACCGTAAGAGCAAAATTCAACTTACTACCTACTATCATCACTTGCTACTACCGTCCGTACCGTCTGTAGTAAGAATCAGTATTACTACTGGTAGTAGTTTTGGTAGTAATACGGATAAAAAAGGCCTTTACCAAAGCTAAAGTCTAAAACAACACAAAGTCAATGTTCGGTCTTACTAAAACTGTAATACTGTTCCTGTCAATAAGTCCAAAGTCTTAGCAAACAGTAAAGCATCACAATATTTGAACTAGGACCGTAACAGCAAAATGCAACTTACTACCTACCATCATAACTTGCTACCACCGTAGTAAGAATCAGTATTACTACTTGTAGTAGTTTTGGTAGCAATACGAGCAAAAAAGGCCTTTACTGCAGCTAAAGTGTAAAACAACACAAAGTCAATACTTGGACGTACTAAAACTGTAATATTGTTCCTGTTAATAAGTCCAAAGTCTTAGCAAACAGTAAAGCATCACAATATTTGAACTAGGACCGTAAGATCAAAATGCAACTTACTACCTACTAACATAACTTGCTACTACCATAGTAAGAATCAGTATTATTACTGGTAGTAGTTTTGGTAGCAATACGAGCAAAAAGGCCTTTACCAAAGCTAAAGTGTAAAACAACACAAAGTCAATACTCGGTCTTACTAAAACTGTAATACTGTTCCTGTCAATAAGTCCAAAGTCTTAGCAAACAGTAAAGCATCACAATATTTGAACTAGGACCGTAAGATCAAAATGCAACTTACTACCTACTAACATAACTTGCTACTACCATAGTAAGAATCAGTATTATTACTGGTAGTAGTTTTGGTAGCAATACGAGCAAAAAGGCCTTTACCAAAGCTAAAGTGTAAAACAACACAAAGTCAATGTTCGGTCTTACTAAAACTGTAATACTGTTCCTGTCAATAAGTCCAAAGTCTTAGCAAACAGTAAAGCATCACAATATTTGAACTAGGACCGTAACAGCAAAATGCAACTTACTACCTACCATCATAACTTGCTACCACCGTAGTAAGAATCAGTATTACTACTTGTAGTAGTTTTGGTAGCAATACGAGCAAAAAAGGCCTTTACTGCAGCTAAAGTGTAAAACAACACAAAGTCAATACTTGGACGTACTAAAACTGTAATATTGTTCCTGTTAATAAGTCCAAAGTCTTAGCAAACAGTAAAGCATCACAATATTTGAACTAGGACCGTAAGATCAAAATGCAACTTACTACCTACTAACATAACTTGCTACTACCATAGTAAGAATCAGTATTATTACTGGTAGTAGTTTTGGTAGCAATACGAGCAAAAAGGCCTTTACCAAAGCTAAAGTGTAAAACAACACAAAGTCAATACTCGGTCTTACTAAAACTGTAATACTGTTCCTGTCAATAAGTCCAAAGTCTTAGCAAACAGTAAAGCATCACAATATTTGAACTAGGACCTAGGTAAATCCTATTACCAGCAAATTCGAGTTTGCAACTTTTCCAATCGGCTTATAGAATAGTACAGTCGTGTACAAAAGTGTTAGCGTTCGAGCGAAAAGGATTTTACTCCATGCTCTGTTTTGTAGACCATTGCACGCTTAAAATGTTTCGTCGAATAGTTTAAAAAGGGTATTATTGGAAATGTGTTTCCTTAGTGGCGGATTTTTTGTGCGAATTTAACGTTTATTTTACGCAACTGTCCCAGAAAGTAAAATCGCTAAATGTTTTTTTTTTATCTGTATTTTGGCAGCAGTTTGGATTGCATTAAAATTTAAAAACATATTCATACTTCCTGCCACTTAATGACAGAAAACTGTGTGCTATTCCAGGATATGCTCTCTTGTGAGAAAGATACAAACCCATTCAGTCATTTGAGGACAAAAACCTAAGCGGCAGTGAGCAGAGCACATTGCCGATGGTGGATAGGGTCGTAATGTTCTGGAGTGGTGACCACATACTAAAAAAAAGCAGCATTACAAGACCTCCCATAAGGCGGAGGCGGCTCAGAAGTTTGCTCTTGCTTTCTAGAACCAACTAATGAACCTAGGTCATCTCGGCACTACTTTTTGAGTCACGCTCTGTGGCATATTTTCATCTTAGAATCTGAGGCGATCTCTAAAATCTGAGACCAATACTGAAACCAATAGATTTTAAACTCGATTCATTTTGTGATCTAAACTAAAATGTTAAAGAGTTGGAGCTATATATGGTTTAAAGCTCGATTCATCTTTGTTTATTTATTTAACAGTTCATGCACATAACGGTACAAGTAACAGTAAGTCACTTGACGTCATCTGCCTGACAGTACAGCACAGCTTCACCAATCACGTGAAGCGATTCCAAATTCAAATAAGGAACGGCAAATTATTTATGTACATTTATTTATCACTTTTTTGTGTGACTGTACGTCACCACACAGCGCGCTCGCTAGTCTTGCGTCCAGCTTTAAATCTTTACATAGACAAGTGTCAAACTGTCATTCCAATCCTTTCTTTGTCTTTATTATTTTGAAATTGGAACTTTGTTGGGAAAATCATTAAATTATTTTTATGTTTTGCAAAAAGCTACTAAAGTAACTTGTGTTTTATGAACGAAGTGTGTGAGTTGGTGTGTGCGAATGTGTGTGTGATGGTGTGTTTGTCTGTGTTGTTAAATCAAAATAGGTTTATGTAAAATAACGTTGCTTTACACTAATGACTCCAATATCGTATCCAGTATCGTGGGTACGTTTACAAACATGTAAACTCACAAACATAATACACCCGGACTCGGAACACAATTAGGTACAAATATTTGTTCCGCATGGAGATCGAACCTATGATACGCAACGCAGCAGTCAATCGCTCAACCACTGCGACTTTTTCTTTACGACATAGCTATAAATTAATAATTTTCAGATTTTTCCTATACCTATGGTATGAGACTTTGCTTCACGCTTCAAATTTCAGGATTTTAGGTCAACGGGAAATACCTAATGAATTTTGATTACCTTGAGAGTGTTGAATTTTTTTTGCGAATTAATCGTCTATATCTTTTGTTTTTCGTTAACTCCGAAGCAAAATTTTTATTTTTCAAAATTAAGGGACTGCACATTGAAGTATACGGTTCAAATTTCAACTCAGTACCTTCACGCGATTTTGAGATAAAAGGTCCTGACAGACAGACAGGCGGACAACAAAGTGATCATATAAGAGTTCCGTTTTTTTTTCCTTTTGAGATCATCAACATCATCATCATCATCAGCCTTTTTAATGTTCCCACTGCAGGGACACAGGCCTCCTCTCTAAGAGAGGAGAATGGGCCGTAATCCACCACGCGGGCCCAGTGCGGGTTGTTGGATGTCTCATGTCTTCGAATTTTTGGTTCTAGAACATGTTGGTTTCCTCACGATGTTTTCCTTCACCGTTTTGAGAGCAGTGGTAATGAAATAAATTACACAAAGTAATTCGCTTGGCTGGGTAACCCGCGACCTACAACACGTAAGTCAGGGCCGTTACCACTCGGCCACCACTGCTCCTTTTGAGATACGTAACCCTAAAAAAACTAGCAAATAAGTAAACAAATGTCTAACTTAATACGATTTTATCTGACATCCAACTTAGTCTTAATCAAGAGAATTACACCCGTATTCACAAACGTTACTATGCGGTCTCACAGTGCTCGCGAGCGCACAGGGCCCCTAAGACTAATTCATAAACAATACTTGAGTGACGTCTAGTGACGTCTGAAAGGCTTGCCACATGTTACGCAGTGAGAAATGCCTTACTTCGCATAGCGTTGCTACTTCACTGAGGAAAGTATTGTTTGTGAATACGGGTGTAAATCCTTTTTATATTTCAAGTGTTAGAAATATTTGCTTTAATTCTGCTTTCAAAGGCTTGCTTTGTTTTAAGTTTTTCATTTGTCTTTTTTAAGGATAAAAGTCAAAGCTTTAAGTTAAAAACAAAAGCTTTACTTTTCTTTTCTTTTAAATTATATTAGGAATTAAGTAGCTATTGCCAACGGTTTTGCTTGCTTGAATAAAAAGTAATACTAAAACTAAATAAATTACACCAAGTTGAATGAAAAAAAAATCAAGTTATTAGGCAATAATCTAGATTCGGTATGTTTTGAGGGCAGTGGTGGCTGAGTGGTAAAGGCCCCGACTTACGAGTCGTAGGTCGCGGGTTCAAACCCAGCCAGGCGCATTACTTTGTGTAATTCATTTCATCACCACTGCTCTCAAAACGGTGAAGGAAAACATCGTGAGGAAACCGGCATGTCCTAGAACCAAAAATTCGAAGACATGTGACATCCACCAATCCGTACTGGGCCCGCGTGGTGGATTATGGCCCATTCCCTCTCCTGGAGAGAGGAGGCCTGTGTCCCTGCAGTGGGAACATTAAAAGGCTGATGATGAGTGAAATTTGAATTATCAAAAGTCGTATATCTCCCCTCCTCCCATCCTAAGGCGAGGTCCTACTAATTTTGTACTTTTTGAACTTGTAGGAACTGTAGGAACAAAAATATATATTTTTTAATTGATCTTAATATAACCAACCGCTGGTTAACCACCGAAACATGATACAAATTAGTCGGCTTAAAAAAAAATCACGAAACTTTCCATAACTCACGATTTCAAACGCGTGTATATCTACGTTACGGAAATATTTGAAAGCTACATAAAACAATCAAGAATGATTTTATAAAAGAATCTGACAAAAATAAATATCTTGAGTAGTTAATAAGATTTTTTATAACTTGGTATACAGGAAAACTAAAATATATCAAGTTTTATCAAAATCCATTCATAATTTTTTCATGAAACAGTAACAAAAATAACACCAACCATGTATACATACAAACTTTCACTTATACACCGTGAAATTTAAATGGTTGTTTTCCCGCGGCAGAATGACTTGCCATAAGGAGTACTTTTGAAGCATACGGTAAAAATAAAAAAATAAAAAGTTTTTTTTTTATAAATAATTATTTAAAATATTTATCAACTCAAAAAAGCGAAAACAATAGTAACATTTTACGTAATTTGTAGGTACTACCAGAGTCGCATGCGCAGCCCGTCGTCAAAGGAAACCGATTCATTAAATATTTAAACCAAAATAAGCTCTCGCGCGTTGTGATACGCACGGTTTGATACGTCATAATTAGCTTGCACTCTACAGGTCCATTTTTTGTTTTTAATGTTTTATTTTTTTATCAAACGTTTGTATTACCAAGACACAACCATTTCGCTGAGGGAAAACAACCATTTAAATTTCACGGTGTATATTATTAGTAGGATGTTAGATAAATATTTTTACCGGACTACGACAGAAGGAAGGTTCTGTTTTTCCAGAACATGTATGTATGAACTTGTTATTAAAATGCTCAAGAGACTAAATGGTTTATTGCATTTTAGTTTGAGAGGTTTTTTTATGGTAGGTAAAAATCATCATGGCCGTGAACTTAGCAGATCATTTTCCAGCAGAGCATGAAAAAGTGAGAGTTCTACTCGCATGCAGCATAGTTCTGGAGTTCCTGATAGTTTTAAGGAAAAGTTCTAGTGTTTTTCCTGGAAAAAATATCGAATGAAAATATGATCTGCTAACTTCCGGTAGCAGATCATTTTTTCAAAAAGCAATTTTTTTTTGTTGCCCTGGGTGCACAAAGGCATGTTCTATAGTTCTTAATTTTTTTTAATAATAGTTCTGTCAAAACAGGCTCAAAAAAAAAAAAAAAACAAAAAAAAATCTAAAATCATGATTTTTCTTAGTGTTCAACAGAAAAAAAATCTTAAAAAACTTTATGGAGCACCATGAAAAAAGAACTCCTAAAATTCAGTTACACTTGGACCAGGTCTACCAGGAACTGTGGAATCTAGACCCAGAACTCCAACACAAGTATCAGCAGAGCATGGTCGAAGACAGAGATTAACTAAAATCATGAATATTTCGAGTGTTTTGGTAAAAAAATCATAACAAACTTTGTGGAGTACTCTGAAACGGGAACTCCGCGGTTTTTATTACATCTAGACTAGGTCAACCAGGAACTGTGGAAACCAGACCGAGAACTCCGACACAAGTATCAGCAGAGCATGGTTGAAAACAGAGATTAATTAAAATCATGATTATTTTTAGTGTTCAGGAGAAAAAAAATCATAAAAAAAATTATGGGGGACCCTGGACTGGGAACTCCTCGGTTTCTAATACAACAGTATTAGTTTTCTAAGGAAATGTAGCTAGAAGACCTAGAACTTTGACACAAGTATTAGCAGAGCATGGTCGAAGACAGAGATTAACTAAAATCATGAATATTTCGAGTGTTTTTGTAAAAAAATCATAAGAAACTTTGTGGAGTACCCTTAAACGGGAACTCCGCGGTTTTTATTACATCTAGACTAGGTCAACCAGGAACTGTGGAAACCAGACCGAGAACTCCGACACAAGTATCAGCAGAGCATGGTTGAAAACAGAGATTAATTAAAATCATGATTATTTTTAGTGGTCAGGAGAAAAAAAATCATAAAAAAAATTATGGGGGACCCTGGACTGGGAACTCCTCGGTTTCTAATACAACAGTATTAGTTTTCTAAGGAAATGTAGCTAGAAGACCTAGAACTTTGACACAAGTATTAGCAGAGCATGGTCGAAGACAGAGATTAACTAAAATCATGAATATTTCGAGTGTTTTTGTAAAAAAATCATAAGAAACTTTGTGGAGTACCCTTAAACGGGAACTCCGCGGTTTTTATTACATCTAGACTAGGTCAACCAGGAACTGTGGAAACCAGACCGAGAACTCCGACACAAGTATCAGCAGAGCATGGTTGAAAACAGAGATTAATTAAAATCATGATTATTTTTAGTGTTCAGGAGAAAAAAAATCAAAAAAAAAATTATGGGGGACCCTGGACCGGGAACTCCTGGGTTTCCAAAACAACAGTATTAGTTCTCTAAGGAAAACTAGCTAGAGGCCCTAGAACTTTGACACAAGTATTAGCAGAGCATGGTCGAAGACAGAGATTAACTAAAATCATGAATATTTCGAGTGTTTTTGTAAAAAAATCATAACAAACTTTGTGGAGTACCCTGAAACGAAAACTCAGCGGTTTTTATTACATCTAGACTAGGTCTACCAGGAACTGTGGAATCTAGACCCAGAACTCCAACACAAGTATCAGCAGAGCATGGTCGAAGACAGAGATTAACTAAAATCATGAATATTTCGAGTGTTTTGGTAAAAAAATCATAACAAACTTTGTGGAGTACTCTGAAACAGGAACTCCGCGGTTTTTATTACATCTAGACTAGGTCAACCAGGAACTGTGGAAACCAGACCGAAAACTCCGACACAAGTATCAGCAGAGCATGGTTGAAAACAGAGATTAATTAAAATCATGATTATTTTTAGTGGTCAGGAGAAAAAAAATCATAAAAAAAATTATGGGGGACCCTGGACTGGGAACTCCTCGGTTTCCAATACAACAGTATTAGTTTTCTAAGGAAATGTAGCTAGAAGACCTAGAACTTTGACACAAGTATTAGCAGAGCATGGTCGAAGACAGAGATTAACTAAAATCATGAATATTTCGAGTGTTTTTGTAAAAAAATCATAAGAAACTTTGTGGAGTACCCTTAAACGGGAACTCCGCGGTTTTTATTACATCTAGACTAGGTCAACCAGGAACTGTGGAAACCAGACCCAGAACTCCGACACAAGTTTCAGCAGAGGATGGTCGAAAATAGAGATTAACTAAAATCATGATTACTTTAGTGTTCATGAGAAAAAAAAAAACAAAAAAAAACTTTGTGGAATATCCTAATTCGGGAACTCCTCGGTTTCCAATACAACAGTATTAGGTCTCTAAGTCTCACCCTGTATACAGGTTAACCAGGAACTGTGAAAACCAGACACAGATATGTGACACTAGTAATAACGATTAACTTAATTCACGAATATGTTCAGTGTTTGTATTGAAATAAAATTAAGTCTTTATTATTTCTTTGTTTGAACTGAATAGAATGTTATGTAATCTATATTATTGTATATTAATTTCTCTAAATTTTAATGAAAATTGCATCGAAATCTTTGCATTGTTTAAGTGAAATCAGCGTTTAAACTAATTTTTCACATTGACTTACCGCCACGTCTCTCTATACCTCCCTAGATGGCGTTGGCGTCGAATTAGAAGTCGCTATGGTTTCGTTACCAGCAAATGCATAAGTCTATCGAAAATTTTTCCCCGAACATTGTTGTGAAATAACTCTCGTAGGTATTTAGCAACCTTTAGCGATCTGCAAATTCGGCATTCTGAGGTTTTAGAGTTGATAAATAAATAAATTAGAAGTCTACTTAGTTGTTAAGATTTGTTGTTTCGTTATAAC
Organism: Mythimna loreyi; assembly: GCA_029852875.1. Classification (NCBI taxonomy): domain Eukaryota; kingdom Metazoa; phylum Arthropoda; class Insecta; order Lepidoptera; family Noctuidae; genus Mythimna; species Mythimna loreyi. The sequence continues at coordinate 14,081,066 of CM056801.1, read as the reverse complement.
TGTTACTTGTTTCGTTGTTAGCTGTTTGTATCTTCTTTAAGTTGTTAATTCTGTTACTTGTTTTCGTTGTTAACTGTCTGTTGCTTGTTTTAGTTGTTAATTCTGTTACTTGTTTTCGTTGTTAACTGTCTGTTGCTTGTTTTAGTTGTTAATTCTGTTACTTGTTTTTGTTGTTAACTGTCTGTTGCTTGTTTTAGTTGTTAATTCTGTTACTTGTTTTCGTTGTTAACTGTCTATTGCTTGTTTTAGTTGTTAGTTCTGCTACTTGTTTTCGTTACTAACTGTCTGTTGCTTGTTTTCTTAGTAACGGAAAACTTGTTTGCTTTTTAATTTGTCACTCGTTTCCGTTATAATTGCATTTTATTGTCGTTATAACGGTTACTTATTTCGTAATAATTATTACTTGCTTTCTTAAAAGTAACTTAATTTCGTTACCTCTTTTTGCTATAACAATTCTTGGTTTCTGTTATACATTTTTTTTTTTTTGATATTGAAAAATGCCGGGAAAGACACCATACGATAAAATTGCTTTACGGCAAATTCTATCGGGTGTTGATTGCCGCACCATTCATAAAGGGCACCTGTATCCACCTTCACATGGTGTTTATAAAAGGGTGTCGAAACTAATGGCAGACAAGGGGTCTATAATCAGGCCTAAACATATTCACACAATTATTAATAACAATCGTGGTGGGCTAAGAGATGCCATTTTCAAAGCTTTTGAGATTACGGAGCCAGAATTAAGCATTTCTAGTAGCGATGGTAATTATAGTTTTGAAAGGAGTGCAGACCTGCCTACAGATACTGAAAAAACTAGTTTCACTTCCATTAAGTTAAACTTAGTTATTTCGCACGAGAAGTGGCAAAGTATTAAACCACAAGAAAAAGTGTATGGTAAGCGTATATATTGGAAATTGCGTTAAGGGTGGGCAGACATCATAGCTGAAGCTTTATGGGTACAGCATAGAGTGGATTGTGTTATTATATTCAAAAATCATAACGTTTATACGAGTGCAATAGCCAAATACTTTTTGACTGTTGACGGATATTGCCGCGAGTGTCACGCGAAGATTTTTTGTACACTTATAAAAAGTCCTTCAACAGGTGTAGATGTTATTATTCAGTGTAAAATTGAAGGAATTAAAGAAATATTACACACGGGAATAAAAAAAAGGCAATTGAGGGGAGCACGTCGCATAGAAGTAGCAGATTACCTCATTAACGGCTGTAAAGATGCAGTTACATGGCGAAGAAAAGAAGCCGGTCGTATAAAGGAATTTGGCGGCAAAAATCCCCCAATCTTACCTTCAAACGAAGTTGTTCGCAAAGCCAAAGAACAGCGGCTATTAAGCAAATATGGATTGCAATTTGGAAACCCTTCACTCAATTTGCTTAATAGTGCAGAACATGGTAAGTTAGTAGGATGTATACAATCAATAGGGTTGTATAAATTTAATTGCATATACTGGTTACCTGAGCAACTCCAAATTTATATTTCCCGCTGCCGAAAAGATCCCAATGCAACGCTAGCAATCGATGTTATCGATGCAAAGCGAGATAAATCGCAAAGTCCGCACATTTTTTTATACCAATGCGTGCTTGTAACACGAGAAGGTTTTTTTTTTTTTTTTTTTTTTTTTTTTTTTTTTTTTTTATGGTAGGTGAAAATCATCCAATGACGAAACCCGCTCTTGGGCGGAGCGGGAGACCAGTGTCAGACTCTTACTGACTAAAAAACCTACCCCGTACCTTCCTTGCCTTATTTCTGGAGTCGAGGTTACAATTTTCACATACCCTCTAGGCTCCAGGAGGCTTCGACCCTGAAGGGCCCCTGCAGTTTGCTGACAACTCCTTGAGGCGCGCGGGAACGGTGCGCGCCGTTGACGACTTGGACTCGGTCTTACCAGACGATCGGACGGCGAGCTACCCATTGCTCACCGTCCGCGAGCCAGTGTCTACGGTGGCCGGATATCGGCAGGATCGCGGCGGCGACGGCTACGGCGAGTACGCCGTTGCCTTTGCCTTATGCGGTCGGCCTCCTCCTTTACGAGCATTACTGCTTCGCAGAAGGAGGCGACCGCCTGCCATTCCTCTTCGCTGCGGACCATGGCCTGAACCAGGGCCCGACGCGAGAGGTCGCCGCCGCCGATCACCCCCACGAGGACACGGCGATGCTCTTCCCAAGCAGGGCACACCTCCACCGTGTGCTCCACCGTGTCCTCCGGGCTCGCCTCACAGTGGCGACACCCGGACGTCTCTTCCGCACGAATCCGGTGCAGGAATCTCCCGAACTTCCCATGTCCGGTGAGAACCTGCGTCATGCGGAAAGTGAGGACGCCGTGAGGTCTATCCAGCCACGCCTCAAAGAGGGGCACTACCGCTGAGATTACGGTGTGCCCAGCGCTGGGTTGCGACAGTCGCTGTTTCCACTTCACCATGATGTAACACGAGAAGGTAGTGTACCAACTTTTCAAATGGTATCAGCAGATCAGCGAGCTATTATTGTCACTAGTTTTTTGAGCCATATTCTTGCAGCAAACGCTCCGATTCCACCAATTGTTGTTACCGATTTTGGCTGGTCTTTGTTAATAGCAGTTGCACAAATCTTTGGCCAGTGCGCTAGCTTTAATGATTATTTACAAAAATGTTATGACGCTGTTGTAAATAAATCGACGTCATTGCCGTCTACTTTCATGCGATTAGATGTCTGTCATCTTATTTCCATGATTTCACGATGGCCTTGTTTAAAGGGCAAAGAAAAATATTTAGTTAGGAGATTTTATAAGCGGTGCATAGGAAAAGCTCACCAAATTACGAATTTCGCCGAAATAACTTACTTTATAGAATCAGTTGCCGTTGTTGCCTTAAGTAAATATATTGGCTCTGGAGTTGATGGGAATATTTTACCTTCGGTACACCGATTAAACTTTTTAAATAGCGAAATAAAAGGAGTCTACGATGGTGTAGAAAATGACGATTACAACGCTGCATATAGCGACGAAACAGATTTTACTTCTGGCGATCACGAAATAGAAAATAACATGGACCAGGTCGGCTGGAAATCATGGCATGACACCTTATATGACACAGCCATTAAAATAGCGGACCAGTCGTCAGAAGGTGACACAATCAACGCGTGTTATAGCGTTGATTTTGCACAGAGACTAAAAAGGTACCTACTACCTTACTTACCTTTGTGGACCGCAATTATGGTGCCAGTTTTTGGTAGAGGCTCATTGTCATCTACTTCCGCTGCAGTCGAGGCGGAATTTTCAGATTTGAAGCATCGTGACTTCAGAGGTGAACTACCGATGCGTATTGATCGTTTTGTGATGCAACATTTAGAACGCATCGATGAAAAAATAAAAGAGCGTAGTAATGAGTCCGATTGTTTACCAAAAATCACAAAAGATAAGGAAAAATTATCAGAACACCCTGTCTCCATTGATAAAGCTCAATGTAAAGAGGAGAGTAAAGAGCATTCAGTTGATATTGATAGTAACGAACTCTCGTTTATTGAAAATGTTCCACGTAATGACTGGAATGTGAAAGAAGAATGGGGAGGTTTAAACAAAAACGATAAACGGGAAGGTCTAGAACCGCCCAAAAAGAAACGTAAGACACATCGATCATGTCTCGATTTTTGCCCAGAGTGGGAAATAATTAAGGATTTTAAGAAGGCGCACATACCAATTTTACTCAACGGAAACATCTCGGGGTCTGTACAAATTGCAGACTACAAATTGAATGTAACATCGACTTGTGCATTCGATTCATTATTTCAGTATATTCTCTGCGGTTTATTAATAAATAAAAAAAATTACCAGGACCTTATAACATCAGATTGTGAAATAGTTAAAATGGCTCAAGATGTAATACAGGAGAAAAAAATAAAAAAGAAACATTACTTAGAGCGAGCCAAAATTTTAATGCAAATACCCATGTTCAAAAAAACAATAAAAATATACACAGATAATTTAAAACGGTTAGATGCTGAAAGTAACGTCGCTCATTTGTCCCAATTTATATTTCAGAAAGTACCAAGCTATTCTTGTCGCGTCGAATGTATATGTGGATACTCAAATGAGAGAAGTTATACTTTCGTAAGTATCAATATTGATACAATTCTTTGTCATGGCCTCCATCTAATGCAGAAAGCAATAGATGAGGCTATGGCAACCACGAGATCATGTTTTGATTGCGAAAATGAGGTGATATGTACAAATAATTTTGGACCGCATTTAATTATAGACACGTCTGTCATTACAGACTTTGGGTATACAAACAGGTCAAATATTACGCATAAATTGGATTCAATCACTAAAACTATAAAAATAGGGGAAAAATTATACATGCTAGCAGCTGTAATTAATTACAATTGGACTCAAAAACATTACGTAACCTATGGGTTAAGTGGCGAGTTATGGCATGTTTATGATGGCCTTCAGAAAGCACGAAAAACCATAAATTCAAAGACATAAATCACTCCTCATCTAATCATATACACAAAACTGTAAAAAAAAATTAGTCAAAAAATCTCTGTCCTCACTGTTTTATTTCTTTTTCTGTTAATATGATTAATAAAAATATAAATAATTACATTTATTCTTTGCACTACCTAAGCATGCACTGAAAATAACACAGTCCTTGATTCTAGGCTTTTCTCTTGAACACTAAAAATAATCATGATTTTAATTAATCTCTGTTTTCAACCATGCTCTGCTGATACTTCTGTCGGAGTTCTGAGTCTGGTTTCCACAGTTGCTGGTCGACCTAGTCTAGATGTAATAAAAACCGCGGAGTTCCAATTTCAGGGTACTCCACAAAGTTTGTTATGATTTTTTTACAAAAACACTCGAAATATTCATGATTTTAGTTAATCTCTGTCTTCGACCATGCTCTGCTGATACTTGTATCGGAGTTCTGGTTCTGGTCTCCACAGTTTCTGGTTGACATAGTCTAGGTGTACTGAAATTCGCTGAGTTCCCGTTTCAGCGTAATCCACAAAGTTTCTTATGATTTTTTTACAAAAACACTCGAAATATTTATGATTTTAGTTAATCTCCGTCTTCGACCATGCTCTGCTAATACTTGTGTCAAAGTTCTAGGTCAGCTAGCTACAATGCATATTAGAACTAATACTGTTGTATTGGAAACCAAGGAGTTCCCGGTCGAGGGTACCCCATAAATTTTTTTATGATTTTTTTTCTCTTGAACACTAAAAATAATCATGATTTTAATTAATCTCTGTTTTCAACCATGCTCTGCTGATACTCGTATTAGAGTTCTGGCTCTTGTTTCCACAGTTCCTGGTCGACCTAGTCTAGATGTAATAAAAACCGCTGAGTTTCCGTTTCAGGGTACTCCACAAAGTTTGTTATGATTTTTTTACAAAATCACTCGAAATATTCATGATTTTAGTTAATCTCTGTCTTCGACCATGCTCTGCTAATACTTGTGTCAAAGTTCTAGGGCCTCTAGCTAGATTTCCTTAGAGAACTAATACTGTTGTTTTGGAAACCCAGGAGTTCCCGGTCCAGGGTCCCCCATAATTTTTTTTTTGATTTTTTTTCTCCTGAACACTAAAAATAATCATGATTTTAATTAATCTCTGTCTTCGACCATGCTCTGCTAATACTTGTGTCAAAGTTCTAGGTCAGCTAGCTACAGTTCATAAAAGACCTAGTCCTGTTGTATTGGAAACCGAGAAGTTTCCGGTCCAGAGTCCCCCATAAATTTTTTTATGATTTTTTTTTGTCCTGAACACTAAAAATAATCATGATTTTAATTAATCTCTGTTTTCAACCATGCTCTGCTGATACTTGTATTGGAGTTCTGGGTCTTGTTTCCACAGTTCCTGGTCAACCTTGTCTAGATGTAATAAAAACCGCGGAGTTCCCGTTTAAGGGTACTCCACAAAGTTTCTTATGATTTTTTTACAAAAACACTCGAAATATTTGATGATTTTAGTTAATCTCTGTCTTCGACCATGCTCTGCTAATACTTGTGTCAAAGATCTAGGTCCTCTAGCTACATTTCCTTAGAGACCTAATACTGTTGTATTGGAAACCGAAGAGTTCCATGTCCAGGGTCCCCCATTTCCTTAGAGACCTAATAGTGTTGTATTGGAGACCGAGGAGTTCCCGGTCCAGGGTCCCCCATAAATTTTTTTATGATTTTTTTTCTCCTGAAAACTAAAAATAATCATGATTTTAATTAATCTCTGTCTTCGACCATGCTCTGCTGATACTTGTATCGGAGTTTTGGGTCTGGTTTCCACAGTTTCTAGTTAATTTAGTCGAGGTGTAATAAAAACCGCTGAGTTCCCGTTTAAGGGTACTCCACAAAGTTTCTTATGATTTTTTTACAAAAACATTCGAAATATTCATGATTTTAGTTAATCTCTGTCTTCGACCATGCTCTGCTAATACTTGTGTCAAAGATCTAGGTCCTCTAGCTACATTTCCTTAGAGACCTAATACTGTTGTATTGGAAACCGAAGAGTTCCATGTCCAGGGTCCCCCATAATTTTTTTTATGATTTTTTTTCTCTTGAACACTAAAAATAATCATGATTTTAATTAATCTCTGTTTTCAACCATGCTCTGCTGATACTTGTATCGGAGTTCTGGGGCTGGTTTCTACAGTTCCTGGTTGACCTAGTCTAGGTGTAATAAAAACCGCTGAGTTCCCGTTTCAGGGTACTCCACAAAGTTTCTTATGATTTTTTTACAAAAACACTCGAAATATTTATGATTTTAGTTAATCTCCGTCTTCGACCATGCTCTGCTAATACTTGTGTCAAAGTTCTAGGTCAGCTACCTACAATGCATATTAGAACTAATACTGTTGTATTGGAAACCAAGGAGTTCCCGGTCGAGGGTACCCCATAAATTTTTTTATGATTTTTTTTCTCTTGAACACTAAAAATAATCATGATTTTAATTAATCTCTGTTTTCAACCATGCTCTGCTGATACTTGTATTAGAGTTCTGGCTCTTGTTTCAACAGTTCCTGGTCGACCTAGTCTAGATGTAATAAAAACCGCTGAGTTTCCGTTTCAGGGTACTCCACAAAGTTTGTTATGATTTTTTTACAAAATCACTCGAAATATTCATGATTTTAGTTAATCTCTGTCTTCGACCATGCTCTGCTAATACTTGTGTCAAAGTTCTAGGGCCTCTAGCTAGATTTCCTTAGAGAACTAATACTGTTGTTTTGGAAACCCAGGAGTTCCCGGTCCAGGGTCCCCCATAATTTTTTTTTTGATTTTTTTTCTCCTGAACACTAAAAATAATCATGATTTTAATTAATCTCTGTCTTCGACCATGCTCTGCTAATACTTGTGTCAAAGTTCTAGGTCAGCTAGCTACAGTTCATAAAAGACCTAGTACTGTTGTATTGGAAACCGAGAAGTTTCCGGTCCAGAGTCCCCCATAAATTTTTTTATGATTTTTTTTTGTCCTGAACACTAAAAATAATCATGATTTTAATTAATCTCTGTCTTAGACCATGCTCTGCTAATACTTGTGTCAAAGGTCTAGTTCCTCTAGCTACATTTCCTTAGAGACCTAATACTGTTGTATTGGAAACCCAGGAGTTCCCGGTCCAGAGTCCCCCATAAATTTTTTTATGATTTTTTTTCTCCTGAACACTAAAAATAATCATGATTTTAATTAATCTCTGTTTTCAACCATGCTCTGCTGATACTTGTATTGGAGTTCTGGGTCTTGTTTCCACAGTTCCTGGTCAACCTTGTCTAGATGTAATAAAAACCGCGGAGTTCCCGTTTAAGGGTACTCCACAAAGTTTCTTATGATTTTTTTACAAAAACACTCGAAATATTCATGATTTTAGTTAATCTCTGTCTTCGACCATGCTCTGCTAATACTTGTGTCAAAGTTCTAGGTCCTCTAGCTACATTTCCTTAGAGACCTAACACTGTTGTATTGAAGACCGACGAGTTCCCGGTCCAGGGTCCCACATAAATTTTTTTATGATTTTTTTTCTCCTGAACACTAAAAATAATCATGATTTTAATTAATGTCAGTTTTCAACCATGCTCTGCTGATACTTGTATCGGAGTTCTGGGTCTGGTTTCTACAGTTCCTGGTTGAATTAGTCTAGGTGTAATAAAAACCGCGGAGTTCCCGTTTCAGGGTACTCCACAAAGTTTCTTATGATTTTGTTACATAAACACTCGAAATATTCATGATTTTAGTTAATCTCCGTCTTCGACCATGCTCTGCTAATACTTGTGTCAAAGTTCTAGGTCAGCTAGCTACAGGTTATAATAGACCTAATACTGTTATATTGGAAACCGAAGAGTTCCATGTCCAGGGTCCCCCATAATTTTTTTTATGATTTTTTTTCTCTTGAACACTAAAAATAATCATGATTTTAATTAATCTCTGTTTTCAACCATGCTCTGCTGATACTTGTATCGGAGTTCTGGGGCTGGTTTCTACAGTTCCTGGTTGACCTAGTCTAGGTGTAATAAAAACCGCTGAGTTCCCGTTTCAGGGTACTCCACAAAGTTTCTTATGATTTTTTTACAAAAACACTCGAAATATTTATGATTTTAGTTAATCTCCGTCTTCGACCATGCTCTGCTAATACTTGTGTCAAAGTTCTAGGTCAGCTACCTACAATGCATATTAGAACTAATACTGTTGTATTGGAAACCAAGGAGTTCCCGGTCGAGGGTACCCCATAAATTTTTTTATGATTTTTTTTCTCTTGAACACTAAAAATAATCATGATTTTAATTAATCTCTGTTTTCAACCATGCTCTGCTGATACTTGTATTAGAGTTCTGGCTCTTGTTTCAACAGTTCCTGGTCGACCTAGTCTAGATGTAATAAAAACCGCTGAGTTTCCGTTTCAGGGTACTCCACAAAGTTTGTTATGATTTTTTTACAAAATCACTCGAAATATTCATGATTTTAGTTAATCTCTGTCTTCGACCATGCTCTGCTAATACTTGTGTCAAAGTTCTAGGGCCTCTAGCTAGATTTCCTTAGAGAACTAATACTGTTGTTTTGGAAACCCAGGAGTTCCCGGTCCAGGGTCCCCCATAATTTTTTTTTTGATTTTTTTTCTCCTGAACACTAAAAATAATCATGATTTTAATTAATCTCTGTCTTCGACCATGCTCTGCTAATACTTGTGTCAAAGTTCTAGGTCAGCTAGCTACAGTTCATAAAAGACCTAGTACTGTTGTATTGGAAACCGAGAAGTTTCCGGTCCAGAGTCCCCCATAAATTTTTTTATGATTTTTTTTTGTCCTGAACACTAAAAATAATCATGATTTTAATTAATCTCTGTCTTAGACCATGCTCTGCTAATACTTGTGTCAAAGGTCTAGTTCCTCTAGCTACATTTCCTTAGAGACCTAATACTGTTGTATTGGAAACCCAGGAGTTCCCGGTCCAGAGTCCCCCATAAATTTTTTTATGATTTTTTTTCTCCTGAACACTAAAAATAATCATGATTTTAATTAATCTCTGTTTTCAACCATGCTCTGCTGATACTTGTATTGGAGTTCTGGGTCTTGTTTCCACAGTTCCTGGTCAACCTTGTCTAGATGTAATAAAAACCGCGGAGTTCCCGTTTAAGGGTACTCCACAAAGTTTCTTATGATTTTTTTACAAAAACACTCGAAATATTCATGATTTTAGTTAATCTCTGTCTTCGACCATGCTCTGCTAATACTTGTGTCAAAGTTCTAGGTCCTCTAGCTACATTTCCTTAGAGACCTAACACTGTTGTATTGAAGACCGACGAGTTCCCGGTCCAGGGTCCCACATAAATTTTTTTATGATTTTTTTTCTCCTGAACACTAAAAATAATCATGATTTTAATTAATGTCAGTTTTCAACCATGCTCTGCTGATACTTGTATCGGAGTTCTGGGTCTGGTTTCTACAGTTCCTGGTTGAATTAGTCTAGGTGTAATAAAAACCGCGGAGTTCCCGTTTCAGGGTACTCCACAAAGTTTCTTATGATTTTGTTACATAAACACTCGAAATATTCATGATTTTAGTTAATCTCCGTCTTCGACCATGCTCTGCTAATACTTGTGTCAAAGTTCTAGGTCAGCTAGCTACAGGTTATAATAGACCTAATACTGTTGTATTGGAAACCGAAGAGTTCCATGTCCAGGGTCCCTCATAATTTTTTTTATGATTTTTTTTCTCTTGAACACTAAAAATAATCATGATTTTAATTAATCTCTGTTTTCAACCATGCTCTGCTGATACTTGTGTCGGAGTTCTCGGTCTGGTTTCCACAGTTCCTGGTTGACCTAGTTTAGATGTAATAAAAACCGCGGAGTTCCCGTTTCAGGGTACTCCACAAAGTTTCTTATGATTTTGTTACAAAAACACTCGAAATATTCATGATTTTAGTTAATCTCTGTGTTCGACCATGCTCTGCTAATACTTGTGTCAAAGTTCTAGGTCCTCTAGCTACATTTCCTTAGAGACCTAATAGTGTTGTATTGGAGACCGAGGAGTTCCCGGTCCAGGGTCCCCCATAAATTTTTTTATGATTTTTTTTCTCCTGAAAACTAAAAATAATCATGATTTTAATTAATCTCTGTCTTCGACCATGCTCTGCTGATACCTGTATCGGAGTTCTGGGTCTGGTTTCCACAGTACCTAGTTATTTTGTCTAGATCAAATGAAAACCGCTGAGTTCCCGGGCCAGGGTCCCCCATAAATTTTTTTATGATTTTTTTTCTCTTGAACACTAAAAATAATCATGATTTTAATTAATCTCTGTTTTCAACCATGCTCTGCTGATACTTGTGTCGGAGTTCTCGGTCTGGTTTCCACAGTTCATGATTGACCTAGTCTAGATGTAATAAAAACCGCTGAGTTCCCGTTTCAGGGTACTCCACAAAGTTTGTTATGATTTTTTTACAAAAACACTCGAAATATTCATGATTTTAGTTAATCTCTGTCTTCGACCATGCTCTGCTAATACTTGTGTCAAAGTTCTAGGTCCTCTAGCTACATTTCCTTAGAGACCTAATACTGTTGTATTGGAAACCGAGGAGTTCCCGGTCCAGGGTCCCCCATAAATTTTTTTATGATTTTTTTTCTCTTGAACACTAAAAATAATCATGATTTTAATTAATCTCTGTTTTCAACCATGCTCTGCTGATACTTGTGTCGGAGTTTTCGGTCTGGTTTCCGCAGTTCCTGGTTGACCTAGTCTAGATGTAATAAAAACCGCTGAGTTCCCGTTTCAGGGTACTCAACAAAGTTTCTTATGATTTTTTTACAAAAACACTCGAAATATTCATGATTTTAGTTAATCTCTGTCTTCGACCATGCTCTGCTAATACTTGTGTCAAAGTTCTAGGTCCTCTAGCTACATTTCCTTAGAGACCTAATACTGTTGTATTGGAAACCGAGGAGTTCCCGGTCCAGGGTCCCCCATAACTTCTTTTATGATTTTTTTTCTCCTGAACACTAAAAATAATCATGATTTTAGTTAATCTCTGTCTTCGACCATGCTCTGCTGATACTTGTATCGGAGTTCTGGGTCTGTTTACCACAGTTCCTGGTTAACCTAGTCTAATTGTAATAAAAACCGCTGAGTTCCTGTTTCAGGGTACTCCACAAAGTTTGTTATGATTTTTTTACAAAAACACTCGAAATATTCATGATTTTAGTTAATCTCCGTCTTCGACCATGCTCTGCTAATACTTGTGTCAAAGTTCTAGATCCTCTAGCTACATTTCCTTAGAGACCTAATAGTGTTGTATTGGAGACCGAGGAGTTCCCGGTCCAGGGTCCCCCATAAATTTTTTTATGATTTTTTTTCTCCTGAAAACTAAAAATAATCATGATTTTAATTAATCTCTGTCTTCGACCATGCTCTGCTGATACTTGTATCGGAGTTTTGGGTCTGGTTTCCACAGTTCCTAGTTAATTTAGTCTAGATGTAATAAAAACCGCTGAGTTCCCGAGTTCCCGTTTAAGGGTACTCCACAAAGTTTGTTATGATTTTTTTACAAAAACACTCGAAATATTCATGATTTTAGTTAATCTCTGTCTTCGACCATGCTCTGCTAATACTTGTGTCAAAGTTCTAGGTCCTCTAGCTACATTTCCTTAGAGACCTAACACTGTTGTATTGAAGACCGACGAGTTCCCGGTCCAGGGTCCCACATAAATTTTTTTATGATTTTTTTTCTCCTGAACACTAAAAATAATCATGATTTTAATTAATGTCAGTTTTCAACCATGCTCTGCTGATACTTGTATCGGAGTTCTGGGTCTGGTTTCTACAGTTCCTGGTTGAACTAGTCTAGGTGTAATAAAAACCGCGGAGTTCCCGTTTCAGGGTACTCCACAAAGTTTCTTATGATTTTGTTACATAAACACTCGAAATATTCATGATTTTAGTTAATCTCCGTCTTCGACCATGCTCTGCTAATACTTGTGTCAAAGTTCTAGGTCAGCTAGCTACAGGTTATAATAGACCTAATACTGTTGTATTGGAAACCGAAGAGTTCCATGTCCAGGGTCCCTCATAATTTTTTTTATGATTTTTTTTCTCTTGAACACTAAAAATAATCATGATTTTAATTAATCTCTGTTTTCAACCATGCTCTGCTGATACTTGTGTCGGAGTTCTCGGTCTGGTTTCCACAGTTCCTGGTTGACCTAGTTTAGATGTAATAAAAACCGCGGAGTTCCCGTTTCAGGGTACTCCACAAAGTTTCTTATGATTTTGTTACAAAAACACTCGAAATATTCATGATTTTAGTTAATCTCTGTGTTCGACCATGCTCTGCTAATACTTGTGTCAAAGTTCTAGGTCCTCTAGCTACATTTCCTTAGAGACCTAATAGTGTTGTATTGGAGACCGAGGAGTTCCCGGTCCAGGGTCCCCCATAAATTTTTTTATGATTTTTTTTCTCCTGAAAACTAAAAATAATCATGATTTTAATTAATCTCTGTCTTCGACCATGCTCTGCTGATACCTGTATCGGAGTTCTGGGTCTGGTTTCCACAGTACCTAGTTATTTTGTCTAGATCAAATGAAAACTGCTGAGTTCCCGGGCCAGGGTCCCCCATAAATTTTTTTATGATTTTTTTTCTCTTGAACACTAAAAATAATCATGATTTTAATTAATCTCTGTTTTCAACCATGCTCTGCTGATACTTGTGTCGGAGTTCTCGGTCTGGTTTCCACAGTTCATGATTGACCTAGTCTAGGTGTAATAAAAACCGCTGAGTTCCCGTTTCAGGGTACTCCACAAAGTTTGTTATGATTTTTTTACAAAAACACTCGAAATATTCATGATTTTAGTTAATCTCTGTCTTCGACCATGCTCTGCTAATACTTGTGTCAAAGTTCTAGGTCCTCTAGCTACATTTCCTTAGAGACCTAATACTGTTGTATTGGAAACCGAGGAGTTCCCGGTCCAGGGTCCCCCATAAATTTTTTTATGATTTTTTTTCTCTTGAACACTAAAAATAATCATGATTTTAATTAATCTCTGTTTTCAACCATGCTCTGCTGATACTTGTGTCGGAGTTTTCGGTCTGGTTTCCGCAGTTCCTGGTTGACCTAGTCTAGATGTAATAAAAACCGCTGAGTTCCCGTTTCAGGGTACTCAACAAAGTTTCTTATGATTTTTTTACAAAAACACTCGAAATATTCATGATTTTAGTTAATCTCTGTCTTCGACCATGCTCTGCTAATACTTGTGTCAAAGTTCTAGGTCCTCTAGCTACATTTCCTTAGAGACCTAATACTGTTGTATTGGAAACCGAGGAGTTCCCGGTCCAGGGTCCCCCATAACTTCTTTTATGATTTTTTTTCTCCTGAACACTAAAAATAATCATGATTTTAGTTAATCTCTGTCTTCGACCATGCTCTGCTGATACTTGTATCGGAGTTCTGGGTCTGTTTACCACAGTTCCTGGTTAACCTAGTCTAATTGTAATAAAAACCGCTGAGTTCCTGTTTCAGGGTACTCCACAAAGTTTGTTATGATTTTTTTACAAAAACACTCGAAATATTCATGATTTTAGTTAATCTCCGTCTTCGACCATGCTCTGCTAATACTTGTGTCAAAGTTCTAGATCCTCTAGCTACATTTCCTTAGAGACCTAATAGTGTTGTATTGGAGACCGAGGAGTTCCCGGTCCAGGGTCCCCCATAAATTTTTTTATGATTTTTTTTCTCCTGAAAACTAAAAATAATCATGATTTTAATTAATCTCTGTCTTCGACCATGCTCTGCTGATACTTGTATCGGAGTTTTGGGTCTGGTTTCCACAGTTCCTAGTTAATTTAGTCTAGATGTAATAAAAACCGCTGAGTTCCCGTTTAAGGGTACTCCACAAAGTTTCTTATGATTTTTTTACAAAAACACTCGAAATATTCATGATTTTAGTTAATCTCTGTCTTCGACCATGCTCTGCTAATACTTGTGTCAAAGTTCTAGGTCCTCTAGCTACATTTCCTTAGAGACCTAATACTGTTGTATTGGAGACCGAGGAGTTCCGGTCCAGGGTCCCCCATAAATTTTTTTATGATTTTTTTTCTCCTGAAAACTAAAAATAATCATGATTTTAATTAATCTCTGTTTTCGAACATGCTCTGCTGATACTTGTATCAGAGTTCTGGGTCTGGTTTCCACAGTTCCTGGTTAATTTAGTCTAGATGTAATAAGAACCACTGAGTTCCCGTTTCAGGGTACTCCACAAAGTTTCTTATGATTTTGTTACAAAAACACTCGAAATATTCATGATTTTAGTTAATCTCCGTCTTCGACCATGCTCTGCTAATACTTGTGTCAAAGTTCTAGGTCAGCTAGCTACAGGTTATAATAGACCTAATACTGTTGTATTGGAAACCGAAGAGTTCCATGTCCAGGGTCCCCCATAATTTTTTTTATGATTTTTTTTCTCTTGAACACTAAAAATAATCATGATTTTAATTAATCTCTGTTTTCAACCATGCTCTGCTGATACTTGTATCGGAGTTCTGGGTCTGGTTTCTACAGTTCCTGGTTGACCTAGTCTAGGTGTAATAAAAACCGCTGAGTTCCCGTTTCAGGGTACTCCACAAAGTTTCTTATGATTTTTTTACAAAAACACTCGAAATATTCATGATTTTAGTTAATCTCTGTCATCGACCATGCTCTGCTAATACTTGTGTCAAAGTTCTAGGTCCTCTAGCTAAATTTCCTTAGAGACCTAATACTGTTGTATTGGAGACCGAGGAGTTCCCGGTCCAGGGTCCCCCATAAATTTTTTTATGATTTTTTTTCTCCTAACCACTAAAAATAATCATGATTTTAATTAATCTCTGTCTTCGACCATGCTCTGCTGATACTAGAATCGGAGTTCTGGGTCTGGTTTCCACAGTTTCTGGTTGACCTAGTCTAGGTGTACTGAAATTCGCTGAGTTCCCGTTTCAGCGTACTCCACAAAGTTTCTTATGATTTTTTTACAAAAACACTCGAAATATTCATGATTTTAGTTAATCTCTGTTTTCAACCATGCTCTACTGATACTTGTGTCGGAGTTCTCGGTCTGGTTTCCACAGTTCCTGGTTTACCTAGTCTAGATGTAATAAAAACCGCGGAGTTCCCGTTTAGGGTACTCCACAAAGTTTCTTATGATTTTTTTTACAAAAACACTCGAAATATTCATGATTTTAGTTAATCTCTGTCTTCGACCATGCTCTGCTAATACTTGTGTCAAAGTTCTAGGTCCTCTAGCTACATTTCCTTAGAGACCTAACACTGTTGTATTGAAGACCGACGAGTTCCCGGTCCAGGGTCCCACATAAATTTTTTTATGATTTTTTTTCTCCTGAACACTAAAAATAATCATGATTTTAATTAATGTCAGTTTTCAACCATGCTCTGCTGATACTTGTATCGGAGTTCTGGGTCTGGTTTCTACAGTTCCTGGTTGAACTAGTCTAGGTGTAATAAAAACCGCGGAGTTCCCGTTTCAGGGTACTCCACAAAGTTTCTTATGATTTTGTTACATAAACACTCGAAATATTCATGATTTTAGTTAATCTCCGTCTTCGACCATGCTCTGCTAATACTTGTGTCAAAGTTCTAGGTCAGCTAGCTACAGGTTATAATAGACCTAATACTGTTGTATTGGAAACCGAAGAGTTCCATGTCCAGGGTCCCTCATAATTTTTTTTATGATTTTTTTTCTCTTGAACACTAAAAATAATCATGATTTTAATTAATCTCTGTTTTCAACCATGCTCTGCTGATACTTGTGTCGGAGTTCTCGGTCTGGTTTCCACAGTTCCTGGTTGACCTAGTTTAGATGTAATAAAAACCGCGGAGTTCCCGTTTCAGGGTACTCCACAAAGTTTCTTATGATTTTGTTACAAAAACACTCGAAATATTCATGATTTTAGTTAATCTCTGTGTTCGACCATGCTCTGCTAATACTTGTGTCAAAGTTCTAGGTCCTCTAGCTACATTTCCTTAGAGACCTAATAGTGTTGTATTGGAGACCGAGGAGTTCCCGGTCCAGGGTCCCCCATAAATTTTTTTATGATTTTTTTTCTCCTGAAAACTAAAAATAATCATGATTTTAATTAATCTCTGTCTTTGACCATGCTCTGCTGATACCTGTATCGGAGTTCTGGGTCTGGTTTCCACAGTACCTAGTTATTTTGTCTAGATCAAATGAAAACTGCTGAGTTCCCGGGCCAGGGTCCCCCATAAATTTTTTTATGATTTTTTTTCTATTGAACACTAAAAATAATCATGATTTTAATTAATCTCTGTTTTCAACCATGCTCTGCTGATACTTGTGTCGGAGTTCTCGGTCTGGTTTCCACAGTTCATGATTAACCTAGTCTAGGTGTAATAAAAACCGCTGAGTTCCCGTTTCAGGGTACTCCACAAAGTTTGTTATGATTTTTTTACAAAAACACTCGAAATATTCATGATTTTAGTTAATCTCTGTCTTCGACCATGCTCTGCTAATACTTGTGTCAAAGTTCTAGGTCCTCTAGCTACATTTCCTTAGAGACCTAATACTGTTGTATTGGAAACCGAGGAGTTCCCGGTCCAGGGTCCCCCATAAATTTTTTTATGATTTTTTTTCTCTTGAACACTAAAAATAATCATGATTTTAATTAATCTCTGTTTTCAACCATGCTCTGCTGATACTTGTGTCGGAGTTTTCGGTCTGGTTTCCGCAGTTCCAGGTTGACCTAGTCTAGATGTAATAAAAACCGCTGAGTTCCCGTTTCAGGGTACTCAACAAAGTTTCTTATGATTTTTTTACAAAAACACTCGAAATATTCATGATTTTAGTTAATCTCTGTCTTCGACCATGCTCTGCTAATACTTGTGTCAAAGTTCTAGGTCCTCTAGCTACATTTCCTTAGAGACCTAATACTGTTGTATTGGAAACCGAGGAGTTCCCGGTCCAGGGTCCCCCATAACTTCTTTTATGATTTTTTTTCTCCTGAACACTAAAAATAATCATGATTTTAGTTAATCTCTGTCTTCGACCATGCTCTGCTGATACTTGTATCGGAGTTCTGGGTCTGATTTCCACAGTTCCTGATTAACCTAGTCTAATTGTAATAAAAACCGCTGAGTTCTTGTTTCAGGGTACTCCACAAAGTTTGTTATGATTTTTTTACAAAAACACTCGAAATATTCATGATTTTAGTTAATCTCCGTCTTCGACCATGCTCTGCTAATACTTGTGTCAAAGTTCTAGATCCTCTAGCTACATTTCCTTAGAGACCTAATAGTGTTGTATTGGAGACCGAGGAGTTCCCGGTCCAGGGTCCCCCATAAATTTTTTTATGATTTTTTTTCTCCTGAAAACTAAAAATAATCATGATTTTAATTAATCTCTGTCTTCGACCATGCTCTGCTGATACTTGTATCGGAGTTTTGGGTCTGGTTTCCACAGTTTCTAGTTAATTTAGTCGAGGTGTAATAAAAACCGCTGAGTTCCCGTTTAAGGGTACTCCACAAAGTTTCTTATGATTTTTTTACAAAAACACTCGAAATATTCATGATTTTAGTTAATCTCTGTCTTCGACCATGCTCTGCTAATACTTGTGTCAAAGATCTAGGTCCTCTAGCTACATTTCCTTAGAGACCTAATACTGTTGTATTGGAAACCGAAGAGTTCCATGTCCAGGGTCCCCCATAATTTTTTTTATGATTTTTTTTTCTCTTGAACACTAAAAATAATCATGATTTTAATTAATCTCTGTTTTCAACCATGCTCTGCTGATACTTGTATCGGAGTTCTGGGGCTGGTTTCTACAGTTCCTGGTTGACCTAGTCTAGGTGTAATAAAAACCGCTGAGTTCCCGTTTCAGGGTACTCCACAAAGTTTCTTATGATTTTTTTACAAAAACACTCGAAATATTCATGATTTTAGTTAATCTCTGTCTTCGACCATGCTCTGCTAATACTTGTGTCAAAGTTCTAGGTCCTCTAGCTACATTTCCTTAGAGACCTAATACTGTTGTATTGGAAACCGAGGAGTTCCCGGTCCAGGGTCCCCCATAAATTTTTTTATGATTTTTTTTCTCTTGAACACTAAAAATAATCATGATTTTAATTAATCTCTGTTTTCAACCATGCTCTGCTGATACTTGTGTCGGAGTTTTCGGTCTGGTTTCCGCAGTTCCTGGTTGACCTAGTCTAGATGTAATAAAAACCGCTGAGTTCCCGTTTCAGGGTACTCAACAAAGTTTCTTATGATTTTTTTACAAAAACACTCGAAATATTCATGATTTTAGTTAATCTCTGTCTTCGACCATGCTCTGCTAATACTTGTGTCAAAGTTCTAGGTCCTCTAGCTACATTTCCTTAGAGACCTAATACTGTTGTATTGGAAACCGAGGAGTTCCCGGTCCAGGGTCCCCCATAACTTCTTTTATGATTTTTTTTCTCCTGAACACTAAAAATAATCATGATTTTAGTTAATCTCTGTCTTCGACCATGCTCTGCTGATACTTGTATCGGAGTTCTGGGTCTGTTTACCACAGTTCCTGGTTAACATAGTCTAATTGTAATAAAAACCGCTGAGTTCCTGTTTCAGGGTACTCCACAAAGTTTGTTATGATTTTTTTACAAAAACACTCGAAATATTCATGATTTTAGTTAATCTCCGTCTTCGACCATGCTCTGCTAATACTTGTGTCAAAGTTCTAGATCCTCTAGCTACATTTCCTTAGAGACCTAATAGTGTTGTATTGGAGACCGAGGAGTTCCCGGTCCAGGGTCCCCCATAAATTTTTTTATGATTTTTTTCCTCCTGAAAACTAAAAATAATCATGATTTTAATTAATCTCTGTCTTCGACCATGCTCTGCTGATACTTGTATCGGAGTTTTGGGTCTGGTTTCCAAAGTTCCTAGTTAATTTAGTCTAGATGTAATAAAAACCGCTGAGTTCTCGTTTAAGGGTACTCCACAAAGTTTCTTATGATTTTTTTACAAAAACACTCGAAATATTCATGATTTTAGTTAATCTCTGTCTTCGACCATGCTCTGCTAATACTTGTGTCAAAGTTCTAGGTCCTCTAGCTACATTTCCTTAGAGACCTAACACTGTTGTATTGAAGACCGACGAGTTCTCGGTCCAGGGTCCCACATAAATTTTTTTATGATTTTTTTTCTCCTGAACACTAAAAATAATCATGATTTTAATTAATGTCAGTTTTCAACCATGCTCTGCTGATACTTGTATCGGAGTTCTGGGTCTGGTTTCTACAGTTCCTGGTTGAACTAGTCTAGGTGTAATAAAAACCGCGGAGTTCCCGTTTCAGGGTACTCCACAAAGTTTCTTATGATTTTGTTACATAAACACTCGAAATATTCATGATTTTAGTTAATCTCCGTCTTCGACCATGCTCTGCTAATACTTGTGTCAAAGTTCTAGGTCAGCTAGCTACAGGTTATAATAGACCTAATACTGTTGTATTGGAAACCGAAGAGATCCATGTCCAGGGTCCCTCATAATTTTTTTTATGATTTTTTTTCTCTTGAACACTAAAAATAATCATGTTTTTAATTAATCTCTGTTTTCAACCATGCTCTGCTGATACTTGTGTCGGAGTTCTCGGTCTGGTTTCCACAGTTCCTGGTTGACCTAGTTTAGATGTAATAAAAACCGCGGAGTTCCCGTTTCAGGGTACTCCACAAAGTTTCTTATGATTTTGTTACAAAAACACTCGAAATATTCATGATTTTAGTTAATCTCTGTGTTCGACCATGCTCTGCTAATACTTGTGTCAAAGTTCTAGGTCCTCTAGCTACATTTCCTTAGAGACCTAATAGTGTTGTATTGGAGACCGAGGAGTTCCCGGTCCAGGGTCCCCCATAAATTTTTTTATGATTTTTTTTCTCCTGAAAACTAAAAATAATCATGATTTTAATTAATCTCTGTCTTCGACCATGCTCTGCTGATACCTGTATCGGAGTTCTGGGTCTGGTTTCCACAGTACCTAGTTATTTTGTCTAGATCAAATGAAAACCGCTGAGTTCCCGGGCCAGGGTCCCCCATAAATTTTTTTATGATTTTTTTTCTCTTGAACACTAAAAATAATCATGATTTTAATTAATCTCTGTTTTCAACCATGCTCTGCTGATACTTGTGTCGGAGTTCTCGGTCTGGTTTCCACAGTTCATGATTGACCTAGTCTAGATGTAATAAAAACCGCTGAGTTCCCGTTTCAGGGTACTCCACAAAGTTTGTTATGATTTTTTTACAAAAACACTCGAAATATTCATGATTTTAGTTAATCTCTGTCTTCGACCATGCTCTGCTAATACTTGTGTCAAAGTTCTAGGTCCTCTAGCTACATTTCCTTAGAGACCTAATACTGTTGTATTGGAAACCGAGGAGTTCCCGGTCCAGGGTCCCCCATAAATTTTTTTATGATTTTTTTTCTCTTGAACACTAAAAATAATCATGATTTTAATTAATCTCTGTTTTCAACCATGCTCTGCTGATACTTGTGTCGGAGTTTTCGGTCTGGTTTCCGCAGTTCCAGGTTGACCTAGTCTAGATGTAATAAAAACCGCTGAGTTCCCGTTTCAGGGTACTCAACAAAGTTTCTTATGATTTTTTTACAAAAACACTCGAAATATTCATGATTTTAGTTAATCTCTGTCTTCGACCATGCTCTGCTAATACTTGTGTCAAAGTTCTAGGTCCTCTAGCTACATTTCCTTAGAGACCTAATACTGTTGTATTGGAAACCGAGGAGTTCCCGGTCCAGGGTCCCCCATAACTTCTTTTATGATTTTTTTTCTCCTGAACACTAAAAATAATCATGATTTTAGTTAATCTCTGTCTTCGACCATGCTCTGCTGATACTTGTATCGGAGTTCTGGGTCTGATTTCCACAGTTCCTGGTTAACCTAGTCTAATTGTAATAAAAACCGCTGAGTTCTTGTTTCAGGGTACTCCACAAAGTTTGTTATGATTTTTTTACAAAAACACTCGAAATATTCATGATTTTAGTTAATCTCCGTCTTCGACCATGCTCTGCTAATACTTGTGTCAAAGTTCTAGATCCTCTAGCTACATTTCCTTAGAGACCTAATAGTGTTGTATTGGAGACCGAGGAGTTCCCGGTCCAGGGTCCCCCATAAATTTTTTTATGATTTTTTTTCTCCTGAAAACTAAAAATAATCATGATTTTAATTAATCTCTGTCTTCGACCATGCTCTGCTGATACTTGTATCGGAGTTTTGGGTCTGGTTTCCACAGTTTCTAGTTAATTTAGTCGAGGTGTAATAAAAACCGCTGAGTTCCCGTTTAAGGGTACTCCACAAAGTTTCTTATGATTTTTTTACAAAAACACTCGAAATATTCATGATTTTAGTTAATCTCTGTCTTCGACCATGCTCTGCTAATACTTGTGTCAAAGATCTAGGTCCTCTAGCTACATTTCCTTAGAGACCTAATACTGTTGTATTGGAAACCGAAGAGTTCCATGTCCAGGGTCCCCCATAATTTTTTTTATGATTTTTTTTCTCTTGAACACTAAAAATAATCATGATTTTAATTAATCTCTGTTTTCAACCATGCTCTGCTGATACTTGTATCGGAGTTCTGGGGCTGGTTTCTACAGTTCCTGGTTGACCTAGTCTAGGTGTAATAAAAACCGCTGAGTTCCCGTTTCAGGGTACTCCACAAAGTTTCTTATGATTTTTTTACAAAAACACTCGAAATATTTATGATTTTAGTTAATCTCCGTCTTCGACCATGCTCTGCTAATACTTGTGTCAAAGTTCTAGGTCAGCTACCTACAATGCATATTAGAACTAATACTGTTGTATTGGAAACCAAGGAGTTCCCGGTCGAGGGTACCCCATAAATTTTTTTATGATT
The DNA here is from genome assembly GCA_029852875.1 of Mythimna loreyi. Lineage (NCBI taxonomy): Eukaryota > Metazoa > Arthropoda > Insecta > Lepidoptera > Noctuidae > Mythimna > Mythimna loreyi. The sequence continues at coordinate 14,058,677 of CM056801.1, read as the reverse complement.
TTTTTTCTCTTGAACACTAAAAATAATCATGATTTTAATTAATCTCTGTTTTCAACCATGCTCTGCTGATACTTGTATTAGAGTTCTGGCTCTTGTTTCAACAGTTCCTGGTCGACCTAGTCTAGATGTAATAAAAACCGCTGAGTTTCCGTTTCAGGGTACTCCACAAAGTTTGTTATGATTTTTTTACAAAATCACTCGAAATATTCATGATTTTAGTTAATCTCTGTCTTCGACCATGCTCTGCTAATACTTGTGTCAAAGTTCTAGGTCCTCTAGCTACATTTCCTTAGAGACCTAACACTGTTGTATTGAAGACCGACGAGTTCCCGGTCCAGGGTCCCACATAAATTTTTTTATGATTTTTTTTCTCCTGAACACTAAAAATAATCATGATTTTAATTAATGTCAGTTTTCAACCATGCTCTGCTGATACTTGTATCGGAGTTCTGGGTCTGGTTTCTACAGTTCCTGGTTGAACTAGTCTAGGTGTAATAAAAACCGCGGAGTTCCCGTTTCAGGGTACTCCACAAAGTTTCTTATGATTTTGTTACATAAACACTCGAAATATTCATGATTTTAGTTAATCTCCGTCTTCGACCATGCTCTGCTAATACTTGTGTCAAAGTTCTAGGTCAGCTAGCTACAGGTTATAATAGACCTAATACTGTTGTATTGGAAACCGAAGAGTTCCATGTCCAGGGTCCCTCATAATTTTTTTTATGATTTTTTTTCTCTTGAACACTAAAAATAATCATGATTTTAATTAATCTCTGTTTTCAACCATGCTCTGCTGATACTTGTGTCGGAGTTCTCGGTCTGGTTTCCACAGTTCCTGGTTGACCTAGTTTAAATGTAATAAAAACCGCAGAGTTCCCGTTTCAGGGTACTCCACAAAGTTTCTTATGATTTTGTTACAAAAACACTCGAAATATTCATGATTTTAGTTAATCTCTGTGTTCGACCATGCTCTGCTAATACTTGTGTCAAAGTGCTAGGTCCTCTAGCTACATTTCCTTAGAGACCTAATAGTGTTGTATTGGAGACCGAGGAGTTCCCGGTCCAGGGTCCCCCATAAATTTTTTTATGATTTTTTTTCTCCTGAAAACTAAAAATAATCATGATTTTAATTAATCTCTGTCTTCGACCATGCTCTGCTGATACCTGTATCGGAGTTCTGGGTCTGGTTTCCACAGTACCTAGTTATTTTGTCTAGATCAAATGAAAACCGCTGAGTTCCCGGGCCAGGGTCCCCCATAAATTTTTTTATGATTTTTTTTCTCTTGAACACTAAAAATAATCATGATTTTAATTAATCTCTGTTTTCAACCATGCTCTGCTGATACTTGTGTCGGAGTTCTCGGTCTGGTTTCCACAGTTCATGATTGACCTAGTCTAGATGTAATAAAAACCGCTGAGTTCCCGTTTCAGGGTACTCCACAAAGTTTGTTATGATTTTTTTACAAAAACACTCGAAATATTCATGATTTTAGTTAATCTCTGTCTTCGACCATGCTCTGCTAATACTTGTGTCAAAGTTCTAGGTCCTCTAGCTACATTTCCTTAGAGACCTAATACTGTTGTATTGGAAACCGAGGAGTTCCCGGTCCAGGGTCCCCCATAAATTTTTTTATGATTTTTTTTCTCTTGAACACTAAAAATAATCATGATTTTAATTAATCTCTGTTTTCAACCATGCTCTGCTGATACTTGTGTCGGAGTTTTCGGTCTGGTTTCCGCAGTTCCTGGTTGACCTAGTCTAGATGTAATAAAAACCGCTGAGTTCCCGTTTCAGGGTACTCAACAAAGTTTCTTATGATTTTTTTACAAAAACACTCGAAATATTCATGATTTTAGTTAATCTCTGTCTTCGACCATGCTCTGCTAATACTTGTGTCAAAGTTCTAGGTCCTCTAGCTACATTTCCTTAGAGACCTAATACTGTTGTATTGGAAACCGAGGAGTTCCCGGTCCAGGGTCCCCCATAACTTCTTTTATGATTTTTTTTCTCCTGAACACTAAAAATAATCATGATTTTAGTTAATCTCTGTCTTCGACCATGCTCTGCTGATACTTGTATCGGAGTTCTGGGTCTGTTTACCACAGTTCCTGGTTAACCTAGTCTAATTGTAATAAAAACCGCTGAGTTCCTGTTTCAGGGTACTCCACAAAGTTTGTTATGATTTTTTTACAAAAACACTCGAAATATTCATGATTTTAGTTAATCTCCGTCTTCGACCATGCTCTGCTAATACTTGTGTCAAAGTTCTAGATCCTCTAGCTACATTTCCTTAGAGACCTAATAGTGTTGTATTGGAGACCGAGGAGTTCCCGGTCCAGGGTCCCCCATAAATTTTTTTATGATTTTTTTTCTCCTGAAAACTAAAAATAATCATGATTTTAATTAATCTCTGTCTTCGACCATGCTCTGCTGATACTTGTATCGGAGTTTTGGGTCTGGTTTCCACAGTTCCTAGTTAATTTAGTCTAGTTGTAATAAAAACCGCTGAGTTCCCGTTTAAGGGTACTCCACAAAGTTTCTTATGATTTTTTTACAAAAACACTCGAAATATTCATGATTTTAGTTAATCTCTGTCTTCGACCATGCTCTGCTAATACTTGTGTCAAAGTTCTAGGTCCTCTAGCTACATTTCCTTAGAGACCTAACACTGTTGTATTGAAGACCGACGAGTTCCCGGTCCAGGGTCCCACATAAATTTTTTTATGATTTTTTTTCTCCTGAACACTAAAAATAATCATGATTTTAATTAATGTCAGTTTTCAACCATGCTCTGCTGATACTTGTATCGGAGTTCTGGGTCTGGTTTCTACAGTTCCTGGTTGAACTAGTCTAGGTGTAATAAAAACCGCGGAGTTCCCGTTTCAGGGTACTCCACAAAGTTTCTTATGATTTTGTTACATAAACACTCGAAATATTCATGATTTTAGTTAATCTCCGTCTTCGACCATGCTCTGCTAATACTTGTGTCAAAGTTCTAGGTCAGCTAGCTACAGGTTATAATAGACCTAATACTGTTGTATTGGAAACCGAAGAGTTCCATGTCCAGGGTCCCTCATAATTTTTTTTATGATTTTTTTTCTCTTGAACACTAAAAATAATCATGATTTTAATTAATCTCTGTTTTCAACCATGCTCTGCTGATACTTGTGTCGGAGTTCTCGGTCTGGTTTCCACAGTTCCTGGTTGACCTAGTTTAGATGTAATAAAAACCGCGGAGTTCCCGTTTCAGGGTACTCCACAAAGTTTCTTATGATTTTGTTACAAAAACACTCGAAATATTCATGATTTTAGTTAATCTCTGTGTTCGACCATGCTCTGCTAATACTTGTGTCAAAGTTCTAGGTCCTCTAGCTACATTTCCTTAGAGACCTAATACTGTTGTATTGGAAACCGAGGAGTTCCCGGTCCAGGGTCCCCCATAAATTTTTTTATGATTTTTTTTCTCTTGAACACTAAAAATAATCATGATTTTAATTAATCTCTGTTTTCAACCATGCTCTGCTGATACTTGTGTCGGAGTTTTCGGTCTGGTTTCCGCAGTTCCTGGTTGACCTAGTCTAGATGTAATAAAAACCGCTGAGTTCCCGTTTCAGGGTACTCAACAAAGTTTCTTATGATTTTTTTACAAAAACACTCGAAATATTCATGATTTTAGTTAATCTCTGTCTTCGACCATGCTCTGCTAATACTTGTGTCAAAGTTCTAGGTCCTCTAGCTACATTTCCTTAGAGACCTAATAGTGTTGTATTGGAGACCGAGGAGTTCCCGGTCCAGGGTCCCCCATAAATTTTTTTATGATTTTTTTTCTCCTGAAAACTAAAAATAATCATGATTTTAATTAATCTCTGTCTTTGACCATGCTCTGCTGATACCTGTATCGGAGTTCTGGGTCTGGTTTCCACAGTACCTAGTTATTTTGTCTAGATCAAATGAAAACTGCTGAGTTCCCGGGCCAGGGTCCCCCATAAATTTTTTTATGATTTTTTTTCTATTGAACACTAAAAATAATCATGATTTTAATTAATCTCTGTTTTCAACCATGCTCTGCTGATACTTGTGTCGGAGTTCTCGGTCTGGTTTCCACAGTTCATGATTGACCTAGTCTAGGTGTAATAAAAACCGCTGAGTTCCCGTTTCAGGGTACTCCACAAAGTTTGTTATGATTTTTTTACAAAAACACTCGAAATATTCATGATTTTAGTTAATCTCTGTCTTCGACCATGCTCTGCTAATACTTGTGTCAAAGTTCTAGGTCCTCTAGCTACATTTCCTTAGAGACCTAACACTGTTGTATTGAAGACCGACGAGTTCCCGGTCCAGGGTCCCACATAAATTTTTTTATGATTTTTTTTCTCCTGAACACTAAAAATAATCATGATTTTAATTAATGTCAGTTTTCAACCATGCTCTGCTGATACTTGTATCGGAGTTCTGGGTCTGGTTTCTACAGTTCCTGGTTGAACTAGTCTAGGTGTAATAAAAACCGCGGAGTTCCCGTTTCAGGGTACTCCACAAAGTTTCTTATGATTTTGTTACATAAACACTCGAAATATTCATGATTTTAGTTAATCTCCGTCTTCGACCATGCTCTGCTAATACTTGTGTCAAAGTTCTAGGTCAGCTAGCTACAGGTTATAATAGACCTAATACTGTTGTATTGGAAACCGAAGAGTTCCATGTCCAGGGTCCCTCATAATTTTTTTTATGATTTTTTTTCTCTTGAACACTAAAAATAATCATGATTTTAATTAATCTCTGTTTTCAACCATGCTCTGCTGATACTTGTGTCGGAGTTCTCGGTCTGGTTTCCACAGTTCCTGGTTGACCTAGTTTAGATGTAATAAAAACCGCGGAGTTCCCGTTTCAGGGTACTCCACAAAGTTTCTTATGATTTTGTTACAAAAACACTCGAAATATTCATGATTTTAGTTAATCTCTGTGTTCGACCATGCTCTGCTAATACTTGTGTCAAAGTTCTAGGTCCTCTAGCTACATTTCCTTAGAGACCTAATAGTGTTGTATTGGAGACCGAGGAGTTCCCGGTCCAGGGTCCCCCATAAATTTTTTTATGATTTTTTTTCTCCTGAAAACTAAAAATAATCATGATTTTAATTAATCTCTGTCTTTGACCATGCTCTGCTGATACCTGTATCGGAGTTCTGGGTCTGGTTTCCACAGTACCTAGTTATTTTGTCTAGATCAAATGAAAACTGCTGAGTTCCCGGGCCAGGGTCCCCCATAAATTTTTTTATGATTTTTTTTCTATTGAACACTAAAAATAATCATGATTTTAATTAATCTCTGTTTTCAACCATGCTCTGCTGATACTTGTGTCGGAGTTCTCGGTCTGGTTTCCACAGTTCATGATTGACCTAGTCTAGGTGTAATAAAAACCGCTGAGTTCCCGTTTCAGGGTACTCCACAAAGTTTGTTATGATTTTTTTACAAAAACACTCGAAATATTCATGATTTTAGTTAATCTCTGTCTTCGACCATGCTCTGCTAATACTTGTGTCAAAGTTCTAGGTCCTCTAGCTACATTTCCTTAGAGACCTAATACTGTTGTATTGGAAACCGAGGAGTTCCCGGTCCAGGGTCCCCCATAAATTTTTTTATGATTTTTTTTCTCTTGAACACTAAAAATAATCATGATTTTAATTAATCTCTGTTTTCAACCATGCTCTGCTGATACTTGTGTCGGAGTTTTCGGTCTGGTTTCCGCAGTTCCTGGTTGACCTAGTCTAGATGTAATAAAAACCGCTGAGTTCCCGTTTCAGGGTACTCAACAAAGTTTCTTATGATTTTTTTACAAAAACACTCGAAATATTCATGATTTTAGTTAATCTCCGTCTTCGACCATGCTCTGCTAATACTTGTGTCAAAGTTCTAGGTCAGCTAGCTACAGGTTATAATAGACCTAATACTGTTGTATTGGAAACCGAAGAGTTCCATGTCCAGGGTCCCCCATAATTTTTTTTATGATTTTTTTTCTCTTGAACACTAAAAATAATCATGATTTTAATTAATCTCTGTTTTCAACCATGCTCTGCTGATACTTGTATCGGAGTTCTGGGTCTGGTTTCTACAGTTCCTGGTTGACCTAGTCTAGGTGTAATAAAAACCGCTGAGTTCCCGTTTCAGGGTACTCCACAAAGTTTCTTATGATTTTTTTACAAAAACACTCGAAATATTCATGATTTTAGTTAATCTCTGTCATCGACCATGCTCTGCTAATACTTGTGTCAAAGTTCTAGATCCTCTAGCTAAATTTCCTTAGAGACCTAATACTGTTGTATTGGAGACCGAGGAGTTCCCGGTCCAGGGTCCCCCATAAATTTTTTTATGATTTTTTTTCTCCTGAAAACTAAAAATAATCATGATTTTAATTAATCTCTGTCTTCGACCATGCTCTGCTGATACCTGTATCGGAGTTCTGGGTCTGGTTTCCACAGTTTCTGGTTGACCTAGTCTAGGTGTACTGAAATTCGCTGAGTTCCCGTTTCAGCGTACTCCACAAAGTTTCTTATGATTTTTTTACAAAATCACTCGAAATATTCATGATTTTAGTTAATCTCTGTTTTCAACCATGCTCTGCTGATACTTGTGTCGGAGTTCTCGGTCTGGTTTCCACAGTTCCTGGTTTACCTAGTCTAGATGTAATAAAAACCACGGAGTTCCCGTTTAGGGTACTCCACAAAGTTTCTTATGATTTTTTTTACAAAAACACTCGAAATATTCATGATTTTAGTTAATCTCTGTCTTCGACCATGCTCTGCTAATACTTGTGTCAAAGTTCTAGGTCTTTTAGCTACATTTCCTTAGAGACCTAATACTGTTGTATTGGAGACCGAGGAGTTCCCGGTCCAGGGTCCCCCATACATTTTTTTATGATTTTTTTTCTCCTGAAAACTAAAAATAATCATGATTTTAATTAATCTCTGTTTTCGACCATGCTCTGCTGATACTTGTATCGGAGTTCTGGGTCTGGTTTCCACAGTTTCTGGTTAATCTAGTCTAGATGTAATAAAAACCGCTGAGTTCCTGTTTCAGGGTACTCCACAAAGTTTGTTATGATTTTTTTACAAAAACACTCGAAATATTCATGATTTTAGTTAATCTCTGTCTTCGACCATGCTCTGCTAATACTTGTGTCAAAGTTCTAGGTCTTTTAGCTACATTTCCTTAGAGACCTAATACTGTTGTATTGGAGACCGAGGAGTTCCCGGTCCAGGGTCCCCCATAAATTTTTTTATGATTTTTTTTCTCCTGAAAACTAAAAATAATCATGATTTTAATTAATCTCTGTCTTCGACCATGCTCTGCTGATACTTGTATCGGAGTTCTGGGTCTGGTTTCCACAGTTCCTAGTTAATCTAGTCTAGATGTAATAAAAACCGCTGAGTTCCCGGTCCAGGGTCCCCCATAAATTTTTTTATGATTTTTTTTCTCTTTAACACTAAAAATAATCACGATTTTAAATAATCTCTGTTTTCAACCATGCTCTGCTGATACTTGTGTCGGAGTTCTCGGTCTGGTTTCCACAGTTCCTGGTTGACCTAGTCTAGATGTAATAAAAACCGCGGAGTTCCCGTTTCAGGGTACTCCACAAAGTTTCTTATGATTTTTTTACAAAAACACTCGAAATATTCATGATTTTAGTTAATCTCTGTCTTCGACCATGCTCTGCTGATACTTGTGTTGGAGTTCTGGGTCTAGATTCCACAGTTCCTGGTAGACCTGGTCCAAGTGTAACTGAATTTTAGGAATTCTTTTTTCATGGTGCTCCATAAAGTTTTTTAAGATTTTTTTTCTGTTGAACACTAAGAAAAATCATGATTTTAGGTTTTTTTTTTTGTTTTTTTTTTTTGAGCCTGTTTTGACAGAACTATTATTAAAAGTAATTAAGAACTATAGAACATGCCTTTGTGCACCCAAGGCAATAAAAAAAAATTGCTTTTCGAAAAAATGATCTGCTACCGGAAGTTAGCAGATCATATTTTCATTCGATATTTTTTCCAGGAAAAACACTAGAACTTTTCCTTAAAACTATCAGGAACTCCAGAACTATGCTGCATGCGAGTAGAACTCTCACTTTTTCATGCTCTGCTGGAAAATGATCTGCTAAGTTCACGGCCATAAAATCATCCAATGACGAATCCTGCCCTTGGGCGGAGCGAGAAACAGTGTCAGACTCTTACTGACTAAACAACCTACCCCATTTCTATGTTGCCATATATACTGGGGCCAGAGCCTTTCTATCAGCCACGAACCCTGGCTTCGACCCTTCTGCAGGGTCCCTATGGTTTGATGACAACTTTTTGAGGTGCACGTGAATAGTGCGCGCCGTCGACGACTGGGCTTGGTCCGGACGGTCACCAGACAACGTGTCAATAAATTGATCTTAGTTGACATGGAAGTGATACTGAGTACATTTTTTTTTTGTTAGCCTATTCTGTCCTACTCCTGGGCAAAGGCCTCCCTCCACTCCGTCCATCCATCACGGACCCGCGCTTCCTCTTGCCAGTTCGGAAGGAATCTGTCTAGCTCATCGCACCATCTCCTTCGTGGACATTAAATTTACAAAATAAAATGGCTGATTTTTTTTTTACCTAATTCTTTTTCCAAAATTATGTACTACTAGCTTTTGTCAGCGGCTTCGCCCGCGTACATAAAATATAGCCTATGTCACTCAGGAGTTAAGCAGCTTTCTATTTTTGCTAAAATTTTTCCAATCGGACCAGTAGTTCCAGAGATTACCTCCTACAAACAAAAAAACATAAAAACAAAAAAACAAACTTTACTTCTTTATTATATTAGTGTAGATTTATATTTAAAGCATTTCGTCTCCTGAATAGGCGAATTAATTGAAAAGTATACCTCATTGAAATGTCACTAAAAAACTCCCAACTAATTAAAAATTTCAATAGTAGTGACGACAATGATGTTTTTCTAGACACACGCGATTTAAAAAAAAAAGTAAAAAAGAAGATCCGTACAAAGTATTACGAAGTAGAAATCAATTGGAGTATCCATTAAATTGATTACCAATTTAACTGATACCGCAAACTTAAAATACATTAAAGCACTTTAATGCCAATTTCTATAATGAAATCCCTCACTAACGAAATAATTCACGTCCGTGCGGAAAAAATATCGGATGCGTTTTAAAATTCATACAAAACCGTTCACATGAAACCCCATTACTTTTTATTTCACTTCACATTCTCATTATAATATTAAAACTACTCTTTTGTACGTCACACAAAAAAGAACCCTAAAATAGTGGCCATAACTTTCAATTTTGCATTTGGATTACCCTGCAAAAACAAACAGGGCACCACACTGACCCACACGTGAGAATAGACCGTAAATTTTGAAAGATAGAGTTGAAATTCGTTTGACAGTTTGTGGCAAAGAAAACCAAAAGCCTGAAGCTGACTACTGAAGTTTTCTATTCTAAATTATACCTTAATCTTAAAGAAATAAGATTGAAAGTTAAACTTACGTGTCTAGACGATATTTCGTATCCGCTGCGTCAACATTGGCCAAGTCATGTGTGTTGGGGACAAGTAGCGCATCTGTAAACAAACACAATACTATTATATATAGATAGTGGATTTACGATGCTCTTGCACGCTAAGCTTGGTTGAACAAAAAACTCCAGAGTTAGTAGGTAGTATACCGGTGTACATTTTGTTTTTTTTTTCTTTCAGTTCAAAAGCCCTATATTGCTTCACTGCTTACTATCAGGTTGAGCTGTGGCGGCCGACTGGTAAAGCTCCCAACTTACGAGTAGTAGGTCGCGGGTTCAAACCCAGCCAGGCACATTACTTAGTGTAATTTATTTCAACACCACTGCTCTCAAAACGGTGAAGGAAAGCATGGTAAGAAAACCGGCATGTCCTAGACCCAAACATTCGAAGAGATGTGACATCCACCAGTACAAACTTGGCCCGCGTAGTGGATTTTATCCCTCTCCGAGTGGAGGCCTGTGTTCCAGCAGTGGCAACATCAATAAGGCTGATGATTATGATGATAACGATTAGATGGAATCGCAATTAAGTACTGGTTTATAAAAAAAAAAAAATACGTGTCATATATACTGTAACTAAATATTACTTGACTAACATTTATATTACTGGCAATATCAGACGTTCAATTTAATCAAAATCATGAATTTTTCAGCCAAAAAAAACTAAGATATTTACTACGATAAAAATTTAATTAATATTGTTTTTAATTATGGCGATTTTTTTGCGAACCTAAGACTGGCCATTAACATGGTTTGATAAAACTTAGTAAATTATTCAGGAATGTATGTAGACACTTTTTTTTTTTTTATGGTAGGTAAAAATCATCCAATGACGAGTCCCGCTCTTGGGCGGAGCGGAAAACAAGTGTCAGACTCTTACTGACTAAACAACCTACCCCGTTCCTACATCGCCATACATACCAGGGCCAAAGCCTTCCTTTTCAGACACAAACCCGTGGCCCCGATTGGCTTCGACCCTTCTGCAGGGTCCCTACGGTTGCTGACAACTCCTTGAGGCGCGCGGGAACAGTGCGCGCCGTCGACGACTGGGCTTGGTCCGGACGATTACCAGACGACCGGACGGCGAGCTACCCAATGCTCACCATCCGCAAGCCCGCGCCTACGGTGGCCGGAAGTCAGGATCGGAATCGCGGCGGCGTCTGGGGCGCAAACGCCGTTGCCTTATTCGGTCCGCCTCCTCCTTTGCTAGCATTACTGCTTCGCAGAAGGAGGCGACCGCCTGCCACTCCTCCTCACTCCGAACCATGGCTTCTACCAAGGCCCGGCGCGAGAGATCGCCGCCACCGATCGCTCCCACGAGGACACAGCGATGCTCTGCCCAAGCGGGGCACACCTCAACCGTGTGCTCCACCGTGTCCTCCGGGCGGTCCACACAGTGGCGACACCCGGGCGTCTCTTCCGCACGAATCCGATGTAGGTACCTCCCGAACTTACCATGTCCGGTGAGGACCTGCGTCATGCGGAAAGTGAGAACGCCGTGAGTTCTTTCCAGCCACGCCTCAAGGAGGGGCATTACCGCCATAATTATGGCGTGCCCAGCACTGGGTTGCGATAGCCGCTGACGCCATTTCGCCATCACAAGATCCCGCCGGAGCTCTTTCCGCCACGACTTGACATGCTCAGGCAGCGGACTTTCGCCCCGGCGTTGCACTTCCATGCGCAGATCGTGCATGCGTGCAAGGACTGTTGCCTCCAGATCCCATGGTGGCAGGCCAGCAAGGAGGCTCGCCGCTTCACGGGAAATCGTACGGTACCCCCGGATCACCCGTGTAGCCATGACCCTCTGGCATGCGTTCAGTTGGGCCCTCGGCTGCTGCTGCAGCGTCGGCGCCCACACCGGCGCCCCGTAAAGGGCCATGGACCGAACGATTCCTGCGTAGAGCCTCCGGCAGGGGGCGTCTGGTCCCCCAAGGTTTGGCAGGAGCCGCTTAAGGGCAGCACCCGTCCGATTCAGCTTGGGAGCCAGACGTCGGAAATGCTCCTTGAAATTCCACCGGCATGTATGTAGACACTTCATAAATCCATAAATAATTTTCTACCGTTGTTCTTTATATGGCGCTGTCAGTTACAGTATTCCTTAACTTTAATTCAAGTTTATTATTTAAAAAAAAATTGAAAATTAAAACTTTAAGAGATTTCATCGTAGTCTGTACAAAATCATATTACACGGTATACTTAGACTACAGAACTCAATTTGAGTTTGGAACTAGCCAGACATACCAAAAATAAACTCATAAGGTTATGCCGCTAACTTTTACAAACGTGATTATGTCACACAAAACTTTTATTAAAGAAAATACATTTTCCAAGTAGCTAAAGTCTCAAAGCTTTTTTCTTCCTAAATATAGGCTAGACACAAACGGGCTACCGCTCAAAGTGACTAGTTGCCAGCGACTTACACGCTTTTTTATATATTTTGCACAGACGCGCCACACACGTGTAGCCAGTGGCGGGCACTCGCTACAATACTGTCCGCGACTCGCCACTTGTGAACACTATGGGTTGTAAAAAACGCTGACTCCCGCCATTGTTGCCACCCGCCTCGCAATTAACCGTTAGACATATTTTGCGTTCCAAATAAGAACAGGAAAGTCAATAACCTCGATATGTCAAATTTTGAGTGAAAAGTACGGTTTGCAAAAAAATCTTATTTGCGTATCAATAAAAAGTTTTTTTTTTTGCTTTTTATTAAAAAAATTTAGTTATTTCTAGTTGAAGTAAAAACGTTAGGGTTTAATATCAATTTGCCAAATATATTGTTTTAAGTCATAAATAGTTTACAAGAAAAACTATTTTCTTTCTGATTTTCATTGTTAGATACAATTCGCCTTTTTCTTCTATTTACCACTACTCAGACACATCACACAGTGAAACAGAGATAAACAAAATTGAAAAACTGTATTCTGATTAAACTTTTTTCGTACACGATTCGTACGTAAATTATTTTTTTAAATATTTTATTTTGTTCACTCTACCGAATTTCTTCGATTTGACAGTTCGACGTGACGTCACAACATTGCCATCGATCCTATTCTCATTTGGAACGGGTTGTACTACGTATCACATGCGTATGCGTCGCCACGGTACATGACAATAGCGCGGGCAAACTTTTCTTTTTGACACTGTTACAAATATGATGGTTTTTTTATGGTGGGAAAAATCTAATGACTTGGGTGGAGCAGGAAATAGTGTCACTCTTACTGATTAATCAACCCACCCCATTTCTTCGTAGCCTTACAGATCGGGTGGGATCTTCCTTTCAGAAATCGGCCCATGGCCCCGGTTTTTTTATGGTAGGTAAAAATCATTCAATGATGAATTCCGCTCTTGAGCGGAGCGGGAAACGGTGTCAGACCTACCCCGTTCCTCCCTTGCCTTATTCCCAGAGCCCCGGTGTAACGGTTTTGCATCAACCCTCGGCTCCAGGAGGCTTCAGGGTTAGACCTTGCTTGGCCTCTACAATTTGCTGACAACTCCATGAGGCGCGCAGGAATTTAGGAATCGTGTCGGTCCGAATGGTTACCGGATAACAAGCTACTCATTGGTAGTCCGTCTGCTAGCCTGTACAAATGAGGTGGTATCGTGTGACAGCCACCGGTGGCAATGATTGATGGCCCGTTTGCAACGAACCTTAGGTTTTCAGAAAATCTCTTGTGAAGGCCGTTGTATTTCATTACCTCAAAACCGACAAGTCGTAACAAGTAAAGTTGTTATAATCCGAATTAAAGGGCTCTTTCTAAGTAACTTAAGTCATTGTTGTTCGGTGAAAGTTTTGGAGATATTTTCGTGAGGTGTCTAAGTTCGTTTGATTTTAATGAAAAAATCTATACATATAATAAAATCGTAGAGAAATCAAAACTGTACATTGAATATTTTTTTAAAAGAATACTTGGGGCGTGATCTACAATCGATACCGAAGCCAAAAATATAGTTTTTAGAATTTTTGTCTGTTTGTCTGTTTGTCTGTATGTATGTCCGAACTGAACTCAAACAGTACTGCATGGATTTACTTCAAATTTTGCATGAATATAACTAAGAGGCCGGGTCGTGCAATGGGCTACATATTATCACGCTATCACCTAGGGGGGAGGAGCAGTGAATCTTTATTTTTCTTACGCATTCTGTGACAGCGTGTAAGTTCAAAACTCATAATTAAATGTTGTTTTTGAGTAAGCCATGCTATTATCTAGCTTTACACAATAAAAACTACGTCATTTAAGTAACTTAGACAGAGAAACATAGTTTAAAGAATGTAAAAGACAAGTTTGAAGTAGCGCCATCTATGAGAATACATAAAAAACAAATCGAGTTACTTTTTAACACTTTTTAGAAATGCATAATTTAAATTTCATCACGTTGGGAGGTAAGTAGTTAGTTATTCTTATAATTCATAGATGGCAAATTACATTTACTTCATAAAAGTTGTATGGTACCTTTCGTTTTGACAAATTCAAGTTCCAACAAAACCCTCAAAATCTTGAGCAGAGTTGAGAAAAACCAATAAAAAAAATGCGATGTTAAATAAGTTTAAAAAATGTAAAAGACAATTTTGAAGCAGCGCCATCTATGAGAATACATAAAAATCAAATCAAGTTACATGTAAACACTTTTTAGATATTCATAATTTAAATTTCATCACGTTGAGAGGTAAGCACTTAGTTATTCTTATAATTCATAGATGGCACATTTTCATCATAAAAATTGTACGGTACATTTCGTTTTGACAAAGTCAAGTTCCAACAAAACCCTGAAAATCTTGAGCAGAGTTGAGATTATTTATCAAGGTATTTATCTATTGTTTAATAAATAAATATTACTTACTTCGCCATTCAATCGAACTTCCTATTATTCATCATTCATTCATCCCATAGAATTATTTAGTTATACTTTGCATAATTCTTTCAGATTTAAAATAATCAAAATGACCAGAAAACGGTCTAACATATGTCGATCCTCAAATGATTCCCGAAGGAAAAGATTAGCTCGATCTCTTGAAACCGCCGTTGAGCGTGAGGCAAGCTTGGCTGTTCTGCGGGAACACAATGCGGAAACTCGACGTGGAGAAAGTAGTACGTCACGCCAGTCGCGATTAGATACTATGTGCACCCAAAACGCATTGTCGCGGTCACTTGAAAGTGCAGAAGCATACGAGATGCGGCTATTAAATGACCGGGAGCGCCATGCTGAGTCTCGCTCTTCAGAGACGTATACGCAACGAGAGACAAGACTGAGTTCGCAGCGCAGCCGCACTGATGCCGCTCGATTATGCGAAAGTGCAGAAGCATACGAGATGCGGCTATTAAATGACCGGGAGCGCCATGCTGAGTCTCGCTCTTCAGAGACGTATACGCAACGAGAGACAAGACTGAGTTCGCAGCGCAGCCGCACTGATGCCGCTCGATTATGCGAAAGTGCAGAAGCATACGAGATGCGGCTATTAAATGACCGGGAGCGCCATGCTGAGTCTCGCTCTTCAGAGACGTATACGCAACGAGAGACAAGACTGAGTTCACAGCGCAGCCGCACTGATGCCGCTCGATTATGCGAAAGTGCAGAAGCATACGAGATGCGGCTATTAAATGACCGGGAGCGCCATGCTGAGTCTCGCTCTTCAGAGACGAATACGCAACGAGAGACAAGACTGAATTCGCAGCGCTGCCTCACTGGTGCCGCTCGATTATGCGAAAGCGCCGAAGCGCGAGAAGCTCGACTTGAAAGCGATCGGGAGCGTCATGCTGAGTATCGTGCGTCTGAGACTTTCACACAGCGAGAGACGAGGTTATGTTTACAGCGGAATCGTACTTATTTTGCTCGGTCACTCGAAGATCAAGATGAGCGCGAGACTCGCTTGAGGGCAGATCGCTCTCAGCATGTTCTGTCACGTTCGTTGGAGACAGACGAGCAGCTTGAAGAACGTCGAGCAGCTGCTCAGCAGCGGTACCACGAAATGCGTAGTGGCATTGAAGCTCACTTATCGCAAGAACGTGTCAGAATCCAAGAGATTCGGGGAACTTGGTCGGGCGAACAGCGTGCGGCACAAGTAGAACAAGATCGCCTGCGTCGTGTCATAAATCAACTTTCGACATCTGATAATGAATCCACTGTTTACGATATCGAAGAGCAACCGTGGCTAAATAAAGAAGGAAGTGGGTTTATCTACAATGTCGCGATAAACTACGCTGCCCACGGAGATATTGGTGCCTTAGAAGAAGTGTGTGCCCACAGCCAAGCACTCAAATGGAAAGGGGAGCCCAAAGGGATGTGTTTTGCATCTGGTAAGGTACGCTTGGAGTGTGCAATGCAAGACCCGCCAGATCTATTAAGAGTTTTATTGAATGGCGAGCATTCAAAGTCCAGCCATTTTTTGAAAAACATCCGAGCTTATAACAGCGCCTTTCAGATGACTTCGTTTGGTGCAAAACAAATCATTGAAGGAGGGTTCATGCCGACAGTCAAGGTCCAGGGGCAAGTTTACCATCAAATCGGTTCGCTGTTGCCTACAGACAATCCAAAATTTTTGCAAATTCATTTTGTAAGCGATTTTGACGAACAAGCAAACCTGCGAAGTAGATACATCCCCAATTTGGACTCTGGTCTGGTCAGAGGATTGCAAATTATGTTGCATAACGTTAATCCGCACATTAGCAACTTCAAAGTCGCCCTGGCGTCAGTGCCTGAGAACGAGCGCGACCGCTTTAAGTTTGTCATCAGCGCAGATAGAAGGCCGATCGCAGCCCATCCGGGGCGGTATAATGCGCCAACGACGAATGAGGTAGCTGTTCTCTTAGTCGATCAGGAGTGTGATAAAAGAGACACCGTTTTGCGCACGCATGACGACCGGCTTCAAAGGATCAGCGAGACACACCGCGCGTACGATTCTCTTCAATATCCACTCATGTTTTGTCGCGGAGAGGATGGCTATCATTTCGCCCACTATAATGTAGACCCCCAGACAAGCTCCCCAAATTACAATAAAAAAACGTACAAAAATTTTAATAGATTCAATTAAATTCAATTAAATTGTACGGTACATTTCGTTTTGACAAAGTCAAGTTCCAACAAAATTTATTAAACAATAGATAAATACCTTGATAAATAATCTCAACTCTGCTCAAGATTTTCTGGGTTTTGTCAATTTTTGTCAGCAAGATTCCCATATATAACTTTTTCACTTGCTTCGCTTGCAAAAAATAACTTTTAACTTCTAATATATTATATCCATAAACCTTTCTCTTGAATCACTGTATCTATTAAAAAAAAAACCGCATCAAAATCCGTTGCGTACTTTTAAAGATATAAGCATACATTCCTATAAAACAAAGTTGTTAGATCTTTCTAACAACTTTGTTTTATACTATGTAATGATATCGACAGCATCTTAGGTATTTTTGGTGCTGTAGAGCCTTTACGCAGACGACGTCGCGGGCAGCAGCTAGTATTTAATGAAGGTGCAATAAAGGCCAAAGTTCTTGCGGGTATGTGTATGATTGTTTTGATTTTTCATGCTCATTATGCTCAAATAGTTGAAGAAATTATGATGATTTGCTCACGGAATAGGCCATGTCATAGAATAGCACATGGTTTTTGTCTCGGGAGTAATTATTCCCTTTGAGTAATTTTTAACTATCTCCCGCTACGCGGTCACCACTCTAGAGTTTTACACGGCCCTTGGAACCTGTCGCATCCGGTTCCCAGCTAACGGTAAGAGGGGTTCACGTCGGCGTCGGGTTGACGGTGAAGTACCTGGGACTCGTCCTGAACAGCCGTTGGAATTTAGATGTCATGATTCGTCATTTGATGATTTTTGCCCACTTAAAAAAAAAACCAATACATTTTGACCTCTTCGACCACATTTTTTTTTTAAATAATTTTTGATAAGCTTGACCACTAGTTATCTCACCAAATGGTAAACGACTATGTGGTGAACGATGAAATATGCTTGCCTAAAAGTTTGAATAGTCGCAAAAGTGCCAATGTGTCCCTTCACAAGATAGGCGTCACATCCTTTTCTGCTTAGTTTTCACAACCCACATATTCAACAACTTATGCCGATGCCAGATCTTTAGACTTGGTTAAAAAAAGTTTAGATACCACTGTTTTAGGGTGCATCGTGTCCACAGTAACTCCTTTAAATACTCTTGCAGCCTAATTTACGCTCACCTTGTTTATAAAAGGAAATAAATACAAAAAATAAATACTTGATAACGATGCCATCTACCTCGATTACCGGTGGTTACTCCTGTTACCAAAACATGTTTAACTCTATACAAAATTAGTTTAAATTATATTTTGTTAGAAACCCTCACTCAATCCTTACCTCTAAAACATACATACATTTAACATGACCACAGATATGTTTCTAGGAATTTTGTTTAGATACTACAGACAGACGACGTAAAGGGTTTTGCTAGAATTTCAGAAACATTTAAGGGGTAACTTTTGAGGTTTATTGTTTAATTGGTCTTGTAGAATTCCCGGATTGGGTTCATTTTTATGGTGGGAAATTGTCTAACGGACTAAACGTTTTGCCTCGTCGATTATACCGCATCCATCGAGGGACTGGAACAGTTTGCCAGCTGCGGTCTTTCCATCCGATTATAATTTAGGTGACTTCAAGGCTAGAGTGAATAGGCTCTTAATAAACTAGTGCGCCTCACCATCAATGATTGCATCACTGCTGATGGCGCAGTCAAGCACTAGTTTATTGCGATTAAAAAAAAAGATTTCTTGCCCTCAAGTCCACTCTAGAGTGAGAGAAACGAAACTGTGCATCGAATTTTTATGGACTAAAACAACTCATATACATTTTTAGTTGCATATTGCTTTCTAAGACTACGAATATCCCTTTTATACTTCAGGAAACACAGACTCCAGCAGATAATTCCATTCCTTAACTATACGCACAATGGATGTGTTCCAAAAAGGTTTTATGCATATAGGTGGGATGCTCACCATTTACCGGTTTCGCATCGCCTTACGCCTGGTGATCCTATGATGGAATGGGCTTGGCGGAATTAGGCTTTACAATTTCGACACATACTCTCACCGAAATTCAATCGGAAGATAACGCTTTTAGCAATAAGACCGCCCGTTGTTACACCTTAATTTTAAGCTCCTAATGTATCTACAATTAAGATTATATAATAACATCTATCTATCTAAGATAACAGACAGTTTAAACTAGGCGTCGATGTCCAAAACTTGTGTAATTCAAAGCCTTATTTATATTTTTTTCAAGCTAAACTGTCTTTCTGCTATCAGTGTACCTTTAGAATAGGTAAGAAAACCTTAAAACTTGAAAAGTAAAAATAAAATGTATTTACATTACGTCACCTCGAAACGACAGCGAACTAGGGCAACTCAAGGCTTCCTTTCATCATTCAAAATAACACTACCACTATATTACAAGAATCCTCATTACTCACTAGCATAAAAATAAGGGCGTTAATATCCTATATAAACCAAACACGCCACCAAAAAAGAACCACATACCAACTAAAAAACTTTCCACACAAAACAGTAGGGCAACGTATTCACTCTGTTTGCATACGGACGATGCTCTGTGTTCATTAAAATGCATGAAGTGACGTCATTCGGTGCATAGACTAGTGGTTGTGGTGTATATTGTACCTAGGTGGACGTGCTTCTGTGAGGCGTGTGAATTTGTGGAAGAAGATTAGGGCTTTGACAACCAGCTTGTCAGATTGAAGCTGGGTTTTAGAGTCTTTATTATTAGATTAACGAGGAATCTCTGTATATAGTGCAGTTAAAATGTTAAAATAATCAAAAGTAAGTTTGGTTATTCGATAGAGCATATGGTAGAGGTGTGCCCTTAAGCAGGGCAGGGCAGAGCACTACCGCGGCGGTAGCGGTAGTAATCTCTCACTCCGGGCCTTCGTATGGGCCATGGTCTGAAGCGAGGAAGAGGGTCAGGCAGTCGCCTTCTTCTGCGAAGCGGTAATGGGTAATGCTAGCAAAAGAGGCGACCGCACGTGCGAGTGAACGTCTGTCATGGCTTAGACGCCGGGATTCCGATCAAAATTTCTAGTTACTGTAGGCGCGGACGGCGAGCAATGGGTAGCTCACAGTCTGGTCCTTCGGTAACCGTCCGGATCGGGTCCAATTCGTCAACACCACGTATCGTTAAACGCCCGCCTCAAAGAATTGTCAACAAACCGTATCATACTGGGGACATGGGGTATTGTGAAAACGTCAATTGGGGTCCTGGAACGAAGGCAAAAAAGGCATAGGAGCGGGTTCTTTAGTCAAGTCAAAGTCTGATATTATATCCTGCCTCGAGAGCGCGGAGATGTCATTGGATGATTTTTACCCACCTCAAAAAAAAGCCATCGGATAACTGCTACAGACAGAAAAAAAAGTAACAAAAAAACGACAAATTTTAATTAAAGCATGTCCCATATAAAATTAAGGTATTCAGGTCACATTCAGTTAGACAGGAACGCGACTGGTATTTGAGAAAAAGCTAGGAATCTCCATAGCCTTCATCAATCATGCTCTAATGAAGATTAATTTTAAATACCTTGTCACGAAGTCTGTAAAGGATAATACTCGTATTAACCAAAAACTATACAAAACGAATAAATACAGAGTTAATAATTAAACTTACTAATGGAAAAGGTAGCTTAAGTATACGATCTAAATATGATATAACAATTTTTAGTTATGGAAGTAATATACGCACAAAACTTGTAAAGGCTGCAAGCTGCAAATGCTGGCACATAATGGCAGTAGCATTTGCAGCCGCAGCAGTGTTCGGAATATGAATTTTTTTTTTTTAATACTACATAGAAAACCAGTTCAGGCTGCCCAGAATCGGCGGCGGGTGCTACCGCGACCTACAGTCACAGCCGCGTTCAGAATGATTTTCATTAAAATCTATACTACTATAAAGAAAATCAGTTATGCAACTGCAGCCAGATTCACGCAGCCGTCCCAAGGAAATATTAATTTTTGCGTACAGCTAATGAGTAGATCCTCAAGTCGCAATATGTGTTTCCTTACATTGTACAGTCATCCAACGCAATGCTTTTAACGGTCCTAATGACCTTGACAGTGTTTAGTTTTTCACTGTAATATGCTGCTTACACACTGAAAAACATAACACTGTCTCCTCTGACGTTTTTGAATCCATTGGCCATCATCATTACTTTAGCCGAAAGCCGTCCACTGCTGGATATAGGCCTCCTCCCATATCGACTGGTCCTAGTCCATCAGATTCTCGTGACCCTTACCAGGTCAACTTTCAACCTTTTGAGAGGTCTTCCAATGCTGCGTCTTTCAGTTATCATCATCATTTTAGCCGAAAGACGTCCACTGCTGGACATAGGCTTTTTCAAAGACCGGTCCTGTGACCGGTCTTTGAAAAAGCCTATGTCCGACGCAGCATTGGAAGACCTCTCAAAAGGTAGAAAGTTGACCTGGTAAGGGTCACGAGAATCTGATGGACTAGGACCAGTCGATGTGGGAGTTCGATGTATGCTAAACACACAGGTGTTTAGCATACATCGAACTCCAGCAACCCTGACCAGGTCATCGATCCACCTTCCAGTCGCCACTTTAGAACCCATCGTCAAAATTGACCATCTGCCTTCTGATCTTTGCCCACTGCGCTTTTATCACTGGCTAAGAGAGATTCTTTTACGATGTGTAATAAAAAGTAGCTGGTGCACAAAAAAACATCGCGTTTCTAGTTCGAATGTTTTCCCTATGCTATCTTACGTAAAACGGAATGTATGTTGAATGTTTTAATGAATTACATATGAGTATGTCAATGTAACTTTTTCGGCTGCAATATTTTGTTTTCCGACAGGTTGAAGGCGATCCTCATTGTGAATGCTCTCTGTGTTTTATTTTAGCGCTTTTTGAATTATGTGGTTCTCATTTTTTGGTGTAAGTGTCTATGTATATAAATACGAAAACGACGACGCTGCCAAGCAATATTTGGTGATTACCAAAGTGAACAAGAAAATTTGGTGATTACAAAAGTGAACAAGGCTGCTATTTAACAGGTCAGCGACTTGACGCTAACTCTTCCTGAGGTGCAGAAGTATCAGACCTTGAAGGAAAGACTACTACAAGTTTTTGAAGAATCGGAGACGCGTCAGTTCCTTAAAATATTAAGTGAATTGGAGTTTGGAACTCAAGAGGATGATTACCCAAATTATACATAGCATTATATATTTGCTTTACATTAAATTAATTTCATTAGCGAAATTCTGATCTATTCAGACTGACGTAATATAACATACACAAGTTACTTTAACATTATCCATAATATAATCCACCCACAACTTATCAATTCAAGGTATTTAGATTAATACATATGTACACACATATTACACAAAGCTGCCACGATTGTCAGAAGCATGTATGCTACCAATTACACTAAATAATTAATAGTACAGCCATCATTGTATCTAATTGGCCTTGAGAACTGGTTGTTAGGGAGTTCACTTGAGAGCTTGGCTACTTGAGTAGTAATTAGTAACTAGATTTAAGGTGTGGTGGGCTGTTGATTGTTTGAAAAGGGTCACTTTGGTCTTTGAACGCATTCAGGTGGAAGAAAAGCCTGGGTGTTACTATCGTACGGACTGTCCAGGAGACACGGTGGATAAACTCCACCGTGTCTCCGGTGGACGGTGTCTTCGGGCTCACCGGTGGAGATGTGCCAAACTTGGCCGGTGCACCGCTGTGTCTTTGTGGGAACGTTGTTCTGGAGCGAGTAAGAATGGATGGTGACAAAGAATCGAATTCTGCGAAGTAGTAAGTCTAGTAAAGGAGGAGACAGGATCCTAATGGCCCAGCAGCTGTCGAGACCCCGATTCAGAGCCACCATATGCTTACGCAAATTAGACTATGATAATTAAGATATATTTTTTTTATAAAATTCTAACACGCGCTCTCACTTTACTCTTGTCATCACCCAATAACTTCACCTCGCTTGAGGGACTGAAACTACACCTATGAATCTTCAGTGGACTTGAACCACAATATTTGACATTTAGCCGTCGACGTCTGATCCCATCAAACAACGTTTGTCTACGAGAATACCACAGAGCCTACGATTGAAAGACGATGGAAATAATTGAATACGCATCAACGACTCTTCGATCGAACGAGTTCAAAATCGGTGTCGTTCAAACTCGATTGATGGATGGGATGTGAATACGAAAATGTCAAAGTCGCTACGTTATTGCTACGGTTTTGATAACAAAAATTTGGCTACAGATCACAAAACTAGACCTTCATCACCTCTTGAGAACAGTGGTAGAAACGATGTAGAAAAACACCGTAAGGGAAACGGCATGTTATAGAAACCTTCACGGGGTTTGTTTGCTTGCGGCTTATTCCCTCTCCTCTTCCTGAGGAGACTTGAGTTCATATACGAGGACGAAGAAGCTAACCGCAACTAGTATTATCAAAATCAGTAAAAAGCTACCGTTTCAATCTAATCAAATAACGTTATAGGAACCCGTTACTCACGGAGTGAAAACATCATACACAGGTGGTAGTAAAAAACGCGTTATTATATATTTTCCTTCTATGATAAAACGTTAGTCGTTTTTCACGTCAATTCCTTCATATGTTCCTTATGGGAACTGACGCTGATGTATAGACACAATATATTTTAGTACACTCTGTATACGGAGCCTTAATCGAAAACAAATAGATGGAATTGGTTCCTGAATTTCCAATTGGGTGTGTGATTAAAGACGTATTGGTTATTTCGTTTGTGTTTAAATTCGTAATGTCCTTATGTCTCATTTAAAATGAGGTCAAAGAAAATACTTATTTTTGTAGTTTCATTAAAAATTTATAAATATATTTTACTAGCTTTTGCCCGCGGCTTCGCTCCCAGCAACAGAAAAATGAGATAAATGAAGAACCACTCGATCGATTTTGTACAAACATCGCATAAACTATTTAATAAATAGTCCAAACAAAGCTTAAATATTTGGTTTGGATAGGTGAGCTCGTTCTTGAGTTATAATATGGCAACGAAAAGTGGCATTGATTTATATATATATATATTTATAAACGTGGAAGAGGTAGCCTTGGGAGAGCTTCAGATGACTTGATGAGGGTCACAAGAATCCGATGTTTGCGTGATAATTATACAGGACTGGTCGTTATGCCAACACTTGGAATAGGCCTAGGTTGCTAACAGTGGACGTCTTTCTTCTAAAAACAAAACAAAATCGGAAATCTGGCATGGCAAAATAACTTAAAAATAGCATTATTTAATTGTCGTCTTTTGCGGCACAGTTTTTTTTTATCAAACCAACTAATAAATAAATAAAATTATTTATTAACATAATTTTTCACACATTAATGAAATTCTCTGGCTCCTGAGCTAGTCAGAAACTGTATTACAGGAGCCAGTTTATTCACGCTATTGTTAATACAATTTTTGTCAACAAATTAATTATTACAATAAAAGAAAATTGTATAGCCATTCAAATAAAATCAAAATTATTATAAAAATAAATCGATGTTTGAATGATAATCAAAATTCAAAACTAGAATTAAAATTTGTAAGTACAATTATACTTTTTTTATTAATACTTTTTGGTGTACAATGAAGTCGTATTCTATTCTATTGTTGATAATATATTGTTTTGACTTTGCCCGGCGCTTGATCAATACCTAGACAATGAAAATGCCGACCACATAAGGCAACGGCGCATACGCCCTAGGCACCGCCGAGATTCCGATCCCGATTTGCGGCTACTGTAGGTGCAGGCTTGTAGACGGCGAACAATCAGCAGCCGTCCAGTCGTCTGGTAACAGTCCGTACCAAGCCAAGTCGTCTACGGCGCGCTCTGTTCCTGCGCGCCTCAAGGAGCTGTCAGCAAAAACGTACGGACTCTGCAAAAGGGTTGAAGCCTACTGGGGCCCTGAGTCTCTTTCTGAAAGGAAGGCTTGGCCCCAGTGTAATATATAAGGGCAAAGAAGAAACGGGGTGGGGTGTTTAGTCAGTAAGAGTCTGACACTGATTCCCGCTCCGCTTAGGAGCGTGATTCACCTTTAGATGATTTTTGCCCACCATAAAAAAAAAGAAAAAATAGTACCTTGTCAATTTTAATAAAATATCTTGGTATTCTCCTTTCTATTTGTGAATTCCCAAAGTTCAAAATCAGAAGAACCTAGCCTTAATTCGCTAGTGATACACATCAAGTAGATACCGAGAGACAATCAGAGGAATGTGTTTGAACCTCAATCAGATTCAACATAATCTTCGTAGTACAAAGTACATAGTTATTAAGTGTATGTATACATACGAGTATATTGCTAGATTATAGGAATTATGCGACAAATTAGTCTAATTGGATTGGTGTATACAGTCGAATAGATTGTCAAGAGGATGAAGAATATGAAGTTAGTATTAATTTGTCAAATATGTTGTAGTTGCTAAAGTGAGAAATGAGTATATTAGAGGAAGTCTGAAAGTGGCGCCAGTGACTGAAAAGTTGAAAGGAAATCGTTTGTCTTGGTATGGTCATGTGAAGAGGAGAGATGAAACACATGTCACAAAAAGAGTTTTGAGTTTACACGTACATGGATGGAGAGGAAGGGGGAGGCCAAAGAAGAGAGGGATGGATTGTGTGAGGAGTCATATGAAAGAAAAGGGAGTTACTGATAGTGTGACGGGTGACAGGACAGAGTGGAAGAAAAGAACATGTTGCACCGACCCCAAATAAAATAGGATAAGGGTATGATGATGATGATGATGTTGTAGTTGCTACCAAGGCCTCAACTCTGTTACAAAAGCGTCATGTTGTTTAGTGTCATTGATTTCATAATTGTTGATTTTCACAAGTCTGCCTTAATGTCCCTACTACTGGGACTCAGGCCTCCTCCCTAGGAGAGGGAATGGGCCGTAATCCACCATGCGGGCCCGGTCAGGGTCAAAAGCTAAGCAGAGCACAAGCTCTACTTTTTTAGTACTCATAACACAAGTTATGAGTACTAAAAAAGTGATAAACATACTTCTATATTTCTAAATACATACATATTATAGATAAATTACACCCAGACACAAAAAAAATGATCGTCCTAATCACACAAACATTTGTCCGGTGTGTTATTTGTTTATCAGTGCGGGACAATGTTTAAAAAAAGAAAATATTGTAACAACCTGTATGGTTGTTACAATATTTTCTGCCCTGAATATTCGTCAGTCTGTTAATACAAGTTTTAGTGAAAATATTATTTTCATAACAAGCTTTTTTAGTGGTGGTCTATACTTATATAATCAAAACTCGGCAAGACGATTCACACGAGCCCAAACTCGTCGTGGTTGTGCCTTTTAATAATTACAGAGTTCCTATAGTCACCTCCCGGTTCCATAGTCAGATCAACTCCATGACATAATAATATTGCATTGTCATCTGATTGACACATGCATGCTAAATTTCAGCTCAATCGGTTGAAGATATCGGCTTCAAAATTTAGTTGCAAGATTTGAGTCGAATATACATAGTTACATTGCAAGCTAATAAAAAGCTTGTAATAAATTTCTAACATATAACTTTGAAGCAACAACTTAGGATACTCAACATAATTCCATAATGTTAATGATATTACAATAGAAATTCACTACTTCATGATACTAATACTACAAAGTAAATGAAACTTATCAAGAACCAATTTTGGAACCACAAAAGGATTTGTGGAAACATTGTTTCATCATTATGTACAAAGAGTTGGTATGCGATGATGTGTATATAATTATTAGACAGTGTGTTGTATATAATTATAATATTTTATGTATATGTGATACATAATTAATGAGACTGGGGTAGACATAGGGAGAGGCATTTGGTTTTGACTAGAAATAGATTGACGGTTTTTTGTGTCGTCGTAAGTGGCGTAATGGTTGTACAAGTCAGCTTTGTGTTTCTAAGGAGCTTTTCATCGTCGTACGGGTAACATTGGGTAAGATAATTGGCACTAAAAGTTGATTTATTAGGTTTTAGTTTAAG
Source organism: Mythimna loreyi (assembly GCA_029852875.1). Lineage (NCBI taxonomy): Eukaryota > Metazoa > Arthropoda > Insecta > Lepidoptera > Noctuidae > Mythimna > Mythimna loreyi. The sequence goes on along the minus strand of CM056801.1, from coordinate 14,032,096 downwards.
TTTTTCTTTACTTCATATGAGAAGATAAGAAAATTCTAAAGAAACGACTAATGTTTGGATACAAGTGCAGAAAGTTTGACATTGCGACCGAGGCGGAATTCGCACAAGCCGTAGACGAGTGTGTTATGGAGCCAAGGGCTGCAATGACAAACTACGTTTTTCCATACACTTATGACTTGTGAAATAAAGAAAGAAAAGAAAAACGTTTAATCGTATCTTAAACATATATCATCATTATATCTAATGTCGTGGGGGTCGATCTGCGCCTCGAGGGGGACGACTCACGCCTGGTTTGATAAATAATTAAATAAAAAAAACACCCTTGACCGTGACGATAAGGAGGCAATGAAAAAGTCCTTGTTGTGATAAATTAAAAAACCACTTGAATTATATACATACTATATTGAACTTGCGATAAGAGGCAGTTTTCGAGTAAGAGTGTAAAAAAAAAAACATGTTTTTTATTAGCTAACCTTAAAAATGCTATCACAGCAAAATCAACACAAATAATACAACAGAACTAAAAATAACACTTAATTAACAATACCAAAGAATTTGAAAGGATTCATTAATCCTACTCAATCCTTCTCATCCTACAAACGAGCACATCAAAGGGTTGAAACAAAATATAGCAAAACTCTTCAACATCGCAATGATAATATTGTACGGAAAAAAATACAGAAAAATAGTGGTGGACTCATTAAAATTTGTACAGACCGATGCGTTTATGAGTATCGTTGTAAACAAAGCCAGGCTTTTTCTTTAGTGAGAAAAAAAGGAATGATTTTTTTTGTTTCTATTTTATTTTTTTTAGTTGTCATTATGGAGGTTACAATTTGTTTTTTCATTGGTTGATGGAGTATTTGTTTTATAAAATATGTTGCGTATTTTTACTCTTTGTTTGTCGGTTTTTCACTGGTTGCATTTTATAAAGTGTGTACTGAGATTCATCAAAATCCATTCAGTCATTTTAGCATGAATTAAATATCAAAGGACATTTGAAACATTTATTGAGGGCATAATATTATTTTGTATTATAAAGATGACTGGTAGTTAGTGACTAATACTTAAACACGTGATTGTAATGCTAGCAAAGGAGGAGGTCGACTGCATAAGGCAACGGCGCTCACGCCCCAGACGCTGCCGGGATTCCGATCCCGATTTCCGGTCACCATAGGCGCGAACTTGCGTACGGCGAGCAAGGGGTAGCTCGCCGTCTGGTCTGGTAATCATCCGGACAAAGCCTTGTCGTCGACGGCGCGCGCTGTTCCCACGCACCTCAAGGGGTTATCAGCAAACCGTAGTAGAAGTGTCGAAGCCAACTGGGGCTCAGGGTTTGTGTCTAAAAGGAAAGTTTCTAGCCCTAGTATAGATGATGACGTAGGAACAGGGTAGGTTGTTTAGTCAGTAAGAGTCTGACATGGTTTCCCGCTCCTCTTAAGGGCGGGATTTGTCATTTGATGATTTTTACCTACCATAAAGAAAGTGATTGTATCATAATAACAAACAACTTTGGGTTTGGGAACAAACCTAAAATCGCGAAAAATAACCGCGGTGTCTTGTTGATTCTTCTAATTACCAGTCACATTAATATATATTAAATGCAATGACAATACTAATTTGTTGCGATTCTAATTCTATATGATTTTCTATACAATACTAATTATGACGAACAAAATGAAAGTAAATAGGTAAACACAATATTATTTTTTCACAATATTCTTTTGCTCTGTCAACAATTTGTCTTGCTCGCTACAAATCAGCTCCGATTGTTGTCTGGACGGCCCCAAATTGAAATCTAAATCTAATTTGTGATGAAGAATGTTATTTTGATAAATAATGTCTGTGTAGTTTGTAGAAAGTTCATAAAATGTAATTTGTTAGAAGCTGTTTATATGAATGTTTCTAACGTTAAGTGGAATATTGAAAAACTTTTAGATGAAATATTGTAATAACTGTCGAGATTGCTTAGTCGATTAGGCATTAATTTGGACAGTGAAATGTTTGAAGGAGCTATTATTTTTTAGGTTGGGAAAATCATTCAATTAGGTGATTAAGTCAATCCAAGTCAAGAGTGAATAGTGCGTTTAAATATTTAAAAAAAAATCTTTTTATGGTGCGTTTAAATATTAAAAAAAATCTCAACACTAGAACATTATAAAGCCTTTCTAGAAAAAATATTTTGAACTAGATAAAGTAACCAGTTTTTGAAAAATAAAAAAAAGTTTTTGAACCATTTTTGTAATTTAAACGTATATGCACGCATTTTTTTATCGTACGAGTAGTTTACATATTTTACTATCCTGAGCATATCTTTTAAATAAAAATACAAAGAGATTAAAATCGGTTAAAATTATCGCTGGGTACAGCGCCATTTCTCGGGATATTGGGTTACTAATTTATACATAGGCTTACATTGTGAGAAATTTGTGACGGGCGAGAAACAACGGAACCCTACACTGAGCGTGTCTCGACACGCTCTTGCCCAGTGTTTAGCCCAAAGATTGACTAGCTTTTTGACTACCGACAGATACAATTAAAGAACAATGGATATTCGAGCGCCGGCACTCGGTTGGGCTTAATGAATAAAGTCCGACTTCATACAACTACACATAACTACCATACATAAGCATTAAATAAATAAATAAGAACTTTGAGCTCGATGTTTTTGCAATGTACCCACTTATTAAATAGCGATTAGATTTTAATCGTATACTCTCGGCATCTTCTATTATTATAAGTATTCATTACATATATTACATTTTACATATACATTGTTTCTCAACAAGTGATTATGCATTTAACCTCAGAAGAATACATGATATATAAACCGTAAAACAGTGTAGTAAAGAGATTTTCCATAGCAATTACAACCGCAACCTATAATACGAAATTGAATTCTGAAACAGGCATTCACACTAGCATCAATATCGCTCTCAGTTTCAACGCAATTTAAATTAATTAGTTTAGATACTTGCATCAAAACGGATTGGGATCTCATTATAGGTAATTTTATAGTAATGAATAAGTAAATGAGTAAAGTAATGTTTTTTTTGTTTTTTAAAATGTTGATTTTAGTCTTTTTTTAAATATCATCTTTCTGCCCTTGTCCAGTGTTACCAAGCCAAGTCGTCGACGGCGCGCTCTGTTCCCGCACGCCTCAAGGAGTTGTCAGCAAAGCCGTAGGATCTCTGCAAATATGGCGAAGGCTACTAGGGCCCATGGTCTCTTTCTGAAAGGAAGGCTTGGCCCCAGTGCGAAGGGCAGAGAAGGAACGGGGTAAGAAGTTTAGTCAGTAAGAGCCTGACACTGTTACCCGCGCCGCCCAAAAGCGCGATTCGTCATTGGATGATTTTTGCCCATAATAAGAAAAAAAATACTTTCACACTAGCATCAATATCGCTTTCATTTTCGACGCAATTTAAATAATTAGTTTTGTTACTTGCATCAAAACGGATCGGGATCTCATTTTAGGTAATTTTATAGTAATCAATAAGTAGATTTTTGACTTTTTTGAATTATCAACGTATGAAGATGTAGTTTTTTTTTAATTACCATCTTCCTGCCCTTGTCCAGTGATACTTGTCACTTTGTCCCTTAAAGCTATGAAAAATATGAAACTTCTAAGTTAAACATGACAAAGTTATGAAAGTTTATGTCGCATAAAACGTACTTTTAGATCTTCATTACAGTATATTGTCAATTTATTACTCATAAAGTACCTAAACTAAAATATTAAAAAAAAACTGAGCAGGTACAAATACGTACACAGTAAGGGTTGCGTACAAACTTACTGTGTGCGAATTTGTACTTGCCCAGTTTTTTTTTAATGATTTAACAATAAATCTGCATCAGCTTCAGTTCCCAGATTTTTCCTACACTGCTGCTGTAAGACCTTGCTTAAAGTCTTGAACCCCGAGCGAACGTTTGCACACCTATATATGTATATGTCTTTATATTATGTCTCTAATTACGGTATTCGAAAAGTTAATGCCAAATTGCAGGATTAGAACATCGAAAAGAACCCAAAGAAAAAAAAAGTAGGAATGTCCTATGAGGGTGCGAAGTGTGCTTTTTTTCAACATAATAACCAGGTCTGTTTTTTTTTCATCAACTCAGAAGTTTAATTTTCACACTGCACAGCTTCTTGGGATCGTAAACCTGAGTATAATAAATATGATTTAAATTACATTCATCCATGCATTTCCGAGATAAACAGTCTTGACAAAGAGTCAGACTGACAACAAAGTGATCCTATAAAGGTCTCTTTTTTTTCCTATTCAGTTCCGTACCTGAATACCCAAAAGTAACAGAAAAAATAAAAATTACCTCTATATGTTGCTACAGATACAACGCTATACCACCATAACAATCTTCTCTAAATACAACTTCTTACTCATCACTCAGAAAGCATAAAACATCCTCCTGTTTAACTCTAAGGACGCGTTTGTATCGCGAGATGAGCGAGAAACACAGCGAGGAATCTGTGTTGAGCAAAAAGACTCACAAAAGCTATGCATTATGCAAGTAAGATATGCAATGCGGTTTCTATCAATTGTTCAAGTAACATTTTACAGTACAGTTTAGTTTTTCAGTAAATAGTTGTCCATTGTTTTGTACATTATAGTGTATTGTACTTCTTCTTCTTTCCAATTTCTCTATTAATTAATTATCTTTCGACTTACATTTTTGAGTAAAATATAATAACTGTAGCAAGCGGCTTCGCCTGCGTCAAAATATTGCCTATATTAATCAATAATTAGTTAGGATTTTAGAACTTACCTATTTTCAAATTTACTTCAGTAATTTCAGAAATTACTAAAAACTTACTACTTCTTTATTAAACTTGTTAGTGTAGATTAGAATCCTAACAATTTTTGTTGTTAACTCAGAAATATATATTGGCAACGTGCACATCTTGTGTCCAAAGTAGGCGCGGGCTTGCAGTAGTCAGCGATAGGTAGTTCGCCGTCCGATTGTCCGGTAACCGTCTGGATCAAGACCGTCGACTCGTCGACGACTTTTTCGACATCGCGCGCTGTTCCCACACGCCTCAAGGAGTTGTTAGCAAGTAATAGGGACCCTGTAGAAGGGTCGAAGCTTATTGGGTCAAGACTTCGCTTCTAAAACGAAGGTTTAGCTCTGTTATGCAAGGCAAATTAGCAACGAAGTGAACTTTTTAGTCAATAAGAGTCTGACACTACATCCTGCTCCACATAAGTGCGGAAGTTATAATTGGATGATTTTTACACACCGGATAAAAAAAACACATCTCGTGAGCAAACCTCGCCCATCTTAATTCGAAACCGAGCCTTAAAATTTGCGCGAGATGACAAGCGGTTAAGTCTTTGTCTTCTTCAGCTAAAGCCTCCATATTTTCCGTTTTGTCTCCCGTTTTGCTGAGGGAAGTGGAAACGGTTTGTCTTTCTTACTTCGCCTAATTGAGTTCGTTATGATTGCGAGAAAGTTTAGCCAGTTTCCTGGTTGTGTCAGTATTTGTAAATGGTGATTCTGTTTTGTTTTTTTGTTTGAGTAATCTGTTTTTGATTGCAGTAGGAAACAAGATGAACTTTGACACTAAAGTTGATTAGTCTGCGTCATCGATATTATATGCACTATGCACTAGATTAGGCACTTTACTTGACTTTAGTGACCTGCAGGTTGTAAACCTTTATATTGGTGACATTATAGCAGTTTTTTACGGAGTGGTGAGAGCGCTGTAAGTTTTAAAAGTTTTGTTAAACGACATAATGCGTTGCGGCGGGCTTTTTAATTAACATTTCAATATTTTGACAAATAGTTTCTCTGAACGTGCTCGTTTCTCGATAGGATATAAATCTATGTTTTGCGTATGTGCAGAATTGATCCTGTCTTCAAAATTTAAGGGTTTTTTTAAGATTATAGTGATGTGAGCAAAAATGAGGGCCTTGATGTTACAATTTTACATTTACCTAAGAGGCCCAAGGAGGCTTCGATCCTGCTGAGCCCCTACTGTTTACTGACAACTCCTTGAGGCGTTGGGCCGCCGCCGTCAACGACTTGGGCCCGGTCCAGATGGTGACTGGATGGTCGGATAGCGAGCAATTGTTCGCCGTCAGCAAGCAAGAACTAATGGTGGCTGGAAGTCGGGATCGGAATCGCGCCTGCACTTGGGGCGTGAGAAAGACCTTTGCCTCACGCCGTCGGTCTCCTCTTTTGCTATAGTATTTCTGCTTCGAAGAAGGAGGCGGCGGCCTGCCACTCCGAAATTCTGGATATAGGACTATAGTTCCACCCCAGCCATTGGTTCTAATTTCCATATCAGGCAATCGGTCTACCCTATGTAAAGTTTTTCTGCGGTCTCTATCATACAAGACAAATAAATACCAGTTTAATCAAAATAAAAAAGAAAATCAACATTAAGATTCGTTTCAGACACCATCTAATAAATTTCTCACAATAGGGTCAAAAAGAATTACTCCCTAAGGAACAATTCTACAAACCATTGCTTCTGCTATAAAAGCAGCATTACGATCCAGGTAAAAGCAATTTTATTTCGTAGCCAGCTTTTACAACAGGCTTTGCTTGAGTGGATTGAGAAAATTATTCTAAGAAACCATAATCAACAGTATTTTATGTCTTATTCCAAGTCATGGTTTTCTCTAGTGACAAGTTTCATTGGAATGCAATCTGCCATTTACTGTTTTTATTTATTACTAGCTTTTGCCCACGGCTTCGCCCGCGTACATAAAATATAGCCTATGTCACTCAGGAGTAAAGCAGCTTTCTATTGTTGCTAAATTTTTTCCAATCGGACCAGTAGTTTCAGAGATTACCCCCTACAAACAACAAAACAAACTTTACCTCTTTATTATACTAGTGTAGATTTATTCTTCATGCAACACAAGGTACAAAAGATGACACAATACCTTAGGCATTCTCTACCAGGCAGTCTCACTTTTAAGCTGCACGCCCATCCCCAAAACGCTTTGCACATTTTGCACAGGGTTTTTTTTTCATGGTAGGTAAAAGTCATCCAATGACGAATCCCGCAGACTGCAGATCCCAAGAGCGGCTCTTGGGCGGAGCGGGAAATTGTGTCAGTCTCTTACTTACTAAATAACCTACCCTATTCCTTCCTTGTCTTAATCTCAGATCCCTGGTGTAACGCTTTCATCTTCGACCCTGCAGGGCCCCTTCAGTTTGCTGACAACTCCTTGGGGCACGCGGGAACAGTGAGCGCTGTCGACGACTTGGGCTCGGTCCGGACTGTTACCAGAAGACCGGACGGCGGACTACCCATTGCTCGCTGTACGTAACGTCTATTATTTATCTACTTGTGGTGCAACGACATACTTCTAGCGGTTTGATGATGGATCCGAATTATGGTATTAAAAACAAAATGTGCGTGATAAAAAGCCGACAACTAAAATATTAGTTTGAAAAATTAGCTCTTCGATCTCGCTTGATAGGATACGATGATAGAGAATTATGATGATGGATTTAATCTTTCGAGTACCGTAATTAGAGACAATAGGTATGCAAAGGCGTTCGCATATTTCAGGCTCAAGAGTTTAATCAAAACGTGAATGTTCATTCTTATTTCAATGATATGGTGAGTAGCATGTAGTAGCGAAGAAAGAAAGAAAGTTGGAAGTTGAAGAAAGTTGCGTCTGCAGTCAGCATTGAGGGACATTTCCTTATGCACATAAAGTTAAATAACTTTAAGCAGAGGTAAATAAATAACCAACTTTTTGAAAATGCTATTAAAAAATAAATTAAACTATTTGTGTGAGTATTTGCACATGACGTCATCTGCGAAAAATCATTTAAAATGAAGCTTTATGAAAAGCACCAAACACAAATGGGAACGCCAAACTTGATCCAGAATTAATTTCGCGGCATAATTAAAACTTTGAACTCGCTTGCAAAATTGAAACGCTGTCATTTCAGACCTGGGCTGTATGGAAATTATTTTGTGAATAAATATAGGTATTATTTTTACCTGACCATTGTTCTGGGAAAAAAATTAAGCTGCAGATTGCTTTTTTGAATGATTTTTCCTGATTGGCTTGGTTTGAAATGGAAGAAATGAAAATTTAATGTTGGAAAAAAAATTACTGACAGCAAAAAGAATATACTAATATGTAAGTAGTTGTAAATACAAGAGATCTGTTGCTGTTATTAATTCCATAGGTTTTTTTTTTTTTTTTTTTTTATGGTAGGTGAAAATCATCCAATGACGAAACCCGCTCTTGGGCGGAGCGGGAGACCAGTGTCAGACTCTTACTGACTAAAAAACCTACCCCGTACCTTCCTTGCCTTATTTCTGGAGTCGAGGTTACAATTTTCATTTACCCTCTAGGCTCCAGGAGGCTTCGACCCTGAAGGGCCCCTGCAGTTTGCTGACAACTCCTTGAGGCGCGCGGGAACGGTGCGCGCCGTTGACGACCTGGACTCGGTCTTACCAGACGATCGGACGGCGAGCTACCCATTGCTCACCGTCCGCGAGCCAGTGTCTACGGTGGCCGGATATCGGCAGGATCGCGGCGGCGACGGCTACGGCGTGTACGCCGTTGCCTTTGCCTTATGCGGTCGGCCTCCTCCTTTACGAGCATTACTGCTTCGCAGAAGGAGGCGACCGCCTGCCATTCCTCTTCGCTGCGGACCATGGCCTGAACCAGGGCCCGGCGCGAGAGGTCGCCGCCGCCGATCACCCCCACGAGGACACGGCGATGCTCTTCCCAAGCAGGGCACACCTCCACCGTGTGCTCCACCGTGTCCTCCGGGCTCGCCTCACAGTGGCGACACCCGGACGTCTCTTCCGCACGAATCCGGTGCAGGAATCTCCCGAACTTCCCATGTCCGGTGAGAACCTGCGTCATGCGGAAAGTGAGGACGCCGTGAGGTCTATCCAGCCACGCCTCAAAGAGGGGCACTACCGCTGAGATTACGGTGTGCCCAGCGCTGGGTTGCGACAGTCGCTGTTTCCACTTCACCATGAGATCTCGCCGGAGCTCCTTCCGCCACGCCTCGACATGTTCGGGCAGCGGATCTTCGCCCCGGCGTTGCATCTCCACGCGCTGGTCGTGCATGTGTGCAAGGACTGTTGCCTCCAAATCCCATGGTGGTAGGCCAGCAAGGAGGCTCGCCGCCTCGCGGGACACCGTGCGGTATCCCCGCATTAATTCCATAGGTAACGATTGAATTGGCATATACTGTAATGTGTAAAAATACCTAAAATAATAAAGAAAAAAAATACAAGAGATCAATAAAATAATATTGAACTAAAAAAAAATTGTGAAGTTTTTAAATATCGATACATCTACACTATCTACATCTACACTAATATAATAAAGAGGTAAAGTTTGTTTTTTGTTTTCTTGTTTGTAGGAGGTAATCTCTGAAACTACTGGTCCAATTGGAAAAAAATTAGCAGCAATAGAAAGCTGCTTTACTCCTGAGTGACATAGGCTATATTTTATGTACTTGGGCGAAGCCGCTGACAAAAGTTAGTATGTTTTATTTTAAAAGAAGTTTTTGGCAGCGATTTTACCCGCCAGCGGATCATCATCAACATCATTTCAGCTAAAAGACGTTCACTGTTGATATACCAATGGCAATAGGCCTTCACCAAGTATCCCCAGAATTACCAGCCCTGTGCATCTCGTATCCTCTGCGTGCCAATAAAATAAAATTAATATACCCATGTATGAAATTAATTTCTTTAAGTAAACGAGTCAGTGACCTTTAGGTAGTTGGCGGTCATTGGGCACTAACTATGTACAGGTTATTGAACCTGCCCAGCTGACGTTTACTAAATTGACGTTAAAAAAAATAATAATTTAGGTTTTTTTTTTATTTTTTCTTTACACTTCTGTGTTTTCTGTGCTCAGTCGACCTTCAAACGGTAAAAAATTAACGGTGTATAAAAACCTATTTCAGACATAGAATAACTTACAAATATACAAAGAGATCTTTCTACTTTTTATTAATACTTATCAACATTATCAACTGCTTATTTATGTTTGAACTCTGTTATTTATAATGGGCACAACATGTGTTTGTCTTTCATTCTCTTTTATTAATCGTCCAACTATCATTTAGTCCTTACTATCAATAATCTCATCATCATTATTCTCACCGTTCTGCCCTTTTGCGGGCTTGCGAACGGCGGGCAATAGAAATTTGTGACGGACGGGAACTACGGAACCCTACACTGAGCGTGGCCCGACATGCTCTTGGCCGGTTTTTCATTAGTTATTTTGGAAAAACAAATATTTTGTGGATGTTATCTAGGCTTTTATTGGAATCAATGTATAAAATACTAGCTATTGTCAGCGGCTTCGCCCGCGTACATAAAATATAGCCTATGTCACTCAGGAGTAAAGCAGCTTTCTATTGTTGCTAAATTTTTTCCAATCGGACCAGTAGTTCCAGAGATTACCTACTACAAACAAAAAAACAAAAAAACAAAAAAACAAACTTTACCTCTTTATTATATTAGTGTAGATTAGTGTAGATGTGCAAATCTAATCTGGTAAAACCTTTTAAAAACTGTTTTTGCATGAACTTTGACCTTTCATAAAGGAATCAAATATTTAAAATAGAAAAAAAAAAATGTAACACTAGAATCCACACAAAATAAAATCTGAATAGCAAAATATTTTTCCAATTATTTTTACAGGTTTATAAAAATACGTATTACCTGGAACAAGTTTTGTGAAATATTCGAATAAATGATGGTATTACAGAGCCAGTAGAGGTTTCAGGAACTATCTCTTTGTTCTTGCGTTGCCTTTTTTTTTAACAAAAAATGCGTTGGATTGCATTTGATGTACCGACAGGCTTTTATCCATTAAGCCCCAAGCGAGCGCCGGCGTTCCAAACCTATTGTTCTTTAATTGTGTCTGTAATTATGGTAGTCAAAAGTTTAAGTAATGCTTAACTTGACAACAGACGAGTGAGGAAGGGCTCACTTAAACTTTTTGACTTATAGTTAGAAATAATAATAAAAGGTTTTTTTTTGTAAGGAAAAAAATATCCAATTACATGCCCCGCTTTTGGGCGGAGCGGGGATAGTGTCAGACTTTTACTGACTAAAAGTCTGTATAATAACATCTGTCAAGACATTGACATCTTCATTTCTGCTTAAAAATGTAAAAGGCTTGTTTGCGAAACTACAAAAAAAAACTATAGACTATGTAGTTAGTTCGATATTTATATAATTCTGTCTTCTTCTATCTTTTTTCTTTCTTGTATGCTTGTCTACAAAGTCTACATTAATGTTTACTTTTCTGTTTTATTTTTATAACTGTATAAGTGCTTTTTTCCCGAATGAATAAAATAAAATAAAAGAAAAATCCTTCCCGTTCCTTCGATGCCATCGTTGCCAGGCTCTGATGCTTATTTTCACATTTACCCATGGCCCTAGTAGGTTTCAACTCGGCTGAGCTGATGACTCCTTCAGGCGCGCGGGAACAGTACGCGCTGTCAAAGACTTTTGTTCGGTCCGGACGGTTACCGGGGTCGGACAGCGAGCTATCCTATTGTAATAAAAGGTTGGATCCAGTGTTAATAATGAAAATGAAAATTATAAGTTATTGTTTAGTTAATATTTCAATGTTCCTAAATAAACATGATAATAATATAATCTTATGAAAGAAAATGCTCTGACATTTTCCTCCTTTTGTTGTTTTATGTTTGGAAATTAGACGCGTTTGCTACTTACCAATGTTCAAGGCTGTTACTGATGCGAAGAAAATTAACACCTTCCCGACCATAGTGGATGATTCTGGAACAAAAACAAAACAATTGTTATCTAGAGTTGTATTTTTTATTACATAGCACCTTCTGAAAGGAAGGTCCAATCCCGCTATGAAATACTTAGTATTTTATCCTTCCTAGGAAGGAACGGGGGTTTTATTGGTGGGAAAAATCATCAAATGATGAATACCGCTCTTGGACGGAGCGGGAGACTGTGTCAGACTTTTACCGACTAAACGACCCACCGTTCTTTCCTGCCTTAGTTCCGGGGCCCCGGTGTTCCGCTTTTGTAGCAACCCTTGGCTCCAGAAGGCTTCGACCCTGCTGGCCCCTACAGAAGAAGGAACGGGGTGGGTTATTTAGTCAATAAAAGTCTGATACTATCTCCCCCTCCGCCCAAGGGCGAGAGATGTCATAAGACGATTTTCACCAACCACAAAAAAAGCCATTGTTAAGATATGTTCAAAATATCTTATTACGAACATGGCTTAACAATAGTTTTTTGAAAATCTATGATGTTTCTTATATAATCATTGGCATTTCTGTTTGGCATTTTATAAACGTAATTTTAGTATATAATGCCAACACTGTATGTTTCCTCTCGCGACACCCACGCACATTGCATTGAATAAAGTTATTTCTGGGAGGTAGACGAAAATATTTTTTCCCCAATTAATTTTATTTTCGACAATTTCACGTAATTTTAGCTTCAGCGTCCTGGATTTTTAGCACATAAATCTAATAATAGTAAATTTGTTGTTACGTCAAACAAAAAACCCTCTTAGCCATCTCACCGGGGTCGGACCTTCATTTTAGGCTTTGCCCAGCAGTTGAGCCTCTACATTTGCTGACAACTCCTTGAGGCGCGCGGGAACAGAGCGCGCCGTTGACGACTTGGCTTGATCCGGACTGTTACCAGACGACCGGACGGCGAGCTACCCGTTGCTCGCCATCCACAAGCCCTCGCCTACGGTGGCCGGAAATCGCTACCCCTATTGCTAGCATTACTGCTCTGCAAAAGGATGCGACCGCCTGCCACTCTTCCTCGCTCCGGACCATGTCCTGTACCAAGGCGCGGGGCAGGTGGCCCCCTATGGCTGACAAATTTTCAGACGCGTGTGAAACAGTAAGCGCTGTTGAGGACAAGGGCATAGTCTGGACGATTACCAGACAGTCGAATGGCGAGCTACCCCTAGCTCGCCTTCCGCAAACCTGCAACTGCGGTGGTCGGTGATCGTGATCTGGATCTCTGCGGCACCGCCCTACGTGCCTTCATGCTTGCGGCTGTTTTCGGAAGCCTATTTATTGAGCACTAGCTTTTGCCAGCGGCTTCGCCCGCGTACATAAAATATAGCCTATGTCACTCAGAAGTAAAGCAGCTTTCTATTGTTGCTTAAATTTTTCAAATCGGACCAGTAGTTCCAGAGATTACCCCCTACAAACAAAAAAACAAAAAAATAAACTTTACCTCTTTATTATATTAGTGTAGATGTATTAACAAGTCACTCAATGCCTTTTTAAATGTATGGGTTTGTATCACATTCCATGAAAAGTATTTATGCAGCCTTTTGCGAATTGGTTTCGGCCCCTTGCACGCCTTCCCATGATCCAAAACCCCAGGTTTCTAAGATATACAAATAAAGAGTAAGAAAAAATCTATATCTATCCAATGATACTTCAAGTGTGGAAACATAAACCGTAGAAATATTGCCTCTGAAGGAAGCGAGTTTATGCTTATTCGGAAACACAAAATTACTGAAGAGCAGAGGTCATAAAACGCCATATTTGGATATACAGGATGTACTCGTAGTTCCGATCGTCGATAACTTGGATAAATATAAAAAATAATACAAAACTATATCAATATAAAAAGAGTGAGAGCAGTGGTGGCCGAGTAGTAACGGTCCCGACTTATGAGTTGCAGGTCGCAGATTCCAACCCAGCCAGTCATATTACTTTGCCTAATTTTAGTTCAGTGTTTTGAGAGCAACGTAGATGAAATCATCAACGTTGCTCTCAAAATACTGAACAAAAACACCGATGAGAAATTGGCATATCTTAGAATCAAAAATTCCTGGCCCCCGTGGTAGATTACGACCCATTCCCCTTCTAAAGGATGCCTTTATTCCAGTAATTGTAACGTTATAAGGCTAATTATGATATGCTTATTATTTCTTAATCTCTCAAAAAATATAAGTTAATAGTTAATAACAAAACACTTAGCAGTGCGCTTGAGGCGCTCTCTATTCCCGCGCGCCTCAAAGTTGTCAGCAAAACCGTAGGGACTCTGCAGAGACTCTGACTCTGTAGAGTCCCTACAGTTTGAAGATTAGGGTTGAAACCTACTGGGCCCAAGGGTGTCTTTCTGAAAGGAAGGCTTGGTCCCAGTGCAAAAGGCAAAGAAGGAACGAGATTCGTCATTGGATGATTTTTGCCCACAATATATAAAAAGGATCAAGTCTCAATGTGATAAGAAGTGAGACGTGGGTGCGAGATGTGCAGTCCTTGTCCTAATGATTGGCTCACTGATGTGTATGATGCGCAAAGCTATCTTTGCTCTGTCATTGAGTGCTCAAGTATCTTATCCAATACTGAATTATATCCATTCTAGCATAAATATAATACAGACCTCTTGAAATGGAAATAATATAATTAAATAGATAGTTACCAACAAAATGATAAGGAACTGGAACAAACTTAAATTACAATATACTGTATGAAGATGGGAATAGTTATTATGTAATGTTATATTGTTATCAGACCTAATAGCTTACACGTGTAGGTTACTCGCACGCACGTGGGGTATTATTATTACGTAACTGCGTGCTTAACATAAAATCGCATTTAAAAAATAAAAAAAAAAACTTTTCTTGGATTTTTCCAGTAAATAATAAAGATATAGAAACTAACATTTTTGTCTGAATGCATTTCGTACTATCGTGTATGCAGTACGATAATAGGCGTTTTTTCAAGGCCATTCAAGTTGTACAGATGTATGTACAATCTCTCTTCTAGAGAGGAGGCCTGTGACCCAGCAGTGGGAACATTAATAAGGCTGATGATGATGATCCGCCGGTTCAAGCTGTCATGCGCACACCTATTGTCTTTCTATTATGTCTCTAATTACGGTATTCGAATGGTTGAATACACACATAATTACCTCGTACTGCCACGTGCAGCCGTATAGCTTACCGGTCTATTGGTCAGTAGCTCTGAATGCTTCACTGGAGGTGGTGAGTTGGATTTCCCCCCAGGACTAATGTTTATTTAATGAGCACCATCATTTTTTTCTGTGCCTGGGTGGTATTTATTTACAATGTGTATGTATTTAGAAATACATAAGTATGTTTATCAGTTGTCTAGTACTCATAACACAAACTCTGCTTAGCTTGAGGCTAGACGGCGTTGTGTGATGGT
The DNA here is from genome assembly GCA_029852875.1 of Mythimna loreyi. Taxonomy (NCBI): domain Eukaryota; kingdom Metazoa; phylum Arthropoda; class Insecta; order Lepidoptera; family Noctuidae; genus Mythimna; species Mythimna loreyi. The sequence continues at coordinate 14,016,934 of CM056801.1, read as the reverse complement.
TGTCCAATATAAATTATTATAGTAGCCCTGAATGCTACACTGGAGGTCGTGAGTTCGATTCACCCGCAGGACAAATGTTTTTGTTATGAGTATGATTATTTTTTATGGGTCTGGGTGTAATTTATTTACAATATGTATGTACATAGAAATATGTATATAAGTATATTTGCACTCATATCACATTTGTTTAGTTCAGGATTAAATAACATTTATAATGAAGATTGTGGAATAAAAAAAGTAGAGTCCCGATGACCTTTAAAAGTATTTTCTTCGAAAAAAAAAAGTTAAAAGCCCATTCACTCTAGCCTTAAAGAAACCCAAATCATAATCAGACGGGAAGACCACAGTAAGCAAATTGTGTCAGTCCTTCGATGTACGCGGAATAAATGACGAAGCGAAATGCTTAGTCCAAACCGTAGAGGTATATACCGTCGATAAAACAAAGACCCCAAATGTTTACCCCGATAAAATATCTTTTAAAATTTCTGGGAAGGCTTAAGGCCCAAATTTCATTCTTACTAGAAAAAATAAATTTTCTCAAATAGTGCTGGCATGACATAAGTAGACGATGGATTGGTTCACTCGTTGAGTAATGCCTGAAGGAAGCTTGATGGAGTTTCAAAATGTATATCGTTTCTTCAAGGATATTGACAAAGTTGTCAGAAAACAGTTTTTTTTTTGTATTCAAAATTATTAATTATTAATTCAAAATTATCGCTCTCAAACACAAATAATGGATGTGGCTCAAAAGGCTGCCCAACTTAAATGGGACTGGGCAGGACATGTCTGCCGCATGTCTAGCGAGCTGTGGGCACGTAAAACACAGGACTGGTGCCCGGACACAGCGACGCGGGGCCGCGGCAGGCCACGAAGGAGATGGCGGGACGACCTGGATGTCTTCCTTGAGAACTCGAGTGGCAAAGCATGTGACCGGGATGATTGGAAAGAATGGAGGGAGGCCTTTGCCCAGCAGTGGGACAGCACAGGTTAGGTATAATAATTCAAAATTATGCTGGATGTAGTAAAATCATCTGTGTACGTTTTCTTCAAAAGACCATTTCAAGTACATAAAAATAAATGCCAATAGCAGTTTTTAACAGCAATAACCATTACAATTTGTATTTATTTGTTTTAACCACTTATTTTTGTACGAATTTTCAAGCGCTAAAATTCGTAGAGCCTTACTTCAGACTCGCCAAGATGCGACGGCCGTACTGTACTTATCTGTATAATTCTCTTACAAACTGACTATTACCTATAAATGTTTGCTATATGGATTTCTGCCTCATCTTGTTAAAATTAATGAAAAAATTACATGTAAAAATGTTTTTTAAGACTTACTAATGATTTAGGCCCGGTATCCACCAAAGCGGAGAGGAGAGGAGACGAGAGGAGATGTGTTTGAATAAACCAATCCGATTTCGTTATTCCCACATCTCTTCTCCGCTTAGCTCTGGTGGAAATGGCTCAAGCGGAGAGGAGAGGAGACGTCTCATTTTTCTATAGAATTTTGTGCAGCAAGCGGCGCGGCAGAGCGGAGAAGTGTCTAGTCGGGCGGCCGGGCTGCGCACGTGCTCGCGCACCGTTCTCCCCGCTGCCTTCTCCGCGCGCCTCGCATGACGCCTTCCTTTCGTAAACAGAATTTGACTGTTTTCGATCTCTCACAGCTCACATCTCTGCTACACAGCTCACATTTCTCCGCAACGCATCTCTTCTCCGCTTTGGTGGAAATAACCTGCCAGCTTCGCGGCACATCTCCTCTCGTCTCCTCTCCTCTCCGCTTTGGTGGATACCGGGCCTTAGACACTAGAAATTTAGACATCGTGTCAGTATAGACAAATTTCCATTTTTTTTTATCACTGATATATAATTTGAACACACACTTTAATACTGACAGTCAGACAAAACGTTTTAAAATATAATACATGGTGTAAAAACGCGTTACCAAAACTATTTTAGACAGGTTTTTAGCTTCAATAAATTTGGTCATGTTGCAAAACAGGATAGGATGATGATGATGATGAAATTTGGTGGTGTCATTTGAACACCACTGAACAATATTGACAATAAAACGTGTCAATGCACACACTATGTTCGAATGAATCTTTACTGTGTCGTTTTTGGAAAGTATTTTTAATATATATATATATTATTTATTGAACCGTTTTTTACGATAAGTGTAGTGTATAAAGAAGTGCACTAATACCCTGTTAAAAGTTAAAAAAGTTTACATAATAACTCTAGTAATTTTCCTGTTATAATATTGGGTGCGATTGATATAAACTTCATATAGATAACGCCAATATCAGAAAAAATTAACATGATTGAAGAGTCTCGGAACTTACACATATCCTACTTTACATATCTACACATATCCGTTCTAAGTGCATCGTGATAACGTTTTAAAATAGTATGAAGAATCCACAAATAATCGTATGCAATAATTTCTGAAGGTTCCCTATTATTTATTGACTCCCTTGAGGTATATCTCTAAAATACATTTATACAAATCACAATAAGATTATTGAAAAAAAATATCAAAATAAGTGTTCAAACATAAGGGCTCAACAGGGCCGAAGCCTAATGGGGTTATAATTTGACTTTTGAAAAGGAATACCCTAGGTACTGGAATACATAAAGCGTGGGCTTGCGAACGGCGAGCAATGGATAGCCCGCACTGTTCCCGCGCGCCTCAATGAGTTGTCTGCAAAATGAAAGGACCTTACAGGGTAAAGAGTTTATGCGAAAGCGATCCTTTTTGCCTTAGTCCCAGGGCCCTGGTGTTGACCAGGGCCCTGGGACTAAGGCAAGGAAGGAAAGGTGTAGGTTGTTTAGTCAGTAAGATTCTGACTCTGTTTCCCGCCCGCCCAAGGGCGGGATTCGTCATTGGATGATTTTTAACTACCATAAAAAAGGTACTGGAATTCATGGCATAGAAAAAAACAAAGTTCTACTCTAGAGAGTGTAAACCCCTCTTTAAAATAAATATCTAAAAGAGATGTCACTAAATAAGAAAGAAAGAAAAAAAAACAGTCGAATTAAGAAGTCTTCTTTCCTCAAAGTCGGTTGTGTTTTTGTTCTATCCCAGATGGATAAAATTATACATTACTCACAGAAACTTTCCTGTATTGTTTTTACATTGAAAATAAGTTTCGAAGTTCTTGCTGATTCTTTAAGAACAATGTTATGTAAGAAATGTTGTAAGTTCTACTTCTATTTGAATTACATTTTGGTTTGTATCAATCGTTACTTCTGAGGATTAATTACTTAATTTAGGATTAATTATTGCAGAAGATACAATAACTAAAAGCAAGAACCAGTAGTTGGGTGGTGATTGGTGGTGGTAGCAGTACTATTGTTTGTAATGTCTCTATTTGAATGAAACACATACTTCATTATATGTAATTTCATTACCACAGGAGAACATTGTAAGGAAACCGACATGTCATAAAACGAAAATTCGACGATATGAAAACTTTGCGCCATTATATGCGGACAAAGCCGGAGGTTGCTTAGTCATTCGTAGATCTTTGACAGTGAGATCGAAGCCAGAATGTCTGTAGAAGGAAAGTTTTGAGTAGTATAGAGTTACCCAGTGACTGGGTTTTGGTTTGACAGCTAGTCGCTCAATGTATTATGCGTTCCAAATAAGAACAGGAAAGTCAATAACCTCGATCTGTCAAATTTTGAGTGAAAAGTACGGTTTGCAAAAAAATCTTATTTGCGTATCAAAAAAAAGTTTCTTTTTTTGCTTTGTATGACTAAATTCTAGTTAATTATATATAATAAACCCTTACGTTTTTACTTCAACTAGTTGAAGTAAAAACGTTAGGGTTTATTATAAATTTGCCAAATATATTGTTTTATGTCATAAATAGTTTACAAGAAAAACTATTTTCTTTCTTATTTTCATTGCTAGAAACAATTCGCCTTTTTCTTCTATTTACCACTACTCAGACACATCACACAGTGAAACAGAGATAAATAAAATTGAAAAACTGTATTCTGACTAAACTTTTTTCATTCACGATTCGTACGTAAATTATTTTTTTTAACATCTTTTTTTGTTAACTCTACCCAGTTTCTTCGATTTGACAGTTCGACGTGACGTCACAACATTGCCATCGATCCTATTCACATTTGGAACGGATTGTATAACATGGGTTTACTATCCAGCTATATTCATCATCATTATCATAATCAACCTTTTAAATGTTCCCACTGCTAGGACATAGGCCTCCTTTCTAGGAGAAAAAACCAGCTATAGTAATACAGCTGTATTGCAATGAATTTGTGTTTTATAATTATGATTTCCTGCAAAATTCACGAGAACGTACTGCCGACAAACTGCTATGCAGTTTGGCAGGTGTTATATTAAGATTTGCTAAGTAACAAAACACGATTAAATAAATAAAAAATAGGTAAATGGTAGCCAACTCCAAGCTAATTGGAAAAAGGTTAGGGAGATGAAAGCTGGCTAAAGTTGGTAAATATGTAAAACACAATGCGCTGCATCAAAATAATAAAGGTGAGTTTCAGTCAGTAAGTCGAGACATTGTTTTGAGTGGTGTAAGGTGGCTCACCAAATAACTTCCTACTTATTTGATGATTTTGCACCTTCACAGAAATATATAAGGTAATATCTTTCTTTTGTCTGCCCAAATCCGCCCTAAATTCTCCCAAATGACTCTCAAAATGCGAAGATTATGAGACGATACCTTGCAAATTCCATTGTCTCCAAAGCTCAAAAATTCTCGATTCCTAAAACCTTTGCAACATTCATATGAAAATCTTTTAAGCTTAACTTTTGCAATATAACGTTGAATATCAAAGTAAACAAACGTTACAGTAAAAAATCTTGTTCTTGAAAAAGTTTGAGCACGTCTTAAGCTTCCAAAGTAATACTCAACACGCACTTAAGGGTAGCGTTCACAAGACATCACGGTAAGTCGGTTCAACTTGATGTAACTTGAGTTAATGGCAACAGGACTTTTTACTCCGATGGAAAAATTTCTAGGAATATTTTCCTGGCTTAGAAAGCCGAATCTGCAAAGTTCTTTGGCACAAAGGAAAATATATTTCAGTGAGTTCTGGTAATTATAGGATCAAGGGAGGAACGCGTTTCCCCAAAAAGTTTTTTATTAAGTGAGAATAACGTTGTCATTAGATGTTTGTACAAGTTTATTTTCGTTATTAGAGTATCTTTGTCAACAGATTTGATGTAGCAAATACGTAGGAACGCATTTAATTAAAAATAAGTTACGAGCTTATACTTATCTATAACTTTTTAAGGTTCAATTCTTGTTAACGGAAATAAAAAATATATGAAGAGAATTTTATGCTATGGGAACGGAATTATGTTGTAATGTTCGGCACTTATGATTAAAATATTTGATTCTAATAGTGGTTAGTGAATTTGATATACAATATCATATTAATTTTGTCGATATTCTGAAACGTATTATGTCAGAAACATTATCAGTTAATTTCATTGATAGGCAAATAACTAATTAGAGAATTTAATTATACGTTATCTATTAGATGTACAAAGTAAGTAGTGCATCTAATAAATTCTACGTAAAAGCAAAGTCACTTAATATAACTAACTAATTAGCTATATCTAAGGATATAGGTAAACAATGAAATATATATAAGTATTTATCACTATACAACAAATAAAAAAAAACACGTCGTACAGAAAATCACAAACACGCTTAGGCACCATAATAAAATTGTGCAATTCACTATAATATGTTATTTCCACTATCAAATTTTGCGGAACAAAATGTTTTTACTGAACGATTTTTCACAAAGATTACGTCATACATGGTCCTAACTTTGGTACTTTTACGCTCGTAGCAAGCAACCCAATTCCTTACTTTATGTCTCTCCCCGCTGTTGCGTCAAATAAAACATTACGTCTAGATATAAGTTTCAAGAGCAGATGTGACCAGACGTCGAGACCCCTCCATTTCATCTCTGTCTCAACATTTACTGTTTCATCTAACGCGTTTGATAGATCAACTTATGATGGATGGTGTGGTAAAGCATTTTAGTGGCGGCCCCTCCTGTCTAACTTTTTAGGGTTCCATCCGAATATCTATTTCAAAGTTGAATAACTTCTGGAGTTACAAAAATATGAATAGTTTTTGGAAATTTTATGAGGGGTTTCGCAAGGTTCATGTTTTAGACCGGTCTTATTTCCAACTTTTGTTGTTATTCTTTTGTTCTTTTGTTATTTTTAGGAGAGCGTGTAGAGTATTCACAAAGTTTAGTGTTTTCAATGTTGGTCTGTGAATTTTACGGTGCTTCTCAAAATGTACATAATCCAATTAGGTTATTTTTCGCAGATGGTTAAAACTCATCTCTTTTTTTATTTGTATTTTGTAATGGTGGATAAAAAATCATCCAATGATGAATCCCGCCCTTTGGTGGAGCGGGAAATAAAGTCAGACTCTTACTGACTAAACAATTCACTGTTCAATGACGAATCCCGCCCTTTGGTGGAGCGGGAAACGGTGTCAAACTCTAACTGACTAAACAATCCACTGTTCCTAAGCTGCCTTTACATCAGGGCCAGAGTTTTCCTTTCAGACACGGACCCTTGGCCCTAGTTGACTTCGACCCTTCTATTGGATTCCTATTCAATATTAGCATTGTTTTTTTTATATTAGAAATCAAGTCCAATAATATCTCAGAATAAGCAAGGCAAGTTATGATTTTAAGAAAATATGAAGAGATAAAATGCAATAATAAATATTGATAACGCTTTTAAATTGACTATTCGGTTAAAACACATATATTTTACAAGTCTTATCAATATTAAACTAAACAAAAAAAAACATGTCTATGACTGTCTATCTATTTAAAATAAAAATTCAGTGACAGCTGGCGTAAAATATAAGAGATATCTGCTTAATAAAATAACTTTTAAATATGTTGTTTCATCAAATAGTTGCCCCAAAATCGTTACAGAATTTAGTTTTGTTATCACAACATGTGTAATTTGAAGGTAAAGTTTTATATAACGTGCGGGTACTGTTGTCGTTGTTTCCAAAATTTAGCTACAATTTTTGTTTTTAATTCTTGATTCTTTTTTGCAGTTTAAAAATATGATATTAAATTAATAATACTAGTAGAGAATCGGAAATGAAGATATCTACAAGAGAACCAAGATTGCTGACATAGCGAAAAAAATCGCCAAACTTAAGTGGCAATAGGTAGGGCAAATAGCGCTCAGAACGGATGGCCGCTGGGGCGAAAAGTTCTGGAGTGGCGACCATGTACCGAAAGACGTAGCGTTGGAAGGTCTTCCACAAGGTGGACCGACAACCTGGTCCAGGTTGCTGGAATTCGATGGATGCAAGACGCACGACACCGGTCATTGTGCCGCCGTTTAGGGGAAGCCTATTTGCAACAGTGGACGTCTTTCGGCTGAATTGATGATGATGATGACTAGTAGAGAAAAAAAAAAAACTAAGAAAAATTCTCAAAGTCAGCCATTTGCGACTTTGTTCTGAAGGCTGTGACACTGACTTCAAAACTAATGGCCTCCTTTTTTTATATGTATATAATATATTTGCACATATACATGTGAATTTTGATTTTTGCTGGAACTAGAAAGGAAATTTAGACACGATATTCATTTGAATGAAAATCACGTTTTATTTTTTTGAGACACTAATTTTATTTTACATTTACATTGTAATCCTCGAATAAATGATAAGATGATTCCTATATTTCTCAATAATCCATTTGTCACAATACTCATAAAAGATTTTATACAAAGTGACTATCTCAATGTCGCTTTTCCTTTAAACCAGCTACCAAACATAAAACTATGAGATATCATAAAACATATAAAACTAGAAGATATAAGGCGGGTCAAGTTGGGTTGATTTTACGATGTCATACTTATACTTTCATGTTGGCTATGAATTTTGCTCTTTATATGGCGACCAAGTTTGATGAGCGGGCCATATTAACATGTATATGGCCCATATTTTTGTGTGTATTATTATTATTTTTATCACTTTATCTAGACTTGTGTCTTTTGGAAATTACTTTGTCTTTGAGAAATTTCTTGTTTCACAGTTGTAATAATAGTTAGTGACTATAAATTAAGACTATAGATGTAACTTTTATTTTATTTTAAAACAAATATTGCATGCCAAAATAAAACGAACAAAATTGCTGGTAATTAGTTTTCATATATTTAAACACAGCCATTATACGTTTTAAAATTCAGTTCTGCAAAAAGCATTGTTTTTGGCCTATCTGATTACAAATTCAAGAATTTAATATACAAATATGTTTTTGATTCGAATGGATATGGCTATTTGAATCAAAAACATAATTGCATACCGAATTCTACATTAGCTGATATGATTTACCTAAACACACTCTTATATTGTATAAGCATATCAATAAAAAAAAATGTTAAAGCTTTATCGTCTATTCTATATATCCACGCGAACAAACTCGCTAGCACAGCTAGTCTATTCTATAGATATATGAATCAAGATTCAGTCACTTGAAAACAGTAATCATAAAGTTTTATGAGGATTTTTTGCAGTATACAGCAAAATCTTTTTCAAAGCTATCATATATGTACATATCATAGTTTTTTTGGGCCGAAATACTCATTTCTCACTTTATTCTTTTCACACCAACACCTAACATTCTCATCTCTTCTATACATAGCGAGACAACAGCCGCCGTCGCCTTTTCTCCGATCCTGATTTCTGCCCACCGTAAGCGCAGGCTTGCGAATAGTGAGCAATGGGTAGCTCGCTGTTCGATCGTCTAGTAACCGTCCAGACCGAGCCCAAGTCATCGACGGTGCACACTGTTCCCGCGCGCCTCACGATGGTGTCAGTATAAACCGTAGGGACCCTGCAGAAGGGTCGACTCCTACTGGGACCAAGGGTTCATGTCTGATAGGAAGGATCAGGCCCTAGAATATACGGCAACGAAGGAACGAGGTGGATTATTTTAGTCAGTAAGAGTCTGACAATGTTTCCTGCTCCGCCCAAGGACTAAAAAGGGAATTATTTTTATTCGTTATTGAATGATTTTTTACCCACCATCAAAAAATCAAAATTGAGTTCTAACAGTCTACGAAAAAGAACCTAATTGGGTTACGTAAGCTTTGAAAAGCATCATTCAATTCAGGTTAGTCTGTAAGAGTCTGACACTACGTTCCGCTGCATGTAAGGGTGGGATTTGTCGTTGAATTATTTTTACCCACCATAAAAAAACCACACATCCATCTCAACATTCTCATCTCCACTATATATTATGGTGACACTAATATAATTCTCTATATTTCAATCAATCAATTTCCATTTATTTACTTCTAGCGACCCGCCCCAGCTTCGCACGGGTATTGCACCCTTGCGAAGCTGGGGTATATTGTACCTATAAACCTTCCTCTTGAATTACTCTATCAATTAAAAAAATCCGGTGTGTAGTTTAAAAGATCTAAGCATAAATAGGGACAGAGCGACTTTATTTTATAATAAGTACTGTTTCTCAATAGGTTTTATCTGTCATTAACAAAGTGACTCAAAGACTATATTCCACTATTTAATTACAAGAGTCTGGTGCCTGAAATAGGTTTTTGGAAAAATACCTGTGGGTAATATAGTAGTATAATAGACACAGATACGGAAACAAAGTGGTACTCAAAACATTTAAAGCATACTTTTCATAAAATATTTACAATTCAATTCCAGAACAAACAGTCTAAAACAAAAAACCAGGTCCCTTATATTCAAAAAACCTTCCCTAAAAATAAATCGCAAAAAGCAAACTGGCGTTAAGTGAAACTGAACCCCTTCGGACAAGTGATCATGATTAATTGCCAGCTCATCAATAACCTTGTCAAAGGCTAGCGATTAGCGATAGATGGCGCCTCACCATACCCCCGCTTGTTTCTAGGTTAATCTCAGATGGATTTCGGTTGGAGATGATGGGTTGGATTTGGATGTTTTAAAATGGTGAATTTTTGGCGTGTGAAATGTACTTTACACAGTGTTAATCTAAAATTATTTATTTTTTCTTACTTTATTTTTTTACTAGCTTTTGCCCGCGGCTTCGCCCGCGTGGTATTGGGGTTCGGGTTGGGGTTTCCGAGATAAAAAGTAGCCTATGTCCTATTCCGGAGTGTATCCTATGCCTGTGCCAAATTTCATCCAGATCCGTCCAGCCGTTTTGGCGTGATTGTGTAAAAACATCCAAACATCGTAACTTTCGCATTTATAATATTAGTAAGATGGATTGTGTGAGGAGTGAATGTAATATGAAAGAAAAGGGAGTGGTAGTGTGACGGCTGATAATTACGGTACTCGAAAAGTTAAGTGTATAGGAAGAAATGTAATATGTTTATCAGTTGTCTGATAATCTTAGTACAAACTGCTTATTTTGGGACTAGATGGCATTGTGTGATATTGTGGAATGCATAATTGATAGCTTTATTTTTAATGAAAGCAATTTAAGACTAAAGCACGGGTAGAAAATACACAAAAACCAAAACAATAACTGGCTTCCAAAACACAGATTTTATATTTTAATACACTTGATCACAGCCGTAGGATAGCCAGCTATTTGATTTTTTACAGGATGCATTTCGGGGTATGTGTATTGTGTGCGGGAAATGCATGACTTGATTCCGCGATCTCATTAACCATCGTACAAATCGACGTATGACAAATATCAACCGTTACTTTATTGAACCCAGCCAGGCGCATTACTTTGTGCCTCATAAGAAAACTCAAAGTCTCCCAAAGGGCAATTAAAGAAGCTATGAACGGAGTTTCCTTGCTAATCAAGGTTGCCGACATTGCGAAAAGAATTGCCAAACTTAAGCGCCAATGGTCACATGGTCAAGGCACATTGCACGCAGAATAACAAATGGCTGCTGGGGCCGACAAGTTCTGGAGTAGCGACGGCGTACCGGAATACGTAGCATTGGAAGGCCTCCCACAAGGTGAACCGATAACCTGGTCAGGGTTGCTGGAATCTGACGAAAGCGAGACGCATGGGACCGGTCGTTGTAGCGAAGCTTGGAGGAGGCCTATGTCCGACAGTGGACGTCTTTCGACTGAAACGATGATGAGATTTTGTAAATAAAAATCAAGTGTTTCGGGTTTTGCGTAAACTAAAAATAAGGTTGTATATACTCGTATAATCGGCTCTTTTTGCCCTTTGTATTCTATTTTTATATTCTCTTCATTGTGTCTTTTTTTAGAAGGTAATCCGTGGAAACATGGAGAAAACTGTTCTACTCGGTCCGTACCTTACCACAAGATATAATTTATGTAAAAATTGTTTGTTTTACTTAAAAAAAAAAATGTAGTACCGGGTAAAATGGGGTGAATAGAAACTCAGGGGGTGAGTAAAAACAAATTTTTTATTAGGATTATTACTTTGATTTCATATTTTTAGTTTTGATAAAGTATTTTTGTTCTGAATATTGAATTTACAAAAATATTCCAATGCCGCAAACAAATTTTTTTTAAATTAAACAAACATAATGTTGTTTCAGCGATGCAATCCTTTGAGCGATGTCGGTTGTTTTCGTTCTCCTACGGATCTCATCATTCCTGATTCGATCAAGCAGGGAAATACCAAGCATCGCTCTCTCCATTGCTCGCTGGGTGACCTTGAGCCTTCTTATGAGGCCCATAGTAAGCGACCACGTCTCACTACCATAAGTCATCACTGGCAACACACACTGGTCAAAGACTTTTATCTTGAGACACTGCAGTGGGCTGGACACATAGTGTGGAGAACCGATGGCCGTTGATGGGTGGAAAGGTTCTCGAATGGCGACCGCGTACCGGACAACGCTCCGTGGGTGACCCCCTACAAGGTGGACCGACGATCTGGTGAAGGTCGCGGGAAGCCGCTGGATGCGGACAGCACAGGGCCAATCGTTGTAGAGATCCTTGGGGGAGGCCTATGCCCAGCAGTGGGCGTCGCTCGGCTGACATGATGATGATGATGATGATGATGAATGTTGTTTCTATTCACCCTGTTACGGTAATCGATTAGGTACACATTACCTACTTTCAGGAACTATGTGTATTGTATTATAGTATAAGTATATTTTGTTCTAACATGTCATATCAAAGTCTTAGATGTCATTGAAACAAATAAAAGGAAAAATAAATATAGCTCTTTAATGATCAAACATCTGTAAAAGAAGGTTTTCTTGGGAATGGAATGATATTTATGTTGTTACCATGGATTTATATCCTAGCAAGACAAGCACGTTCATAGAAAGTATTTGTCAAAAGCATCATTATAAATTCAGCCGAAAGACGTCCACTGCTGAACATAGGCCTCCCCCAAACGTCGCCACAACGACCGTTCCTGTGCGTCTCGCATCCATCAAATTCCAGCAACCTTGACCAGGTCGTCGGTCCACCTTGTGGGAGGCCTTCCAACACTACGCTACGCTATTTGTCAAAATACTAAAAAGTTAACACAAAAGACCGCTGCAGCGCTTCATTAGAATTATGTTGTCTAACAAAACGTTTAATACTTACAGCGCTCTCACGCTGCGTGAAGTCAAAACTGCACTAATGTCATCAATGTAAAAGTGTATGGGCTGCAGATCACCTAAGTCAAGTAAATTGCCTGTACATTACGCCTAATCTAATGCGTAGTACAAATTATGATTGTTACAGATTAGTTATTTATATAAACTTCATGCACAGCAGTAGTAGTGGCCGAGTGGTACCGACCCCGCCTTACGAGTAGTAGGTCGTAGGTTCAAAATCAGCCAGGCGCCTGGCTTTGTGTAATTCATTTCATCATCACTGCTCTTAAAACGGTGAAGGAAAACATCGTGAGGAAACCGGCATGTCCTAGAACCAAAAATTCGAAGACATGTGACATTCACCAATCCACATAGGACCCGCGTGGTGGATTATGGCCCATTCACACTCCTAGAGAGGAGCCCTGTGTCCCAGCAGTGGGAACATTAAAAAGGCTGATGATGATGGTGATAAATATTTAGTAAATAATATCTTCTTCTTTCTTTTGTCAGCGGCTTCGCCCGCGTACAAAAAATATAGCCTATGTCACTCAGGAGTAAATCAGCTTTCTATTCTTGCTAAAATTTCTCCAATCGGAGCAGTAGTTCCAGAGATTACCTCCTACAAACAAAAAAACAAACTTTACCTCTTTATTATATTAAGTGTAGATATTCTAAGACCCAGATTAACTTTGGTCTACATTCTAGACACATTTTCCAGACAACGTCTAAGTTGTCTCAAACTTTCTCTCATATTATCTCTATATTAAACTATAGGCATACACACACCATTCATCCAGTATAAACGAACCTCTCATTGTATACCAAAACCCTGCAGTATCAGGTCAAGTCAAACTGGAGATGAAAAGTTTGATGACATCGTCGGTAGGTATGGAAAAGCACTTTCAGATATCTTGAAGTCTAATTAGTGAAGTGTAATTTCGTGTTAGGAATGTAGCTAGGTATATATTAAACTTATAAGGTACATAGTAAACAGGTTATATTGTTGTAGAAAATATAGTTTCATTACCTAGACCTATAACTCGTAAGTTAGAACGGTTACCACTCGGTCACCACTGCTCTCAGCTGTTTACTTCCATCTTACTGATATTATAACCTCGTAAGGCCCAACCTAAATTTAGGTCGATATATATTACGGCCCAATGTACTAAAAATAGGTGCAAGTACTTGCGGCCCAGAACTTTGATTTAGTAAAAAAGTGTTTATATAAAACTCTTTTATAGGGTATTTCTTATACCTATTTCATGCAAAAAATATTTTGAAATAGTCAAAATTACACATGCGTTCAAGATTAATAATTTGTCGACGGTAGATTTAAATTGGCGGGATTATTTAAACCAAAAATACGTTTAAATATCATGTCATAATTTTAGGTCGATGGGCCGTAATTCAATGTTTTTAAAAAGTGTCTTGGGCCGGAGTGTTAATTTTTTTTTGTCATTAAATTAGGTCCTACTACTACTATTTAAAAAAAAAAAAAAAAAAAAATTAGGTAGTTGGGCCTTACGAGGATAAATGCGAAAGTTACGATGTTTGGATGTTTGTAACTCAATCCCGCCAAAACGGCTGGACGGATCTGGATGAAATTTGACACAGGCATAGGATACACTCCGGAATAGGACATAGGCTACTTTTTATCTCGGAAACCCCAACCACAATACCACGCGGGCGAAGCCGCGGGCAAAAGCTAGTGTACAATATAATATTATGAACGTAACATTTTTTAAATTTTTTTTAAAGCCCTTACTATCCCACTGCTGGGCGAGGGCCTCCCCCAAGTCCTGCAAGCCTTCTTCTCCCGCACCATCTCAGTAAGCGTCCAAATCATCCCACCACCTCTTTCTCTGATACCCACTGTGTGGCGACGGTTGACCAGAGGTCTCATCCTCAAATAGATTTTAAAAAAAAACCTGAACCAAATTTTCAATACCCATTTTATTTCCAAACTAGCTGTGCCCGCGACTTCGTCCGCGTGGAATAGTTATTTTGGGCATCATATTTATTTTTGCAAACAACCTCAGCTTTATAAATTATAGCTGTTACCCACGACTTTGCCCGTATCAATTTCTGTTATTAATTTAGACAATTTAGTTTTTAAAAGAACATAATTATCTAAAAGTACATCTTAGAGCTACACCCTCCACTTGGGCACACCAAAATCTCGGCGGTAAGTGCCCTCTTTGAGGCGTGGTTGTATAGACATCACACAGGACATGACGCAGGTTCTCACCGGACATGGGAAGTTCAGGAGATTCCTGCGCCGGATTCGTGCGGAAGAATCACCCGGGTGTCGCCACTGTGTGGCCAGCACGGAGGACACGGTGGAGGTGTGCCACGCTTGAGAAGAGAATCGCCGTATCCTCGTGGGGGTGATCGGCGGCGGTGGCCTCTCGCGCCGGGCCTTGGTTCAAGCCATGGTCCGCAGCGAAGAAGAATGGCAAGCGATCGCCTCCTTCTGCGAAGCAGTAATGCTCGTAAAGGAGGAGGCCAACCGCATAAGGCAAGGGCAAAAGCGCCCTCGCCATAGCTGTCGCCGCCGCGATCCCGCCGATATCCGGTCACCGTAGACGCTGGCTCGCGAACGGTGAGCAATGGGTAGCTCGCCGTCCGGTTGTCTGGTAACAGTCCAGACCGAGACCAAGTCGTCGACGGCCTGCACTGCTCCCGCGCGCCTCAAGGAGTTGTCAGCAAACTGTGGGGCTCTTCAGGGTCGAAGCCTCCTGCAGCCGAGGGTTGGTGCGAAAGCGTTATACCGGGGCTCTGGGAATAAGGCAAGGGAGGAACGGGGTAGGTTGTTTAGTCAGTAAGAGTCTGACACTGTTTCCCGCTCCGCCCAAGAGCGGGATTCGTCATTGGATGATTTTTAACTACCATGAAAAAACCCCTCCGCGCCGCCCGCAAGCAACCCCTCTCCTCGCCCGCCGGCCAGGCGCAGCGTCATATTTTGCACATCATGCGGCGCGTGTGAATTTTATATCGGAGTATTTTAAAATTGTAATATCTTCTAAGATGTTCATTAAAAATAAGTGATCACACAGACAATTTTGTTCACAATTACATACTTTTAATCAACAACACATTCATTTGGATAAAGTTTAATATTACTGTGTTGATACAACTCTAACAAATAATTTGTAATAATGCATTATTTTGGGCCAAATTTGATTCCCATAAAAACGGTTCTAGTGAGTTAATCTTAAAAGATAGACATATACTGTCGCGGACATTTTTTTACATCATTTTAAGAGGAATAATTCTTTCATACATATTTTTTTGGTATCTTCTACCGTTTTCGCAGCGCACGCAACGGAAGCCCTCAAAGATGAATATTTGTCCCCGTTTTTTCCACATTTTACATTGTTTCTTCGCTCCTATAAATCACAGCGTGATGTTATATAGCCTAAAGCCTTCCTCGATAAATGATCTATTCAACACAAAAAGAATTTTTCAATTCGAACCAGTAGTTCCTGAGATTAGCGCGTTCAAACAAACAAACAAACTCTTCAGCTTTATAATATTAGTATAGATAACACTTGAATAGAGTTCCATTAAATTCAACCACAGCTTCAGTGTTTTATGAAAAAAAATAGTACCTAGCAAAAAAAATCTGACACAAAATGTCATCACTGTAAAAAGAGAGCAGAAAAAATATCACTGCTTCAGTTTATTTCCAGATTAATAACGGATGTTGCTACATGCGAAGTCCTGCGAGAATTGTGTACGTATTCGATGCCTCCCACGTAAGTTGTTGTAACCCCAAAAATGCAATTTTACAGGAGAGCGTTTTAAAGATTCTTTTTGCGATACAAACCACATTTTTCAAAGAATCTTTATGAAATTCGGTATGAGAGTATAGTTTTTATTACGTCATTGTTTACTATATGTCATTACTTTATAATTTTAACAGTTTCTTGGATTTTGTTGTTACAACTGTTTACCGCGACATGAGGTCCTTGCAAAATGTTGTAACTATTACTTACATTATTATACACGGGAGTATAAGAGCCGTTTTTAATCATATATGATACTTACATCAATGTACGTCGACTACAAATAAAAAAAGGGTGTGGTATGTGTATCATTAATTGATATAATAAAATAAATACCAGGTTTTTTCAGCCTAATTTCGTTTAGGACAATACTGTTTTGTTAATACATTTCCGAAATTCAAAAAAGTTGAATATTTTCAAACTGGTTTTCAACATTTTGCGTTTTAGGATTTAAAGTTTAAAATAACAAACTATATTTTAAAGATTAGAAAAATATTAAAGATTAAGATTAAAAATAATTAAAAAATATATAAAACTGAAAATTTAAGTGTTCTCTTGATTTAAATTATACTTTGAATTAATTACATCGTTCTTTAATCAAATTTAATTACAGTTTAAATAATCAAAAATCAAAAAAGTATTTTAAGATTTTGATTATGAAAATTCTAGTAACCGAGTGAGATTTAAAAATAGGTAAATAATTAACATGTTCCTGCTTTAATCCTATGTTATTTGGAGTCGGTATAACAAGTTTATTCTTCCATTTTGTCGTATCACCCGTCTCGCTATCACTGACTCCCTTTTCTTTCATATAACTTCTCCCACAGTCTTTACTTTATATCTATCTTTCCCCTCTCCATCTTTCCAAGTGACTTTACTTAAAGCTCATTCTGTAATATGCATTTAAAAAAAAAGGAGAAATAGCCATTGTTTCCCAACCGAGAAGAAATGGTCATCACGTTACAGTCCGAAAAAACATTATAGTAATATTGAATCTTCAGAACCAACTTGTACCCCTTTTATCTTCACAATATTATTATCTTTCAGATTTCGCTTTCTCTGTGTACCCTTTAGGCAAAAGCTACACATTATTACTATATACACTAAAAGTTGAAACCTCTGTCTAATATAACATTTGTGGATTTTGTCAAGCATAATTTGACTCAATTTGCAAGAAGTTGAAAAGCTCTTGAAATAGTCACAAACTATAGTTTTGACAGACCCAGACTTTTTCATAGGCTGTTATTATTAACAGTATAATTATCTCTTTGATCGGGGATTAATATTGCTGTTGGTATATCAAATTTAACTAATGCCTTATTAAGAACTTAATCACTTATAGAAATGGGAAAACTGTTGTTTTCACACGTCTGAAGTTTGAAGTTTCAGTAACGGTAACAGGCAATTTAATCTTATTTACTTATGTCTCGCAATAGTATCAGCATAAATTCTAAGCTGGGCTCTCCTGTAACTAAATTAGCCATAATTATACATCGATTGTTTTCTTTGTCGTCTTTTTAGTTTAATTTATTGAAATAGTGCTTACAGCAGACTCAGTAGACCAGTTTTCCGGCTGTTTTTAATATTTTACTAGAAAGGTTTTCTTTGTTTTTGTTAGTCCTTTTTGAAAAATCTGTAGTCTTTAAATGTGTATTTTTTCATTACCTTTATCAAACGATACTTCATTTAATCAAATAACTGATAGTGGACTTAGCTTGAAGAGTTCAACAGTGCAGAAACATGCAGATGGTGACTAAGGTAAAAGTATCGAACAACGTTTTCTGATTTGGGAAACTGGCAATAAACACGAACAAGAAGGAAAGTCCTGGTGGCTTTTAATTAGTAAAAGTTGCTTTTATTGACTAAAACTCACTTGTAATCTTTCGGTACTTTACAGGCAATCAGGCCCACATTTACTCGACACGACCTGGATGCTTTCTTTGAGAATTGGTACGATAAAGCGAAAAACTGAGATAACTGGAAAGAATGGAGGGAGGCCTTTGCCCAGCACAGTCTAGCTATAATTCTTCTTCTTCTTCTCCAATCGATGGATTCCGCTTCCCTCAAAGTTTTTGGGCCCAGTAGCTTGCCACATTTATAGCAGCTTCATTGGCATTCTTAAGGTCTTCCAGCGTGCACTTGTAGGGACATTTTGAGCACTCCAATAGGTGGGCCATTGTTTGGTCAGAGACACCGCACTCGCACTGTGTGTCACCGGGGTCTATAATCCCCCATTTTGCCAAGTTGTTATTAGCTATAATTATTATGATATAATATAAACAAAAATGGCAATTACAGTCATAATCCAAATGGTTATTATACTACACAGCTATGAAATACGAGTAAGTGAGCAGTTTAAAGTTTAATGAGGAGAAAATGATCTGTAGTTTTAGGGTTCAAAATTACGAATATGCCATCATCTGTTAATTTAGTCATTTAAAACTTCTTAGATTCAATGAAAATGGTTGTCTAGGATGGCTCTGACTCCAGTGATATTCATAAAACACTCCTTGAAAAATATATACAACGTACTCATTTCAAACGAATAGCGACGTAAATCGTTGTATGTGATGTTACAACTCACTTTTACATATCTAGCATCGAAGTAAAATATTGTATGTATCACTTAACATAAAATATTTTGAAAATTATCGACGTAAATTGTTGTATGGGATCAATACCATATTTTAAAAGGTTATCACGTTAGTTAAAGATAAGGTTAAACGGAATAGTAATTACTAGAATATTAAATTAACGACGTAAAAATTACGTGAGCTGTGCAACTGGCAGCGATTTCCAGCGTAATCTGTGATATGTGTTACATACAACGGGCGCGCGTACGCTTTTCCCCGTTGTAAACCATTGCAAGTAATAAATACTACAGTCTACGCTGGAATCGTTCGAAATATACAACATTATACGTTTCAAAAGTACCTTAAATAATAGGTTTTTTGGACTTTTTGTTTTTTTGTAGGATAGTATACATAAAGTTAGACACTTTTACATAAAAAACCCAAAATCGACATTTTGTGGGTTACAACAACTTACGTGGGAGGCATCGTATTAATTATTCTGAGTATATGTCCCGAAGCCATCGGATTTTTATGTCATTTATACTCAGGGGTGATTCTGACTTATGTCTGTGATTCTTTCCTGTAATATTAATAACGATATTTAGCTCTATTCTATTCTTTGTGATCTTTTTTATACATTTAGCTATTGTTGTTGCGTTGTGTCTGTTGGATTATTTTTTAATCCGAAGGATAAAGAATGCTTTGTAGCATTAAGTCCGCCTATGTACTACTTCTGTCATTATCGCTTCTGGGACACAGGCCTCCTCTGAAAATAATCCACCACGCAAGCCTAGTGCGGGTTGGTGGATGTCAAGTATCTTCAAGTTTTTGGTTCTAGGACATGCTGGTTTCTCACGATGTTTTCCTTTACCGTTTTGAGAGCAGTGGTGATGAAATAAATTACACAAAGTAATGCGCCTGGCTGGGTTTACACGCGACCTAGAATTTAATCGTAAGTCAGGGTTAATTCGCTTTAAACATCGGTTTGCGGAGATCAGCCCGAAATACTGGTTGCTGAAATCCGATGGATGCAAGATGCACAAGACTGGTCATTGTGGTGATACTTGGGGGAGGCCTATGACCAACAGTGGAGGTCTATCGGCTGAATTAATGATGATTACTGCTACAAAACTGTATCCGATCCACGTGGTATTTTTTTTTTAATTGCTATAAATTAGTGCTTGACTGCGATCCCACCTGATGGTAAGCATTGATGCATTCGTTGATGGTGAGGTGCACTAGTTTATTAAGAGGCTAATCACTGTAACCTTGAAGACACTTAAATTATAATCGGATGGAAAGACTGCAGCTGGCAAACTGTCCCAGTCCCCCGATGTACGCGGTATAAACTACGATGCAAAACACTTAGGCCGGACCGTAGATGTCTCAACAACGTAAGAGTGTATATTTGCCGTACTCCGGGATATCCAAATTTATATTTGTTTCAAACCAAAAGCAACGTGTTATTACAAATCTAAAACTTTATAATAAATCCCAAAGCAAAACTAATACTTTAGTTAAATGGCATTCGTTTGCATGGTAACAAGTTAGGGCAGTGCCCGATATTTGGATCAAACTTCCTTAATTAGGGAACTCCGTGTGATATCCGAGGCACATCTGCTACTAATAGTTTGTAGGGTGATACTGCGTTGGCGAGTTGTGAGATTATTTTTGATTTGTTTTCTGGGTTTTGCGAAATATGTTTTTTGGACTTATGTACTCAGAGGGTAAAACGGGACCATTTGCTAAAATTTCGCTGTTAGACTGTTCATTTAAGCGGGTCTCTGAGACAACAAATTCCATTTAGAAAAGGTTATACTATTATATCTAATGTTGTATAAATATTGGTTAGAAACCTTTGATGCGCGAGTTTGGCTCGCACTTGGGTAGGTCTTTTTTTTTCAGGTGGGAAATCAATGGGAATGATACATTACAGACATTTTAATAGAAAGTTAAAAAAAAAAAATAATATGCTGTATCAAAATACATTTTTCTACACTTGACACAAAACGTGTATTATCAAATATAAAAAAAAATACTTCAAACTTTCTGTTATAATAGGCCTTGTAATACATGAAGGGGACATATCGAATAATATGCTCGCGTGACGTATGCAGTGACGCTCATGTGATCACGTTGGGGTCACCTTTTTAGGGTATTATTTACTGGATAGAGTAAGTGAAGAGGTGTAGTTCCAGAGTGTCTATTTAGGGTGACTGCTAATTAATGACCGATACGAAATCACGTGATTGTAGATATAATGACAAACCACTTAACTATAGGACCAAACTTTTTAATCATGAAAAAAAATTTACTGGTTTTTTTTTCTTTAATTCTTTATTGTACACAAAAACTTAACATAGATACAATGATTGGTCAATTTTTTTTTATTAATGTCATTATTTATTTATTTTATTATTGGTCAATTCATGTATAAAGGCGAGCTTAACTCAACATTTGTGTTTCACTACATGCGGAGAAATATGCACACACGCACATGAGCGGGGCGAGACGACGAACAAAAGCCGCCGTGAATCCTCAAAATCTGACCTCAAAGCCTCACTCACGTGCGTTATTGCGTAAAAAAACCCGCACGATGATACAGATCTGCACTTCCGCAAGTACGCGCATACGTGCGTTGAAACGCAACATGAAACGTAATGCATGGCAGTGTGACAACCGCCTAATACCTGGAGTGGGGCTATATAAAAAAATCTATAGTTCCAAAGGTTCTAAGTAACAGTTCCTTACCTTCAATTAAACCCTTTACTAGCTTTACCGTTACTTTTGTCTAAATTCTGTTACTTTTTGCTGTACAATAAAGTCTAATCTATCTATCTTTACTCAGCATGTACAAATTCAAAAAGTCTCCGTTCAGTCTCGGTTGTTAGAACCTCACAAACTACGAGTATTCTTAGCAAGTTCCTTAATTAGAGAAGTTAGATCAACATCCACAGCTTCAGTTGCATGCGGTTTCCTGTAAATGTTGCTGACGTAAGCCACTGAGGGCTAGCGGAATAAGGTTTTGGTGGCTGAATAAGTTTTATGATTATACTGTCACTCGCGGTTTTATCCGCATTTTTAGTTACTGCCTTGCTCCTGTAGGTTGTAGTGTAATGTTATATAGCCTATAGCCTCCCTCGATAAGTGGGCTACAATGAAATAATTTTTCTAGTCGGCCCAGTAGTTCTTGGGATTTATAAGCTCGTTCGACTAAACAAACAAACACTTTAGCTTTTTTATGGTAGCTAAAATCTCGCCTTTGGGAAAAGTGGGAATCAGTGTCAGACTCTTAATGACTAAACATCTTACCCCGTTTCTACATTGTCATATATGCTAGGGCCAGAGCCTTCCTTTCAGACATGAACCCTTGGCTCTAGTTTTCTTCGAACGTTGAATACTTCAGCTTTATAATATCAAGTATAGACTAGTTTTTTATCCGAGTACCAAAAGGGGACAGGTTTTGTTGAAACTACGAAGAGAGCGAATGATAAACGCCTCTATGGTCATCTCTTTTTGTGAAGCAATAAAGTGGGAACAACATTAGACGACTTTATGAAGAAGTGTATGTTTTTTTTATGGTAGGTAAAAATCATCCAATAACGAATCCCGCCTTTGGGCGGAGCTGGAAACAGTGTCAGACTCTTACTAACTAAACAACCTACCCCGTTCCTACGTTGCCATATTAAGTAGCTATCGATAGCCACTGGTGGGTGTGGTTGGTAGCATCTTTGCGCTGAGCCTAATTATACTGAGGCGTGGTAGGAAACAAATGTAAAGTAGAACACTGTAGACTTAGTAAATCCTATTACGATTCACCTTTTATTTTTTATTATTATGATTATTTTTATTGTGCTTTTAAGTACAATATTGACTGGTCTACACTGTTCTTACATAATGATATAAGTACTGTAACAACGAAATATTGTAAGAAATCATTTTTTTAAAAAGAGTAACCCCTGGAATTTCTTGCCGGTTCTTCTCCATAGGAAACGACCAATTTGGAACCGTGCACTAGCTTCTGACGTTTTATAAGTGCCCTTGTAGGCTTATATGAAATAAAAACCTTTTTGATTTTGATTTTGAATGGAGGTTTAACCGAAACTTAGTTTTTCGTTGAATAAGAGTAGACGTCTTGGTTATCCTCCATATTCCCCTTTTAACAAAGGTTTTTGAGACTTTCTACTCTGTTCCGCATATCACTAAACCGGCCCTCTATAAATTAACACACAAGTTTTAGGTTTCAATATTTACTTTTAATTACTTCATTTTATTCTTGTATTGATGAAACCTTCTATTAGAACTCCATTAAAACCAAGTCATGAGATAATATTTATCTATTATCTTTTACCTTTTAAACGTTTACGAAGGAACTTCGATGTTATTCCTAAAGTTAATGTTTGATTTGAAAACAGTATATGAGTCAGATTTCAAGAGAAATTAAGTGAAAGTTTGGTATAAAATTTTATATAGACCGTATATCAATTTACGCATTCAATATTTTATGCTAACTTCAAACTTTTATGGTAGAGTTTGTCTTTTTTTTATGGACAACCGATAGAACCTATCATTTAATACAAACTTATTTCTAGTATGGAAAACCCGAAACACTTGATTTTATTTATAAAATATCATCATCATTTCAGCCGTAAGACGTCCACTATTGGACATAGGCCTCCCCCAAAAATCGCCACTACGACCGGTCCCGTGCGTCCATTGGATTCCAGCAACCCTGGCCAGGTCATGAGTCCACCTTATCATATACCACAGTGTCTCAAGACGAAAGTCTATGACCAGTGTGTGTTTGCCAGTAATGACGTATCTCTTCGAAACATGGTTTTCAGTCAGTTTTACCATCGGACATCCCGGCGTACGGCAAATATCCACCCTCACGTTGTTGAGACATCTACGGTCCGGACTAAGCGTTTTGCCTCTTCGTTTATACCGCGTACATCGAGGGACTGGAACAGTTTGCCGGCTGCGGTTTTTCCGTCCGATTACAATTTGGTTGTCTTCAAGGCTAGAGTGAATAGGCTCTTAATAAACTAGCGCGCTTCATCATCAACGATTGCATCACTGCTTATCATAAGGTTGGTTCGCAGTTAAGCACTGATTTAAAAGTCTTTTAAAAAATCATTGCTAAAAGAGACACAAGTTTAAAATCTTAGGAAAAAAATAAATATCCAGCTAGGAAGTCGCTCGGTGTATCAAAAGTTATAACTTGGCACATTTACCTCCAGCCAACCATCAGTTCACAGACTTCAGTAAAGTTTGTTTTAAACGTTTACAGTTTAAAAACTTTCCAATTTGTAGGTCTGTTATGTTTGCATCTGTATTTTATTGCTGAGAAAAAGTTTTATGTTTAGCTATTTAGTAATCTTTCCGACCGTATTTCATCTTCTTCTTTTTTTACTGCTTATAAGTTCGCGCTTGACCGCTATCTTACCTGATGGAAAGCAACGATGCGGTCTACGATGGAGCGCGCTTACCTAAAAGTAACCTATTCACTCTTGACGTAAAGATTTCCGGATCCTAGCCATCAGGAAACACAAGGAACTCGGACAAGGAATTCGACTCCTTGGCTGTACGCACAATGAAAGTGTTCCCAAAATGCTTTGTGCCATGTGGGATGTCCACCATGTACCGGTGGCGCATTGACGATGACGCACACTCCCTGAAAAGCAACCGGTAGAAAACCCGACAGGCTAACTCGGCGTCGATGCTCAAGACTTAGCATGGCAAACCAGTTATAACTGGTTTTGCCATCGACATGAACCGAATACTGGGCCAGGGAAGGCTATAGCCTTCCCTGGCCCAGTATTCGGCCTACTATTCGGCCCTACGTGAACAGGTAATAGGACATGTGCTGCAGGATGGAAAATGGGACATTATCTGCTGAGAGATGCCGCACAAACACTAAAGATCAAAACCGTACGAGAACCCCAAAACTGTGGAGATTGTTTTTGCTACACTTAACCAGGGTGCGGGGTCTGTTTAGAGTTTTCCAGGTTGGCCATGGCAAATCGTGTCAAAAAGAGAGGTCCTCCAACGGCTCCAAAAAAACATCAGGAGTTTTGAACTTCTCCCTCTAGAGAGGTCGCATCTCGCCAAGGAGGCGTTGCTTTGTGAATACATCGTATTTCATGATATTCTAATAAACAGATATGTTATACACACACAAAGAAACAACCAAAAAATGAGTTCCACGCAGCGCACACAGACGAACTTTTTACTCATTGTACATTTCACTACAAGTCAAAATAAAAGAAAAGGAATCATGTAATAAATCCAATAAGAAAAAAAAAGAAACAGCTATTGTTATCAATTATACGTGAATGACAACAAATCCAAATCTGGCCACCAATTACCTAAAATAGTCCTAGCTTAAGTATAGCATCAGCCTTATAATGTTCCCACTGCTGCGACTCAGGCCTCCACTCGAGGAGAGGAAATGGGCAGTAATCCACCACGCGGTTCCAGTGCGGGTTTTTGGATGTCACATGTCTTCGGATTTTAATATTTCTAGGACATGCCGGTTTCCTCAAGATGTTTTCCTTCACCTTTTTGAGAGCAGCCCCCCTAGCCAAGTTACAATAGTTTCGTTATGAGTAAGCGCTTGTAGATAGCCACGCCCCCAATTCCTTTGTTGAGATGACGTCCAAACAAGGGAATTGAGAGCGTGGCCAACTACAAGCGCTAACTCTATACGATACGATTATAACTTGGCTAGAAGAGAAACGGTGTTGGTAAAGTAATGCGCCCGCAACCTACCTACCAACCTATGACCTGCTTTAATGTTATCGCTTTGTATCTTACTTAATATTATAAATGCGAAAGTTACGATGTTTGGATGTTTCTACTTAATTACGTAAAAACGGCTGGACGAATCTGGATGAAATTTGGCACAGGCATAGGATACACTCCGGAATAGAACATAGGCTACTTTTTATTCCGGAAACCCCAACTCCAACCCCAATACCACGCGGGCGAAGCCGCGGGCAAAAGCTAGTGTAAACTATTTTTATTACTATTACAGGGTTGCCTGGAAGAATTCGCCGAGTGCGATAAGGCCGCCGATTGTATGTTTTTTGTTATAAATTTTCCTTTTCATGTATTTAAGTCATGGTACATGGAGAGAGCAGTGGTGGCCGAGTGGTAAAGGCCCCGACTCACGAGTTGTAGGTCACGGGTTCAAACCCGGTTCAAACGATGAAATAAATTACACAAAGTAATACGCCAGCCAGGCGTGTAATTTATTTCATCACCTCTGCTCTCAAAACGGTGAAGGAAAACATCGCGAGGAAACCGGCATGTCCTAGAAACAAAAATTCGAAGACATGTGACATCCACCAATCTGCACTGGGCTTGCGTGGTGGATTATGGTCCATTCCCTCTCCTAGAGAGGAGGCCTGTGTCCCAGCAGTGGGAACATTAAAATTGCTGATGATGATGAATTCATGGTGTACAATAAAGTGTAAATAAATAAATAAATAAATTACTACTACTTATTGTTTACAACTAGCATAATAATTACAATACGCGTTTTAGAAGCTACGCGTCTGCAGACAATAGGCCTTTTGTTTCTCCTATAAAACTAAAACCTATCAGCTTTCAAAGCACCGATGCATCTGAGAACTTTCAAACTCATTAGCCCAGTTTAGTCCAGGGATCTTTAGATTGTTAGTTTACTAATTAAGCAACTTGAAACGTTATGCTGATGTTAATAGGTACTGTTTTAGAATGAGGCTGTTAAAAACAAGTGTTATGGCTCCTTGTGGGTACATTTTGACTTAAGTATATGGACGAGCTTTTGTAACGGTTAAAGGAAATGTCGTGAGGAAAACGATGGGGGGAATGTCCTTATATTTTGGATGGGAGATTATCAAACCACTTCTACTGCTTGAGTGAAGCGAAAGTAAGTCTTTTTCTTTGTCTAACCCTCTTCCCAGTATAACTGGGGTCGGGTCTAGTCTAGTAGTTATTGACCCTGACTGCTATGCAGGACGTCGTGGATTCGATTCCCACCCAGGGCAAATGTTACTTTGTGTGATGAGCACGATCATTTTTTGTTCTGTGTCTTGGTGTAATTTATCTATAATATGTATTTTTTTTTACTAATCAATTTTATCTTTATTGTGACGTAGAATGTGTAGGAAAAATAAACACACATAGATATACAAACTTTTACTTTAATAAAATTAGTAAGTAATATCTATTTAAATGGAAACTAATGAACTTCTTTGAGAGTTCTTTGTTCATTACAAAAAAGACCGGAAAAATATTTTTATACTAAGTACTTCTCTGAACAAAGTCTTTATCAAGAAACTCTACTAATAAAAAAACTAATAAATGTCACTGCTCTATGTTACTATCTCTTGTTTCTAGAAAAAATCTCGAGAATCTTAGAATTTTATTAAACTGTAAGGATGAGATTTCATTTACGCGCTCAATTAAATTACAACACACTTAATTTCCTTCAATCAATCAATATGTTTTTTTGCATAGCACAGGTAAGTATACATCTTTATGTAACATATGTTTATAATAGGTGCGCTGTACAATGACCTAATAAGGTGCGCAAATTTTAAAATTTCGTTCTGACTAAGTAGCCAACAGTTGTCTACTTAGAACGAAATTTTGGATTGATACAATCCACTACACAATACAGCAAAATTTATTCTATTCATTTACAACAATGATTATATGAAAATTTATTCATTAAGCCGCCAAGCAAATGCGCACACTTATTGTTCTTTAATTGTGTCTTGAATTATAAGATGAAAAGGTTAAAGTCATATAAATTCACACTTATATCGCAATTAAATAGTCAAATGAAAATTCAAAATCAAAATTGAACATCATCATTCCTTATTATAACTAACTACGTTCTATTTGCGTTAAGATTAGATAATTAAAGAATTTTTTTTACTGTCTGTTCAACCTATTTTAACGTCTATTCCGTAGGCATAAGGATGATACTAAAAGCAAAAAAGTCCTTACAATACTATTTATGCAGCCGCCATTTATCATTCCACCAACGAAATAAAACTCAAAATCTGTTGAACGGACAGGAATAAAGGTTTTCTTTTTTTATATTGTTTATAGATTTGCTCTTGACCGCTATCTCACCATGGAAAACGAAGAAGCGGTCGATGATGGCGCGCACTTACCTAGAAGTACCCAATTCACTCTTGACTTAAAGATTCCCGGATTGTAGCTATGAGAAAACACAGAATCCGGCAAGGAATTCTACTCCTTGGCTGTACGCATAATGAATGTGTTCCCAAAACGTTTTGTACGTATATGTGGGATGTCCACCAAGTACCGGTGGGGCAATACCGTACGTGTGGTGGTTCGAGATGGAACGGGCTTTTCCTAGATGTTTAATGTTAGTTTTGAACGGAGTATAAGCCAATAAGCGTTTTCGCTAACACGTCGATATATTTATCGATCATCAATTATTGAATTCACTTTCAAGCTTTGGTTCATTGGTTTAGTCACATTGATAAAGTAAACGATGGCATTGCTTAATATTGAATAAAAACAATCTAATGTCGATTAAGTCGATAATCAAATAACAAAAATTTTATTTGGATTACAACAAGGAATATGCATGTATTTTTTTTATACAGAATTAAATACTTATGTTTGGTAAAATAAATCTTCATTAACAACGACGTTATAAAGATTAAAAACTTTTTTTATGATAGAGAAGTCTAACATGGTCTGTGATATCATCGGCCATAATGCTTGTGGGGTTTCTATAAAAAAAAGGCTTTTTGGACAAAGAGACATCTATATTTCTTTAATTTTTTTTATAATTCGTCTGTTTTCCTACAAATTTAGATAATTTTAGGGTTCCATACCTAAAAAGAAAAAAACACGGAATCCTTATAGAATTACTTTTTTGTACATCTGTCTGTCTGTGAAGACCTTTTATCTCGAGAATGTTTTGGAGGTATCGAGTTTTATTATTCCCTATTATAGGACAATTTATCAAAGCAAAAAACATAATTTGTAAGTAAGCTATATTTTCATCAATATTTTTCGTGTAAACATAGATTAACATTTACAAAAGCAACAATTGCGTAAGTGAAATCAGGCCCTAACTGCCCCACTTAAAGTTTCTAGATGACGCAAGCATCGATGTTCCTTAATTAGTCAATATCAAACTTTATCGCCAGAGTAACATGAAAGTACTAATATGACATAAGTTTTTGGCAGTCTAAAATGTTTTGATATTGATGAATGTTTTAGTGAGGCTATTAGGTACACCTGTGAGAGTTTTAGAGGTTGTAAGTGGCGGCATACGGCAACAGACTTACTTAATGACAGGCTTTCCGTAAAGTAAATCTGTTGCCGTCTGCGTTTGGTCTTGCGTTCACCGTAATTAGATAGATATAGATAGATAGATAAACTCTTTATTGTAGGTACACCATAAATACTACCAACTATTACTATTAGTTATTGGATCGCAATTTCATTGTTTTTTTATTACTAATTTAACGGCTTTATATTTCGGCTAAATAAAACGCTCAAATAATTTTATTATTTGAGCGATTTATTTAGCCGAAATATTCTAGGAATCAGGAATCATATATACAAGGTGTCATTGACATCGCACAAACGAATACTATTGATCCAATACATGATTCTGGACTCCGCAGTGTTTTTTTTTATGGTAGGTAAAATCCAATGACGAATTTCGCCCTTGGGAGGAGCGAGAAACATTGTGAGACTCTTACTGACTAAACAATCTACTCCGTTCCTGCATTGCCATACATACCAGGGCCAGAGCCTTCCTTTGCGACACAAACCTTTGGCCCTTATTGGCTTCAACCCTTCTGCAGGGTCCCTACGAACCCCCAATGGTGAAATTTTTCGTCGGATTTTTTTTTAATATTTGAAAAAAAATTGTTTTTCAATTTTTATCTGTACAAAAATCGTTATTCTAACCAACCCAAATGATATTTTTAGAAAAAAAAAATGTTTTTAAAAGTTATTGCGGCAAATAAAGTCGTTACTCTAATCAAACCCGATGACATTTTTAATTTAGAATGTAATTCATTCATTAACAAGCCAGTCAGTCTAGTAGTATCTCTGACTATACCCTGGGCCCCAGTTGGGTTCGACCCTTTTGCAGTCTCTACGGTATACTTTTTCTTCTCTTTATTTATTATTAGGGAGTTTTACACGGACGTGTATGCCAGTTCCATCATACCTTATACTAATACAATCTAACTAAAAGGAACCTAGCGAACATAAATACTTTGCAGGCAGCCTCCGAATTAGGTGTACATAAAAATTTATGAAATACACCTACATCATACATATTTAAGTTTAAATGCTTAAATAATTCTACTCGGTCAGGCTGTAACCTAGCACATTCCAACAATAAGTGTATTTATTACATCTACCGGATGGAAAAAACCAACTCACCAAATTGTGTATGTGGAATACCACATACACAATTTGGTGATTAAAAATCCAAACTTATTGAGGGGCAAGTGTCCAGATCGCAGTCTGTGCGCGATCACAACCAGCCGCCTGCATAACTTAGTATTGCAAAAACCATGGTATGTGAGGAGGCTCCGATACCATTGATCTATACTATATGCCTTTTGGTCTTTAATTAAAATATTCTTTCCAAAGCTCATAACATTTGTACGGTATACTTTAGTAGTATGGCAATTCTTCAGGTATGATACAGATGTGAAGACCAATTAACACCTGTGTGAAAGTTCCACATATATCTCACAGAACACTAATACCATTACTAACAGATGCACGTAAAACTTTGATAAACTCGTTAACCCAGTTCAGCTCACCTTGTGACGTCAGTTTAAACTAACTAATTAGGCGAGCGTGAGATTTGCAGCCCCAGACGTAAGCTGGAAAGTTGTCAAGCGATTATAAACTTTTGTTTCATGTGTAAGCTTTTTGTGCGTCTTTTTTGGGAGGGATTTGTGATTTATCTTGAGTGTGTCATCATCATCAGCCTTTTTAATGTTCACTGCAGGGACACAAGCCTCCTCTCTAAGAGAGGGAGTGTGTAAGTAAGGGTAATATGAAGTTCAAGTACAAAATCTACAAGTCCGTGACCCAAGTTTGCTTTCTTCATAAATTCGTCATACTAACAGAAAGAAAGAAGAAAGAAAGAAAAAACGTTTATTTGCGCGAGAGTATGGCGCATACAATAAAAAACAAAAACCACTAAATAGGTAATTAAAATAATAATAATAATGCGACACACCCGCACAAAACGGCTGGTGCTCAGCAAAAGCTGGGGCTCATGTGTAAAACAGAGCCACAGCGCTGATTTTCAGCACCAGCCGAATTCGACGGTAGACGCTGCTCGGCTACGTAACTTATATAAATAAACTAATAAACAAAATAAAAAAATATTTCACACACATAAAATTAAAAAAAGAAAAATACAAAATTACAAAAAAAAAACACACTTAAAACATAAAATAGTCGATTTAAATCGATCATTTATCGATCGATTCAAAGATATTTTGTCCCATTGTCATTTCTGATAAAAGATCGTGAGCTGTTAATTCATAATGACCGATTATTGCGGAGCAGGAGACAGTGTCAGACTTTTACTGACTAAACGACCCACCTTTCCTTCTTGCCTTACTTTAGGCCGATTATTGGTCGGTCAGTGGTCTCGATGGATTTTTGGAAAGGAGTAGTCGCGAATCTAGGACAGAAATAAAGAATAATTGTGGCCCTAAACCGCAAAAAGTTTAATCGCTGACATTTTTTTAGTCAGAAAATTGTGAAATTTCTTCCTTCCTCTCATTACACCCAGAGCAAGAAAAAATATTTGAAAGACTTTGGAAAGAAAATATTGAAAGTTATTAAATTTTATTCGAAACTGTCATCATGAAATCTGCCAAGTAATTAAGTAAATAAATGACTTTAGGTAAACTAAAGTCTTAGCTTAGTTATAACATTAAAATTTTACAAACTTAACTTTTTGGACTTAATTTAAATCCTTAAGTAACTTAAGTAGTCAGCAGTGTTACTGTTAGGCTAAACTTAAATAATGAGTTTAAGTTTTTGTTTAAAACTTTCAGTCATCAGATATTTAATTACTTGAAGTATATTTTAATTTAAAGAAGATTAAGGTAGTAGTAATTTAATGACTTATTTATATAAAAAATAAATAAGGACAGACATATTGTTTTTAGGTTTTTCTTTAAAAAACTTTTGTCCATTTGATGGCAATTTATTAGCCAGCCTTTCAGTATTTACTGGGTGCGTTTTGAAGAACGTGTGGGGGAATTGCATGACTTGATTCCACCATCTCAATTCTACTCTGATAGACAAGCATATATGACAAATATCTACGATTACGTTGTTAAAACTTCTACAGCTTCGCTTGTACGAGGTAAAACGCTTAGTCCGGGCTGAAATATTTTGCCTAGTGCGTTCCTCCTGTCCGTTTATCATTTAGGTGTCTTCAATGCTAGAGTGAATAGGCTCTTAATAAACTAGTGCGCCTCATCAACCACATTTGTATCACTGCTAAGGATTGCTGTCAAGCACTACAAATAAAAAAAAGGTAGATGTTTTTTTTTCCTTTTCTCATTTATGTAATTTGCCTTCGTTTGTAATAACTTAACTGGTGGTCTAGCACTAGTTTGTATCACAAAAAAATTGTGATCGATATTTTTTAGCAATTTTGTTTTGTTAGTTTGTATAAAAAATTATTACATTAGATACATTTTGTTAGTTAATAAGGGTTTTTTTTAAATTAGTTTTAAGGGTTACGGCACTTACACGCGTACTTGCAGAAATGCAGATCTGCATATTGTGCGGGTTTTTTACGCAATCACACGCGTAGGTGCATTTTATGAATTCGTCTTCATCGTTCGCCCCGCACCCACGCGCATGGATGCATTTTGTGTGTGTTGGACTGTGCGTATTTTATATACAATTGGAGATACTTAAGTGTGAGATATTTACGCATTCACGCACTACGCTCTGTGATGCGTGACAGTGTGTTAATGAAAAAAAGAAAGAAAATATAATAATATAATATATTCCACAACTATCACACAACGCCATCTAATCCCAAGCTAAGCAAAGCTTTTTTTTATTGTAGATGAAAATCATCCAATGACGAAACCCGCTCTTGGGCGGAGCGGGAGACAGTGTCAGACTCTTACTGACTAAAAAACCTACCCCATACCTTCCTTGCCTTATTCCCAGAGCCGCGGTAACACTTTCGCACCAACCCTCAGCTCCAGAAGTGCACCAACCCTCGGCTCCAGAAGAAACTAAGCAGAACTAGTGCTATGAGTACTAGAGAACTGGTAAACATACTTATATATTTCTAAACACATACATATTACAGATAAATTACACCCGGCCACAGATCAAATGAATGTGCTCATCACACGAGCATTTGTCTTGGGTGGGAATCGTACCCACGACCTCCGGCATAGCAGTCAGGGTCATTGACTACTAGATTGAAAGGCCAGTCAAGATCAAAAAGAGTTTTTTTTGCGCAAAAGTATGTTGCATACCATATACATATAATTATGATAATAAAAAAAAAATAGAAACAACTATAATATGCAGCGCAAAATAATCACTTTACTGTTTTAAAAACCTCAGTAGCTCACTTAGAAAGATAAATAATCATTAGAAACACAAATATGCTAGCAGAAAATTCCATGCCTAAATGTGAACCTTGTTTTCAACACAACTTCAAAGATATATCAAAGCACACAAATTATATTAAAAACTCTTTGTTACAGCCAACAAGGTTAAAATGTTAATCAAAATAATGTTCGTAATAACATATTCGTAGCCGCGTAGCACTTCGTAGCACTTCGTAGCAAGTCGCCTACGCCGCCGCTACGAGGGGTCTACGACATGAGCTTGTGGAAATTATTACAAGGTAAAATGAATCTTATTATCAGGTTAAATGGAATTTTCAGAATATTTGGTTCGTGTTGCTAAATAAATGAGGTTTTGTTGATTGATCGTTGTTTCGAAAACCTTGTTAAAATAGTGAGGAATATTATTATTTGTTAAACTAACTGGGATCATAGTGGGCGCGGGCGTTTAAATAGCGTAATCTGCCTAAAATGTATTCTCACTGCTAGGGCTTAGACCAAAAGGCTGGAATCCCAGCAGTGGGAGACTCTTAGTGTCCCACATTTCCTTTCTTAGAGCCTACGTTTTCTCTCTAAAGGGAGAGAGAGCGCAGAGAATGAGAAAAAAGCGAAAAAAAAAGGTGGAAGGTTTTTATTATTCATGTTGGTGTGACTACATTAACATGATAAATAATATTATTTATAAATTAATCACAGTAATATTAATATTTGATTTGATATAAATTAGGTAGTAGGACAAAGAGACACAAAAATATTTTTTATGTTAGATATACTTAACTGAAAAAAAAAACTAGGCAAATGCGAGTCGGACTCGGATACTGAGAGTTCAGTACACGTAAACTAATTTAAGTTAATACATAATTCATTTCCCGAATCGAGTCCCGAACATTTTTTCGAATCAAACGTATTTTTTTTTGTGACATAACTATAAATTTATGGTTTTCGGATTTATTCCTATATTTGTGTTATAAGATCTTGCTTCATTCCAAATTTTAAGGTTCTAAGTCAACAGGAAGCATCCTATGAATTTTGATTCCCTTGAGAATGAAAATTCGAGGAATCAATATAGGTTTTTACGACATAAGCCTCTGTAGCTTCTTCTGGTGATAGTCCGGGCCGAACCAAGTCGTCGATGGTGCACTCTATTCCTGCGCACCTCAAGGAGTTGTTGCAAACCTTAGGGACTCTGCAGTTGAAACCTACTGGTCCAGGGTCTCTTTCTGAAAGGAAAGTTTGGCCCCAGTGCGTAAGGCAAAGTAAGAATGGGGTGGAGTGTTTAGTCAGTAAGACTCTGACATTATTTACTGCTCAGCCCATGAGCGGAATTCGTCATTAGATGATTTTTGTCCTACACAAAAAAAACCTCAAATCTCTGTAGCAGTTTTTTTTTCGTTTACTTAGAATTTTCATTTTTCACAGTTTTAAGGGAATTTTCATTTTTCACAGTTTTAACACTCTACGCGTTTCCGAAATTATGTGTTTTGACAGATAAATCAAAGTGATCCTATAATGGTTCCGTTTTTCCATTTGAGGTGCGGAACTCTAAAAGGTTTATCCTTTTAGAGTTCCGCGCAAACTTGTTAAAAACTTTAAAACTGAAAGCAAAACTCTCGCTGCAAGCCGTTAGTACTTTCAATTAAAATGTTAGCAACTTTGTAATTAATAAATAAATTAAAGTAGAAATAAAATAGCTGTATTTATATAGAAGACTGAGAATTGACTTTATATAGAAGAGATTGTGTTTTCAAAACAGGATTTGAAAGTGATTTGATGCATGAAGCCACAATTTTTACATCAAGTTTCAGCCACAAAAGGTCCACTGTTGGACATAAGCCATACCCAAAAGTCGACTCAGTGCGTCCCACATCCATTCGCATTCCTGCGATTCTCACCAGCCCCCCTAGCCAAGTTACGATCATTTCGTTAATATCGAACGCTTTGAGTTGGCCACGTCCCCAATTCTTTTGTTCAGTCGTCATCCTCAATGATCAAGTCACATGTTCAGAACAAAGCGTTGGAAGTTAACAAAATCGTATATTGGGGGGCAGGTATCCACTTTGGCGTTTCAACGCACCATCTACCGGTGCCACTCCAAAAGCTATTAGCATTATAGCAAATACTATCTACTTATTTATAGAAACCTGTATTGTTTTTGGAGATCCACTCCTTCCAAGATATGAGAATTTAACTCAAAGTTGTGGACATTACCTGGAACAAATAGTAATGTTAGTTAGATCAAACACTGAGAAAGAGGTCATCAGTCGAGTCCGACTCTGTCGGACAGCATTCGGAATGTTTCGTGGTGTCACGTACCAGTGTCTTAAGTTGAAAGTCTGGTCCAGTACGTGATTTGCAGCGCGCACTAAACCGTCGTTTTTAACAAAGGGTCTTACTAGAAAGCTTAAAGGCAAAGGGAACTGGTTTCCTTACGTGATCAAACCGAAAAAGGGAAACAAAGTTAGCGAAGTCCAAAGAATTGCTAAATTTAAGTAATAAATTAAGTAACACTAATATTGATGCGATTGAAACGTAACACCAGGGCTCTGGATGAAGGCAAAGAAGGAACGGGGCAAGGTGTTTAGTCAGTAAGAGTCTGACACTACTGTAAAAAAACAACTATCGAACCAGACACTCGTTCGGTAAGAGTATCTTCCCTTTTTTAAGGAGGTACGAGTATGTAGGACTTCTGACCTTACTCTAATACATCTAAAACGGCACTTATACTATAGAAAAAGTTTACTAACCTTGTGGTGGTGGCGTGTGAGACAAAACTGGTCCTGCATCCCACTCTAAAGCTCAATTACCTCGTCTAAACCACACACCACAACATTCGAATAAAAATGATTAAAATCTGCTCTCCGGCGTTCAAACCACGTCCAAGTTATATTTATTGCTAGCAGCGGTGGTTGCAGTAAGACCCAGTTAAACCTAAGTATATAATAGGAAGATAGTAACAGAAAATCAACTCCATACAACGAGTAGAGCAGTGGTGGCCGAGTGGTAACGGCCCCGACTTACAAGCTTTGGTCACGGGTTCAAACCCAGCTAGGCACATTACTTAGTGTAATTTATTTCATCACCACTGCTCTCAAAACGGTGAAGGAAAACATCGTGAGGAAACCGGCATGTCCTAGAACCTAAAATTCGAAGTCGTGACATTCACCAATCCGCACCGGGCCCGCGTGGTGGATTATGGCCTATTCATTCTCCTAGAGAGGATCTGTGTCCCAGCAGTAGGAATATTAAGAAAGGCTGATAATGACGATGATGACAGCGAGTAACACAAGTGCCTGCACCACATAGACACGTTTTTAAGGGGCCCTCAAACAAAAGCCGGTCGGACATGCGTATAAATTAGCCGTATGTGAAGCAAAGGCCATGTGTGCGTGCGTTTTGCTCGTTGTATAAAATGTACCTTCGGTTCCTCTGCCATGTCGTTAGTACCTTCGAACTATAACCATCGACACTAATTATTAAAAACTTGTAATTGCAATTTTGGGAGTGTTAGGGTTCCGTAGTCAACTTGGAAGCCTTATAGTTTTAAAGACATAACATCATCTATATGATTTACCACGCCTGTCACCTTCTGATCTTGTCTGTTTTGTGATAGAACTAATGTATACAAGTGGGTATTAATTGCATAAGTTCTAGACCCACTGTTTATTGCGCCTGTTTTTATAGTAACTTAAGTTATAAACGGACCTAAGTTTAGTGCTCAAGTTTCTTTGAGTAGCTTTGAAAGTTTTTTTTATAAGTTTATCTTCGACTGTGATGTTCTTTGGTTTTGAGAGAGGAAGCCGTCAAATAATTACTACTTCAGTCCTTAGAGAAACGAGAGGTGGCAAGATTTTTATTCATTGAAACATTACAGCAATCTATAAATTATAATGTTTAAAATTTAGAATTTCAATAACAGTTTTTATCAGCAATAACAACTACAAATTGCATTTATTTGTTCAAACCATTTATTTTTTTACGAGTCTTCAAGCGCTAAAATTTGCAGAGTTTAACTACAGACTCGCTAAGATTCGACGGCCGTACTGTACTGTACAACGTCTTGCTTACACACAAAATTTCTGATAACACAAACGTCTATTTCATACTTACAGTATCCCTACATGTCTATTATAAATCCTAAATAGCTTTGGGAATCAAACTAAACAATGCTGAATAGAAATGTAGAAAAGAAACAAAAGAAGAAAGAAAAACAGTACATTCACGCGAAATAACGCAACCTTTAAACTCAACAGTAATGAAAATAGTGGTAGTAAATTAGAGATGTGAATACTAAAATACAATTTGATACTCTACACAATATTACCATTTTCACTATTAGTTATTTAAGTTGGCAATACTGCGATGGTATGACTAATCATATATTTTTTTATCATCATTTATCAAGAAAGCTGTTACTTACAACAGTTTTCCTGATACTTGTGGAAATTACGTCAAGTAAATAAATAAATAAATTTAAAATGTAAACTTTTAATGGTAGCTTAGTTAATCGTCTATGCATATAATAATATGATTATTAAACTTTTGAGACTCAAATGAACGCCGTTTTGCATACCTATTGTCTTACTATTATGTCTCTGATGACGGTATTCGAAAGGTTTAAGGTCACTCGATATACTATACAGCACTACGCAACAATAATTAACAGAAAAATAATAGTACCTTAAAAAGAAATCAACACAAACTTAACAATAATCATCATCATCATTATCAGCCTTTTAATGTTCCCACTGCAGGGACACAGGCCTCCACTCTGTAGGAGAGGGAATGGGCCAAAATCCATCACGCGGGCCCAGTGCGGATTGGTGGATGTCACATGTCTTCGAATTTTTTGGTTCTAACACATGCCGGTTTCCTCACGATGTTTTCCTTCACCGTTTTGAGAGCAGTGGTGATGAAATAAATTACACGAAGTAATGCGCCTGGCTGGGTTTGAACCCGCGACCTACGACTCGTAAGTCGGGGCCGTTACCACTCGGCCACCACTGCTTAGTTGGTAAATCAACATTAATAAAAGATGTTTAAAACTTACACCATACTATTTTTATGTACCACATAATTTATTACTGCAATCTAAGATTAAAATGTAAAAAAAAATCTTCTGAAGAAAAATATCAAAGAGTTGCATCACGGCTAAAAAAAGATAAAATGGTAATTCAAGTCAAGTTTTTTGGCCTTACATACTTTTTCTTTTACGTAAATCAAACTTATTTAACTTCCGCACCCCAAAAAAGAAGAGCTATGTAAAATCAGTATGCAAAATAAATTCCAGCAAAATATTTCTTTTCATCCACAAATTGCCGAGTAAGACGAATTTTCTTGCTTCCTACAACATTTTTGTTCATTCAAAGAAGATTTTCAAAGGTTTTCAACTTGTAATCGTAATGACGAATACACTTCTGATTACTGGGGCGTGACCTGATAACAAATGAGACTTTTTTTTGAAGTGGGAAATCATCCAATGACTGACGCTTTAGGGTGGTGCAGGAGGGTGTGTGTCAGACTTTTGCTGAATAAAACCATAATTGTGACTTAGATTACTTTTTGTGTTGTAAAAAAAATCAGTTTCACTCAAAACTGAAGCGAGCGCCGGCAGTCGCGCATGATTTCAACCATACGGTTGTCAAATTTTCAAAAATAGAATATACAATATTTGAGCATTTTTTTTATAGGGTATTGGATATTTATCCAAGAACGTAAATATAAAGCTTTTTAAACAAAATTTAAATTTGGAAAACAAGCTACTTTCCGTTAACACTTATTACTGTTAATACGGACAATCGCCAAGGGAAAGAAGTTAAAAAAAAAGTTGGTCCAAAGTAATATGACTCTAAAAATATCAATATTCTCGATAAATGTAGTAAAAAATTAAATGTGAAAATTAATATGATTGATCAACCAAAACTCGAATAATGAGTGAATCAGTTACTTGAGAGTATTACTAGTTTAAATATATCAGTATTTACGGTTTTTTTTTGGCATAATCTTGACACTTGTATCATTTTGCACAAATCTCCGGATGTATGACTGACGTGAGTTGGGCCAAAAAAAAAAATGCATTTTTTTCTGACTAATTCCATATATAAATTCGACTTGTATTACTTTTCACAGGAGGCACAGAATTTATTTTGAGATTTGATTTTAATTTTAGATTTGATAATGTGATTTTAATTTTAATTTAAGATTTCACTATTTTTATTCTGTGATTTTAAATGTGAAACTGTTATTCTTTGAACTGGATAAATAATATTATTTAAAAACTGTTTCAAACAAAACTATTTAGTAACTCACGTCAAATGAATAGAATTTCATCTTGTATGTTGTAGCGATATTATCAAATGGTGTATGTATATAATACATTGAGTGTATGTTTTTTTTTTAAACTCGCTTTCTGACTCGTAAAAAAATATTTTTTATGAAACTAAAATCTTGAGCATTTTTCACAATGGTTCACAGTTTCGGATTTAGTTACCCAGGTCTATTTATAAAATAAAAATAACCAGTTTACTATTTTTAGTTTAAAAACTAACCGAACGTGAAAACTGATGTTTAAAAAAAGGTAAAAAACCATTTTGTTTCAATGAAAAAAGGGAAGTACTGATCCGGTTCCAAAAATTATTACTCTGATGGAAATTTTATATTTTTGCTGAGTGCTGCAAGCCACTTTTTTCTCAGTAATTATCATTTCCTGTTAATACGCTTTCCGTTATAAGCTAGTTGTGCATTTTTTGATTAATGGTAAATGATAGATGATATTTACTTTGCAAGTTGGTTTAAAAAAATCGATTGTCTGTAAAG
This sequence comes from Mythimna loreyi, assembly GCA_029852875.1. Classification (NCBI taxonomy): domain Eukaryota; kingdom Metazoa; phylum Arthropoda; class Insecta; order Lepidoptera; family Noctuidae; genus Mythimna; species Mythimna loreyi. The sequence continues at coordinate 13,976,577 of CM056801.1, read as the reverse complement.
TCGGTTTACTGACGATAGTTGAACGTGACGACGTCATAAGAAAATACTGATGGAATGGTTTTACAATTGACACCATATTCACTTTTCACTGCACTTCATACTTGATGTGCTACATGTAAATGTATTATTTTATTGTATAGCAGCTGTCCACGCGAACGCATCGCTCACTTAAGTAGGAGAGAAATAGATGTCAAACACTGAAGAACGAGGCCGATTGTGCCTCTTTGTCGCTTGTTGCGTGCTCTCGCATGCACTTCAAACCTTAAATGGAACGCCTCAGAGCGAGGTAACGCCGCATGAGTCATGTTTTTTCATGCGTGCAGCCAGCTCTATCGAATTATAAGACGTTGTCACGTCAAAAAAAAAAAACTTTTACACGTCAATTTTTATTTCGTCAGTTAAAACTTGATGAAGTTAGTAATTCCTAGTCTGAGATGAAATACAGAGGAGGCGACCGTCTGCCACTCTTCCTCCTTTCGGAAAGATTAAAAAGCTTGTGGGGTCTTGGCATGTTTTCTTGTATTATCCTCCCTAGTCAAAATAGTAAATGCAATATTGGAGTACCTAAACTAGCCGAACCTAATATTTTTTTAAACATTGCTCCACACTAGGAATTACTCCTGTGTCGTGTAAAGTCAAACATGTAAAGTCACATACACAAGGCACCCAGTAATAAATATTTATTCCGTGCTGAGAGTCTCGGGTTCGATTCCTGAACCCGAGACTCTCAGCACAGTAGCCAATCGCTCAACCACTGCGCCAACCGAGCCGTCTAATTGCTGGAACCGTGCACTAGCTTCTGACGTTTTATAAATACCCATGTAGGCCTATATGAAATAAAAACATTTTGATTTTGATTGATTTGATTTTGATTGTGATTTTTTAAATAAGTAGACTATAAATGCAGTGCGTTTTTACTGTAGTAGGAAAGATACTAAAAGAAAAAAATTCTGGAGAATCCGAAACCATTTTGCGGGGGCGTACTTCAAGTTTAGTTCCAGAAATAACAGAATAGCAAAAATATTTCTACGAAAACGAAGTCAAATCTTAAACAAGTGAAAGGCGTAGGCTCTTTCCTATAAATTAAATAACATTTTCTATACTTTAGATTTTTGGGATTCCCCGATAAAGGTTTTGGAATAAGACAAGGATTTTTTTGGGATGAGAAGTCATTTGATAACTTGTACGACTATCATTTTGGGTGTAGCGAGAAAAAGTGCCAAAATTTATTTACTGAGTGTGTTAAGACGAGGACGGCATGACAAATTTTTACCATTTGTTTTTCTCGGGATTCCGATTACGATTTCCAGCTACTGTACGTGCGGGCTTGCGGACGACGAGCAATGAGCAGCTTGCCATCCGGTCGTCTGGTACCAGTTGGGACCGAGACCAAGTCGTCGGGCCCAGCAGGGTCGAAGGTTTGATGCGAAAGCGTATCACCAGGGCCCTGGGATCAAGTTAAGGAAGGTAGGGGGTAGGTTGTTTAGTTAGTAAGAGTCTGACACTGTTTCTTGCTTCGTCCGAGAGCGGAATGATTTTAACCCATCATGACAAAAAAAATTACGAGATAAATGAATACAAATGTAGGGAACAGCTGATTTTTGTTCGCGATTTCAGGTATGGTCTCATAGTAAAAGTTGTTCAGAATGATAAGTACAATGACCTCTTAAGAGGCTGTTAGTGTTTTACCAATAACCCTGTATGTTCAATTTTTTTTTTTAACTTAACCTTTGACCCTGACTTAAGGTTGAAATTCATCAATCAATCAAATCAATCAATTTAGCCAAAAGACGTCCACTGTTGGACGTAGGCCTCCCCCAAGCGTCACCACAACGACCGGTCCCGTGCGTCTTGCATCCATCGAATTCCAGCAATCCTGACCAGGTCATCGGTCCACCTTGTGGGTACGCGGTCGCCACTCCAGAACCTTTCGGCCCCAGCGGCCATCTGTTCTGCAATTAATTGCTTAATAAATATTAAATTGTTTCGATCCAATACCTATTGCGCAATGCCTTTGTTTACGGTCTACGCGTCGCCACTCCAGAACTTCATATAGAAAACTAATTCAATCCCTATTCTTAGACAAACATAACACGTGGAAAAATAAAATAACTCAACCGCCGAAATAAAACAGATCAATACTCCTCCGTTTCTAAGAAAACTCTTAAGTGATACAAAACTTCTTTATAAACACCTGAGCCTTTTGACCTTTTTAGGGTTCGGTTGTAAAATAAGAGAACCTTTTTTTATTGTATCCAATTGTATTGTACTTTTGTGTCATTATGTGCTTGAAATATTTATCTGTCGACGTAACGTCTTTACTTGTTTGGTTAAAAAAAACAAATATTATTTTGTTGTTGGGTTTGGTGTTTTACAATGTATTTGAAGTTTTATCTGTGTTGAAGTCAAAAATTATATTAAAGGAATGTACGTCCGATATTCAAAGTATTTTTATTACATAGTTAGTTAGACAATTCATGTACAAAGGCGAGCTTAACTCATCAATGAGTTTTCTCCCTGCAAACCTTCGAGTGACAGAGAGAGACGTTAATCAAGTGTAGAATTTTGCCTTTACCTATTTTGTAGAAATTAACCTACATGAATAAGTTAACTATATAAAAACATACGTACATCCTAGTAAATACAAATATTAAGTATCTTATATAACTATCTATAATCCATGGTCTACCCGTGTGCCAAATTTAATCCAAATCCACTCAGCTATTTTAGTAAGAATGAGCAACAAACATATACACATTGATACATACTCTCGCTCATATTATAATAGTTACTGCACGCTACTTCGTCCGTGTCAAAGTAAAAAGCTCTTCTAACTCTTACCTACCAAACTTTATTAAGTGTCAGAATCAGAAATTTTATTTTTTGTTTTTATTTATTTTTTCTGTCGTAACTGTGATTGACATCATTCGAATTGAAAGACCCCCACTGCTGAACTACTTCCGTCCGTCGCACGTCCATCAAATTTCCCTGACCCTTGAGACATCTGCTCATGCTCCATCCTCTGCTCCTCAAGCCAAGTTACGATCGTTATATTAACGTCAAAAGCTTTGAGTTGACCACGATCCCAATTCTTTTGTTCTTAAGTCATCTAAACGCTCAGGCACATAGTCAGAGGAATTGACTACGTACGATAAATATCCACCCTTACGTTGTTGAGGCACCAGCGCCCCAGACCAAGCGTTTTGCTTCGTCGTTTATACCGTGTACATCGAGGGACTGGAACAGTTTGCCGGCTCCAGTATTTCGTCCGATTAGAATTTAGGTGTCTTCAAGGCTAGAGTGAATAGGCTCTTAATAAACTAGTGCGCCTTACCATCAACGATTGCATCACTGCTTACCATCAGGTGGGATTGCAATCAAGCACTAGTTTATTACAATTAAAAGAAAAAACTTGGCTGGGCGGTCTAGTACGTAGTTTTTTCTTTAGAACCGTGTCTAAACTGCCCCAAGATATTATTTATAATACCTAAAAAGTTTATCGCGACTTATCGAGTTCTTAGTATAAAAACAACAATATTTATCACAGAACCCGATCTAGTACTTGACCTTTCAACAAAGTTCTCGAATCATAAGAAACAATCTAACATAAATAAGTTAGAGAAATTGCGTAAATATCAGGTAAAACTTCAAAATGTCGAATGTTCGATAGTAGAACAAGTTTCGTCGAATAATTTAGGGAATAAATCTAAATAGTTTATGAGTAAATAGAAATTTTCCAGCCAATCTGTTTCTCTTGTACGGAGTAAGAGAGAATAGGAGGCGGTCATATCTTTCTACTAAGTAGTAATGCAAGCTAAGTATGAGAAAGTAATGAAACCGTGTGGTAGACATAAGCTCAGCCTTGCACTGGAGATGTCCTTGAAAGTCCAGTAAGGACCAATCTGGCGGCGGCGACCTCTCTCGCCAGGCCTTTGTTCTGGCCATGGTCCGCAGTGAGGAGGAGTGGCAGTCGGTTGTCTCCTTCTGCGAGGCAGTCATGCTAGCAAAGGAGGAGTCCGACCACATAAGGCAAAGGCAACGGCGCGCTTGCCGCATGCCCCATTTCATCAACAAACCGAAAGGGCCCTGCAGGGTCGAAGCGTCCTGGGGCCAAGGGTTGATACAAAAGCGTAACAACAGAGCTCTAGGATTAAAGCAAGGAAAATACGGTATGGCTGTTGAGTCAGTAAAAGTCTGACACTGTTTCCCACTTCGCCGAAGGTCGGGATTCGTCATAAGATGATTTTTAGCTACCATAAAAAAAAGTAAGGACCAATCTCGGGTCGATGAGATGTTGTATTCCTTGTGTAATTCAAAGAGATGTCAAGTAACAAATAACACAGCATTATGTATCACGTTGAATGTTTTTTTTTTTTTAACTTTTTTTAAAGCCGTTCTGTAGGGCACCGGAAAAAAAAACAAACCTTGGTGCAATACGTATAATAATAGAAGTTTTCTCGGAAGCGGAACTAGTAAAATCCTTTGATAAATTTTCTAAGTTATTCATTATTTTTCTTTCTCTTACGACTATTTACATTAACATCGTCTCTATTTCCAATAAAACCTTGCAAACCTGATAGCTAATATTATTTCTTATTAATCAATAAACTTTTCAAGCTGCAATAGATATTGGTCTTTTTAGAGAGGCCAACCCGACGTATATTTTCATACAACCGGTCTTACGCGATTATGATGTTATTACACATCTTTCTTTAAATATTTTGGATACACAGATATGGCTATATAGGTTTCTATAGATATCAAAACATAAAGTGTAAGAGTAATTCAGTGAACACCTCTGAAAATCTGCTATTTTACGTAAATTCTGAGTCTCCATAATGTACTCCAAAAATAAAAATAACTAAACAGTCTTACGCATTTCATCGAGATTACATATGATTTCATTTTTTTTATTATTTTAAACCAGCAACCTATAAATTGCATCTCTCTTAGTCTGGCGCGTCATCCTTCACGGCAAAGCAAACGCTACCGTTACAGGCCTCTTAAGGGGTTGTTAGCAAACTGTAGGGGCCCAGCAAGGTCAAAGCTTCCTGGGATTAAGGGCACCAGGGATCGATGTGAAAGCGTATTACCGGGGCCGTGGGATCACTGCAAGGAAGGAACGGGGAACAGTATCAGAGTCTTACTGAGTCTGTCACTGTTTTCTGCTTCGCTTAAGGACGGAATTCGCCATTGGATGATTTTTATTTACCACTAGCTTTTGTCCGCGGCTTCGCCCGCGTACATAAAATATAGCCTATGTCACTCAAGAGTAAAGCAACTTTCTATTGTTGCTAAAATTTTTCCAATCGGACCAGTAGTTCCAGAGATTACCTCCTACAAACAAAAAAATAAAAAAAATAAACTTTACCTCTTTATTATATTAGTGTACATAATTCCGTTACAGACCTAGAGTTTATTGGAGCAGCACCACAACTTTTATTTAGACGTACAGCGATGGGGGAATAATATAACTTTCTAACTTTAGAACCGTTATTTAAAACAGAACACCTCCTAATAAGACCGGCTTTTTACAACCCCAAAACCTAAAAATAACAGCGTCTATCAGCCAAAAACGCTTGAGCGCCACGCAAACGCCGGCGTTCGCACACCTATTGTCTTTCTGTTGTGTCTCTAATTATGGTAATCAAAAGGTTAAGGTGTTTTATGAGCCATGGATGAGGCCCAGTTAATAAAGGATGGACGGTTACTCATCGAACCAAACCTGATAAGTATTGTTTATCAACCTTGAAGATTAACTCGAAAATACTTAGCCAAAATACCCTATTTTTAACGTGTCATATTCATAATCACTGGCCTGTCAGCATAGTAGTTAGTGACCCTGACTGCTATGCCGGAGGTCGTGGGTTCGATTCCCACCCAGGACAAATTTTTGTGTGATGAGCACGATCATTTGTTCTGTGTCTGAGTGTAATTTATCTATAATATGTATGTATTAAGAAATATATAAGTATGTTTATCAGTTGTCTAGTACTCATAACACAAGCTCTCCTTAGCTTGAGACTAGACGACGTTGTGTATAATTAAAAAAAAAATCATTAAGAAGGATCATTCTACACACCAATATAAACAACTATTACTAAAGAGACCAACCGTAAAATCAGTCAATCTTTGTACATATGTAAATTGTCTTCCGTACTATCTCTCTTTCGTGGCATTACCCTTCTATTCCTGATCATGTAGACAAATATCGGTTTTCAAATTCTATAAATCGATTCCTAGAAACAGATAAGAGGTAAATAGGAAGCCCAAAATACGCAGAACTTGCTTTTATAACCCACGAAAATGTAAATTCTTTTCTTCAGAATGATTGAATAATGTTGTTTGTTGTTTTTAGAACCGTCTGTACCTTTATCGGAAGTTGACGGGTGTAATAGGATCAATATATCGTAAATAGATCTAACTCAAATATTGAAGGTATTTGAATTTGAAAACAAATGTTCTTATAATAAGGTTCAATTTTCAAAAACCCTTTGTATTTTTTTTATGGTAGGTAAAAATTATCGGAGTGGGAAACAGTGTCAGACTCTTACTGACTAAATAACCTACACTGTTCCTTCAAAAAAAAAAAAAAAATCTAAAAGGTTTTTATTTCATATAGGCCTACAAGGGCACTTATAAAACGTCAGAAGCTAGTGCACGGTTCCAAATTGGTCGTTTCCTATGGAGAAGAACCGGCAAGAAACTCCATGGTTACTCTTTTAAAAAAAATGATTTCTTACAATAATTCGTTGTTACAGTACTTATATCATTATGTAAGAACAGTGTAGACCAGTCAATATTGCACTTAAAAGCACAATAAAAATAATCATAATAATAAAAGATAAAAGGTGAATCGTAATAGGATTTACTAAGTCTACAGTGTTCTTACTTTACAACGTGAATTGTAAAAAAATATTATATAAAAAAAATTAAAAATGTATGAGAAAAAAAAATACATCAATCACTACAACAGTTACACTGCGGGATGCTAACACAATAAATTATTATTTAATTAATTATTTTTTGGTTTTTTTTTTTGGCTTCCTTGACTTAATCCCAGAGCCCTGGTGTTACGCTTTTGCATCAACCCTTGACCCCAGAAGGCTTAGCCCCGTCGACGATTTGGGTTCGGTAAGGACTGTTACCAGAAGACCGGGCGGTGAGCTATCCTTTGCTCGCCGTCCTTAAACCCGCACCTGTAGTGGCTGGAAATCGGGATCTAAATTGCGGTGGCGGCGGGTTTAGCAAGAGCGCTGTTTTTTTTTGCCTTTACACACAGGTAAAGCATGTACAATAATTTATATCCCAGAACCATATTATCTTCTATCATGCAGACAAAGCCACCGGCAGATACTAGTAAAGCCTTAAATAAAACCAAAGTCGCAAAGAAGCTACTAAATAAATCATAACTGTCACAGAATTAAAGAAAATCTCCCCTAAAACGGAAAACACTCAAAACGAAGTACACAATGATCCCCGAAACACTCAAACAAAAGGGAATTGAAGTTAAATTCACAACCTTTAAATCAAAATACAGACATTTATAAGAAACAAAAGAAAAATTCATAAGAAAAAACAATCGGCCAGTTTATTCTCGCCATATTTTCGAAATAAAAGTAAGCGTTGGGTTAAGACTTAGGCTGCGTTTTTACCAGAGATGTACGAAGATGCGTAGCGAGAAATGTGTTTATAAAAAACCATCAGCAGTTTGGGTCTCTGCATTGCCTTGCATTGCATCAGCCTTATAAAGTTCCCACTGCTGGGACACAGGCCTGAGAGGAGGCCATAAACCACCACGCGGGCCCAGTGCGGATTGGTGGATGTCACATGTCTTCGAATTTTTGAATCTAGGACTTGATGGTTTCCTCACGATGTTTTCCGTGTTGGGTTTCTGAAGTGAGGTAAATGAAGCAATTCTATTGGTTCTTTACAAACAAATTCCTCGCTACGTATCCTCGTACAAGTCTGGTGGAAACAATCGGCCAGTTTATTCTCACCTTATTTTCGGAAAAAAAGTAAGCGGTTGCTTAAGGCTGCGTTTCTATCAAAGATGTGCTAGGATGCGTAGCAAAAGATGTGTTTGTACCAATTGCTGGCCGAGGCGAAGCAAATGAAACGATTCTGTTGTTGGTTGTTTAAAAACACATTTCTCGCTAAGCTTGCTTGCACATCTTTAGTGGAAACGCAGCCTTAGACTTAAGGTGTGGTCTTAAAAGAGCTTTTGCGTGTTACTTAAAGATGGGTTTTAAGAAAGTTTTATTTTTATTTTTGAGGTGGAAAATCATCACTCTTGCTTTACGATGGAGCGAAACGGAGTGTCGGATTTTTACTAACTTAAACCCACCTGTGTTTTTTTGTGTTCTAGTACCAAGGCCATTCTTTTAAAATTCGCTTTGTTTGTTCTATTCAAGTCCAAGTATTTACTTTAAATAAACCATTTTCGAATTGTCAGGAAGTAAGAAAAGTAATGTTAATTACAAACACCGAAGCGTAGATCTTTATGTAGAAGAATATGTTAGAAACTCCGTGGACTCTACTTTCAATCATGGTATTACCAATATCTCGGTTACATGTTTCTTGTCGCTATTATTATGTGAGAACAATTTAAAAACAAATAAAAAAAAAAAACAAAATTTTAAATATAGAAATAAAAATACTAGCAGTTAAAGAGAAAAGCAGTCTCAGCTGATGTGTGAGCGGGATATTTGCTTTGACCCATGGAAGTGGAGTAGTAATTATAATTGCGAGACCCAGCTATCCATATAAAAATAACTTTTCTTTTACTTTACTACATACACACTATGTCAAAAAAAAAGAAATCATCTTCTTAATATTATAGTTTCCGTATTTCACGAATAATAAAAACATATTTTGCAGATTTGCATAACCGTTTTATACATAATTATTATTACACTCTAAAACGGTTTTACGTCCGTTGCGTCACAACCACAGGTTTAGTTTAAAACTAATGTCAGGCACCAATTGCCTGACACTCATGCTGAATTGGACTTATTTTGGTGCAATTGTGAGGCACACCACTGTGTGTTACGTAATTATTCTGTTTATGCCTTGTTTACTACACCAAATAATTTGTTTTTTTTTTCTTTATATAATTCAACATCATCATCATTTCAGCCGAAAGGCGTCCACGCTGGACATAGACCTTCCCCAATTGTCGCCATAATGAACGGTCCTGTTTACAACCCTTGCCAGGTCTTCGGTCAACTTTGTAGGGGGCCTTCCAACACTGTATCTTCTGGTACGCGGTCACCACCCCAGAACCTTTCGACCCCTATGGCCATCTTTTCTGCAAGCAATATGGTGATTTGAATTTAGTTTGGTGATTCTTTGGGCTATGTCGGAAACCTTGGTTTTCCTGCAGAAATCTTCATTTCTGATACGATCACGCAAGGAAACTCTGAACATAGCCCTTTCCATTGCCCTTTGGGTGACTTTAAGACTTCTGATATATATTGACCCATTGTGAGCGACCACGTTTCAGAGCCAATTGTCATCACTGGCAACACACTGATTATAGACTTTCGTCTTATAAAAAACTAGCTTTTGTGAGCAGCTTCGCCCGCGTACATAAAATATAGCCTATGTCACTCAGGAGTAAAGTAGCTTTCTATTGTTGCTAAAATTTTTCCAATCGGACCAGTAGTTCCAGAGATTACCCCCTACAAACAATAAAACATAAAAACAAAAAAACAAACTTTACCTCTTTATTATATTAGTGTAGATTGTTTTCTTTCTTTATCATTACAAAGTATAAAACAAAGTTGCTCACCGCTGTCCTCACGTAAGCTTAGATCTTTAAAAGCACACAACGGATTTTGATGCAGTTTTTTTTAGATAGAGTGATTCAAGAGAAAGGTTTATGTACATAATACATATATTCAATATCAGTACCCGTGCAAAGCTGGGGCGGGTCACTAGTATCATTATAAGTAAATAATTATATTAAAAATATATTTTATACTTTCACGCACATACTTTCCAAACCGTTTTTTTCTTGTGGACCTTTTTTTTGTCATTCCTCTTTCCACCACCCTTGGTCGACTGGTAAAGAACGCCTAAGACGTTAAGTCCGCCTTTGTACCTTTGTGATGTGTAATAAATTACTCGCTAATGCACAGTGAACACTCACCTTAAGAATAAATGAAAAAGTAAAAAAGGGAAGTTCTTTTATTGACTACCGAAGTATTGTTTATTTCCCAAAGTGTTTGTATAAAACAAACCGAACAATCGTTTGATATAAATGTCTTTCTAACGTCCTATAAATTCAGGAAAGTTTCTTGTTTCTCTTATTACTGTATTTAATGATTTTCTCTTGAATGTTTTAGGAGTAATAAATCTAGGGATCTTCTGTTTTGTGTCTGATAAATAAGAACAAATAGCTCTTAAGATCACTACATAACAGATGTTGATCATGATGTGATCACGTAACATTCCTCTTTTTAATGATAGACACTAATTTTTGACTGCTATCCCGCTTGGTGATAAGCAGTGATGCAATAATTGTTTGAAGTGCACTATTTTATCAAAAGTATATTCACCACAGACTTGAAGATGGGTCACTTCTTTCTGCGAAGCAGTAATACAAAAGCAAAGAAGAAGGCCGACCGCATAAAGCAACGGTTACGGAACGGAACGGACACTCACGCCCATGGGATTTCTGTTCCGATTCCCGGACACCGTAGGCACGGGCTAGCGAATGACGTTCAATGAGGAGCTCAATCGTTCGATCGTCCGCTAACCGTCCGATGGAAATAAGATGGAATATCACTTCCATTAATGATTGCAAGCACCGAGTTGCGTTTTTATGAGGGGGGATATATAAATACTTAAAGGTGTCTGCACACAGCGGGCGTGGCGCGGCGGGACCGGGCGGCGACGCGACGACGCCATACAGATCCGAGGTTACCGTCGCGTCGAGCGGGACGGCTCTGTGTGGCGTCGTCCGTACTGTCTAGTACATTACAACTGCTCAGCGTCGCGTCGCCGCCCGGTCCCGCCGCGCCGCGCCCGCTGTGTGCAGACACCTTAATAACTGCTTCTTCTATAATAACTTATTCCCTGTGTTAGTGTTTTTTACTGACTAAAACCATTCTAAAACCCATCCGTCAATATTAACAGTACGACCGAATCCTCTTTGATTTAATTTTAACGCCAGTCAAAATGTAATTAAGATTCTTACAAGTAATCTTTTATTACTATTGAAACGATTTAAATTGAATACTGTTGTTGTCAAAGTTTCAATGTTAGAAAAAGATAGCAATACATTCTACATAGCTTCATCTCTTTCTCACAACGGTACAAATTATTTTGTAACTCTTCTTAACAGTCCACGGTCGATACGGATCACTTTTCCAATTACTCGTGCTTAATTTCTATGACCTCGAAATCTGATAATTACAAGGAATTCAGCTTGTGTATCGAAATTGCTCACAGTAGGCATCTTTAAATCCCTTGTACAAGTTAAAGAGTACGATAAAAACATAGAACACGGAATCGTCAAAGCCGGCCGTATTAGCGACGAAATTTTTATGGTTCCGTAGTCAACAAGGAACCCTTCTAATTTCGCCAAGTCTGTCTGACTGTCCGTCCGCGGATAATTTGAGCGACCGCTAGCACTAGAAACCTACTTACCTACCATACCTAGTTTAAATATTTTATTATCCTGAGCGTATTTATTTATTTATTCTTCATGCAACACAAGGAAAAAAGGTGGACTTAATGTCTTAGGCATTTTCTACTAGTCAACCTAGGTTATATTCTTTCAAACAAAAATACAAAAAAATTAAAATAGGTTCACGCAATCCAAATTTACCGCTGTGTACAGCGCCATCTCTCGAGAAATTGAGTTATTAATTTATACATGGGCTACTGGGTTCTGTCTCATTGTAGGGAATTTGAAACGGAGAGGAAACTACGGAACAAACGGATATAAATACGAAATAACGGATTTAGTTAAGCAAACCAACGCTTACGGTGGCTGAAAAACGAGCTAACGCGTGCGGTCGCGTCCTTTGCTAGTATTATTGCTTCGCAGAAAGACGCGACCAGCTGCTATTCCGTTATAAAAAAAGAGAGAAATAATCGAGTGAGTAACAGAAGTTTCCGGATAATAACAATAGTAACAGAGCGTTCCGATGCTATCTCTCTTTTTTCCCATTGCCTCGTTACCAAACCTTACTTCGTATGAAACATCAAGCTTTTCAACCATGCTCAAGTTGCTGATGGACTGACCGGCAACAGCCTTCTTAAGCGTATCTAGTCTGTGGATAAAATCAAAAAGCTTTGTTCACAAAAAGTAATAAAGCTGCCGAGAGGGTATAATAAAATTATCGGAGGAACATTAAGTTTAAATCTTAGTAGAACAGTTGAACATTTAAATCGAGTTTTTATTGGTCTAATCGCCGCTGTGGGATTGTATTGTATAAGTAATGTTTTATCTGGGAGATAGGGTAGTGGATAAATTAAGGATCAAGAAGTATTTCTATGGGATTTCGGCCATCTTTTGTTAGCAGAAATGCCATAATAAATCTCAGATAAAGAGACATTTGGAGGTGGAAAATCAGCCAACAATTTCATGAAAATTAAAATTGTTTATTTCAAATAGACCAATTGCAGGCACTTTTGAATTGTCAAAATGTCGGTCAGTCAAACAAAAAAAAAATGAAAGAAAGTAAAGCTAAATTGCACGTTCCAAGGCGTAGATCTCTATGGAGAAGAACGCTCCACATCTGCTCTAAGATTGAGCAGACAACTAAAGCCACACCAGTATTCTTCAATAGTTTTATGCATTGTAAGAGCTTGTATTTTCTTTTCAGAAATTCTCCGAGGTCCATCTAGTCTACTGGGCCCCTAGAGTTTTGCTGACAGGCTCTTTGAAGCACTGGTATCACTTTGTACGTCATTGAGGACTCGAGTTTTCTTCTGTCCGATACCAAACGGCGAGCTACTTATGACTTCTTATCTGCAAATCCGCATTTATCAAGGTTACGGTACCTAGGGCATGAACATGTCCATTCCCTCACGTGTATAGACGTCTCCTTTGCTAACATTACTACTTTGCAGAAGGAGCCTACCATTCCATTTTCTCTCTGGACCAAGGCTTGTACTAGAACTCGTCAAGATTTGTAAGTTTCTTCAAATAACTGTTTTTTTGTACTAAAACAATTCTAAAAACGATTAGTATTGAATTTCGATACCTGAGACATTACTCAGTAGTTTATGAAGGAAAGTTTTTGTAATTTAAAACTCCAAATCATTATTATAATGTAAGTTTTAAAAAAAATAAACTTAGTGACATTAAGGGTCAAAGAAATCAGGAGCTTGGAGAAATCATTGGATGATTTACGATAAAATAATAAACAAAATTAGCCTTATAATGCTCCCACAGCTGGGAATTAAGCTTCACTCTATGAGAGAGAATGGGCCGGCTGTGAGCCCAATACAGGCTGGTGGATGTCATATGTCTTCGAATTTTTGATTCTAAGACACTCCTATTTCTTCACAATGTTTTCCTTTTCTATTCTGAGAGATTATCAAATAAATAAAATAAAACATTTGGATAGGTTTGAACCAACGGCCTGCTACTCAAAAGTAACCTCGAAAAAAAAGTGCTAACAACAATGTCATACCTCTCAAAGTTTTTACAAGATAATTTCCAAACTCAAAAAGCGAAACCAACAAACAAAGCTATCTCCCTACCTATTACAAAGGAGAGGTTGATTCAAAAACCAGAAATAAATTTCTTAGCAAGACGGTGAACCGAATCGAGAGGGCTCGCTTAAAATTCAACCTCCAACGTAACTCTGGTTGAATTTGTACCCATACTAAATGTTCTCGATTGGATTTCGTACAAGGTTTTATTGGTAGTATTACGATAATTTAGAGAGGTAAATGGCTTTTCAAGGTGAATGGAATGTAAAATTCTTTGGTCGTTAAGACCTGGCATCGTACACGTGAATACAGAGTAAGTCTTTGACTGGCCTGTGGTCTAGTGGTTAGTGAGCTTGATTGCTATGGTAGAGGTAGTGGGTTTGATTCCCATCTAATGTAAATATCTGTGTGTAAAGCACGGTTATTTGTTCTGTGTCTGGGTATTATTTATCTATAATCGTATTAGCATTAACATGATTTGGACTAGGCGTTTTGCCACGGAATTTATACCGCCTACATCGATGGGCTTTTTTTTTTATGGTAGGTAAAAACATCGAAGGGCTGGAATAGTTTGCCTGCTGCGTTCTTCCTATCCAAATATTATTTAGGTGCCTTCAAGGTTAGAGTGAATAGGCTCTTGATAGATTAGTACGCCTCACCATCAACGATTGCATCACTGATATCATCAGGTAGAATCGCGATCTAGCACCAGTTAGATATCAATTAAAAAAAAAAAAAAGAAACTTTCTACCTATTAATGTATAACGCAAAAAATATTGAAAGGATTTTGATGAAACTTGATACACAGGTAGACCATATCCTGGAATATCTTCTGGAATATGTTCCAATGAAATATTATTCTACTAACACGAAGGTGAAGCCGCTGTCAGCAGGTAGTATAGATGTATAATGAGAAGTGTATAAGTCTGTTTATCAGTTCATCATCAGCCTTTTAATGTTTCCACTGCAGGGACACAGGCCTCCTCTCTCTAGGAGAGGGAGTGGGCTATAATCCACCACGTGGGTCCAGTGCGGATTGGTGGATGTCACATGTTTTCGAATTTTTGGTTCTAGGACATGCCGGTTTCCTCACGATGTTTTCCTTCACCGTTTTGAGAGCAGTGGTGATGAAATAAATTACACAAAGTAATGCGCCTGGCTGGGTTTGAACCCGCGACCTACGACTCGTAAGTCGGGGCCGTTACCACTCGGCCACCACTGCTCTCCAATGTTTATCAGTCGTTTAGTACTAATAGCTCAAGCTCGGCCAAGTTTAAGCCTAGATGGCGTTGCGTGAAATTCGTAGGAAAAAAAATACGGAGAATGCTGTTACAGACGGCATCAGGAGGGTCTCCGTTCATTCGAAGAAACTGTCAGCTCGTATTCAAGACAACTGAAACATCTGCTCAGAACACTTTGTGTGGGCAGCAATATTATTATCAAGATAAATACTCCAGGAACTACTCTGGAGTATTAAAACACGTACGAGAATTGGCAGTTCAGTATCGGATATTGGGGTCGGTTCATATCTGACGGAACATGCGTCGCGTATTATCGGTCGCGTAACGCCAGAACAGACAAATGTATAGAAAAATACTTGACCGTTCACACTCAACCGATGATTCGTTAGTGCGTCGAGCGTACAGCGTCTATTCAGTTTCCGTCAACGCATTATCGGTCGACGTAACAGCGGTAACGTCGCGCGCGCCACGCTCTACGTGTATTTTGATTGATGCATACAGACTAGGCGTAACATTAGCAGAGATCGTTTGTGTGAACCAAGTGTTACGTCAGGATGGTCACAGTAAAACAAAGATACTTCCAATCAATTAGTTCATAATTATAAGCCTCCCAAATAGCAATAATTTCGATAGGCTTTATTTTAAAATTCAATATCACACAACACAACCGCTCTGTAGATGCTAAACGTAGAAACTGACTAGTGGGAGGACGGATGATACGCTCGACGCATTTTCCGTTTGATATGAACCGACCCATTCGACCGAATAGACGCGACCGATGATACGCTCGACGCATCATCCGTCAGATATGAACCGACCCTTGAGGTTACAAATAATATATTTTTGGTAAAGATATGACTATATTTTTGCAAATTATATATAAAGTCTGGAGTTTAGCTAGGTCTATTATTATTGGTAGTACAATTTATTTATGCTATAACATGTATCATTACATAGTATAAAACAAAGTTGCTTCGTCCCTATGCATGCTTAGATCTTTAAAAGTGCGCAACGGATTTTGATGCGGTTTTTAATAGATAGAATGATTCAAGAGGAAGGTTTATGTGTATAAAACATGCATAATATATTCAATATCAATACCCGTGCGAAGCTGGGGCGGGCCGCTAGTACTCGTATAAAAAAATATATTAACTTAATTTTGTAATTCATATTTATTTATAATTTAATTTATAATGTGGGAATGATTTCCTGAAATAAAATGATTATTATTTATATTCATTTAAATTTTTTAATATTTTTTAAATCACTTTCTAAAAATAAACTTTTATTATTATTATCTAAATTATTCATAATACCTACACTAAAGGCTACTCCTAACTAACTTGTTGGTAGTCACTCTTTTGCTATTTTACAAAATGCATTTTGGAGTGTGCGCGGGTATCGAAATTTCTCCGAATCTGAAATTGGAGATATCTATCATCGGACAACCTGACGTACGGCGATTCCGCTCTTACTATATTAGACATGCCGGTTTCCTCAGGATGTATTATTCACCGTTTTAAGAACAATGGTGATGAAGTAAATTACACAAAGTAATGCGCTTGGCTGGCATGAACCCGCGACATTTAACTCGTAAGTCGGTTCCATTACTACTCGGCCACCACTGCTCTCATTGACCGATCAAATTTTGTGATAGTCTTAATACAATCGATGATATAGTTTTTCGTGTTAGGCTGTCAATAGTTGATCGATGGCGTGTCGAAAGATTGCTCTACCAGGAAATTCTCAAATTTCATCGCTATGAGGTCCTTTTAAGAGCGGCCAACCCGACGTACATTTTCATACAACCGCTCTTACTTGATTATGATGTTATTACACATCTTTCTTCAAATATTTTGGATACACAGATATCTTGTGAGTATTATCTAGGCTTCTGTAGAAGTCAAAACATAAAATTGAGTAATCTGCTTTTGTTCGTGAACTTTGACTTTTCATAATGTACTCCTATATTAAAAAAATAAAAAGTACTTCTATTGAAGCCAAGCGCACTTGATCAAGATTCTAAATGGTGTAGTAATTTATTTTTTCAAAAATCATTAAGGGTTTAATAAGAACATATATTTCCTGGAACAAGTTTTGTGAAACATTTGAGGAAATCGTAGAATTACTGAATTCCAAAAAATTTTTCAGGTGTCATCTATCTTTTTTCGCATTACTTTTTCATCAAATATCACATTGGATAGCTTTAGATGAAGCAACAAGCTTTTAAACCATGCTCCACACGAGTCGGCAAGGCCCACCTTAACATGAAAAAGGACGTAGGGACCCTGCAGAAGGGTCGAAGCCAATTAGGGCCAAGGATTGGCGTCTGAAAGGAAGGCTCTGGCCCTGGTATGTATGGCGATGTAGGAACGGGGTAGATTGTTTAGTCAGTAAGAGTCTGACACTTGTATTCCGCTCCGCCCAAGAGCGGGACTCGTCATTGGATGATTTTTACCTACCATAAAAAAAAACATGAGAAAGGACATTTATGACTTGTGATGTAAAAGCTTGCTTGTGATTTTTAAATCAATGACCTTTTCAATAAACGCTTTTACGAATAGTCGTTAAAGGATCTTATAGGGAACGTGGTTCGCGTCGGAATGACATCATAAAAAAAGGATTACGAGCTCCTATTCAACAATCAACGTTTTATTTCCTTTATTTTTGAACTGTTTTGTCAAAGGGGTACTCGGTTCTCTCATTTAGTGTAACGTGAATATTTACTGAATAGATTTCAAACTCAAGAGAGAGATTCAGAATTGTTTTTAGCTGTTACCCCAGTAAACAATTAATTATTTACTATTATTATTTTCTAGCCCATACTGTCCCACTGCTGGGCAAAGGCCTGCCTCTTTTTATTATTTCCAGTATTCTCTGTGTTGAGCCACTTTTAAATTTTAAAAACATTTCCAAATCGTAAGAAATTTGTTCTTAATAATAAGTAAAAAAAAAAAAATCGTATCCAACAGCCCATTCCCAAGACGTCTATCGCCAACGTGAAGATGGTTTAAAAGTTTTTTTATTCTATCCAATACAATGTTTGATAAAGAGACAACGCAAAAAAAGAGGTAATGCCTGTATGTCTTGATATTCGGTAATTCCGTCATTTATACAAATGTTTTAAAAAACTTGTTCCAGAAAATATTGAAAGTGATTTAAACATTACATAATTTGATTCAATTACGGATTCTGAACAAGCTAAATTCAGGTTTTGCATATAAAAACTGATGTCGTGTTTAAGACAAAATGACTGTAAAAAAGTAATAATTGCACAAAATAATAAACCGGAGTTTTAGAACCTTCACCATGTTAGGTATACCAATCAGTCTGGACACCTAAGATTGAGCGCGCCCGGGGCCTCTGGCAGAGTGCCAACATAACGCCCGAATATGCTAATCTTGAACCAATACCCTCCATATCAGTTCCAAATGGCTCAGGTCCTAAGCTTTTATGAAATTCGATTCAAGTTGGAAGTGTTAAGTGACCTTTGCATTATTACAATTTTATTAAATATGGATTTCTTTGAGTTTCTTTGCATTGTTTTTTTTTTAATAATTATTATGAAAGCGTAACTACATCCGAAATAACAAATAAAAAGATTATTAAAATAAAAGTTATTAAAAGAATTTTAAATTTAAATGGGATGGCTAAATAGGAAACGATTGGGCAAAAATAGGTCAGATGGATTATGTGAGGAGTGATAGGAAAAAAAAGTGAGTCAGTGATAGCGTGACAGGTGACAGGAGAAAAATGAAGAAAACAACGTGTTGCGGCGATTTCAATGATAAAGAGGATTTTAAAATTAATGAGTTGTAACAATGGTTAAACAATGGTTGAGCTTAATAATTCCTTCCAAACAAACTTTTAATTATACCTTTCCATACAAATTCACATACTAACTTTCAAGGTACAAAGACCTCATCATCATCATCTTCCCACCCTTATCCTATATTATTTGGGGAGGATGTAAAACGTTTATTTTTCTTCCATTTTCTCTTGTTACCTGTCATCTTATCACTGACTCACTTTTTTTTCATATCCCTCTTCACCCAATCCATCCATCTTTTTTGGCCTCGCTCTCTCTCTCCATGCATTCACATAGTATACTTATATCTTCTTCTTTACATGACTATGCCAAGACAAAAGATTATTCTTCAACTTTTCATTTATTTGCGACATTTTAAGATTAATATTTCTCACTTTATCTATTTTCATCTCTACCCGTACATCCTCTTCAATCTTCCAAGGTACAACCCAATCTTCCCATAAAACAAAACGACCCGAACCAAAATTCTCGTACCCAAAATCGTGCGACACTTAGTAAGGGACCCGTTCATTTGAATTCCATGGCAGCATTTGAATTGGAGATTTTACAGGCCTTAATCTAAAACCGACGCTGGATGTCGCTAACGTTGCCGTTATCGGACTAATTAAGGACTTCATCTGGGTAGGTAGATTCCCTTATCGAATGTGGATGATCGTGTTTTGTTGGGTTGTATTGAATTCTATTGAGGTGTGTACGGAAGGGTTAGAACATCAAACCAAAAATAGATAACCAAACTCAAGTCACTAATGAGGCTGACCACCAAATGCCAAAGAAGAATTTTTGATTGCTCTAGCCACGTTGCCAGAAAAAAAAGAAAGAAATAAAAACTGCACATTTTTGCCCGACCTGAAATCGATCTAAAAATTCCAAGCTTAAAACCTTGCTAACCAAGCAATGAGGAAGAGGTAAAAAAACTAGGCTAAAATCATTAAGGTAAAATTACGACGTACAAAAAAATCAAAAGAGACTTTCAAAACCATAAACTGGCGTAACTATGTTCCTGATTTTTTTCGAGTTAAAGTGTATAAGTATTATTAGGCATGTACTTTCTTTGATATGTCCTAGAGTCTAAAAGAGCTTTTTGCATTTTAGCTTGTGAGGTGTCGTTACATTTACCTTAGTTGTAAAAATGCCCAATATGAAAATGGTGGATTTATGGCCACAAACTTTTATTTTGACGTTATTTGCCATATAGAGCATCGAAAGAAAGAAAACATCTCTCCTCCAGTACGCGATTTCAAAAATATTATCCCATAAGTGAAGGAAATAAAAAAAATCTACAGTGTAAAAAAACCTAACCATCAAAAACTACTAAAAAGTTTGGAACACTACACTCACGTCAACATAAAGCAGGTTGGTTGCGAATATTCAAGACTTGTATGTTGGCATTCACATCTGTCACAAGGAGGTCCGTAGGGTGCTACATAACCTTGTCATGAACAAAGCCAGCGCTCTCTACGGGATACCAACAATTGTTTTAAGAAAAAGTAAAAATAAAGTTGTGCGCCTAAACTTTCTCCGATATCGACATGACTATTTTGCCTTTTTTTCGGCTGGAAAAGTATTGATTGCTTGGACGTAAACTAACTTGCTATCAGAGACCATAAAAGGTGGTCGGACTGTTGTTAGCCGGGTTAGTCTTACAGAGAATGGACGTTACTGACGTAGGTCTGCTATCTCTCTAAATAAATAAAATAAATCTCAGTACCGTTCATTCTTTGTAAAAGTATGGAATGATTACTTAAGCATCTGGTGTACCAAGAATCTAACGACATCCTCAGTAATAGTCAATACGATTTTCGCCGAAAACGATATCCAGTTCAAGTCATCCATGTCAGAAGTGAAGTTATCTAGAAACATAGAGACGCGGTTGCCAGTTTCCTAGACATCTCGAAAGCTTTTGACAGGGTCTAGCACGAAACCGTTAGTAAGCTTGCTTCGGTCTACCTGCTGGATTGAGCGCTTGGATTGCAGACTTTTTAAGTGATCGGTCCATCGAAGTGGTCATTGATCGCTGCTCCAAGCTACATTCTACTGACTATTAATGCTGGTGTCCCTCAGGGGTCGATGATTTCACCAACATTGTTCCTGCTGTGTATACATTAAATAACTTAATGAAGACCGGATACCTTTGTGTATCTACGATAAAAATAGACTCAAACAATTGGTGGCATTCATTTACATTTGTCACCTAGCAGATTTCTCTTTCTAAACTTAAGGCCGGAGTCTTAGCAGTGAAAATTTTCAGCTTGTCTTTATGCTTAACAGCTGCCAAAAATTTACAAACGAAAGCTAAAAACGACTGCTCTATATGATCCCGAGCACTTAAGTAGTACTGTGGTGGGCGCTACTCTACAATCAAAGAGCTTCTTTAATTATACGTTATATTTGTTTAACGAAGCTCTTAAATAATATAATATTATTTTATTCTATAATCATTTTTCTTATTCATTCTACGACATCTCATCTATCAAATTTATGTTCTTTTTTATAAAATTTAAAAGTATTACTACAAAGAGGTCACAGTACGTAGCAGTGTATATTAGATGGTATATCATCTATAGACATACTTCTAAATGCCATTTGCAAAAGAATTTTTTTTTCCTCTCCGTTTTAATTTTGTTACGTAAAGATAAAGCAAAAACAAACAACTGTCTTATAAAGGGAATTTCAGCTTGTATACTAAAATTTATAGCATAAAAATTATATCAACAGCGTCACGTTGTCAGACACGCCGATAACGACACCCGACCCATTTGGTCATGTGACCAATCACCTGCAAACACAACTTCAAGAAAAGGACGATTGTCATTTCGGTCACCATTTTTCTTATTGTCTGGCATGGCGACTAAACCTAAGGTGTGATTTGAGGGTTTGTTATCTTCTATATCATTTTATGTATGATAGCGAAACACCACTCACAGATTATTCACAAAATCTTAAAAGCTATAACACCCATAAACTCAAAATTTGGCATGTAAGTTTCTTATAGGGTGTAGACATCCATCCACTAAAAACGGATTTTACGAAACTCCACCTTTACGGGGTTAAATGGGGTTAGAAATTTAAACATATAAAGAGACTGACTTTCACGCGTACGAAGCCAAATGCAGAAGCTTGTGACTTATTTAATTCTTCCTTTCTATTCGTTCTTTTAGCTCTATTCTTTTGACGAATTCAAGATTTAATTTTATGATTATTGTTTTATTTCATGATTTAATTTAACTTTGGAATCAAAATTTTTGGGACATTTTTGCTTATTTTTTTATCTAATTTGTGATTTGACTTTTTTTTGTATTTGTATTCGGTTTATTTGACATTTTCTCTTTATTTTTGTATTATTTGACATTGTAATATCATATTCGTAGTAATTCGTTGACTATTATGTAACATCCTGTAAACCTATGACTTGTAAGAATCCCTTACCAATAAATAACTATGACTATGACTATTATTGCAAAAACAAAAAGTTACAAAGTTATTAAAAAAAAAGCTGTTACTGGGCCAATAAATTGACATACTGACTACAACTGGCTCTTATAGAAAAGTCTCTAGACGCAGGTGATCGCGTTTTGATGCAAGGTTTGATACGATTATACGACGTTCATAAACTATTCATTGAGCATGCACTTTCAATATCATTGCACTTAGTTTTATGTAACTTTTGTTTTTATTCTAAAGTAAACCTAAAGATGATTGACATCTACGCCGATATACAGGATGTCGTTGACATCGTACCACAAACGAATACCATGGATCCAGTACATGATTCTGGACCCTCCTGTGTTGAAATTTTCCGTCGGTCTTTTCTTATTTTGTTTAAACGAATTTTTTTACGTATATACAGGGTGTCTGGCAATCAGTAACCGATGTTCAAACACGTGATAGTCATTACAAAAAATGTATTTTACTATTGGACTTATCAAACCACACATCCATCTCAACATTCTCGTCTCTGCTACGTGCAATATTTTTAACAGCCCAACATTCTGATCCTTACAGATATTACCCCTTATTCTAACTCTCCAAATTAGATCAAGCGACACACGTTCAAGCACATGACATATAAACTAAGCCTTAGACCACATAAAACTAGTTTTTCTGAGGACTTGCTTTATAGCACAGCGCTAAACATTCCAATGACTTTTGCCTACTTCTTATACCAACGCGAAGTTATTCCGTAGTCTCTTCTCATTTGAATTCCACTGCGGGATTTGAATTGTAGATTTTACAGGCTTTAATCTGAAACCGGCGTTGGATGTCGTCTTGAGCCCCTTATTTTGCTAATTAAGGACTTCATCTATGCAAATGACTCTCGATCGTTCCCTTATCAACTAAGGAGCAAGGAGAATGGAATTTGGGTCAAAATTGCATGCACGGTTTTAGGTTTTAGTTGAGTACGCAATGTGGTTTGTCGTTATTGCTCTTGGGACTTTGAGCTTTAAAATAAAATTGAGTTTTAAGTAAGCGTTTGTATGTATATTTTGGTCCGTAAATAACGGAAGAAAGGAATAAGAGAATTTCATTAAAGGTCTTCATGTGACAACATGATGCTGAGAAATGCAAAACCTATCGCCATATTTTTTCCTAAGAAAACTACCTTTAGTCAGCAGCATCGCCAACGTGAAGGTCTGTTCCCCCATAATCCATGTTAAGTGTGGAGTTTCTGAAAATTTGTTCTTACCAGATAATGTCTACACCACATAAAAGAATCTAATTTTAAGTTAGTTACTGAAATTAATTAGCGAGTGGTAATTTGCTTTTATATAAACAAATTCATCATCACCATCATCAGCCTTTTTATGGGTCCCACTGCTGGGACACAGGCCTCTTCTCTAAAAGAGGGAATGGGCCATAATCCACCACGTGGGCCCAGTGCGGAATGGTAGATATCACATGTCTTCGAATTTTTGGTTCTAGGACATGCTGGTTTCCTCACGAAGTATTCCTTCACCGTTTTGATAGCAGTGGTGATGAAATAAATTACACAAAGTGAAGCTCCTGGCTAGTTTTGAACCCGCGATCTATAACTCTCTCAGCCACAACTGTACACTCAATGAATAGGTTATTATTTATGATTTGAAAAAATTGTATTGATTACACAGGTCTGCGAAAAAAAATTTTTTGTTAGCTGCATTAGATATTTTTACTGAATTATATGTTTTAAAGTGCGCTGATTTCAAAAGTTATGGCCATTTTTTTCTATCACATAAGGATTTTTTGCAAATTCCAACATAAAATATTGGTTAAAGCACTCCTTTATTCAAAATTTTCAAACAATAAGTATTTTTTTTTAAAGCAAACGAAACATTATTTTGATACATATACTTATTCATGTTCTTTATGAAACCTCTTCTTCTTTTCCTTGATACTTTGACGAGTCCTTTTCCGATTTTTATTTTCAGTTTCTCGCTTAAGCAGCCAACAGTAGTCAGCAAGCATAGTGACATCCCATCACCCTTGGTACCTTCTCTCGATATCACGCACATCCTGGTGAAATCGCTCCCCCTGCTCTTCACTGTAAGCTCCCAGGTTTTCAGGAAAATAGTCTATGTGAGAGTGTAAAAAATGGACCTTCAAGCTCATCTTGCAGCCTTGAGCTTCATATGCTGCTAACATCCGTTGCACAATGGTTTTATAGTTAGGATTCCTGGTATTTCCTAAAAACTTTCGCACTACGTCCTTGAACGATACCCAAGCTTCTTTTTCCTTCTCATTCATACACAACCCCTTGTAGCCATGATTAACAGACAACAGCACTGTTCACTTGAATATCAGTATGTCTACTGAGAGCTTTTCTTTGTTTCAAGCGATATACGTCATTTGACTTGTCTCAACCTGTTAAAACATTCCCAGTCTCACCAACAGCTCAGGTTGTTTTTCTCCATTATCAAATAAAAATCATATGGGTTTATTACTATAATTATAATGAACATAGATACTGCAATTTACATTAAAACTTATGTGATATAATAATTTGAATATTTTTTATGTTTTTGGGAGGTCAAAATCTGTAAGAAAATGTAAAAAAATCCTATGCAGTTTTTTGGTCGCAGACCTGTGTTACATATTCACTTTTGAAACCATGAGATTGCCCTCATGCTTGAGAAGCAATTGCGTTATGCACTGGGCCATCGTGACATGATGCGGTTACTTCGTACTCGTTTGGTACGACGCGACGGGTCGCATTCCATTTTCATCCAGGCAAAACCGCAAGCAAAATCCAGTATTCTGGAATCTGTTAATCCGCCTTCTTACCCTTTTCTCAGTAGAGCCATTTCCAAAAAACGTCACGATAAGGAAACATCTTATTTTCCTTTTATTACTGAAGAACGGGCTGACGGTATAAAATAATGTTTTTAAGCTGTAAAATTATGGTAATTTTGATTCTTTGACAGCTTTGTTCAGTGTATCGAGTAGTATGAGTTGACAGGCCATTGTCACGGTGACGTTATGCGTTAATAATTTGTAATTAAAATATTAATGACTAATTTTGGCCGTTGGTTTTGTCTGTGAGAAGGTTTTTTTTTGTCTACATAGGCTCGCGTTTGATCAAGTAGGTAAGCGATGATGTGGTCGACGATGGAGCACGTTTGCCTAGAAGTAACCTATTCATTCTTGACTTAAAGACTCCTAGGTTGTAGCTATCAGGAAACACAGATGACACAGCAGGGAATTCCACTCCTTAGCTGTACGCATAATGAATGTGTTCCCAAAACTCTTTGTACGTATGCTTTGTCCGTAAGGTGGTTTGAAATAGTGTCAGACTTTTACTGTCTAAACAACCTACCCCGTTCCTACGTTACCATATATACTAGGGCCTTCCTTTCAGACACGAACCCTTGGTCCTAGTTAGTCCTCAAGAGTTGATGCCTTGAGGCGCGCAGGAACAGTGCGCGCCATCTAGACCTTCAAATTCAACGAATGAATGATAGATAAATATCAAATGTGGATTTTTACTAGCGACCCGCTCTAGCTTCGCACGGGTGCATTGTTGAATATGCTGATATTAAATATATATATGCATGTATTATACATATAAACCTTCCTCTTGAATCACTCTATCTATTAAAAAAACTACATCGAAATCCTTAGTTTAGTTTTAAAGATCTAAGCATACATAGGGACAGCGAGAAGCGACTTTGTTTTATACTATGTAATGATACGTTCTGGCCAGTTTGCATTGGCAGTGGCAGGTACCCATATCATGAACTCAATCAATTCTAAAATCTTGCCACGACATAAGTATTAAAGATAATATATCTCTAAACCTCTTAGTTCTCAAGACAATGTAACTACATCTGAAACGCCCAACATTATCATTCTAAAACTATTTCAAAAGCACTTAGCAACATCTTATGTAAATACTACAACCATATTTTAAGCGCTTCAAAGCGCTTTAGGAAAACTGAGCAGAAATACTCCACATTGGAGATAAAAGGCATTAAATCGTGTAATGTGTTAAAATGGGACAGATCGCGCCATTCACGTCGACGCCATGAAGTAGTGTTTCGAATGTAATTCTTTTGACCTATATGGGGGTAGTCGAATTTAAAATAAAGTTTTAGTTTAGATGCTGGTTTTTTCTTTTTTTTTTTAATTCAGTGGGAAAAATCATCGAATGACGAATCCCGCCCCTAGGCGGAGCGGGAGACAGTGTCAGACTTTTATTGAGTAAACGACCCACCGTACCTCCTTGCCTTAGTTCCGGGGCCCCGGTTATCCACTTTCGCATCAATCCTTGGCCCCAGAAGGCTTCGACCTTGCTGGGCCTCTACTGTTAGTTTAGATGCTGGTAGAAATGCTTTGCCAGAGAAAAATGCTTAAACGTCTTGTCATCATCATCAAAATCATCAGCTTTTTAATATTCCCGCTGCTGGGACACAGGCCTCCTCTCTAGGAGAGGGAAAGTCTTGTAGTCGACTGGTATCAAGCGGTAGCAATTTGATCTTTCAAATAATGGTATTATTAATTAGGAAATTAGAGACATAATAGAAAGACAATTGGTGTGCGAACGCCAGCATTCGCTCGGGGCTCAAGAGTTAATTAAATAAAATCTCATCATCATCACTTCAGCCGAAAGACGTCCACTTCCAGACATAGGCCTCCCCTAAAATCTATTGTTCAAAAACAATTGTTTTTTTTTTTATTAATTTTCAATGTGGTCCAAATAACTAATAAATATTATGCAGCCACTTTAGGACTTAAGTTTTTTTTTTGTCTTTCCATACAAGAAACAACTTTTGTGTAGTGGGTGTGTTCACAAACATGTAAACATGTTTACACAAGTCACATCTGAAAGACCTGACTACTAGTCAATCAATCAATATCTAAATATAAGATCAAATGGGAGTCTAAAGTTTGTATTGAGTCCTACTATCAGGCGGGCGAAACCACTAGCTGAAGCCAGTCTTTTTATACAAGGCATTCGCATTAAAAAATGCGCCTCGTATAAAACAATCAATGCCACTTTTTATTGTAATTTTATAACTCAAGAACGGACTCACCTATACATACCAAATATTTAGGCTATGTTCGGACTATTTAGTAGATGGTTTATGTGAAGTTTGCACAAAATCGGTCGGGCGGTTTTTCATTTATCACATTTTTCTGTTGCCGTTTAAGTTGAAAGGGAATTGTTTGTCTTGGTATGGCCATGTAAAAAGGCGGGATGAAACGCATGTTACAAAAAAAGCCATGAGTATAAATGTGGATGGATGGAGAGGGAGAGGGAGACCAAAGACAATATGGATGGATTGTGTGAGAAGTGATATGAAAGAAAGAGGAGTTAGTGATAGCGTGACGGGTGACAGGACAGAGTGGAAGAAAAAGACATATTGCGCCGACCTCAAATAAAACGGGACAAGGGCAGGAAGATGATGATGACATTTTTCTGTTGCCGAGAGTGAAGTTGCGGGCAAAAGCTAGTAGACTATATTAGTTCCGTGCGGGAACCAAAACCACGACACGCAGAAAACCATTGCGCGAACCTTGTTATCAAAAACTTTCTCCCACTAAATTGGAATCTAACAAGCATAAAAAAAACCGGTAAAAATAAATAATAATTATTACTTCAGAATATACAGGCTCTACATTTATTTTATACGTTATTTGATATTGGTTTTTCAATATGTCTGGAAAATATATGTTTCACAATTGAATGAAATGAAATCTTATCAAAAGGGTTTCCCCGGGGTAGACCTCAATAATTTTTCATTCCCGTTTGTATAAAATTTTATCTTCTGAAAGAAATAAGCACCTACGGTTACGGGGAACAATATACTGTTATATTTATTTACAAGCTTTTATTTAGTTTCACTTGTCCCGTTGTCTGTCGTTCTGTAATCAAATCTTGCAACTTAAATTTGATCCACTTCCCGGTTTCCGATTGAGCTGAAATTTGGTATACACGTTTAGTTCGGATGACAATGCAATATTATGACATGGAGCTGATCTGATGATGGAATCGCGAGGTAGCCATAGGAACTCTGTAATTAAACGGCACAACCACGTCGAGTTTGGGCTCGTGTGAATCGTCTTGACGAGTTTTATTTATATAAGTATAGACCACCGCTATAAAAGCTTGTTATGAAAAAAAAATTTTTCATTGAAAACTTGTTTACTACTAAATAAACAGTGTCATCATCATCATTATTTAAGCCGAAAGACATCCATTTTTGGATATAAGTCTTCCCTATAGGTGTGTTATACGAGTTTATCAAGAGTTGATATGATTTTTAATTGACATAAACTAGTAATTGACTGATATTCCCGATGCTAAGCCGTGATGCAATCGTTGAAGGTGAGGCGCACTAGTATATTGAAAGCCATTCATGATTTCATTCTAACCTTGAAGACACCAACTTGTAATGAGACGGGAAGACAGCAACAGGCAAGTACCAGTCCTTCGATGTACACGGTGTAAACGACGAGGTGAAACGAAGGTCCGGACCGTATACATTTCAACTACGTAAGGGTTGTGTTCTCGCCGTAGGTCTGATTATCCGATGATATAAATGATCTTCAGTAGTGGCCGAGTAGTAACGGCCCTGACTTACGATTTGTAAGTCTCGGGTTCAAACCCAGCTAGGTGCATTACTTTGCTGCTATAAATGTGACAACCTACTAGGCCCAAAAACTTTCAAGGGAGTGGAATATATCGATTCAAGAAGAAGAAAAAGTTCTTTAATATTTTTAATTTGATCTTCACCAGTGGATGACAAGCAACGGGTAGATCGCCGACCGCAATCCTGCGCCTACAGTTGCCACGAATCCCCTGCTTATATTTGCATAAAGATGAAACTAATACAAATAAAACAAAGTCAACCCAAACAAATAATGTAAATTCGATAATTAACCCTACCGTGAAAGGAGAATTAACATCAATGACAATAAAATTTAATTAAAATTAAAATATGAACCCATTAAATTTTATGGGGGCTTAAAACCGCTGTAACTTTGATGGGGGCTAGTAAACTGAGGGCATTATTTAGTTTTATTGTTCCCCAAGCGTTTATTAGGACTAAGAGTTAAATATCAAGTACAGTCATAAATAATATTGTTTATGAAATAAGACCCCCCAGAGGTCGCTAGGTTAAGTTTTAGTTTTTTGGTTTTAAAAGTAAATCGTAATAAGTAACAATTTAATGATAATAATTTATTTATTTAACCTTTCGAGTACCGTAATTAGAGACAGAATAGAAATATAATAGGTGTGCGCCGGCGTTCGCTTCGCCGTGTGTCAAGAATTTAAAGACCATTTTACGTCCATATTACGTGTTGGTATTACTTATATCTATGTTAGTTCAGAAACTAACTATTTTAAAATCAAATACACTTAAATACACTAACAAATAACATAATCATTACAGTTGTCTCTAAATTAAATGTCATAAAAATTAATTAAAATGTTAATGAAATTACATGTCAAGGGAATAAAAAAAAGTTTTTCATTATCATCCTACTGACTTCAATCAAAGACGTCCACTGCTGGACATAGGCCTCCCCCAAACGTCGACACAACTACCAGTCCCATGTGTCTTGCATCCATCAAATTCTAGCAACCCTGACCAGGACTTACCTATTGCGTTTTAATTCTTTCTGTCCTATCACCCGTCACAATATCACTAACTCCCTTTTTTTTTCATATCACTCCTCACACAAGCCATCCATCTGTTCTTTGCTTCTCTGCCCTTCTTTATTCATACATATGTATTGCTCATAAGTATTTTAGAAACATGCATTTCAACCCTTCTCTTTATAATGTCATACCAATATTTTGATTTTTCAGTCACTGGGCGAATAGTGGATATTTTCTAAAGGGAAGCCGGAGTATAAAAAGACAACTTACCTATTACTACCGATCAAAAAAAAAAAAAAAATAGCTAGACGCTCCATCTAACTAAAATTGTCAGGAAAATTCAAATTGTTTCATAGAAGCCATTTTCTATGCTCTGATTGATGTTAGCCAGAAATAAAAGCAGCCAACTAAATTACCTTACCGATAAATCTTTGAAACACAAAAAGCACTTTGATTACTACTCAAATAACTGTAGAAACTAAATTCAAAATCAAAGACACTTTACCCCAAAATAATACTAAGAAAACCTTACTAAAATCACAATCTTTTACCACAATACTCTCAGGTCAATAGTGAATGAAATCATTTCGCGTTACATTGCGCGTTTAAACCGTACGTGCGAACCAAAAGCACGTTTAAAACCGGTGATGTACGTTTATTGTTGCGATAGTATCGATATAGCGTAGTTGTAAACATCACAGGGAATGGAGTAATGTGGAATAGTTTGAGAAAAAGGAGATTTCGAGACGGTTTGTATTTGACCTTATTGAAGTGATTTTTGATTTCCATTTTGATGGAAGTGTATACCTATCTTCGTTCATAGAATGTCGGAATTTTACCACGTCAATTGACACTGGCACATTTACAACTTCTAAATTTAAATTTTAAAACATTTTTTTTTAATTCTTTGTTTGCGACTGAAGCTCTAACTCTAGGTATTCGCTGGGTGCACGATGACAGCGCCAACTAGCGGTTGCAAATACGGTGGCCTCCGAAATGTCAAATGCCCGGCTGTCATAACGACGAGTTATTTACAAACGAACAATTTTAATTAGATATTGTAATTTACATTTATTCCAATAAATATTCTAAATCTATATAAGGTAAGACTTCTTTTTTTTTCGTCTAAAATGACACAATCAATAGATTTCGCTTAGTACATTACGGATTTTTCATGGCTGTCGTCATGAGAAGTAAGTAAAGAAATAAGCAAATTTCATCGAAAAACGCATTTCATGTAAATAGCAGACGATTATTTATGAGTGCTTGTGCTCTCAATAATCCATCCTTTTATGTATTTTCAGTTAAACATGGCCAAATTAATCATAAAAACTGGATTCCGACCAATCACACACGACATCATTTTCCAACCACAAACAACATTGAAAGAAAAACAATTAGTTTGTAGAATTTTTTATCACTATTTCTGCCATTGTTTTTGCAATTAACTACGCAGCAAGCTTCGTGACTCATGTTTATTTACTAAAAACGTAAAACTCGCTAGTAAAAGTGACAGCGTTCGCCACCGAAAGTTCATTTTTTGGCCACGACGCGCGCTGCGATCGTTTTGTGGTTCCCCCACCTTATACTTCGCACCCAGCGAATAGGTAAATTATATTGTGACAAATATCTATGACCTGCTTCGTGACCACTGTGTGCTTCCAGTGATGACGTATGGCTTTGAATCGTGGTCACTCACAATGGGAAGTCTCAAAGTAACCCAAATGACAATGATAAGGGCTATGCTCGGAATTTCTTCACATGATCGTATCAGAAACGAAGATATCCTCAGGAAAACCAAGGTTGCTGACACAGATCAAAGAATCGCTAAACTTAAGTGGCATTGGGCAGGGCACATTGCTCGCAGAACAGATGGCCGTTGGGGTCGAAAGGTTCTGGAGTGGCGACCGTGTAGCGGAAGACACAGAGTTGGTAGGCCTTCTACTAGGTGGACCGATGACCTGATGCACAGGAAGGACCGTTCATTATGGCGACAATTAGGGGAGGCTTTTGTCCAGCAGTGGACGTCTATCGGCTGAAATTATCTTTATTCGTCTTGATAAAAGTTATATTTAATTTAATTTTATAAATTGTTTCACCAAACTTTTTCAACTTTTTTATTACAATACCGTCCATCTAATGGTAGCCAATGTATCACTGTGTAACTATATTTAATCTGTGGATAATACAGTTGGCTGAAACATTACCTCTTTTTTGTGCTATTTTTATGAATAAGCTTTGTGTTTTAGTTATTTGTATCCCTCAACAAATAGGTTTATTTTCAGACTACATAAGAATGTCCATAGCTTTGTTAGTAATAGTGTGTTAGTCCTTAAGCCCCAAGCGAGAGCCGGTTCTTGAAAACCTATTGTTCTTTAATTGTGTCTGTAATTAAGGTAGTAAAAGGTTAAAAAGAGCTTCATCATTGATCATCATTTTAGCAGTAAGATCAATAGTAGACGAGTGGCAACGATCCCGAATTACGAGCTAGGACGCGGGTCCAAACCCAGACAGGCGCAATGTTTTGAGTAACATTAGCACTGCTCTTTTTTATGGTGGGCAAAAATCATCCAATGACGAATCCCGGTCATGAAGGAAACAGTGTCAAACTCCTACTGACTAAACAGCCCACCCCGTTCCTTCTCTGCCTTTCGCATTGGGGAAAAGCTTTCCTTTCAGAAAGAGACCATGGACCCCAGTACTGCCGAGCAGACACTAAAACGCAGTAAAATAGCGTATTTTGCAATACTTTTACTGCGTTTTAGTATCTGCACGGTAGAGTAGGCTTCTAATGACCACTGCTCTAAAAATCTAATTACCAGTGCTCTTAAATCAGTAAAAGAAAATATCGTGAAGAAAGGATATATACATAACTAGCTTTTGCCCGCAGCTTCGCCCGCGTACATAAAATATAGCCTATGTCACTCAGGAGTAAGGCAGCTTTCTATTGTTGCTTAAATTTTTCCAATCGGACCAGTAGTTCCAGAGATTACCCCCTACAAACAAAAAAACAAAAAAACAAAAAAACAAACTTTACCTCTTTATTATATTAGTGTAGATTATGAATAGCAAAATTCACATATGTCCTTGTCCAGATTCGTACCCACAACCTCATGCGTGAGTGGCGATAGGCTACCTTATGCGCTGTGCCATCAGATCAATACTTTCTTAAGTTTAAATACCAAAGAGAATCAAATTCTGAACAAAGTATTAAATAAACATCTTAAATAAATACACAACTGTTTCGATACAGAATTATTTGAGACTATGCTATAAGAATAGCGGGGAGCGAGAAGCGGTCGCTTATGAAAACAATACAAAGGCGAGCGCGAGGTTCAAAGACGACTTTGTTCGGGAAAATGCATCCACCTGCAAAATGTCGAACTGGCTGGCTGCAAGATCCGGCTTTACCAGTACCAGGTGCATACGAGGACATTGTAGGTACTTATAGTTTTATAATGATAAAATTTAATTGTGCGAATATATTTGGCACACCTTCAAGCTCATGCGACTGAACGCGTTTAAATGAATTATTGTGGCGCAAAAATAGCTTATACATTATACACTGCTTATTATACGGCTTTATTTTTAAGTTGACGGTTAAAATAAAATCTAATAGATACTTTACGTGACCAAAGGGCTGGCTCTTTCTTTGCCCAAAGAATTAGCATTGCCATCCAACGTGGCAATGCTGCCGGTCTTCTGGGCACGATTCCAGATGACAGCGATGTGGAGGAATATTTCGACGCTTGAGTATTGTGTTTTTGTATTATATGTAGATAGTTAGGTTTGGTGTAAATATGTATTTTAGTTTAATTTACATTTAAGATTTTATTTTATATAAATAAAGGTAATCTTTATAAACATTTAAAAAGATCCCTATACTGCAGAACATCAGTGACCTTAAGGGATCAAATCACTTACCGCTACTTCAATTCGCTAGTATCACCCCGCTTGCAATCTAGCAGAGCCTTACAAAGTAAATACTAAAGCGTGAATACACAACACAAAATGAGTCTTTAATTATGTTAATCTCTCATCTAAAACAGAGTTCCTTTGATCTGTATCAATTAAAAGATAGCTTGTTTGATGTTCGGCAGACAATAAATTCTATTGAACCAAGATAAAATGATATTCATCAATGTCTCCCATTGCCGAATTTTCCAAAATAGATGGTTTACAATGGGGCTCATAAGAATACTCAAAGTCACCCAAAGGGCAATAGAAAGGAGTTTTCTTGCGTGATCAAATCATCAAGGTTGCCGACATTGCACGAAGAATTGCCTCTTACAAAGGGAAGGTACATTGCACGCATTACAGATGGCCGTAGAGGCCGAAAAGTTCAGGAGTGGCGACAGTGTACCAAAAGACGCAGCATTGGAAGGTCTTCCACATGGTGGACGGATGATCTGAACAGGATTGCTGGAATCCGATGGATGCAAGTAGATAAATATCTGACGGAAAAGGCCTTCAACCGCCACGTCTTCCGGTACGCGGTCGCCACTCCAGAATCACTCACAGAAACACACACCAGACGCACAGGACCGGTTTTTGTGGCGGCTCTTGGGTGAGGACTTTTTTCACCAGTGGACGTCTTTCAGCTGAAATCATGATGATTATAATTTACTGACTCTAACCGAAAGCGACCATTCAAGGGCATGACAATATACGTATATGCGTCTCTTCCGCGAACATACTATGAGTGATGCTATCTAACAGTACGGACTTAGTACAAATGACTGCTTTCTTTATTTCTTAGCAACAGTGATTTAACTGCAAAAAACGTCTATTGCAAAGTATGACAACTGTCTAATGTCACCTGCCAGCTCAGCATATGCCACGGCCGTCAGAACCCCTTTGCGAACGGACACGGTACGTTGAGTTCCTGCAAGTGAGCTCTACTTCAGCCGGGTACAGACTGGTGTAACGTAACGGAAAGGTGCATTTCACAAGTGTATGGACGCACAAACTGAGCATGTATCATAATCATCAGCCTTTTTACTGTTCCCACTGCTGGGACACAGACCTCCTCTCTAGGAGAGAGAAAAGGCCATAATCCACCACGCGGGCCAAGTGCGGATTGGTGGATGTCACATGTCTTTCGAATATTTGGGTCTAGGACATGTCGGTTTCCTCACGATGTTTTCCTTCACCGTCTTAAGAGCAGTGGTGATGAAATAAATATTGCACAACGTAATGCGCCTAGCTGGGCTTGAACCCGCGACCTACAACTCGTAACTCAGAGCCGTTCCCGCTTCGGCCACCACTGCTCTCATGCATGAGCATGTATAGTACGCGGCAAAAAACTTAGATCAAAATGGCCGTCTCTGCTATGGTTACGCACTGCTCTGTTCCTGTTAGATCCGAAAATCTGTGCATTTGAGGTTGAACACAATTTTGGTACAACTGCATCTGTTTCCTGAAGTTTACAGTGACTGTGATAACATATGGCTCGAAAACGTGGTCGCTTACACACAATTGGCCTTCATAATAAGATTTAAAGTTACACAAAAAGCAATAGAAAGAGCTATGATTGGAGTTTCCTTGCGTGATCGAATAAGAAATGAAGATATCCGCATAGCACAAAGAATTGCCAAACTAAAGTAGCAGGGAAAATTGCACGCAAAACCGATGGCAGTTGGAATCGAAAGGACGCAGCGTTGGTAAGCCTACAAGGCGGAGCGATGACCTGATCAGGGAAGCTAGAATTCGACACGATGTGAAACGCACAGGATCAATGTATGTGGTGACGCTTGAGGAGGGCGTCTGTCCAACAGGAGACGTCTTTCGGCTGAAATGATGATGATGATGTAATATGAACGGTTCGCAAAAGGCTGCTATGGGAAGACTGTTACATTGCATGATACATTGCAACAATGGGGATAGCAAATTCTTTCATTGCCTGTTACATTGTATATTACGTTATAGCAGTCTGTCCCCGACTTTAGAGAGAAGTTATGTAATATTGTGGTCCCCCTGACAGCTCATTCTGTTTCAAGGTAAGATACGGTAGTGATTACAGCTTTAAAAAAAATCCTTGTTTAGTTTTTTGGAAGAGAAGCGGTGACATGGTGTTGGAAGATTCCTTGCCGAAGTCTGTGTTTTCTGATAGCTACAACCTAGGGGTTTTTAGTCAAGAATGAAACTTCTAGGCAAGCATGCTCCGTCGTCGATCACATCATCTCTTACCATCAGGTGAAATTGTGGTCAATCGCGAGCCTATCTGGAATAAAAAAACAAACTACGTCCTATTGTCCATATCCATAAAGTCAGCATTATAGATTTCCTATAGGTTTCAAAAACTTGTAGCATTACGTAAAAAAAATAATGCTGTGATAGTGCAATTAGAATCTTGTTATGGTTCCGTACTTACCTAAAAGTAAGAATCGGAACTCTTTACGGACCCAGTACGGAGTAAAGGGCGAGGGTGTACTCCGTACTGAGCTGAAGGCATTACTGTACCGTTTTCTGGATACATAATAATAAGAAAAATAAATCAAAAACAACTTTTGAGGTTACACAAACTCGGCAGTATGTCGCACTCGGCATGGCAGCAAACCTCATAGGGTGTGTATTGTAAAAGCAAAGTAAGATATTCTACTTTCAATCCCAAGAGATTACCACACTGCTCATAATTTAAAACGTAAAGTTTTCTAGTGACCTTCAAAAGTTTATGTGACTCCTGTTGTCTTTTTGAATCTTGTATGCTGTTCCTGCCTAAGAGAATTTGGTAACGTCATTTCTAAATTTGATTTTGTAGAATGTATCAAGAATTTTCTCTATAATCTGTTTTAAGGTTTACGAACGCGAAGCTATACCACAAAATAAAAAGGTACAGAAGTCAATCTCATGTATGTACTTCACTTTTCATACCTACGCACGGCGGTCGCGCGCTAGGGTTGTCAACTGGATTATGCACAACAAATTATCGTGGTAGTTGCAAAATTTCACAGACGCGCGCCTCAAACGTGACACCCTCGCGGTCGTAATGATCCTCGTTGAGCCCGGTTTTCGCGTCGGTGAACGGTGTCTATGTGTGCGTTGCTTGAGCGCGCTTTGTACGTAGAATGACATCTGTACCTATATAATTTGTGGCTATACGGTGCATTATAAATAAACAATTGGAATTGGTACCCTATTGTGAAGGCATACGTGATCAATCACACCTACGTCGGAGAGGCAACAAGTGAAGTAAAGCAGTTAATTGATTTGATATTTTCACATCAAATCTTGCATTGCAATGATTTGTTTTATATAAAAGGTATCACAATGGCATCTTTCATCATCATTAATTCAACCGAAAGACATCCACTGCTGAACATAGGCCTACCCCGATTGACACCTTAATGAACGGTCCTGTGCATCTCGCATCCATTGGATAGCCGCAACCCTTGCCAGGTCACCAGTCCATCTTGTTGGAGGCCTTTCAACACTGCGTCTTTCGGTACGCGGTCGCCACTCCAGAACTTTTCAGCACCAGCGGCCATCTGTTCTGCGTGCAATATGCCCTGCCCATTGCCACTTAAGTTTGGCGATTCTTTTCGCTATGTCAGCATCTTTTTACTCATAAAATCCAGAACTGCACATAGACAAGCACTTGACCGTATTTCAGAATATCGAAGCAAATACACCAAGTATCACCAGTTTTATAACTTCGACGTTTCTTACCATCAATCGATAACCATTTAACATCAGCTGACTAACCAACTTGTTAGCCAAAAAACAAAAAAAAAATTGAACAGTCCTACATTCAAATAAAACTATCAGAACTAGGTCAACTGTAGTAGGTACTGGTATCCGAATTAATTGGTTTGCGGCCGTTCGGGCACCAATATCTCCCTCTAAAGGTGGAAACCCAACCACATCTCGTTAAATTGCTGACATATTTCAGTAAATAGTACGAGAAACGATCGGTTGCCATGGTTACGTTGGTAACAGCCTAAAAATCTTCAAAGTTAATCCATTTTAGACAAACTTGAAGGATCGTCGATCATATTATTGTTTTCAAATGTGGTATAGTTTCTCTAGGTTTTTTTTATAGTGGGAAAAATCATTCGATGATTTTTCATCGAATCATCGATAAAAAAAGCTAGATGAATAAAGAAAAAAGCTAGAGAGTCTTGTCCTTGGGTGGAGCGGGACAGTGTCAGACTTCTACTGACTAAACGACTCACCGTTCCTTTCTGTCTTAGTTCCAGGGCCCCAGTGTTCCGCTTTCGCATCAACCCTTGGCTCCAGAAGGCTTTGACCTTGCTAGGCCCCTACAGTTGCTAACAACTCATCTAGCTATGTATATGACATGGACAGATCATAGAAATTGTTCACTTCATGATATGGTCAAATTAAACTGGCCAGATAATTTTAACGTTTAAATTTGATGATTGTCATCAGATCAGCTGATCTGATGAGAATTATCAAAGGTATACACGAAGCTTCATCTTACTAATATTATAAATGCGAAAGTTACGATGTTTGGATGTTTGTTGCTCAATCACGCCAAAACGGCTGGACGGATCTAGATGAAATCTGGTACAGGCATAGGATACACTCCGGAATAGGACATAGGCTACTTTTTATGCCGGAAACCCCAACCCCAATACCACGCGGGCGAAGCCGCGGGCAAAAGTTAGTGTCATCATAATATTGGATTGTCACGCGATTTGCACATGCATGCAAAATTTCAGCTCAATCGGTAACCGGGATGTGTATCAAATTTCGTTTAGAAGGTTTGATCATAGTAAACATCAGTCAGGTGAAAGTAATGTAAAGCTTGTAAAAACATGTAATCTCAGTCAGTTTTTCCTTTTATATTAATGAAAGGAAAAAATGACTGACTGATATACCAACCCACAGCCGAAACTATTGGGACTAGAAGAGTGAAATTTTGTCCAGGACTTCCTTTTATGACCTATGCGAACACTAAGAAAGGATTTCCCAAAATTCACCCCCTAAAGGGATGAAACGCAGGTCCAAAGTTTGTGCAGAAAGCTATTTAAAAGCAGGCAAAGCCGCTGGAAGAAAGCTAGTCAATGATAACGGTTATCAATGAATTTCAAGAGTCCTTTAAAAATTGGCATCCGACAAGGTTTAGTACTTTTGTAAGATCATCTCGTGTTGAAAAGTAATTTTGTAATAATACAAATTTCAGTTACTTAATGATCATTATTTTTCTGTTAATTGGTAAAAAATCTTGTCGGTACTAAAAATAATTTTACACTTTAATCGGTTTTTGACATTGACATTTGATTCCTTTTGACTTCGTTAATTATTGACACAATTAAAAAACAATAAGGTTTGGAGCGCCGGCGCTCGCTTGGGGCTTAATGAATTAATTAAACATATTTTTCTCCGTATCTGTTCTACGAAGATACGCTAAGTGTAAGTGCTTGTATGTTTATTACTCTATATTTTCCCTTTTATAGTCCGTTCATTAAAATAATGGATGGCTCAAAGCAGAAAATCGTGTAGGTCAGTTAAGGTGAATCTTTAAAATAATTTAATATGGCTATGACGTACCGTCAAAATATTGGCTTTATAATTTAAGAATAATAATAGTTAATGCTGTTATTTCAGCCTTTTGCGACCAATTATTCGGGTCTTTTTTGGCGAGATTTTGTACAGTTAAATTCAGTTACTGTTTTAAATATTTTAAAATTGATTTCTAGTAGATATTTATAATAAAAAGAGCAGTGGTGGCCAAGTGGTAGCAACCATGAATTACGACTTGTAAGTCGTAGGTTCAAACCCAACCAGGCGCATTAAGTACTTTGAGTAATTTATTTCATCACCACTGCTCTCAAAACGGTGAAGGAAAACATCGTGAAAAAACCGGCATGTCCTAGAACCAAAAATTCGAACATGAAAAAAGGCTGATGATGATGATGTTTTATTTTTTTAATGGAAAATCAATAAATTTTTCCCCTGACATGCCGTGACATTTTTTTTCGATTTGACTAAAATCTATCCGTCTTTATTCAGTTTGCCTTTGCAATCCAGGGTTAATATACTTAGCTCTTTTGAAGAATCCCAAAGTCTCTTCATCTTTGAAGAAGGTTAATGACCGGGGTTGTATTTTGATGAAAGATCAGACTGTGTGTGAACTCAGAACTTCAAGGAGTGCAACTATATAAGTTATCGCCTTAATAAACTGTCAACAAACCGCAAGGACTCTGCAGAGGGGTCGAAGCCAACAGCTGAGGCTTAGGGTTCATGTCTGAAAGGAACGGGGTAGGTTGTTTAGTCAGTAAGAGTCTGACACTGTTTCCTATTCCGTTCAAGGGGATTCGTCATAGGATGATTTTTACCTGATATAAAAAATCATAATCGTAATTTTAATTTAGTGACATGTTTTATTTATTTATGATTTGATTCGATTTAATTGTGATTTTATATTTATTCAGTTTCCATTTTATTTATTGTGTTGGTTTTTTAAATGTAAATGGGTGTATTTGGCCTGAAATTAAAGATTTTATTATTATTATATATTTATTTTACATATTATTTACATTTTTAAATATTTGTATATAAAAAAAACATTTAAAAATATAAAAAAATATATTAATTATTAATAAATTATTATAATTTTCAATATGTACTAATAATGAAAACAATAATTGTTATATTATCAAATATTTAATATTTTTTGTATTTTTTTTTTGTTATTAATAAAATATAAATTATTATTTTAATAATTCGCTCATTATGCCCCAAGAGAACACCGGTGTCCGTACACCTATTGTCTTTTAATTTTGTCTTTAATTACAATAGTCGAAAGGTAAATTATATAAAAAGAATAATAAAAAAATTATAGTGAAGAGAAACATATTTTTGTTGTTGTTTTTTTTTAATTGCAATAAACTAGTGCTTGACTGCGATCCCACCTGATGGTAAGCAGTGATGCAATTTGTGATAAATAAACTTAAAAACTACAGAAACTATTTTAAAAATTCATTCGTGAATCAAATCCTATTTTATCACTTAGTGACATAAGGATGCGAGCGAACCAAAGCCTACTGGGGCCAGTTTCTGAAAGGAAGGTCCGACCCAGGTATGAAGGCTAAGAAGGAATGGGATGAGTCGTTTTGTCAGTAAGAGTCTGACACTGTTTTCCGTTCCGCCTAAGGATGGGATTCGTCGTTAAACGACTTTTCCCCACCATAAAAAAAAATGCGAGCAAAGCCACTGGCGGAAATAGATCTTTGAATAATAAACAAAAAAATTAAAACAAAATTATTATTATCATAATTTATAATAATTATGTACGTATACATTTTTATTAGGTAACTAGCGACCCGTCCCAACTTCGCACGGGTGCAATGTTGATAATATGCAAGTATTTTGCATACAAACCTTCCTCTCGAATCATTCTAACAAAAAAAACCGCATCGAAATCCATTGCTTAGTTTTATAGATCTAAGCATACATAGGGACAGGGCGACTTTGTATTATACTATGTAATGATTAATTAGTAAACCATTTTGCTTAGCAACGAAACTATTTGATGTCAAAGAGAAACGCGATCTTGTTTTGTTTTTAGTTATTCGCTTGAAAGAGAATTTGTAAAAGAGAATAATCAATTTTCTCTTAAATGTTGATGCCACAGTGACTTTTATTATTACAAGTTTTTATTTAGATTCACCTGTCTCGATGTATGTAATTAAATCTTGTAAATTAAATTTGATCCACTTCCCCGGTTACCGATTGTGCAGAAAATTTGCATGCATGTGTCAATCAGATAACAATGTAAAATTATTATGTCGTGGTGTTGATCTGATGATAGAACCGGAAGGTGACCATAGGAACTCTGTAATTAAATGACACAACTCCATCAAGTTTAGGCTCGTGTGATTCATCTTATCGAGTTTGAAATATGTAGGTATATACCGCCTTAGAAAAACTTGTTTTGAAAAAAAAAATTCATTCAAAACTTGTTTTAGTTAACAAAATTATGTTACATACATGCAAATTGTAAAGTAGATTTCTTACCGAGAGGATGGTACAATCTGCTCAGATTAAGTCCACTTTAATTATTCATTTTTTCAACTTTAAAAAGAGCTCTATGTTAACGAGTGAAACGAGAAAAACAAAATGCTTACACCTTTTTTAAAACCGTAAAAAAAACACGGTCGAGGAATTAAAATGTTTAGTAGGTATTCTAATGAAAATTTAACATCGTTACGGGCACAAGCATTTAGCAAGCAAATCCTAAAATCCGTTTACATACAAAAAGGCCTTACCTGCAAAATCCACAACAGACAAAATCACATAATCCACATTTTCTAACAGAAAAAAAAGACCAACAAATCAATGTCAACACACTAAAATTTCACGAAAAATCCAATATGTCCGACATATCGCGCAAAACTTTTTAAATTCCGAACTTTATTTCGCGGAGCCCGCAAAAAACGACACACGTCTGAACACCGCAGCGTCCACAATGGTACTGAAGCGAAACATCCCCGTCAAGTTAGCCCAGGGTAGCATTTACCGGTGGCCAACACAAATTCGATTTGATTGCGTTCTTATTTCAAAGGAATAAAAGCTATTTCAGAATGTCAGGTAATTTTTCAGCTGTTTTAGCAATTGGGAATGAATTTTGGCGGTATAACGATATCTTTATTATGG
This sequence comes from Mythimna loreyi, assembly GCA_029852875.1. NCBI lineage: Eukaryota > Metazoa > Arthropoda > Insecta > Lepidoptera > Noctuidae > Mythimna > Mythimna loreyi. The sequence continues at coordinate 13,934,129 of CM056801.1, read as the reverse complement.
ACATACAGTAATTTGTGTACGAATGGTAGTCTGGAAGAAAACGCATGGAATTTTAATGTTGTCAGTATTGTGTTGTACGCGTTAAATGTACTGTGAGCTTTCAGGAGTTGGTTCAAAACATTCTGTGGATGATTGCGATAATGTCAGAGAGTTTTGAACGTTGCCAAAGAGTTTGTTCATTTGAAAGGACATTAGAACTGGTTTCACAGATTCTGTGTACTTTTTATAGAACAGAAATCTTCGTTGAAATTTTGCCCGTAAAGTTTTAAAGTCGGTTACAAAAATATATGTAAATGTCCTGAGTGAAATGCATTTTATGTGCATTTTAACGACTTTCCGCATTTGCCGATGTGGCCTGATTTTTTGAACATCAAAAGAACTTTGGGTCACTTGGCCATACTTTGCATTCTCTGCATGTACTTTCCATATTTTTGAATGGGAGTTCAATTTTTTTTAACGATTGGGGTACCCCTGGTATATAGTTAACCCTTTTTTTATGGTAGGTAAAAATCTTCCAATGACGAATCTCGCTCTTGGGCGAAGCGGGAGACAGTGTCAGACTCTTACTAACTAAAAAACCTACCCCATTCCTTCCTTGCCTTATTCCCAGGCTCTGGTGTTACGCTTTCGCATCAACACTTGGCCCAGGAGGCTTCGACTCTGTGTGGCCCCTACAGTTTTCTGACTACTCCTGAAGGCGCGCGAAAACAGTGCACGCCGTCGACGACTTGGGCTCGGTCTGGACTGTTACCAGATGACCGCGACCTACTCATTGCTCGCCGTCCGCAAGTCAGCATAGTTAACCCTGGTGCTTGAGCGATATTGCTTGATTCGCGCTAAATAATTTGAACAATTAGCGATGGTTCCGAACATTTCTTCACTTAGAAAAGCCGAAAATTGGTTACTCCGTAAACAACTAAATTCATTCTTATTTTGAATCATTATGATTAAATAATGAATTAATATTTCTGTCTCGCTTGCACCTGTGCATAGACATCACTGAGTACTATGTTCTTGTACCTCTACACCTCATCATCGTCTAAGATGATGACCCTTATTCCATACCTCAACTTTTAATCAAATATCCCGGCACGCAGCGAGTTATTTTGATACAATTTTCTACGAGTTAAAAAGAGACAGAACGATTTAGTGTAATGGAGTTAGTTCATGGGAAAGTTAGTTAAATAGTACCTATGGGATTTGGATGTTTGAACAGGGAACTCTTATTAGACATTCTTATTTCAATTCTCTATCTATTTATTAGACATTCTTATTTCAAAGTTATAGGCATTTAAAAAATTGGAAGTACAATAAGCAATAGAACGAACTAAACAATTTATTGCAAGTTAAAAAGAGACAGAACGATTTAGAGTAGTGGAGTTAGTTCATGGGAAAGTAAGAGATAGTTGCGTAGTATGGGATTTGAATGTTTGAACAGGGAACTCTTATTAGACATTCTTATTTCAAAGTTGTAGGCATTTCAAAAATTGGAGGTACAATGAGCAATAGAACGAACTAACAAGGTCGTTGACCTTTAGATTAGATTTTCATAAGGGAAGCCGATAAATGGTTCAACGTAATTGCCGCGTACTGTATCACCTAATTTTGCAATTATTTAACCCCTTAAGATTATAAGTGATGATGATGAAATCAAGAAATTTCATAAGTAAATAAAAATAGCTTTTATCAGCGATTTAGGAAAATAACGTGAAAATATTTTTTTTACCAAGGAAACATAGGTACTTCGAGGATAAAAAATAATGTATGTTTCCGCGCACCTCCAGAAGTTTTCAGCAATTATCCCATGTATAAATTAGTAACCCTATTTCCAAAAACAAAGCGCTGTGCCCGGTGGTAATTTTGGATTGCGTGAACCGATTTTAATCTTTTTTTATTTTTGAAAATGGTATGGCCACTTAAATCCCAAACTTTCCAAAATCAAAACATAATTTGTAAAAAACTATTCTACACTTTTTATAATTCCATATTTCCCAAATAAGTCTGACGGGGTTCTTATAGACACTTTCACGATTCAAAAGGCGTATTTTAAAAGTTTATTTTCATAAAACTTTTCTCTGTGTCCCAGTGGAAACGCGGAAAGTGGGCCAGCTCAACGGGGGTGAATGCTTGGAATATTTCAGTGGAACAAATGGATTGAATTGATATATTTTGAACCCAGTTTTCCAGCTTATAGTCGGCTGGGTTTCAGGTGTGTTTGGAATTCTTTTGTTTAGTTTGGGTACTAGGTTGTTATAAAAGAAAAGAGGTTGTTTGAAAGTTACCGTGACCTTGGAACGGAAAGAGCAACTTTTTACTTTTTTTGTGGTAGGTGAAAATCATCCAATGACGAATCCCGCTCATGGGTGGAGCGGGAAACAGTGTCAGACTCTTATTGACTAAAGAACCTACCCCGTTCCTCCCTTGCCTTATTCCCAGAGCCCGGTATAACGCTTTCGCACCAACCCTCGGCTCCAGGAAGCTTCGACCCTGAAGGCCCGTACAGTTTGCTGACAACTCCTTAAGGCGCGCGGGAACAGTGCGCGCCGTCGACGACTTGAGCTCGGTCTGGACTGTTACCAGACGACCGGACGGCCAGCTGCCCATTGCTCACGGTCCGCGAGCCAGTGTCTGCGGTGTCCGGATATCGGCGGGATCGCGGCGGCAACGACTACGGCTTGTTTAGTTGGATACTAGGTTGTTATAAAAGAAAAGACGTTGTTTGAAAGTTACCGTGACCTTGGGACGGAAAGAGCAACTTAAGGTTGATAGGTTTTTTTTCTTATGGTGTGCAAAATCATCCAATGACGGATCGCGCGCTTGGGCAGAACGGAAAACAGTGTCAAACTCTTATTGACCAGACACCTCATCCCGTTTTTTTTTATTGTTCGCACTAGGGCCAAGCCTTTCTTTCAGAAAGAGACCCAGGGACCCTCAAAGGAGGACATATTTTGTTAAAATATCTTGATGTGCTTGTAACGATGTTATTCCTTATTTTGTTCGCTCAAGGTCGTTGACGTATATTTGCCCCTTAAAAAGAGACGCGAGTTATCATCATCATCATCAGCCTTTTAATGTTTCCAGTGCTGGGATACAGGCCTCCTCTCTAAGAGAGGGAATGGGCCATAATCCACCACGCGGGCCCAGTGCGGATTGTTGGATATCACATGTCTTCGAATTGTTGGTTCTAGGACATGCCGGTTTCCTCACGATGTTTTCCTTCACCGTTTTGAGAGCAGCGGTGATGAAATAAATTACACAAAGTAATGCGCCTGGCTGGGTTTGAACCCGCGACCTACAAACTCGTAACTCGGGGCCGTTACCACTCGGCAGTAAACAGCGTGTCTAAAAGTGGTAGAGATGAAACCATTTCATTTGATTTTGGAATAAGTGTTTTGAAAAATTATGTTTTCAAACTTTTTTTCACTGGTTTTTAAATGTATTTACTTTCATTCATGTTCCCTTTTGCTAGAATAATAAACAATTATCTGTCTTCATTATATTGGCTTACCAGTTTAGCTTTATTGCATTGCTGCTAAAAGAGAAGGAACGAGCAGTAATTACTGGGGTTGTTTACACCGTGTTGGTAATTTAGATCATTAAGGATTTCCTTCCGCCCCTTTCCCTACCTTTTTTTTCGCTTAAATGGCAAAAATAGACAGAAATGATAAGTTTACGAAAATAATAAGACTGCAATTTTCTGATAATTAGCAATAGCTTAAACTTTAAGAGTATCGTAATTACAGACATAATAGAAAGACAATTGGTGTGCGAACACCAGCGTTCGCTTGAGGTTTTTAATCTTATTTCACAAAAAAGAAATTCAATTTTTATTTAGATAGATAGATAGATAAACCATTTATTTGTTACAACACAAAACGTACACGAAAGCACAATTAAACTTGTCGGCTCGTGTGTAGGATGGTATTCGAGCTCTGGTCTATCAGATCTATCATGTGGGTCTATGTGGGTATCGTGCAATGAATAACAACGGCTAGCAGTTGAATCAGTTTACTTTCTCAATACATTTCGGTACAGTGCACTGTTATCACAAATTACAACAAAGCGGACAGTTTCAGAACGTCTTGACTCTGCGACGGCTTGGATAAGAGTGTCCCCGCTCCCAGGGTGGGTTGGTTCACCCCGCCACAAGCTCGTAGCAAAGTGGATACGTCACCGACTCTGTCAGGCGCGCCATCTTTATTTAGTTCTTCTAGTTGCCACTAGATGGCGTGCCTTGTCTTGTTGTCAACAAATCAAAGCCGTCTCCGACAAACTTAAAAACTAAGCACCTATATAAAAACAGTCAACATCGACAAGAGAAACTTAGAACAATTTAGGCGATATCTGTTTGGGGAAATAGTTATTTTAATTGGCAAGACTAGCGAATTAAGTTCATTCTACATTACTCTACTCTTATCCAATCTTTTCTTCTCTCAAAGAAGAGGTTCTTTACTCGCCTCTACTCCACTCTTCGCTACTCAATTCTACTCTAAGTTTAAGATGGTCTCATCTATTCTTTGACCTCGACAAGCGTTACTTAACTTTGCAGATTGCTCGGTGTGGTTGTTATTCCGTAACCATGAGAGATCCTCGATTATGCATTTAAATTCCTCATAAAAGTTGGCATGACAACTTTTTTTTTAATTCATTCAACGCCATATAGTTCCAAATCTTACTAATATTATAAATGCAAAAGTTACGATGTTTGGATGTTTGTTACTCAATCACGCCAAAACAGCTGGACGAATCTGGATCAAATTTTTCACAGGCATAGGATACACTCCGGAATAGGACATAGGCTACTTTTTATCCCGGAAACCCCAACCCCAACCCCAATACCACGCAGGCCAAGCCGCGGGCAAAACCTAGTTTTTTAATAAATAACAGTAGGTCAAGGTGGACCAATGACCTAGTCAGGGTTGCTGAAATCCTATGGATACAAGAAGCACAGGACTCGTCTTTATGGCGGTGCTTGGGGGAGGCCTATGTCCAGCAGTGGACGTCTTTTGGTTAAAAATGATGATGAGGTTGGTGACATAATAGAAAAAATACATTTGGACACAGAACAAAATATGATCATGCTCATCCCACAAACAAAAGTCTTGAGTGGGAATCAAACTCACGATCTCCAACATAACCGTCTGGGCCACTAACCGCTACACCAACCAGTCAACTGAGTCACTCAGAGAGAAATATCCTAACTAGAGTCACAAACTATTCGAGAAACAACTCAAAACTAGTTATTACTAGATTTATTGCAGAGAGTAATTTGGTTTCCGATCATCCTCCAAACCAGTGATTTCACGACGATTGCCGCTTGACCTCTGAGGACCGGAGGGACAAAGTTCGTCTTCAAGGCATAACTTGCTGAAAGTCGAGCGGTGTACTGACGGAATATTTGAAATATTTCTGGGTGGAAATGGATTGAACTGATTTAGAGGACTTTCGTGTTGTTTTTGTAATGTAATTTTCAAGTATTATTGGCACGTGTTCTTTAATACGAGTATTCTATTGGAGATTTGTTTCTGATTTTAATTCCATTTTTTTTAATTCTAAGTTTTATACTATTTTCATCTATCCAGATGTTTGTGATTAAATCTTGCAAATTAAATTAGAACCACTTCTTTGGATTACGATGATGGAGTCGAAAGGTTCTGGAGAGGTTACGAAGTACCGATAAATGCACTATTAGAAGGCTTCCCACAAGATAGACCGATGGGGGTCAAGAAAATAGATGCGAGACGCACCGGTCATTGTGACGATAATGGGGGGACTTACCATACACAAAAGTGGAAGTTTTTTATGATTGAAATGATGATAATGACAATTGGATACTCAGGGAGATTTTTGGTCTCGCACAGGTCTTATTTTTCTTTTCAATATTGTTTCATAGCCTTCTGGAGCCAAGGGTTGATGCGAAAGCGGAACACCGGGGCCCTGGTACTAAGGCAATTATTATTAAAAAAACAAAATACCCGACTGCACACTAAAAAAAGAGTAAAACAAGCCCCACAATACAAATTTACTGAATATAATTTATAAATGTTGATGGAAAGCATCGCAGGCGGGGACCAACAGAGGCTTATTTATAGTCATTTCTGTTGTGCACCATTTAGCAGAATTTTCGTTGGTGGCGGTCAAGGTGGTCCCCGCCTGCGATGCTTTCCATCAACATTTATAAATTATATTCAGTAAATTTGTATTGTGGGGCTTGTTTTACTCTTTTTTTAGTGTGCAGTCGGGTATTTTGTTTTTTTAATAATATTTTTTTTATTTATAACTTTTTAGCTGTTTTTATTTAACGAAAATGTTGTAGATGTAGAAGACTATGTTTAGGTAAGTACCATTTTAAATTATTTCGACGACATTTGGCTTTAGATTACGAGTACATATTTTTTTAAAGGGAAATTTAGAAAAAATATTATTATGTCTTTATCCCGTGGGACTTTTAGGATAAAATGTATCCTATGACACTCCCGTAATCAAGACAAATCTAACGATACCTCATACATCAAAATCCATCAAGCCGTTTAGGCTACAGGAGGTCACAAAGGAAAAGACATACATACATACTTACATACACTCGAAAAACATTACCCTCCTTCTTTGGCAGTCGGGTAAAAAGGAACGGTGGGTCGTTTAGTCAGTAGAAGTCTGACACTGTCTCCTGCTCCGCCCAAAGGCGGGATTTGTAATTCGATGATTTTTCCCACCATAAAAAAAATATTGTTTCATAGTATATTTTCGTTTGTGTGAATTTAAATAAATGTTTTTTCTTTCTTTATTTCAGTGGGAATGGTGGTAGAACTCCAGTGGTTGGCTTTAGTTCTGTCTTTCACAGAATACTGCTATACTAGGAAACTAATAAACAGCCCCAGGCTACATTTCGCAGCCCACTATTCTACTAACTTATTTGCGTACATTGCACAGCATGTAGGTCATGTATACAGAACAGTTTTTTTTTCTTTTCAGGAACAATTGCAAGCGTATGGAGTGAATTGGATTCGTTTTTATTGTGGACAAATGTAAAATTTTGAGGCTGTTATTATTTGACAAGTTGGTAAAAGTTTAACACTTATTCTCACTCCACGCAAAGCAGAAGAAGTTATCACAAAAGGAGAAAAAGATAGCATAACCGTAAATGTAGCATAAAAGATTTAGACCTTGGCCCTGGATCAAGACAAGGAAGAAACAGGGTAGGTTGTTTAGTTAGTAAGAGTTTGACACTGTTTCCCGCTCAGCCCAAGGGCGGGATTGGTCATCGGATGATTTTTACCTACCATAAAAAAAGCGTAAATACTTCTTGACATAGTTACTCCTAGACCGTCTGGACCTAAGTCGTAGACGGCGCGTAATGTTCCACACGCGCCTCAAGGAGATATCAGCAAAACCACAAGGGCCCAGAAGGGTCGAGCCTGCTAAGACTACGGGTTGTGCAAAAGAGAACTCCGGGGCTCAAGAACGAAGGCACTAAAGGAACAGTGCGATGAGTTTTTGTCAGAAATAGTCTGACACGCCTTCTCCACCTGTGGCCAGATGTCATCGGATTATTTCTTACCTAAAAAGTCCATATTTCTTCCCAAAGGTGGCGGGTATACGTTAGAGAAACAGATTGCCAGCGTAGTATCAGCTGAGCTCAAATTCATCTAGAGTTCGAATCAAGTCAAGTCAAAATATTTTATTTCACATGGGTCTACATGGGCACTTATAAAACGTCAGAAGCTAGTTCGGTTTCTCTAGAGTCAGTCTACTAGAAGATCATAATTTACCAGCAACATGTCCAAGCAATTCACAAAAATGCACCACACACACATCACAGTTTAAGACCAAATAGCTTCAAACAATTCTCTCGGGCCTTAGGCTACCCGCAAACACCGTTTAATTACTTCAAGGACCCCTTGACACAACTTAGACCACTATCCACCCTTTTAAATTAGGGGGTGAGGCGATACATTTACCGACGGACTCCATCCTTAACAAATAAATGGTCTTGAGTTCGGAATGCATACACGAAAATTGCGCAGAGTCTGTTTACTCGGCGAAATGAGTTTCGTACTTAGAGTATAGATGGGACCAGCTGTGGTTTTGGTATTTGGCTTCGAGAGGCTTTCGGTCTTGGAGAAATCATGTCTGAACAATGTCCTTTGATTTTGTTAAAAAGAAGTATGTTTTGAAATTATTGAAACAGTGAGGAATTTATTTCTGGGTTTTTCTTTGTTCATAAAACCTCTAATAAGTGTTTTCAAATATGTAGGTTTTACGTCCTTGTGTCGTATTGGTACGAGGTACATGAATTATGAGTTTTCTGTGGTATTGTGAGCAATCTAAAATGGAACACGTTTGCCTAAAAGTAACTTTTTTTTTTGCTTGACTGCGATCCCACCTGATGGTAAGCAGTGATGCAACCGTTGATGGTGAGGCGCATTAGTTCATTATGACTCTTTACTCTTGACTTAAATACTCTTAGGTTGCCAACTATAGTTTTACGCAAAATTATCGTGTTCCCAAAAAAACAATATATACTCGCAAATAAGGGCATTAGTCGCAGTGCTGTACGTCTAATAGACTGATGATGAAACAGCCTTGGCAAAATTAAATTAGGCTATTCCAATGCACAGTCTCTGAAATTTAAATGATAAAAAACCGACAGGCTATCATCTCGATGTCCGAGGCTCAAGACTTTGGAGTTTGATTTGATTCAAAGAGTGCATCACTTCTGAATCAGATGATTTTTTTATTTATCAGGGGAAGAAGTTGATAAAAATTTAACTAAATTAAACTTTTACCAATTTCTTAAACAATATTGTTTTGGCTCAAGTAGTATTTCTTTTCCCAAAAACTACCTGTAACCTGACTACTAAACATTTTGTAAGCGCTCTATATTTACATTGATACTGTATTGTCCCGGAACATTAAGTTGTAGATGTAATTCACAGAAGATGGCTAATTTTCACATACTAACTGACGCAGTAAGTGTTCCAGATAGAATTTAGAATGCCAACGTTTGCTGCATGGACTTCTTAAATGTTATTCTTGTCTAGATTTGAAAGTACTTTGTGATTATTATACGGTAGTGTCTGTCTTCCCGTCCGATTATAATTTAGGTGTCTTCTAGGCTATAGTGAATACGCTCTTAAGGTAAGCCTCACTCGCCAATCGTCAACGTCGCGCATGGTTTAAAAGCTTGTTGCTTCATTCAACGCTATCCGAAATGATTTTTGAGGCAAAAGTAACGCATAAAAAAAGAGATAACGCCTGAAAACTCTGATGGCATTCCTTAATTCTACAATTCACTCGAATATTTCACAAAACTTGTTCCAGGAAATACGTGTTTTTATTAAAAAATGATCATCGTCACATCAATCTCGTCACATCAATCTCTTTTTAAATATTTTTAATATAAGAGTACATTATGGATAATCAAAATTCACATAAAATAGCAGATTTTCAGAGGTTTTTACTGGATTACTCTTACACAAATTCATGTTTTCATTTCTATAGAATTCTAGACAATATTCACAAGATATCCAAAACATTTGCAGAAAGATGTGTAATCTTATCTTACTAATATTATAAATGCGAAAGTTACGATGTTTGGATGCTTGGATGTTTGGATGTTTGTTACTCAATCACGCCAAAACAGCCGCACATATTTGGATGAAATTTGACACAGGCATAGGATACACTCCGGAATAGGACATAGGCTACTTTTTATCCTGGAAACCTCAACCCCAACCCAAAAGCTAGTAGCATCATAATCACGTAAGAGCGGTTGTATGAATATGTACCTCGGGTTGGCCGCTCATAATAAACTAGTGCGTCTCACCATCAACGATTGCATCACTGTTTACCATCAGGTGGGATTACAGTCAAACATTAACAGCTTATGTGATCAATATGTGATTCAATCTAATATTAACATCTTAATGTACAATGTACTCAGAGATAAATGACTGTTCTATTCTAATCAGAGACAGCAGTGGTGGCCGAGAAGAGCAGTGGTGCCCGAGTGATAAGAGCCAGCCAAAAAAAAAACCAGGCGCATTACTTTGCGTTATTTATTCCATCAACACTGCTCTCAAAACGGTGAAGGAAACATCGTGAGGAAACTGGCATGTCCTAGAACCAAAAATTTATAGACATGTGACATCCATCAATCCGCACTGGGCCCGCGTGGTGGATTATGGCCCATTCCCTCTCCTAGAGAGGAGGCCTGTCTCCCAGCAGTGGGAAAATTTTAAAAGGCTAATGGTTATGATGATTCTATTCTTAATACTCATTTATTTCCTCATTGTTTCAGCCATATATGCATTGGAACTGCACAATTTTTTTCCTTCAATTACGTTCAATAGGACCACAAACAGTACGGCGTTGCGCCATCTGTACATGGTGGATATCCTGCCCAAACATTCAAACGTTTTGGGGTTACATTCACTCTTCGTACTGCTCAGCTAAGGAATTGAAGTCAAGAGTAAATTAAATAGGGTAGGTTACTTAGAGTAACCATGCTCCATCGTTGGTTATATCATCGCTTACCATCACGTAGGGGTCATAAGCAAGCCTATGCACCAAACTTTCCTTTCCCGTTGGCAAAAACTATCATTGTTTATTTGTTTGTGTATATGTTACCGGCCAAACCCGATTTCAGGACAAACTAGTTTGGCCTAGGCTAAACTAGTTCTTCCTATTCGCGGTAGGATAAACTAGTTTAGCCTAGTCCAAACTAATTTGTCCTAAGCCCGATAGGATAAACCAGTTTAGGCTAGGCCAAACTAGTCGGTCCTGATATAAATGCGCACACTCTAGGATAAACTGGTATGGACTAGTCTCAACATTCTAATATATCTAGAAAGTCAAAATAAATAGATAAATCACTGAATAAAACACTCTGTAATTGAAAAAATAATCAATTTTATTAAACTATAATGATTCGTTGTTAAACAATAATAAATTTAAAATGTCCATTGGGTTGTGTCTGAAAATCGATCAAATCGCCTAAGGAACACCACGCTGCGTTCCATAACCCTAATAAAAGATGTCGGAGACAAAAAAAGCCAGGCTGAAGTGGGAGTGGGCTGGCCACGTCGCACAAATGTATCCAGACAGATGGGCGAAGATTATCACTCACTGGACGCCTGAGGGAGGTCGACGTCGTCGAGGTCGACCAACCACGGCGAAGGTAATGTGATGATCTAATCACGTTCGCAGGGCAAACTTAGCCGGAGATCTCCCAAGACAGAGAAGTTTGGAAGGAGAAAGCCTTTGCCCAGCAGTGGGACACAAAGTAAGCTATAAAAACAAATGATATTACCTCTGAAATATCGTTACGAACTGCAGCTACGAAACATTCAGTTGGATCAGGCCAAAGTTTTGTGAGATGCAGCTGCAACAAAAACTGTTCCACAAACAGATGCCAGTGCAAGAAGGCAATGATACTCTGCAATTCTAAGTGCCACCAAAGCAAACCATGTAAAAATAAATAACAATTTTAATAATTGATTTTTGTTTCTATTGAAAAAAAAGAGTATTATTTGTTACAGTATGATTGTTCGTATTACCCTTGGTATTACCGTTTAAACATAACTTTTAACAACGAATCATTACAGTTTAATAAAATTGATTATTTTTCCAATTACGGAGTATTTTATTCAGTTTATCTATTTATTTTGACTTTCTAGATATATTAGAATGTTGAGACTAGTCCATACCAGTTTATCCTAGAGTGTGCGCATTTATATCAGGACCAACTAGTTTGGCCTAGCCTAAACTGGTTTATCCTATCGGGCTTAGGACAAATTAGTTTGGACTAGGCTAAACTAGTTTATCCTATCGCGAATAGGAAGAACTAGTTTAGCCTAGGCCAAACTAGTTTGTCCTGAAATCGGGTTTGGCCGGTAACATATATATTATACCTATAATATATACAAAAACAAATTCTTGTATTTACTTTTCTTTTCTCTTTAATTGCACCCATCACTGTTGTTTGTCTCTCCATCATTTTATGCAACTCCCATCAAAGTAAAGAGCTTGGCTCAAACATTTGCCAAACAAACTCCAAGAATCCACGAGAAACTATTTGATCAAACATTTGACAAATCCTTCTAAAGGTATTTCTACAATCGAATAGCTATCTAGCTGGGAATTACTTGGTATGTTCCTAATTCGAACTTTATTGGGCCAACAATCTGTACTGGAATTTTGCCGGAGGCTTTCTAAATAGCGTAATAAAATGGATGATCCGCATGAAATAGTTATTGATGGTCGATAAAGGAATAGTACATTTTGTTACTAGTTCAGAAAGCTTGTCATTGCAACCGAAGTGGAATTCGCACGATAGACAAGTGTTATGGAGCCGACGGCTGCAGTGACAAGTTTGCAAGCGTGTCAAACGACGTATTTCGACGCACGCCCTGCCTGATATGATAAACTATTTTATTACAATAAAAATGTAGATAACAGTCGCGTGCCTGTAAGCGGTGGGATAAGAATGGGTTTACGAGTAAGTGTATTAAAAAAAAATTATGGTACAATAGACGAAAATTGTTTTTTTAGATATGTACTAGTGTTTCACTGCTATAACACCTGAAGGTAAGTAGTAAGTAGTTCGTTGAAAGTTTGGCACACTCCGCAGGCGTGGGCTTGTCGATGGCGAGCAATAGGTAGCTCGCTGTCCAGTCGTCTCGTAATATTACGAACCAAGCCCAAATCGTCAACGGCGTGCTCTGTTCCCGCGCGCCTCAAGGATTTATCAGCAAAACCGTAGGGACTCTGCAAAAGGGTCGAAACCAACCCCAGTTGGCTTCGACCCTTTTGCAGAGTCCCTACTACAAACAGTGCCTAGGCCCCAGCCTAGGGTCTCTTTCTAAAGTCTGACATTGTTTCCCGGTCCACCATAAAATGTTAAAAAGATTTGTGCCCACCATAAAAAAACTCGTCACATAAATGTTTGCCCTGGGTGAATCAAACCCGCAACCTCCAGCATAGTACTCAGGGTTACTAACCACTAGATCAACAGGCCAGTCGTTACTAACTTACCCTTAATAAACATATATAATAATATATTAATATAATAATAATATATATAATATAATAATAATATATATAATATATTTGTTCAAGGAATTGTGTATCGAGAATATGTGTACCGTGAAAGACGATTCTATGAATTATGTAGGTGGGTAGTACATACATACGTATATAATAGTTTCATCCTATACACTGACATTTCTTCTAGGAAAGCTTACTTGCTAGAAGCCAATTAACATGATAGTGGATTTCTGGTTATAGTAATTCTGACAATTGTTATTATGTGCATAGTAAATCTTCTTTTTTTATTAAATTAATAAAACAAGAAAAACTATAAAAAGTCCACTTTATTTGTCAAACGATTATTCAAAATCGAAAGAATTTTTTTTTGACATCACAAAACAGTTTTTAGATTTTTCTGTAAATTTCTGCTACATACCTTGCTTCATGCCAAATTTTAAGATTCTAGGTCGACGGAAAGTATGAAGTAATTTTGATTCCTTTGAGGGGTCGAAATTTACGTTTTTTATTACAAAATAAAAAATCTCCGTTTATTTTCTCCCTGTCACTTAAATGGCTGTTTCGCAAAAGACAACTGCTTCCCATTCACTTTAACCCCGGATCATGGCTTGTACCAAGGTTAAACACAAACGGTCATCGCTGTTCAAAAACTGCTCAAAATTCGTGTCTCCCTGAAAGCTGTATTCCGTCGAGTTGGAAGCACACCGGATTCCATCCGCTCCGGCATCGATTGCATTGTTTCACGTCAGCTTAGATTGGTTCACAATTTGCTGTGACCCTGCGTTAACTTTACTGACACCATTTTAGTAATAATTGGTTTACTTATAAAACTCGGTTTATGACTCATGCAAGGCTTAAGTATTGGTTTTTGAATTACCATCTTTTGATCGCTATGCAAACGCCGGCATTTGCACGGGCATTAAGGCGCTGCCTATACCGGGCACCGTAAAAACGTCCTCTTTTTCGTTGCGAAGGTAGCCGTATTGCTACACAGTACTAACACCAAAAAAATACAGTGTATAGTCTAATATATAAGTAAAAGACTTATGCAAAAACATTTTCTAAAAATAATTCAGAATTTTGAAAAAAAAAAAATCGCAAGAAAGTACACGAAAACAATTTTTCGTCTCGAAATACTCAGTATTTTGAGTGATAACTATTATTTTATTTGTAACTACCAAAATGGAAATTTAACCAACTAAAGAGAAATGTAAAAATATTTTAACAAATCGTTGTACTTTTTTTTTAAAATAATAAATACTGCGAAAAATCCTTCATATTAGCAGACACGAGATTCAACTAAAATCAAACGCGTAGTCATTTTCAACCTTATTTGTTCGCAGCGATGCACCACCCGGAATTACCTAAAGATTTGCTGCTTACAGTGCCTTAACCGAAAGGTTTGCTAGTTTTCTATATTTAAATTTAATTGTCTATGAAAAACTTTTTATTTCCGTTCTTTAATAAATACCTTATAAAAATAATTATAATCTATTTGAACGTTTGTTGTACAACCGAATGGCACGAAATCACGCGCGAACTCTGGTGTTCGCTTGTTGATGAAAAGGTAATAAATCTATACAATAATCCAAAAGCAAAATACCACTCACTGAGGAAAAGGCAGGTTTTAATTCTGGTTTGGGCAGTTGCCCGAGAGGCGATTTCGGGCTGTTGTATTATATTCAAACCGCGTGAAGAACGCCATGTTTTGTAGTTTCATAAGTTAGCGGCACCATAGAAGTTGCTAAATTTTTAGTATTTAGAAATCATTAAAAAAAATCCATTCTAATAAGCAAAGTCAGAGAGATTTTTAGATCTTTACTGGTTAAAACCAAGCTTTCGTTTAAAATGATCTGGCCAGCTTAATTTGGCTATATCATGACGTGATAATTTTTTTTCAATACACTTACTCGAAAACTGCCTCTTATCGCACTCCTATTAGGTTCAATATAGCATGTATATCACCCAAGTGCTTTTTTGAGTTTATCACAACAAGGGCTTTTTTATTCCTTCCTTATCGTCACGGTCACGGGTGATTATTTTGTTTTACTTAGTTTATCGAATCAGGCGCAAGGCGTCCCCCAGAGTCGCTGGGCGACCCCCACGAAATTAGAAACTGAGCAGAGCAGATTTGAATGCTATACTTGTATATTTCTTATATTTCTACTTTATGTTTGAGATACGATTAAACATTTTTTCTTTCTTTCTTTATTTCACAAGTCGTAAGTGTATTGAAAAACGTCGTTTGACACACATGCAGATTTGTCATTGCAGCCCTCGGCTCCATAACACACTCGCCTACGGCTCGTGCGAATTTCGCCTCAGTCGCAATGACAAACTTCCTGCACTTGTATCAAAATGTACTATTTATGATTTGGTCACGACGTTAATAGCAATTGAGCCCAGAATATGATGAACATCAAAGCCATAAACAAAAACATTATTTTCACAGTAACCAGGTGAATATTACTTAAGTCACAAAAAAACATACACTATTGTGATGACTGTATTTTAACAATGTTATAAATAATGAACTTTACAAATTTTTATGATTTTTGACGTCAAAAATCTCAATAGTCCTTCTTTAGTTGTATTCTTCAATGCTGAGGGTCTTGACCACACTGCTTCATCATTTTCAGTCTTTGATGTTTCTTCATCTATTCCTGTCTCTGGCGGAGTAAGGCCCCATATACCGTGGAGTCAAGAGCGGCGCGGATCTGGTAAGACAAACAAATTGGGCTGCGTTAATTAGGTCTTTTTCTATCTATATTACCAGTCTCTTTCGAGGTTGCCACCGTCTTTTCTTGCAATAGACCGAAGTATTTTCAGAATCTTGAGAAGACAATCGGATGACAACCGCGAGAAGCTTATTATTTTTTTCAAAAATAGTAAGTAGTTAACAAAATCAATAAGTGGGGCGCACGCATATGTTACCAATACATGATTCAAAGCAAATCAGAGACAATAGCGAAATTGAACCAGCACGGCAGAACTTACCAAAACCTCCGGTAACTTACTGTATCAACCGAAAGCACGTGCATTGTTCAACAAAGTTAAATCAGTTCGAAAATTGCTATTGAACTGCTGCACAGCATAAATTGTGTCGTACGATATTAGAATTGTTTGCTTATATCGTCACGATTGCTTTTTGGTGTTGTATTAAGTAGGGATGTTGTAGTTACGATCTGAATTCGGATATTGCTACTCCTTAGTATGTAGTATATATGGAGTGTATGACTCCTTAGTCGTTAGTCGACTAAGGAGTCATACACCCTAGGCAGCGTGGTCATGGTTGATCGTGTTACATTTTTGTTAGAGAGTAAATGAATAGACTTTTATTAACTAATGCGCCTCACCATCAACGATTGCTGCACCTTTTACCATTAGGTGGGATTGCAGGCAAGCATTTGTTTTTATCAAATTAAAAAAAAAAACAGTCTAGATTCTCATTTGTTTGGCTGGAAAATCAAACAGTTCTGCGTCCTAATGTGTTACTTAAATTCGGTCTTTACCCAAAATTATCCGAAACTGTTAAATCAGTTCTGATTGCGGATACCTATTTTATTTTCTGATATCCAATAGTTTTGGTTTCATTGCGGAGTCTCATATCATCCCTGATATTTAACTTTATGCTTCCAATATACGATTTTATCTGGTAATATATGCAAGTAATAAGCTTACTTGCTGTGTTTGGCTTGAAGACCAAAATTTGTGTTCATTTTCGGTAGTAAGATAAGAGTTATTTATACTATTTCATGTATTAATTTTCTTTTCAATCATCAGCATCACCTAGCGCAGTGTTGTCTTTTTTTTTCCCAGAGGTTGACTGGTAGACAATGCTTTGTTGCATTTAGTCCGCATGTGTACCACTACTGTACATGAAGATTAAAAAAATAAATCATCATCATTTCAGACGAAACGTCCACTGTTGAACATAAGCCTCTCCCATGTGTCGCCACTATGACCGGTCCTGTGAGTCTTGCATCCATTGGACTCCAGCAAACCTGACCAGGTCATCGCCACAACTTGTGGGAGGCCTTCCAACGCTGGGACATTCGGTACTTATTTTTCTGTAAATATTTTAATTTTTTTCTTAAAAAAAACATTTCAAAATATAAAATATAAATATTCTCGTTAGTATCGGGGGCAGGATCCCAGCTACTAGTAGTAGTATATTTTGGTTACTTTTTTATTAGCATTAACGATTGTAGATTATCAACTAAGCTTGCTAATTAATCCCTTTGCTCCCTTATCCAAATAACGACATTTTCGTTTCGATTTTCTTGCGTCGAATGCTTCAAGTAGTCCACGTCTACGATTCCTTTATTTTGACCTCGTGAACGCAAAGATGACATCAGAAAAAATGAATAGGAAGTGTGGACGACTCTAGGCAGTCGATGCAAAAGAAATTAAACGAAACGGTCATAATATGAGAAATTAATAAAAACTTTTATAAGAATATGAATTTTTTATAAAATAAAATTCAATTTCCCTTTTCGTTACCTACCTCAATACTAAAGCACCTTCCATCAAAATAAGTATATGTAAAATTTTCACATAAAATGCGTCATTCATCTAAAAATTTTACATACACTACCTACCTACACTTTTCACTCTTTTCTGAATATAGGAGCCACGTACAAGTTTTACGACATAAGAGAGACGACGAAAAATAAAATCTTAAGTGCTTCCCTCGCTAATCCGGGAAAAGGAACGAACTGGGTGTAGGTCAGTTGCACTGGACTCGAGTTTGACAGAGAATTTGAGGTTAAACGACGGTTAACGCTTGTCTATTAGTGTTAACAGAGAGAATCGTTTGGTACAACTATGTATTTTCACAAATGTTGACTATTAAAATAACTAGTTTCTGAAATAAATACTATCTAAATATTTTTTTATAATTGAACGCCAATTGTACGTCTGCTGAACTAATAAAAAGCTTATCGCGTAAGCGTATATTATCTTCTTTATTCCTGAAAAAAAAAACATATTTTTTTATTCAATATTTAAAAAAGTCGCGCAATTACTTAATGAGCATACCATCCTCCGTGCGAGTAGTTTATAATTATGGTTAAAGTTTATTTTCTTGTTTGGGTTTATATGTGCATTACATAAGTCATATAGTGTAGCTTTAATCAAACATTATGATATTATGTCTGAATATTGTAAAAAGTCAATATATGTATCTGGAAATATCGTGTGGACTATTTCTAATTTTTCATGGTATAGATGTTAATGGATATAGTTCCTGGAACTGGTTTTTTTTAATGTGAGTAATCATTCTATGACTTCTTTTTCTTTAAAATAAAGAAAAAGAAGTCATAGAATGATACTGACTAAACTCACAACAGACCATGTCCTTCAGTAGACTTTTCATTTTGCGATTACAGGTGTTTTTTTTCAGAACTCTCTGTGGCCTCAGCGCGCATCAGACTTATTTTACTGAAATATCTATAAACTACGCTTGGAACACTAAAGACCGTTAAAGTATCAAGCTTAGTCCAACTGACTTTTTGTTTTAGTCTTGAACTATTAGAGAGATATATAGCACTGTATTTCAAATCATTTTTTTTTCTCATTTATATCATAAAGTAGCAGTAAACCAAAAAAAAACATATTTCCGGTTAAAATTTGTACATCAAACCCCATGCTTAGTTTTTTCTCACTAGGAAGCAAAAGCATTAAGTCCTTGAGTCATAAATACAAATGAAATATCAAAAATCTTACTACCATGCTAACTAATCCTTAACTAAGATTTAGCGAACGGTGCAACCAACCCCTCACGATAAAACTTTATGATCCGTATTGTCCGCCCAATGAAAGGAAAAATAATGCCATATTATATTATAACCCAGCGTTTTTGCGCGAGTTTCCGGTACCACTCTAAAAACGCTGTTTAACGCGCGATTTGCTTCGAAGCTTGTGCCTTGTTTTTTTATAAAGCGATGCGATACAGCGCGATTGAAGAAATAATATTCGAAAATTAAATTCTTGGAAATTCACGTTCATGAATACTTAAGAAGGCTTAAGAATTTATGTGCAAAGACGTTTTTAAAAAGTGAATGCGTAACATATTATTTCACATAGGCCTTCATGGGCACTTATAAAACGTCAGAAGGTAGTGCACGGTTTTAAACTGGTCGTTACCTTAATACTAAAATAAAAAAGAGTTTATTTGGTTACACTGGAGAAGAACGGGCAAGGAACTTCATGGCCACTTAAAAAAAAATGGTTGATGTTAGAATAGTACAGTATTTACAGATACGATGATGATGCCATGAGGCCTTATTTCAAGCCAAACAAGTTCGCTTTCTCACCGCTTCCAAATCTCACAAAGACCGCACCCTAAGCGTATGTTGTTCGTTCGGAACGAAGGTCAATGGTGCGTTATGATGTGTTGTACTTAATTTTGTTTTTGATTCTGAGTAAAAGGAAAAATAAGTAGGATATTAATGATTTTGTGAAGGGCATGAGGCTTTTAAGGATAAGTATAAGAAGCATGTGATTTGTTCGGTTTAATACATGAGTTTGTTAGATTTTATGAGGGGGTAACTATGTATAAATGTAATAAAATGACATTTTATTAATCCAAATTAAAATTTGCCGCTCCTCGCGCGTTTCTAAGTTATCAATGAAAGTTGAACGAGGTGACGCGTGATTTAATAGCAGAAGAAGTTCAGACTATTTTGTGCATTTTATTGTTCTAAAAACTTGTAGACAGAAAAAACAAAGGGGTATAATTGAAGAGGAAATATAAGTAAACTTCAAATGTCGTTTCTTTGTATTTTCAGGTTAGATAAAAGGCGTGTTAAATAAAACAAAACTTATTATTAAAACGTATTTTCAGAGAAAAAAAATGTGGTTTACTTTGAAATCTTCAATAATATATCTTATATATATATATATTACAATTGGTAGGTAATGAAAGGGTTTTATGAAGAAAATCACAAAAAGACAAGACTAAATATTTATATAAAAAAGAAATCGAATAGCTAGATGGTAACATCAATAATATTATCTTATAGACACAATAATATAGTATCATTAATTATGGTTTTATCACAATGAACATCTAAAGGTATATTCTATGCTTCGGGCTATAATATGAAAGACTATAATAGCAAAATAATATATGAATAAGTTAATACTGTAATATCGTATAACATAATTAAAAACAAAAGCAATAGTAAGATACAGAGACACATGATTATACAACATACATAATTAGCAGTAATTAAGATATAATACTAATAAAATTACGTGAGCTTTATTGGATCACAATATAATGTCTTATTTTTGACTTTCTTTAAAAAGGATTATTGTACAAACCAATATGAACAACTTTTACTATGAGACTAACCCAAAAATCACGAATAAAAAACCCACTACTCCATACATTTTGTCGAGATATGTAAATATATGGAGCAGTGGGTACTTTTTTCTGTATAGACGTGTTGTTGGATTTAAAATAATCAAAAGTTGTACATCTCACTCTTAAAGGGTATACCTGTATCTTTTTTTTTTTAATTGGTTATAGGTTAGTGACGATACGGTCGACGATGGAGCGCGCTTACCTAGAAGTAACCTATTCACTCTTGACTTAAAGATACCCGGATTGTAGCTATCAGGAAACACCGACTCCGGCAAGGAATTCCACTCCTTGGCTGTACGCATAATGAATGTGTTCCCAAAACGTTTTGTACGTATATGTGGGATATCCACCATGTATATATATATATATGATATTCATCTGTGTTTCAAAATTATGATTAAGTCAAGTCAACAGTGAAAGGAGTAATCTTAGCAATAACATCAGTCTTATAATATTCCCACTGTTGAGACTCAGAACCTCCTGTCAAGGAGAGGGAATGGACCAAAATCCACCACGCGGGCCCTAAGCGAATTGGTCGATTTCACATCTCTTCGAATTCATGGTTCTAGGGCATGCCAGTTTCAAACAAAGGGTTTCCTCACAATCTTTTTGTGCTCACTTTGTTTTCCTTCACCGTTTTGACCATCTGCAAGAACCATACTGCGTAGCGACACATACACAACGCTTACTGTGCATGCGGATTCATAACCTGCCCAATAAGAACCAATCCTCTTTCACACAAGCACATATTAAACAACAATCGCAGCATCTCCAATATTCAAGCACTAATAACTTCATACTACGCCGTTCGCAATATAATCTCAAGCTACAGGTCGCCACTGAATCACTGAGTACCATAATGACCCATTTCCCGAAGTTAGCTTCTAGATTCATGCGGAAATATATATTCGCTGCCATATTCCATGACCTGAAATACCAATTTCCTTCAATACGCTGTTACGAGTCTGAGGTTTTAGCCAATTGAGGATAAAACGTGATAGGGAAAGATTGTTTAACAATAGACACGTCGAGATGTCTTGAATTCTCGTGTTGAATTCGTGCTATGGAGAGAGTGGTTATGGAGCTTTGGAAACCGAGAGAGTGAGAAAATTGTTTTTATAGGGTAACAGGTATTATACAATGTTGATACGACATAATTATGGGTTTTTCTGAAAACTATGATTTCGAACATTTTTTTTATGTGACCAACCCAAAAATCATGAAAAAAACGCGCTGCTCTATAAATTTTTTCGAGTTAGGTTAGGTTAGTAACTTGCTGCTCCATAGATATATATTCATATATATCTATGGAGCAGCAAGTTTTTTTTGTAATTTTTGGTTTGGTCTTATAGTAAAAGTTGTTCATATTGGCGTGTACAATGATCCTTTTGCATCATCATCATCATCATTAACAGCCTTTTTAATGTTCCCACTGCTAGGACTCGGGCTTATTTGTATATTACCTAGAAGTAATTCTATGTTTATCTAGAGTAGTGGTGGCCGAATGAAACAGGCCCCGACTTACGTGTTATAAGGTCGAGGGTTCAAACTCAGCCAGGCATATTACTTTTTGTAATTTATTTCATCACCACTGCCCTCAAAACGACGAAGGAAAACATCGTGAGAAAACTGGCATATCCCAGAACCAAAGACATGTGACATCCACTAAGCCGCATTGGGCCCGCGTTGTGGATTACGGCCCATTCTCTTTCTTAAACAGAAAGCCCGGGTCCCAGAACATTATAAGGCTGATGCTTAGCTAAGCTGTATTGAGATAAAGAGCTGGAAGAGATTTCTTAAGAAATAAGCATCACCTTTGTACCTATTCTCCTGTTTTCTATATTTTTTCTCCTACTATATATTGTGTGTACATGAATTGTTAAATAAAATAAATAAATAAAAAACCTAAAAACTAATTAACCTTTTGAATACCGTAATTAGAGACATAATAGAAAGACAATAAGTGTGCGAACGCAGGTGTTCGCTTGTGGCTCAAGAGCTCAAACCAGAAGGACAAAGTTCCTCCTCACAATTCGCAACAACTAAACGACGAACCAATTCACTATGCAGGTAAATTATTCCGCCAACTTGTAACATAAAATCGATTCGTAATGATTTCCCGAAGTGTCGACTCGCACTCGATTCCAATCTTATTAATCGCCTTTACGGAACCGAATCGATTACTTCTGGCGAGTGTAACGCAAATTGAATAAGTTCGGACGAGATGACGGTATGATTTGATGGTTGGCACCGTTTTCGTGTATACTTAGTCTGATTGGAAAGTTTTTCAAGAAGCTACATTTTTATGCATTTCTTTCCAAGTTGCACTTACGTTTTTCGGCGACAGAAAATTTAAATCAATGGAATTGAGTGTGATGTAACTATTTTTATGCTTTTAACTAAATTTGCCTTCTAGGTGTGGTGCTGGAGAAAAATATTCCGTATACTGAGACTGCATTCAGGACCAAAGTATCCATATTGCGAGAATTAATTTATAATCTCGATTAAATGCATAAGGTTTCTATAGACGTAATCTACACTTCAGTCTACACTGATATATCTAATAAAGAACTAAAGTTTGTTTTTTTTGTTTGTACGAGGTAACCTCTGGAACTACTGGTCCGATTGGAAAAAATTAGCAACAATAGAAAGCTGCTTTAGCTTTACTCCTGAGCGATATAGGCTATTTTTTATATACGCGGGCGAAGCCGCTGACAAAAGCTAGTTTATTATATTTTTACACTGCACATTATGGAGAACCAAAGTTCAAATAAAATAATAGATTTTTAGCGGTCTATACTGAATTAGTATTGCAATATGTTTCAATTTTTATAGAGGCCTAGATAATATCCACAAAATATCTGTGTATCAAAAATATCTGAAGAAATATGAGTAATAACACCATAATCACGTAGAAGTGGTTGTATTGTATCAAATCAAATGAAATTAGGACGGTTGTCAAGCCTATACACGGATTCTATTTATATATAATCAATACAGTAAAAATGTTTTCTAGGAATGAACTCTCCAATCTATCGCAAAAACGACTTTCCTTAATCAGCCGATCATTAGATACCAATGTCACAAAATAGATTGAACAGAAGGCAATCAAGATTCAAGAGTAACCATGGAGTTTCTTGCCGGTTGTTATCCATAGGAAACGACCAATTTGGAACCGTGCTCTAGCTTCTGACGTTTTATAAGTGCCCATGTAGGCCTATATGAAATAAAAACCATTTTGATTTGATTTGATTTGAATCGTCTTCTAGTATTCTCAACCTTTGAGCATCCAAACTTACTTCTTTATATTCCTTCTCACTATATTGGATTTATACCAAATTTTTATGCTGTCTTTATCATAAAACTCTATGCTTCCCCTTGACGTCGTAAATAAATTTAATTTTCTTTCAAGCGTAAAATTCGGAACTACTACTTGAACTCCCCTCAACTTAAGTTTGGTCTTCGTTATAATTGACATATTTAGTTAAGACGGCCATGCAGCATCGAGACACCGCAGTCATAAAGGCTCTGATGGAGTTGGTGAAGACTCTAGGCGGCAAATAAATAAAACTCCTTTACCTACCAACCCTAAAAACCAAATTACCCCCACCACCTAGCATTAAGTATTAGCATTAAGTGATATGTAATAGAACAAAAGAAAAAAAGAAATACATAAGTTAATATTGTATGTTTTAATAATAAAATAGTAATAAGTAGAATAAGATAATAAAAGAAAAGAGTCTGAGGTGGACTCGCGTAGTTTTTTAAGCTTAGTTTTAAGTAAAGATGAGGGCATGACGAATGCCATGAAATGATAACAAAAAAAAAAAAGTGTAAACAATAGTGCATATTATAGAAAAGTGCGCGGACCACCATGTCTGCGGTAAAATAAATGTATAAAAAAAAAAAAAAAAAAAAAAAAATTGACATATTTTAAATTCTGTTATTTTTGTTTTTTTTTTTTTAATAGTATTTATTGGCATAGATAGTTTTTTTTTATGTCCTATGAGATTTTTCCTACGCGTTTGTACATATTATTTTTATTTTTGAAGATTAAATAAATAAATAAATAAGTCTCATGTCATGTACTTCACTTTTTATACCTACGCTCGGTCGTTGCACTTGGGTTGTCTTGTGCCGAAAATTGCGTGTGTGATGCGCGCGGCGACTGGTCTGAGCAGCCTCCCTCAGCTTTTTTTTTGGTAGGTAAAAATCATCGAATGACGAATCCCACTCTTGGGCGAAGCGGGAAACAGTGTCAGACTCTTACTGACTAAAGAACCTACCCCGTACCTTCCTTGCCTTATTCCCAGAGCCCCGGTGTAACGCTTTCGCCCGCTCCGCCCAAGAGCGGGTTTCGTCATTGGATGATTTTCACCTACCATAAAAAAAAAATAAAAAAAAACCAACCCTCAAAAAAAACCCTCAGCTCCGGAAGGCAGCCACCCTCAGCTACAGCCAAGTTCGTATCGTTCGTATCGTATTGCTTAAATTTAGCGCTTGTAATTGGCCACGCCCCCGATTCCCTTGTTCGTCATCTCAACAAAGAAATTGGACACGTGGCTATCTACAAGGGCTAACTCTAAAAGAAAACGATTGTAACTTGGCTAGAGGGGCTGGTCGAAGACAGATGTCCATGAGTGGTGTCTATGTGCGCGCT
Organism: Mythimna loreyi; assembly: GCA_029852875.1. Lineage (NCBI taxonomy): Eukaryota > Metazoa > Arthropoda > Insecta > Lepidoptera > Noctuidae > Mythimna > Mythimna loreyi. Next base: position 13,909,050 of record CM056801.1, on the reverse strand, counting down.
TTGTATGACTTCTGTATATTAGTTTTCTGTGCCAATGTTATATACCTATGAATAGATAGTTACAGTTATTGTAAACGCAAATTCGAGACCAGTAATTATATGCCTACAATTCTAGGAATTTAATTAGGAATAGCTCAATTAGTTCATTGAATTAATACGATCTAATGGATACAAAGCAGTATTCAACAAAAGCGGTTATACGATAACCCTGATAACTAGGAAATGCTAATTAATTTCAAATCTAGTTAGTCTGTTACGCTTATCTGTGTTGATACGGACACTTGTTTATTTACCTAGATAGCTGAATCCGTGTGTTGAATATACATACATATACATTTGACTGGCCTGTTGGTCTAGTGGTCAGTGGCCTTGACTGCTATGCCGGAGGTCGTGGGTTTGATTCCCACCCAGGACAAATGTTTGTGTGATGAGCACGATCATTTGTTCTGTGTCTGGGTGTAATTTATATATAATATGTATGTACTTAGAAATATATAAGTATATTTATCAGGTGTTTAGTACCCATAACACAAGCTCTGCTTAGCTTGGGACTAGACGGCGTTGTGAAAGTTATGGAGTATAGTATACATGTATAGACATAGGCATCAGTAATAGGTATTATGCGGAAGAGACGCCCGGGTGTCGCCACTGTATGGACTGCCCGGAGGACACGGTGGAGCACACGGTAGAGATGTACCCGCTTAGACAGAGCATCGCCGTGTCCAGATGGGTCGATCAGCGGCGATGATCTCTCGAGTCAGGCCTTGGTACCGGCCATGGTGCGAGGAGGGGTGGCAGGAGGCAACGATCTCACTTAAGGCAATGGCGCCAATGCCCGCGGGCTTGTGGACACCGAGCAATGGCTGGCTCGCTGTCCAACCGTTCAAACCGGGTCCAAGTCGTTGAGGGTGCCTATCGTTCCATGCGCACCTCAAGGAGTTGTTAGCAAACCGAAGAAGACCAGCTGGACCGAAGTCTACTGGGGTCATAGGACAATGTGAAAACGTTAACCTGGATCAAAGGCAAAGAAGGAATAGGAGTGGCCCGTAACACTTAAGGTGTCTGCACGGCGCGGGCGCGGCGCGGCGGGACCGGGCGGCGACGTGACGCTGAGCAGTTGTAATGTACTAGATAGTACGGACGACGCCACACAGAGCTGTCCCGCTCGACGCGACGGTAACCTCGGATCTGTATGGCATCGTCGCGTCGCCGCCCGGTCCCGCCGCGCCGTGCCCGCTGTGTGCAGAGACCTTTAAGGGCGCGGAGACGTTATACGCTTAAGTTGAACTTATTTCAAATCTTCACATTAATCGATCAAACTTCACTAAAATCTACTTCAAAGTTAGTATAACTAAACCACTTATGAATTAGGTTAAACTATAACTAAATTATAGTTGAATGATTACTGCAGTTTGGTAACGTAAACTTAGAAGTTTGAGTTAAGTCGCTAGATATAGTACGGCTGTTATCTTGACCGGTATGAACTTCAAACAATTGGTTGAGCAGTACCAGTTTTAAGTGTCGTTTTTTCACACATTTTTACGAAATTTTTTGACCGTAAATTTTGGGTTTTATATTTTTTCTTTCCTAGAAAAATTCAGAGAAAATTTATTTTTACTTTTTTTTACTTTAAAAAAAATATATTTGTTTCTTTTAAGAAAGCGGTCAATGTCCTGGGGGTTAAGTTTTACTTTAAACTAAACTTCTCATCAAAAAAATCGAAACACTTCCGTTTTCATTGTTTCTGTCCGAATTTAACACAAAAAAGAATTCATACGATGAAAAAAAATACATATATTATAGCTGGCAGTTTGGCCATTACAGTAATAAGCGAAAATTCTAAATTCAAAATTAGAATTTCATTTGTTTATCTTATAAACGAAATGAATCACTGTTTTGAGACAAATGTGTGTTTAGGGTTGGAGTACATTTAGCGTTTAAAAACTAAAAATTGGCGCCTATCCTTAAACTTTTTGTTTTTTATTTCAATACTGTGACTTTGGTACGTCTGAAAAAAGGTTTTTTTTCTAAAACGTATGGATACTTCGCCCACAGAAGCCGCCCAAGTTGTGGCTGTGATGTATGTAGTTAGTTTATAATTAGAATAAGTGGGTAACTGGTAAATTAGAATAGGTATATTAATTATTGTGAGGGTGCTCCAGTCAGGCAATATACGCTGTGCTATCCAGACGTCGTTTGATTTCGCTTCCTGCTATCTAGAACCCGGGCCGTATATTTCTCAGTGGCGACGAGAGTGAACAATTCGCGTGCAATATTATAGTTCGGTTACCATGTCGATCGGGAAGATATCCGAGTTCAACGTGCAAAAAGACGATTGGAATCTTTATGTCGAACGGTTAGAACAATACTTCATCGTCAACAAAATACCCGAGAATTTACATGTGTCGACGTTAATAACCGTCATGGGAGCAGAAAGTTATGAGTTGTTAGTCAATCTGTGTACTCCAAATAAACCCAAAACAAAGAGTTTTGTGCAATTATCGGAAATCATGGGTAAACATTTGCAACCTAAGCCTAGTGAGCTTGCTGAGAGGTATAAATTCCGACATAGGAAGCAAAAAGAGGGCGAGACCATATCGGACTACGTGGCGGTACTTAAGAAAATGTCGAAAACCTGCGAGTTTGGAAGTTGGCTCGAAGAAAGTTTAAGAGATCAATTGGCATGTGGAATAGCGAGCGAAAATATCAGACAACGGTTATTCGCAGAACCTACACTTGATTTCGCCAAGGCTTATAAGCTTGCAGTCAGCATGGAATCGGCAGAGAAAGACGCCGCTGCAGTCGAAGGACCCAAAGCACAAGTTGGATCGGGTGCAGCGACGGTTGAGTGCCAAGCGATGACGGCGAGACGACAAGCAACGGGCATGGCGGAGCGCGGCGCCGGCGGCGGTGGGAAGCCGGGCGCGGTTGGCGCGCGGCTGGACGTGCGCGAGCGGCGAGACGTGCGAGAGCGGCGCGCAGGTCGCGAGTCGGTGATGTCAGTGCCGGCTGAGCGGGCCCGGCCGGCTGAGCGGGCTCGGCCGCAGCGGCCGTGTCAAGTGTGCGGTGCGGACCATAACGAATCAAGATGCAAGTTCGCACGTTACGTGTGTAGGGTGTGCAATCGTCAAGGACACCTGCGGCGTATGTGCCCTAATTTAGTAGAACAGTATCAGGTAGACGTGCAAACCGCGGGTGACGAAGAGGACAGTGACGAGGTAATCTTTGTTGATATTTGTCAAATGTCGATAGCAAGTTGTAAACCTATTATTATACCAATGAATGTGCATAATAAAGAAATATCGATGGAATGTGATACAGGCAGTGCAGTGTCGTGTATTAGTCAAGATTGTTACAAAAAGTTGTTTAACGACCTGCCCCTACAGCCCTGTAAATTAACTTTAAGATATTACACTGGCGAGACTGTAAAACCCTTAGGCGTAATAAGACCCCTAGTTCGATATAAAGACAGAAGTAAATTTTTAGAATTATTAGTAATAGATAAAGGAAAAACTATGCTCTTGGGACGACATTGGATAGCGGCATTGAAAATACAACTACCTGATATTAATTATAATGTATATAATATAACAGAAAATAGTAATTTTGATATATCCTCTTTCAGTTCCAAATACTGTAACGTGTTCGCGGAGGGTCTCGGGCGCTTCACGGGCGGTGCAGTGAGCATACACGTGCGAGAGGGCGCGCGGCCGGTGTTCATGCGCGCGCGCCCGCTGGCGTACGCGCTGCGCGAGCCGGTGGAGCGCGCGCTGGACCAGTTCGTGCGCGACGGAGTTCTCACCCCAGTCGAGCGTTCTGACTGGGCCACGCCGATAGTTCCAGTGGTAAAGAAAGATGGTAGCATTCGTATCTGCGCCGATTATAAACTCACCTTAAACAAAGTTATTGAAATTGATCGTTATCCTTTGCCGAGGGTAGAAGATTTGTTATTTCGTCTCAGAGGGGGTGAATATTATAGTAAAATCGATTTGTCTCAAGCGTACGCACAATTTGAACTCGATGACACAAAGAGGTATACTGTGATAAATACACACAAAGGACTGTATATGTACAATAGATTAGTGTATGGCTTAGCATCTAGCCCGGGCATTTTCCAGAGGCGAATTGAACAATTATTCGCAGATATGCCTCGTGTAGGTGTCTTCCTAGATGACATAATCGTAACGGGAAATTCAAAATCTGAACATATAAGTAATTTACATAAAGTCTTCCAACGGTTACAAGATTACGGACTTAGGGTGAAGAAAGAAAAATGCGTTTTCTTTTCGAAATCTGTTTCGTATTTAGGTCACACTATTAGTAAGGATGGAGTGCATACATGCCCAGAAAAAGTTAAGGCGGTGATCGACACTCCAGCGCCTACTAATGTTACGGAACTAAGAGCGTTTATAGGACTAATAATGTATTACGCGAAGTTTATTAAAAACATAAATACCGTTCTCGCCCCGTTGTACAGACTTTTGAAATCAGGTATTAAGTTTGTTTGGAGTAAGGATTGTCAGAATGCTTTCGAAAAAGTGAAACGACTACTGGCGGGAGGCAAAGTACTTATTCATTATAATCCAGAGCTACCGCTGGTCTTGACGACAGATGCAAGTAGTGTTGGCGTGGGTGCGGTCATATCCCACGTAACGGCGGACGGCGAACGCCCAGTGGCGTATGCGTCGCGCTCGCTCACACCGACCGAACGCGCTTATGCACAAATAGACAGGGAGGCGCTTGGGATTATATTCGGGGTGCGTAAGTTCCACCAGTACCTGTATGGCCGTCACTTTGTATTAAGAACTGATCATAAACCTTTAACACACATATTTGGTAATAAAACAGGTATTCCGGTGATGGCAGCTTCACGCCTACAGCGGTGGGCGGTACTTTTATCGGGATATAATTATAACATTGAGTATATCGCGTCTAGTAAGAACAGTGCAGATGCATTATCACGCCTTCCATGTAGGAATTATAACGCAGGTAGGCTAAAAACAGAAAACACCTATGTAAACTTTGTAGAAAATTTTTTACCCATCACTAGCAGTGACGTCAAAAGAATGACATCGAAAGATAAGGTACTTAGTAGGGTAATGTTCTATATACAGTCAGGATGGTCATCAGTTAGTCCGAATAATGATGAGATTAAGTCATTCTTGGCTAGGCGTAATGAGTTGTATGTCGAATGTGGATGTATAATGTGGGGCTATCGAATGGTAATCCCACATTTATTAAGAGAGCAAATATTAAACCAATTGCATAGCAGTCACATGGGTATAGTAAAAATGAAAAGTTTGGCTAGGAGTTATGTCTGGTGGCCCAACATCGATAAAGATATTGAGGCGTTATGTAAAAGCTGTGAGACGTGTGCGCTGGAAGCGAAGGCACCCCCGCGGGCCATCATTCAACCCTGGCCGTACTGTACTCAACCGTGGAGTAGACTGCACATTGATTTTTTGGGTCCATATCGAGGTATGACATTCTTAGTACTGATAGATTCATCTTCTAAATGGATAGAAATATTTGAAATGTCACGAACTAACGCATTGAATGTTATTAAGGTTTTACGCGCGACATTCGCTAGGTTCGGCTTACCGGAGGAGTTAGTATCTGACCAAGGACCACCTTTTACTAGTTTTGAATTTAAACGATTTCTTGCTAATAATGGCATTAGACAATGTTTTTCACCAGTTTATCATCCGTCTTCAAACGGAGCCGCAGAAAATGCAGTGAATATTTGTAAACGCACTATTAAAAAAGCAATTAGGGATCGTGAGGATATTGACACAGCCTTACAAACATTTCTTTTAGCATACAGGAACACAATTCACAGCACTACCGGTGAGACGCCCGCAATGCTGTTGCAGAGGCGAACACTACGTTCTAGATTAGATTTATTACGGACAGAACGATCAGTGCGTGCTAGGGTACAAGATATGCAACAAAGACAAATCGATTCAGCTGGTGGGGTCGCGCGAACCTTCGACGAGGGCGATCCTGTTTGGATGAGGGATTACGGTTCCTCGGACAAATGGGTAAAAGGAACGATCACAGATATAGATAGTGCACGTAGGTATTTAATAGCAAAGAATAACGGTCAATTTATTAAACGACATGTGGATCAGATACGACGCAGATCCCGTGCTTCTTTCGGGGTACCGAACACGGAAGAAGAGAAAACTATAGGGGATGAGAACTCTGTTGCACACGGAGGGGATGGTTTTATAAAGTCGGGGAAGAATGAGGATAGCTGTGATGAGAGCGAGGAAAAAAAAGATGAATCTAAAGACTCCGCTACTGAATGTCGAAGTTTAAAATGTCGATGTATGTTAGTTCTAAAGTACACGATCTCGATGTACGCCAGTTCGAAAGTACAGGATCTCGATGTACGCCAGTTCGAAAGTTCACTGGAGCGAAGTATGCAAGGCCGACGTATCGTTAGTTAGAAAGCATACGAGTGCGATGTACGCCAGTTCGAAATTACCCTGTTACGAAGTATGAAATGCCTCCGTACTGTTACTGGTACTCCTACAACATTATAATTAGCAAATTTGTGTAAAAATAACTTTACTTCATTTTTTATATGGAGACAGACACGGATATTAGTAATTGTTTCTACCTATTATTATGATAAATATATTTACATTTTAATTTACGTAACAATCGTAATGTTATTAAAAACACAATTTAGATTAAATATGTATTATAGTACCAGTAATTTAGTTTATTTCAGTTTTGTATAAAAAATTAAATCTTCATAAACGCTATGTATGAAAGACCACTTATGTATTCTTTTAAATCTACGTTATCCTTCTTTAATAACTGTTCTCTGATTTTTAGGATATGGCATGATTTTTTGTATTTACGTTTCTTTATATTAGCATTAATTCTTTTAATCTACCCTCACAATTTCTATAATTTTGCAATAAATATAGTACCTGGTAAACTTAATATTTTTAAAATGCATTGTCTATTTGTGATGTAAAATAGTAAACACATAGTATCATTTATCATTGTTGCGTTAAACTTCCGTTTGAATATATTTATCATAATAATAGGTACAAACAATTACATAATATTTGCTAATTATAATGTTGTAGGAGTACCAGTAACAGTACGGAGGCATTTCATACTTCGTAACAGGGTAATTTCGAACTGGCGTACATCGCACTTGTATGCTTTCTAACTAACGATACGTCGGCCTTGCATACTTCGCTCCAGTGAACTTTCGAACTGGCGTACATCGAGATCCTGTACTTTCGAACTGGCGTACATCGAGATCGTGTACTTTAGAACTAACATACATCGACATTTTAAACTTCGACATTCAGTAGCGGAGTCGAATCTAAACCATCTAAGATGAGTGAAGCAGGAAGTGTAGAGCACCGTGAGCCTGTTGATCATGCTCATGATTCCTCAGATCAGCCAGAGCACCCAAAGCGAACCCGAAAGCCAGTGGTCAGATTCCAATGTACTTAAAATGTTCAAATTCATGTAATTATGTATTATGTTGTAATTTAAGAAGGGAGGTGTGATGTATGTAGTTAGTTTATAATTAGAATAAGTGGGTAACTGGTAAATTAGAATAGGTATATTAATTATTGTGAGGGTGCTCCAGTCAGGCAATATACGCTGTGCTATCCAGACGTCGTTTGATTTCGCTTCCTGCTATCTAGAACCCGGGCCGTATATTTCTCAGTGGCATTGCTGGATTCTGGCCTTAGTCAGCGTGTTGTGGCTGCAAGACTGCATCTAAGCCTGTCATCTGTTCATAGAGTCTATAAACGTTATCGGGAGACTGGTTTGTTCACGCGCCGTTCAGGATCTGGCAGGAATCGGGTCACTTCTGAGCGAGATGATCGATTTATTGTAACAACTTCTTTAAGAAATCGACGCCTTAACGCTTTTCAACTGCAGCAGCGGCTTCGTGTTGTACGAAGGGTGGCTGTAAGGTTGAAGGATCGTGGACTGGTACCGCATAAGCCAGCAAATGGGCCGAAATTAACTGCAGACCATCGAAGAGCGCGCCTTAACTTTGCACGTGAGCACCTAAATTGGTCATACCTACAGTGGAGCAAAGTTCTCTTTTCTGATGAGTGTAAAATTATGCTGTATGGTAACGACGGAAGGAACAAGGTCTACAGAAGAGACGGAGAACGCTATGCACAATGCTGCATTGAAGAAAAGGTCAGCTATGGTGGCGGTTCGTGGACGGTTTGGGGAGGAATCAGCGCCGACGGTAAGACAGAGCTTGCTTTCGTGTCTGGGCCACGTCTGCCTGCACTAAACTGTCATCGGTACGTCGAAGAGTGTCTCGAGCCTCATGTGATGCCCTATGCACATTTTATTGGCAACGGCTTCATATTCATGCACGACAATGCTAGGGCTCACACCGCGGGCGTCGTACGAGATTATCTTAACGAAGTCGATATCTCTATTATGGAATGGCCAGCAAGAAGCCCGGACATGAATCCCATTGAACATCTATGGGATGAATTAAAGAGACGAATTCGAGCAAGAGATCCTGCCCCAGAAACACTTAGCCAGCTGCAAGATGCAATCCAAGAGGAATGGGACAATATACCACAGCATGTGATCGTGACTCTCATCCGATCGATGAAGAACCGTATGGAAGCAGTAATTAGAGCTCGGGGAGGGAATACAAGTTATTAAATAAACGTTTTTTAGCTTTTTTTTTCATTTACGTGTGTTGTTTTATCCATTTCCTTTATACTCCATACGGAATAAAAATGACTCATTTAACAAAATACGAAACCTATGAAAAATTCATTTAAATTTAGAACATTAACATTAAGATTTGATAAGCTCATATTACTCACTATTAAACGACATTTAACATTTATTCCTAAATGTACACATTTTTTTGATAATCCTGACAAAACGTAAACTTGCAAGGTGTTTCGATTTTTTTGATGAGAAGTGTATTTTATTATTACTTATTTCTTTTAACTATTTGCCATTAACAAAAACTAGAACTCGTGAAAATTTTCCTCCATTTCCACGAGTTTTTGAAACATAAAGCTTTCAAGTTTAAAAACCTCAACACATTTAACATTTTATTATTCTTCTACGTTAATGATAATGTAGACGTCTTCAAAAGCCACAAACTTACCATTTGCAATTTCAATTACACTCGTCTTTCTCACTGTTCATATTGAGATACTCCATTACAGTTTTTGAAAATGTTTCAAAATTATAACTACCACTTTTTTGGTGGGAAAATTATCCAATGACATCTCCAAATCTCGCCCTTGGGTGGGGGAGGAGATAGATTGAAATTTTTGCGGATTCCAGTTCCTGTGTTTCATACCAGGACTGAATCTTCCCTGACTCTCGCAATCTCACACGCCGGGTCTTGGCCTTGGCCAGGCTATTCTGCGAAGCAGTAATGCTAGCAAAGAAGGAAGCCGAAGCACGCCCCCGACGCTACCGCGATTCCGATCCCAACTTCCAGCCCTCGTAGGCGCGGTTTCAAGGACAGCGAGCAACGGATAACTCGCTGTCCAAACTTCTGGTAATCATCCCGCGCGCTACAAGTAGTTAACAGCAAACTGTTAGGCCAGTAGGGGCGAAGCCTCCTGGCACCTTGAGTAAATGTGAACATGTAACACAAGGGCCCTGGAACTAAAGAAACGAAGGAATGGGGAGTTAGTAAAAGACTAACACTATCTCCCGCTCCGCCCAAGGGTGGGAGATGTCATTGAATAATTTATGCTCACCGGAAATAAAGTAGGCTTTGACCCTTTTTTAACAGTATTAACTGTTAAAAGATATGTTTTTGTTGTAAAGTAGTTGTGGTACGACTGGATAGACCCAAAAGACCAAAAAACTAGTTGAGTTTTTTTAAGAAAAAATATTATTACATTAAGCGAATCATTTCAGGTTCCCCTTGCCTTCCTTTAGTCGTTCACTCTTGACAGAGTGGTCGTGGTTGATCATATTGCATTTTCGTTGGCTATTTTAGGTTAAATGTGGTTAAATATATTTTCTTTCCCAAAAAAGTACCGCAGTATGAACATTCATTCCGGTGACCACACTTTGGGATCTCGCCAACACACTCTCTGAAGGCTTGTAATTGTTGCAGCTGCGTTCCAAACTTCATTTTAATTGTGGCTACATAAAAAATATATATCTGTCGATTTTATGTTGTGCTGGTCATTTTAACGTTTACGTTTGTAGAATACTAGCGACCTGCCGCAGCTTTGCACGGGTGTAATGTTTGTATTAAATATATTATGCATGTATTATACATATCAACCTTCCTCATGAATTAATGTATCTATAAAAAAACACACATACAACAAAATCACGCCTAGAGTTCATTAGGAAGCATAAATGAAACAGAAGTGACATTGGAGTACTTATTTTATCTAGTCCTATTACGGAAACGAGTGTTATAAGTTTTATTTGCAAATAGATCTATAAGAAATTTAGTTTATTATCTAGTGTAAGACACAAGTGTAAGTTGTAATGAAGCTGTCATAGTCGAATAACGACTAAAGCTTCTAAAATCAAATAAAAGAAAAAGGAACAAGAGTTGGTTTTGTCAGTCAGTAATAGTCTGATACTATCTCCCGCCCCGCCCAAGGGCGCGGAGATGTCATTGGATGATTTTTACTCACCTAAAAAAAAGTCTTTGTCATGTTCGTAGGAAAATGACATAGACTAACAAAACATATTACCAATATAAAAAAAACATATTACCCAAATAAACCGGGATAAGGGTAGCCTTGTCCCGGTTTATTTGGTAATATGGTTTTTTCTTCCATTCTGTCCTATCACCCGTCACCATGTCACGCTATCACTAACTCCCCTTTCTTTCATATCACTTCTGACACAATTCATCCATATTTTCTTTGGTATCCTTCTCCCTTTCAATCCATCCATATTCATGGTTTTTTTAGCAACATGCACTTCATCCCTCCTCTTTACATGGCCATACCAAGACAAACGGTTTCCTTACAACTTTTCAGTAACTGGCGCCACTTTCAAACTTCCTCTAATATACTCATTTCTCACTTTATCCATTCTCGTCACACCACACATCCATCTCAACATTCTCATCTCTACTACATACAATCTCTTTTCTTCCGTCTTTTTCATAGCCCAACATTCTGACCCATACAGTAAGGTAGGCCTTATCACGAACATAAGGTACCGAAAGTCGGAACAGATTGGTATGGGCGTTCCGTAATAAATACACATGATTGTTCAATACCGTTACTAATAACATTAATTTGCAATTAACGATCCTTCAACAGAGCTTGATGATTACGGCAATATACTCAATGACCAGTAATTAGCAATCAATGACCAAACAACTGCATTATTGCCGCTTCAAATACCTATATCGCTACGATGTTATGTTTCTGCACCACTTTAAGGGTATATTTTTGCTTGTATGATTTTGGTTCGTCATATTATAGCGATAAGGCACAATACTAAATGAGTAGTTTATCGTATTCGCAGCATATTCAGCGCCGTAGATAGAAGCATCTCAGCGGAGATAACACGCTGTGAAGACTTTTTTCCTTCTTACGACGCTGTACGCGACTGATAGAAGCAGAACTACAGTTAGAAAGAAAAAGAAGAAAAACAATTTTTATTCGGCCCAAACTAGACGCACATACATACTCACATAAAACAACCACACAAAATACAACAATTAGTCAGTCAAGTGTGAACCAGGTATTATTAAACGACACCATAGACACTAGGCAAAAAGTCCAAGTTCAAGCCCAAGTTCTGCTTCTATCAGTCGCGTGCGCACTTATACATGAGTGTCACCAAAATCATTTAGCTAAACTCGAATAGAGCTGAATAAGTGTGAGTAGTCCCTAAGGGCGACTGGTAGAAAATACCTAAGTCATCAAGTATACCTTTGTACAGCATTATGTGCATAACGTTTTTATAAAAACTGTTGCCCGTGCTTGGTCTCCAGTACCTCGCACATTGGCTGCACTAAATGATCTCTTGGATACCAATCCAACTAACGATTTATTTAAGGATGAATGGAGGATGATTTTATTGGCATGTTAGAAGTACTGTAAGTGGGATTGAGTAATGGATGTACATACGTTGTTGGTTATGTTTTTGTAGTAATTGATGAATTAAATAAATTATTCGTATCTATATGTGAAAGAAATTGAGGTTAGTTGCTAAAATAACACAAGCTCTGATTATTCTTCTACTGAAGACGTTGTCTTGAGGACGGCGTGCAATGGGTTGATTGACGTCTAACCACCCGATAACCATCGTAAATGGTAGGCACCATTGTTATACACATGCCTCAAGAAAATGTCAGTAAAATATATAGCATATTAAAAAATAAAATTGTTGTTGTTGTTGCTGCCAAGCTGCACAAATAAAATTGAAACGGGCAGGACTCGTCTGCCGCATGTCCGATAAAATGTGGACCAAAGTAAAACAAAGTTGGTGCCCTGAGACAGTGCGACAGCATCGTGGCAGACCACGAAGGAGATAGCGCAATGTGCTAGACAAATTTCTCTGGAACTGGCAAGAGGAAGCGTGGACCCGTGATAGATGAAAGAGAGACAGAAGAGGCTAGCAAAAAAAGTACACGGAAGATACGAGAGGCATAGACCGTTCATTGTGGCAACTCTTGATGGAAGTCTATATGTTAGTCTATACTGCGCGTGTCCAGTCTTATGTAGACGTTGAATGTTGCACTGTCTGCCTAATATTGTAGCTTTCAGGATAATATCTAAATGGACATTTTGAAGATTGCACCTAGGCTTTGGTGGGCCTGCTAAATGAACCTGGGCCTATTGAAGTATTACGTAAGCAAAAGCCCAGTAGTGGACGTCCTTTAGCTGAAATGATGATGATCAAATATATACAAAGTTGATGAGCAGGGAGCAACGGTTTTTTTCCGTAATTTTTGGGTTGGTCTCATAGTAAAAATTGTTCATATTGTGTGTACAATGATCCTTTTTTTTAAAGAACGCCTATTTGTCGTACCTATCAACTTTGTTTTTACCTAACCCAAAGGATGATCGGTAGAGACCAAGTAAAAACTTGCTCTCAGAAAACCGATTTTCATGCACAATTTGCATGCCAAGACTTCAGACTCCAGAAATCAAAACTTAAAATATCAAGAGCTTTTGTTGCTCCCTTAAAATTATACTTGAAACCCCCTAATAAGTGTCGCATTACTTAATTCGGAATTCTATACTTCCACCTTAATTACAAAGGGTTGAAATAAACAAGGGTTGAAAACAAATTTAATTTGCGGCTCGCAAAACAGAATAGCCCACATAATTGTTAGAGGATATCTTGTTTTTTGACAGCAAAATAAAGTTGTAAAAAGCTAGGAGATTTTATAATAGCTTTCGGTAATAATTTCTTAAGCATCTAGGTGTTGGTTGTAATTATGTGTTTTTGTAATTATAGTCAACTAGTTTTTGCCGACGACTTTGCCCGTGTGATCCAAAAAATTTGTCCAAGTGAAATAAAAAGTAGGTAATCGATATTCTATTCTAGGATATGGTCTACCTATGTGCTGAATTTCATCACAATCTATTGGCGGTTTGAGTGAGAAAACGCTCCGTACTGCAGAAATGGAAATAATATTTTTATAACAGATCAGATGCATTCTTCCTTCTATTTCCTCAATTAAAGTTCCAAATACATACAAATATTTATTTATTTATTACAAACATTATTGTAAAACTCATAATATGAACAGGATAAACATTTACAAAACTCAGTGTACAATGGGCACAAATATTAACTAAACAACACAAAATCAATAATCAAACCAATCTCTTCCTAAAACCCCAAACACTATGACATATATTCCCATCAAATCGAGAACAAATTCTTTGCAACTTCCGATCTAGATTGCAAATTAAGGCAGACATGGCTAGGTATGGTCGAATCGCTCATAGATTTTGATAGGACAATCGTAGCTACATCTCGGATGGATGGTGAGAACCATGTGGCTCCAAATTCGATGTGACTGCTATGTGTAGTCCGTTTAGATAGGATAGTTGACTTGACTGGCTTTTTTTTATGGTAGGTAAAAATCATCCAATGACGAATCCCGCTCTTGGGCGGCAGGAGACAGTGTCAGACTCTTACTGACTAAAAAACCTACTCCATTCCTTCCTTGCCTTTTTACCAGGCCCTGGTGTTACGCTTTCGCACCTACCCTTGGCTTCGACCCTGCAGGGCCCTACTGTTTGCTGATAACTCCTTGAGGCGCGCGGGAACAGTGCGCGCCGTCGACGACTTGGACTCGGTCTGGACTGTCACCAGACGTGACTTGAGTTTCGTAAGTTTTAATTAAGTGAGGTTCACTGTCTGTTCATCTGTCTATTAGTGCAATTCAGTGGCGTAATGAGGAATAAAACTTTCGATTTTCCCGAATTAAGGGAATTAATAGTTCGTCGGAAAACTTCAAGTAGAACTTTTGTCATGTTTGAGTTAACAGTATCTTGATCAATGATTCATTGTTTATTTATTGACATTGTAGGGTTCTGTTAGAAAGAAAGAAACTTTAGGTTATTACACATTCAAGATCGACGGCTATGATTGTTCAATTTGTGCAACGAAGATTATAATCGATTTTCGGTTTTCAATTGAAGTAGGGGGCTGCGCGTAAACTTAGCAAGGTTCAATTTATTTGCTGCTTACTACTTGTTTGAGATCATTATTCGGTAGCAGTGTTGTTTGTTATAAACTACTGTTCAATCTTTATATGGTTAATAGCTCGCTCTAAGCCGATCCCAAGCATTGGTCGAAGCCTACTGAGTACCAGAATCATTTTCCGAACGGAAGGTCCGAGCTCGGTATGAAAGGCAACGAAGGAATAGGAATGGGTTTTAATCAGTAAAAATCTGAAACTACCGCCCCGCCTAAAGACATGAAGATGTCTTTAGATGATTTTTCCGCCGAGAAAACAAAGATCCCCACATTCTGTTTGATAAATTAAAAAAAAAACATATTGTAACAAAACACTTTTTACAACCACCCGCACAACTACTTTCGCAACTCGATACTAGATGGCGTTGTACAAATACGTCACTATTCTGAATCGCGGTGTTAAGATTCTCCGCGAGTCAATGACCTCCGCCGTAGTTTTAAGTTTTTTTATGACTAACCTAGTGTCGCATCCGTGGGTTACATCCTGCAAGGAATAGCTTTTCGGGACTTCACTAGCTTAGTTTTGCCAATATTCTCTTTTTGGATTTTGAAGATTTAGTGCCGCCTTCGTCCCACACTGGGAAAAGGCCTGGTGCAAAATGTCTTATTATCTATAAACACTGTCACCCTACTGCCCTGGCGCCAACGTGAAGCTGGAATCAAGAAAGAAGCTCAAATCCCTTACACTGGCGCCCAACGTGGGGCCCGAAACGAAGTACATCACACGTACAGGCAGAGTAACAACGACGAAGGGAACACCAAAGGAGATGTCAGTCAACCTGTCCGACGCCCAGTTCCAGACCCTGCTAGAGAAGATTTCTGCGCCGAAGCAAGGGTCCATCACCACGTATACCGCCCAATATGATGGTACCAAAAATTCAGAGACATTGGAAGCATTATGGCGACAAGCAAAAGGAAACAAACCTCTATACTCTCAAGACCGATGCCTGTAACGATTCACTAGGAGCAGTTCTCGTCTAGGGGGAGAAGAAGATGAACATCCGCTCCAGAACCTGCCTACCCTCTACAGAAAGCGGACGACCGAAGAAGAAAGTCCAGAACCCAACTTCACCTCCGTCAATGAAAGATGACGACCTGGAAAGGAGATTTGTTGCCAGCAAGCCTTTGCTAGGCACCAAAACGAGGATGTGGACGTCCTACAGAACAGCGATGACCTCTCCCGTAGTTTTAAGATTTAATGTCTAAGATAGTGTTGTATCAGTGGACTACACTACAATTGAATTGTGCGATTTGTATCTTTGATCAGTGTTGCATCAGTGGACTACATCCTACTTGGAATAGTCTCACAGAACTTCACTACAATTGAATTGTGCGATTTGTATCTTTGATCAGTGTTGCATCAGTGGACTACATCCTACTTGGAATAGTCTCACAGAACTTCACTACAATTGAATTGTGCGATTTGTATCTTTGATCAGTGTTGCATCAGTGGACTACATCCTACTTGGAATAGTCTCACAGAACTTCACTACAATTCAATTGTGCGATTTGTATCAAAGATAGTGTTGCATCAGTGGACTACATCCTACTTGGAATAGTCTCACAGAACTTCACTACAATTCAATTGTGCGATTTGTATCAAAGATAGTGTTGCATCAGTGGACTACGTCCTTCTTGGAATAGTCTCACAGGACTTCACTACAGTTCAATTGAATTGTTCAAAAGGTCAAGTGCAAAAGTCTTAGCCATTGTAAATAATAACCCACTATCCAGTCCTTCTCGCCGAGACGTCTTCGAGGACTGAGGGGGAGATTGTAACAAAACACTTTTTACAACCACCCGCACAACTACTTTCGCAACTCGATACTAGATGGCGTTGTACAAATACGTCACTATTCTGAATCGCGGTGTTAAGATTCTCCGCGAGTCAATGACCTCCGCCGTAGTTTTAAGTTTTTTTATGACTAACCTAGTGTCGCATCCGTGGGTTACATCCTGCAAGGAATAGCTTTTCGGGACTTCACTAGCTTAGTTTTGCCAATATTCTCTTTTTGGATTTTGAAGATTTAGTGCCGCCTTCGTCCCACACTGGGAAAAGGCCTGGTGCAAAATGTCTTATTATCTATAAACACTGTCACCCTACTGCCCTGGCGCCAACGTGAAGCTGGAATCAAGAAAGAAGCTCAAATCCCTTACAATATAGATTTTTTACTAATTTCTTTACGAACCCAGGTTTTTTTTTGCTGGCAGCTAATAATCAAAATTTTTTCACGCCAAAATTATTTTTACAAAATTCTCTAGGAACTCAGGTTTATTTTGTCGTCAGCCATTAATCAAAATTTTTTCACCTAATTACTGTGGCATACTTTTACCTCCTTAATCTTTTATGAGCCATAATCATAATCGGACGGAAAGAATGCACCCGGCAAACTGTTCCAGTTCTTCGATGTACGCGGTATAAACGACGAGACAAAATGCACACTTCTGTCATTATAATCTTTGTTTAAGCAAGTCAACTTTCCAGTTCAAACACAGCACAAACCAAAGCTGAAATTCGCATGTGGACGTATACTCGACCACTAGCCACAACGAACGCTCCTCGATCGGTATCCCACAACTTGCACCAGTGTCAATTCAAATCCGTAATAGATATCACTGGCCTTGCTCACTAATTCTATATTCTTTAGTAATCCCACTGGCTTGTGTGAACGAGCATTGGAGGTAGGTATGTGTGGGTAGCAATCTCGTTTGAAACTTCGTAGTGGGGCTTGATCGATTGGGAGATTTTGGGAGTCATTCTGTTTTTCTAAATGGGTTTTATTATTTAATTGAAAAGTGCTTGAAATAGTTACTGTTAAATATACACCGTTAATTTTGTCGTTGAAATGTTTTAAAGCCATGGAGGATTTTTTATGGTAGGTAAAAATCATGAAATGATGAATCCCGCCCTTGGGCGGATTAGAAAACATTGTCAGACTCTTACTAACTAAATAAACTACCCCATTCCTACGTTGCCATACATACTAGGGCCAAAGCCTTCCTTTCAGACACAAACCCTTGGCCCTAGTTAGCTTCGACCCTACTGCAGGGTCCCTACGGTATATAGGAACGATTCGGTACATGAAACCATATAAAAATAAAAAATAAGGTACTTTTTTCTAAAACTCGAATCTTTTAACAGGCATGTGTAAAATGCATCAGCTGAGGAAGTTCAATGGTAGTCGTCAGTCGTTACGTACTAACTACCTATAGGTCATTGGACCAACCAGCTGATGTTAATTCATTGGATAAAACGATCAAAAGCGGTGTTTACACTAAATATGCAATTACCAAATAGGAAACTGCATGTTTACTTCACGACATCTAAAAACACGTATTGGCAACGTATTTCTTGCTCAATAAAATCTGTAATTAATGTAAAAAACTAATTCCACCCCAAGCCAGTAATTCCAGCCAATCCAAACGCTCCACTGACCTAAACAGAAATTCATATGCGGCATGCACTGCTCATATTGTTTGCCGCCGACTGTCACGACCGGCGAATCGTGTGGGAATTAATGTGTTAAGGTTTTTTACCCATTTTTGGTAGCCCGTGTTTTTCAAAGGATCCGTTTTAAATTCGAGCACAGATATGAAAAGCTGTTTCGTGATGTTGTTCAGTTCTGAGTTCAATTTGTGTTATATAAGTTAGTTAGGTGCATTTGAGGTAATTTCTGTCGTGCTTTTTAAAGTGTAGCCATCCCTTTTATGTGCTTTTCCTGTGTATATGTTGTGTCTTTTGTGTGCAGTTCGTTTTTTGTTGCTTTTTCTGGACGTTGCTCTGGTTTTGAGTTTGGTTTATGTTCATAATCCTGTTTGGTTAGTGTTCCAAATATTACTTGGTCTGTATTTTACCAACGTTGTTTCTTTTTTTAATTTATTACAGACTAGCGACCCGCCCTAGCTTCGCACGGGTGCAATGATGATATTAAATATACATTACGCATGTATTATAAATCTTCCTTTTGAATCACTCTGTCTATTAAATCAAACCGCATAAAAATCACACAAAGGGACAGCGAGAAGCGACTTTGTTTCATGCTACGTAATCATCATCATCATCTCAGCGTTAGTCCCGGTTGCTTCCTTGGCTTACACCTCGGTGCCCGGGGTCCGCTTTCCACCTCAGACGCTTCCACTTCGCTCGGTCTTTCGCGTCCTTTGCCGTAAGCCCATTGGCACGCATATCGTCCCTTACGACGTCGATCCAACGCCTCTTAGGCCTTCCTCGTTTTCCGGGTCCCGGCGGAGGTGGCATGGCGAGGCATCTGTTACCCACGTAATCTGCCGGTTTTCGTAATACGTGGCCATACCAGCGTAGGCGACCCTCCTGCAGTTTATCCGCTATGTCACGGACATGAAGGCTGCCCCGGATGCGGGAGTTTTTAATGCGGTCTTTCCGCGACACTCCCGACATCCAGCGCAGCATATTCATTTCCGTGACACGCAGGCTCTGCTTGTGCCGCTCAAGTACAGACCACGCTTCACTGCCATACAAAAGGACAGGCCTAATGATGGTCTTATAGACCTGTCCTTTGAGCCTAACCGGCATTTTGGGGTCACAGATAACCCCCGCCACCTCACGCCATTTCGCCCAGGCCGCCGAGATACGTGACTCGACGTCGCAATCGACGTCCCCGGACTCGTGGAGCACCGATCCCAAGTACCTGACCTGTTCCGTGCGCTCGACTGTGTCTTCGCCAATGCGAACAGGAGCAGCGTTTGTTGTGTTACAGGCCAAGTACTCGGTCTTCGCCGCATTAATTTTCAGACCGCCGTTTTCCAGCGATTCCTTCCACGCTGTCACACGTCGAACCAAACGCCCACTGTCCGAGTCCGCCAGCGCGATGTCGTCTGCATACATGAGCAGCCATGGCGGCTGCTCGTGTAAGTCCCTGATGTTGAAGGACAGCACGTCCAGCACCACACTGAACAGAAACGGACTAAGGACAGAACCCTGGTGAACTCCGACGGTGATGGGGAAGGGTTTCGTATCATATTCGGTCCGAACCACAGAACCGGAGTCTCGGTACATATCTCGGATGATGTCAACATAGGTCTCGGGCACTCCTTTGGATTTCGGCGCCCACCAGATCACCTCACGGGGGACACAGTCGAAGGCCTTCTGCATGTCAAGGAACAAGAGGTGCAGAGGCGTATTCTTTGATCTGTATCCCTCCATTGTAACTTTTAGGGCAAAGATGGGATCCATGGCGCCATGGCCTGGTCGAAACCCATATTGGCATCCCGAGACGGTGCACTCCTGTCGGATCCGAGAGTCAATCACCCGCTCGAAGAGCTTCATGGTGTGGGACATAACCTTAATCCCCCGGTAGTCGCCACACTCCTGCACTGATCCCTTGCCTTTGAAGACTGGAGTGATAATACTCAGTCTCCATTGACTCGGGATCTTTCCGGTGAGGAGCATGCGGTTAAATAGGTGGGTTAAGATGCCCACACCACGAGGACCCATCGCCTTCCAGGCTTCAATGGGGACTGCATCGGCACCGACAGCTTTCCGGTTCTTCATGCGGCGAAGAGCCACATGCACTTCTTCAGGCGTAACCGGGGGCACAAGTCCCTGATTTGGAGGGAGAACCGGAGACAGCACCTCTTTATGCTGCTTGTTCAGCAGCTCGTGGAAGTACGAGCGCCATCTCTCCTTCACCGCGAGGTCCTCGCATAACAGATTGCCGTCAGGGTCTCTTACACAGCGGCACTTAGTGATATCCTTTGACCCTGGAACGTGCCAACTTATAAATGAGCTTCTGCCCCTCAGAAGATTCCAACTTATCATAAAGTGGCTGTAAGTGGTCTCGTCTGGCTCTGGCTACGGCCCTCTTGGCGGCACGTTTTGCAGCTCTGTATGCGTCGCGGTCTTCGGGAGATTTGGAAGCTTGCCACGTTTTGAAGAGAGCTTTCTTCTCTCTGATCTCCCTCTGGACTGTGTCATCCCACCACCAAGTTTCCTTGTCACACCTGCGGCCGCCCCTGGACAAGCCGAGCACCGACTTTGCCGCCTCGGTGATGGCAGCCTGAATCCTGTCCCAGTGGCTTTGCACAGGTTCGCCATCGGTACCATCGCACTTATCGCCGATGGCCGACGCGAACGACTGGGACGTGGCTGCATCCAGTCGCCACCACCGTATTCGGCGTTGTTGGCGCTCATCAAACTTGACCCTAGGTTTGACGCGCAGGTCCATGACAAGGAGACGGTGTTGTGCAGTGAGACTCTCGCCGGGTATGACCTTGCACTTGGCCACCTTACTGATAAGGTGCCTCCGTGTGAGTAAGAAATCGATTTGGGTAGCGTACCTCCCGCTCTTGTAGGTAATCAGGTGTTCGGATTTCTTTTTGAAATACGTGTTCACGATGGCAAGGCCGGCAGCCGCACACGTTTGGAGGATATTCTCCCCTTCAGCGTTACGGCTACCGTATCCAAAGCCACCGTGAACATGCTCAAACTCCTTGCACCTGTCACCCACATGACCGTTCAGATCACCACCCAAAACGATTCCCTGTGACAGCGGGATGCCACGAAGCACCCCACCGAGTTGATCCCAGAACGCAGCCTTTTCAGCGTCGCTGCAACCGACCTGAGGCGCGTAGGCACTTATCAAGTGGGTTATAACCCCGTCGATAAGCACACCTACGACCATAAGCCGGTCGCTGTAGCGTTTCACCTCCAGGACTGCGTCTTGAAACTCCTCGGAGAGTACAACGGCCACCCCGTTCTCCCCACCGGCTGCACCCGTGTAAATCAGCTTGTAGCCATTCCCGATGAGCCGGGACCTGCGGCCTTTCCACCGAGTCTCCTGCAGGAATGCCACGGCCACCCTTCGCCTAAGCAGTACATCGGCTAACTCTCTCGCGCGTCCGGTCAGCGTGCCAATGTTAAGGCTGGCGAAGCGGAGTTTACGGGTTGGGGCTCGCGTCTTGAGCCGTGTTCGCCCCTGACACGGTAGCCCTCGCCCACTTGCCACAGGAGTCGGGCGAATCTCCTGCGCGCCGTTTTGCGGCGGCGCCCTATGCGTGGCAACTAACTTTCTTATACTGTCCATGTTTATTGGCTTTTGTGGCCTTTACGGGAGCGACTGCCGTCTGACCTCCCAACCCTGAGAGGGAAAGCCAGCGCCAGAGCCTCGTCCGCTGATCGGCAGGTGCCCCAACTTGCAGGGGAGGTTGACTTGGGCCCCGAAGATCGTAAAGGGGCCCCATATGCACCCCTTTGTTTCATGCTACGTAATGATTAGGATTAATTTTGTCTAATAAATAGTGCCTTTATTTAAACACCTTATTTTTTTTTAATTTTATGAACTAGTATTTAATTGCAATCCTACATAATCATTGGTGAAGCGCACTAGTTTCTTAAGAACCTATTCACTCTACTTTCGAACATATACGAGTAAATTTAAACAGATGAGAAGACTGCAGCAAAATTGTTCTAGTCTTTCGATGCACACGTCCAATCCCATCAACTATCAATATCGTCTTAATCAAAAGATTTCCGCTGCCGGATATGGGTCTTTAGCTGATTCTTGGTTCTTGCCGCCAGCCTTTTGGGCACTTTACCAGTCGACAGTGATGCGGAAGAGTTTTTTGACGCCTCATTAGATTAGGTACTTTTAGATAGTTTATAGGGGTTTTTGTGTATATATAATTTTAAAGTTACTTCATTATTTCATACATAAGTCAATGATTTGTACTTATATACTTACTCTTGTATTCGTATGGGGATGGGCAGGGAACATTACACACAGAACAGATGGCCATTGGGGCTGAAAGGTTTTGTTGTGACGGAAACGAAAGACACTGCGTTAGAAGGCTCCCCAAAAGGTGGACCGATAATCTGGTTAGGGTTGCTGGAATCCAATGGATGCAAGATGCAATAGACCAAACTGTCACTTCCACCGCGTGACCTATGTCCTATGTTCAACAGTGTAAGTTTTTCGGTTGAAATGATGATGTATACTTATTATTGTTTATAAAACTTGGGATCATTAAATAGCTTTATCTACATCTTCACTAATATAATAAAGAGGTAAAGTTTGTTTTTTTGTTTGTAGGAGGTAATCTCTGGAACTACTGTCCGATTGGAAAAAAAATAGCAACAATAGAAAGCTGCTTTACTCCTGAGTGACATAGGCTATATTTTATGTACGCGGGCGAAGCCGCTGACAAAAGCTAGTGTTCAAAATTCACACAGCAAATTCATTTTCATTCAATAACTGCTACCAAATGAACACAAATATTTCATTACGATCAGCAATCGTTGCCAAACGTGGTGTTAACCGCGCACAGTGTATTTTTCGCCCAAAAAATCGGACATGGCATTTTTACTATCTAATTTCATAGGATTTGTGATTATAAATGCGAGACGAAAACTCCTGATTGCCCTTTTGCTATAAAATATTGAAAATTAGTACTTGAAAAAAATGTCTATGGTTTCCAGAAAAACCATAGAAACAGTTATAACTTAAAAGTTTGACTTCTTTTTAAGAATCTATTGACGGCATTAAATAGTGTCTTAAAATCCCTTCTATAACAAAAAACATCTAGGCTTTATTTATTCAAGATAACAGATTTATGGCTGATTTTGTAAATTTATGTTTTCTTTTTTTTACCGCCATATTATTACATATTTGGATTTGTAACTAGGATCGAAATGTTCTTTTTATTTATGCTTATGATCCTACAAATTCTTGGATCCTAATTATGCAGGATCTCGGAGTTGTTAAAATTCAGATTTTTCTGGATAGGGTTGTCGCCTCATAATTTAATAAACATAATATTTGAAGTAATTTTTTTAAATGTCAGTTTTTCCAACGCAGTTTATAATATTATCTGAATAAATTATCTTGGTCTTATTTACTTATTGAAACATATCAACAACAATAAAAAAAAATATATATCTTACGAATATTATGAATGCGAAAGTTACAATGTTTGGATGTTTGGATGTTTGTTACTCAATCACGCCAAAACGGCTGGACGGATCTGGATGAAATTTGGCACAAGCATAGGATACACTCCGGAATAGGACATAGGCAACTTTTTATCCCGGAAAAACACAAGGTTCCTGTGGGATATATAAGGTGCTTTTAAAATATATGCCAGGCTTTTTATGAAGTATAGTATTATGTTTATAGATTACAATAGCAGTGGCGAAGGGTGGATATTTTCTGAAGGGAAGCCGGAGCGTAAAGTCAAATTACCTAATATAGCACACTCCATGATGCAAAAAAATAGGATTAACATTGCGTTGCACATCAAAAATCTATTAATTACAGCAGTCTACATGAATGAATGTCATTTCAAAATGATGTCCGCAATCCAAAACACAAAATAAATGTACAGTTCACCTGGTTCACCACACATCAATATTGAAAAACATAAGAAACGACAAGAAAACAATATCAACACATCGAATTATTCGCGCCACCCAAACAATTAGCCGCCATGTCAATTTTATCGTATAAAAAATCCTGCCAAATAAAATGTATTATTCGCCAGTAAGAATTATAAACAGCTAAATTCATTCTCATTTTGAATCATTATAGTCAAATAGGAATTAATTTTTCTGTCTCGTTTGCACGTGCATAGACATCGCTGAGTAGGTATGGTCTTGAACCTGGACACCTGTGCATTACTCGTATTATTATTTATTTTACTCATAATAACCCGGCGCGCAGCGGCTTATTTTGGTACAATTTTCTGCGAGTTAAAAAGAGACAGAACGATTTAGAGAATAGGTTTTAGTTTATGGGAAAGTAAGAGATAGATGCATTGTATGGGATTTGGATGTTTGCAAAGGGAACTCGGTATTTTTCGGCTTAAGATTTTGACATTTTTATTTCAAAGTTGTAGGCATTTAAAAAATTGGAAGTAAAATGAGCAATAGAACGAACTAACAAGGTCGTTGACCTGTAGAACAAATTTTTATAAGAGAAGCCGATGGGAATCGTGTTATATGGACTCTTCGCCACTGTACAATAGTAAAGATAAAATGTTGATAATTTGTGTTATTCTTTTTTCGCATAAAACCATCCTCCGGTGTTACGATATTACGATACGCTGTTGCCGCTCCGCGCCGCAAAACACCGGCGCCATTCATACTACGATTGTCATTCATTTCAAACGAATGCCGCCTGCGCGCCGGCCACTCGGTCGTTACTGCACAGCAACCCCCCCCCTTCCCGCCCCCGCGCGCACTACCCCGTTCGCCGCACGCGCTGGCCGACCACCCGCTTGCCAGTCGCCTCCCGCCCGCCACGGGATTTAGTTTTATTATTATCGCGCGCGTTTTTATTAAAAACATTTAGCCAAGTGAACAGTAAAACGGACACATTGAACAAAGTGAAAACCCATTTGTGTGCAACGCAGAGATGGACTTGTGCAACAGTTTCAAAATCGGTAGGGAGTGTGTAAATAACTTTTAAATACGTTGGTGTCGGATAACTTTTAAATACGCCAAGTTCCTGTAATTTATCGTTATTTGATATTACACTTTTGAGCCCTAAGCGAACGCCGGCGTTTTGTTCTTTAATTGTGTCTGTAATTACAAAAGTCGAAAGGTTAATCTAAGTACCTATTGTTTAAACTAACTTAAACTGAACTGTTTAAGTGTGATGTGAAGTTTATCATCGTAACTGGTAACTACTGGTAAGTAATTGCACTTTAAAACACTTGTTTGCCTACGTATTATTGCGTACCTAGTGAATTAGGTAGGGACAAGCTAGTCAGCTGATTTTAGTTTTCATTCGTAGAACGAATGGAAAGAGATAGCAGCTGTTTCATTGACGAAGAGAAACATCGCGCGTAATTTGTGAACCACGTTGTGCAGAATAGAGTCAATATTTATTTAACTACTTTATTTTCTCAAACTGGATTAACTGTTCCTGGGCACGAAAGCTCTTCACTATTGTAATCTATAAACACAACAGTACACCTCCCAAAAAGCCTGGCATATATTTTAAAAGCACCTTATATAACTTCTTATTTTGGTTTGGTTACTCAATCACGCCAAAACGGCCTGATGAATCTGTATGAAATTTGGCCCAAGGATAGCGTATACTTCATAATAGCACATATGTTACTTTTTATCCTGGAAAACATAAGGTTCCCGTGGGATATACAACTTCTTATTAGGCAACCCCAATACCACGCGGGCGAAGCCGCGGGCAAAAGCTAGTAATTAAATAAAGTTTTAAAATCTTCAGTTTAAAATCCAATGAAAGGTGATATGTGGTTCAGGGAAGGGGTCCGCCCTCGTTAGGCTACGGCTAAAACCTTGCACCAACACATATTTCCTGGAGGAACGGGGGTGAGGCACCATGGAGCCGTCAAAGACCCATGGCGCCACTTTGCCTCAACAGGACCTGACCCGGCCTGTTGAGGGATGTCTGTCCGGGCTCCGACCGGCTGACTTACTGCAAGGAGGGCATGAGGGCGCCAACCCTCATGTTGGTCCACGAGTGGCAGTTGATGGAGTTGTGGATAACGCCACAGCCGGTACTCTTCATCCTCCGGGAGTATTCGCAAGTACACAAGGAGACGTAATTAGTAGGCTCGATGCCTATAAGATGTTGATCACCAAATCAAAAGAAATGGGATTGAAAATTCGCCCTACTGACCTGCCTTTACAAGAAAGGTCAAACCTTATTTTGAATATTTTAGGATTTTCCGAAACTGATGTCAATGATAAGAAAAGATTCAAAGAAGCAATAGCTAAATTCACGTCTAAATGTGAAATCCTCTACAAAAACTGTAAATATAATATGACCTTTTTTGCAAAGAAGAATAACACGTGGCTTAAAGAATCGATACAAAATGATTTGAATAAATTTTTAATTAGCGAACATCCAACTTTACAAGATGCGTCACTTTCCGACTCTGTGGTTATTCCTGACTCTGAAATTAATATTATGAGCCAATCGCTTGACAGATATGAATTTGCACCTCATCATCAGCAACAAATTTCAGAGTCCAATACTGATCCAAATCATAGTGTTCAAGATTTACATATAGTCCCTGAACAAAATATTTTTGATATTGCCGTGTCGCCCACAATCGATGCCATTCCTTCGACTTCTTCATGTTTGGTCTATGAATCACTTAGTGGCAGACAAAAACGAAGGGTGTGCAAAGAACTCCAGTATTCTTTAGAAAGTGAACCACCGGCAAAAGTTATCAAAGCTGTTTCTAGTGCATTAGAAGCAAAAGGTCAAAAATTAAAAACCAATGCATCAAAAGATTTGCAATTTTTTATAAATTCTTGTCTTGAAAGTCCAACACGACCGACTAAGCTAGCAACCAAACTTCGCGAAGACCCCCGTCCTTATTCTCCAGAGGAAGCTTTAGCAGTATTTATAGACAGAAAATTTACAGTAGCTACATACAATTTTTTGCAACATGATTTAAAATCAAGAGGTTTTCCAGCATTTCCTACATATAAAAAAGTATTCGACGCAAAACAAAAATGTTATCCGGATAGTGCAGTTCAAGTAACAGAGAGAGAAGCCTTTGTCCCATTAGCTAGTTTACTTTCTCACACTCTTCAAAGGTTAGTACACTCATGCGACGAAATTATATCAGCATATTGTGAACAAAAAAACCTTGATACTGTAGATTGTATTTTTGAAGGTAGTTGGGGGTTTGATGGTAGTTCGGGTCAATCATTGTATAAACAAAATTTTTCTGATAATCAAGACCCTGAAAACAGTTTATTTGCCACTACATTCATTCCATTGCGGATAAAAACAAAAAAAGACTTTGTTCTTTGGTTAAACCCAACTCCACAATCATACAGGTTTTGCCGCCCGATTCATATCCAATATCGAAAAGAGACGAAAGATTTAATACTCAATGAACAGAAGTGGATAGATGACCAAATTAAGGATTTAACTACATTAGAAGCAACGACATCTAACAAGAAGACAATAAGGGCAAAACCACAACTGTATTTGACATGCATAGATGGCAAAGTTCTGAATACAATAACAGAGACTTCTTCTCAACTTAAATGTCCGTTTTGCAAAGCAACCTCTACACAATTCAACAAATTAGATATTATTTATTCGCGGCCAATAGATGTGTCGGTTTTCAAATACGGAATAAGCCCCTTGCATGCATGGATTCGGGTATTGGAGTTTTTACTTCATTTGGGCTACAAGCTTCCTGTTAAGAAATGGAGGGTAAGCAAATGTTCACTGGAATCAAACACTGTAGAGGAAACAAAGAAACGTGTGCAAGAGAGAGTGCGAAAAGAACTGAAAGTGCTGGTTGATGTTGTGAGACCCAATGCTGGAACAACAAATGACGGCAACACAGCCCGAACCGTTCTATCTGATCAAAATCGTGCAGTGTTTGCAGAAATATTAGGCCTTAGTCAGTGGTTGTTGGACGATCTTCACACGATTCTGGTCACCTTATCTTGTAGTCTACCTGTAGATGCTGATAAGTTTGGAGATTTTTGCAAAACCGTAGCATCTAAATACGTGGCAGAATATGGTTGGTACCCAATGACAGTAACTATGCACAAAATCCTCATTCACGGCAAAGATATTATTAATAGCTCAGCTCTTCCAGTGGGTCTATTATCAGAACAAGCCGGTGAAGCGCGGAATAAGTTCTGGCGTTATGACAGAGAACACCATAGCCGAAAATCCGACCGTGAAAAAACAATGTTGGACCTATTTCACAGGGCACTGGAATCGTCAGATCCAGAAATTTCCTACATTAGGCTTCAGAATAGGTTGAAAAAACTCAAATCTTTGCCTTTACCATCCAAGGTAGTGGAGTTACTGAAACCGTATGAAATCTCAGCTGAAGACGATTTTGAGGCGGCAACAGAAAATGAAATTGAAATTATTGAAGGTCATACCGATAGCGACAACATAACAGAAATTCTTTCGGCCGATCAGGATGAAGAATAATAATTGTTACCCTAACCACCATTTTTTAATTCAAAATAAAATAAATTTCAAAAGAAATATTGACAACCCTAAAACCATAATTACCATAGAAAACTTTAGAAGCCTCTAAGTTAGAGATCCTTCATTATTTGGATCTGATTTTTTTTTCTAAGCTTCTAACACATTTTATTAACAATTCCAAAGAAAAATAAAATCCAAATAATTGAAAATACGACCATAAAAAAATAAAATAAAAAATGCTTAAATTGTAAATAAATCGCTTAAAACTCAATTTAAAAATATATAAATCAATTAGTATTATGTGTTTTGAGATTATTGTGGATCAGAAAAACCAAGAAGAAAATTTGTGAAATATTTCAAAAGTTATGGATGATTTACTATTTCACTATAAAAAAGAATAAAGTGGTTTTATTTCTCCATAATGAGAAATAGGTGCACGAGTGTTCTATTAATTAATTCATAAAACATTTATGTATAAGATTTCACAAAAAAAAAGGCATGTCCGATTTTTTGGGGAAAAAATACACTGTGCCGCGGCATCACGTTAAATACTTTGATGTTGCGGTCAAGTTGGCCCTCGCTCAACATCCGACATTTTATAGACATAGTAGATATTCTAGACGTGGTAGTTATTCTGACGTTGGTAGTCATTTTTGTAAAACATAAAGTTGGAAATAAATGGACGTATATTTCCACCATTTCACGCGGGTTGCGTCACCGTAGTTGCAGCCTTGCGAACGGCAAGCAATACGAAACTCGCTGTTTGACCATGCGGCAGCCGTCCAGACCCAGTTCAAGTAACAGACGGTGTGTATTTGGTGTGTTGTCATCAAACTGTTAGGGCCCAGCAGGGTCGAAGTCAACAGGAGTCCTATGCGTCTTGCATCCTTCGTATTTCTGCAACTTACAGGCAGGTCATCGTTCTGCCTTGTGAAACGACTACTAGCGCTGCGTCTTCTAGTATGCGGACCCTACTCCTGCTGGACCTACCACCTTTATTGACCATTTGTTCTGCGAGTAATGTACCCTACCACTGACATATTATTTTGGCGAGTTTTTCAGGCTTTGTCTGTAAGCTTAGTTCTCTTCGGATATCTTCAGTTCTGATACGATCACGCTGTTAAAATCTGAGTATAGCCCTTTGCTCTTCGGGAGAGTTTAAGCCTTCTGCTGAGGTCTAGTGTGAGCGAACACGTTTCAGAGCAACAAGAGACCACTGGCAACACAAACTGGTCTAATCTCGTATTCAACCACTACCTATCTCAACTGATGGTAAGCTGAAGATGATGTGGCCGATGATGGAACACGCTCGCCTAGAAGTAACTTATTCATTCTTGACTTAAGACACCAAGGTTATAGCTATTAGGAAACACATTTATTGATAATAACTATATAGATTTCTATCAATTATGCCAGTCATTGTTCGGCCTTAGTAGAAGCCAAGGTCCGGAGCGAGGAGAGGTGGGAGGCGGTCGTCTCCTTCTACGAAGTAGTAATGCTAGCAAAGTAGGAGGCCGACCGCATACGGCAATGGCGTTCACACCCTTCCGGGATTCCGATCCCGTTTTCCAGCCACCTTAGGCGCGGGCTTGAGGAATGCGAGCCATGGGTAGCTCGCCGTTCGGTCGTCTGGTAACGGTCCGGACCAAGCCCAAGTCGTCGATGGCGTGCACTGTTCTCACTGTTCTTGAATTCGTTGTCTGTAAAATCGTAGGGACCCTGCAGAAGGGTCGAAGTCAACTGGAGCTTAGGGTCTTTTTGTAAAAGGAAGGCTTGGCACCAGTGCAAAAGGCAAATAAGAAACGGGTGGGTTGTTTAGTCAGTAAGAGTCGGACACTGGAGGCGGGACTCGTCAGCAAAAATGAATGTTGTTTTATGATACTTGTACTCTTTTGTATGTTTTTGGTAAACGATTATCCAGTTGACTGCACCCTAATTATTTACGTATAAACTACACCCATGTGTAACTTTACCACAAATATTCAACCACTAAACTACATTTCCAAGGAAACTGTGCGGCCAATTCAGTTAAAATTACACGCCACTTATACTGCCAATACATAGTGCAATCCTATATACATGCAAATTGCGGGCAGCTGCGTTCTATCGCATCTGAGCCGTATTATAGCCTGCCCTAATACGAACGTGTTATACGCTTCGTGGAGAAGGATTGAAATGTATTTATTGGCTTCAAAAAGATGCCTTTGAGAGGACTTTTTATAGTTTTATCTGCTTTTGCCAGCATTCGTGGTTTCGGAAAGTAAAAAAAACTGAAGAAGTCGAACTCAAGATCTAAGGGTTTCGTACAAACCTACATACGAAAATAATTGTTTTCGATTCCCTCATCGAGGTCTCGAATATTTTTCCGAATAGCAAAAAAGTTTTTTTTTTCTGGTGACGTAACTTACAAAATGTGGAGTGATGGAGAGGGAGCCCTCTGCCTCTCCATCACTCCACATTTTGTAAGTTTGGTCTCCCTAGACCAAAGCAAATATGGATGGATTGTGTGAGAAGTGATATGAAAGAAAGAGGAGTTAGTGATAGCGTGACGGGTGACAGGACAGAATGGAAGAAAAAAACATATTGCGCCGACCCCAAATAAAACGGGACAAGGGCAGGAAGATGATAATGATGATGACGTAACTTACAAAAGAAATGTTCAATAAATGCATGGCAATGATCACATTCAATTCAGTAATTTTTTTTGCTTTACAAAAAAAAAATACAAAATTGAACGTCAATCTTACTCTTAAACTAGCGACACGCCCCAGCTTCGCATACATGTATTATACATATAAATCTTCCTCTTGAATCACTCTATGTACTAAAAAAAACCGGATCAAAATCCATTACGTATTTTTTAAGATTTAAGCATACATAGGGACCGCGGGAAGCGACTTCTATACTATGTAATGAAGACACCCTGTGTACTAATCGGTATTCAATTCCAACTATATTAAAATGTTCTCGTTTAAAAAAAATAACAGAAATATGATGTCTGTGAAAAACA
This sequence comes from Mythimna loreyi, assembly GCA_029852875.1. NCBI lineage: Eukaryota > Metazoa > Arthropoda > Insecta > Lepidoptera > Noctuidae > Mythimna > Mythimna loreyi. The sequence continues at coordinate 13,877,412 of CM056801.1, read as the reverse complement.
AGGAAAAATCGTTTTATTCATTAGCATAGTGAATAAAAGACATTAATTAGATCTTGCTAGACAATTGCTATGAGAGACAAAGGGAATATTATGCAAGGAAGAGTGTCGAACCTTTGCTAGTTAGAAAAAGCATTTAGACCAGAATAAAAGCGTCTGTTATGGGTCGTAACTTTGCATTTCAATATTAGAAATTACTCGTATGTATTGTATGTACGAGTATGTCATTTGGCTCAAAAATCAAGATAATGGAAGATATGTAATGTACGCGGCAAGTAAGTTGAACTAAAATATTGAGACATGAAAATCTGTTACTGCATATCGAAGATCATGTCAAGCGCGTGGAGGTATCAACTTAAAATTAAAACTTTATACCCAAGTCTGCGGTAGGTACCTTGAACTGTGAGTTAAAAAAGTTCTATGTTTACGAAAAAAAAAGATACGTGCGTTTACATACAGAAAACGTAAATTTCGACACTCTCAAGGTAACAAAAATTCATTCAATTCTCGTTAATCTAGTATAAAAAAATACACAATTTACAAATAAAAATGTAACTTAATTAATTTATTAATACAAGTAAATGTTTAAATAGGAAATCAAGAGTTTTTTCGACTTTTGATATTGTACTTAAACACACACGCAGGTTAAATTATTGACGGAAAGATCGCAACTGGCAAATTCCGAAATAAACGACAGACGACTCTTAGCCCGGACAGTAGAAGTTTCAACAACACAAGGGTTTAATTCTTCGTACGTCGGGTTGTCCGATGGTAAAAAGAAGATAGCGGAAAAATGCGTTATTATTGCGGTTAGTCCAAATTGTGTAGGTACTATGGTTCCAAATGAGAATAAAAAAGCCAATAACCTCGGTCTGTCAAATGTTGAGTGAAAGGTACGGTTTGCAAAAAACCTTAAGCTTTTTTTTGCTTTGTTTTACTAAATCTTAGTTCTAGGTGAAATAAAAATGTTATTGCTGAATATAAATTAGCTAAATACATTGTTTTCAGTCATAATTAGTTTTAAAAGAAAAACTATTTCCTTTCCTATTTCTCTGTGAGGAACGATTCTTCTTCCATTTGCAGAGATAAATAAAATTGAAGAATGATTAAACTTTTTTCGTTTAGGATTTGTAAATGAATTTCATTTCAAAAATGTTTTGTTTTCATCCTACCCAATTTCGTTGATTTAACAGTACGACGTGACGTCACAACTTGGCAATCGATCCTATTCTCAATTGGCCGTACGTCTTTGTGTCCGATGATAAAGTCAAAGTTAAAGTCAAAATATTTTATTTCAAGGCCTATGTAAAATAAATTATGTTGATTTTGACATGGGCACTTCAGAAGCTAGAGCACAAAATGAAAAGGCTTAAAAACCTTAAAAACGATTTCTAAACATACCCATAGCTAAAACTGAACACATAACACCACCAGTCTAAAAATAGCTCCAGCAAAAGCTGAAATTTAGCGTCACTTAGCAAGCCCAATAAAATAGAAGCGTATGTACCAATTCGTAGTAATTTTGGTAACAGAATTGGGGTTGCTATCGCGTTGCGCTGCCATGCGGGCCGACCGATATTCCCAATGATATGGCTGGAGCCTGATACGCGTTTGAACGGGCAAGTTTACTTGAATATGGACAAGATTAATGGACAAACGGTCCTGTGCTTTGCGTTTGAAAAAGTTACACCCGGGCTGGTTCAAAAATAACCAGAGTAGTGTAGAGTTGCAATCAGAGTCGTTCTTTTATGAGTCGGGTAGCTACCCTAGACTTAACCCAAGCTGCGGAAAGGGAAAGAGAGAAAAGTTCTCTCCCACCCCGTACCAGGCGTCGAAGAAGGGCAGATAACGCCCTTTTCCAACCCCCTTAAAAAGGTCCGAGGTCGACGGATTAGGGGACATCCCTTGGCCTATCAATCTGGACCCGAGATGGTGGCGCGTAGTGTTCCACGCGCGCCTCTCTTAGACGCATAGGAGAGCTCTCTCCAATTTGTGAGGAGACCCATGTGGTTTGGGTCACCACTAGTCTGGGGCAGCGGAAGTCAAACTGCACCCGTAGCCCCCGACAAAAGTGTACGAGGGAACACTGGGGTGGTTTTAGTCAGTAAGAGTCTGACAGACCCCTCCACCTACCCCAGGGTGGAGGACATCCATGAGGATTTCCACCACGAAAAAAAAAAAAAAAAAAGTAACTCTAACTTCGAGCAGGATAAGTTGGAGTAAGCCATTGACTTGACGTTTGCGTTCAAATTTGCGAGTGTAGGGTACCCTGTGATGTCATTAGAATAAACTTCAACCTAAAATTTTGACGCAGCTCTGGGCCCTCAAACGAAGGCAAAGAAGGCACAAAAGTGGGTTTTTAGTCAGTAAAAAACTCCCACCTACCTAAGGGTGCGGAGTTATCATTGGATGATTTTTATCCACCCAAAAAGAAGTTTCACCATAATGAACGGCCTTGGCCTTCCAAAGCTCTCTCTTCTCTCTCTCGATCTTGGCGCGGTCTCATGTATTACACGAGCAATACGCTCTGCCCACTGCCTCTTCAGTTTGGCATTATTTGGTACAGCACAAGAGACAACATAATAAAAAAAAGCAGAAAGAAAATATACCGTCTGTACCCCACGGCTGCACCAATATAGATCCAATTCAGCATGAATGTCAGGCACCAAATTTCCTGACGCTGACTAGTGATTATAAATAGCACTGAAAGTTGGTAGCTTACAATGTGCATCAATCACCAGAAGACTTAAAGTCACACAAAAACACTCACTTTCATATAATACACACTTATATAAATCACTTTTTAATGTGAGATTATGACTATTCAAAAACCTAACCATGTACATATAATAAAAAAAACACAAAAGACACTTAGGCGTCGAAATACTTCTCCACATCGCTGTCATCTTGAAATGTGCCCAAAAGACTGGTAATACCAGATTGAATGGCAATGCTAATTCTTTGGGTAAAGAATAACCCAGCCTGGTCACGCAAAGTGTCGATTAGACGGTGTGATTTTTTTTTAAATTATGATTTGTAATAATTCGATTTCCTTCCACTCGACTCTCAACTGGCCCGTTCAGACTGGCAACTAGCCCGTTCAAACGCAGCACAGCCCTGTAACAACATGTTATCTAGCCGGAGCGGTCAAGCGTTCAGAGCGGAATGAATTTCCACTAGCAGCTTGAGCTTAGCTAGAACGAGGCAGAATTTTTGCTATGAAACAAGCGCGTTTTATGAACGTGTTTCGTATATTCTGGATTACGTTTTTGATAAATGTGTGTTGTTCATGTGTAGCCTCTGTTTAGTGTGAGATATAAAGAGGAATTCTTTTTCTGGATTTTGTTTCTTAATATCATAAATATCAGATTAGTTACTGTGATTTTCTATAATGAGTTAACCAGAGGTGTGTGTTATATATTCGTATCTAATTACCTGTGTTATGTATGGTAACAATGGATGTGTGGTGTGACGAGAATGGATAAAGTGAGAAATAAGTATATTAGAGGAAGTTTGAAAGTGACTGAAAAGTTGAAAGGGAATCGTTTGTCTTGGTATGGCCATGTAAAAAGGCGGGATGAAACGCATGTTACAAAAAAAGCCATGAGTATAAATGTGGATGGATGGAGAGGGAGAGGGAGACCAAAGAATATATGGATGGATTGTGTGGTAAGTGATATAAAAGAAAGAGGAGTTAGTGATAGCGAGACGGGTGACAGGACAGAGTGGAAGAAAAAGACATATTGCGCCGACCCCAAATAACGGGACAAGGGCAGGAAGATGATGATGAAGTATGGTAACAATCTAAAATAATAATTATGACAGAAATTAGTAACCCAATTTCCTGAGAGATAGCGCTGTACCCGGTGGTAATTCTGGATTCCGTGGACCGATTTAATCTTTTTGTATTTTATTTTTATTCATTATATCAAAACAAAAAAAAAAACTCTCGCCTGAAAAGAAAATACGCTCAGGATAATAAAATACATAATTTAACCTATTAAATTACAAAATCAGTTCAAAACATTTTTTTTTTAAATTTTGCAAAAACTATTCATCCTAAGAAGTTCAAAATAATTTTCCTAGAAAGGCTTTATAAAGTTCTGAGAGTTACCCAATTTTGAGAATTTTTCATTCTTTTCTAAACGTATAGTTGAAAAGTTAGAGGGGGGGGGGACGCATTGGTTTCTACTTTTGGAGCGATTATTTCCGAAAATATAAAATCACTTCCCACTTTATATGTGTAGTAACAAAAAAAAAATTCCACTTTTTGTTTTTGCACTTTGTCGGCGTGGTTGATATACATGTTGATACCAAATTGCAACTGTCTAGTGCTAACGGTCGCTGAGATTATCCGTGGACGTACATACAGACAGACAGACTTGGCGAAACTATAAGGGTGCCTTGTTCACTACGGAACCCTAAAAATGGTCATCTTTTCACTCATTTATCCCATTGTCATTAATAAATATAAGTTATCGGATTTCTGAGATTGGACTTAACTTCTTAATATTTTTTATCTAGGCCATTTTCTCAGAATTTTCTCCTTTTACTATTTCTAGAGCATTGGTGATGAAATACCATAGCGAAATGTAAATGCCTGCCTGGCTTTAGAACCTGCAAGGAACGACCTATAACTCAGGAACGTTACCACAAAGTCTCTTTAGAAAATACCTAAGTACCAAATTATTTAAATTGTACAAGTTAATCGCCAAAGCACTCACGACGACGTGAATAAAATTAAACCTTAAGACACTTTTTAGGATTTCGTACCACAAAGGCAAAAATACGGAACTAGGTTCGTCTGTCTTTCAAGTCCCTTTATCTCGAGAAATCGTGAAAGTATCGAGTTGAAAAAAAAGTTTATACTCAAGTCTGCAGTCCCTTGAAGCTGTGAAAAAATGTTTCCATTGCTGGGACTCAAGGCTAGAAATGAGTCCCAGTCATTGCTAGGAAAGGGGATGGGCCATAATCTACCACGCGAGCCCAGTGCGTATTAATGGATGTCACGTGTATTTCAATTTTTGGTTCTAGGACATGCCGGTCTCCTCACGATGTTTTCCTTCGCCGTTTTGAGAGCAGTGGTGATGAAATAAATTACACAAAGTAATGTGCTTGGCTGGATTTTAACCCACGACCTACAACTCGTTAATCGGGGCCTTTACTACACGAACATCATCATCATCAGCCTTTTTAATGTTCCCACAGCTGGGACACAGGCCTCCACTCTGGGAGAGGCAACGGGCTATAATCCACCACGCGGGTCCAATGCAGATTGATGTGTATCACATGCCTTCAAATATTCGGTTCTCGGACATGCCGGTTTCCTCACGATGTTTTCCTTCACTGTTTTGAGAGCAGTGGTGATTAAATAAATTACACAAAGTAATGTGCTTGGCTGGATTTTAACCCACGACCTACAACTCGTTAGTTAAAATCTTTACTAGACGGACATCATCATCATCAGCCTTTTTAATGTTCCCACAGCTGGAACACAGGCCTCCTCTTTGGGAGAGGGAACGGGCCATAATCCACCACGCGGGCCCAATGCGGATTGGTGAATGTCACATATCTTCAAATATTTGGTTCTCGGACATGGCGGTTTCCTCAGGATATTTTCCTTCACCGTTTTGAGAGCAGTGGTGATGAAATAAATTACATAAAGTAATGCGCTTGGTCGAATTTAAAACCGTGACCTACAACTAGTTGCCGGGGCCTTTATGACTCGGCCACCACTACTCTCAAATGAATTAATAATAGTATAGTATAAATTAATTCCATACAAATCAACATCCAAGTTAATCATTCCTAAATCTTCATCTATCCTGATTATAATTCTCCCCCACCTGGTCCCATAAACCCGACGTAATGTATGTAGATTACTATGGGGTCCTTAGACAACGCCGGTATGACGTCATCATCTATGTATTGTGGCAATCAAGATGCAAGTACTAGCTATTCGGGTTTACGACTTAACATAGCAACTGGTGTTATGTAATATTTGGAATTGAATCAGAAATTTATAGTACAACCAAAAACCAGTTCAATCTTACTAATATTATAAATGCGAAAGTTACGATGTTTGGATGTTTGTTACTCAATCACGCCAAAACGGCTAGACGGATCTGGATGAAATTTGGCACAGGCATAGTATACACTCCGGAATAGGACATAGGCTACTTTTTATCCCGAATACCCCAACCCCAATACCACGTGTTCGAAGCCGCGGGCAAAATCTAGTATTAAATAAAGCTGTCTTTTCCAACTTCCTTACAAATTTCGGACTCTTATAAAAAATAATAATTGGGCGTACCTACTACTAAACCAGTGTACTACGCCAAATCGAATAACAAATAGTCGAATATCAATTAATCGACCACTATAAATCGAACGTCTAAATACTCGAACGTTCATAATATCGAATTGTTATTAAATCGAACATTCAATACATCGCACACTTAATACATCGAGTGTTCAAAATATCGAATGTTTGTTTGATCGAGCGTTCAACGCATCATCTTTTGCCTCTTTTTTGTGGAGTAGGTCTTCCCAATCCTACGTTTACCTTATCAATTCTCCTATTTGTTATAGCTTGCTCCTTAACTAAAAATTCTATGGTAGCACAAACAGTAGGGACTCTGCAATCTCTATTTATTGAAAGCATCTGGTATTTCTTCTTGGGGTAAATAAGCAAGTGCGATAATTATTTATTATTCCCTACTGTTGTAAAGTGTGAATTTTTAGTTAAGGAGCAAGCTATAACAAATAGGAGAATTGATAAGGTAAACGCGGGATTGGGAAGACCTACTCCACAAAAAAGAGGCAAAAGATGATGCGTTGAACGCTCGATCAAACAAACATTCGATATTTTGAACACTCGATGTATTAAGTGTGCGATGTATTGAATGTTCGATTTAATAACAATTCGATATTATGAACGTTCGAGTATTTAGACGTTCGATTTATAGTGGTCGATCAATTGATATTCGACTATTTGTTATTCGATTTGGCGTAGTACACCCACTAAACCAGTGTACTACGCCAAATCGAATAACAAATAGTCGAATATCAATTAATCGACCACTATAAATCGAACGTCTAAATACTCGAACGTTCATAATATCGAATTGTTATTAAATCGAACATTCAATACATCGCACACTTAATACATCGAGTGTTCAAAATATCGAATGTTTGTTTGATCGAGCGTTCAACGCATCATCTTTTGCCTCTTTTTTGTGGAGTAGGTCTTCCCAATCCTACGTTTACCTTATCAATTCTCCTATTTGTTATAGCTTGCTCCTTAACTAAAAATTCTATGGTAGCACAAACAGTAGGGACTCTGCAATCTCTATTTATTGAAAGCATCTGGTATTTCTTCTTGGGGTAAATAAGCAAGTGCGATAATTATTTATTATTCCCTACTGTTGTAAAGTGTGAATTTTTAGTTAAGGAGCAAGCTATAACAAATAGGAGAATTGATAAGGTAAACGCGGGATTGGGAAGACCTACTCCACAAAAAAGAGGCAAAAGATGATGCGTTGAACGCTCGATCAAACAAACATTCGATATTTTGAACACTCGATGTATTAAGTGTGCGATGTATTGAATGTTCGATTTAATAACAATTCGATATTATGAACGTTCGAGTATTTAGACGTTCGATTTATAGTGGTCGATCAATTGATATTCGACTATTTGTTATTCGATTTGGCGTAGTACACCCCTACTAAACAATATAATTTCCTGCTGTCTTTAAGCCAAGAGTAAAAACCTTACATAAAGGGTTGTAATAGTACATTGTTATACGAGGGATGAAAGAAAGTTATTTAGTCCCGAGAAATTTCTTGGCGACCGAGCGAGAGCGAGGTCGCTAATAGTTCGAGGGACTAAATAACTCTTGAACCCGAGGTAAACACTGTGCTTTTCATTACGAATACGAGGAAAATAAAAATAATAAAAACCTGAGTCGTCGTCAAAGGTCTTCGTATGTTTTTAGGTAGGTATATTTCCTTTGATTCAGGCGGTAAGCGGTTTTCGCCTCTTCAGAATCTTGCGTTAAATTTATAACTGAAGCTGATGAACTTATCGTGTTAATAAAAAATTCTTGTAACAGAGATTTAGCAAAATGTAAACAAAACTATACACCTCGACAAGGAAGATCAAATCGGCCACAGATTATAGAGAGACTACCATTTACCCGCCATTTTTTTTTCAGTGTTCGGCTCCCTGGCTTTTCAGTCAATAGTTTTCATTTTGTCATTGTAAAAATGGGTCTGGTCAACATTTTTCTCAAATATATATTAGTTTTAATGAAATAATTGAAAGTAAATTAAAATAAAGTCATAAAAAAATTCTATGTCATTTTAATTCGGTATAAAGTTTCGGGTCACGGTGCAATAGAAATGTCAAAATTGAACTAGTTTTTTTTTTAATATTTGCTGTCTAAATATTAAAAAAACAACTGTCAGTTGTAAAGTAAAACTCCCTAGGGAGTAAAAGTACTTCTTCCAACCCTGTCCGCAGGCAACTTTACACCTACTTTCAGAGTATGAGTAATGAAAAAACCTTTTTTACAAATTAGCTTCAATTTTGACAGTTCAAAAGTGCCTGTAAATTGTCTATTTGAAATGAATAATGATATATGCGTCATGTCCATGAACGGGCGCTGTCAATTGAGATTGGTCATCTCTTAGCTGTCAGTGGTTTATTTTAATATCTATATTTAGAACAGTTTGTGTTTATTATTTACATTGTTCTCACAAACTAGTATCAACAAGAAACATGTAACCGAGATATTTGTAATAATTACCATAATTGAAAAGAAAGAATGTGCAAGAAACTCCATGGACACTCCATGGAGTTTCTTGCACATTCTTCTCCATAGTGATCTACGCTTTGGAATATGCAATTAGCATCATTTTTTTTAGGACAGACAGACTTGACGTTTCAAAAGTAAATGGTTTATTTGGAATAAAATGATTTTGACTTTGACTTTGAATTATTTTGAGTTTGATATTGCCGTCGCATGACGTCACTTTTCTGAATGGCGATGCCTTATTGTTTGTGGAAATAGGAATTGTTGACCATTTATTAAAAATTTTAATGTGGTTAAAAAATTAGCACATTATACACGTAAACGAAGCATTATTTTTGGTAATTATACTTGTGACAAAATGTGGTAAGAAGTATGGCAGTTAAGCATTCTCTTTTTCAGACACTTTATTTATTGATTTCTAAAATGTTTTAGTTTGATTTTTTATTACCATCATCAGTCTCATTTACGTTCCCACTGCTGGGAAACAGGCCTCCTCTCAAGGAAACGAAATGGGCCATAATCCACCACGCGGCCCCAGTGCGAATTGGTAGATGTCACATGTCTTCGAATTTTTGGTTCTAGGACATGCCCGTTTCAAATTTTCCTTCAACATTTTCAGAGTAGTGGTGATGAAATAAATTACACAAAGTAATGCGCCTGGTTGGGTTTGAACCTTCGACGAAGTTAACGGCCGTTAACACTCGGCCATCACTGCTCACTTACCTCATTCTCTTAGCTCATTTTTAACACCATTTCGTTAAATTTAATTCTACATTTCCCAATTACTACACACCAGGGAAACAGCACAACAGGGCGGTACCATTCACGAATGCAACAGTAAGGTGACAATCGGACAGGACACAAAGCTGCGCGACTAATTGGAAACTGTGCAGCACCAAACGGATGGTCAACATGGTTGACATGCGCTGGAGGACACAAATAGTGACCTAGCTTTTATTATGTCCTGGTACTTCTATTTTTGAGGGAATGGATTTCAACCTACAGCTTTGAATTTGATTTAGTGGATGAGAATTGTACCTAGAGATTTTTGGTATTTAATTTTCCCCGAAAATGAAAACATAAAAAATTTTTAAGAAAATTTTTCGCTGTGGCATTGCCATGCTCCCAGATTGACAGCTTAGTTCTTTGTCGATGATCCAGTGATCAATTTTGCCATAAGTATTTAATTCGTAGCTAAAAAAAAAGTATTATTTTTTTAAATTCTGCACTTCGATTTTATTGTTTTAATCAATTATAATGTCTAAATTGTGTATACATATATTATAATTGAAATAAAACATTTACTACCCATCCTGACCTATGGTGCACAGACTTGGTCTTTAACTAACATCCAAAAGTTCAAACTAAGTAGTACAATATGTGTTAAAATAACAGATCGCGTTTGAAACACTGCACTGCGCTCCGAAACGCCAATCATTGACGTGGCTCAGAAGTCTGCTCAGTTTAAATGGTACTAAGCTAGACATGTCGCCAACACAAAGTTCACGTGAAACACAAAATCGCATGAAGGGATCGCGGCAGACCAAGAAGGAGATGGCGGGACGACTTGTATGCCTTCTTTGGAAATTGGCAAAAAGTGGCTCAAAACTGAGAATACTGGCAAGAGTGGAGTGAGGCCGTTGCCCAGCTGTGGGACTATATAAGCTAGTAAAAAAATATTACATGCACTTTTAAATTTTTGAGAAATCCGTCAGTCCGAAAATTGATGCTAATTATACATTCCAAAGAACAGATCTCTATGAACAAGAATGTGCATAAAAATATGTAACTTCATCGTATTTATTTTTAGAATAATAGAATGTTCTCCAAGAAAATATCCGAACAAAAATATAGATTTTATTTAACTGCAGATAACCCATAACGTTCAACAATTCAACCTTTTATTACCGCACAAGCATGCGCATACAAATGGGAAACTAATCTCATTCAAAAATATTTTAATACCGATTCCCATTTCCGTGCACGCCAGTGTAATAGAGAAATAGGATGACCCACTTTTTCGGTGCACAAAAGACTCTTTTATATTGCACTGAATACTAGATTCGGTCGCCTACAAACTACTGAGCTGGTTTTTTGTTAATTCCTTTACTCGGAATATTTTTGCGTCCAAATATTTTTGCAAGGCTTTGTAAAGTTTATCTTATTAAGGCGAAGTTTGAGCTTAACATTTTGTTATTAGATTGTGAACTCGTTTTGTGAATTTTTTCCGGGTTTTTCTTTTTAATTAGTTATGTTGACAAATTGTGATTCCCTATAGATTTGGTTTGAATAAATATTACATGACGCATGTATTATAGTCACAAAAAAGTTCTAACAGTGTATAATTAAATAAATAATGGCTATTTTACTTGAAAAGAAAATAATAGTCATAAATTATGAAGCATTCAACATCGGACGTACCAGAGCGGAGGTACCGTATCGGAGCTATACATAGCTCGCCGTCCGCAAGCCAGCACCTATGGTGGCCGGAAATCAGGATCGGAATCCCGGCGGCGTCTAGGGCGTGAGAGCTGTTGCCTTAAGCGGTCAGTCTTCTCCTTTGCTTGCATTACTGTTTCGCAGAAGGAGGGGATCGCCTGCCACTCCTTCTCGCTCCGGACCAAGGCCTCTGTCAAGGTCCAGAGCCTTTACCAAGTCTCGGATGCTCAGTATTTTACACTGGTTTTTAGGAGGACAATCATCCAATGAAGAAAGAGCGGAAGAAATCATTTTGGGCGTATCAGACTTTTACTGACTACTTCTATGTTCCTTTTTTGCCTTCCGTTTCGGGCTCACAAGACCAATAAAAGTAAAAAATAACTACTTAAGTGGTGATGGTGGTTGTACTTGGGTGGACCGATGACCTAGCAAGGGTTGCGGGTATCCGAAGGATGCGAGATGCACACGACTGTTCATTACGTCGACAATAGGGGTGGCCTATATCCAGCAGTGGACGTACTTCGGCTGAAATGATGATGTCTATAAACTTACTTAACTAAAAAAAAAAAGTTGTTAAAGCATTTTTTACACTACTTACTTACAAAAAGAAAACTGCTTCAATAACTTAATTACTTTCCAAATTAATTGGAAGTACTTTTAGCTTAAATCACTAAAGTCCACATTTCTTTTGAACAATCGATTAAATTGCTTAGTTTTATAACTCTCAAAACTCTAAATCAAAACACGTTTTGAAAGAAAGCCAAGTTCGACTTGAAAATAAATTAGCCGTAAAAACAAAGTGAAATCGAAAGTATCTCGAACGAGCCAACTACTTCGTCTGGAAAACAGAAGTGTTTTCTCAGAAGTTTTTCTTATAACTTGGCAACTTTTCATCGGTATTTTATAAGTAACTTATTACTGAAAAGAAGTCTTAAACAAACTAAGAATATTAGTTACTTTTTTCTATGATTCTTAAGTTTGTTATTAAACCCATTGCGCGTGGGGAGTATTATTATTACGTAATTGTGCGCTTACAAAGAAAAACAAACAAATTAAAAATAAAAACATAATAAAATACTTTTTCTGGTTTGTTTTCAGAAAACACGAAAATTGGAAACCAACATTTTTTTTTTCCAGAATAAACGACAATATAAAACCAAAATTTTATTTATTTATTTATAAAAACTTTATGCACACAATAAGTACAAAGGCGGACTTAATGCCATAGGCATTTTCTACCAGTCGACCTTGGGGTGGTGCAGAAACATGGTGCTACCTAAAGGAAAATTAAAAAAAAAAAAACAGAGAAAGAAACAGATACAATAATAAACACATACTTAAATACATACATAATAATAAGCAATTAATCGTGAAAAAGAAATGTAAATCCAAAAAAAAAATAAAAAATATTATTTTTTTTTCTTTTTCTAAAAATTTTCGACCGAATGAATTTACTACTTTATTGCAATCCATATACACCGTTAAATTTTAGTCGTTTTAATCCCTTGGAGGATCGATTCAGTACATGAAACACTATCGATTGGTAAAGTTAGAATGAAAAAACAAAGTACTTTTTTTTAAAACTCGAATTAATTTACGCATTTTCTAAATTGATTTCTTTAAGTAAACGTCAGCTGGGCGAGTTCAATGACCTGTAGGTAGTTAGTACGCAACGACCGACAACTAACTACAAGGTCAATGACTCATTTTATTAAAGAAATTAATTTCGTAAATGCGTATATCAATAAGAGATTTAGAAAAAAAGTGCTTCATTTTTTTAATTTTATCTACACAAATCGATAGTGTTTCATGTACTGGATCGACCCTCTTCGGGATTAAAACGACTAAAATTTAACGGTGTATGTGTACACAGATGGTGTTTAAAGTTGTCACAGATCAATATGGACTCTTCCGGCATTTCTTACATTCGTGTACATACTGTAAGATGATCAACGTTTTTCTAAGAAGGTCATTCAAGTGGTACAAACATAATTATGGTTTTTTTTGGTGGGAAAAATCATCGAATGACGAATCCCGCACTTGGGCTGAACGGGAGACAGTGTCAGACTTTTACTGACTAAACGGCCTGCCGTTCCTTCCTGCCTAAGTTTTGGGGCCCCAGTGTTCCGCTTTCGCATCAACCCTTGGCCCCAGAAGGCTTCGACCCTGCTGACAACTTCTTGAAGCGCGCGGGGATAGTGTGAGCCGTCAACGATCTGGGCTAGGTCCGAACGGTTACCAATGGTCGGACAGCGAGCTACCCATTGAATACCGTCCGCAAGCCCGCGCCTAAACTATGAACGTATGGTACAATCGGCTTTCGGGGGGAGTGGGAAATATTCCAATAACTTCTCGCGATCTTTAACCTTATGCGCCCGTGCAAAGCTGAGGCGGGTCGCTAGTACATTAAAAACCGATGTCGCTGACTAAATCCCTTTGCGTCCCAGATCAAAGTTTGACCGGAGCAGTTAATAATCAATAAAATTTGACATAAACCGTCTCACTCCAAAAACCAGAGAAATTCTTTGGTGAGTTATCCTTATACTCGATTTTATCTTACTAATATTATAAATGCGATAGTTACGATGTTTGGATGTTTAATACTCACGCCAAAACGGCTGGACGGATCTGGATGAAATTTGGCACAGGCATAGGATACACTCCGGAATAGGACATAGGCTACTTTTTATCCTGGAAACCTTAATCCCAATACCACGGGCGAAGCCGCGGACAAAAGCTAGTATTTTTATAATCGCACTCGATGGTATGTACCGCTGTATGCTAAGTTTGAGGAGTTAAGGGGTCCGCAATGAAAAAAGAAACACACATTGTTAAAAGAAATACATATATTTCTTTTCCACAATATTATAAGCTTTTGTTTTTAGTTTCACTTCTCCCGATGTTTGTGATCAAATTATGTAAATGAAATTTAATCCACTTCCCGACGGCCGATTGAGCTAAAATTTTGCATGCATTTGTCAATCTGATGACAATGCAAAATGATTATGTCGTGGAGTTGATCTGATAATGGAGCCGGAAGGTAGACATAAGAACTCTATAATTAAAAGACACAACCGCATCGAGTTTAGGCTCGTGTGATTTGTCTTGACGAGTTTTAATTATATATCAATCAATCAAATCAAAACATTTATTTGCTAGAATATGGTACATAAGGTGTTACAGTATATAGGTTTCCACATATCCTGCCACAGCATGGCGTGCAAATATATTCACAGTCAGTGATGTTAATTAATGTCACTAGCATTTACAAGTTCTATTGACTTGTCTTCTAAATAGTCTTTCACACTATAATATTTTTTAAATAATAACATATTGAAATAGTACATTGTTATACGAGGGATGAAAGAAAGTTATTTAGTCCCGAGAAATTTTTTGGCGACCGAGCGAGAGCGAGGTCGCTAATAGTTCGAGGCACTAAATAACTTTTGAATCCGAGGTAAACACTGTGCTTTTCATTACGAATACGAGGAAAATAAAAATAATAAAAACCTGAGTCGTCGTCAAAGGCCTAAATCGTCGTCAAAGTTATGTTTTTAGGTAGGTATATTTCTTTTGATTTAGGCGGTCAGCGGTTTTCTCCTCTTAAGAATCTTGCGTTAAATTTATAACTGAAGCTGATGAACTTATCGTGTTAATAAAAATTTCTTGTAACAGAGATTTAGCAAAATGTAAACAAAACTATACACCTCGAAAAAAAAGGAAGATCAAATCGGCCACAGATTATAGAGAGTCTACCATTTACCCGCCAATTCTTTTTTTTTTCAGTGTTCGGCTCCCTGGCTTTTCAGTCAATATTTTTCATTTTGTCATTGTAAAAATGGGTCTGGTCAACATTTTTCTCAAATATATATTAGTTTTAATGAAATAATTGAAAGTAAATTAAAATAAAGTCATTAAAAAAAAGTATTCTTAAATTATTTCTATCTCTATGTCATTTTAATTCGGTTTAAAGTTTCGGGTCACGGTTCAATAGAAATGTCAAAATAGAACTAGTTTTTTTTTTAAATATTTGCTGTCTAAATATTAAAAAAACAACTGTCAGTTGTAAAGTAAAACTCCCTAGGGAGTAAAAGTACTTCTTCCAACCCTGTCCGCAGGCAACTTTACACCTACTTTCAGAGTATGAGTAATGAAAAGGTTTTTTTTAAACATTGTCAGCGGTAAGTCTTGTAAACTATTAGGTAAACGATTGTAAATAATAATCGACATGCAGTATACATTTTTCTTAAATAATTTTAGCCTTGTTGGTGGCAATCGAAGTCTGTCCTTATGCCGTGATCGGCTATTTGGCCTGTCAGTGTTCGTCTCAAATAAATTATAGTTTTTTCTAACAAAAACACATATAGGCTCATAAGAAGACTCAAAATCACTCAAAGGGCAATTTAAAGAGCTATGCTCGGAGTATCCTTGCGTGATCGAATCAGAAATGATATTCGCAAGAAAACCAAGGGTGCCGACATGTCGAAAAAATTGCCAAATTTAAGTTGCAATGGGCTGGACACATTGCACGCAGCACAGATGGCCTCTAGGGCCGAAAAGTTCTGGAGTGGCGACCGCGTACGCGGCACAGCGCCTTTATCAAATTTAGCAAAATGTTCCGCAACCAATGTTATATTATTAAAATATGTTACAGGATACGCTCCCACAGTAAACAAGGTTACCAATTCCGTATTTTAATTTACAATATAAACAAGAACGCACACATTTTGTAGACTATCCAATCTCGCGACCCAGCAATGTCATCAAAACCAAAATATTTGAACTTGCTCCAAAATTCAAACGAACAAATTGAATTCTCCCAAAAAATCGGGAGGCAAAAAAAATGGCAACACACTTCCCAGCGAACACACGAATGAAATATTAATGTTGCCATCAATTCACCGAGTTTCACCTCGGATGAGTTAAAAATTTAAAAACCAATGCTATTTGGCTTTTGGCCAAACGAGAAACGTTGAGGGTTGCAAGAAATTAATGCGATAGTGAATAGTACGGTAAACTGCTGGCATCGGGCATTTTGTTATCTTAGTAATTAGGGGAATAGAAGCACTAGTAGGTCGTTAAGTTTGGAACCAAAGAAATAGTTTGTCCAATGCTTCTGAATGGTCGCTATGATTACTTTTTGCTGACATGAAATTTTCGTATGATTAAATTCCTTCTCTATAATATATTTTTCTTTTATTTAACATTATCCGCTTCGATCCACCACGCTCTGCCCACACTACACCACACCAACACCACACTCCATCGTGTTGTTTTAAATGCTGTATTCTCTTTTTAGGGTCCCGTATCTCAAAGGAAATAACGAAACCCTTATAGGATAATTTTATTTTCTGTCTGACTGCCTGTATGCCTGTCTGTCTGTCTGTCAAGATCCTATATCTCGGGAATGCGTAAATGTATTGAGTTAAAATTTAATCTAAATAGGTACTCAAATCTGAGATCCTTTTAAGTTGTAAAAAATAAACTCCTAAGTAAAGGAAAAAAAGAGACAATTATGTCTGTAGCTCTTATACTCGATCCTAAGGTTGTCTGGTAGATATCGCTGTCAGCGATAAGACCGTTTCTGTACTCAATCACATAAGTTTCTGTGAAATTGTTACTTTTTTGGTGTACAATAAAGTATTATTCTATTCTATTCTGTTTATGACACAAAAAACGTACATTTCGACGCCCTCAAAGGAAAAAAAAATCACGGGTGTATCCCATTGACTTAGAACCTTGAAATTGCGCAGGAATCAATGCCTTATAGGTGAAAACAAAAAATAAATTGATTACTTCAAAAAGACATTTTTCGATTCGGAAAAATCTTCACTACACGATTCGGGAATTGAATTATTTTCATAAGCTGATTGGTACGGGACCCTTGGTGTCGTATCCGAATAGTATTAAAACCACTTAAATGTATGTTTTTTATTTAATTCTTAGGTAATTTTATGGCAACCAGAAGTGGTTGTGTGAACACACACATACGACAAGGATCGAATTAAGGACCTTTAAGGACACCTTTGCACTTCCACCCGTGTGGCCATTAGACCAGAGAACAGTAATGTAATATGAAAATATAAATATTTATGACATGCTCCAAAAACGTCCGGATGGTAATGTAGCGTCATTGCATTTTAAAATACCCCACTCAGTGCTGTATTTATGTTTCAGAGAAATTGGTTTAATGTTGTAATTTGGTAAAAATTGTCTACTTTAAAAATAAAAAAGGTTATTGTGTTTGTCATTAAATTCATCAGCGCTTGTTTTAGACTTTTTCTTCGGGCGTTCCACGCAGAGCGTTTTTCCTGCACGAATCTGGTGGAAGAACCTCTCGAACTTACCGTATTTGGTAAGGACCTGCGTCATACAGAAGATGAGGTCATTGTGAGGTCCTTCTAGCGTGGTAAAAGTTAATAATATACTTTCTTTACACACACAAATATTTCCTACTTTTACGCGGATGACGTCGCGTGCAAAAGCTAGTTCGTAAATAAATAGATGAGTATAAAGAAATAAGTACCAGTTGCAATTGTGATTGCTGTTAAAAATTGATATTGGCATTTTTTGTTTAAACCCTTTTTTATGGTAGGTAAAATTCATCCAATGACGAATCCCACCCTGGGCGGAAGGGAATCAGTGTCAGACTCTTACTGACTAAACAACCGACGCCGTTCCTACATCACCATCTATACCAGGGCTAGAGCCTTCCTTTCAAACACGAACCCTTGGCTCCAGTTAGCTTCGACTTTTATGCAGGGTCCCTACGGTTTGCTGACAACTCCTTGAGGCGCGCAGGAACAGTGCGCGCCGTCGACGTCTACGCTTGGTCTGGACGATTACCAGACGACCGGACGGCGAGCTAACGACCGGATGGCTTTATTATTTTACAAATACAAGCGCTAAAATTCGCTGAGTCTAATTTCAGGCTTGCTAAGTTAGAATGGCCCTACTTGTAACTTAATAACTTCTTTTTTGGTTACAGACATATGATTATCTCAAATGCAAGTGTTCCCGTAAGCAACAATCTATCTGCAAACATACACTGCATTATTGCATCCACTACAGCCTATGTATGCTATATATGCTTAAATTCGGCACTGAAATCTACACCAAGATGTTGGTTGCAAGGTCCTAATTTTTGTTCTAGATAATATCGATGCCTCCCACGTAAGTTGTTGTAACCCACAAAATGTCGATTTTGGGTTTTTTATGTAAAAGTGTCTAACTTTATGTATACTATCCTACAAAAAAACAAAAAGTCCAAAAAACCTATTATTTAAGGTACTTTTGAAACGTATAATGTTGTATATTTCGAACGATTCCAGCGTAGACTGTAGTATTTATTACTTGCAATGGTTTACAACGGGGAAAAGCGTACGCGCGCCCGTTGTATGTAACACATATCACAGATTACGCTGGAAATCGCTGCCAGTTGCACAGCTCACGTAATTTTTACGTCGTTAATTTAATATTCTAGTAATTACTATTCCGTTTAACCTTATCTTTAACTAACGTGATAACCTTTTAAAATATGGTATTGATCCCATACAACAATTTACGTCGATAATTTTCAAAATATTTTATGTTAAGTGATACATACAATATTTTACTTCGATGCTAGATATGTAAAAGTGAGTTGTAACATCACATACAACGATTTACGTCGCTATTCGTTTGAAATGAGTACGTTGTATATATTTTTCAAGGAGTGTTTTATGAATATCACTGGAGTCAGAGCCATCCTAGACAACCATTTTCATTGAATCTAAGAAGTTTTAAATGACTAAATTAACAGATGATGGCATATTCGTAATTTTGAACCCTAAAACTACAGATCATTTTCTCCTCATTAAACTTTAAACTGCTCACTTACTCGTATTTCATAGCTGTGTAGTATAATAACCATTTGGATTATGACTGTAATTGCCATTTTTGTTTATATTATATCATAATAATTATAGCTAATAACAACTTGGCAAAATGGGGGATTATAGACCCCGGTGACACACAGTGCGAGTGCGGTGTCTCTGACCAAACAATGGCCCACCTATTGGAGTGCTCAAAATGTCCCTACAAGTGCACGCTGGAAGACCTTAAGAATGCCAATGAAGCTGCTATAAATGTGGCAAGCTACTGGGCCCAAAAACTTTGAGGGAAGCGGAATCCATCGATTGGAGAAGAAGAAGAAGAATTATAGCTAGACTGTGCTGGGCAAAGGCCTCCCTCCATTCTTTCCAGTTATCTCAGTTTTTCGCTTTATCGTACCAATTCTCAAAGAAAGCATCCAGGTCGTGTCGAGTAAATGTGGGCCTGATTGCCTGTAAAGTACCGAAAGATTACAAGTGAGTTTTAGTCAATAAAAGCAACTTTTACTAATTAAAAGCCACCAGGACTTTCCTTCTTGTTCGTGTTTATTGCCAGTTTCCCAAATCAGAAAACGTTGTTCGATACTTTTACCTTAGTCACCATCTGCATGTTTCTGCACTGTTGAACTCTTCAAGCTAAGTCCACTATCAGTTATTTGATTAAATGAAGTATCGTTTGATAAAGGTAATGAAAAAAATACACATTTAAAGACTACAGATTTTTCAAAAAGGACTAACAAAAACAAAGAAAACCTTTCTAGTAAAATATTAAAAACAGCCGGAAAACTGGTCTACTGAGTCTGCTGTAAGCACTATTTCAATAAATTAAACTAAAAAGACGACAAAGAAAACAATCGATGTATAATTATGGCTAATTTAGTTACAGGAGAGCCCAGCTTAGAATTTATGCTGATACTATTGCGAGACATAAGTAAATAAGATTAAATTGCCTGTTACCGTTACTGAAACTTCAAACTTCAGACGTGTGAAAACAACAGTTTTCCCATTTCTATAAGTGATTAAGTTCTTAATAAGGCATTAGTTAAATTTGATATACCAACAGCAATATTAATCCCCGATCAAAGAGATAATTATACTGTTAATAATAACAGCCTATGAAAAAGTCTGGGTCTGTCAAAACTATAGTTTGTGACTATTTCAAGAGCTTTTCAACTTCTTGCAAATTGAGTCAAATTATGCTTGACAAAATCCACAAATGTTATATTAGACAGAGGTTTCAACTTTTAGTGTATATAGTAATAATGTGTAGCTTTTGCCTAAAGGGTACACAGAGAAAGCGAAATCTGAAAGATAATAATATTGTGAAGATAAAAGGGGTACAAGTTGGTTCTGAAGATTCAATATTACTATAATGTTTTTTCGGACTGTAACGTGATGACCATTTCTTCTCGGTTGGGAAACAATGGCTATTTCTCCTTTTTTTTTAAATGCATATTACAAAATGAGCTTTAAGTAAAGTCACTTGGAAAGATGGAGAGGGGAAAGATAGATATAAAGTAAAGACTGTGGGAGAAGTTATATGAAAGAAAAGGGAGTCAGTGATAGCGAGACGGGTGATACGACAAAATGGAAGAATAAACTTGTTATACCGACTCCAAATAACATAGGATTAAAGCAGGAACATGTTAATTATTTACCTATTTTTAAATCTCACTCGGTTACTAGAATTTTCATAATCAAAATCTTAAAATACTTTTTTGATTTTTGATTATTTAAACTGTAATTAAATTTGATTAAAGAACGATGTAATTAATTCAAAGTATAATTTAAATCAAGAGAACACTTAAATTTTCAGTTTTATATATTTTTTAATTATTTTTAATCTTAATCTTTAATATTTTTCTAATCTTTAAAATATAGTTTGTTATTTTAAACTTTAAATCCTAAAACGCAAAATGTTGAAAACCAGTTTGAAAATATTCAACTTTTTTGAATTTCGGAAATGTATTAACAAAACAGTATTGTCCTAAACGAAATTAGGCTGAAAAAACCTGGTATTTATTTTATTATATCAATTAATGATACACATACCACACCCTTTTTTTATTTGTAGTCGACGTACATTGATGTAAGTATCATATATGATTAAAAACGGCTCTTATACTCCCGTGTATAATAATGTAAGTAATAGTTACAACATTTTGCAAGGACCTCATGTCGCGGTAAACAGTTGTAACAACAAAATCCAAGAAACTGTTAAAATTATAAAGTAATGACATATAGTAAACAATAACGTAATAAAAACTATACTCTCATACCGAATTTCATAAAGATTCTTTGAAAAATGTGGTTTGTATCGCAAAAAGAATCTTTAAAACGCTCTCCTGTAAAATTGCATTTTTGGGGTTACAACAACTTACGTGGGAGGCATCGATATATTCCTTACGAAGTTTTCCGTCAAAGTTTTGATAACAATGGTGATGAAACAAATTAACTCAATAGCTTTTTTTAGTTACTAACTGTCATGTGATTATCTCAAATGCAAGTGTTCCCGTAAGCAACAATCTATCTGAAATGTATATTTTTTTGCAACAGTTCTACTCAATTTGTGTGTTGTCTCCTGTGCTGTGTAAAATCCGTTTTATGTGCAGGGTGATAGTAAATTCATGGCCGCGTTAGAATGCAGACACTATTTTATGGTAGTGTAAATTGTAACCGATTTGTATTTATTGTAGAAAGTGTTGTTAGAATGGTTCGTGTTACGTTTAGTACGGGAAAAATAAGTTGAACTTTGTCCGTTCCGTAGGGACCCTGCGGAAGGGTTGTAGCCAATTGGGGCGAAGAGTTTGAGTCTGAAAGGAATGCTCTGGCCCTGGTACATAAGGCAACGTAGGAATGAGGTGGGTGGTTTCGTCGGTAAGAGTCTGACACTGTTTTCTGCTCCGCCCAAGTGTGGAATTCGTCATTGAATGATTTTTACCCACCATAAAAATACTTTTCCCGTTTCCGTTGTTGTTAGTGTTAATAGACCTGAAAATAAGAGAGTTGAGAAAAATCATCTAATGACGAATCCCGCCCTTGGGCGGTTCAAGGAGTTGTCAGGAAACTGTAGGGGCCCAGCAGGGTCAATGCCTCCTGAGACCAAGGGTCCATGGGAAAGCGGATCCGGGGCTCTGGGATCAAGGCAAGGAAGGAACGGGTTAAGTTATTTAGTCAGTAAGAATCTGACAGTGTTTTCCGCTCCACCCAAGGGCGGAATTCGTCACTGGATAACTTTTACCTACCATAAAAAAACCTGCTAGACAATCTATGACCACAACCATTCTGCCAGGAGTGTATGACTGAGAAGAAGAGAAATCGAAGAATGAAAATACTCTTACCTAAATGGGGGATGAAAAAAATGTAACTCATTACTGTTCTATTGTGTACTGTTTTTATTACGATAAACTAGTGCTTGACTGCGATTCCATCTGATAGTAAGCAGTGGTGCAATCGTTGATGGTGAGGCGCACTAGTTTATTAAGAGCTTATTCACTGTAGCCTTGAAGACATCTAAATTATAATCGGACGGAAAGTCTGCAGCTGGCAAACTGTTCCAGTCCCTCGATGTACGCGGTATAAACGACGAGGCAAAACGTTCATTTCGAACCGTAGATGTCTCAACAACGTAAGATTGGATATTTGCCGTACGGGATGTCCAATGGTAAAAAATTGATATGGCGGAATCAAATCGTGCAATCCCACGCACACTCTCACTGAAATTCACAACGATAAACTGCCTTAAACATACATACTCTAACAAAACAAATACTCACAAACCACGTTAGAAAACTACATGCAATCAGTACTCTGATTACATCGCTCCCCGCGGAGAAGCTGCGCTGCCTTCAATGAATTCTAAATGCTGTACAACGATTAACTCACAACATTCATCACTGAAGAAATGTGCTGTTTTAGTGTTGTTCTTTGAGTGTTTATTTGGGGTCTCTAGTGGGAAAGAACTGAAATTAAATGACTGTATGGAACGGTTATTTGGTGGATATGTCTCTCGCTCTGCACGGCAACTTTTTGTAGCGATGAAAGAAAGAAAAAAAAAGAGGTTTATTTGACTTACAATGATCCACATTACAAAGATTTGAAAACTTAATAAACATGAATAAAAATCGGCCGAGAGCGTGTCGGGCCATGCTTGTGTGAACCGATTTTAATCTTTTTGATTTTTTTTTTTTGAAAGAGGATACGCTCGGGATAATGAAATATGTAGAAAAGTAAAAAATAATAATTAAACTATCATTTTTTATTACTTTAAAAACAAATGATACAATTACTTTTTTTTACTTTTTACATAATATGTGCGGTTAAATTACAAAATGAGTTGAGAATTATTACTTTTTTTTTAATTTCTAAAAACTATTCATCTTATCAAGTTCAAAATAATTTTCGAAGAAAGCTCATAAAAAGTTCTACTATTGAGAATTTTTTTTTCATATTTTCTAAACTTATGGTTCAAAAGTTAGCGGGGGGAGAGGGCTTGTTTTTTACTTTTTGCACGATTATTTCCGAAAATATTTACATTATCAAAAAAATATGTTACGGGGCCTTTAATTATTTCTAAATACCTATCCAACAATATATCACACGTTATGGTAGAAATGAAAAAAAAAATCACTTCCCATTTTACCCTAATAAAACATTTATTACCAGTTTTTTGTTTTTGCACTTTGTCGGCGTAGTTGATATACATATTGATACCAAATTTCAGCTTTCTAGTGCTAACGGTCGCTTAGATTATCCGCCGACGGACAGACAGACAGACAGACTTGGCGAAACTATTGCACGGTTCCAAATTGGATGGCATTTTGTATGTGTGTGTGTTTGTTTTAAGTATCATACGAGGAGATGCGCATAAGTACACAAGGCACATCCGAGGACCTTTTCAATGCGAGGACCTTTTCGTACGTCCTCGGTTGGCCCGGATCGGTTCATCGTATTCTACAATCGGTTTTAAGCCTTTCTATATAATTAAGTAGCGACCCGCACCAGCTTCGCACGGGTACAGATACTGAATATTATAATAATATTATTCATTTATTATACACATAAACCTTCCTCTTTAATCACTCTATCTATTAAAAAAAAACATCAAAATATGTTACGTAGTTTTAAAGATTTAAGCATATATAGGGGCAGGAAGCGACTTTGTTGTATACTATGTAATGATCTAAGTTTGGTGACGAAATTTCGTACTCATACACGATCGTGTGTAACCGCTAGGCGGCGCCACTTAAAATTTTTACACACCTCCCAAAGACAGTTGCATCATTTCATTTGGACTGGAACTTACCTCTATATAATATTCAGAACGTAAAAGGATATATGAGGCCTTTCATTTATATAAACGTAATCAGTCCAAAGGTCAAATGGAAATTAATGATTCATTTTTAACTACAAGCGGATTTTGTACTTTATGAAATTGCTCTCATCATGTATTTTGAATGTAGTTATAAAAATACTACTATTACATTTACGTCAGTTGTTTTTAGCATTCATAGGCCGCTTTCGCACTTTTTGAATCATTACATAGTATAAAACAACTTTGCTTACCGCTGTCCCTATGTATGTTTAGATCTTTAAAAGTACGCAACGGATTTTGATGCGTTTTCTTTAATAGATGGAGTAATTCATGAGGAAGGTTCATGTGTATAATACATGCATAATATGTATATTCAATACTAGCTGCTGCCCGCGACGTTGTCTGCGTGAAGGCTCTATAGCTCCAAAAATACCTAAGATGGCAGTGTCGCTATAGCTTTATAAGTAAACAACTTTAAAAATAGCATTGCCTTATAAAGTTCCCGCTGCTGGGATCCTTTCTAGGAGAGGGAATGGACCATAACCCACCACGCGGGCCCAGTGCGGATTGGTGGATGACACATGTCTTCGAATTTTTGGTTCTAAGACGTTCACAGTCACAGTTTCCTCATGATTTCCTTCACCGTGTTAAGAGCAGTGGTTATGAAATAAATTAAACAAAGTAATACGCCTGGCTAGGTTTGAACCCCCGACCTACAACTTGTAAGTGCCTTTACCACTCCGCCACCACACTACGATGGTAGCTATACTGCCAGAAGTAAAGAAGCAAAGTAAAGAAGAAGCCCGCAGAAGAAGCCACTCGTCCTGAAGTTGAAACTCGCTGTGACTTAGTGTCTGCCCCTGCGACTTATTGATGGTCATCGTGAAACAAACATTCACGGGGAACTGTACGCTGGACTGGAACGGGAAGTTATGAGGTACAAATACTGCCTCGACGACGCCACAACCCGTAAGGATTTTTGCCTCAATGGTGTGTCTGTGCAGCGAGATGACTTTAAGACGGATCTTATTATACAACTTTGGTGGAGATAAGTTCAGAAGATGCGTAATCGGGACTCCGACTTTCAGCTTTCCCCTCAATCTCCGAGAGAATTCATTCGTTAATTGCTGCAGCCTGATCATTTTTGGACGTCAAAATGGACCACACCAAAGAATTCTGCTGGTGCGGTAAACGACTGATTTCCCCGTACACACAGCGAATGAATTCTCTCTAAGCTGGATAACACTCTATCGAGAGACTCTGGAAGAACCACCTGTTCACGTCTCTCTCGGTGGGCTTTGACTCGCGGCGGACTTTGGCAGAGGCCATGATCCGGAGCGAAGAAGAGTGGCAGGCGGCTAAAATTCGATTGCGAACTGTACTTGTGGATAATTACTGTCTCTCGGCCTGAGCTCTAAGTCTCTGCAAACGCTCGACACGCACGACTCTCTTTCGCGCAACTAAGAGGTCCTTACATTTTGTTCATGAAGACGTTGAGAACGGTCCAACCTCGACTCTCGTACACGTAACTCAGAGGTTTTCAGATTTGGTTGTGCAAGGCGTTGCGAACATTCGACACTCGACTCTCGTACGCATACCTGAGAGTTTCTCTGACTTTGTTCAGCAAGTCGTTGTGAACGTTCAGGTGAAGATTCTCCCTTACGACGTACTTTTGCTGCCCGTGCTTGAGAACTATGTTTAGAAAGTTGAGACCTGGCTCTCTTAGGCATTTTCAAACGTTTAAAAAAATGTTAACAGCGTGTAATATTCTAGCTCTGAAAATAACTGTTGGTTACCCCTGAAAAGTACTATTGGTTAGCCCTGAAAAGAACTGTTCATTAGCTCTGAGAAGAACTGTTGCTTAGCTCTGAGAAGAACTTTTGCATAGGTGTATTTTTAAGAACGAAATCTAAAAAAAGTCGCACCAAAATTATTATACTTCGCGCACGACCGTAGTGGGCCGACCTGCGGGTTACTGCTTACCTTACTGATAGATCTAAACTCCCCTACCGCAGTCGCACCCCCGCCTTGGTGACGCTCTCTTCGTAACGGGCCGTGCAGCAGAAATCGTAATATTTTAATTTCGCCATAACTTCAAAACCAAACGTTCAATTTTAATCATTCAAAGACCAAATATTATTTACATAAACTGTACTTAGTGATGAAATATTTTTTATTGATAAGGATACATAGCAAGAATAAAAAAAATGCGTTTAAATGTATTCCAAAAAAAAATCAATTTGCCATCTATGAATTATAAGAATAACTAACTGCTTACTTCCCAACATGATGAAATTTAAATTATGAATTTCTAAAAAGTGTCAACATGTAACGTGATTTGATTTTTATGTATTCTCATAGATGGCGCTGCTTCAAAATTGTCTTTTAACTTCTTTAAACTTATTTAACATCGCATTTTTTTTAATTTGTCTTCCTCAACTCTGCTCAAGATTTTGAAGGTTTTGTTGGAACTTGAATTTGTCAAAACGAAATGTACCATACAACTTTTATGAAGAAAATGTGTTTTGCCATCTATGAATTATAAGAATAACTAACTATTTACCTTCCAGCGAGATGAAATTTAAATTATGAATGTCTAAAAAGAGGTAATATGTAACTTGATTTGAATTTTATGTATCTTAATAGATGGCGCTGCTTCAAAATTGTCTTTTACATTCTTTAAACTATGTTTCTCTGCCCAAGTTACTTAAATGACGTAGTTTTTATTGTGTAAAGCTAGATAATAGCATGGCTTACTCAAAAACAACATTTAATTATGATTCGTTAGCTTACACGCTGTCACAGAATGCGTAAGAAAAATAAAGATTCACTGCTCCTCCCCCGTAGGTGATAGCGTGATAATATGTAGCCCATTGCACGACCCGGCCTCTTAGTTATATTCATGTAAAATTTGAAGTAAATCCATGCAGTACTGTTTGAGTTCAGTTCGGACATACATACAGACAAACAGATAAACAGACAAAAATTCTAAAAACTATATTTTTGGCTTCGGTGTCGATTGTAGATCACGCCCCAAGTATTCTTTTAAAAAAATATTCAATGTACAGTTTTGACTTCTCTACGATTTTATTATATGTATAGATGAGTACCCGTGCGAAGCTGATGCGAGTCACTAGTATTTCGATAAAAGGCAAGTCTGATTTTTTCTGATATAACTATCGCGGTTTGCGTAAATTATAAGCTTCTTTTCGGAATATCTCATGTATCGTGGAAGGACATCATCATAGTGTTTGGGCTTGCGGACGGCAAGCAATCGGTAGCTCGCCGTCCGGTCGTCTGATAACAATCCAAACCCAAGTCGTCGACGGCGCGCACTGTTCCCGCGCGCCTCAAGGAGTTGTCATCAAACTGTAGGGGCCCTACAGGTTCGAAGCCTCCTGAGGCCGAGGGTTGATGCAAAAGCGTTACACCAGGGCTCTGGGACGTTTCCTACTCCGCCCAAGAGCGGGATTCGTCTATCGATGATTTTTACCTGCCATAAAAAAACAGAGTGTCCTGACCGGCCACGCGGGCGCGGTAACGGTGCAGACTGCTTTCGAAGAGGGGGCTTGTATCCCAACAGTCAGATCCTGTCAGCCTCACAAGGTATATCACTGTACATTACAGTTTTATATTTAGAGACGAGGTACGATTGCAAGAAAACTAAATACTTATTCAAATCACGACTTCATATAATGTGACTTCTGTAACCATTATCTTAAGGTTCAAATTGCCATGCATCATACGAATTCATTCGTGAAGTGTATGTATGCGAGAACTGAGACTATCCAACTTGTTAGAAGTTCATCAACTCGTATTGAAGACGTTTCTACTTGAGACTGTGGTGTCATTTGAGTTCAATACACTTCAAACATGTGAAGATTGAATAGTTTGGTTTCTACCGCAGCTCATGTAATATAATTTAGTTTTATATCGCTTTGTTTAATTGCATAATTAACTTTTTAATGTCCTTACAGCTGGGACACCCAAAACAAAACAGTTTGGACCAAGGCTAGTCGTCGACGGCGCGCTCCGCTCCCGCGCGTCTCAAGGAGTTGCCAGCAAATATGAAGGCCCAACTGCAGGGTCGAAGTCTACTTGGGCCCCGGTCCGGTATTTGGAAGGGAAGGTTCGACCCTGGTATGAGGACTAAGAAGGAATGGGGTGGGTCGTTTAGTCAGTAAGAGTCTGACACTGATTCCCGATCCGCCCAAGGGCGGGATTCGTCATTAGATGATTTTTCCCACCATAGAAAAAAATCTCTAGGAGAAGAAATGAGCCGTAACCCATCACGCAGGCCCAATATGGGTTGTTCAATGTCACAAGTTTTTGGTTCTAGGACTTGCCGGTTTTCTCACGATGTTTTACTTTCAATTTTCATCAAAGAGAAGTTGGCGGGAATTATAAGGCGCTTTTTTGGTTACCGTTGGATGTGGAGGCCGAGGCATAAGTCAGTATGTTATAATACCACACTATAATAACATACGGAATTGAAACTTCGATTAATAAAAAAGCTGGCAAAATTACAAGCACAATTGACGAAGCATTTATTACATTTTAACCTTTACGTCAAAATCCAAAACATCCATTCATCCATTATGTAACTCATAAATAAACAATTTCGTATGCGAACCTCGTGCGTAATAAAACTTTTTAACAATTTCACCACTCTCCTAAAAATCACGTCATCAAATCATAATTTTCAATAACCCCAAAAATTTCAATGTCTCACGCAATTTTCGCATTTAATTTGAGATGAATAAAAATTACAATCCCTCAAAATTTCAGCACAGAAGCACACGGAAGTGGGTAGAATTTCAATTTTTATGGCATTAGCGATCTTAAGTGTATAGAAATTGAGTTTAGTTTAGTACTAATCTTTCGAACTGAACGTTTTTGGTAAATGTAAGGCCGCAATCTGCTCAGGTGCTTTAAATGGTTATTTTTAAGGAAACAGCTTTTGTATTAAAATGAAAATGTGCTTAGTTTTCGCAGAAAGTTTTAAGTTTTCCTTAGTAGTTCTCGGAAGCATAAGTGCTTGGAATCAAGCTGTATGTATGTAGGTTATATGGAAACTGAGTTTCGTGTTGTTTTGAACGAAAAATTAACAACATTATTTTTGAAGTAATTTTTTTTTTTATTGGGAAAATCACCTAAAGACATCTCCCGCCTTTGGGCAGTGCGAGGTGTGTCAGCTTTTTACTGACTAAAAACACAATCTAGTACCTCGGCAACAAGGTACACACCAAAGCCCAGTTTTCCTTTCAGAAACAAACCCTTGACCCCAGGAGGATTCGACTTTGCTACGCCCCTACGATTTGCTGCGCGCCGCCGACGACTGTGCTCATTTTGAACTGCTACCCGGTTTATTGGATGGCGAGCTACCCTTTGCTCGCCGTTTGCAACTTATGAAGTATCATTATACTTCATAAGTTTTCAATTACTTCTAAATTTAAATTAATTAATAAAATCAAATTGAATTATTGTCAAATCACTGTGTTCAGTTTTGTGTACAATTAATGAAAAAATCGGTCAAGACCGTGTCGGGTCACACTCAGTGTAGGGTTTCGTAGTTTTCCGTCCGTCACTAATTTCTCACAATGTAACAGAACCCAGTAGCCCATCCAAAAATTAGTTGCTCGAGGAATGGCGCTGTACCCGGTGGTAATTTTGGATTGCGCGACCCGATTTTACTATTTTTATTTGAAAGAAGATAATGCTCAGGATAGTGAAATATGTAAAAAAGTAAAAGTAACAAATTTCAGCTTTCTAGTGCTAACGGTCTCTAAGATTATCCGCGGACGGATAGACAGACAGACTTGGCAAAACTACATAAAGTGTGTACTGTAATAAGGTGTGTAGGAATGCTAACCGCCAACATATTCATAACTCGGTCCAGAATGGGGACGCATCTAAAGTTTGGAATTTCCTTAGGTCATTGGGAGTTGGTAAAACCCGACAAGAGTCGGTTCCTAAAGATTTAGATATCGATGCGATGAATCGTCATTTTACAGCTTCGTCCAATTTTGATAGGACAACAAAATTGAATACATTGGATTATCTTTCATCTCTCCCGACTCCCAGTTATTCTCCATTCGTATTTGGTCAATTCTCCGCATGTGATGTTAAGAAGAGCATACTAGCGATTACTTCCAATGCAGTGGGAAGTGACTGTATCAGCCGTAAAATGTTACTGCCGGTGCTAGACATAATTCTCCCTGTCATTTGTCACATCCTTAATTTTTCTGCGTCTAGTGGTGTCTTTCCATGTTCTTGGAAGGATGCTCAAATTATTCCTCTACCTAAAAAGTCTAATCCCATGTCCTTTTCTGAATACCGTCCAATATCCGTCTTACCATTCCTGTCCAAAGTCCTAGAACGTTTAATCCACGACCAATTAACTACTTTCCTCTCCAAAAATAATCTCCTCAATCCCTTCCAGTCCGGCTTCCGTCCAGGTCATAGCACCACTACAGCGCTGCTCAATATTACGGAAGATATAAGGTCAGCCATGGAAAGTAGTAACCTAACGGTCATGGCATTACTAGATTTCAGCAATGCTTTCAACACTGTTGATTTTGATGTTTTACTTGGTATTCTTTGCTCTCTTAATATATCTCCATCGGTAATTGACTGGTTTCGAAGTTACCTGTTCGGTCGACGGCAACGTATTTGCATCGGTGAGATCATGTCTTCCTGGTGTAGTACTTCTGCTGGGGTACCACAGGGTGGCGTTTTATCTCCTTTACTTTTCGCAGTTTTTATTAACTCAATCTCCAATGAATTAACTTCTTCCTACCACCTTTATGCAGATGACCTTCAAATATATTCACGAGCTCCTCTTGGAAAGCTGTCTGAGGCTGTATCGGCCATTAATCTTGATCTGGCCCGTATATGCGACTGGAGCAAAAGGTACGGACTCATGGTGAACCCTGTGAAGACGCAGGTTATGGTGGTGGGTAGTTCTAGGATGGTCTCGAGGATTGACTGGACGACTCTTCCCCAAGTGTCTTTTGACAACTCAACTATTCCATATAGTGAGAAAGTTAAAAACTTGGGGATATTCATCGACACGACTTTCTCTTGGACTGCCCAGCTACAGGAAGTTAGTCGCAAGTTATTTGCATCTGCTGGATCTTTGAGAAGAATACGTAATTTTCTGCCAACTGCCACTAAGATAACGCTTGCACAATCTCTCCTTCTACCCATCCTTGATTATGCTGATGCCAGCTATCTTGACCTCACTGAAGTACAACTGGATAAACTTGAGCGACTTCAAAACTTTTGTATAAGGTTCATATTTGGTTTGCGCAAATATGACCATGTATCGGAATTTCGTGTTAAACTCAAGTGGTTGCCTATTCGCCTTCGCCGTAATGCTCATATTCTTTCCCTTTTGTATAAGGTGCTCTTTTTCCCTTCTTCTCCTCTTTACCTCAAAGAACGGTTCCAATTCCTTTGCGACTCCCACATAAAGGTTCTTAGATCATCAGATAACTTAAAATTAAAAATGCCAACGCATTCCACTACCTTTCTGGATAAGGCATTTAGTGTCCAGGCCGCTCGCCTATGGAATGCGTTGCCTGTGACAATTAAACGTGCGCAAACACTACCTGTTTTTAAAAAGCTTGTGAAGGAACATTACTTGAGACTGTGATCTTGTGTTCGTTTTACTTATTCTCTTGCCTGTATATATTTTGTATGTATGTATATATGTATCTATTTTTTATTATTTAGTTCTAATATAGTTTATTTTTTAAATTTTGTATTTGCACCAAGTGCAACCCCATTTTGTATCCGGTAAATTTCTGTCTATACAGGGTTGCCTGGAATAAATCGCCTAGTGCGATAAGGCCGCCGATTGTATGTTTTTTATTATAAGTTTTCCTTTTTTAATGTTTTTTGTCTTGGTGTACAAAAGTATATCTATACATATAATAAAATCGTAGAGAAGTCAAAACTGTACATTGAATATTTTTTTAAAAGAATACTTGAAGCGTGATCTACAATCGATACCGAAGTCAAAAATATAGTTTTTAGAATTTTTGTCTGTGAGTCTGTTTGTCTGTATGTATGTCCGAACTGAACTCAAACAGTGCTGCATGGATTTACTTCAAATTTTGCATGAATATAACTAAGAGGCCGGGTCGTGCAATGGGCTACATATTATCACGCTATCACCTACGGGGGAGGAGCAGTGAATCTTTATTTTTCTTACGCATTCTGTGACAGCGTGTAAGCTAACGACTCATAATTAAATGTTGTTTTTTACCGACTTCACAAAAAGGAGGAGGTATTATGTTCGGATGTTTGTATGTTTTTTTTTTTTTTTTGTATATTTGTTCATCGATTACTCCGTCAATCATTGACAAATTTTCAAAATTCTTTTTTTGTTCCAAAGTAGACAGTTCTGAGGGGGTCCCATTGTCACCAAGTTAAGATCTGATGATGGGATCCATGATAAATTGAGGGAACTCCTTAAATATCATAGGCAAACATATGTTTTTTTTTGGTATTTTCATCTAGATATGCAGCTTTTACAATCAAAAAGAAACATTTGTGGAAGTGGAACTGATGAAGAAGACCAGAAATGGGTAATGGAACTTCATATTTATGCAGACATCACAATAAAATTACAATACAAATAAATTATGGTGTGAATAGTTAGGTTGAAAATGGTATCATTAAAATGACCTGATGATGATGATGATGATGATGGAGCCGGAAGATAGGCACCGGAACTCCGTAATTAATCAATGTATCCTAGCGGTGTTTGGGCTCATTCTAATTGTCATGAGATTCACTTTGGCTCTCAAGTACTATTGAACTGATCTGATGATGGAGCCGGAAGGTGAAAGGGAGATACAGGAACTTCATAATAAAACTATGTATCCTACCAGGGTTTGGGTTTATTGAAATTGTCATGAGAAATAGGTACTCTGGTTAAAAGTATATCGCAGCTAAAAAGGGTGAAATAAAAAAATAACTTTAATTTCTGAAGTCGGTGGTTCTTGGTATTATTTGTCTCTTATTACCTAAACACCGACTTCCGGAATTAAAGTTATTTTTATATTTTTGAAGAAGTCGGTATATTTTTTTGAAAAAAGTTTTTTGACAAAACCATGCTTTTCATTTTCATCAAGCTTTACACAATAACAACTACGTCATTTAAGTAACTTGGAGAAAAACATAGTTTAAAGAATGTAAAACATAATTTTGAAGCAGCGCCATCTATGAAAATACATAAAAATCAAATCAAATTACAAGTTAACACTTTTTAGAAATTCATAATTTAAATTTTATCACGTCCGTAGGTAAGTAGTTAGTTATTTATATAATTCATAGATGGCAGACTTTCTTCATAAAAATTGTATGGTACATTTCGTTTTGACAAATTCAAGTTCCAACAAAACCCTCAAAATCTTGAGCAGTCTTTTTTTTTAATTTGTCTTCCTCTGAAGACAACTTAAATTTTTTTTACAAAAAAGTTGAGTTAAAATCATCCAATGACGAATCCCGCTTCTGGGCGGAGCGGAACAGTGTCAGACTCTTACTGACTAAAAAACCTGCCCCATTCTTTCCTTGCCTTATTCCCAGGCCCTGGTGTTACGCTTTCACATCTACCCTTGGACCAGGAGGCTTCGACCCTGCAGGGCCCCCACAGTTTGCTGACAACTCCTTGAGGCGCGCGGGAACAACGCGAGCCGTTGACGACTTGGATTCGGTCTGGACAGTTACCAGACGGCCGGACGGTGAGCTACCCATTGCTCGCCGTCCGCGAGCCCGTGTTTACGGTGGCCGGATATCGGCGGGAGCGCGGCGGCGACGAATACGGCGAGGGCGCTGTTGCCTTTGCCTTATGCGGTCGGCCTCCTTCTTTACGAGCATTACTGCTTCGCTGAATGACCGCCTGCTATTCCTCTTCGCTGGGGACCATGACCTGAACCAAGGGCCGGCGCAAGAGGTCGCCGCCACCGATCACCCCCACGAGGACACAGCGATGCTTTTCCCAAGCGGGGCACATCTCCACCGTGTGCTCACATGGCCACCCGACACCCGAGTGGCAACACCCGAGCATCTCTTCCGCACGAATCCGGTGCAGGAATCTCCCGAACTTACCATATTAGGTGAGAACCTGCGTCATGCGGAAGGTGAGGACGCTGTGAGATCTATCCAGTCACGCCTCAAAGAGGGGACTTACCGCCGAAAATTGGAGGCTTGGTTTTGAAGTTATGGCGAATTAAAATATTACGATTTCTGCTGCACGGCCCGTTACGAAGTGAGCGTCACCAAGGCGGGGGTATGCATGCGGAAGGGGAGTTTAGATCTATGAGTAAGGTTCCCACGCAGCTCAGGTAAGAGTTCTGCTCCTTACGCAGCGGTCGTGCACGAAGTCTAATAATGTTCGTGCGATTTTTTTAGATTTCGTTCTTAAAAAATAAACTTATGTAAAAGTTCTTCTCAGAGCTAATCATCTTTTGTTCTCAGAGTTAATCAACAATTCTTTTCAGGGCTAACCAACAGTTCTTTTCAGGGGTAACCAACAGTTCTTTTCAGGGCTAAACAACAGTTCTTTTCAGAGCTAGAATATTACACGCTACATATTAATATTTTTTTAAATGTTTGATAATGCCTAAGAGAGCCAGGTCTCAACTTTCTAAACATAATTCTCAAGCACGGGTAGCAAAAATACGTCGTATGGAAGAATCTTCACGTGAACGTTCACAACGACTTGCTGAACAAAGTCAGAGAAACTCACAGGTACGCGTACGAGAGTCGAGTGTCGAACGTTCGCAACGCCTTGCACAACAAAATCTGAGAAGCTCTGAGTTACGTTCAAGTTAAGTTCGAATGAGTTCTCATGGGGGTTTCTTTTAGAACGTAGGTACTCACTAAGACGGAATTTTGCAAAATTCAACCCCTAAGGGAGTCTAAAGGGGGTTAAAAGTTTGTATGAAAGTCCTCTGTTTTTGAAGTAAGAGACTTGAAATTTAAAATGTATACTCTCTAGATGTTGTGGTGGTGAACTAATAATGTACCTATCCTTAGAAATCAATTAGGGGGCTAAGGGGATAAAAGGGGGGTTGGAAGTTTGTATGAAAGTCCTATGTGTTTGAAGTACTTAGGGGAGTTGAAATTTAAAATGTATGCTCGATAGATGCTAAGAACGGATT
Organism: Mythimna loreyi; assembly: GCA_029852875.1. Lineage (NCBI taxonomy): Eukaryota > Metazoa > Arthropoda > Insecta > Lepidoptera > Noctuidae > Mythimna > Mythimna loreyi. The sequence goes on along the minus strand of CM056801.1, from coordinate 13,841,799 downwards.
TTACGAAACTCCATCCCTAAGGGGTAAAACGAGATCCACGCGTACGAAGTCGCGGGCAGCCGCTAGTAATAAATAAATAAATAAATAATAAAGGTTCCTTGTTGTCAACAGAACCCCAAAAGACACAAAAATCCATGCCTCGACTATAGAACCGAACTGAAGACTAACAAAACCCATTCACGAGAACCTTATCAAATATTCGACACTAAAACTAAAAAAAAAAACTAAAAACTAAATCCATTTCCACACTCCGAACCCCTTTTATCTGAATCCGAACAGATCTATCCGTGAAATATCGGCATCGTGCTCCGAATACACGAACGTACTCCTTATACATATTACCATACCGTTTGACGTTTGAAAGGCAATTTTATTGCTTTTCCTATCAAAGGGCGCAATGGAATTTAAACTGTCCATTAGCTTCGGTTTTCGAGTGGGTATTTACGTTTCGGTAGTAATGAATGCAGAGGTTGGTTTTGTAGCTAGATAATTTTGTTTTGTGGGTAGAAATTGGATTGATGTTCTCATAGGGCCGCAACCATCGATATATTTTTACTACGCACTAGATTAGGCATGCTGTACAGTCACTCTACCTAAGTAATCTGCAGGGCATTTCTGCCTCAGTCACCTTCGGAGCATTGTCACCGTCGTCGCCATCGTCGCATACCGCTGGTGGCAAAGCCATGGGCAGGGGAGAGTGTTCCCCTCGCGCTGGAAACAGAGAGCTCACCACATCCTCCACGAGCTGTGGCCGGAGACTCTGCATCAATGGAGGAGCCCATGGGTGGAGTTTCACATTACTTCACTTAAGTGATCACGTATGTATTTCTAAATGCATACACATAGATAAATTACACTCAGATACAAAACAAATGATCGTGTTACAGGTGCAGTGATCTGGATTGTATAACAGTGAGGTTCACTAAGTACTAGATGGCCGTCAATTAATTTGAGTGCGTATTTATGTTGCAGAAACATTTGTCCTGGGTGGAAATCAAACCGGCAGCCTTTGGGATAGCAGTAAGGATCTCTAACCACTAGACCAACAGGCCAATCGGATTGAAAATAGGAAAATCTGATACTGTGCATTCAATAAAAACCTCCATTTTGGTTCAAATTACGTGCCACGTACTGTAATACGTTCAATGTGGAATAAGGTTTAATACATCTTGTACATGTCTCCCTTGCGGTGCAGCTAAGAAAAATATTGTCTTCTCTGCCGTGTGGCCATAATTTCAATTTGGTTTGGTTTAGAAATGAGATGAATATATAACTTAGAAGCCCTATTAAAACAGAATACAGTGGTGTATCTACTTGGATAAGGGGTCACTTTGACCTCGTATCACATTTAGCAAAAAAAACTCGTATTTTTTTAAACATTATTGGCCTAAGAAGCCCTTTTAAAACCGATGCAGAGGTGTATCACTTAGAGAAAAAGAGCTTGTTGTTTCTTAAACTTGACTGGCCTGTTGGTCTAATGGTTAGTGGCCCTGTCTGCTATGTCCCGACCTCCGGGTCGTGGATTCGATTCCCACCCAGAATAAATGTTTGTGTTATAAGATCATTTGTTCTTTGTTTGGGTGTTATTTATCTATAAAAAAGTTATTAAAAAGTTGTTTTTTAGTTTTCTAGTACCCATAATACAAGCTCTGCTGAGCATGGAATCGTTGAACTCCTTAGTAGTCTTGATTTGATCTTTTTGTATAGCTCAATTCAAAACTAGGTTCTAGGGAACTCAACGATCTGATGAATAATACCAAAGAAAATATTTTTTTTTCAAATCGTTGAGCTTTTTAGTAGTCCTGAGTTGAGCTATACGAATATTTGGACTGACTGCACAAGTCCTGGCAATTTCTATCTATACCAGGTTGCCTGGAAGAAATCGCCTAGGTGCATTAAGGCTGCCGATTGTTTATTTTCTTTATAATAAGATTTTTCATTTATATGTATTTATAGTTTTTTCCTCGAAAGACTATCTCGACACGAATATTCATGGTCCTCATGTGATTCGTAACATGTTTAATATATGAACTTTAAAAGAGACTTTAACCCTTGAATTATTACTATGTTTCTTCTCGGGGTAGTCAGCTAGACAACACCGGCCTCATATAGTGTACAGTGACGTAAAAAATGTTCTTTATGTATCTCTTTGTAAAATAAACATCTTTTAACATCTACACCGTAGCTACTAAGGTCTGTAGCCTCTTGCAGCAAAAGCCCTCTGCAGAAAATTCGCTCCCGTATTCAGTACTAAAGAAAGATTCCCTCGCATTCTCTTTAATGAGTATCCTGAACGAAAAAATATAAAAACGAAAATTTACACATTACATAAACTTTAGTAGCAACAAAAGGTGCTTCGATTCCTGACAGGTTTAAAATGGAAAGGACGGGTAAAAACAGAGGGTTTGGAGAGTTTGGTCAAAAAAACCACGTGAAGCACGAAACTGAACGCGAACAAAAACGCCCTAGTTTCGCTGAATTATTTGTGACATACTGGTACGAATTTTGGCGAACAATCTCACTATGTGACGGCTAGGATACTCTAGGTGAGTATTAAATACCAATGTTTGTGAACATGTGTGTTTTTGTTATGTCTTCAAGCTTAAATGGCGAATTTCGGCAACTTGACTCGGCAGTATTTTACACTGGTATAATTTTCTGCCATTGTGCAGGTAAATCTGCAAGTAGTAGCTAGTTTGACGATATAAAAGCATTTAACGTCAGTCAGTTTTAAGTTGTTTTTGATTTTACAACAACAACTTTTACACCTTTTTGAGAGCAGTTTTATTAAATTACACAAAGAACTCCGCAGGCCACTCACCACTGCTTAACATAAACATCCGTCTACAAAAAAAAAACTAAAGAAGCAATTACTTTTTGTCAAGTAATTTATTTTAAGCCAATACTTAATAATAAATCTTCAGCAAAATTATCGTTTTTTTTTAAAAAATAGAATACAAATTATTACTCAAGTAAATACTTTTACTTAAGTAATGAGCAGTGGTGGCCGAGTGGTAAAGGCCCCGACTTACGAGTTGTAGGTCGCGGGTTCAAACCCAGCTAGGCGCATTACTTTGTTTAATTTATTTCATCACCACTGCTCTCAAAACGGTGAAGGAAAATATCGTGAGGAAACCGGCATGTCCTAGAACCAAAAATTCGAAGAAATGTGACATTCACCAATCCGCTCTGGGCCCGCGTGGTGAATTATGGCCCATTCTCTCTCCTAGAGAGGAGGCCTGTGTCCCAGCAGTGGGAACATTGAAAGGCTGATGATGAAGTAATCAGTATTACTCGTTTATGACACGGATGTAAGAACAGTTGGTTTCGGTTTTCCACGGCAGTGTGTATCACTTAGAACCACGTTCTCAGTTTAAATAAGTCCATCTCAATATTCCCTTTGTAGCCATTACTTTATAACGCTCCAGCTCTGCTCCTTACTCCGTCGTTATTGCTGGAGCAAGGAGGTTTCTAATCCACTCGCGTTTCCATACCAAGGAGATAAGGTGTTGGGAAAATGGAAAATAATTTTCAAGTTGCTATTTTTTGCTTTTTGAATGTAACTATAGTTGTGTTACTTGCCTGCGTTCTACAGGATACTGAAATAGGAATATAATAGATATAAACTAGTACTTGACTGCGATCCCACCTCATCATCAGCCTTTATGAATTGTTCCCACTGCAGGGACTCAGGCCTCCTCTCTAGGAGAGGAGAGGGAACAGGCCATAATCTACCACGCGGGTCCAGTGCAGATTGGTGGATGTCACATGTTTTCGAATTTTTGATTCTAGGACATGCCGGTTTCCTCACGATGTTTTCCTTCACCGTTTTGAGAGCAGTGGTGATGAAATAAATTACACAAAGTAATGCGCCTGGATGGGTTTGAACCCGCGACCAACGGCTCGTAGGTCGGGGCCTTTACAACTCGGCCACTACTGCTCTGCGATCCCACCTGATGGTAAGCAATGACTTTATGAGGAACCCATTCACCTAGCTTTAAAGGAAACTTTAATTGTAATCGGATGGGAGGACCACAGTGGGCAAATTGCTTCATTCCTAAGATGTAGGCGGCTTAAACGGAGAGGCGAAACGCTTAATCCAGTTTCAATTACGTAAGGTTAGATTCTCATCATTGGCTTGTCGTCCGGTTTGTTGATTATGAAGCGCATATATATTTTCAGGATGTCATTGACATTGTACCACAAACGAACAAAAACTTCCACCACTGGAGAGTCTAGAATCATGTACTGGATCCATGGAATTCGTTTACTGTAGGGGCCCTTCAGGGTCGAAGCCTCCTGGAGCCGAGGGTGGTGTGAAACTGTTACCGCGGCTCTAGGAATAAGGCAAGGAAAGTACGAGGTAGGTTTTTTAGTCAGTAAGAGTCTGACACTGGTCTCCCGCTCCGCCCAAGAGCGGGTTTCATCATTCGATGATTTTCACCTACCATAAAAAAAAAAATGGTATTCGTTTGTGGTACGATTTCAATGACACTCTGTATATTAAGAGCATATTCACTCTAGCTTTAAAGAAACCTAAATTTTAATCGAACGGGAAGTCCGCAGTAAGAAATTTTACACGCGGTATAAACAACGAGACAAAACGGTAAGTTTAGACCGTAGAGGTATCAGCAGTGTAAAAGTAGAAACTTGCCTTACATATTATATATTTGTAATACGATAGCGGGATCCTATAAAAGAGTCGCCGCAGCACTGGGACGTGAAGAAAAACTGCCTGGATTTTAGTCAGTACGAGTCTGACACTCGAGTGTCTCTAGATTTACACAGCGCAGACGTTATTTAACAAACCCACTACATCAGAAAAATAGGTGTATTGTGTGCAAATAGTGCATTAGACTGACAAACGAGTCTCATTAAAAAGCTCAACACATTAATGAGCATCATCAGAAAGCTGAAATGTCACCCAAAAGGTACTGGAAAGGGCTACGTTTTAAATTTCCTTAAGTGGTTGCATCAAAAGTCACCCAAAGGATAACGAAAAGGGCTTGCTTGACGTTTTCTGGCATGGATGCTTTAGAAGCTACCCAAAGGGTAATGGAAACAGTTATGACCGACGTTTCCTTACGTGATCACAACAGAAAGAATAATAAAAAGGGCTATGCTTGACGATTCCTTCCGTAGTCGCATTAAAGACATCCCAAGGGTACTGCAAGGCCGAAGCCTACTGGGGTGATGTCAGGACGGTCTAGTTTCTGAAAGGAAGATCTAGTTTCTGAAAGAAAGATCCAAGGAAGGCTAAAAAGGAATGGGGTGGGTCGTTTTGTCAGTAAGAGGTTGACACTGTTTTCCGCTCCACCCAAAGGCGGGATTCGTCATTAGATAAAAAAGGGTAATGGAAAGGGCTATATGTTGACATGACATGACGTTGCCTTGCATGGTCTCATCAGGAATAATTAGAGCGATTAAATAATTCAAAGAGCAATGGAAAGAGCTACTCATGATGTTTCTTTGTATGGTCATAGGTTTTTTTTATGGTAGGTGAAAATCAGCGAATGACGAAACCCGCTTTTGGGCGGAGCGGTAGACCAGTGTTCTGACACTGGTCTCCCGCTCAAGTAAGAGTCTTCTCTTACTGACTAAAAAACCTACCCCATTCCTTCCTTGCCTTGTTCCTAGAGCCGCGGTAACAGTTTCACACAAACCGGTAGCTCCAGAAGGCTTCGACCCTGAGGGGCTCCTACAGTTGGCTGACAACTCCTTGATGTATGGTCATAGGTTGGAAGTATGATCATATTTGCTAAATTATGAAATTAATTTAAACTTTCTTCTCATATTATTTTTAAAGTACTATTGATTTGACCTATTTTATACATTTCGTAATTTTGGATATTTCTTTGAGCTCTAAGTTTGTGTTTAACAAAGAACAAAGAGAATCTTCAACTAGGTTAAAGTATCTTTGTAATGCGAATAAGAAATTAAATAATACAAGATGTTACGAATTTTCTTGTTAATAAAATGTCTCGGAAAAAGAATGTAGTTTTAGTATGTAGGGTGATTGGTAATTAGTGATCGATACTTAAAGACGTGGTTATAGTCATAAAAACAAACAAGTATGGAAGCAAAGGTGAAATCGCGAAGTAATATACTGTTCAGTAGATTTTATTTTACCTAACCGGTCATCATATTTTACTGTCCCATAGTAAAATTGGTTTATTATTATGACTGCAATGGCTTCGGAATCGACGGGAATCCGATGGAAAGCACAGGACTGGTCGTTATGGTGATGCTTCGAGGTCTATCGTCCAACAGTGGACGTCTTCTTTTAGGATTATTTTATTTGATTTTGTTTTTGGTTTTTATTTCGAGTATTTTTGTGTAAAATAAAATAATGAAAAAAAAAACCGAAATGTATAAAAAAAGTATAAATCATTATTTTTTCTTTGTTATCTTTTTCGCAAAAACCGTTTAAAACCAAAAGAAAAACGCTAGACTAAAACAAGGACAGAAAGATGACTAACCGTAATGCATAATTCTTAATTCTGTATCGCTCGTAGCAACACTGCTACGGCGTAGCAAAACAGCTACGACGTAGCAAGCTGTGTTCAACAATAACACTACAGAAGCAAGCTATGATGTACTAACACCTCGATTGTTCTATCCACAAGTGCATGCTTGCATCCCCACTTAAGGCCCCTGAATTTATGCTAAGTACACACTGTAGTGTACTGAGCCAGGAAAATCCTGAGAGGCTAAGTTCTGAAGTCAGCGTAGCCGAACCATGCAAATAAGCAAAAAGGTTAGGTTGTAGGACTGTATTTTTTTTTTCTTTGTATGTGGTAATTTTATTTGAGTACTGAATAAGTTATACAGTAATAATATTAATAAAAAAATATTATGTATAATAAAAATATTGTGTATATTAAAAAAAAATGGAATATTATTAGCAATGATGCACTTGTTAATTGGAGGTTTCAAAGTCTTGATCACCGAAGCCGAAGCCTAGCTTGTTGGTTTTCTACCGTTTGCGTTTGAATTAAACATCCAAGGAAAATTAATACATTATTTTGTAGGGGTTTGCGCTCGGTTTGCATTAGCTTCTGACGTTTTATAAGTGCCCCTGTAGGCCTATGTGAAATAAAATCCATTTTGATTTTGATTTTAATATTGTATTACGGACACTCTTCATATGTAAGCCAATTCATATTTAGCCAGTTATTTTTATTTCATTTTCGACAATTTTAGTCGCTGATCTAATGTTACTATACCCAAGGCCTTATTTGTAGGTTTTCACCGCTATCACTCTTTCAATACGCTGCCGTTTGAGCGGATAAAGCTTCGGCTTTCGGCTAAACAGTTAGCCAACTTCTAATTGAAAATCACAAACAAGTTGGTTAGAAATTGAATCAAGCAGAAGAAGCGTTTAAAGTTTGTTTTAATAAGGCGCCTAATGCTAACAATCCGTACAAAACCAACATTCGCTCCATTAAAGACTTGGAATTTGAAATATCAACATTTTAAACAAACTTGATGAATTCTCCTGGTGGCTTCTCCTTAATGCTATTAGACGATGGAACTGACAAAGTAACTCCAACCTTATGACTTTGTAATAAGATCGAATTAAATAGTTTACTAACTGCAAAATAATTGTGAAGGAAATTGAAGTCGACAACTTTATAGTTGCATTGCATAAAGACAGATTGATTAATTGAGAGTCTTAAGCTTTGACAACAAGGTTGCATATCGACTGTGGTTAATTTCAGAACAGCAAAGCTTAGTTGGTGGTGTTATACGAATTTGTCGGTTTATCAGGGCTCTGCTTAATAATGTATGCAGCCTCGCCGCAATACAAACGCCTTTGATTTGTCTCCTCCTGTTCTGAAAGGAATAGGGAAATCGTATGAGTTGTCTGTACTTAATTATTTTTTTTAGTTGAAAATTAATTAAAGCTGTTGTGTTTTTCTTTTATGCGTAATTTATTTCATCGCCTTTAATCTTGAAACAGCTAAAGACCATCAAATTAAGAGGAAATTAGTATATGTTAGAACAAAAATTTGAAGATTTCTGACATATATTAGTACATTGGCCCAAATATATTTATTTATTTAACTAACATTTATATAAAGAGCTATTAAATATTTTAACCGTAAATTATTTATATTTTTTCTTGAAATTAATAAACTCCAAAACTTTCATTTAAAAAATATTTTTTTTACACGTAAAATGCTTCAAGCATTACATTATACGTTATCACTAAGTGCTACAAGCATACGAGTTATGTCACACATAGTTAAACTAGTTCTAGATTGATCTCTCGGGAACATTTTTAACAAATTTAATTAAAAAAATATATATATATTTTACTTAGGCCTACATGAGCGCTTATAAAACAGCTAATACATTAAAACAAAATGCAATAAAAAAAAATCTGATTAAGAAAATATAAAAATAAAACGTTTTACAACTCTATTAAACTTTATATTTAAAAAAAAATGCTTGATTAATTTCACAGCAGAAATTGGGCTCATTAGCACCCCAAATTCGGTTAGAGAATGTTTATATTGCGGGGTCCAAAACTCCAAACGGTAATACCCGTTCTGCCATTGATCCCAAAAGGGATTGGGTCGAGGAATATTCCGTACACCCACGACTTGGTAATGACGATTTTATGGCGTAAAATATTTGAAACCGAAATGGATTAAACAAGGCAGATTTATCATTCTGAGAGAGAAATATAGTGTTTAAAATTTGGCTTCGTTTCAGGGGATTATTCAAATCTTGCTGGATTCTTAGATTCTAGTAGCATATAAAAGTCGCAATCCAACATTATTGAATAGAACAGTAAGTACGCTGTAAGATTTTTGTACTTTCATAATATCACTGTCACTTGTTTCTTTCAGCAGTTTTATATTTCTTTCTTTTCGTCCTTTCAGTGTCACTCAATGATAAAGTTGCATCCTATTGATAAGGGAATTTTCAAAATCAGTCTAGTAACTTTTGAAAAAAAGAAAAAAAAATTGCATCTATTTGGATTACAAAAAAAAAACAACTTAAAATTAAACAAAAACGGACACTGAGTAATGCCAAGAGAGGAAAAGCTCAGCAAAATGCCAATGGTAACACAAGGCTACCATCTGACGCTGATTTTTAGCTGCTGATTTTTTAGATGCCTATTTTCTTGTTATTTTATCTATTTTCTTATACATCCTTGCTACTTATTTTGTAATTCTCCGCTTAGTCACTATTTCAGAAAAAGACTTCAAACAAAATTACAATTGTCGCATAGGAAAATCTTTTACATTCCGTCTTTTTTCTCTAACAAAACACAACTCTTCTAGTTAATCAATACATATTTGCATTTCATCTATTTATTTATTTTCGTATTTGCCTTCGACCCTGTTGTGTTTCTGCGCTCTTGTTTTTGTACCAAGCAAATATATATTTTTTGTCTTCACATTGTTTTGTAATTCTTCTTGTAATTTCTACTGTGTGACATCATTATCATCCTCTTTTACTTTAACTTCTTCTTATAACCATGTCACAAAATTAACGTCTTTTAAATTTTTTCTAAAAGCATTCTTTATTACTTTACGCTCTACGTGAATAAATTATTTCGCCTCTACAATATTTTTCAAGTCCACATTATACGACAGCTGAGCTGAAATGCGGTCTATTGTCTGCATCACTTCAATATCACACTTTCTTGTAATTCTTCTTCTGACTCCTATTATATAGCATCATTATTTTCTTTTGTATCTGTAACTACTTTAAAAAAGTCTATCACAAAATTACCACTTTCCTTAAAATGTTCTCCAAACACATTCTTTCTTTCTTAACTCCCTACAATATTGTCATCATGACCACCACCAAAATCTAAATAACTTGCTCGGTGAATAACTTATATTGCCTCTATAATATTCTGCTTGTCCTCATTATAGGTATGTTAGATGAGCTGAAATGCGGTCTATTGTCTGCATCATTTGTTCAACATCACAGTTTCTTATAATTCTTCTTCTGATTCCTATTATACAACATCATTACTTTCTTTCATTTCTGTAACTACTTTAAAAAAGCCTATCACAAAATTACCTACTTTCCTTAAAATGTTCTCCAAACACATTCTTTCTTTCTTAACTCCCTATAATATTGTCATCATGACCACGAAAATCTAAATAACTTGCTCGGTGAATAAATTATTTCGCCTCTTCAATATTCTTCATGTCCACATTATACGACAGTCGAGCTGAAATGCGGTCTATTGTCTGCATCACTTCAATATCACACTTTCTTGTAATTTTTCTTCTGATTCCTATTATATAGCATCATTATTTTCTTTTGTATCTGTAACTACTTTAAAAAAGCCTATCACAAAATTACCGTCTTTTAAATTTTCTCTAAACACATTCTTTCTTTCTTAACTCTGTACAATATTGTCATCATGACCACCAAAATCTAAATAACTTGCTCGGTGAATAACTTATTTCGCCTCTACAGTATTCTGCTTGTCCTCATTATGTGAATTATGGATGAGTTGAGACACGGCTCGTAACGACATGCAGATTAAGCCCGCAATATGGAGGCTGGGAGAGGTGTAATGGATGTGGTAAAAGAGGAGGAGGTAATTTTGTGTTAGATGGAGCATGTAATTTTGTAATAATGCGTGGAGGATTATAATAATAATAATAAACATTTAATTCAGAATCAAGTTCCATATTTTGTTAGTAACGGTATAAAAAGCCTTATATCTAGTGTTAGTGAATACAATCTAAGAGAAAATTATATTTTATCTTGAAATTTAAGATCCACTAGAGACTCTCCCACCCCAAACTACTTAACTGCATGGAGTCTTATCCAGCGTTCTAAAAACGGAGAGTCCCAGCGGTCTGCCAATGTTCTCAGGATAGAGTTTATATTATGGTATAACGGTTTGGAGAGAGATGACAGGTGTTTGCAATCTAACAAGTTTTTTTTAATGAAAATAATTTTATATGACCACCTTCTACCACCCCTCTTCGTTCAACCCTAGGAACATCTGCCATCCGGATGCGATCTGCAGTAGCCTATATGAAAAGCAATGAATGTACTAGGTGCACCCAATTAGGTAACTGCAAACACAGTCTGACAAAATGGATCACTCCGACTCCCAGTGCGAGTACGGAACTTCTAATTAAACAATAGCCCACATAATTAGAGTGCATAAAGTTTCTATACAAGTGCACCCATCACCTAAAAAACTTTACAGATACCGCTATAAAAGTGGCAACATACAGAGCCCAAAAACTTTGAGGGAAACGGAATCCATCAATTCGAGGAAAAGAAGAAAAAGTATCTTATATGACAATTATTCTATCCAAGGAATATCGGAGTATCGACGCACTGCGAGTATCCATTCTTACGTCGTAGTAAACCTCTACGGACTGGACGTTTATTTCCACGCACATCGAAGGACTGGAACTAATTCTTGCTGCGATCTTCCAATCCTATTATAATTTGGGTGTCAAATGTGGCTTATAACAAACTAACGCCTCACCATCAACGATTGCATCACTGCTTAACATCAGATGGGATCGCAGTCAATCATTAGTTTATCTTATATATAAAAATGAATCGCGAAATGTGTTGGTAAGCGCAAAACTCGAGAATGGCTGAACCGATTTCGCTAATTCTTTTTTTGATGTGTTAGTAGAGTAGAGTAGAATAATCTGTTGCTGGGAGCGAAGCCGTGGGCAAAAGCTAGTAGCAAATAAAAACAGATCCTGTTGTGCAGTATCTGGGTTATAGATCTCAGAAAGGAAGTTGTTCCATGTCAAACATGGGTTTTCAGCCGCATCTGGAAGCCGACACAAAGCTTGTAGGGAAAAGGTTAGGGAGATTGTAATTTGGTGAAAATGCGTGGAGAGGATTTTGGTTAATAGGTTGTTAGAAAGATGACATGGATTTGAAATCTAACATGATTTATAATATTACTAGCTGCTGCCCGCGACGTTGTCTGCGTGAAAGCTTTACAGCACCTAAAATACCTAAGATGGCAGTGTCGGTGTAGCATTATAAGTAAATAACTTTTAAAATACCTAGCATTGCATCAGCCTTATAAAGTTCCCGCTGCTGGGACACAGACCTCCTTTCTAGGAGAGGGAATGGGCCATAATCCACCACGCGAGTCCAATACGGATTGGTGGATGACACAATATGTCTTCGATTTTTGGTTCTAAGACGTTCACAGTCACAGTTTCCCCATGATTTTTTCCTTCACCGTTGAGCAGTGGTTATTAAATAAATTACACAAAGTGATGCGCCTGGCTGGGTTTGAACGCCCGTCCTACAACTTGTAAGTCGGAGCCTTCACTACATCGCCACCACTGAGTCGGAGCCTTACCACTCCGCCACCACACTACGATGGTAGTTATGCTGCCAGAAGCCAAAATGAAAAGAGAGTCAGGACTGGTGACACGGGAGCAAGCGACATACAGTTGCCCGCGTAAGAGATAACTCGTCCTGAAGTTGACACCCGCTCACTCACCCGTTGACTCAGTGTCTGCCCTTGCGACTTATTGATGGTCACCGCGAAGCAAACACTCACGGGGAACTGTACGCGCTTGAAGTGGAACGGGAAACAGGAAATTATGAGGTACAAAAACTGCCTCGCCTACTTCGCAACCCGTAAGAATTTTTGCTTCAATGGTGTGTCTGTGCAGCGAGATGACGTTAAGACAGGTCTCGTTACACCACTTTGGAGGAGATAGGTTCCGAAGATGCATAATCGGGACTCCGACTTTCAGCTTGATGGTATGCGCTGGAAGTCCACTTGCTGGCTGGGAGTTCAAAAATTCCACGGGATAATGTGTGGCGTCATCTTGCTCGACGACAGTGTTTATCGAGGTATAGAATCTTAATCAGATATTTTATTTGTAGAACATAGGTAAATAAACAAAATACAGATGTGATGATGATAGACCACTGCATTTCCCTCAATTTCCTAGAGAATGTATTCGTTAATTGCTGCAGCCTGATCATTTTTGGACGTCAAAAAGGCCCGCTCACACACCCAAGAATTCTGCTGGTGCGGTAAACTACTGATGTCCATGATCCGGAGCGCAGAAGAGTGGCAGGCGGTCGCCTCCTTCTGCGCAGCAGTAATGCTACTGGCTAAAAAAGGGCGTCGAGTGCATCAGGCAAAAGCAAAGGCGCTCAAGCTGCAGCCACCGCCGCCGTGTCTTCTTTCCCGAATTCTGACCACAGTAGGCGCGGTCTTGCGATCGCCGAGCACTGGGTAGCACTCTGTCCACCCATTCGATAACAGTCGCGACTGGGCCTAAGTCGTCGGCGGCGCGCACTGTTCCCTGCGCCTCAAGCAGTCATTAGCAACTGTAGAAGCCCAGCAGGCTTCTGGGGGAAAGGGTAGATGTTAAAGCGGAACACCGGGGCCCTGGAACAAAGGCTAGAAGGAACGGTGGGTTGTTTAGTCAGTACGAGTTTGTGCATTGCTGCCGAGCCGAGCTCGAGGTCAAGCGCAGCGCGCAAACTCGTGACTACAACGAAGATTGTTTCAACGTAGCAATCGGGAAGCGTTTGCCCGAAATCGTCACTGAACAAACTGTGACACCACCCATCAAATGCTCGTTCCCGCGGATGTTCTGCAGGGTTCTGTCCTCGGCCTCAACTGCCTTCCTGTTGGCCATCGTACGCTCATCCCAAACGATCAGAGAGCAATCCTTAAGCACGTGTCCCTTATGGCTGTTACGTGACACACCACAAACAGGCGATTTGGCGCTCTCTAAATTGATAGGAATTTGAACATGGCATGTGCTGTCTTGCCTTGCCACCCGGAAGCAGTGTGGCAGCGATTCCCGACGACGCGACAGCAATAGCAATATTGCCTTGCCTCCTGACCTCTGCAAGTATGCCATGTTTTTCCTGTTCCAACAGGAGCAACCCAAGAAAAATATTTTACCCTGCTTTTGCACAACGCTTTCAAGAACGATGTCATAAATTTGTTTTTGCTCTGAAGAGAACTCTGTCTCAGCGTTATACTCTCGATTTCCATACTCTTGATGCGGTGATGATTGGGGAGCTGGTAATCCATATTCAATCAATGGATTGCCGTCGATAGAAATGTCCACATCTTGAAGTGAACTGAGACAGGTGTTCAGCACACGATCATCAGGTACATCGACTTCGTCTCCAGTAGCACGCCTCAAAGCACGCAGAAATTCTTCAGACAGATGATGGCGATATTTCAATGAACATAACTGTTTTGTAATACTTAACACCAAATTTTATTTTAATAGTCTTGCTCAACTCGGCTCAAGATTTTGAGGGGTTTTTGGAACTGAATTTTTCAAAACGAACTATACCCCGGCCTATATATTGCCCTGTGCCATAAGACCGCCCATCGTACACTTAATTTTTGTATTTGTATATCCTGTCCACATTACCATCTATGAATTTTAAGAATAACTAACTACTAACCTTGCCAACATGATCAAATTTAAATTATTAATGTTGTTATTTGATTTGATTTTTATGAAATCAAATAGATGGCGCTGTTTTAAAATTTTCTTTATTCTACTACAAACTATGTTTCTCTGCCCAAGTTACATAAATGGCGTAGTTTTTAAAGTGTAAAGCCAGATAATAGCATTACTTACTCAAAAACAACATTTAAATATGCGTCGTTAGTATAAACACTGTCACAGAATGCGTAAGAAAAATAAATATTCACAACTCCTCCCCCGTAAGTGATAGCGTGATAATATGTAGTCCCAAGAGGACACAAATTTCCGTACAACTGTTGTCGTTTAATTGTGTCTGAATTTACGGTAGACGAAAAGTAAAAATATTATTATTTTGTTAATGTTATGTTTTCGTTTGTACTAATTTGAGTCAGTAGATGTCGTTGTACGTATATAAATAACATTGAAACGTTATTTAAGATTAGGTTGCGTTGCAAAATAAATCCGTTAGACCGTTGGAATAAGAATAAGATATTTCATACAAACATAGAGAACGCCGTTTCACCATTAAACAGATGAACTATTTTTTTTAATTATATATTAAATATTAACCCACATTTTTTAGTAAAACGAACCAACCACTACCTAAGATATTTCCCTAAAAATAAATAAGTAACAATTGCTCTGTTTGGGCTTGTTTTTTTTTTCATTTCTAATTCCCATTTGTGAGTAAATCCGACCGCGCAGTAAGACTAAGAAAATGCACATTACTGACATTACCATCTATGAATTTTAAAAATAACTAACTACTAACCTTGCCAACATGATCAAATTTAAATTATTAATTTCAAAAAAATGTTAATATGTAACTTGATTTGATTTTTGTGTAATCTCATAGATGGCGCTGTTTTAAAATTGTCTTTATACTACTAATATTCATTAAACTATGTTTATTTGCCCAAATTACGTTGTTTTGAAAAACTAATAATAGGATTTTTTATTATTTACCTAAATAAGTTTACGTGCCAAGTTTCAAGTTAATTAACCCAAGGAATAAGATTCTCCCATACAAACTTTAACATCCTCTAAATTTTGCACTGGGGGTACTACTGAAAAAACAAATATGCCGTCCTTGATAACTAATTTAGGGTAATATTTGTGCAAAGTTTTGAGTCGATCGACCCACGGAAAAAAAAGTTACGCCCTTGCATCCATTGCACCATTTAAATTCAATATTGCTTACCTCCCATAACTTACGGCGTGATTATATGTAGCCTAAAGCCTTCCTTGGTTCACAAGGAACATATTTGCTGAATTTCAAATCAATCTATCCAGTAGTTTTAGCGCCAACCCTTACCATAGGCACAGAAAAACAGACAAACAGACAAACAGACAAAAATTCTAAAAAGTCACTTTTTGTCATCAGTTAAGTTTTTCTAACAAAACCCACTCATTTTTTCCAGAAAATTCTCAATGTACAGTTTTTCTTTCGTTACTGTTTTATTATATGTATAGATTAATTTTATGTGAATGTGACCTTGGGATAACTTTTATCTTAGACAGAGGAAAAGCTTTGCATTGCTTAAGTACAGAAAACTGTTACTTATAATATGAGTTCATTAAGCTCCAAGGGGACAGCGGCAACGGTGTCCGCACACATATAGTCTTTTAATTATATGATTGTATCTGTAATCACGGTAGTTAAAAGATTAATTTTATGTTCGTGTAGGTAACGATTTAGCAGTGACGTTATTATGCAGAGATATTTTTGGTCCTTGGATTATGTTTTTAAAATCTACACCGTGAAATTTAAATGGTTGTTTTCCCGCGGCAGAATGATTTGCCATAAGGAGTACTTTTGAAGCATACAGCAAAAATAAAAAAGTAAAAAGTTTTTTTTTTCATAAATAATTATTAAAAATATTCATCAACTCAAAAAAGGGAAAATAGTAGTAACATTAGATGTAATTTGTAGGTACTACTAGAGTCGCATGAGCAGCACGCCGTCAAAGGAAACCGATTAATTAAGTATTCAAACCAAAATAAGCTCTCGCACGTTGTCGTTTTTATATAATAATAATATGCTTATATACATTTATTTATTTCCCATGTAGGAAGCTGACTGGCATCCGTACCTACACCCAAAAGGTTCAGTTGAAAACCAGCGTCAGGCAACTGCTACGTAGTTGTCTGGCATTATGCTGAACTGGACCTGTTTGGCACAGCCGTGAGATAATAAATTGTTAATTTTATTTCTTTTATTGTTAATTTTGTTTCTGTTTATTTTTCTTTCTATTGTTTTTTTTTTCTTTTTCTCTGTTTTAATGTTGTTTGAAATTATAATTGTTTATTTTATATTGGGTCATGGAGTGCCAAATAAACATATTTTCTTTTTCTTTCTTTCTTTCTTTCTTTCTTTCTGATACGTTATAATTAGCTTGCACTCTACAGGTCCATTTTTTGTTTTTAATATTTTATTTTTTTATCAAACGTTTGTATTACCAAGACAACCATTTCGCTGAGGGAAAACAACCATTAAAATTTCACGGTGTATAAGAGTAAACAAGCGTGTGAGTTTCTAGTGATAACTTTTCTAGAGTTAAAAAAGGGATAAAATTATAAATTATGGATGTATCAGTAGAAAAAAAATGTGACACTTCTGTCATATTATTTGTATTGTAGCGACATCTATGATTAAACGTAGGAACCAAAAGCCAAAATCCTGTATCGTGGTAATAAAATTCTTTTCGCTATTAGGAAACAAAACAAAAAAAAAACTCTACGTCGATCATATACAGGTATACAGAAAAACTATATGTATTAGAACATATACAACAACCCAAAATCTATTATCGGACAGTCACATGGGCGCAGTGCGGATTGGTGTATGTTACATGTCTTCGATTTTTTGGTTCTAGGACATGTCGATTTCCTCACGATGTTTTCCTTCGTCGTTTTGAGAGCAATGGTGATAAAACAGCTTACAGAAAGTAATGCACCTGGCTAGGTTTAAAACCGCGACCTACACGGCAGTCGGGGTCTTTACCACTTGGCCAACACTGCTTCAATTCCAATTAGCAACCTTCACAACATACCTTTTGAAACCAAACAATGTCCCAGTGATGGAAATATCCTTCCGGGAACTATAAACAAAACAGTACCTTCACAAATTGTTCTGCGAACACGAAAATTAAACTGTCATATCACTTCGAGTTACCTACTCCACTACAACACATTTTCACGGTGTCCCTGCATTAATTTATTCTACCTGTGATACCAACACAGTTTGAGTTCTGACTTTGGACAGATTCATATAATTATACGTCTATGTATGTTTAGAAATTGGATTTTGGCAAATATTTGATGTTAAAGTTTTGGAAGCTTTGGTGTTATGAAAACATAACATTATGATTTATCTTTGAGGGAGTTAGTAGAGATGATTACTCGTATAATATTTGTTTCTCTCATGAGAATTTTGCCAGAAATCTGGTCAAACACGACCAGCATAAATCAAAGCAAATATAAGCTTGAACATATATTTGGGGTGGGTAAAAATCAACCAATGACATTTCCGCGCCCTTGGGTTAGGCATAAGATAATGTCAAACTTTTACTGACTAAAACATCTACTCCTGTTCTTTGTTTGCCTTAGTTTCAGGGCCTTGGGTGACAATTGGCGTCGACCCAGCAGGGCCTCTACGGTTTGCTGACAATTCTTTAAGGCGCGCGAGGAACGATACAAATTGTCAACGACTTAGGCCTGGTTTGGATGGTTATCAGATGGTGAAGCAATGGGTTTGCTCGCCGTTCACAAGGCCACACCTGCGGTGGCTGGAGATCATGAACAGGATCCTTGCGGTAGCTGCTAGAACTCAGGCCTCGAAGTCGCTATGACTGGAAACATGCCACGCGGGCTTGTGAACATTGATGGATGTCACATATTTAGGATTCCAGCCAACGTAGGCGCTAGCTTGTGGACCGCGAGCAATGGGTAGCTTGCCGTCAAATTGTCTGGTAATAGTCCAGACCAAGCCCAAGTTGTCAACAGCGCGCTCTGTAACCACGCGCGTAGGTACTCAGCAGAAGGGTATAAGTTGGGTATTATTTGATCATTTCTACGCCCCATCGGGATCTGCACTCTATGCCAGGACACCGCTGGCGCCGTCTTGATTACGGCACTACGGTTACTTAAACTCGACCTGTGATCTAAATCTAGGACCAATTTTTAGGCCTTGATTGTAAATTCAAGAGCTATTATGTGACTATTAAATCTTGATTTCTGCACGCTCAAAGTAATCTCATTATGTGACTATATATACCAATATTCAGATATTATAATTTGATATTAAAGTTTCAAAGCTTCGTTATTAGTATGTAAATAACTATAAAACGTGACCTTGCTTTGAAATCTGATCAAAGTGAGTCAATATTTATTCAAAACGTTATTAACATTAAAGTTTAGTTTAGTGTGTTTCATATCTGATCTGTATCTATTTTATTCATATCTGTACAGATATGAGATCTTGTTCTAAAAATTTGGTTTCATTTGTAGGTTTCCGTACGTTAAACTGAAAAAATGGTGTTTCGATTTCAGCTCTGCTGCGTGTTAGGAGACTTTTCGAATGATATGCGACACCAGAAATTGCTTCAACTTAGTATATTTGCGAAATTACATTAATTAAAAATTATATATAGTGGAGTGCGTGCGATGCAATGGCGGAATGAAAAAGCGTTAGTCAAATTTTGAAGATGACGTAGATGCGTATCTCCGTGGTGATTGGCTGATGGCGGCGTGGACGATTAAGCGTTGTGAGGTAGATCGAAGCTCCTAAGGTGATGCCTGAACAAATGGAATAATCATTTTGTTATCTGTTTGTCAAGACCCTTTATTTCAGGAACGCGTGGAGATATCGAGTTTAAATTAAAACTACGAGTATATAATCATAATTATCAGCGGTCCATCGATACTGTGAAGAAATCACTCTTCAATGTCACTGAAAAAAAAATACAGGTGTTTATGTCACAAAAAAACTTATATTTCTATACTTTCAATGGCATTAAAATTCATAGGAACAAACAAATATAGGAAAACAATCTGAAAAATGTAAATATTCAATGTTAATTACTAAAATCAAAAATCAAAACCTTTTTTCGATTAGGGAAAATCTTAGAGACTTAATTCGGGAATTGAATTATTTTCATAAAGACCGATTGCCACTTGCCCGGTTTTTATCAAAATTATTCATCAGACATTATTCATGCACGTTTACCAAAAAAAGTAAGTACATATATAAATAATAATAACATAATATACTCCACAACTATCACATAACGCCGTCTAGTCTCAAGCTAAGCAGAGCTTGCGTTATAAGTACTAGACAACTGATAAAAATACTTATATATTTCTAAATACATGCATTTTTATAGATAAATCACACCCAGATACAGAACAACTGATCAAGCTTATTAATCAAATATTTATGTATGGCAAAACAATGCTATTTTTACACAATATTCTTACAATTTGTCCCGATTACGTTCATACATTCTGCCTTTAATCCTCATAATACTAAAACATCAAAGAAGAAATCTACACAAATACTTAGAGCGAATTCGCAGTTAATTACTCGAGAAACACAAATTGTACGGGTATTAAAGCCAAAGGGAATAGAGAATGAAACAGTAGATAACAGTATTACTTATTCTGATTGTCTGTACTATTCTGTTCAAAGCTCAAGCGTCTTAGAATTTGGTACAGATGAAACTATCTACAAAGCCGTTGATACAAGGGTAATTAATTAAACAGGGAAATAAAATCAAAGTCTCCGGAAAGGAATTAGAGTTGCCGCTGTCGCTGTCATCTGTTTTTTAGGGTTCTGTTGCTCTAAAGGAAAAAATGGAAGCCTTTTAAGATCACTTTGTTGTACGTCTGTCTGTCAAGAGTCTTTATCGAGAGTCTTAGTCGAGAATACGTAGAGGTACCGAATAATATGCTCAAATTTAGCATCTCAGTTACCGAAAAAAAGGCATGTTTGTGGTTGTCTTTTAGCGATAAGACCGCCCATTGTAACACCGTAGTAATTTTTAAGTGTCCTTATGTACCAAGTTTTGTTTATGGTGTACCTACAATAAAGAGTATATCTATCTATCTATCTATCATGTTCATTTATCTCACAGAAAAAAAAAATTATAACACTCAATGGAATCGCGTGCTAGAATACGCTGCGTTGCGCTGGTCAGGGTTGCTGGAATCCGATGGATGCAAGAAGCACAGGACCGGTCTTTGTGGCGGTGCTTGGGGGATACCTATGACTATGACCTATGACCTTGAGCAGTGGACTTCTTTCCGCTGAAATGATGATGAAAGAATCAAAATTCATATTCACACATAGGGTAAATCTGAGGACTGTAAAGTAGTAACGTCAATATAAAAAAAACATATTTCGATTTAAAATTCGAGACTTTATTTGGGTAAATATATTAATTACACTTGCCTACGTTTTTTTCAAGTTAGTTTGTAATAGACGAAGAAGAGCGACACACAAATTAAATGTTTACTGATCAAAATAAGTCAAACTAGATGCATATGAATACCAATATTTTTATGAATAGACTGTCTTTCTGACCGAAACTCAGCAACGCTACGTAACACTTATACCTCTTGTCTAGACTGATGTTTGAGTTTCTATTTTCTGGGTATAAGGGTACCGTTTTTTCCTTTTCGGGTACGGAATCCTAAAATCAAACTGCAGCTCACAATAAAGAAACAAAAACATTGTCTCTAGACTACGTTAAAAAGGTCCAGTTCAGCACAATGCCAGACAATCTACGCAGCAGTTACCCAATTATTTGTAAAAAAAAAACTTCGTCATTAATCGTATAATTATAACTAGTTCCTCTTATCGACTAAAAGACTGACTAGATGTTTACAAACTAACGTCTGAACCAAGGTGACCTTGTTTGTTTTAATCCGCATAGTCATTGGTTGTAAACCATGACCTTCAATGTCCTTGAAGGGGTGAAAATGTTTTCCCAACCACAGCGATTTTTTATTGTGGGCAAAAATCATTCAATGTCGAATCCCGCCCTTGGGTGGATACAGTGTCAGACTCTTACTAAATAAACACCCCACCGCATTTCTTATCTGTCCTTTGCAATGGGACCAAGCTTTACTTTCAGAAAAAGACCAGTAGAAACACACAAACCATGTTCCAACCATAGTGACCTTAGTTGGAACTCTAAATTGCTGCTGCATCATCAGCCTTAGCGACGACGCGCTCGGTTCCCGCGCGCCTTAAGTAGTTGTCAGCAAATGTAGGGGCCCATCTGGGTCAAAGCCTACTAAGGCCAAGAGGTATTGTGAAAACATCAACCCTGGCCCTGCTATGAAGGCAGGGAAGGAACAGGAGTAAAGTTCTTATTCAGTAAGAGTCTGCCAACCTTTTTTTACCTACCATAAAAAACCTAAAAAAAATCCTTAGTCGTTTTTTGCTTCCAGATACACGTGTTGCTAATGCTTCTTAGAGATTCAGATTATTTCTAACATCTTCCTTTACGATGTAAAGCTACTTGTTAATTTGTTGCTTTTAATTAGGTGCTAATGATGTAAGCGTTTGAAAATCAGGAGAATGGTATTTTTTTTTTGTCTAGAGATCATCGATAACTTGGGTTCGGTTTGGACGGTTACCGGACGGTTACGATCACAACGCACTCTTGATCGATTTAGGCTTAGTATTACCGGATAAAAGAAAGATAGATAGATAGATATACTCTTTATTTTAAGTACACCAAACACAACTTGGTATACATTAGGACTCTTAAAATGACTACGGTGTTACCAATGGGCGGTCTTATCGCTAAAAGCGATTTTTTAAAGACAACCTTTGGATGGATTTAACAGAGGAGAAAGATACAAAATTACTCGTCATCCTCAAATTTGTGCCAATGGTGACCGGAATCGCCTGGCGACTTCCTCATGGAAATGCTACATCTAAAATATGAAAATAAAAGATGAAGAACTAGAAGTAATATAAAAAATACTAAAAGTACTGTTATGTTCCATTTTTATTTACTTTTAAATGGTAAGTACCCTCTTCTGCATACTCATATTCTTTTAGTAACAGCTTGCAATGTTACTAGCGTCATAACCTTAAAAGAACAGTATGCATGAAATTGCAGTTCTTTTAGAGGAAAACTACTCTAATATCTTCAAATGGAAATTCATACACGGAATTTTCTTAGCTTGACCTAAATGGAATTAGTTTTTTTAGTTATTAATTTTTTTAATAAAAATATATTTACACGTAAATACATTAACACATGAAGTGAAAATATTCTCGAGAATAATAATAATTATGCGTTAATATACTTTTATTCATATCTTCGTAAATGTATTGTACTGTTGTCATATTACCATTGTAAAGTAGTACTAAGTTTTTGGAAATAAAACATTTATTATTATTATTGAAATACATGGTTTGTCATGCGGCACTCAGACCTGTAACACCCTCGCCAACGGCTGACGAATTTTGTCCACTTGTATCCAAATTTACTAAATAGCATGAGCTCTGCTAGTACTACAACTGATAAACATACAAATTATATATACAGGGTGTCATTGATTGACATGTTAATGCAAACGAATACCATAGATCCATGAGTGAACATGACTCTAAATAATTATGAAAATATTAAAGTAATTGCCTTGATAGTTAAAATGTTAATAGTTACGAGTATATAGAAAAAAAGTTTAACAATATTTAAAGGTAAACAATATATCACACGTTATGGTAGAAATTTAAAAAAAAAAATCACATCCCACTTTAGGTGTAAGGGAGGTACCCTATTAAAATATTTTTTACCATTTTTTATTTATGCACTTTGTCGGCATGGTTGATATACATTTTGATACCAAATTTCAGCTTTCTAGTACTAACCGTCGCTGAGATTATCCGCGGACGGACAGACAGACATGGCGAAACTATAAGGGTTCCTTTTTGACTACGGAACCCTAAAAAGAATAATATAATGTCAAAATTAAACATAACTAGAATAAGCATTTGTCAAAGCTATTTATATCAGATCCATCTTTACAAATCGATAATGCTTGATGTACCGTAATCGACCCTTCACAGGATAATTTTTTATCGCTTTCAAAATAAGCCTTGTATTGCCACTTCTCACTTTATCCATTCTCGTCACACCACAACATTCTGATCTCCATAGAACCTAATACAATTAGGCAGAGATATTACTAACTACCTAATCCATATTCAGTGCAGGCCATCATGGCCAATTGCCCATCAGTATTTTAGCCATGGCTTCGATATCCCTACCCATTTCGCTTAAAATTCCGTCGACTTGTTTCGATCTAGATGGAACAGGTGTGCGGAATAGCCCCCCTAATAACAGTCCGTTTTCTTACGTCATATCGAATTTGCTTATGTTTTTAGAGTATAAACGCTAAGTGGTATTTTTCCCCTTTTTATATGATTACTAATTTTGTTAGAGCGTTGAGGAAATTAGATTGTTTTTGTCGGGGTTTTGGAGGAAAGGGAATGTAAAATTGGGTATTTTCGGAAGTGGTTTTTAGTAGATGATTTATTTTTTTCAATTATATTATGCTAACTTAACTAGACTTTGCCCATACCCAAGATAAACGTATGTGATAACACATACGTTTATCTTAAATTATCATGCTCATTAGAGCATGATAATTTTTTCTACATATTATAGATTCCCAACCAAGATAAATAAATGTTTGTGTTATAAACAAGATTATTTTCCTGCGTATAATCAGCCTTTTAATGTACTGATGAGATTCAAGCCTTCTCACTCTAGAAGAGGGTTTTGGGCTATTATCCACCATAGGAACCCAGAGCATGATGTTTCCTCACGATGTTTTCCTTCACCGTTTTGAGAGCAGTAGTGCTTCTTTTGTTTGAACTTTTTTTTTAAACGTTACCTTACACTAGGAATTACTTCTGTGTCGTAGGTGCGTTCACAAACACGTAAAATCACATACACTAAATACCCGGACCCGGAACACGCAAGCAGTCAATCGATGAACCACTGCGCCAGCCGAATCGTCAAATTAAAAAAAAAATCCCTCGGCCATTACTGTACTGTGTCTGGGTTTAATTTACCCATTCATCTATATATTTAGAAAAATATAAGTATGTTTATCAGTTGTCTAGTACTCGCAGCACAATCTCTACTCAATTTAAGTACACTCAGCGCGTTTTCGTC
This sequence comes from Mythimna loreyi, assembly GCA_029852875.1. NCBI lineage: Eukaryota > Metazoa > Arthropoda > Insecta > Lepidoptera > Noctuidae > Mythimna > Mythimna loreyi. The sequence goes on along the minus strand of CM056801.1, from coordinate 13,817,141 downwards.
AAATGCAACTCAGCCAAACCTCTACAGAAGATTAGGAAAGCAATTTGAAAGCAAATGCAGCGACTATTTAAAAATCTTCCTTCGCCTACTTTGCAGCAAAACTATCTTTGACTCAAAAATCTGCACGAGTTTTTCATAAATGCATCCAGATTGCGGCTTATTTGCATTCAGAAGTGTTTTAAGATAAGTAGCAAAGTTATTTTTGCTGTTACAGTAATCTTTATTCACTGAAAACTAAGGTTGGTTTTTGTAAAATTTGAAAGAAATGGCGTGGCAGTTTCATTCACTTTGAGCCTTCTTAGCAATGCTTGAAATAGTGCTGAGCTTGTTCTTGATTTTTAAAACACTGGAAAGAATATCTGTACAATATGGTCGGGTTGTGTTGTAGAGAAATGTTTTGTAGAGATTTTGAAATTATTGATGATTTTATGGACATATTTTTCAATATACTGACTTCAAGATCCACTTCTATCACTATCGGAACACAATTTACTGTTTTCCACAGTTGCGGATAAAAAACGCGATCTCAACTTCCATCATTTCTCTATAATATGTATGTATTTAGAAATATATAAGTATGTTTATCAGTTGTCTAGTACCCATAACACAAGCTCTGCTTAGCTTGGGACTAAATGGCGTTGTGTGATAGTTGTGGACATATTACATATATTACATCACAGTTTATTGTATTCATCGTATCAAGCTAAGCAATTCTCAGAAGTTGCCGGGCAACCCCATTTATTTATATCTGCGCAAGCGTATTGTGAAAACGTCATTTGATACATGCGGCATTTTTTTACCGCAGCACTTTTTTATTATGGGCAAAAAATTATCTAATGACAATTGCGGAGCGGGAGATTACGTCAGACTTTTACCGACTAAAAACCCTCCCCGTAAGTTCTTGGCTTTAGTTCTTTGGGCTGTGGTGCTACGTTTTCACACTAACCCAACGCGCTGTGCCCCATCGCAGCCCTTGGTTCCATAATACCCTCACCTGCGGCTCGGGAGAACTCTACCTCAGTCGCGATGATAAACTATCCGTATTTATAAATATACTTAATTCTATAATTACTATATACATAAATCTGTGGGTATATTTCGTAAACACACATTTATATGTAAGATAACAACCATCTTTGGCCGTGTAGCTTTCAGTAGAACTTCAGCATTTATCAAGTTAACAAAATAACCACAAAACCCCAAAAAAAAGGTAATATTAACCTAGATTTTAAATAACAACAGTAAATTCAGCGAATCATACTTTGTTTCACCACATATTAAATTTAATTCGCTAACGCAATCTCGTAGCGTGTTCATTTCGACCACAAAATGGCGGTATTACCCAACTTTATATTGCATCATATTGGTAACTAGTCTTCTGCCAGCGGCTTTACCCGCGTGAAATTAGGTTTTCCTTACAAACTTTACACCCCGATTTCATCCCTGACTGGCCTGTCAGCATAGTTGTTATTGACACTGACTGCTATGCCGGAGGTCGTGGGTTCGATTCCCACCCAGGACAAATATTTGTGTGATGAGCACGATCATTTGTTCTATGTTTGGGTGTAATTTATCTATAATATGTATGTATTTAGAAATATATATGTATATACACCGTGAAATTTAAATGGTTGTTTTCCCGCGGCAGAATGACTGAGTAATTTTGAAGCATACAGTAAAAATAGAAAAATCAAAAACCTTTTTTTTATAAATAATTATTAAAAATATTTATCAACTCAAAAAAGCGAAAACAATAGTAACATTAGACGTAATTTATAGGTACTACAAACATGTGCATGGCATGTGCAGCCCGCAGTCAAAGGAAACCGATTCATTAAATATTTAAACCAAAATAAGCTCTCGCACGTTGTGATACGTCATAATTAGCTTGCACTCTACAGGTCCATTTTTTGTTTTTAATATTTTATATTTTTATCAAACGTTTGTATTACCAAGACACAACCATTTCGCTGAGGGATATCAACCATTAAAATTTCACGGTGTATATATATATATATATATATGTTTATCAGTTGTCTAGTGCTCATAACACAAGCTCTGCTTAGCTTGAGACTAGACGGCGTTGTGTGATGGTCCTCGAATATTATTATTATTATCCCTTTAGGAGGTGAATTTTGGAAAATCCTGTCTTAGTGTTTGCCTACGTTATAAAAGGAAGCCTTGTGTAAAATTTCACGCTCCTAGTCCCAGTAGTTTCGGCTGTGCGTTGATATGCCTGTCAGTCAGTTTCTCCTTTTATATATATATAGATATTCTTGTTACTTTGTTCTTTCAGGCTCTTGGCTAATGAAAGCGTAGCCGATGTTAAATATTGACACAGCCAAGTCTCTAGGGATAGTGTGCCAAAATGGAAAAACTGGAATAGGTACGCAGCTTATTAACTTTTATGTTTTTCTGTTTGGATTTTCTGTAAACTAATACCACAATATTATGAAATTTATTAATATATTACTTAGAGATGTAGGCGGCATTTTTTATAGTACGATATTGATTGTTAATCTATTATTTAAACTCTTGAGTCTGAAGCGTACTTCGCACGCCTATTGCCTTTCTATTATTGGACTGGCCTGTCAGCATAATAGTTAATGACCCTGACTGCTATGCTGGAGGCCGTGGGTTCGATTTCTACCTAGGACCAATGTTTGTGTGATGAGCGCGATCATTTGTTCTGTGTTTGGGTGTAATTAATCTATAATATGATAGATAGATAGATAGAGATAGATTAAACTTTATTGTACACCAAAAAGTTACAGAACTTATACAGAAACTTAAATCTATGGGTACAAAGGCGGTCTTATCGCTAACAGCGATATCTACCAGACAACCTTAGGATGGATTGTAAGAACTAAATAAGAATAAGGGGGTAGTCTGCGGTGTAAGTATATATATGTCGGAGACGGCTTCGATTTGTTGACAACAAGACAAGGCACGCCATCTAGTGGCAACTAGAAGAACTAAACAAAGATGGCGCGCTTGACAGAGTCAGGACGTATCCGCTTTGCTACGAGCTTGCGGAGGAGGGAACCCGCCCGGGGAGCGGACGCACACTCTCAGCCAAGCCGTCGCAGAGTCAAGACGTTCTGAAACTGTCTGTTTTGTTGTAATTTGTAAAGTGATAACAGTGCACTGTACCGAAATGTATTGAGAAGTAAACCGATTCAACTCCTACCCGTTGTTATTTATTGCACGATACCCACATACGCCCACATGATAGATCTGATAGACCAGAGCTCGAACACCATCCTGGACACGAGCCGACATATATAATATGTAAGTATTTAGAAATATATAAGTATGTTTATCAGTTGTCTAGTACTCATAACACAAGCTTGGCTTAGCTTGAGACTAGACAGCGTTGTGTGACAGTTGTTGAATACTAATACTACTATACTACTATTTAAACTCTTGAGCCCGAAGCGTACAGTAAGCGACTTCGCACGTCTATTGTCTTTAATTATGGCACTCGAAAGGTACGATATAGCTTTTGCTAGCTGAAAAAACAAGTTAAAAATAATTATATAATAGGCCATAAAGTGGCATTCTAAAATATAATTAAAATAAAAAAAAAATCTGTTTATAATCTTCGTATATAAAATGAATTTAGCATTTCGTTAGTCTTGCTAAAACTCGAGAACAGCTCGATCGATTTGGCTAATTTTGAAATATTTTTATATCTTTTTTGTGACGTAAGTAGAAATTTTCTGGTTTTTTCTTAAACTTGTGCTATAAGACATTGCTTCATGCCTTCATGCATTTTCAAGATTTTAAGTTAACGCGAAGTATTCTATAAAATTTTAATTCCTTTTAGGTGGCGAAATGAATGTTTTTTCCATCAAAAACAGTATCTTTTTTTCCGTTTACTTAGAAATTATATTTTTACAGCTTCAAGGGACCGCAGACTTAAGTATATGGTTTAAATTTCAACTCGATATCTCCACGCGTTCTCAAGATAAAGTATCTAGACAAACAGTCAGACAGACAGACAACAAAGTGACCCTAAAAGGGTTTAATTTCTTACCTTTTAATTTACAGAACCCTTAAAAGTCTCTAATAACAAGAATAAAAAAGAACCAATCCGCAAATTAATCCTACTGATTAAACATTCATCAAAAATTCACGTCAAAATCCGTCCGTCACAAAACTAAACGTTGAACAAAACAACGAGAGCGCAATTTAAACACAAAAAAAAATATTTAAAAAATAAACCAGTGAACAATGGTGTTTTGTTTTCATATAAAACAAGCTAAAAAGTTTGCTTCTGATGGCCATTGTGCGTCCACACAAAAGATCTGCATGTGATGTGCATATGAGATTCACTATTGTTAAGGCCGAGGTACACGAGGAAACATAATGTTGAATTTAAACGTTGCATTTATTTATTTATTAATTAAAACTTTATGCACACAACACTTTACAAAGGTGGATTTAATGACTTAGACATTTTTTACCAGTCGATTTCAGGGTTTTTTTTATGGTAGGTAAAAATTATCGGATGACGATTCCAAGCAGTCACAGAACACAGAAGAGTGTCAGACTTTTACTGACTAAATAACCTAACCCGTTCCTTCCTTGTCTTAGTCCCAGAGCCCTGGTGTAACGCTTTCGCATCAACCCTAAGCTTTTTGGGACTACGATAATAATTGTGCGATTTTTTTTTAATATTATCCACAACTGTCACACAATGTCGTCTAGTCCCAAGGTAAGCAGAGCTTGTGTTATAGGTACTAGACAACTGATAAACATAATAACATATTTCTATACACATACGTATTATAGAAAAATTCCACCCAGACACAAAGCGAATGATCGTGCTCATCACACAAACATTTGTTCTGGGTGGGAATCGAAACCACGACCTCTGGCATAGCAGTCAGGGTCATTAACTACTAGACCAACAGGCCAGTCAAAAAAGCTAGGAACAAGAATTCTCTGCCAGACTCTGTGTATACGGAGAACTACAACATAAAGGTTGTAAGTCAACAGTACGCCGAAGCACTGCTAAGCAAGCGTGCTCCATTCTCGGCTTCTGCTTCGCTTACCATAACATGAGATAGATGAATAAAAAAATAGTAAAATTTATAAAATATTACCGGCGCTTCTACATTTCAAATAGTATCTACAATATATAAAATACCAAATGTATGTCTGACGAGTAATTTGCTCAAGTCAGCTCCACTACCAATACAAAACCGAAAGATAAATAATTTCAACACTGACACGATACGCTATGAACAACTTCCCGAGGGAAGCTCTTTTACAATCATACACAGACAAATTGAACAGAGTGTTCCCTATAGGAAAACTAAGTGAATATGAAAAGAAAAGTAAGTACGTAAACCAGCCATGTTACATGCTTGCAGTGTTTTTTGTACAACGCCATCTAGTGTCAAACTAAGCAGAGCTTGTGACATGAGTACATAGCTAACGAATAAATATACTTTTAAATCTCTATATACATATTATGGATCATTATTACACCCATACATAGAACCAATGCCGACACATTTGTGTCTTATAAGAAAACTTAAAGTCACAAAAAGAGCAATAGACAGGTCTATACTCGGAGTATCTTTGCGTGATCGAATCAGAAATGTCAAGTTTAGAAAATCAGCAAGAGAATCAAAGTTGCCGACATAGCACAAAGAATCGCCAAACTTAAGTAGCAATGGTCAAGGCACATTGGACGCAAAACAGATGGTCGCTGAGGCTGAAAGGTTCAGGAGTGGCGACCGGCCTCCCACAAGGTCGACCGATGACTTGATCAAAGTTCCTGGAGTCCAAAGACCGATTACTGTGGCGATGGTTGGGGGTTACCTATGTTCAATAGTGGTCATCTTTCTCATCACACAAACATTTGTCTTGGGTGAGAATCGAAATGACGACCTCTTGCTCTTCTCTCTTCTGAATATTATATTACTATTGTTAGCTTTAAAACCACACAAATACTGTATAAATAAAAGTCTAGTCTAGTTAGGTAGACGACTATACCTTAAAGAGATATCTTCCATTCTGTGAATGCACTATTTAGCTTTACCTATTTAATATTCACAATTTAAATTATAACAGGTACAATATTACTGCATAAAACATCTACCGTAAACACGATATAAACCACCATACTTTGCCTGCTCAAATAAAACAGGCAACGAATTATTTTAGTCGCTAAAATGACGTGTAAAATTACGTTCTTCATTATTTCTTCATGCAAATTAATTTAATTACTCATCCTTAGAGTTTATTGCTCTACGGGGCGTAAGTTTTATTATTTAAGTCATAAGACTTTATGAATACCACGTCAAATTTCATACCGGTCTGTAGCGTAGAGAAATATTGCTTTTTCTTTTCAGAAAAGCTTAAGTAATGTAGGTAAGGAACTAAGGAATTTTATTTGAAAATAATGCTTGCACATTTGAGAAAAAAAATGTTGATAACTTTAAACGGTTTTTTTTTATGGTAGGAAAAAATCTAATCATCTAAGTGTCGGACTCTTACTGACTACACAACCTACCCCGTTCCTACGTCACTATTGTATACCAGGGCTAGACCCTTCCTTTCAGACACGAACTCTTGGCCCCAGTTGGCTTTGACCCTTCTGCAGGGCCCCTACGGTTTGCTGACAACTCCTTGAGCCACGCGGAAATAGTAAGCGCCGCCGACGACTAGGCTTGGTTTGGAAGATTATACGACCGGACGGCGATCTATCCATAGCTCGCCGTCTGCAAGCCCGCTCCTGCGATGGCCAGAAATTGGGATCGGTATCAGGTCTTCTCTCTAGGAGAAAGGGTCGTGAGTAATCGACAACGTAAGGCCAGTGCAGGTTGTTGGATGTCATATGTTTTTGTCATATGTTTTCGATATGTTTGTTTAGGACATGGCATTTTCCTTACGATGTTTTCCTTCACTATTTTGAGAGTTGCTGTTGGAATATATTACTTAAAGTAATATGGCTGGCTGGTTTTGCAGCTTGTAAGTCGGGGTCTTTATTACTGACCTAACACTGGTACTGTATTTTGATACTTATTTTTCCATATTTCCAATATAATGTTTTGAAAATTAGATGAATTTACATACATGCATTAAAAAGTGACTTCATTCATCACTACATCGTTTTATATCTTTCAAAATTCTAAATTGATCATCATCATTCGCCTTATTAATGTTCTCACTGCTGGGACACAGGCCTCCTCTGTAGGAGAGGAAATGGGCCATGATCCACCACGCGGGCCCAGTGCTAATTGGTGGATGTCACATGTCTCCAAATTTTTAGTTCTAGGATATGCCGTTTTCCTCACGATGTTTTCCTTCATCGTTTTGAGAGCAGTGGTTATGAAATAAATTACACAAAGTAATGCGCCTAGCAGGGTTTGAACCCGCGAACCACTCGGTCACCACTGATCTTCTAAATTGATAAATAAATAAACATTGAGACGAACGAAACTTTAACTTTAACTACTAGCCCTAGCCCACTTTGCCCACGTGAAAATAGGAATTGCCCAAAAGGAAAAAATATTCCCAGGATCAAAAGTACGAGTATCTATTGTGTTATTTCAGGACAAGGTCTACTCATCATAATCTCCCTGGCCTTTTCCCATTATTAGGAGTCGGCGCAACAAGTTTTCTTCTTCCATTCTGCCCTGCCACCCGTCATGCTATCACTAACTTCCTTTTGCTTCATATCATTCCTCACACAATCCATTCATATTTTCTTTGGCCTTCCTCTCTCTCTCCATCCATCCACACGTGCGTCAAATTTCATCCAAATTCTGTCGAGCGTTAAGAACTAATAAACACATATACACTCACAATCCTGTCTTTTTATTCAGTGTGATAATGAAATAAAATTAATATTTAACCGCAGAACATTTTCCTCTAAAATAATAACATTTTCAACGCTGCGTGTTTGAATGTAATAACAAAAATTACTGTTTCTAAGACATGAAATTTAATAACCTTTGTTGCAGAAACTTTATAAAACGGTACCTTCCTCGTTCTGCGAATATACGCGAGTTGCACAAAACGTTATGTTGTCTCGTGGGAAGCTGCCTTAATAATGTTAATGTTAACAATATGTTAAAAATGTTTTTGTGATGTCAAGGAAAAGATATTGTTGTGACAACTAGCAAGTTTTGTTATGGAGTACTGAATTTGAAAAAGTTTTTATTTTACGCGCAAAAATATCAACTTTTCAATTTAATTCGGAATCATTTAGATCTTTTTCCTACCTGCCATATTTACGGCGCGCACCGTTCCAGCGCGCCTCAAGGAGTTGTCAGCAAACTGCAGGGGCCCTTCAGGGTCGAAGCCTCCTGGAGCCTAGAGGGTGGTGGAAAACTGTTCCCTCGACTCCAGGAATAAGGCAAGGAAGGTACGGGGTAGGTTTTTTAGTCAGTAAGAGTCTGACACTGGTCTCCCGCTCCGCCCAAGAGCGGGTTTCGTAATTGGATGATTTTCACCTACCATAAAAAAAAACCTGCCATATTTTGACTATTGTGGCCCAACACGTGACCCAGTCCATAGTTTGAGAACCGGTGATTTAAACTAACACAAAAGTTAAATTGGAAAACAAGGAAGTTTCATTACAGAGCCACTGATCTGTTAAAGGTTTAGAGCTACGTAAGGTGTTTAGATCCATCCTTCTTTTTCGATTGGTACACCTGACACTTTAATACATCATAGAAAGGCCTCTGGTTCTTTTTAAAGTAGAAAAGATTAATAAGATAAAGTATACTTACAAATACGGTTTCTATTTGATGGGTTATGGAAACAAATCCACGCAATGTCAGGGCTAGTCATCACACTAATATAATAAGAACCTTCAGGCCTGTAGCAATGTGTCACCGGTTTTGTTTAAGCATCATATCTACAAAAACATTTTAGGAATACAATCACTGTGGGTAAAGCTAAGAACCTATTGTCGTCGCTTTTTATTGAACGCGAGACTAAAAAAACCGGCCAAGTGCGAGTCGGGCTCGCGCACAAAGGGTTCCGTAGCAGCAAATATAATAAACTTATTATGTCAATTTATACACCTGGTGAATGGAGCCTAAACTCTCCCGATATTTTGCCTTGTACTTATAGGTTCAGCCATCGTTTTCAGTGTAAGCACAATAACTTAACCAAAATTACAGTTAAATCAACCTATCTCAAAAACTATAAGAGATACTTTGATCAAACCAAAAATCGTTGAAAGAGTTAATTAGCATGCATCACCTCTATTTTTTTTAGAATTTTATACCCCGTAGTTATAAAAATAGAGGGGGGGGACATACTTTTTACGACTTTGAGAGCTGATATCTCAAAAACCGTTCACTTTAAGAAAAATGTTTTTTAGAAAACTTTATATCATTTTAAAAGACCTTTCCATTGATACCCCACACGGGTATGTACATCGAAAAAAAAATTTTCATCCCTCAGTTACATGTATGGGGGGCCCCACCCCCAATTCTTTTTTTTACTATTTAGTGTCATAATTTTGTAGCGGTTCATACAACACATATTCCCATCAAATTTCATCACTGTAGTACTTATAGTTTCCGAGTAAATCGGCTGTGACAGACGGACAGACGGACAGACGGACAGACGGACATGACGAAACTATAAGGGTTCCGTTTTTGCCATTTTGGCTACGGAACCCTAAAAAGCGAATGTGTCGTAATTTACTACGCGGGCTTAGTGGAAGTCAATAGATGTCACATGTCTTCGAATTTTGGTTTCTAGGACATGCTAGATTCTTCATGATATTTAACTTACCGTTTTGAGAGCACATGTCAAGGTATATTTTCAAATACGACTGTGAAGCTACCTAATTATAAGCAGTGATGCGATCGTTGATGGTGAAGCGCACTAGTGTATTATGAGCCTATTCACTCTTGCCTTAAATATGCCTTAAAAATACGTTCAAGATATCATCAGTCGGAAAGACCTTTGAATTCCGAGAACATGTTCTATAAGATTATTTTCTACTTTCACACGAGAAAAACCACTGGCAGCAGCAAGTATTATTATAAAACAAGTCATGATCAACACGTGCCACACGCCAAAAGTACCAGGGTCCCATATTATACAAGAAGTAATATTACCGCTAGCTAGTTTGGACGTCGCGCCGGTAATTACCGCGAAAGACGCAACCAACAACTAATCTAAGTTGGATCAGAACTGGCGCTAACGGCTTGTAAGGGCGTAGTCAGCTGGTACCCGGTTCCAATGGGTTAGTAGAAAGGTTTCATAGGTAACTGGCCTTTTGTAAATTATGTGTTATTAGTTTATCAGTAATCTAATGAGAATATAATAGGGCCATGTAAAAGTACTTAGGCTACGATATTGTTCAAGAAAATTACCGCGGCTCTGAAACCGTGCACTAGTTTCTGACTGACTTTGATTTTGAAATGCAAAATGGAAATGAAGGAATATAATTAGAATTATTCAAGAGCAGGAGGAATTATTTTATAAAGCTTCTATGAAGACCACCACTTTTTTGAGTTGAAATCTTCAATAGTTTTTTGCACTCCACTTATGGAGCGAGAAACCGTGACTGTTACTAATTAGTTAGTAACAGTTTAGCAACCCACCTGTGTTCCTTCAGTTATCCTTTGTTTTCCAGGGTCGTCAAAGATCTATCGAAAAATCTTAAAAATCTGGCAGGCCTTAAAAAAAAATCTGCAAGGTCTCCCCTCGACAAAAAAGATACAATCTTACAGCTCAACGTGAACCGCCCTTTATATCCTCCGTCTCTCTCCCTCCTAACTTGAGTTTTGATAACTCTTCGAAGCCCTTAATCATGTCTTTGCAAATGAGTAAACTATTGATGAGTAAACATAGGCACTAAGTTTAATGCCGGGAGGAACTTTCATAAATTACTTTCTGAGTTCTTGTTCAAGGAAATAGGATTGGATGTGTCGAAACATGTTTTTCTTTTTAATTACTACTTGCTTGCCAGTTTTTCTTTTATAAGATACTGGATTTGCTCTTGGCAACAGAAAAATGTATATATGATAAATGAAGAATTGCTCGAAGGATTTTGTGCAAACTTCTCATAAACCAGCTACTAAATAGTTCAAACAAAGTCTGAACCTACCCAGGTTTGAGTAGTGCAAACCATATACTCAGATTTACAGTCATGCAAACCATAATTTTATAGGTACTCATATGATTTTTTTTTTATCCATTTATTTCGAGTCACGTATCTCGGCGGCCTGGGCGAAATGGCGTGAGGTGGCGGGGGTTATCTGTGGGGGTTATCCCCAAAATGCCGATAAGGCTCAAAGGACAGGTCTATAAGACCATCATTAGGCCAGTCCTTTTGTATGGTAGTGAAGCGTGGCCTGTACTTGAGCGGCATAAGCAAAGCCTGCATATCACAGAAATGAATATACTGCGCTGGATGTCTGGAGTTTCGCGGAAAGACCACATTAAAAACTCCCTGCCGGAACAGCCTTCAGGTCCGTGACATAGCGGATAAACTGCAGGAGGGCCGCTTACGCTGGTATGGCCACGTTTTACGGAAACCGGCAGACTAGGTGGGTAACAGATGCCTCGCCATGCCGCCTCCGCAGGGACCCGGAAAACGAGGAAGGCCTAAGAAGCGTTGGATCGACGTCGTAGGGGACGATATGCGTGCCAATGGGCTTTAGGCAAAGGACGCGAAAGACCGAGCGAAGTGGAGGCGTTTAAATTGGAAAGCGGACCCCGGGCACCGAGGTGAAAGCCAAGGTGCTCGCAACCGGGACTGGCGCTGAGATGATGATGATGATACTTATCCATTTATTTATATTTCATATCGAGATAAAGGATCTTGATAGACAGAAAGCCGGGTAACAAAGTGTTTTTATAAGGGTTCCATTTTTCCTTTTGAGCACGTTAACTCGACAGTTCTTGAAATCGATAAATTATGAGCGCGACAGATCACTCGATGCAACAAATTCTCGAAAACTATAACGTCGAACTATCGGTAGCGAGAACATCAATATTTTCTCGACTGACCATCTAAATCGATTTACAGAAGAGTTTTATCATTCGTTTAGTCATTCGATTTCAAGAAGAGAACCCATTGGACACAGCCAGAAACACGTCTATTACAATCAGGAATTTTCTTTACAAAGCTTTAGCTTTACTTGTTAGGAAGCAATCATCACCAAAACTGCATTGAAAATATGATGAGCAATAAAAAGTTAGTACTCGCTCCCATAACATAAATATATTCGATGATTTATAAAGCGTAAAATTTTATGAACAGACCTGGCGTATGGATGGTAAGAAAAAACAGCTGCATGTTTCTCACTCTAAACAAGATGAATAGCAATTTTCAATAGATAATATTTACCTGGTCATAATCTTACCAGTTTCATTCCTCATAATATATGTCAGCAAACTGTAGGGGCCCAGCAGGATCGAAACCTCCTGGGACCAGGGGTTGATGCGAAATCGTACGAGTATTTCCAAAGCTCTGGGATTAAGGCAAGGTAGGAACGGGGTATGTTGTTTAGTCGGTAAAAGTCTGACACTGTCTCCCACTCTGCCCATTGATGGGAATCGTCATTGGATGATTTTTACCTTTACCATAAAAAACCACTGCTCCGTATCTACTTACTTTTACAGTTTTTCTGACCATTTTTACCTAACATTATTTTTTCTTTTTTTAATGAAAGAATTTTCAAAAGACGCTTGGAGAATAACTGAATTAAAGAAAATACATAATGATAGCTTAGTAAGTATTGTATATTTTAAGTAAAGTAAGCGTCGACAGTAAATCGGCAAAGATTCTTGATGCGAGGAGACTCCTCGTTCTTCGCTGACGAAGTCTCGGAGCAGTTGCATGGCTGATTCGCACAAGCACGCGAACAGGAGTGAAACTAGAGAAACAACAAAGTTTTATGAAGGTGCTAGAAATGGATTTTTATAATTCGACTCATTACGCCCCAAAAGGATACCGGTATCCGCACGCCTATTGTCTTTTAATTGTGAAAAAAAGCATTGTTTCATTAGGACCATGTATTGTGGATGTCACATGTCTTCGAATTTTCGATTCTAGGACATGCCGGTTTCCTCAGCATGTTTTTTTTTTCACCATTTTGGGGACAGTGGTAATGAAATAAATTAAACAAAGTTGTGGGTTTAACACATCTTGTAAGTCGGGACTTTTACTACTCGGCCACCACTACTCTATGTACATAGAGTTGTAGTGGCCGAGTAGTGGGGTCGAAGTATACCCCGATTGGGCAGAGCATCGCCTTTTCCTTGTGGGGGCGATTTGCGGCAGCGATATCTCACGCCGAGCCTTGGTAGAAGCCATAGTCCAGAGCGAGGAGGAGTGGCGGGCGGTCACCTTCTTTTGCGAAGCACTGTTCCCGCGCGCCTCAAGGAGTTGTCAGCAAAACAAAGAGACCCTGCAAAAGGGTCGAAGCCAACTGGAACCAAGGGTTCGTGTTTGAAAGGAAGGCTCTAGCCTTGGTATATATGGTGACGTAGGAACGGACTAGGTTGTTAAGTCAGTAAGAATCTGACACTGTTTTCCGCTCCGCCCAAGGGCGGGATTCATCATTGGATGACTTTTACCTACTATAAAAAAACCACTTCTCTGTATCTACTTACTTTGACAGTTTTTCTTCTGATCTTCAAACAGCTAGGTCTTCTACATCGGCATCTACCCAAACTCCTGTTCCTCGCTGAGTTCCGCATTCTTGATCTGAATAAAGACCAGGAACAGCGTTGATTTTCGCACGAGCAATTCGAACCTATATTTAACAATGATGATAATAAATGAGTTAGCTACCTACGTATTGTTCTCTAATGTGAACTGTGTCGAACTGTGGCCAAAAAATAATCAAAATGATAATAAATAAGAGAATAAATCCAACAAAAACTATTCATATCATCATTTCAGCCGAAAGATGACCACTGCTGGACATAAGCCAATTGTCACTATTTTCGACCCATCTGTTCTGCGAGTAACGTGCCCTGCCCATTGCCACTTTAGTTTGGCGATTCTTTGGGCTATTTCGGCATCCTTTCTTCCTTTCCTTGCGTGATCGTATCAGAAATTTAGATATCCACAGGAAAACAAAAACTATTGCTAGCAAATCATGCCCTTTGTGTTTAGTAGGTATAGCAGAAGGAGTAAGAGTGGTATTTAGTCAGTAAAAGACTGACACTATCTCGGCTCCACCCAAGGGCGGGAGACTTCACTGAATGATTTTCCCACGTAAACAAAAGGTGTAATTTCAGTTAGCAAAAGTCTGATACCCCCCTTCCGATCCACCCGAAACTGTACCAATAAGACATGAATAATGTTTTTCTACCTTATCAACTTATATCCTAGCGATAGACAAGCACGTTCATAGAAACTATTAGTCAAAATACTGAAAATTAATACAAAAATCCGCTGCAGAGCTTCATTGGCATTGTCGTCTATCAAAACTTTTAAAACTTACAGCGCTGATGTGTCAAAACTGCACAAACAACATCAATGTAAAAATGAATGCATCACTTACATAAGTGGAGTATAAAGTCACTGTAAGCTACTCACGATACGTCTCATCTAGTGCGTAGTACATTATACCGATGTTCTACCTCAACAAAAAATATGTCTGCTGTGTATTGATCTTCTGTTTTCGAGTACTATACAGCCAAATCTGAGCGCATTATGGCCATAACTACCACAAAGGGCCTTGGAGAGCTCTTGAATTTCGAAGAACAATATTCTGAGTACATAAACAGATGTTATGCTAAAACTTACCCATAATTTGATTATTCTATACATTAATGTTTTGTGTTTTGTATTGAAAATTAAAATTATTGAAAGTAAATGAATCGTCAAATCTAAGCCATCTTGAGTTTGTTGTAATTCGTTTCACTTGCATGTTTAATTAAAGCAACGTAGCGTTGGAAGGCCTCCCACAAGGTGGACCGATGACCTGGTCAGGGTTGCTGGAAGCCGATGAATGCAAGACGCACAGGACCGGTCTTTGTGGCGGCGCTTGGGGGAGGCCTATGTCCAGCAGTGGACGTCTTTCGGCTGAAATGATGATGATGAACATAAACACTATTGTCAACATTTCTTTTAAACTCTTGAGCCTTAAGCGAACGTCCTGCGACTGCACACCTATTGTCTTTCTATTATGTCTTTAATTACAGCATTCAAAATGTTAATCTACATTCGCAGGTCTGCTGAAAGTTTCCGTTCGACCGTATGGTAACTATCTGGACGAGGCCTAAGTCGTTGACGGCGTTTTTGTTTTTTTGTTTGTAGGGGGTAATCTCTGGAACTACTGGTCCGATTGGAAAAATTTTAGCAACAATAGAAAGGTGCTTTACTCCTGAGTGACATAGGCTATATTTTATGTACGCGGGCGAAGCTGCGGGCAAAAGCTAGTAACTTAAATAAATTTATTTCTGGTCGATGGTAAAAAAGGACAAAAGATTCTAGACTGGCAACAATGTACCGGAAGACAGGGTTTGAAACCCTCTCACTACGTGGACCGATTCGATAGACGTGAGATGTACAGGACAGGTCGTTATGGTGGAACTTCGGAGAGGCCTTTATCTATCAGTAGACGTTTTTCGGCTAAAATAAAAAAAAATGAATTTGTTGAAAAATAAAACAGATTAGGCACGTACCAGAAGACAGTGCTGGAAAGCCTCTCACAGGCTCTCACTACGTGGATCGATTCGGTGGACGTAAGATGCACAAGATAGGTACGTATAGTGGAACTTGAGAGAGATGTTTGTCCAACAATAAACGTTTTTTTCGGTTAAAATCATGAGAACGATAAAAAAATTTTGAAAAAAAAAAGACTTAATAAGAATTTTTCATATTCCTCCTAATTTTACAATATATGTCACTATACAACTGAATCTACTTTACTACAAGACAAATCAAAATCAAATACTCAAAATCTAACTCCCTGATGAACAGCAGTCAACACCGCATCCACCACTACCAACTAAAATATAAATCTTCCTGCACTAGTGTGAGTTCACGTCGAATAAGACAAACTCAAACAAGTAATTAAACTCTAGCCACTGTAGATTAATTATTTGTTTGGCCGACAAACTGTGCAGGATTGTTGCGGTGAACCACGGACTGGGTTGAGACTGTTTTGGCAACGAGAGCTGCTACGTTCGAGTTTGGTTCGAGCTTGTAAAGTGGTAGTAAAATATAATAGGATGGAAGTTTGAAATTCTAAAATGAGTGGTGTTGTTAATTATGGAATGTGTGAAATGGATATGAAGAGCAAAGTAATGAGTAATTAATTTTGGTATTCGTCATGTTCAGGACGATTTTGTTTACCTCGGACGGACAGCTCTTACTTCGAGAAAGAGGTCAATTTGACGAATCCAATTGTTTGGGAAGCTGCAAGGTAGTTACCTACTTCGCCGTCCAGTTGTCGACGACGCGCACTGTTCCCGGGCGCCTCAAGGAGTTGTCAGCAAACTGTAGGGGCACAACGGGGTCGAAGTCTCCTGGAGCCGAGAGTAGGTGCGAAAGCGTTACACCGTGGCTCTGGTACTAAAGCAAGGGAGGAACGGGGTAGGTTGTTTAGTCAGTAAGAGTCTGACACTGTTTCCCGCTCCGCCCAAGAACGGGATTCGTTATTCGATGATTTTTACCAACCCGCACTGGGCCCACGTGGTGGGTTACGGCCCATTCCCTCTCCTAGAGAGAGGAGGCCTGTGTCCCTGCAGTGGGAACATTAAAAAAACTGATGATGATGATGACCTACCATAAAAAAACCACTGCTCTCTCTCATTCTAAGTGATATGGGACAAAGGCAGGAAGATGATGATTTTTAGACGAGCTGATGATTTAGCAATTATACTCATTTAAGCAATGATAACTAATGTTGATCTTTTGGTACTGAAATCTCTCCATATTACTCTGAAAGTACTACGTAAATAAAAAATAACCGACCATAAAAAAAATAACCGAGAAGGCTAAGGCGGGATCAGAGCCGAGTTCCCAGAAGTTTAGTCTTCTAATCAAATCTATCCGTGTCGGTGTGCTTGAAAATTCAAAGCTCGTTTTGCTCACTCTTGTAATTATATTGCGGTTTGACCTAGACGAAACTAGTTCATTCTACAATGAGATTTTGCCAGTAACTTATACAAAGAATAGGGAGTTGTCAGCAACTGTAGGGTCCCAGCAGGGTCGAAGCCTTCTAGAGCTAAGGGTTGGTGCGAAAGCGAAACACCGGGGAACGGTGGGTCGTTTAGTCAGAAGAAGCCTGAGTTTGTCTCCCACTCCGCCCAAGGGCGAGATTCGTCATTCGATGAGTTCCACAGTGAAGAAATTAACTTTCACGTGAGCAAAGCCACTGGTAGAAGTTAGTTTCCATCATAAGAATGGTTGGTTTTAATATGAGAACTTTTCGAATCATGAAAAGCATGTAATCGTAAAATCTCACCCCATAATTTCGAGTTATGAAATCCAAAGGTACGGGCTTGAGCAATTTCAAGCGCCAACTTTATATTATCGAAGTTTGCAAGTTGTCGCGGTCCAACGAAAGTGTTCGGTAGTTATGTGCACAACAATCATTTTGTTAGCACAATAATTTAGCTGAGAATTATATTGTTGGTTATTGGTAAATATTTGTAAATGGAAATTTGTTCTGTGTTCTGTTATTGTTTGCCATTTTCTTCAGTTTTGTTTTTAGGTAGTAATTGTGTCACAATAATGACTAGAAACAAAATCATAAACGATAAACAAGTTTTCAATAAAAATATTTTTTCATGTCAAGCTTTTATAGCGCGATATATACGAGTACCTATATACTTAATTAAAATTCGGCAAGACGAATCACACGAGCCCAAATTCGAAGGTTTTGTGTCGTATAATAACGAAGTTCCTACGGCTACTTTCCAGTTCCATCATCAGATCAACTCCATGAAATAATAATTATGCATTGTCATTTGATTGACACATGCATGCAAAATTTCAGCTTATTCAGTAACCGGGAAATGGATCTACTTTAATTTACAAGATTTGACAACAAACATCGGGACAGCCGAAACGATGTAAATAAAAGCTTGTAAGATAATGTTTTATGAACTACTTATTTACTTAAATTTTCTACTCCACTGTGGCTAGTTTATAAATAATTAAATTCATATTTGCATTGACAAATTTCAGTTACCTTCCTCATTAACTTTTAGAAATGTACCTCTCCAACTGTTCTTAAACTAACATAGCATCCCAAAACACCCAGATACGATCCCAGAAGAAACTTTTATTGAAACAGAAACATGTGCGAACTAAACTTAAGTCTCTTAGCCCCAACTCCCACGAGCTCTGAACTCACGGACCGTAAAATTGGATAGCCCCAGCCTGTTTAAATCGATGACCTAATTTACAATGGTGAAAAGATACGGCTTTTTGTTGTATATCCCACATGGAGTGAGTATCAATCAGGATCGGAATTGAATTTGAATGGGTCGATGATAATGTGTCTTTTGGGTTTTTGGGATTTGTAGGCATCTGATTCTGAGGGTTTACAACTAAGTAGACGACTAGAGTTGTAAATGCTGTTAAAATATGCTAAAATAAAGTACAAATGAATAGCATTTTTTTTTGTTTTTATAAATAGGAACAGCAAACAGCTACAAAATAAATCATAAGTAACATATAAACAATATAGTAGTCGTCTGCGCTGTTCACAAATTAGCTGTGGAATATTTAAATAATATCTCTAGGATAACAAATGTAACATTAGCTAAATTAAACAACTTAAAAAGGTGTAACCAGAGAAAAAAAACAATTAAATAAATAATAATAAAAACATTTATGATAGCTCTTTAAGAATAAGACTTTTGAACATACACTTTTGAATATGACATGTATGTTTGAGTAGTGATAGATAAACATTTAATTTTGTGCTTTGTGCATCATAGAAAAGTGTGGTGGAGGGATTACAAATCCTGACTTGAGACGTTGAGGGTCACACCCAGACAAGTGCTAAAATCTGCAATTCAGTATTGAACACCATGTGTTGCGAGATTATGTGTTTAGTTAGGTACTTTTTAATTACTAACTTTAACTGCCCAGCAAATGATTCTATTTATTTCCATTACTTGTCTGATCAAGATAGTAATCTGTGCAATCTGCAAAATGTCCATTTTAAATATTTGTAAATTATTGTTAAGAGTGCGTCCCGCAAATAAAAAGTTTTTCTTTCTTTGATTTTCTTGGCGATGTCAGGGTTGGTGCCATAGTAAAAGTTGTTGGTAGTCATAACTACAATCACGATTTTAAGAATCAATCAGTAATTACCAATCACTTATGTATTTTTCTGATCTTACATATAACTGAGCGCATAGTGTTTCATGCACCCCTCAAAGAGATGTGAGTAAATCATAGGAGTTAAACTATAAGGGCCCAGTAGGGTAGAAACCTATTAAAGAAGGAACACGAATGGGTTTGAGTCAGTAAATGTCTAACAGGCCCTCGTGCTCAACCCACAAGTGAGAAAGTATCTTTAAAAAAAAAACGATTTCACTAAAATTTTCTAGAAAAAAATAAAACATAAAAACCAAAATTTACTGTAAAATAAATTTTGTAAAAATGTGTGAAAAAAACTACAGCTAAGAATTTTTCAAGGTCACCATATGTTTGTACGATGTACAAACATATATACAATCGGCGCTCAAGGAGTTAAGTCCGCCTTTGTACCTTTGAGGTGCATGAAATTTTTATAAACAAATAAATAAAACGTAACACGAATTCTTTTCAAAAAAAAGAAAGTACTGGATTTTCTAAGATGAGGTTCTATAAATAAAATAAATCAATTGTTGCTATGATGGCCTCACTCAAAGCTAGTCAAGTCCAAACACCTACGTAATACAAAAACTTCTATATCCTTTCTCAGGGAGTTCCGCACCAATTTTTCAGTTCACTGCACACACAAAGTAAATCGTTGTTTGAACCGATTTTATACGAAAACTTTTACATCGGAAGTTTCCTACGTTTTGTTAGTTTAATA
Organism: Mythimna loreyi; assembly: GCA_029852875.1. Lineage (NCBI taxonomy): Eukaryota > Metazoa > Arthropoda > Insecta > Lepidoptera > Noctuidae > Mythimna > Mythimna loreyi. The sequence goes on along the minus strand of CM056801.1, from coordinate 13,797,150 downwards.
GACTTTAGTTTCTGCTTCGGTATTATTTCCAATAACTTAATTCGCTTGGTTTTGGGTAGTGTGTGCTTCATTGAGTTCATTTACTACGTTGTTAGTAGCCTGATCCTTTTTGTTCTAGTTATTTTACTCTGTACAGATTTTTTTTATGGTGGGTAAAATCATCTACAATGAATCCCGCCCTTGGGGAGCGGGAGACAGTGTCAGACTTTTACTGACTAAACGACCCACCCCGTTTCTTTTTAGCCTTCATACCGAGGTTGGACCTTCCTTTCAGAAACTAGACCAGGGCCCCAGTAGCCAGTTGGGCTTCTACATTTGCTGACAGCTCCTTAAGGCGCGCGGCATGAGCGTGCCGTCGACGACTTTTGTCCAGACTGCTTCCAGATGACCGGAGGGTGAGTTCGCCGTCCGCAAGCCAGCGGCTTTTAAAGGTAATTTTCATGGCTAATAGATATTATAGTCTATAGCATTGAATGAGTGGAAAGGGAGAAAGAGGCCAAAAAAAGATGGATGGATTGTGCGAGGAATGTATGAAGGAAATGAAACTTAGTGGTAGCATGACAGGTGATAGAGCAGAATGGAAGAAAACGTGTTACAACAACCTCAAATATCTAACATGGGAAAAGGACAGAAGCTTATAACCAGTCTTGTAATGTTCCCGTTGCTGAGACTCAGATCTCTTTTCTAGAAGATTTGGGCTGTAATCCACTACGTCAGGTTTGGTGGATGTCACGTGTCTTAGAATTTTTGGTTCTAGGACATGTCAGTTTCTTCACGATGTTTTTTTTCACTGGTTTGACCATAGTGGAGATGAAATTTAAACTTTTGATCATAAATCGGGGCCTTTACTACTTGCCCACCATTGCTCTCTACTGGACTAAGGTATTCTATAGCAGTTTTTATTTCTTTACTGGTTTCTAAAAAAGGAGAAAGTTGTCAATCCCATCGAACTGAGAATTTCCTCGTATTTTTTCCTAAAATCTTTAAAAAAGTTCTACTTCCTAAAGTTTCTAGTGAAAACTGGCCGTTTATTAGAAGCATATAATATGTGTGATTTTGTTTCATGTCATTTGAAGAATCTTTTAATGGGTGTAAAATAAAACAACTCATAGTATTCTAACATTTAATATTTTCGAAATTTTATTTCTATAGTAAATCAAGGATTTACAATTATTAAAAAATAAATGTTAAACAATCAGTCTTTTTGAAGATAATTAATTTTCAATTTTACGTTAGTTTTCACTACATTATTCCTGTTTCTTTGGCTTCAGACATTTTGTGTTAATATTTAAAAATAAAAAATAAGAAGTGGCAGTATTAATGTGTATTTTTTAATTAAAGAAACATAAAAAAAATTGCAAAAGTTTGTCAAAAAAATATCACAATTTGGAAATATCAACACAATTAATGAAAAACCATTAATTTTTCAAGAAAATTGCTTTATGCGCATTAGACACTGAAAATGGTTTAAACTTTTGTTCCCCATGTGAATGCACACTTATTGTTCTTTAATTGTGTCTATAATTACCAAAGTCGAAAGGTTAATATGTTTTTGACAGTCAATAAAATAACAATTTCATTAAATTTGTGACAAGACAATATAAATCATTTTGATACAAGTGGATAAAGTTTGTGACCGAGGAGGCATTCGCCTGAGCTATAGACAAGGGATTATGGAGGCGAGGGTTGTAGTGACAAATTTCACGACAAAGTGACAAATTTCCACGTGTATCAATACACGTTTTAAAAAAAATTTCGAAGACATAAATGAACGGGGTTTAATGGGCGCCTCGTGGTTGTTAATGCACACCTAGTCTCGCGAGTACGCATACTTTTCCGCACTAGTGAGTAAGATGTTAAATATGCGTGATTAAAAGATAAATGGGATCAGGTTTTCAAGTAACAGTATTAATTTTTACCGACAAAAAACGACTCCAACTTGTAAAATATATCTTGATATATATATGTTACCGGCCAAACCCGATTTCAGGACAAACTAGTTTAGCCTAGTCCAAACTAGTTCTTCCTATTCGCGATAGGATAAACTAGTTTAGCCTAGTCCAAACTAATTTGTCCTAAGCCCGATAGGATAAACCAGTTTAGGCTAGGCCAAACTAGTTCGTCCTGATATAAATACGCACACTCTAGGATAAACTGGTATGGACTAGTCTCAACATTCTAATATATCTAGAAAGTCAAAATAAATAGATAAATTACTGAATAAAATACTCCGTAACTGTAAAAATAATCAATTTTATTAAACTATAATGATTCGTTGTTAAACAATAATAAATTTCATATGTCCATCGTGTTGTGTCTGAAAATCGATCAGATCTACTTGGCACGTACTATAAATTTCCGAATGAAGAATGGACTTAGAGACTAATCCTCTCTTCTTCTTTGTTTTCTTTTGCTGACAGCCACTACACATTGATAAATTCAAGCTTATAATTTTTTTTGTGATGTTGGTGTATTTTTTTGATATTTCGGCTAACATCATGTCACGACCACCGTGGCCATCATAAAGTTCATCGGATGGAAGATAGTTTTTTATATTACCTTTTTTTTGTAAGGGTGACACTTAAAAGAAATATGTGTATCCTGCCCGTCCTACCCTACGGTGCTCAAAGTTGGTCACTAACTTACTGAACAACAAAAATCCCAAACTGAAGATCTGTCAAAGGGCAATAGAGCGTAGCATAATAGGTGTTAAGCGAACAGATCGCCTAAGGAACACCACGCTGCGCTCCATAACCCAAATAACAGATGTCGGAGACAGAAAAGCCAGGCTAAAGTGGGAGTTGGCTGGCCTCGTCGCACGAATGCATCCGGACAGATGGGCGAAGATTATCACTCACTGGACGCCTGAGGGAGGTCGATGCCGTCGAGGTCGATCACGGCGAAGGTGGTGTGATGATCTAATCACGTTCGCGGGGCAAACTTAGCCGGAGATCTCCCAAGACAGAGAAGTTTGGAAGGAGAAAGCCTTTGCCCTGCAGTGGGACACAAAGTAGGCTATAAAAAAAAATTATTACCTCTGAAATATCGTTACGAATTGCAGCTACGAAACATTCAGTTGGAACAGGCCAAAGTTTTGTGAGATGCAGCTGCAATTTAAACTGTTCTACAAACAGATGCCAGTGAAAGAAGGCAATGATACTCTGCAATTCTAAGTGCCACCAAAGCAAACCATGTAAAAATAAATAACAAATTTAATAATTGATTTTTGTTTCTATTAAAAAAAAATACAGTATTATTTGTTATAGTATGATTGTTCGTATTACCCTTGGTATTACCGTTTAAATATAACTTTTAACAACGAATCACTACAGTTTAATAAAATGGATTATTTTTCCAATTACGGAGTATTTTATTCAGTTTATCTATTTATTTTGACTTTCTAGATATATTAGAATGTTTAGACTAGATCATACCAGTTTATCCTAGACTGTGCGCATTTATATCAGGACTAACTAGTTTGGCCTAGCCTAAACTGGTTTATCCTATCGGGCTTAGGACAAATTAGTTTAGACTAGGCTAAACTAGTTTATCCTATCGCTAATAGGAAGAACTAGTTTAGCCTAGGCCAAACTAGTTTGTCCTGAAATCGGGTTTGGCCGGTAACATATATATATATATCTATTATTATGATAAATGGGTAGCTTGTTTAAAAATTGGATATACCATCTATAAATATAATAAATGGTAAGGTTATAAATTTGTCTGAAGACCGTGAAACTGGGTTTCATTAGAATAGCTACTTATATTAAACATGTTCGAAGATTAAAAATATAATGTTGTGTATAGGGTGACAATGTTATAAAACTAAAGAGGTTTTACAAAACGATTTGGCAACATTTGATTTGGTTATTTTCATTAAAAATGTATTTGGTAACAAAGGTTTTTTGACAGTGAATTCCATATTTGGTTATACTTACACTTTTTTTAATCTTACTTCATTTTATTTCCCTGAATTTTATTTTAATAAAAACTATACAATACAAGGTTGAAAAACATTCCTAATTTATACAGTTATTTATTTGTTAACATTACATTATATAATAAAAAACTTACAAATTACAAACATAAGGTTATTTTGTTAAATGGTTAAATATAACAAATTAATGTTTTGTTAAAATATACAGCACTCTTAAAATAAAAGTGACACAGGAATTTTTAAGGGCTATGCTCGGAGTATCCTTGCGTGATAGAATCAGAAATGAGGATATCCGCAAGAGAACCAAGGTTGCCGACATAGCGAAAAGAATCGCCAAACTTAAGTGGCAATGGGCAGGGCACATTGCACGCAGAACGGATGGCCGCTGGGGCCGAAAGGTTCTGGAGTGGCGACCGCGTACCGGAAGACGTAGCGTTGGAAGGCCTCCCACAAGGTGGACCGATGACCTGGTCAGGGTTGCTGGAAGCCGATGGATGCGAAAAGCACAGGACCGGTCTTTGTGGCGGCGCTTGGGGGAGGCCTATGTCCAGCAGTGGACGTCTTTCGGCTGAAATGATGATGATGATGAGGAATTTTTGAGGAGAACGACATAGGTAACGCGAATGCGAAGCTATATTTTGTACAAGTTTTCAAGGGCTAAAATTCGCAGTGCCTAACTTCGGACTTGCAAAGATCCGATGGCCGTACTGCACAGTGCTACTTTTATTTTAAGAGTGTAACGTTAGTAAGATCAAAACTTGTCTATCTTTACAAAACAGTTCAATTTTATGGATAGCTAGGAGCAATTTGCAATTATTTACACAATATCAGCTTTCTTAGAACTTGTACATTGTAACATAATATCATAATTTTGTAACCAAGTACATAATATGTAAATATATAAATTTGATTCAAAAGAGTGCCCATGGAGTTTCTTGCACGTTCTTCTCCATAGGAGTCTACGCCTTGGAACGTGCAAATTAGCTTCAATTTTGACATTTCAAAAGTGCCTGTAAATGGTCTATTTGAAATAAACGATTTTGAGTTTGTAATAGGCTAACTTCCTTAGATCTTGTAACCAATTACAAAGAAATGTTCTAGTGTAAGGTAATTGATATTCTGTTACAAGAAAACCTTGGAAACAATAATGGTATATTTGCCAAAAAAATATAAGCTTTAAATAAAAATGTGCATTAAAAAAAATACAGGTGACATTTAATTTTTCGAGAGAATGAAAGCACACCAGAATTTTCATCAAAATCAGTGTAAATCAATTATTTTATGTGTTAGTGTTTATGTGTTGTGGTTTTGAATCTTATACAACAGAAATATTTGCATAGCCTAAGATTTTTTGTGTTCTCTCATGTCTTTTGTATAAAAATTTGATTTTACGATCGTACTGGACTAATTCCTAAAGAATACTTTTTTTTAAATTTTGTTATGTTTTGTGTAATCATCAGATTAGGAAAATCTTGAGTTAGTCTTATAGTAATGAAATGTATTTCTTCTGTTAATTAATGAATTGTTTTTAAAAATAACCCTGTACAGGTAAAATCTCAAATTGCAAACTGCCACCTAACCTATCAACAGTAATTCATATAGACTAGCATAAACTCCATTAAGTCAAAGATAAATTAATAAAATTGATACAACCTTAATATAAGTTTGGTGACAGAAAATTTAATTAACCAGTTGATATGAACACAACCACATTAAAACCGGTTATAGACCACAAACTAATAACTTAATTTGGTTAAGTTTAAATTAAAAAAAAACGAATGTCATGACTTTCAAAACTGACGTAATTTTTCATACTTGCATAGTTTTCTATATATCTATATAATTATATAAAAGCAGAAACTGACTGACTGACATATCACCGTACAGCCGAAACTACTATGACTATTATTATATTACTTTAAGCTATAGTCTATCTGTGTGCAAAGTTTCATCGAAATCCATTGAGCAGTTCAAACGTAAACCGAAGCCATACACACATACTTTCGTCTTTATTTTAATATTAGTGTGAGTTTTGTACGAACTAATAATACAGGCCCCCTAGCCAAGTTACGACGGTTCGTAGTACAGTAGTATAGTATAGTTCGTGGACTCTGCAGAAGGGTCGAAGACTACTGGGGCCCAGGATATCTCTCTGAAAGACTCACATAGCTTACGATCGCAAATAAGTCTGAAAAATTACCTCAGTTATGCGTGCTGAGTTTATACTAACTACTTTAGCTTTTGATCTACAACCGGTATAAAATTGTCTACTAATATCCCAATGAAGACTATGTCGGCTACCTATGATGTGGTATTCTGCAGGATTCTGTAAAAAAAAATGCATAAAGATTAAATTATATTATTTGGTGATTAACTTAAATATAGTAATAATTTACTATCACAATTTTTTTTTCATCATTATCATCAGCCTTTACACAGACCCCCCTGGGTCTGTGTAAAGGCTCCACCAAAGGAGCACCAAAGGGCACCAAAAGAGCCCTCTCCTTTCTAGGAGATGGAATGGCAAAAATTCGTGACGCATTCATAAAATTAAAATTTCTGAATGAATCGTTAAGTGAATGAGTCGTTGGTGTGTCATGTTTTTTAAAATAAATAAATTAATACACCATTTCTTTAACTTATTAAAGTTCCCAAGACCAAAAATAAATAAACTAAAGATGTTGAGTGTAACTTTCATCTGTATAGTTCGTTTTTTAATTCTAGACTACGATTTGACAACTCAGAATGTCACACTCTAGAAATATGTTCCCAATTTTCTGAAGTTTGATATTTTAAATTGTCAAATCGTAGTCTAGGATAAAAAAAAAAACAAACTATTACAAAATGGCAACTACCGCAGCGACACAGCAAGCACTTTTTGGAGTGAAACAATTTTGAACTTTATCTACAACTTTAAAGGACCAATATTGCTTGAAAGTTTCAAAAGCGGCAGGCTCTGCAGGTCTCTTCAAGTCGTTGCTAGCCGCTACTATTCTAGTGAACACTAAGTATTAATATATTGCTAAACTTACTTCTTGGCACACTCTTTAATGTTGTAGTTCGCGATACACAGTCGCTTTCTTCAGACTCTGATCGCATTTGAAAACTTGTTTCTGAAAAATAAATTAGGTAGCATTATGATATCGTCTATGAAAGTCAAAAGATTGTAGGCACAACTTGTGGCTTTTTTTAGTTAAGTTATCAATAATATAACATTCGACAACCATCACACAACAACGTCTAGTCTCAAGCTAAGTAAAGCTTGTGTTATGAGTATTAGACAACTTATAAACATACTTATATATTTCCAAATACCTACGTATTATAGATAAATTACACCCAGAGACAGAACAAATGATCGTGCTCATCACACAAACATTTGTCCTGGGTGGAAATCGAACGTCTAGCATTGCAGTCAGGATCATTAACTACTAAAGCCGACAGGCCAGTCAATGATTGCATCACTGCTAACATCAGGTGGGACCGTAGTCAAGCATTAGTTTAGTTTAAAAACTTAAATAAAACAAATAGTATTTTCCTTTAAAATTTTTCATCATTTAACTATGTCATGTAATCGTGACCGTGGCGGCCTGGACACATTTTACTTTGTCATGTATAAATAACTATGGCGATTAAAACTATATTAAATTTCCATACTAACCACTGTCGTATCGAGACTTGCTGTTACCAGGCAGATGCACCCGATTTGGTACTTCTTGGTTGTCCACATGTCCGAAGGTTCGGAAACCTATCGCAAACTGCGCATATGGACTTATTTCGTATAATTCTGTGGAAAAGAGTAATATTATCATTAGCCTTCTAATTTAACCTGTCCGTGTGGGAGTGCCCTTCAATTTCGAGCTCACTTTGCTAAGAATATTTAGTAGAGTTGTAAAAAAGACGAATTTGTTAATAAGAGGCTCTCATTTTCCTATTGCTTAGTTATAATAATGAAAAGTTTAATCACATGGCTAATAAAAGAATTGTGTGGTTTAACTTATAATTCATCATCATCAGATTTCTATCATCGGACAACCCGACGCACGGCGAGTATCCATCCTTACGTTGTTGAAACCTCTACGAACTAAGCATTTCGCTCCATTGTTTATCCCGCGCACATCGAAGAACTGGAAAATTTTTCCTGCAGCAGTCTTCCTATCCGATTATAATTTGGGTGTTTTCAAGGCTAGGACAAATAGGCTCTTAATAAACTATTGTGCCTCACAATCAACGATAGCATCACTGCTTACCATCATTGATTGTAAAAAATGCTTTGCCTTCTACTTACCATGTTTGTTCTCAGCAGTGAGATGCACAGGTGTGCTATATACTCTGTTGTTCATATCGGTGGGAACACTTTGAGGCGTGTTCACAGTCACGTTACTCCGCTCTGACTTGCATTCTGCTGTCAGCGAGTTTCTGTATTCTGTTAGATGTTGATGGCTAGAAAGGGACAGAGGTAAAATTATATTGATATCATCATGGATGCATACAGGGTAACGGGTAATGATTTACCGATACTAAAACATAATGATTGTAATCATGATGACAAACAACTTTCAACAAACAAAATCGCAATAAAATCACGCCAACAACAACAAAACGCCTAATTAGTCAAATGTACTGAACTTGCTGATTATATAGATCACAAATCATCCTATACGTTATTGGAATACTATTGTTTAAAAAAATATATTTTTAGATTGTAAGTGTCTTTTGTACAAAGCCTTCAATACCCTTTGTAATGTTGTATAGTAAGCAGCATAGAAGTTGAACCAAAATGGCGATCAAAATTAATGTGCAGTAACAGATTTTCGTATCTTGATCAAAGCAGGGGTGCGTAATAATACCAACGGGTTCATTTTATTCACACACACGTATAAAATAAAACTTTATTATTTATAAATATTGGTTAATTTGATATCTAATGAACGTTTCTGTGAGACCCACCCTGGCGTCCGTATAACACTTTTCGCCCCCATGATCCCGGGTTAAGTTTCATAACACAGTTACTTACTTATGTCTCTTGACAAGAATGTAGACGCAAGTCAGCGAACAGATCATCAAGAGTATTGAACTGCAGATTATAACCAGCATGTTCAAGTCGAAGAATTCTGATGGTGGTCCCACTGATTCTGAAATATAAGAGACACCAATTACTATCTATCTTCTTGGTGTAAATGATTATTTTGTACTTATGTTTATTATATAACTCCTAAAACTGACAAATATAGTGTGTATGAAGTGGATTGAGGAATGGAATGGGAGTGGTTCTCTTAACGATTCGAAAGTACAATTGGACCTAGACCTCTAGACTGGTATTTTTATAAATTCGTCATTCCAACACAATCCCATAATCATTTTACAAAAAAATCGTAATCTGTTAACCTTTCGTATACCGTAATTAGAGATTAGAATTTATTCGAAGACATGTGACATCCACCAATCCGCACTGGGCCCGCGTGGTGGATTATGGCCCATTCCCTCTCCTGGTGAGAGGAGGCCTGTGTCCCTGCAGTGGGAACATTAAAAGGCTGATGATGAATTAGAGCCATGTTAAAAAGACTTGTGCGAACGCCAGCGTTCGCTTGGGGCTCAAGAGTTTATTCATAATGGCCGATCATTGTTCAGTCAGCTATATCGTACGAGTTGTCATGACTGTGACGAATGAAAAGCGATGACTGGAAAAAATGTTTTAATAGTTGACCACTGTTCACATACATTATTGTCGAAATTTTACCAGATTACACTAGAATAGCGACGTATAGCCTCAGATGTTCATTTGCCATTATGTTCGAGATTAATGAAGTGTCAGTGGTTGATCATTGGTAAGTCATATAGTGCAAATAGCTTTGAAATAGGTAAAAAGTTGGAAAAAAATAGTAAAAGAATAAAACCCATTGGAAAAGGAAAAGAATATAACAAACATTAAAGGAAAATAAATTACGGTCGATCTGAGGTCGGGAAGTGGACGGTTTTTTTTAAGCAAGGGAGAAACTGTTTCCCAGATCCCGGATTCCGGAGAGTGGGATTTATCATTGGATTACTTTTACCTACCATAAAAAAAATGGTGGGGGTGCGGTTTTAAGGGTAAAAAACGGTTCATCTTGATTTCCGGCAGAACCACCGGTTATAGGTAAAAAAAAACAAATGACAAACTTGTAGGTAGCCTAGTTTTGTATAATCAGTATAAATGGCTCACCTCCTTGCATAGTGGTAGTAGCATAACTGTACAACGATGTAGATATCCCTGCTGCATTTTCTGCAGTCACTCGGACCTGATACCACTGAGCTGGTGACAGCTCTGCTAGCACAAAGGAGTTCGGTTGTGCGAGGATTGATGTGGGCACGTAGTGGCTCCAGGCTTGGTCGAGTTGAGGCTGAAAATAAAAATAAAAATAATACAATGAACCGTTTTCGTTTGGCAAGATAGTAATGTTGTATTTAGCTATCCCTTGCGATCCTCAAGGAGTTGTCAGCAACTGTAGGGGCCAAGCAGGGTCGAAGCCTTGAACCTTGAAACTAAGACAAGAAGGAATGGTGGGTTGTTTATTCAATAGAAGTCTGACACTGGCTCCGCTCAAGGGCGAAATTCATCATCATTCGATGATTTTTAGCACCGTAAAAAAGCTATCCCTTGCGGTACCACTCGCGTTTTTAATTACTGTACCGATCTTATGCGTAGTAGTGTGATGTTATAAAACCAATAGCCTTCAGCGATAGATAGTTATTTATTAATAAAAAAAATTATTAATTTAACTAATAGTCGCACAATGTTAGTTCTCTCTACTTTTTTTTTAATCTTACGTGTCTTCAGGTTGTTTCTGCATTGTGTATGTCTATAATAAAATTATACGTCAAAATATTTTTTTTTATTATTTTCTAAATGCTTATTATTACATCTGTCAAATCTACAGTTTTTTTTTTATAGTTATAGCCGTTCGACTTCGATAATAATTACAGACACAATTAAAGACCAATAGGTATGCAAACGCCGGCGTTCGCTTGGGTCTCAAAAGTTTAAAGAAATATGCTTAAAGAATATTATTATGATTACATTTTTCTTTGGCAAGGAATCGTCAAATAACTGATCCACTATGGTTGGAGCTCCCCGGCCACACTTTTACTGACAATAACCCTTTTATGTCCCTTCAATTACGTTTTAGGATCGTGGTGATTCTTTTAAATAGTTCCACAGCCTATTTTCTAGGCTAAAATTTAAATATGTACTCATCTACACTATTACCATAAAGAGGTAAAGTTTGTTTTTTTGTTTGTCGGAGGTAATCTCTGGAACTACTAGTCCGATTGAAAAATTTTTAGCAACAATAGAAAGCTGCTTTACTCCTGAGTGACATAGGCTATATTTTATGTACGCGGGCAAAGCCGCTGACAAAAGCTAGTAGTTAATAACTGCAAAAAAATACTCACAAGTCTATTCTCAGCCTTCCTCCACACCTTGCCTCCATATTCCTTGTACTCCACTTCAAACCTGGTGATCTCACATCCATTGTCATCCCAGCCGCTCAGCTGTATGTAGATGTGTGTGGCGTTGCTCCAGAACCATTCAGTACTGGTCGGTGATATGGGAACTGGAATGAGAATATTTGAATCATGTAAGTATGAGTAATTAGAAATATATATGTACCTAAGTAATTTAGCAGTTATCTAGTACCCATAACACAAGCTCTGCTTAGCTTGGGACTAGACGACGTTGTGTGATAGTTGTGGAATAAAAAACATAATAAAATATAATTTCGGAAATGACAATGTTATTTTCTGCATTAGTAGGAATTGTTAACTATTTATTAACATATTTATATTTCTTTTTTAATTTGGTAAAAAAAGTCGCTACATTGAAACATTAATTTTGGTATCAAATACTTATGATGAGAAGAAGATGGTAAGGAATATGGGCATCCTCTTCCCCTTTTCGCTCCTTTCAGGTTAGAATTTCCTAAAACCACAGTGCTCGTCTATATCTATTAGTAGATTGGCTTGTGCAAAATTTCACATTCCTGATCTTAACGGATTCATTTGTGCGTTGATCAGTCAGTCAGTTTGTATTTTTATTTATATATACGTCTTATTTTGATCATTTAATCCCGTAGAGGGTTGCAGCTGAGCGAGTCAATAGCCTGCAGGTAGTTAGTACGATGTGACGTCAAATTAATTCAAGTTTAAAAAAAGTACTTTATTTTTTTATTTTATCTTTATATATTGATAGCGTTTTTATACACAATTGATTCAGCACGGGATTAAAACGAACAAAAATCTGCGTTTACAGATATAGGTTCATCTGATGCCTATCGTAGATTGAAAACTCACCTCCACCCAATGTAGTAGCATCAATATAAGTCGGTTGCGAAGAGCCCACACTGTTAGCTGCAGTCATCCTCAGGGAGTACTTGGTGCCACACTTCAGACCCTGAAGAGTGTACTCCTGAGTTCCCTGGAGAGATGTGCCTTTGCTGGACCACGCATCTTGCCAGGAACCGTTTGCTTCTTTCCATGTTAGGTTGTAACCTGAAAGTGGTAGAAAGTTGCTAAATAGAATACAACTTTATTATTCACCATAAAAGTTACGTAGACTTGTTTTAAAATAATAGAGGGATAAATGGCCAAATATGATATAAGCGGGTAAAAATACTAAAAAGCGCTTCAAGTTGAGTAACGGTGAGAAAAGTAGAGTAAATACATAAGTATTAAAGATGTACGACCCTGCTAGGTCCCTACAGTTTGCTGACAGCTTCTTGAGGCGTACGAGAACAGTGCACGCCGTTGACGACTTGGGCTCGGTTTGGACGGTTCCGTTTCTTGACGGTCGGTCTCATTGTGTGTGCTGTGTCCTCGTTCAAAACATGAGCCACTTGCTTGAGTGCCCTAAGTGCCCATACACCTACACTATGGAGGACCTAATGAGTGCCACCGCAGCTGCTGTTAACGTAGCCACCTACTGGGCTCAAACAATTTAAAGAGTTTATCATCGATTCGAAAAGAAGAAGTCCCATTGCTTACGATTAGGTGATCAGGTTCACGCTTTAATATTAGTAAAATTGTGAACCTGTCAATAAAAAAGAGTAACTTACTTATTTTCTGTGTCTTCCCACCAATCTTCCTAGGTAAATCCCACTGCAGGTGTATCGCGTTCTTATGAGACGTTACTCTCAAGCTGGGAGGTTCTGGCGTGGGCAGCACTGATACTTCATAAGACACTGAGTCAGAACCGTACAGGTTCTTAGCTAGGCAGGTGTAGTTGCCGCTTAGGGATGGGTCTATATCTACAAAAGATAAAAAATTGGCATGGTAAGACTTATTTACATGGTGTGGAAAATGATCATAGTTGGAGTTTTCTTGATTGAAACAGAAATGATGATATCCTCTGGAGAACCAACTTAACTGATGTGATCACATTGCTCGTAGAAGTGATGGTCGATAGAACTAATAGGTCTGGACCGCGACTTGGTTAGCGAGAGTGTCCTGTACGCAGTTAACTTTGTGGGAGGTTACCAATACTCCACCTCAGAAGTTAGATGATTTGGCGAGGTCACAGAAATCATCTGGCATCCACTGGAATGTGAGGAGGGCCGGTTTTTGAAGTTTAGGGAAGGACCAGGTCTGGGAGTGGAAGTGGTTTGAATTTTTTTTTGGTGGGTAAAAATAATCCAATGACAACTTCCGCAATGGGGGGAAGTGGAAAAAAGTGTCAGCCTCTTACAGACAAAAAAAAACCCACCCTGTTCCAACGTTGTCTTTTATACCAGGGCCGAGTCTCCCTTTCAGAAGTGAATCTTTGGCCCGAGTTGGATTCGACCCTGATGGGTCCCTACGGTTTGTCTTTGTTATATTATTGTAAACTAGTGAAAATATTAGTTCCGTCTTCATTCAATCCTCAGACTCTTCGAACTGTATTGTGCAGTTATTGACTTTAGAAAATTTGATGATAATTAAAAAGAAACACTTACTATTGATCAGCAAACTGTCATCATGATTCCTCGTGAACCTAGGATGGTGTGTGATGATATTGTGCTTGTGGTACCACACGGTGCGCGGAGGTGGTGATCCTACACATTGGCACACTAAGAGGAGGGAGCTTCCTACTCCCACTGAGACGGGGCCACCGAGAGATGCCACACCAGCAACCACTAGAATAAATAACATATTGGTTAAAAACTTTTGTTCTTACATAATAGTTATAACCTCAATAGTTGAAAGTATTAGACTTTGTTGGCTGAATTAAATGAACAGTATATTTTTTTAAGTCTTTGGATAACCAACAACAATACTCGCTGCAATCCTGTCTAATAGTAAGCAATAATGCAATCGCTGATGGTAAGGCGCACTAGTTTATTAAGAGCATATTCACTTTAGTCTATAAAATATCTCTAATATAATCGGACGGGAAGCCCGCAGAAGGTAAATTGTTCCAGCAGGTTCCAGCCCATTGAAATAAGCGGCATAATCGACAAGGCGAAGCACGTTATCGGGGATCGTGGAAGCGTTAAAAATATTAGGGCGCTGTTCGACGGACTGTCCGATAGTAGAAAGTTGATTGATGGCGGAATCATGTCATGCAAATTTTCTCGCACATTCTCTAAAATTCATCCTGCCAAATACTGCAAGGCTGGCTATCCCACGTTCTCCAGATATTTTAAAAAATAATGACAACGTACCTTTCGAACTCAGATCTATATGAACCCTGTTACTCGGAGTGCCTTCTCCAGCAGCCGTGTGCGCTCTAACAAACACCTCATACTGTCTACCAGTAGACAGTCCTGACAGTGGAAATGTTAGGTGTCGGAGAGGTGTCTCCAGGGCAGCTTCCACGCGATAGCTTAATGGTGAACTCGTGCTGGAAAGATGTGACGAATAACCATTTATTAATATTACGCTAAGGACTTAGGGCTTTTTTTAATGGTAGGTAAAAATCATCGAATGACAAATCCCGCCCTTAGGTGAAGCGAGAAACAGTGTCAGACTCTTATTGACTAAAAAACCTACCCCATTCTTTCCTTGCCTTAGGTATTCCCAGGCCCTGTTGTTACGCTTTCGCATCAACCCTTGGCCTAGGAGACCTCGACCCTGTAGGGCCCCTACAGTTTGCTAACAACTCCTTGAGGCAGTGTTGTTGACGGCGCGAAGTGTTCCACGTGTTCCTCAAAAAGATATCAGTAAAACACAGCAGGCTCAGTAGGCCTAAGGTTACCAAGACCAAGGGTCGACCTCTGAAGGAATACCTATGGTTTGGATGTGGTGTTGGGTGTAGTTTTAATCAATAAAAGCTTGACACGCCCTTTCGCTCTGCCTAAGAGTTAGAGAAAATGTGATTTCGAACGTTAAAAACTCGTAGATAGGTAAACAGTACATACATAAAATGTATGTATGCATAACGATTTCATTGCTGAGACTCAAACCTTCTCTCTAGGATAGGTGAAGATGTAGTCAAAACCTATGAATTGCCATTTAAATAAATTAATGATTTAAGCTTACCTTGATACCGGCTTCACATACACAGTGTAATGTGAAATGTCTCCGTTTGGCTGTTCTGGTTTCTTCCAACTGACGAGAAGAGAAGTGGGCGATGATACTAACACTTTTATTGCTGATGGTGGACCGGGCACTGTAATCATAAGGATTGGTTTTTATTCGTTGAAAAAAAATCACAACTAATTTTAAGAACTACGGTGCAAGTCAGACACGTTATAATTAATTCAAATCTAAGTATGGAAGATCTTGAGTATGTTAGTTTGTCACCCATCCACCAACCGACCTCGGCAAGTTTTGTTGTTCGTTCAAAAAAGGATAAAATTGTTACTGGCAAGGCCTGGTCTAAATCATCTTACCAACAGCTTTCGCCATAGCGTACGAGATGTTTGAAAATGAATGTAGAAATGTAAAAAATGGCTCTGTATCAACTAAAAGTAAAGTAACTTACCATCCTGTAAAGTAGTACAAACGATGGGGTACGAAAAAGGCCCCAGTCCGTAGTTTGAGAAGCCTGCGACCTTCACAGTATAGTTGGTGTACTTTAGCAGAGCTTGGAGGTACAGCTCCGTGTGTGCTGAGCTTATGTTCTGCCAGGGTCCATCTGAAATGTAAAAAGTAAATGAAAGGGACTATTCAGACCGTGCAGCTGATTCATTACGTTGTAAAATTTAGGTGTCCAATTTACAACGAACGCGGCTGTTTAGCCCTTCTTCTTTTACTTTTCGTGTTTTTTAAGAAAAATGTGTAAATTTTGTCTGAAAAAAAAAATATTAAAAAAAAATATATAAAAAAAAATATTTTTGAAAATATTTTTTTCAACCTGTACTGCTCTTTCGTAGTCATTGAAGGTGCAGGTGGTAGTGCACGCTGAGCAGGAAAGGAGGTGCATATTCTGTGAGAGGAGCTCCACACTGGCACTGTACTTGCGATGGAAATCAAAGAAATGGATGATCAAGGAAACCCCATTTGGCCAGATTATCTCTTAGCCTTGAACCGGTCAATCGCAACGCATGGTCTCGTTGTCAAACTGGCTTTTGTACTATTGACTTCTTTGATTCAATCTTCCGTTTTATTCATTCCATAGATACAAGTTTGCGTTCCATTGCATTCACCAACAAATATACTTACCATCAGTACTGTAGTAGACGGAGTACCCAAGTAGTGATGTCCCATGAGATGTAATTGGCTGCCACGCGACCCTCAAAGATGATGATGATATTCCTCGACATTCTACTCCTGATGGTGGCAGTTCTGGGGCTGAAAATGAAGACAAAAAAAAATTGAAAATCGAAAAATGTTAATAATTCGGTGAGGTTGTTGATGCAAATTTTTTGGTTGAGTGATTGGCAGCTACACTGGATGTTGTGGTTTTAATTCTCACGCACAAAAATTTTTGCATAGCCTACAGAGGATTGTTTCGGATCGAATTGTTTTGGGTGCTATGCTTTTACATATATTGTCACTTCTTTCTGCGAAAGAGTAATACAAGCGGAGAAGGTGATTAAAAGTGAGGCAATGGACCTCCTAGTTCCTTAATTGCAGCTACAGGATGCTCTAAACGTCGTGAGTCACTGGATAGTATGACGGCAAGATCACCGTTCAGCCGTTCTGTAAAAAGAGGCTAACACAAGCAGAAAGAGGCTACAGCGGGAGAAGTCATTTATGATTATCACACTCAATAAGAGGGTTTTGAGGAAACTACTTTTTGTCCGATCTTATCTTTGAGTTCTAGTTTTTGCACTCAATTCATAATGGTCCATTAACATGGGCCCTCTAGAGCCTTTATTTTATTCAGCCTACCACTCCCCAGAAACTGATTTGTCCGCAAGCTTACTCAGGACATCTATGCTACTTCAAGATTCGAATTATAAATACCACCTTACCTCCTTCCCTCGTAGTTTGGTAGACTGGTATTGAGAACGGACCATTGCCCGCTGAATTGAAAGCGCTTACAGATACTGCATATCTGAAACAATACATTTGTCAACTTTTAATAATGGTAAATGGTAATCTTGTTAGAAAGAAAATAGAGAAACCAGAATTGAAGCAGCAGTTTATGGACAACATACCCACAAATACTCATAATGCTTGGGAACGTAGGTTGGGTTAAAGAAATCGTGATGCGACTAGTAAATGTACTTAGGTGCTTTTTAGTGTTTGTAATTACAAGTTTTTTATCAGCTTGCAATGTAACAACGTATGTTCGGCTAAAATCTTGCAACTCAATTTGGAAGCATATATAGTTACCCGATTGAGCTGTGCCATTTTGCATGCAAAAGTAAATCGCAAGATGATGCAATATTATGAGGACATGGAAATGATCTGATGATGAAGCTGGAAGGTAGCCATAGGAACTCAGCAATAATACAACTCAACCTTATTGTGTGTGGAGCTGGAAGATCACCATTGCTATGGTGATCTTCCAGCTCCAGATCAGATCTGTGATCTCGGTAATAATTAATAGATTTGATGAGTATTAATGATATAGTATGTATACACCGCGCTATTAAAGCTTGTTATAAAAACTATATATTCATTGATTACTTGTTTTAAGTTTACTAATGCTTAGATTATATTCATTGTCAAAAAAATTACTTCATTCAGATTTAACACAATTCTCACCTCATATTTTTTAGCAGTCCACTAAGAGTCGTATCTTGTTTACCTTTTCTTGTCATCACCTTCACCATCTTAGTTTGAGTGTCATTGGGAACTGTAAAACAGAAATCATTAGGTACATACAAGTATAATACTGTCTACTTCATCATCATCAATCAGCCTTTTTAATGTTCCCACTACTGGGACACGGGCCTCCGCTACGGAGAGGGTATGGGCCGTAATCCACCACGGGAGCCCAGTGCGGGTTGGTACTTACAACTTAGTAAAGACTTTTCATTACCATCACTGCTGATAAATTGTTGATTGAAACACGATTTGTTATTTAATCAATCATTTAAGAAAATGACTCGTAGGTAATATAATCTGACTTCTTAAAGACTGTCAAAGACATACTTATAGCCTGATAGCCTGAACTAATGTCTTCTATACATATAATAAAACAGTAACGAAAGAAAAACTGTACATTGAGAATTTTCTGGAAAAATTAAGTGGCTTTTGTTAGAAAAACGTAACTGATGACAAAAAGTGACTTTTTAGATTTTTTGTCTGTTTGTCTGTTTGTCTGTGCCTATGGTACGGGTTGGCGCCAAAACTACTGGATAGATTGAATTGAAATTCAGCAAAAATGTTCCTTGTAAACCAAGGAAGGCTTTAGGCTACATATTATCACGCCTTAAGTTATGGGAGGTAAGCAATATTGAATTTAAATAGTTCAATGGATGCAAGGGTGTAACTTTTTTTTCCGTGGGCCGATTGACTCAAAACTTAGCACTAACATTACCCTAAAGTGGTTATCAAGGATGGCATATTTATTTTTTCAGTAGTACCCCCAGTGCAAGATTTAGGGGATGTTAAAGTTTGTACGGGAGAATCTTATTCCTTGGGTTAATTAACTTGAAACTTGGCACGTAAAGTTATTTAGGTAAATAATAAAGATTCCCATTATTAGTTTTTCAAAACTACGTAATTTGGGCAACGAAACATAGTTTAATGAATATTAGTAGTATAAAGACAATTTTAAAACAGCGCCATCCATGAGATTACACCAAAGTCAAATCAAGTTACATGTTAACACTTTTTGGAAACTATTAATTTAAATTTGAGCATGTTTGCAAAGTTAGCAGTTAGTTATTCTTAAAATTCATAGATGGTAATGTAACTTATTTATTTTTAGGGAAATATCTTAGGTATTGGTTGGTTTGTTTTACTAAAAAATGTGGGTTAATATTTAATATATCATTTTAAAAAATAGTTCATCTCTAAATGGCGTTCTCCATGTTTATATGAAATATGTTATTCTTATTCCAACGGTCTAACGGATTTATTTTGCAACGCAACCTAATCTCAAATAACGTTGCAATGTTATTTATATACGTACAACGCCATCTACTGACCCAAATTAGTACGAATGAAAACATAACATAATATATTTTTTACCTTTCGACTACCGTAATTACAGACACAATTAAAATACAACAGTTGTGCGGAAATTTGTGTCCTCTTGGGACTTAACTAAAGTGTTTTACGAATAATCTATTCATATAAATATAATAAAATCATAGGAAAGTGAAAACTGTTTATTAATTATTTTTTTAAAAGATTACTTAGGAAGTGATCTACAATCGATATCGAAGCCAAAAGCATCGTTTTTATTAGAATTTTTGTCTGTCTGTCTGTATGTATGTTTGAGCTAAACTCAAAAACTTATTTCGATATATATATATAAACATACTGCATGGATTATCTTCAAATTTCGCATGAATAAAGGACGGGCCGGGAAAGTTGTGAATACTTTTTTTTCTTACGCATTCTGTGACAGTGTTTAATCTAACAACGCCTATTTAAATGATTTTTTTCAGTAAGCTATGCTATTATCTGGCTTTACACAATAAAAACTACGTCATTTAAGTAACTTGGACAGAGGAACATAGTTCAATGATTTATTAGTAGTAAGAAGACAGTTTTAAAACAGCGCCATCTATGAGAGATAAAAATAAATCAAATCAGCTTCCTAAAAGTTGTATTGTATAGTTCGTTTTGAAAAATTGAAGTTCCAAACAACCCTGAAAATCTTAAGCGGAGTTGAGGAAGACTATTAAAAAAAATGCGGTGCTAAGTATTACAAAAAAGTTATGTTCATTGAAATATCGCCATCATCTGTCTGAAGATTTTCTGCGAGCTTTGAGGCGTGCTACTGGAGACGAAGTCGATGTAACTGATGAACGTGTGCTGAACACCTGTCTCAGTTCAAGATGTGGACATTTCTATCGGCGGCAATCCACTGATCGAATATGAATTACCAGTTCCCCAATCATCACCGCATCAAGACTATGGCTAAGACAAATTACGATTCGGGCGAAATGACCACCATACGAAATGACCATGTTCGCTTTGTTGTCTTCAGAGCAAAAACAAATTTATGACACCGTCCCTGAAAGCGTTGTGCAAAACCAGGGATTCTTGGGTTGCTCCTTTTGGAACAGAAAAAATATGGCATACTTGAAGAGGCAAGGCAATATTGCTATTGAACAGCAATGTCGTCGGGAATCGCTGCCACACTGCTTCCGGCTGGCAAGGCAGCACATCCCATGTTCAAATTCCCATCGATTTAGAGAGCGCCAAAACGCCTGTTTGTGGTGTGTCACGTTACAGCGATAAGGGACACGTGCTTAAGGATTGCTCTCTGATCGTATGGAATGAGCTTACGGTGGCCAATAGGAACGCAGTTGAGTCCGAGGACAGAACCCTGCAGGACATCCGCGGGAACGAACATTTTGATGGGTGGTGTCACAGTTTGTTCAGAGGCGGTTTCGGGCAAACGCTTCCCGTCTTGACTCGGGGATCAAAGTCTTACGAGGTGAATGCTACGTTGAAACAATCTTCATTGTAGTCACGGGTTTGTGCGCTGCGCATGACCATTAATATGTGAGCTCGGCTCGGCAGCAATGCACGTGCTCAAGAATTCTCTGATGACCTTCTATATCTTGGCGAAGGCACTTTATCTTTTTTATGAAGGGGAAAATAAATGAATGACAAAACCCGCCTTTGGGTGGAGCGGGAGACAGTGTTAGAATTCTATTGACTAATTAACCCTCCGTTCCTACTTGCCTTAGTTCCAGGGCCCTGGTGTTCCGCTTTAACATCTACCCTTGGCCCCAGAAGGTTTCGACCTTGCTGGGCTCCTACAGTTGCTGACGACTGCTTGAGGTGCAGGGAACAGCGCGTTGCGCGCCGTCGACGACTTGGGTTCAAGTCAAAGCCCACTACGAGAAAGGTGGACAAGAGGTACTTCCAGAGTCTCTCGATAGAGTGTTATCCAGCTTAGAAGAATTCATTCGCTGTGCACGGGGACATCAGTCGTTTATCAAACCAGCAGAATTCTTGGGTGTGTGAGCGGGCCATTTTGACGTCCAAAAATGATCAGGTTGCAGCAATTAACGAATGCATTCTCTTGGAAATTGAGGGGAAGGTAGTGGTCTATACCTCGATAAACACTGTCGTCGAGCAAGATTACGGCACACATTATCCAGCGCATACCATCAAGCTGATAGTCGGAGTCCCGATTATGCATCATTGGAACCTATATCCTAAGAAAAGTAAAGAGACCTGTCAAAAATTCTTACGGGTTGTGGCGTCGGCGAGGCAGTATTTGTACCTCATAATTTCCCGTTCCAGTCCAAGCGCGTACAGTTCCCCGTGAGTGTTTGCTTCGCGATGACCATCACTAAGTCGCAGGGGCAGACACTGAGTGCAGCGGGTGTCAACTTCAGGGCGAGTTGTCTCTTACGCGGGCAGCTGTACGTCGCTTGCTCCCGCGTCATCAGTCCTGACTCTCTTTACATTTTGGCTCCTGGCAGCATAACTACCATCGTAGTATGGTGGCGGAGTGGTAAAGGCTCCGACTCAGTGGTGGCGGAGTGGTAAAGGATACGACTTACAAATTGTAAGTCGGGGGTTCAAACCCAACCAGGCGAATTACTTTGTGTAATTTATTTCATAACCACTGCTCTTAAAACGGTGAAGGAAAACATCATGAGGAAACCGTGACTGCGAATGTCTTAGAACCAAAAATTCGAAGACATGTGTCATCCACCAATCCGCACTGGGCCCGCGTGGTGGATCATGGCCCATTCCCTCTCCTAGAAAGGACGTCTGTGTCCCGGCAGCGGGAACTTTATAAGGCTGATGCATTGCTATTTTAAAAGTTGTTTACTTATAATGCTATAGCGACAAAGCCACCTTAGGTATGTTTGGTGCTGTAGAGCCTTCACGCAGACAACGTCGCGGGCAACAGCTAGTAACCTAATACATTTCGAGGTACCATCGAAGACACTTGCGACTGAACACCGCTAAGTTCATTTTTGCCAGCACTCAAAACGAAAACTTATAACTTTAGTTTGGCGCGGGTTCAAGCGAAATTTTTAAGGGATTAAGAACAGAAATCATTGCCATAGTACAGATGAGATTCGGTATGAACAGCGTACGAAAGTATTGTCCTGAAAAATAACTGTTTAACTTCTATTTAACTTTTCCAATTTCTTCTGTATTTTAAGTGATTTTAACTTAGTGTTAGTCTTTCTAGTCTTCATCTTACCTGGATCCCCACTTATTCTTGGCACTGCCTTCACATGATACCCTTGTAGTTGACCATTGTGACTCTCTCTGGGTGGAGGAAGCCATGACACTACTAGCTCTCCAGGATTATCACTCTGCTGAACTTGGACTCCAAGCGGGGTCGATGATGGAGCTGAAATAGTCGAATATTGAAGTTAATCTTAAGCATTGATGTGGGCTAGAAGTAACCAATTCATTCTCGACTTAGTTTCCTAGATTGTAACTGTCAAGAAACATAGACTGCAGCAAAGAATTCTAATCCTTATCTGTACACACAATGTACTTTAGACCCAAACAAGATCGACGTGAAGCTACCTTCAAGCGGATTCTGCCCAACTTAGAGGGTCCAAATGCCTCCTGCCGGAGGTTGACCATTTTCGGCCAGTGTGGGAACCGTCACTGCGAAAATGACTGGCTGCCGTGCTGAACGCTTCCAGAAGGTCATGGCAATCTGGATGGTGCGGGAACACCACACAATTACATGCAAAGGGGTGTCTCTTTGCTAGTCAGCCACCATAAAATCTGTTGGTTACCAGCCTTGCATGCATGACGTTCGTGTGAAACTTCGCTTTAAATAGTCTATTTTTAGTTAAGTGCATGCCAGAATGAAATTTTTACAATACCTTCTTGTTGTGTACTAAAGTGTACTGGCTGTGTAAATGGACTTAGGTCCACTTGGTTGCCTGATGCTATCCTCACTCTGTAGTCCGAGGCAGGCTGCAAATCTCGCAGTTCTATATTCTGACGAACGTCGTTCTCTTGCCTGAAAGGGAAAAATAAAAAAAAATATGGTTGAGAAACTAATATTATTGTATTATCAATTCTTTGCTCTTTTCTGATGTTATATTTTGGTGTCGGCATAATACATTTTTCTCATTCTGTCCTGTGATCCGTTACGAATAGACAAAACTTGATTCTCAATATCCCTTATTCTGCTTTTACCAACCTCCTGCTCAAATTATAACCAATCTTCCAACTGTCAATCATAATTATTTCAACCGAAAGACGTCCACTGTTGCTCATAGGCCTCCTCAAGTGTGTGATGCTCGCAGGCTTCTCCAGATTTTTGATCCAGTGGGAGAGCTCTAAACGTAAATTTCTCCAGGTGTATGATCCACCAAAGCTCTAATGCTGCCTTTTCTGCAACTCAAACGCGGTCACTACTTCAGACTTTTTTTTTGCTCCATTTCTACTTCTGCAAGGATTCCTTACCGAGTAATATTGATGCTCTTAGCGCCATCCCATATCATAAAGTCGTTGGTGGTATACTGCATCGTATAGTACTGCACATGGGTACTAATGGTGTCTCTCCAGGATAGCTTGACTGAGTTGCTGGTAACCGAGTCTACTTGCAAGTCTAGGGGAGGGGTTGGTGGTTCTGAAAATTGAAGAATATGAATTATGTTAGTTTTATTTAATATATGCTAGTGCTTGACTGCAATCCCACATAATGGTAAACACTGATGCTATCGTTGACGGTAAGGTGCACTGGTTTATTATGAGCCTATTAATTCTAGCCTTGAAGACAGTACCTAAATTATAATCCTACATTCATCAAGTTAGTTACTCTACGCTTATGCTTAAGGCATTGTAAATTGGACCATATTTAGATTGCCAATCAAGTAATGATCAAGTTGTAGTAGAACGTCTCCTGCTAGGAATAAGTTAATACAAATGAACGTCTCATTTGCGCCCGGCCTTGGTATAGGCCATGACCCAGAATGAGGAGAGTAGAAGGCAGTCGCCACATTCTGCGATGCAGTGATGGCGCGAGGCAGCCACATACACAGAAAATGGACAACCTCCTCGACGCTCCAGTAGTCAAGATCCTGATCTAGATAAACAGGCACAGTAGAGGCGGGCTTGCGGATAGCGAGCAACGGGTAGCTCGCTGCCCGGCCGTCCAATAACCATTCATACTACTTTCAATGTAAACTTTTTTTTTCACATGATGAACAAGTGCAAGTAAAAGAAAATGATCCTTCATAGTAGTCTCGATACATTATAACTACCTACGTATATTTTGTCCCTTCTTTATCAAATCCATCCAAAGGTGGTCTTTAAAAAATCACTTTCAGCGATAACGACCCATTAATTTTAAGTTTCTATTGTTATTTTATTTTTGGTGGGCAATAAAAAAATATATCTTTCTATCTATATTTTGAACGTCATGCAAAACTACAAAAAATTCAAGCTTTATTAACTTACCAAGTATGTCCAAATGTATATTATAAGCGGCCACCCCAAACGGATTACTCGCTCGACACTCGTAAGTTCCCCCGTCTCTGCTCTCCACGTAATTGATATTGATCACACTGTTCAGACCATTATGCGTCATAGTCTCTGATATTGTGAGTCTAAAATAAAAAAAAGATTATTCAGTTTTCGAAACAAAAGCGAATCAAGCTATTGACATTTAGAGAACTAAGATTCTTAACTCAAAAAATTAAGTTACATCATAAATGATGATTCAAATTGATAGAGCTAATAAGAATAGGTACTTATGAAATCGAAAGCATTTAAAATAAAAGTGAGGATAATATTACTAAATTGAACATTCAAAGAATCCTCTTTCTCTTAAAAACGAAGTTTTGATTGAAATTTATGTGTTTCCTACGACTATTTCCGAAACAAGAAAGAAAATGGTTTGATGTTAACATTCCATGTCATTAAAGAAAAGAGTATTTATTTTAAACAACGCCATCTATGGGAGAGAAGTATGTACTAGACCTACAACTTGCACAGTGGGAAAGTGACTTGAAGAATTTTCCTTAGGATGGAATAATATGCGAGGCTGCATATATGTAGCTCTTTTTGTTTCTGACTCTAAGCGTTAGATGGCGCTACCTACCACTTTAAAAATATGAATGTTTTTATTGTATTGGACAAGCATGCGAGATTATGGTTTAAAGTTAGCTACTTTTTTTACAAGACATGCAATATTCCAAAATTAAATCTATTTTTATTTTTACATTTCAGTCGGTTGTATTAATGATAAAAACGTGCGATAACCACAAACAACAATGCAAAATAACATTCATTTGTTTTACGAAAAGACCAAAATACACTTTATGAATATAATACCTTGATATAATAATAATAACGTGCAATAACCACAAACAACAATGCAAAGTAACATTCATTTGTTTTACGAAAAAACCAAAATACACTTCAAATTACCTTGATGATGTAAAATCAATAGGTTTTCCATCGAGAGACCACTTGACCCTGATAGGATGGTCGCCAAGCGGTCGACACGTCAGGGTCACTGGTAGACCCATTTTGGTTGTCAAATTAGCACCAACTGCTTCGAAATGCACCGGCTCTAGAAATAATTTGGAAGTTTATTAAGAGTGAACATCGGTATGCTTTTATTTATTTGAAGCTGGATTCTCACACGATGACCTGTCTAAGCTGTATAGGGTGACTGGTAATTAGTGACCAATATTTAAACACGTGATTGTGGTCATGCTAAAAAACGACTTTTACTATAAGACCAAACCTGAAACCACGAAAAAAATCGGCGAGGTAAATATATTTTGACCAGTTATGCGAATATAAAATGTACTGACTAAGTGACTAGCATATTTTTTTGGCGTTTGAATGTTTAGTCCCATTTCAGACCATACCAGTCACCCTAAAAATAAATAGACGTACTTTATATTAATCAAATTTGTCCTCTTTTGCAAAACTTTCTTATTTTTTATCACAAGAACCTTCTACAAATATTTATAATACTAAAGAGAAACACAAAAATGTTTCTTTCTAAGAAACATTTATTTTATCAAAAGAAACGCTTGAATATCAAAATCAACAACTAATAATGTAGCCTCATTATATTGTAATAACAACGTAATAACTTATGAAAGAGGATAGGAGTAAACAAGTATCATGTTCCAACCTCCATATACTCATATACTTAATTGTACGGATCGATCAATTTGATTGATTGACCAAATATTTAAGGACGCACAATTTTATCAACTGTACGTTAACCGTACGTGTGTGTAAAAATAATAATTTCATAACAAATTATTGTCATTCGGATTAAAATAGAATTAGGTGGGTCACATTAGATGTGACCCACTCAATTCCATTTTCCTCACACAGTTTCTACCATCGACTCATATCCTAGCGATAGATAAGCAAGTTCATAGAAACTATTTCTTAAAATACTGAAAAGTTACGCTGCAGTACTACATTTGCGTTATGTCGTCTAATAAAACTTTTATGCTTAAACTTTTAGCTTAAATTTTAGCTTCATCGTAGGTAAATATAAGATAAATAAAAAGTAATGATAAAATCTTTTCATTGATACGTATAACACTTAGAATGTTTTTTCGGATTTCAGATATCACAAAAAGTGAACAGTGAAGCTATGATCATTATAAGCTACATTCTTAAAAGATGTTACAGTTAGTTACAACAATAAAAAAATATTTTTAACTGATTTACTGAGAACCGCTGATAATAAGTTTATACGAAAAGTAATTTGTTTTTGGGAATGTACTATGAAAAGTGTTTTATGAAATTAATTTACCATTGCCAAACGCAGTTTGAAAGCCACCTATTTCCATGGTACTTTGTGAAAATGGTTTGCCAAACATAATTATGTGTCTTAAATTACAGGAAGCGAGTCAACTGCTTTTAATCAGGCTGCTCAAATTTTGACTCCGGACTATTACAGTGTTTCAAAATGGAAACTCAAAACCGTTATTAATGTCCCTACCGGATACTGTGTCTTTTCAATTTTATTCTGGAAAAGTTATCTTCCTGGGACTGAGTATCTTTATTACTACTAACGATTCTGTAAAAACGGTCAATACAAACAATAAAGGTTTTCTTTACATTTATAATACTTACTATTAACACTAATCCACAGATTCTTATTCAGTGCATTTCCCACTCCATTTTCAACATTGCAGGCGTACATGCCTTCATCAGAAAGTGATACCACTTCAATAATAAGGGTACCGTTAGGGTAGCTCATGACTCCACCACCTGCTAAGTCTAGGACTGGACGCCAAATGCCTAGAGTTGCTGAAAAATTAAGTAATATGTCTTAATCGAAACTGAAAAAACACTTGGTTGGTTTAAAAAAAAAACTACCTAATAAAAATGCTTAAAAATGCTACGGGGATAAATAAAAAAAAAACAATGAAATTTTGATAACGGTCATTGAAATAATAATTTAAGAATGACTTGTTTTTATTTTGTTTATAATCAACCGAAAATAACTTTAGAACAAGAATTGTAAGTTTTTAGTCTGCTGATTTCTGAATTTTTGACGTTTTATTATAATGAGACCAATGATAGAAATCCTGTAACCATGTTTACATAAAAATAATTTAATATAGAGTACAGTATCTTCATTTTCTCAAAGTAAATTAATCCTTCCAAGAAAAACTGTTAAGTTTAAAATTATTATTTACCATGAAAAATCTTGTTACAGTATAATTTCCAATAAAAAATCTTGTAGCAGTGTTTCAGTTTATGTTAACTACGGAGAAAAACCAACTGTTTTACAAGAGTTCACATTTATTGATCATGCGTAATAATTGCACCTACCATCCCTCTTCATCCAATGTATCTGTGGTGTCGGGTAGCCGTTCGCGTTGCAATACACTACGCCTCGCTGTCCCAATAACAACGACGTGTTCAATGGTTCTTCTATCCATTTCGGTGCAACTGTAAAACGAATTGTTTTCAAATGAATTTTCATTAACTAGTAGTTGTGAATTGTGTTTCAGAGCACAATTTAGTGCATTACTAAGAGAAACTATTTACATCCAACCCGCTTTTACCAGCAATTTCACCCTCGTGAATGTTCACGAGAATTCCAAGAAAATATGCTAGGGATTAAAAGTAAATAAAACAGCATTTCTGTGCGCCAAATTTCATTGAAATCCGTTTCACTGTTAAGAATAAAAGAGGTAACAATTAGACAGACAAATAGTTACTTTTACATATTTAACGATTTTGAATTTCAACATGGATTTCATTAGCATACACTAGTTCAAAAATAAAATGAGACGCTAGTAACTTTGTTTAGCATTTTTTTTACGTTGATACACCCTAAATCTTCAAAAAATTAAGTAAATAGATAGATAACACATTGAATAAGACTTACAAAGCACTACTTATTTATTGGAATAATATTCAACTGTCATGCAGACGGGACCTTTTAAACACATTTAATTTTGTATATAACTGTTCAAAATCGATTACATCATAATGTTTCCTTAGTTCGTAGAAATAATATGTCAAAATTAATATCAGTATTATTAATTAAATTTTATATAGCGCTCCTATGTATATGTCATAGTTAAAGGTCGATATGCAGTTTCTTCGCGGAATGACTGGTTTATCTTAGGTTAGGTTAGTTTATTTTTTCAAGTCAGACCTGAGGATTGACTAGTCAAACCTAGGAGCGCCGGAGCTTCGAGGATGGACTATAACATATACATTAAGATTTATATTAAACTATTGATTACATACCATTAATATAAAGGTCAGCCGTTTGGTTGACTTTTCCAACGTGGTTCATTGCAATACACGTATATTTACCACAATGTTCCAAAGATACTGGCTTTATTATCAAAACACTAAATAATTCAGAACTTCTTTCGGTTATCTGAAATGAAATTATGGGGTGAGTCAAGGAGATGTTTTCGGTCCAGTGTTGATTTAATCTAAATTTTAGAATTTAATTATAATGAAAATTGGGAACAATAATGATAATTATTAAACTAGTTTTTTTTTGGATGTTACACTAAAAACCGGGAAGTAATATCGTACCTTTAAAGCAGGGGGAAGTTTTTTTCCATCCTTCAACCAAGAGAAATATATAGGTGGGTCTCCTCCCACAATGTTACAAGTAATTTGAACTATTTGACCTTCTTTCAGTCCAGTACCCACACGAAGTTCATCTAATTCGGGTGCTTCCACAACTTGGATTTCAAATGACCTAAAAGAAACATTTCCTTCTTTAAAAGTTTTAAAAAAACTTTTACTTTTTCATTTTTTAAATCTATGTCAAGCTAGGATTATTTGAATGTTGCAAAAAATATGTAACGTAACATTAACAATTTATGAATCCTGGATTTATAAAATCATTATTACCTTCTAGCCATTTCTCCCGAAGGACTATAAAGTATACATGTATATGTGTCCCCATTCTCTTCTTTCAAAACTTTTGCTATATTCAATACACCGTCAGCTCCCGATTCAAAAAGCTGTCTTTTTCTACGTTTTCTTTTTGTGTTCTTACTGTTATTCGAAGTTGTTGCGTATGTTCGTTTGAATCTTGAGTGTTGGGGCAGTGTTGAGCTGACGATTTTTTTGCCTTTATGTTCCCATTCCAATTTACTGTAATTTTAATCATCCAGACATTATTTAAATTATTCTAGAAATAAAAGAAATTGCACTGCAAATCTCATTTGCGTGTTAATGTTTTATTTGGAAAACTTACAGCTAATTAATAAAATTTGTCAAAAATGTCAAATTATTATAATAAAGCTTATGGTCAATTACTAGTCTTCACTTATAATATGTATTAAATGAATTGAATAATCGGTTCGTTATACAAAACAAATACACAGCCCAAAAACTAGATTAGTAATTTCGAGGAAATCAAAAGTAATCAACTGGAAAGTGACCATTCTAGAAACCAAGAATAACAAGCCTACACCTACTGCACTTGTGACTATTTCATTAAATGAGACCAAAACCAATAACCAAAAATTGTTTCATATGTTTCACAAAAATAACGCATCACCATCGCCAATAAATATGTCATCAATAACTTTATGAAAGAGGATTAAGCTATTCATCAGACTAATCATAACTATAATAAATGTATTGTACTTACAGATGAACAAGGCAAAACAAATAACAATCCGATCATCAATTATGAGTTGGCGGGTTATTGTTTGGTCATTCTTGGTAACGTGCAATGTGATACTTCGGTATCCATAGTTAACAATAAATGTACCTGATTGGGTATCCGTAGTATGGACATCTTAGCTTCAATGATTCTCCACTTTGAACTTTTATTGGTGGTAGTGTTCTGATATATGGTGGTCCTGAAAAAGGAAGACTTGATTCTGATAAAGAGATATAGGCAATTTCTTATGTTCTAGAAGGCTTATATCATACGAAAAAGCACAAAAATAAGTTATTTCGCGTGTATCTGAAAAGTTTGGTATGACGGTCAGACATAGCGTGTAAGAGTAGATAAAGTACATTTGATGTTATATATTATGTACACGACGGATGCACTTTTCGTGTACTTGTTGCAAGATTTACTAGACTGGGATAGAATGATTCAAGCAGACGGTTTCGTTGTATAAAATAAAAGAAATTTAAAACAAAAAAACTAAAACCCCTGTAAAGGTTCAGTGGGTAGCTAATTTATAATAATTTTATGTCCTTGACTCACCAAAAACATCAATCCTAGCTGAATGTCCGGTGCTGGATTCTCCTTCAAAAGCCAGGCACGTGTACAAACCACCGTCTTCAACTCTAGACCTTGTTATATTCAGCTGAGAAACCACGCCAACTCCTGATGGTGACATCATTTGACCCAAGGTATACCTGGAAAGTAATTAGGTATTAAAAACATCATCTTCAAGAGCTAACCTAGCCGAAATGATAGAGATTTTCAAAATCCTTAATTGTCTGAGATTGATCAGAAGATCATTGTTATGTACATTACACGGTGGACATACAACTTTCAAAATATATGTCGTAGTTTCCTCGGTAGGAAAACGGCGGTCTGAAAATTAATGCGGCGAAGACCGAGTACTTGGCCTGTAACACAACAAACGCTGCTCCTGTTCGCATTGGCGAAGACACAGTCGAGCGCACGGAACAGGTCAGGTACTTGGGATCGGTGCTCCACGAGTCCGGGGACGTCGATTGCGACGTCGAGTCACGTATCTCGGCGGCCTGGGCGAAATGGCGTGAGGTGGCGGGGGTTATCTGTGACCCCAAAATGCCGGTTAGGCTCAAAGGACAGGTCTATAAGACCATCATTAGGCCTGTCCTTTTGTATGGCAGTGAAGCGTGGCCTGTATTTGAGCGGCACAAGCAGAGCCTGCGTGTCACGGAAATGAATATGCTGCGCTGGATGTTGGGAGTGTCGCGGAAAGACCGCATTAAAAACTCCCGCATCCGGGGCAGCCTTCAGGTCCGTGACATAGCGGATAAACTGCAGGAGGGTCGCCTACGCTGATATGGCCACGTGTTACGACAACCGGCAGACTACGTGGGTAACAGATGCCTCGCCATGCCGCCTCCGCCGGGACCCGGAAAACGAGGAAGGCCTAAGAGGCGTTAGATCGACGTCGTAAGGGACGATATGCGTGCCAATGGGCTTACGGCAAAGGACGCGAAAGACCGAGCGAAGTGGAGGCGTTTAAGTTGGAAAGCGGACCCCGGGCACCGAGGTGAAGGCCAAGGAAGCAACCGGGACTGGCGCTGAGATGATGATGATGATGAGTTTCCTCAGTAGGAAATTCTACACGAACATGAACGCGAGTCGATACGGCGCGTTTTTTTATTATTACATACACATAAAAAATAAAAAAAAGCATTATTATGGGTCTTAAATTGACAAAATATTTGTAAACATTGTTTCACGAATTACTAATATTTATTATTATTTAATTGCGATAAACTAGTGCTTGAATGCGATCTCACCTGACGGTAAGCAGCGATGCAATCGTTGATGGTGAGGCGTACCAGTTAAGTTTTTTAATAGTATTAACAAAACAATATTATAAAAGAAAAACCTCTTGAAAATACTTTCACCTTACGACCTCATTTATAGGACATATCGATTTTTTACTTTCAAAGGGGCAAAGCCGCTGTCAGCCGCTTGTTTTCTTCAATACATGGATATGGAAACTTCCTCCCGTTATTTTAAATTAACTATCTATGTGGTGTACTTTTGGGCCCTGTTATAAATTTTAATCAATTGTTCGTGTAACCT
Source organism: Mythimna loreyi (assembly GCA_029852875.1). Classification (NCBI taxonomy): domain Eukaryota; kingdom Metazoa; phylum Arthropoda; class Insecta; order Lepidoptera; family Noctuidae; genus Mythimna; species Mythimna loreyi. The sequence continues at coordinate 13,764,499 of CM056801.1, read as the reverse complement.
AAAAAACTGTTTAAAACTCTGTCTGGCGGTTAATTGCTAATTTGTTTAGCGAAACAAACCATAACAAACTAAAAAATTATTTTCAACTGTATATTTAGCTTGGAATGTAAAAAGTTTAGGATCCAATATTCAAACTGTTGGACCTGAATTTGTTCTGCTACACCAGAGCTGGTCAATATAAAGTTTGTATATTTGTTTATTTTATTTTAGAATTGGGTTTAACCCACAAATTTGTTCGCGAGGACTTTAAGAATATTGCTCTTCTTTTTTGGGGCAATTTACTGTACAGGAAGATTAAATAAATAAATAAATATTTTTTTTATCCATTTTGATAGAATACAACCAGTAATTTAATCTCGATCCCGCGGGAAAATAAACAGTAAGATTACTGAGTATAACTTCATCTAAATCCCAATGAAAATCGTGTCTTTTACTCAAGTGTTTCGAAGACCGAACTCGTCGTTCAAAATCCCTTCCCTGCTGGTACGAAAGCAGCTTAAAATTAATTATTGTAATCTATACGTTATAGAAAGTGTAGTTAAAATCTGTCCAACTGTTTCGGATATGTCATTATATCTCCTCCGGAAATGAAGTAGGATATTGCCGGGGGAGGTGATCGCCTTCGTAAAAAGAAACTCCAGTTACCTATATACATTAATTTTATCTCGATTAAGGCTTCCACAAGTACATTATAACATTGAAAACTGAGGTAGAGGTTTCTACTCATTTTGTGGGGTTTTTCGCGAAGCAGTATGGCTTTATGTACACTGTCACCATTAAAGTACTTAGCCACTTCACCGGTCATCAATTATTTTACAAGCAGTATCATTATCTTCACTATGAACTTACCTTTGATCAGTATTAGATGATATGACAACACCGTCCCTCTCCCAAATAAATCGAGGAGGTCTGTCAGCTGTCGCTGTGCACTGTAGACTAATCTAAAAATGTAACAATTTGTTAGATTTTTCTGCCAAGTAATATATTTAAAAAAAAGTGGTGAAGGAGCACTACCTATCACTTTAATTTTTCCTTCTCCTTTCTTTACTACCTATTTTAATATTTATTGGTTTATTATTTGATAATTTATTCATATTCTTTATTTATTATACAACCCTAAATATTTTTCTTTCGATCAGTCCATCCAAAGGTTGTCTGGTAGAAAGTGACCTGTGCAATTAAACTGCTTATTGTACACTTATTTTTTATTAATGTTTGTCCATTAAGCTATGGTATGCAATAAAGTTATAAATATATTGTTATTTGTAGATCTTTGACAGTCGGTGGGACCGAAAATCATTCTATGCAAAGAGTTCAAAGATCTTATAAAACTGTAGCTTTTTGGCGGGATATTTGAATCTAATCTTTGACTAACATCCAAAAGTCCAGGCTCAAGGTTTGCCAGCGTGCTATGGAGCGCAGCATACTATGTGTTAAACTAACAGACCACGTTCCAAACACTACACTGCGCTTCAAAACACAAATAATGGATGTGGTTCAAAAGGCTGCCCAACTTAAATGGGACTGGGCAGGACGTGTCTGCCGCATGTCTAGCGAGCTGTGGGCCCGTAAAACACAGGATTGGTGCCCGGACACAGCGACGCGGGGCCGTGGCAGACCACGAAGGAGATGGCGGGACGACCTGGATGTCTTCCTTGAGAATTGGAGCGGCAAAGCATGTGACCGAGATGATTGGAAAGAATGGAGGGAGGCCTTTGCCCAGCAGTGGGACAGCACAGGCTAGGTATAATAATAATAATAATAATTTGAATCTAGTTCAGTGCACACACTGGATCCAACGATCGTTGGATCCAGTGTGTGCCAGCTATAACATGGCCAGCTAGCAAGGTTCTATATCATGAAATGCTACTAAACTATTTTATGAAATGTTTGTCATGTTAATGAATGTTCATGTTAATATCAATGTTAAATTCTGGCTACGACAGGACATAAAGTATGATTTTTAAGTTCAGTGCATGATTTATATTTATAAATTGATTTTAGTGGATCTTAATTTAATTACAATTTGTGTACTTTTGTGTTTTAAACTTATCAAATAACAACACCAAACTGCTTTTAACAAGCTGTTGTAATGGATGGTACACGTATATAAGGCTGTTTTGGTATCAGCCATAGCGTTTGGAAACCCATTATGTTGCCAATTTCCGTCTGGATTGCTGACCCCAATTTATTGTTATTAGCATAGACAAGCAGATTGTTGTTAAGCCCTCTATTTAGTGACTTATTGACCTTGATTGATCTGAGGTGAAATCTGGAATATTCTGATTTTATTTTTGGAAATAAAAGCAAAAACATTTAGGGTTGGCTGAAACCCACTATACAACGTGTAATAAAATAACCATATACATCAAAGATACAAAATTAGGTAGCCAGGTACTAGGCACTCAGATTTACAGAATGTTTCGTAATATTAGCGAGTGTCGAGGAATGTTATTGACTCCCGTAGTGTTGTGACTCGTTTGTTATGATTTCATGCGATACCAAGAATGTGGTATCAATTTTTTTAAAAAAATATTCTGAGCTGAAACTTCGTGTAATATAGATTCTATTCAACCTGTATTCTTCAGCGCTTCTTGATGTATATGGTTATTTTGTTACTCGTTGTATATTCAGGTCAACGTCTTTCAAAAAGCATTTAAACGATACGATATAAGAAGTGATACCGTGTATTATTATTATTACAGCTAGCCTGTGCTGTCCCACTGCTGGGCAAAGGCCCCCTCAATTCTTTCTAGTTATCTCAGTTATTCGCTTTATCGTTCCAATTCCCAAGGAAGACATCCAGGTCGTCCTGCCATCATCTATATCGTGTATATTTTGTACTAACTCGTGGCCCCTGAGTGAACGCCGCTGTTCGGGTAAACGGATAGCTGCTAATTTTCCAAATTTAAATTTATTTGTCTATAAAAACTTTTTATTTACCTTCTTGGATAAATATCAAAAACTCTATTTAAAAAATGCTCGAATATTTTATATTCGATTTTTGAAAATTTTACAACCAGATGCCGCGAAATCATGCGCAAACGCCGGCGTTCGCTTGGGTGTTTACGAGCTGAATAATATTTTAACACTAAAATCAAACCTTTTCCTGAAATCTGAATTAACATTGAATATTAAATTAAGAGCGGCCAACCCAACGTACATTTTCATACAACCGCTCTTACGTGATTGTGACCTTATGACACATCTTTCTTCAGATATCTTGGATACACAGATATCTCGTGGATATTATCTAGTCTTCTATAAAAATCAAAACGTAAATTTGTGTAAGAGTAATCCAGTAAGGACCTCTAAAGATCTGCTATTTTACGCGAACTTTGACTCTCCATAATATACTTCTATATTAAAAATTTTAAAAAAATACTTCTATAGAAGCATTTAGTCGAGATTCTAAATGATGTCATTTTTTTTTCAAAAATCTTTAAGGGTTTAATAAAAACATGTATCTATTAGAACAAGATTTGTGAAATATTCGAGTAAATCGTAAAATTACTGAATGCCAACAGAGTTTTCAGGTGTTATGTCTCTTTTTTCGCATTACTTTTGCATCAAACGTTACATTGGATTGCTTTAGCTGTAGCAACAAGCTTTTAAACCATCCTCGACGCGAGTCGGGAAGGCCTACCTTAAACAGTCATCACAAACGTTGGTTTGAGGACTACAATCTTAACTTACGTACAAGCTATTTAAGTTCTTCAAATTAATTAATTGTAATTAGCTTACCTCCTCCCCCGGAGTGACAACTTTCTCACTAAAATGCTGAGTGATAATAATATTGCCGGATGCCAGGTCCCTTTTGTGTCTAACAAACTGGACTTCTGAAATAAATAACAGAATTAATTTAGTCCCATTTTCCTCATTCAAACTTCTATTGTTTTCATCGAAGTAGAAATAAAGCTGAATTTCGTTAAATTTCGTCTTTCGAGAGTCGCTGAGGATTTTAGTGGAAAGTTTTTATGGGAGGAGCGTCAGGGTAGTTTGCTAAATTCAAATTTTCTTTCTTACATTTTACAGGTTACCTAATTATTTCTTTGTTTTATAATTTATGTATACACATGTATAATTATGTTTGTACATGTACATACATTATAGTTTTCATTATATTATATCTTATTTGATGTAAAAGTAAAGAAGAAGATTCAACATTTTGAGATTTTTTACAAAGGTACTGTTTATTTCCAAAAGAAATTTCTTCAAGAAAGGAAAAGTTTGTGAAATTAAAAAAAAGTTAATCAAATTAATTTATATTAAAATTTCTAGTTTTTGAAATACTTACGATAATTTTCAAATCGTTGAGAACGATGTGGTCTTCCATCCGTCTTCCTATGTTTGGTTGGTCTGTAAATAAAAATAATTTGTGTTAACACATTAATTTAGTACAAGCTGATGAAGGCCGTTCAAATGAAGGGACCAAATCTCAGATGGGTGTCATATATAATACAAAAGATTAATACCATTAATCTATTATTTGCTACTTTTGTTAGAAAATTATCTACCCATTCATTTTCATAATTAACCTAATAAAATGTTGGTCTCGCCGTTACAATGTCAAGATAGAGGGATCAAAATTGATAAATTGCTCTCTGAACTGATGTACATTGTTTGGTGCTTTAATAGCTTTATTCTACTTAATAACTTTACTATGGATCACCCTTGAAAGGGTACTTTTTCTTCCTTGGTGTTGATTCTTATGAACACGCCTGTGCACTTTTTTGAAGTATTCTGTTTGGACAATTCATACAGAAGATTCAAATCATCCGAAACTTGGTCCCTTCATTTTGACACACACACAGCTGATGGCATGGGCTTCGCATGTGTGACAGTAGAAAATTATCTATAATATATAATTAAATGATGATGTGCAAAACATGATGGTCTCCTCGTATTCCAAATTTTATCAAAATCCGTTCAGACGTTCAAGTGTGAAGAAGTAACAAAACCAGCCAGTTTTGCCCAAAACTACAAAACCGGGCTAGGTAATCAACGCCCCTCTAGAAACTGTCTCCCCATCGACCATCTTATTCTGCTGTTCGGCCACTGTGCCCTCTTTTTTTAGCTGGGTAAAAATCATCCAATAACATTTCCGCTTCCTTGGGTGGGGTGAGAGATAGGGCCAAACTTTTACTCACTAAAAAACTCACTCTCTTCCTTCTTAGCCACTCATACCGGGGCTGTATTTTCCTTTTAGAAACCGGTCCATGGCCTGTTTAGGTTTCGACCCAGCTGGGCCTCTGCGGTTTGTTGACAACTCTTAAAGGCGCCCGTGGAAAGAAAGCGCCGTCGATAACTTGGGTCCGGATTGTACGGACACCGAACGGTCGGACGGTGAGCTACCAATTGCTCGCCGTCTGCAAGCTAGCGCGTACAGTGACCGGAAATCGGGATCGAAATCCCTACAGCGGCTGGTGCGTGAGGGTCGTTGCCTTCGGTCTTCTAATTTGCTAGTATTACTGACCTCTGCCACTTAAAACAACAGCTAACATTATTGTTCAAAATAAAGTCGAAAATAAACCATTATGCACAAAACAACAACACAACTAGGCTAGGTAATCAACTAGTTTCTAGAATGCCAAACAAAACAATATATTGCGAGGCGCTGACGATAAATTCAAATTGAGAGCAAATTATGCAGCAGCACGGTCACACCATGTACGGTAATTTCATTAATCTAAGTTTAATTTATGCATAGTTAACTTAACTGCTGTTAAACTGCGCTGGTTAGTAATTATACTTTGTTAACGTTTATTTTGTTTGCTGTAGATTTTCCGTAAATTAGGGTTTTGGGGTGAAACTATGCGAGATTCTGAAGGTAGACGTATTTTGTAGATAAGTTGACGGCCGTTTTGTTTTAGTAGAATGTTCTTTGTAAACTTTGTTGGTAGTAAAAAAGGGTTATCTAGCTTGCCTACGTGTTGTCAAATTGTCTACTGATTTTTTGTAGGATGTTTATAGTGTGAGTATGCTCATTTAGAGACTGTCTTATCATTACGACATCCACTATTGGACATAGGTGTTCCCACAGTATCGTTACGACAACCGGTCCTGTGCGTCCGGCATTCATCACACTTCAGCGATCTTCTTTCTCTAGGTGGTCGATTCTACTTATGAAAGGACTTGCAACGCTTTGTCTTTCGGTACGCGGTGAGCCATCCTACTCACTACACTACTTCTACTTTGGCCTTGAGATGAAGTTTTGAACATAATGTTGTTATCTGATAGAAGCACAGTCACTAGTCCCGTTATGTTATAGTTTATAGTTTCTATTATTAACTAGCCAACTTTGCTATAACCTAGTTTCCAAAAACACTCACGTTTAAAAGACGTTTTTCTAACTATAAAGAACTCTATATAGTTCCAGAACTAAATATGATACGCTTTTGTGTTGGGATTATATGTATATTATAATTATTTTGGCAAAATAACTCTACACGGGAATGAATTAAATGTTAAAATTCTATGTAAATAAAACACATATAAAAAGTACGGTTTTTCTTCGTTTCTGACTTATTCAAAAGAAAAGACTGCGAGTATTCGTAGGTTTGTTAGTATTTATCAATTTTAGATATTTTTCTTGTAAAATTAATAGGTCTTCTGAAAAATATGATTATAAATCAATGAACAGACACAAATATCATATCTATTCGTTGAACTCCTCACAAAACGATCAACAATGAATTCCACTCGTCATGTCAGATTAATCAACCAGGTATTTTCGCAGTAAACGTCGAGACTGGAATAAATCGACTGTCAAGCGTTCACCAAGTTTAACTGACGTTCGATTACGTATCGGTGAAATCAGCTCTAAATTCTACAAGAATAAAATGTGTGGAGGATTGCCGTATATCTCTTATGGTAGTACGATTCAATGCCGATAGGATATTTTGACGTACAATGTCAAAAAATTGCTTTCCTAATAACTAATTGGAGTTAAGTTTATGGTATAGGCGTGGTCTTGCAGATAGCGAGAAACGGGTAGCTTGCCGTTCTACCGCCCAGTCTCGCGTTCTCGCTCTCAAATTCCCGCGCGGCCCAAGGAGTTGTCAGTAAACCGTAGGGGCCCAGCAGAGCCGAAACTTACTGGGGCCATGGACTGACACTGAATGGACGTACCGGCACAAGTACTAAGTACTAAGAAGAAACGAGGTATATTTTTTAGTCAGTAAAAGTCTGACACTATTTGCCGCTCCGCCCAAGGGCGAGAGATGTCATTGGAAGGCTTTTACCCACCAAAAAGAAGGTCACTCAATTTGCAGTAACGTTTGACAGAATCACCGTGACTAATTAGTGACAAAGGAACGCCAAAAAAATAATGAACTAACATAAATTAAGTGGGTTATTGTTAGTTAAAGTTTGACACGTTCTCTCGCTCTACCCAGAGAGAGGCTCTAGCCATCATTTCTTATAAAAAATTCTAAGTTGAAAAATCAACCATTGGATTTACTCCTCTCTCTCTCATTTTACCTCTCCTCCAGATGTTCCTTATGGATAGGTTATTATAGGATTTTACGAAACTTTACCCCTAAGGATGTAAAACGGGGGTTTGTTTCGCTTCATTTGTTAAAATGGTATTTGAGCAAGGGAATTAGGGACGTGGCCAACTACAAGCGCTAACTGTAAACGATACGATTGTAACATGGCTAGGAGGATTGGTATAAAATTCACCCATTATGCCCCGATATTACTTCTTACTATCATAGAAAACAATTCTTAAACCATAATAAAGTATAACTCAGAAAACAGTAACAAAACGAACAAAATAATTCCAATATGTAATACCGCGTGCACTTCAGTATCACCAGCATTGATATGGGCGATCGTGCCGGTGCATAGTAATTGCGACTTTAACGGACCAGTTGCAGAACTAACATGTTTAATGGACACAGACGGGCTACTTCTAGCCGACAGTGTAACCACAAAACAAAAAGAGAACCAAGGTTGGCAAGGTTGTTAAGTAGCAATGTGCAGGACACATTGCACACAGATTAGATGTACCGCTGGGGCCGAAAGGTTCTGGAGCGGCGACCGCGTACCGGAAGACGCAGCGTTGGAAGCCTTCCCACAAGGTGGACCGAAGGCCTGGTCAGGGTTACTGGAATCCGATGGATGCAAGACGCATAGGACCGGTCTTTGTAGCGGAGCTTGGGGGAGACTGAAATGATGATGATGACGATACTTCAAAGTCAATATAGTAAATTATAAATTTTTGGATGTCATATCACGTTGAGCTAATTTTTTTGCCAACTATGATGGCAAAAAAATTAGACTCACGATTTCAAAATTTGAAGTTGGGCAGATACTAATGACAAAAACTGAAACTTCATTAAATAATTAAAATGAGGTTTTTGAATTACTTTGCTACCATTAATAAATTTATTCATAAATGGACTATAAAATTTAACCATCGTTTTCATCCTCGATGAGTTGTTAGCAAAACCGTAGGGACTCTGCAAAAGGGTCGAAGCCCAGGGTATTTTTCTGAAAAGAAGGCTTGGCCCCAGTACGAAATGCAAAAAAAAGAACAGGTTGCGGTGTTTAGTCAGTAAGAGTCTAACACTGTTTTTCGCTCCACTTAAGAGCAGAATTCGTCATTGGATCATTTTCGTTCACCATTAAAAAATAATACAAAAAAAAACTATCATTTTCATAATTAGACAGTATTTTCATGTTCGGTCAACTTTATATAATTATTTTAAATTAGTTTGAAAGTGGAACACACACAGAACCACTTTTAATTGCTAAACTGTTGATCAAAAGTTGCTCGTTTAAACTAGTCTTCAGTTAAAACAACTGCCAACAGTTTTCTAACTCCGATATGTTTCAAGTTGAATGATGCAAAATTTTGTTGAGTGTACTTTAGGTAACTAGAAGTAAATGTTGTGAGAAGTTTTGTAGATATACACACGTTATAGTCGAATGAAAAGCATACAACGTGTTCAGGAATAGAGCCATTTGTTTAGTGTAGTATAACAATAATTTTAGTTTAATTTAGGTAAATGTAGTACCGTGCCGTGTTTCTCTGTTCCTAAGTTTTCTGTTTACATAGCTATATAGGGTAAACACATCAATTTCATTACTTTTTCTTGTTTTTGTTTATCACAGGTAATTTATCTGTACTTCTCTTGTATTACTTATTTTTGAGGTGTTTGCTGGCTAAAATAAAAACAGCCGCATCTTCAACGCGTGCTGAAGTCAATCTCTGTAGATGGGTGACAAGATTCTTCCGAACCTCATTATTTATGTACGATGTGTTGTGATCCTTTTGGTGAATTGGTTGTTTTTTATAAGTTGTAGATCTTTTACAGTCGTTACGGATCAACAGAAGCCAGGAAATCTTTATCCAATCTAGCCAAAAGTTTGTGGATACTGACCTCAACTTCATCTCTTAATGAATGGCCTTTGTGGAAGAGACAACAATTTTTCCAATAACACGTGCAAATTAGACTCTATCAAACGCTGGAGAGTATTTAGCGTAAATCTTACTATACTAATATTATAAATGCGAAAGTTACGATGTTTGGATGTTTGTTACTCAATCACGCCAAATCGGCTGGACGGATCTGGATGAAATTTGACACAGGCGTAGGATACACTCCGGAATAGGACATAGGCTACTTTTATCCCGGAAACCACGTGGGCAGGCTCTTTGAAGCGCTACTCCCGAGCGTCTAGAGAACTAATTTGACTAATATTGTATGCAGCGCGACAGTACCAGTTTTAGTACCGTAGACACTCGCTACAGTCACCGTGACCGACAGCGCCAATATGGTGAATATCAAACGGGGACAAAAGCACTTTGACGGCAGCCAGACAAAAATACATACTAACGTTCACCTTTATAATGAAATAATTGTAAGTGTGATTTATATTAATGAAATACTCACTTTGATATGTGGATATTCTTTTCGATGTTTTCATGTCTTGAGATACCTGCAAAAAAAGAAGCGGTATATTAGAATTTAACTAAGGTATAATTAAGTGTTACGTACATAATTATGTGCTATCATATCTTTAGGACTACTTTTCGAAATATGCCTCAGCAAGAAATTATAAAAATTTTAGATCACTACTAGAATGATAATCGTCATTATCGTTTCAGCTGAAAGCCAATCCATTTTGTGGGAGGCCTTCCAACATGGTCGCTTCTCCAGAACCTTTTTTCTCCATCGACCATACTATACCCGTGACAAAATTAAAACTTTCATTGTCCAAACCAAACGTTTCGCCTCATCATTTACACAGTGTACATCGAAGGACTGGAACAGTTTGCCTGCTGCGATCTTCCCATCCGTTTATAATTTGAGTATTTTCAAATTTAGAGTGAATAGGCTCTTAATAAAATTGTGCGCCTCACCATCAACGATTACCTCACTGCTTATGGTAAGCAGGGTTTTTTATGGTAAGAAAAATCATCGAATGACGAATCCCGCCTTTGGGCGGAGCGGGAACTAAACGAACCACCGTTCCTTTCTGCCTTAGTTCCAGGGTTCTGGTGTTCCGCTTTCGCATCAATCCTTGGCCCCAGAAGGCTTCGACCCTGCTGGGCCCCTACAGTGCCTGACGACTCCTTAGTCGTCCTTGTTTATATCAAAGATTGACTTAGATTAATTCATTAATTTTTCTTGCGATTGTTTAGCGGATTAATACCTGCCTATAAACTTATGTGAGGCCGCAAAGTGGGTCCTGGTGACCTGTAGCACAGGTTTCTCCGAAACCTACAACAGGCACCAGCTCTCACAATGTTAACTCATTGTGCATAGTTTTAATTTGTTTATTGCAACAAGCCATTGTGAGAGAAAATAAATGACAAATGACATATTATTATTAAAGAAAAAAAATAACAATGTAATTTACATCTCTGCATATCTTCGACCATCCAAATGCATCTCAAATCACTTTCACGACCCACCAGGGAATCCATATGGATATTCATGGCGGACGATCGACTTCAAAACTTTAAACTTTTTACGGCCCCCAAGAGTAAAGTAAGAACAGTCTGGCACAGATAACAGTTCCTCTTTTGACAAGAACTTTTAAATTATTCACTTGTATAAAACATTGTAGAAGCACTTTTTTATGGTAGGTGAGAATCATCGAATGACGAAACCCGCTCTTGGGCGGTGCGGGAGAGAGTGTCAGACTCTTACTGACTAAAAAACCTACCCCATTCCTTCGTTGCCTTATTCCTAGAGCCGCGGTAACACTTTCACACCAACCGGCGGCTCCAGAAGGCTTCGACCCTGAAGGGACAGTTTGCTGACAACTCCTTGAGACTTGTTGACGATTTGGGCTCGGTCTGGACAGTTACCAGACGACCGGACGGCAAGCTACCCATTGCTCACCGTCCGCGAGCCAATTGTAGAAGAACTAGAGTGAGATAGAGTTTTGAAGCCTTTTTGAATGAATAAACTTAAACAATTTTTTGTAAAAAGCGTCGGTATGAATATTTGCTCAACTATGTTGAAAAAATTTAAACCTTATAGGATAGGGCCGAAGCTTACTGGGGCCCGGTCCGGTTTCTGGAAGGAAGGCCCGGTATGAGGGCTAAGAAGAAATGGGGTAGGCTGTTTTTTCAGTGACAGTCTGACACTGTTTCCCGGCCCGCCCAAGGGCGGAATTCGTCATTAAATGATTTTTCCAAACATAAAAAATACCTTTATAGGATCACTTAATTAACATCTTCTATCTGTGCATCAAGACCTATTATCTCAGGAAGATGTAACGGTTGATGTTAAAAATAATCTACACTAATATAATAAAGAGGTAAAGTTTGTTTTTTTGTTTGTAGGGGGTAATCTCTGGAACTACTGATCCGATTAGAAAAATTTTAGCAACAACAGAAAGCTGCTTTACTCCTGAGTGACATAGGCTATATTTTTTTATGTACGCGGGCGAAGCCGCTGACAAAAGCTAGTATGAAATATTCAAGTTTTGACTAGCGATTCAGAAAAATCTTCGAAACTTGATTCAGACCTTGAATTATTTACAGTTAAGTAAGTTTGTATGGAACCTTCAATCCGTGAGTTCATCTCACATTTGCTCCTACCGTTTTTCCCAAAAAATATCATTTTTTTTTTTACAATTAGCTTTCACTTATATAAGGTTTAAATTAGCTTCAATTTTGAGATTTCAAAAGTGCCTGTAAATTGTCTATTTGAAATGAATGATTTTGAGTTTGAACTAAATATAAATAATCTTATATACATTTTTTTAAATAGGAGTGTAGTTACAACAATAATGATTAACTTTGATTATTATTTATTTTTTTCACGGTCCTTAACGAACATGTAAAATCAGTCTAGGCCAAAACGGAAAATCAGAATGAAAGCTTATAAACCTAATACCTAACTATAATAAAATGTCTGGAACAGTAAAGATACATAGATTTTATTCTCCAAAAGCTCACAAACAATCTTGATTTTATGTTTCCCTATTAAATCTATTTTCGATCTCAACTTAGCAAGAGTTAACAGATGAATACAATAAATAATAAGACCTCATAAATATCAAGATATTGTTACTGCGATGAGGTTTCGATATGGTCTCATCCGATCGAAGAAGTGTATGTTCCTTATTCAATCAAAAATCAATCAAAATCAAAAATCAAAATGGTTTTTATTTCATATAGGCCTACATGGGCACTTATAAAACGTCAGAAGCTAGTGCACGGTTCCAAATTGGTCGTTTCCTATGGAGAAGAACCGGCAAGAAACTCCATGGTTACTCTTTTAAAAAAATGGTTTCTTACAATATTATCTCGTTATTACAGTACTAGCTTTTGACCGCGGCTTCGCCCGCGTACATAAAATATAGCCTATGTCACTCAGGAGTAAAGCAGCTTTCTATTGTTGCCAAACTTTTTGCAATCGGACCAGCAGTTCCAGAGATTATCCCCTACAAACAAAAAAACATAAAAACAAACTTTACCTCTTTATTATATTAGTGTAGATTTATGTCATTATGTAAGAACAGTGTAGACCAGTCAATATTGTACTCAAAAGCACAATAAAAATAATCATAATAATAAAAAATCAAAGGTGGGTCGTAATAGGATTTGCGAAGTCTACAGTGTTCTTACTTTACAACGTGAGATGTAAAGAAAGAAATATTATATAAAACAAAAAAATTAATAAGTATGAAAAAAAAAATACATATATCACCACAACAGTTACACTGCGAGATGCTAACAAAATAAATTATTATTTAATTTAAAAGTTTTTAAATCTTAATAATATAAATATTGCAAAAGCAATGTGTCGAAAAAAGAGGGAAAAAAAAGTGTATATAAAAACAAAGATGGAGCAGTTAATAGACATAAATACACAATATGAATGAGTTACCAGGGAGCCACATGTGCAGGAGCAGTCATTGCCAAACAAGCTTGTCTTCTATATAATCCTTAACCTTATAATATGCTTTTTTGGTTAGGACCCGCTTAATATGATTTTTGAACTTTCCCTCACTAAGTTCAGTTACCGGCAGCTTGTTATAAAAGCGTATGCTGTTAACTAAAAATGACTTGCTGGTCTTGGCTAGTCTCCATTTGGGTAAAACAATTTCGTGTTTACTGCGCGTATTCTTGTTATGAATATCGCTTCTAATTTTAAAAAGTCCTAAATTTTTACGAACATACAGGATACTTTCTAGGATATAAAGAGAAGGCAGAGTCAGTATATCGATTTCTTTAAATTTATCTCTAAGGGACTCGCGAGGACCCATTTTATAAATAGCCCGGATGGCTCTTTTTTGTAAAATAAAAATTGAGTCGACATCAGCTGCAGATCCCCACAATAAAATGCCATAAGACATAATACTGTGGAAATAAGCATAGTAGACTAATCTAGCTGTGGCTACATCTGTCAATTGCCTTATCTTTCTTACTGCATATGCAGCTGAGCTTAGTCTACCAGAGAGAGTTCTAATGTGAGCGCCCCATTGCAATTTAGAATCGATAGTTATACCTAAGAAAACAGTTTCCATTATGACATCAAGTTTTTTGCCGTCAAGAATTAAACTGATGCCAACTTGAGGGACATTTGGCGATGAAAATTTTATACATTTCGTTTTATTGGCATTCACAATCATTCACAATTATTGACATCATATCGCCAATAATTGTGAAAAATGGGGATTAATTGAGGACTCTACAAAAGGGGCAAAGCCTACTGGAGCCCAGGGTCTCTTTCTGTAAGGAAGGCTTGGCCCCAGTGCGAAGGGCAGAGATGGAATGGGATGGGGAGTTTTTTTCAGTAAGAGTCTGACAATGTTTCCAACTCTGCCCAAGAGCGGGATTCGTCATTGGATGATTTATACCTACCATAAAAAGGGTAGAGCAGAGTTGAGTAGGGTAGGGTAGAGTATGATAGAGTATAATAGAGTAGGGTTTTTTTTATCGTAAGTAAAAATCATCGAAAAACGAATCCCGTTCTTGGGCGGAACGGGAAACAGTGTCAGATTCTTACTGACTAAACAATCTACCCCGTTCCTTCCTTGCTTTAGTCCCAGGGCCCTGGTATAACGCTTTCGCATCAAGCCTCGGCCCCAGGAGGCTTCGACCTTGTAGGGCCCCTACAGTAGGACAGAGTAGGACAGAGTAATTATTTAACGGGAGCGAAGCCGCCGGCAAAAGCTATTCTTACTAATATTATAAAGGCGAAAGTTCCGATGTTTGGATGTCTGTTACTCAATCACGCCAAAACGGCTGGACCGATCTGGATGAAATTTGGCACAGGCATAGGATATACTCCGGAATAGGACATAGGCTACTTTTTATCCCGGAAACCCCAACCCCAACCCCGATACCACGCGGGCGAAGCCGCGGGCAAAAGCTAGTAAAGAATAACAAAGACCTCAAATCGATTTCAACTTCTGCTACAATTCAAATATCCAAAAAAAGAATAGAATACCACAAATCATTTCCCAACCAGCCAGCAACCACATCTTGCATTACCAAACTCCACGTCATAAAACGGCAGCCATAACCGACTTTACTATAAAAAAATAAATGAAAAAAAAGTAGTAAAAACTAGGATCCTGCAATTTCCAAACGGTTTAGTTTAAAAGTACCCACTAGTGAACTAACTCCCAATGCACTACAAACTTTCCGTTGCCTGTGGTTGGTGCTAGTGATGTGCAAAATTATTCCGTTTAGTCGATTTGTTTTATTCGATTCGAGGAAAGTAGTTTTTACTTCGAAGTTGGAATGAAGCGGGTAATTTATTTTAAATGTATCAAGGGATCATTGGTTTTCCAATGATCCCTTCGTGTGCTTTGTTTCATGTGCCCGATCAACCCTTCAAGGGATTAAAACGATCAAAATTTAACGGTGTATGTACTTATACGTACCAAGCAAATGGTTCAAAAATATATAAACGTAAATAAACAACCAACCCCATTTTATGTCCAGTCAATCTCTTTCCATTCCAAGTTGCCTGGAAGAGTTCGCAGAATGCGATAAGGCCGCCCATTGTAGGTCTCTATTTTTAAGGGTCAAGTAAAATTATCTGGGTGTACAATAAAGTATAAATAAATAATTAATCAGTATCTTCGATTGTTTATCAAACCTCCTCGTTTTGGAAACTGGTTAAAATTACATATGAAACTTACATTGTTCATTTATGTCAACACTATTGTTTCTTGTGTCATTGTTGAAATCACTACGTAACAAAAACATAAACAAAATTGATAAATGATAATTGAATACGATGGTTTATTGTTACTACAACATTGATTTCCGCTAGCAAAATAATGGGTAATAATGTAGCATTAATTTACCGACCATAAACATGACAAAATATATTACTCTCAAAATAAATTATTCGCCTAAATCGAATTTTCGACTAGTACGTTCACAACCCTATTTCCTCCTGCTAAAGTTTCCCGCTTCCGGACCACTAATCCATAGTAAACTTTGTTAATAACTACGCCAATTTAGACTTTACGTACATAGCAATAAGGAGTGTGGGGTAAGTAAAATAAAAAATGCCATAAAAAAGTTTTGCCGTTGCGTTTCGTTGAAGTTTCGAAACGAATTGTTCAACTCCTTAATAAGTGAGGATTAAATATTTTCAGATTCGCTTTTCCGAGCTTTTTGAACAGATTTTTTTATGTTGTATTGCATTTTACTGAAAAAGGGTTTTTAAATTATTATTTTCAGGTTTTTTATAGTTTCGAGTAATTGTTTTGTGAAATGCTCCTGACTTCGTGAGTTGTTCAGGTTGAGCTTGGTTTATTTAAAATGTTTATTTATGTATACTTTTTGTTGTTACACCATATATGTTAAATAAAACATTTAGAGCAGTTTTAAATAAAATCGTACTAGTATTATTGTGCACCGAATGTATCTATCTGAACACGAATGTCCCTAATTGCATAGTCGTGTTCCTACAAAGGCATATCATATGCATTCAGTGATGTTATACACTGACAGTACCTGTATAAAATGTCGTCTATACGTACCTTATTCTGCCATTTTATTATTATCACAAAACGATACGGGAACACAATCATTGTGTCGAGTGGATTTCTCTGTGTTTTCTGAGAGGTACAATCTAGGAGTCTTTTAGTCATGAGTGAAGCGGTTACATCCAGGCAAGCGTGGTTTACTGTCGACCAAATCTTCACTTACCTCAAGCGCGAGTATATCAATAATGAAAAAAAATGTGAAGTTAAAATAATGCACAGTGTTTAACTTATAATTACTCGATTAGGGTGTTACACACCCCTGGTTTGTGTTTGGATTTTTAAATAAGTCGCAAGCCGGTCGCAAGTGGACCATATTATGAGTTCCGCAGTGAAGTTGTGTTTATACTTTAAGTTTGGGGTATATAATACGCCACGCGACCGTAAAATGAATTACGTGACATATCCCTCACAAGCATCGCTTATACGAATGTTGAGAGTTGTTACCTGCATTAAACTTATTCTATGTTTTATTCCAGGAAATGGAATCAAGTACCCATGTACCAAGTTTTATTAAAATTATTTCAATGGTTATAGTATATAACATGTAAAAATTGTTTAGAGGGTTTTATTTTTAAATATTATAAAGAGTTTATTAACAAAAGATTAAAAGAAGAATTATAACGTTTTATTCCTACATACATACATAAAATAGGTCACATGGGGTATTCAACACCCCACCTGAATACTTGTGTCACTTGCGTGAGTGCGTTGTATATGTGAAGTGAAGAATACACGATGTGATGACGGTTAAAGGAGGTCTTTCCCTAGATTATGAACAGGGAATAACCAAAACAACAGGAAGAACCTACACTAGCTAAGCATAGCATAGCATGACCCTTATAAGCAGATTCAGGCCTCTTCTTTGGGGGAGGGAATGGGCCGTAGTGCACCATGCGGGCCTAGTGTGGGTTGGCGGATGTCATGTCTTCGCATTTTTGATTCTAGGACATGTCGGTTTTCTCACGATGTTTTTCTTCATCGTTTTGAGAGCAATGGTGATGAAATGCGTATACATATACGCATATTCTTCGATACTTGAAACAAACCTTATAATTTTTTTTTAATTTTTGTCTCTGTTTATTTTTTCCAGTAAATCTCCGAACTTACTGGACTGATTATGAAATATTTTTTTTTTTAAGATATATAGCTAATGATTTTTTGTAGTTGTAAAAACGAGCTTGATTTCGGCGAGGAAGGGGAGGACATTTTAATTTCCGGAAGGAGGATATTTTAATACCCTACAGGAGGGACACTTTGTAAGTGATTGAATCAAACTTGACGGCACATTTAATGACGAATAGCTGATGTAACAAGGAGTGACTGAGTGCTTGTTTACGCAAATGCGGTGCGATTAACATTCAACTTAACATAGATACAAAGATTTGACAATTCATGTACAAAGGCGAGCTTAACTCAACAATGAGTTTTCTCCCAGCAAACACAACATAAGAAAACACACATTAACATAACAAACACATAAACAAACAACAACATTAACTGATTTTTGAGTCGATCGAGCGTCGGAAAAAAAAAACAATATGAACAAAAACCTTTTAAATCCACATTCATTTCTCTTATAACATACGATGTGATAATATGTAGTCTAAAGCCTTCCTTGGCTTACAAAGATCATTTTTGCTGAATTTCAATTCAATCTATTTAGTAGTTTTGGCGTAAAGCTGTACCATACACACAGAAAAAACAGCCAAACAGACAAAAATTCTAAAAAGTCACTTTTTGTCATCAGTTACATTTATCTAACACTTTTTTTTTTTAATTCCCAATGTTTAGTTTTTTTTTGTTACTGTTTTATTATATACTAGACATCTGCCAGCAGCTTCGCCCGCGTCAAAGTACGGTTCTCCATACAAACTTTAGACTCCCATTACACCCCTTTAGGAGCTGAATATTGAAAAACCCTTTCGTAGTGTTCGCTTACGTCATAAAAGGAAGCCTTGGGGAAAATTTCACGCTCCTAGGCCCAATAGTTTTGGCTGTGCGTTTTTTCTTTTTTTTGCGTTGATATGTCAGTCAGTCAGTTTCTCCTTTTATATATATATATATATATATATATATATATATTTAAATCGCGATAGACTTCTTGCGTCTTTCCAAACTACCACCCTGCAGCGTCCACTGAATGTAGTGAGATTTTTAATGTTTTCAATGCGTATGTAATATGTTTTAATCAGTATCATATCAGTAGTCGACGTCAAATTTCATTTAAACCTTAAATGGTGATATTCAAATTAAATATTTCTAGCTGAATTTGTGCGTCCGTTCAGTCTGAAATCTTTCTTGCACACTGAATACCTGCGTATACGTTCAAAACACTGCAAGCACATTCCCGCCTCCATCCGAATGTATGTGTAAATCAATTCCGTATAATGCTCTGCATATATCATAATGATTATAATAACTTAATTACATCCGTCTACTATTGAATTCAGATTGGTTCCGAATAACTGAATTAGTGCGACCGTTCACTCTTAGATGTTTCTTGCACACTGAATATCTCCGTATACGTTCAAAACACTACAAGCACATTCCTGCCTCCATCCAACTTAATGTTTAAATCAATTCCTTATAATTCTCTGCATCAAAACAGTACCTAACGAAAGAAAAACTGTACATTGAGAATTTTATGGAAAAATTAAGTGGCTTCTGTTAAAGTCAAAGTCAAATTTTTTTATTTCACATGGGCCTACATGGGCACTTATAAAACGTCAGAAGCTAGTGCACGTAAAAAAAAAACGTTACTTCGTTAGAAAAACGTAACTGATGACAAAAATGTCTTTTTAGAATTTTTGTCTGTTTATCTGTTTTTATATGAGTATGGTAGAGCTTCATGCCAAAACTACTGGATAGATTGAATAGACAAGCAAACATGTTCTTTGTAAACCAAGGAAGGCTTTAGGGTACATATTATCACGCCATAAGTTATGGGAAGTAAGCAATATTGAATTTAAATGGTGCAATGGATGCAATGTATTTTTTTTCTTGTGGGCCGATTGACTCAAAACTTACTACAAACATTACCCTAAATTAGTTATCAAAGCTGGCATATTTAATTTTTCAGTAGTACCTACTCCCAGTGCAAGATTTAGGGGATGTTAAAGTTTGTATGGGATAATCTTATTCCTTGGGTTAATTAACTTGAAACTTGATACGAAAACTTATGTAGGTAAATAATAAAGTTTCCCATTATTCGTTGTTCAAAACTACGTAACCTGGACAGAGAAACTAGTTAAATATTAGTAGTATAAAGACAATTTTAAACAGCGCCATTTAGGAGATTTCATAAAAAATCAAATCAAATTACATGTTAACAATTTTTGTAAATTAATAATTTAACATCCCATATTTATAAAACTTTCATCAAAGTTTTACACAATCGACTTGATGAAAAACTGGACAAACATCAGCCACCAGAACAAGCCGGATTCCGCCCTAACTTCTCCACAACTGACCACCTTCAAACGCTTAATCAGATAATAGAAAAATGCACTGAATTTCATATCCCATTATATCTGGCCTTCGTTGACTATGCGAAGGCCTTTGATAGTGTTCGTCACAGTGAAATCTTTAAATCTCTTGAAAACCAGAACCTTGAAAAACCATATGTAGATTTACTAAAAATCATTTACTTCAATAGCTCCGCAAACATTAAATTAAATAACTCAGGACCATCTTTCAAAATTGAAAGGTGTCAAGCAAGGTGACCCGCTCTCTCCCAAATTGTTTACGAGCACATTGGAGGAGGTGTTTAAGTCACTGGCAGCCTCATGGAACACCAAGGGCATTGACGTCCGTGAAAAGCGGTTATCAAATCTTCGATTTGCCAATGACATTGTCCTCTTTGCCCCCACAGTCCAGGAGCTGCAAACTATGCTCCAGGAACTGAACACAGCTAGCCTCAAGGTGGGACTCGCTATGAACCGATCTAAAACCAAAGTGATGACCAACAGAAATAAACGTAGGGTCGAGTTAGATGCGCAGGAAATACATTATGTCGATGAGTATATCTACTTGGGCCAGTTAGTATCTTTCCAAAACAGACAGGAAAAGGAAATTGATCGACGCATCCAGAACGCCTGGAAAAGCTACTGGTCCATGAAGACGCTAATGAAGGGTGATCTACCGATCTCCCTGACTACGTAAACTCATCGACATGTGTATTCTGCCTATCCTAACCTACGGTGCTCAGACTTGGTCACTCACCGAACTACAAAAGTTCCGCCTTGGGGTTTGCCAGAGAGCTATGGAGCGTATTATTCTGGGTGTAAGAAGAACAGATCGAATACGTAATGATACGCTGCGCTCCAGGACGGGCATAATAGACGTACGTATGGCAAAAAGGCTGCCAGGCTTAAATGGGATTGGGCAGGTCACACTAGTCGCATGCACGAGGACCGCTGGGCAAGAGTCGCCACACAGTGGGCACCAGAAGGAAGAAGGCGTTGTCGAGGTAGGCCTAGAAAGAGGTGGCGAGATGATCTAGACGCGTACCGAGACGATTGGTTCGAGACTGCGCGGGAGAAGAAGGTTTGGAAGGACTTGGGGGAGGCCTTTGCCCAGCAGTGGGACAGTAAGGGCTTTAAAAAAAAAAAAAATTTAAATTTGATCAAGCTGGCAAGGGTAGTAGTTAGTTATTCTTAAAATTCATAGATGGTAATGTGCATTTTCTTCCTAAAAGTTGAAGTTCAAGTTCCAGAAAACCCTCAAAATCTTGAGAAAGACAATTAAAAACAAATGCGGTGTTAAATATTACAAAAAAGTTATGTTCATGCAAAAAATATCGCCATCATCTGTCTGAAGATTTTCTGTGAGCTTTAAGGCGTGCTACTGGAGACGAAGTCGATGTAACTGATGATCGTGTGCTGAGCACCTGTCTCAGTTCACTTCAAGATGTGGACATTTCTATCGGTGGCAATGCACTGATCAAATATGGATTATCAGCTCCCCAATCATCACCGCATCAAGACTATGGGAATCGAGAGTATAACGCTGAGATTCGGGCGAAATTACCACCATACGAAATGACCTTGTCGCTTTGTTCTCTTCCGAGCAAAAACAAATATATAACACCGTCCTTGAAAGTGTTGTGTAAAACCAGGATAAAACTGTTTTCTTGGGTTGCTCTTGGTGGAACAGGAAAAACATGGCATACTTGCAGAGGTCAGGAGGCAAGGCGATATTGCTATTGCTGTAACGTCGTCGGGAATCACTGCCACACTGCTTTTGGGTGGCAAGACAGCACATGCCATGTTTAAAATTCCCATCGATTTAGAGATCTCCAAAACGCCTGTTTGTGGTGTGTCACGTGACAGCGATAAGGGACACGTGCTTAAGGATTGCTCTCTGATCATATGGGATGAGCGTACGATGTACAATAGGAAGGAAGTTGAGGCCGAGGACAGAACCCTGCAAGATATCTTCGGAGACGAACATTTTATGGGTGGTATCACAGTTTGTTCAGTGATGATTTCGGGCAAACGCTTCCCGTGTTGACTTGGGGAACGAGGGCTGACGAGGTGAATGCTTCGTTGAAACAGTCTTCGTTGTGTTCGGTCAAATGCAGCGCATATACCTGTAACGAGTTTATGCACTGCATTTGACCATTAGTATGAGAGCTCGGGTCGACAGCAATGCACGTGCTCAAGAATACTCTGATGTCCTTCTAACTCTTGGCGAAGGCACTCTACCTTTTTTTATGGTGAGAAAAATCATCAAATGACGATTCCCGCCATTGGGCGGAGCGGGAGACAGTGTTAGACTTCTACTGGCTAAACAACCCACCGAAACCCAAGAAGGATTTCTTGCCTTAGTTCCAAGGCTTCTTTAGGGGTTCCGCTTTCGCATCAAACCTTGGCCCTAGAAGGCTTCGACCCTGCTGGGCTCCTACAGTTGCTGACGACTGCTTGAAGCGCAGGGAACAGTGCGCGCCGTCGATGACTTGGGCTCGGTCCTAACGGTTACCGGATGAGCGGACAGCGAGCTACCCATTGCTCGCCGGTCGCACACCCGCACTTACGGTGGCCGGAAACACGGCGGCTGTTGCGGTCGGCCCCCTCTTTTAGCCGCTAGCATTACTGTTTCGAAGAAGGAGGCGACCGCATGCCACTCTTCTTCGCTCCGACAAAGTCCACCGCAAGTCATATCCCCCTGCGAGAGAGGTGGACAGGAGGTGCTTCCAGAGTCTCTCGATAGAATAGAATATTGATTTATTAGATAGAGTGTTATCCAGCTTAGAAGAACTAATTCGCTGTGTGAGCGGGCCATTTTGACGTCCAAAAATGATCAGGCTGCAGCAATTAACGAATGCATTCTCTCGGAAATTGAGGCGAATGCAGTGGTTTATACTTCGATAAACCCTGTCGTCGAGCAAGATGGGTTTGGAGCAACGTGGGATTTTTGAACTCCTAACCAGCAAGTAGACTTCCAGCGCATACCATCAAGCTGGAAAGTCGGAGTCCCGATTATGCATCCTCGTAACCTATCTCCTCCAATGTTGTTTAACGAGACCCGTCTTAAAAGTCATCTGCTGCACAGACACACCATTAAGGCAAAAATTCTTACGGGTTGTGGCGTCGGCGAGGCAGTATTTGTACCTCATAACTTCCTGTTCCAGTTCAAGCGCGTACAGTCCCCCGTGAGAGTTAGCTTCGCGATGACCATCAATAAGTCACAGTTGCAGACACTAAGTGCAGTGGGTGTCATATTCAGGACGAGTAGCTTCTCATACGTCGTCGTACGTCGCTTGCTCCCGCGTCACCAGCCCTGACACTCTTTACATTTTGGTTACTGGCAGCATAACTGCCACCGTAATGTGGTGGAGGAGTGGTAAAGGCTCCAACTCAGTGGTGGCGGAGTGGTAAAGGCCCCGACTTACAAGTTGTAGGTCGGGGCTTCACGCCCAGCCAGGCGCATTACTTTTTATAATTTATTTCATAACTACTGCTCTTAAAACGATGACGGAAAACATTGTAAGGAAACTGTGACTGTGAATGTCTTAGAAACAAAAAATCATTGGGCCCGCGTGGTGGATTTTGGCCTGTTCCCTCTCCTAGAAAGGAGGTCTGTTTCCCAGCAGTGGGAACTTTATAAAGCTGATGTAATGCTATTTTAAAAGTTGTTTATTTATAATGCTATAGCGACAGTGTCATCTTAGGTAGTTTTGGTGCTGTAGAGCCTTCACGCAAACAACGTCGCGGGTAGCAGCTGGTATATTATAATAGTCATCACTAACAGACTATAATAATAGACCAAATAAATAACCACTTTTAACGCACTTGCAAATAATTCACATTGGTGACAAGCTTGCATCCCGGCCGGCACAAGTCTATTTCTTTACAAACTCGGCACGCGAGCGCGCTGAAGCCATGCGTCCCTCGTCAACCCCGAATGGGCCCCTCAGACACCGTACCTAGTGCCCGTTTAAGGATATTTAAGAGACGCAAGATTGTTGCCACGAAAACATGATCAAAACTTTACAAATTAAGTACGATATTCAATGGACACGATGAGATCGGTGAACTGAACTCAAAGTATACGCGGTAAATTATACGCTGAACACTAGCGTCCTCCAAATTTCGGTCGGACGACGGCGGAACTATATTATACGCTAAAAGGCATTGTAGTGATGGAATTACGTCCATGCCAATTTTTTGCCCATGCATTCTAATGATCATAAGGGACCCTTGGGCTAAAAATGAGGGTCGGTCAATCTTGCGTCCGTATTCCGGACGCACAAAGTCAGTTGGACGCAGCATCATCGGTAAAAAACGCCATATAGGACGCAACATGTCCTTCGAGATGTAAATATATATATATATATATATATATATATATAGGATTGTCCTTCTTTTTGTACCACACTCAAAGTACAACTCTCAACTACCTGAAGCCCACGCCCAGCCTTGGGCAATAACTCTTGCCGTCAGCAACAGACAGTTACGTACAAAACTTTTCCATGCATTGTCCTTGTTCCCACAGAGTTAGCAACTAACTGTACCTGACAATCTAACAGACACTTTTATATGGAAATTTTGTATTAGGTATGTCGCCTTTTGTATCGTATGGTTTCTACTAGTGTTTATTTATTTATTTAGAGTACAGTACGGTCGTTCTAACTTAGCGAGTCTGATGTAAGACTCTGCGAACTTTAACTTTTTTTTTTTTACTTTTTTTAATTTAAAGCTTGTGTACTCATAAAAAAAATAATGGTTTAAAAATAAATGCCATTAGAATTTGTTATTGCTGCCAATAACTGTGTTATTGGCACTTATTTTTTTTAACCCTGATGAATTAATTTACACAAGAACACAAGCGCATGTTACGAAAAGAGTTCTAAGTTTACACGTGGATAGATGGAGAGGAAGAGGGAGGCCGAAGAAGAGATGGATGGATTGTGTGAAGAGTGATACGAAAGAAAAGGGAGTTAGTGATAGCGAAACGGGTTGTAGAACATAGTGGAAGAAAAAAACAATGATAAGAGTAGGATGATGATGATGATGACAAACGCTAAAGTTCGCAAGCCTAACTTCAAAACGTCAACTCTCTTTTTCCAAAATTTCGTTCTTATGTAATTTTGGAAATTAAGGCCCAGCGCAAACGGACCACCGACCACAGCAACTGATAACTGTCGCGTGTTACTGCCACATTTGTGCATAGATTCTTTACCCAAACATACTAGACACGTCATGTTTTGGGTTCCACTTATTCTAAAACTAATGCTGTATAGGTACTTCTATTCTGACCTGGCTAAATTGACTAGTAATTAGTGGCCCTAACTGCAATGCCAAAGGTCATGGGTTTTATTCCCACTCAAAACAAATATTTGTGTGATGTTCACGATCTGTTTGCACTGTCTGATTGACGAATCCTGCCCTTGTGCGGAGCGGAAGACGGTGTCAGACTCCTACTGACTAAATGACCCACTGTTCCTTCCTGCCTTAGTTCTAGGGCCCCGGTGTTTCGCTTTCGCATCAACCCTTGGCCCCAGAAAGCTTCCATCCTGCTGGGCCCCTACAGTTGCCGACAACTCTTTGAGGCGCGCGGGAACAGTGCGCGTCGTTGACAATTTGGACTCGGTCCGATCGGTTACGAACGGAACGTTATCCCGCGCCCACAGCGTAGAGAAATTGAGATTGGATACACGGTGACGGCGGCTGCGGCCTAAGCACCGTTGCCTTTGCTTGATGCGGTCACCCTCCTCTTTTGCTTGCATTACTACCTATATTATGTATGCTTTTAAAATATAAGTATATTTATCAGTTGCCTGTCTAGTACTCATAACACAAGCTCTGCTCAGTTTGGAACTAGATGGCGTTGTGTGAAAGTTGTGTAATACCTATTATTATTTATAACTCCCAAATGTATCGACGCTTGTGTTAACTCAGGCATAATATTATAAAGCTGCAACTGGGGTACGCTCGAGAAATATGACCTAATTTATAGCTTTTGACACACTTTACTACGATTATTAAACATATTGCAACATTGTAACTAGAAACCTGTTTTTAAAATGTAACAAGAACTTTAAATCTTTGAGGCATATGTTTACAAGGGTTAGAGCTTTACACCCAATTTATTTATTTATAAAAACTTTAAGCACATAATAAGTACAAAGGCGGACTTAATGCCATAGGCATTTTCTATCAGTCGACCTTGGGGTGGTGCAGAAACAAAACACGGTAGGTGCAACTAAAAGAAAAGTAAATAATAAATACATACAAATAAAAGAGCAATTTTATCGTGAAAAAGAAATGCAAATCCAACCAATCAGTGCTGAAGATTATGCCTACTTCTTGCGAATGTACTCACGTGCTTTCTTCACTTTAAAAGAAAATCGGCTGATCGCCATTTTGACATTCAGAGGGAGCGCATTCCAGAGCATTAGCGCATTTATAGGATATATAGTTTTTGTTAATGATATAAAGTAGTACTTGACTGCGATCCCACCCTCACCTAAAGGAATTGTCGGCAAACTGTTGGCAAACAGTAGGCCCAGCAGGGTCGAAGAAAAAGGGTTGATGCGAAAGTGTGTTACCGGGGCTCTGAGATCAAGGAAAGGAAGGAACGGGGTAGGTTGTTTAGTCAGTAAGAGCAAGAGAAGAGTAAGTGAGCGAAGCGGGAAACAGTATCAAAATACTGTTTCCCGCTCCGCCCAAGGGCGAGATTTGTCATTCGCTGATGTTTACCTATCATAAAAGAGAAACGTGATGGTAAGCAGTAACGCAATCGTTGATGGTGAATTGCGCTAGTTTATTAAGATTCTGGCCGCCCTAGACAGAGAGGTTTGTAAGGATAAAGGGGAGGCCTTTGCCCAGCTGTGGACGTAAAATATAGAGTAAGCAAAAAAAAATACATTAAGAGAAAAAAACATTCTAGTCTTGAAGACAACTAAATTATAATAGGACGGGTCGACCGATCAGCTTCAAATAGTAAAACGGATTGCATTAAGATCTCCAAGCAGCACTACAGTCCCCGTTTACTCGAATATCGATCAATCAAAGCCAAGCACAAAACACAATACAGACAAAATGGCTTAATAGCAAAAATCCAATCAGATCGTTCACAGCGAGTGGAGCTATGCATCAATTAGACCAGACAATACCCGGGTGGATCAATTAATTAAGTAAAAAAGGCGAAGTGTAGGAAATCGCGAACTCTCAGCGAAGTGTTTCCGGACAATCTACTTCACGATTTTAGTTCGGACGAGCTGGATAAGTTCTGTGCAGTTGAGGACAGAGTTAACGGTACACTGATTTTTTTTTTTTTTTTTTTTGTGTTTTGATCCTTGTTTTGTTTTGTTCTTTATTGCTTAATAGCTTTTGTCAGCGGCTTCGCCCGCGTACATAAAATATTGCGTATGGTACTCAGGAGTAAAGCAGTTTTCTATTGTTGCTAAAAATTTTCCAATCGAACCAGTAGTTCCAGAGATTATCTACTACAAACAAAAAAACAAAGAAACAAAAAAACAAACTTTACCTCTTTATTATATCAGTGTAGAAGATTACCTCTTTATTATATTAGTGTAGATGGTTTTATTAAGTTCTGTGGAACTTAATAAAACCTTTCCTCAACTGTGGTTGAGGAAAGATTTTTGACCTACCAATAGCACTAATTCTAATTTTCAAATCTTTTTTTTATCTAGCCTATACTGTTCCACTGACTGCTGGGCGAAGGCCTCCCCCAACTTCTTCCAGGTAGTTTTCTCTCGGGGTTCTTTGAACCAGTTCTTACGGTAGGCGTCTAGGTCATCTCGCCACCTCTTCCTAGGTCGACTTCGGCGTTAAATCTTGAAGCTGTTTTTTTTATTACTAATCATTAGGTGTTTCCTTGTGTGATTACGTCAGGAATGAAGATATCCGTATGAAAACTAAGGTTACATAGCCCAAATATTAGCTAAACTGAAGTGGTAGTGGACAGAGTACATTGCTCGTAGCATCATTGCTCTGTTATTCAAAGGTTTGCTGGGAGAAAACTTATTGTTTAGTTAAGCTCGCCTTTTAATGAATTGACTAACTACTGTGTACTATTAAATAAATAATCAAAATAATAAATAATCATTATATAGTATAAAAGTTGCGCTGTCCCTATGTATGCTTAGATCTTTAAAAGTACGCAACGGATTTTGATGCGGTTTTTTTAATGAAAGAGTAATTCAAGAGGAAGGTTTATGTGTATCATACATGCATAATATATTCAATATCAGTACCCGTGCAAAGCTGGGGCGGGTCGATAGTACTGAATAAAAAATACTAAAAATACATATGCATAGCAGCATATGCTAAAAAAAAGTGCTGTCACACAGGACATTTTTTTAAATCTTTTGATATTGTTTTCTTGTATTTTTGTAGGAGTCTAACCAATATTTTTTCTTTCTTTCTTTATAACTTTTTTCTACTACACAAAACTCCATTAAAAAGAACCAACTACCCACAATACTGTAAATAAACACAGAACTAAGCGAGTCCCCTTAATTTATTGCTTAACAACTATATATTATTTTAATATTTATTGTCTCCAAGTAGCCATTAAGAAATGATTTACGGCAGTTGAATGCTGAAATTTCTATCGTCCGTAATTTATTACGAAGTTATTTATATACTGAGTAACTTTACGTAAACATAATTTTGTTTTTAATGACCTGGGATGTGTGTTAAATGTTTTTCTGTAGTTTAGTTTGATAAGTGAAATTGTTTTAATGAAAAATATGAATCGTAGGTTATTAATTTGGCGAAGTTATTAGCTTTTAGTTGCGTACACTTAAAATAATTATTCATGAATTTGTCTGTCTGTTTGTAAAGATCCTTTATTTCGGGAATGCATCAAAACATTAAGTTGAAACTGTGAAAAAAAATCAAATTTCTAAGTTAACGAACAAAAAAGATGCGACCGTTTTTGTTGAATGAGTCGTAAGGTACGTCCCGATTGTCCCAGGATCCTGAAATTTAGCATCAAACAAAGCCTTATAGTACTACAATATAGGAATAAATCTGAAAATAGTAAATTTATTGTTGTCTCACAAAAAAATGTGTTCCGGAAAAATCTTTAATTTCTTTCGAAAATTCGCGAATGAAGACTCATTCGCGAATTCAACTGTATCAAAGGAAAGTTTTCAAACTTTCATTCGCACTTCAGTTTTCGAACATGTTGTTTACAAACATGTAAACTCACATACATAAGATACCTACATAACACCCGGAAAACCGATCTATAGGCTATACAAATTTTTGTTCAATGTACTGCGTCATTCAGCAAAGCGGCCAATCACTCAAGCATTATTCGGACCGTGCTGACAATTATTAACAAATTATTTTTTAATTATCTTACATACGTTAAAATGTAAATCTGTTCATCATCATCACTTTAGCCGAGAGACGTCCACTGCTGGACATAGGTTTCCCCCAATTGTCGCCATAATGAACAATCCTGTGCATCTCACATCCATCGGATAATCGTAACCTTTGCCAGGTCATCGGTCCATTTATTATCATCATATCATAATCATCATAGGTGAATAATAGCTTCACATATTCTATTAAAATAAAAACACAATGATATCAACATACAACTTATTATATTTCTATCCCATTCATTATGCAAGCAAGTGCACAAACTCCAATATTTGCTTGCACGGAATACAAGTGAGTGAATTGTACCATTTGTACGAAAACTGTAACTAGCCAGTACCAAACCACACGAATTTGCTACTATATTTTGTGTAAGTAAATAGTGAAGTTAAGCTGTTTTCAGCTCCGCCCAAGGGTGGAAATCGTCATTAGATTTTTCCCAGCATAAAAAAGCCGTTATGAGCTGTTCGTAATATAAGTGTAATTTCGTTGGCACTGTCGTGCGAATGAAATCGAAAAAAAAAAAAAAAAAATTGCCGTCCGCAAACCTACGCCTACGGTATCCGAAATCGGGTTCGGAATCCCAGCGGCGTTTGGGGCGTGTGCACCGTTGCCTTATGCGTTCGGCCTCCACCTTTGCTAGCATTACTGCTTCGCAGAAGGAGGCGACCGCCTGCCACTACTCCTCGCTCCGGATCAATGTCACACTCTGGTAGCGACAGAAAAAGACATCATTTCAGCTAGCCACGAACTGAAAGAGAATCACATATCTTCATCCGGTTCTTCGCATTCATGGCGATCCACCACGAAGCCGATGGTTCAATTTGTGTGATGTGTATAACAAGCTTGTAGCCGGGGCGGATGGTTCAAGTTGCTTTCCGCGTACTAAAATTATCTTTTCCAAACAGAATATTTTTTTATGACGTGTTAGGATACCGTATTAACTTTACAGCTTCAAAAAAAGGCATAAAATATGTAACTTCCTAATAAAAAATAAAAATATTATAACAACTCTTTATTCGAGCTTATAAGCATATTTTTTACGCGTCATAAAATTTATATAAGAGCATAGTTCTGAGTTTCATTATGTAATAACTAGTTTTTGCTACAGGCTTTGCCCGCGTGAAAATAAATTTATCAAATATCATCATAAAAATCTTCCGGGTGATGACCATCATAGCAGAACGTGCTTACTAAAACAACGTATTTCAAAAATTTAACATACTTTTTAGTACGTAAGTATACATACAAAACGTCAATAAAATAAATTATATTTGGAAAAATTGGTACTTGAACATTACACTAAAGACCCAAAGAGTTAATAAGATTTACAGTGAAAAAAAAAATTGAAAAAGTAAAAAATAATTTTGACCAAATGAACCATTTACAAGCACTATATGAAGGTCAAGAAGTCTGTTTGTCCTAAAACATGGCTCTGAAGAGAAAAAAGGCAGTTTTTTTTTAAATTGCTATAAACTAGTGCTTGACTGCGATCCCACCTGATGGTAAGCAGTGACGCAATCGTTGATGGTAAGGCGCACTGGTTTATTAAGAGCCTATTCACTTCTAGCCTTGAAGACACCTGAATTATAATCGGACGGAAAGACTGCAGTCGGCAAACTATTCCAGTCCTTCGATGTGACGCGGTATAAACGACCAGGCAAAACGCTTAGTCTAGGCTGCCGATGTCTTAACAACGTATTTACCTTACGCCGGGATGTCCGATGGTAAAAATTGAGAGATAGATTAATACTGTGAAAAAAATAACGTGTACCAGAAATGTAACATAGACGACCAAGTATTTTGCAAGCAAGTGTACCTATAATGTTCGAGAGCACGAACCAGCAAGCGGACGCTCTCCAACTTGTTCTGTTAGCCAAACCTAACTTGTTCTGTGAAGTCTAGTGTCTGTAGGAACTGTACAGTATCTACGAGTAGTTGTTGATATGTTGTTCCGTTTCACTATAATCTATATATATAAAAATCAATTGCTGTTCGTTAGTCTCGCTAAAACTCGAGAACGGCTGAACGGATTTATCTTATCTTGGTCTTGAATTATTCGTGGGGGGCTAGGGAAGGTTTAAAAGGTGAGAAAAATTCGAATAGGGTAGAGTAGGGTAAAGTAGGGTAGAGTAGGGTAGAGTAGGGTAGAGTAGGGTAGAGTAGGGTAGAGTAGGGTAGAGTAGGGTAGAGTAGGGTAGAGTAGGGTAGAGTAGGGTAGAGTAGGGTAGAGTAGGGTAGAGTAGGGTAGAGTAGGGTAGAGTAGGGTAGAGTAGGGTAGAGTAGGGTAGAGTAGGGTAGAGTAGGGTAGAGTAGGGTAGAGTAGGGTAGAGTAGGGTAGAGTAGGGTAGAGTAGGGTAGAGTAGGGTAGAGTAGGGTAGAGTAGGGTAGAGTAGGGTAGAGTAGGGTAGAGTAGGGTAGAGTAGGGTAGAGTAGGGTAGAGTAGGGTAGAGTAGGGTAGAGTAGGGTAGAGTAGGGTAGAGTAGGGTAGAGTAGGGTAGAGTAGGGTAGAGTAGGGTAGAGTAGGGTAGAGTAGGGTAGAGTAGGGTAGAGTAGGGTAGAGTAGGGTAGAGTAGGGTAGAGTAGGGTAGAGTAGGGTAGAGTAGGGTAGAGTAGGGTAGAGTAGGGTAGAGTAGGGTAGAGTAGGGTAGAGTAGGGTAGAGTAGGGTAGAGTAGGGTAGAGTAGGGTAGAGTAGGGTAGAGTAGGGTAGAGTAGGGTAGAGTAGGGTAGAGTAGGGTAGAGTAGGGTAGAGTAGGGTAGAGTAGGGTAGAGTAGGGTAGAGTAGGGTAGAGTAGGGTAGAGTAGGGTAGAGTAGGGTAGAGTAGGGTAGAGTAGGGTAGAGTAGGGTAGAGTAGGGTAGAGTAGGGTAGAGTAGGGTAGAGTAGGGTAGAGTAGGGTAGAGTAGGGTAGAGTAGGGTAGAGTAGGGTAGAGTAGGGTAGAGTAGGGTAGAGTAGGGTAGAGTAGGGTAGAGTAGGGTAGAGTAGGGTAGAGTAGGGTAGAGTAGGGTAGAGTAGGGTAGAGTAGGGTAGAGTAGGGTAGAGTAGGGTAGAGTAGGGTAGAGTAGGGTAGAGTAGGGTAGAGTAGGGTAGAGTAGGGTAGAGTAGGGTAGAGTAGGGTAGAGTAGGGTAGAGTAGGGTAGAGTAGGGTAGAGTAGGGTAGAGTAGGGTAGAGTAGGGTAGGGTAGAGTAGAATAATCTGTTGCCGGGAGCGAAGCCGCGGGCAAAAGCTAGTACATACATATATTTGTTTTGTATATAAATATTTTAGTTTATTTGTAGCACAAGCCCACGATTCTGTCCGTATCAGACAGGTAAAACAGAACAATGTACCTAATTTAGTCTCAATATTTAAATGATTTTTTTTTTATATTTCTTATATAACAAAAAAAACGGATCAAAACATTAAAAAGTCAGGTTTAATATAGGTCGTAAAATTCTGACTCACCCTGCTACTCCGCCTTAAAGCAGGAGAAATAATTAAATTATATGTCACCATAAAAAAAACACTATCATATGTGCATCCATACAAACTCTCACCTTTCTATTATTAGATTGATACACGTAGAAGACTTTCTGATACAAATATAAATTTTATTTTCCCTTACAATAATAGAGCATAGTAAAATATCTGAAGGTAAATAAACATACTATTCTATTTATAATATACGACATTTTCATCGTGCATATAAAAGTACAAAGGCAGACGGATGCCTTAGGCATTTTCTACCAGTCTACCCTTCATCATCTATACTATCTATACTAATATAATAAAGAGGTAAAGTTTGTTTTTTTGGTTTGTAGGAGGTAATCTCTGGAACTACTCGTCCGATTGGAAAAATTTTAGCAACAATAGAAAGCTGCTTTACTCCTGAGTGACACAGGCTATATTTTATGTACGCGGGCGAAGCCGCTGACAAAAGCTAGTCACTAATATAGGCATCAGACCTAACAAGCCACGTCTTTTTGTAGATATATTTATTAGGCTTGCGAGGGATTAAATGCACTATTGACTTAGGTTTAGACCTTGGTAGACGGTGTGATGATGATCATGATCATCTCTCGTTCCATAAACCTACGCTCAGTCCGGAAATCGTTGCGCGAATCCCGATGTCCCGGCCTTCTCCAGCGGCGGTCAAAGCGTAAAGTTTTTTTTTTAAATTGCTTTAAACTAGTGTTTGACTGCGACCCACCTGATGGTAAGCAATGATGCAATCGTTGATGATGAGGCGCACTAGTTTATTAAGAACCTATTCACTGTAACCTTGCAGACATCTAAATTATAATCGGATGGAAAGACTACAGCCAGCAAACTGTCCCAGTTCCTCGATGTACGCGATATAAACGACGAGGCAAAACGCTTAGTATAGTTGCCTCTTTTGCTTGAATTACTGCTGTAAGAAAGTGAATGCTTTCCATCTTCTCAATCCATTTTATGGCTTGAACAAGAAATCTCCAAATATTCCACCTAGCAGTTTTAGACTCGATGGCAAGGCTTGCAGAGAGGTTAACTGATGATCCAGATTTTTGTAAGTTCAATCTACAAAGCCGTGTCAGACGTAAAGTAGCTAACTAGCTTTTTGGTATTTTACAGGATGCATTTTGGAGAGTGTAGGTACGTGGGAATTGCATGACTATTTTGCCATCTCATTTTTACCATCGGATAACGTACGTATGGCAAGTATTCACCCTTACATTGTTGAAATCTCTACGGTTCGGACTAAATTGATACCGCGTATATCCAAAAGCTGGAACAATTGGCCTACTGCTATTTTCTCGTCCAATTATAATTTAGGTGTGTTCAAAGTTAGCATAAAAATGTTTTAAATAAACTAGTGCGCGCGCCATCAACGATTGCATCGCTGATTACCATCAGATGGGGTCGCTGTCAAGCTAAACGTTAATTTGTGTTGATAAAATTATTGGCAATTATATTATCATTGTAATTATCTTGCCTATACTATCCCACCGTAGGGCAAAGCAATATAATAAAATAATAATATAATATTCGACAACCATCACACAACGCCGTCTAGTCTCAAGCTAAGCAGAGCTTGTGTTTGAATACTAGACAACTGATAAACATACTTATATATTTCTAAATACACACATAACATTATAGATAAATTACACCCAGACACAGAACAAATGATCATGCTCATCACACAAACATTTGTCCTGGGTGGGAATAGCAGTCAGGATCACTAACTACTAGGCTGACAGGCCAGACGAAAATCAATGCAATCAATGCTCTCAATTTCTTCCATTACTTTCGGCTCTGAACCACTTCTTACCAATTCTCAAGGATGATTGATAATTGCCATTTTTCTGCAACCATCTGTAATTATGGTCCAATGTTGCTAATGTTCAAAAGTATGTTCCGAGCCAGCAAACTGTGTCCGAACTTCTGATAGCAGTGTACGTACAAATTACACTTCGAATACGTTGGACTATTTGGGTCAATGAGCTGTAAGAGGACTCGACAGTGTACATGTAATGTGCTAAATGTTTGCAGTATTTTCTTCAGTATTACAATAAAATATTATTCTATATAGCTTTTTATATAGTCTTGTTATAACAAAACTATATAAAAATCAGCCAGTTCACTACATTTATATTCACGTATCTAATCTAAATGTACTACTGCATTTGCTGATTTTTTTTTTCTAGATTTCAGATTTGATCCCCAAATTTATTTGATTGATTTGATAAGAGTTTTTTGTTATTATGACTACAATTACGTACTAATTACCAGTCACCCTATACAATAATTATGTGTGTGTGTAGTTCCTACTATTAAATTATTTATTTTATCCCTTTGGACGCCAAGGGGGAATTGACTCCGTTTTTTAAAATAAACAAATATATTACCAAAACAAAATTAAAATAAGTAAAAAAAACTTTCATTAAATTTTTCTAAGAAAAAATAAATAATAAGGTTAAGGTTTTAAGGTTAGATATCTAATTATTTGTACAGTAATAAATTGAATAACATTTTATAATAATAAAAACGAAAATTTACGGCCAAATAAATTTCGTGAAAATGTGTGAAAAAAAAATTACTATTAAGAATTTTTCAAGGTCATTCAAGTTGAATAGACGTGACGTGACGCGTAATAACTCATGGGAAGTGATATGTAAGAAAAGGGAGTTAGTGATAGCGTGATGAGTGACGGGACAGAATGGAAGAAAAGAACGTGTTGTGCCGACCCCAAACAAAACGGGACGAAGGTAGAAAGAAGACGAAGAAGGTAATGTACACGTGTTTTGTAATAAGTTCATGGGTTCCTGAAATTCGACCTAATTGCAAGTCACTAGAAATTTTCCCTGTAAAGTAAAGTTTGCTGAAATCTTTGTTGGAACTTTCCGTGATTTCGATAGATGTTTTGATTTGTCGATGATTGGTCGCTATTGGTTCAAAATGATTTTGATTTGTTACAAGTACTTAGTTCTGTTGAAATGGAATTCCCAGTGAGAAACCTTCTTTAAGGAAAACGTTCTAAGATTGACTTAAAATAAGATACTCCTCACTTATATAGATATAACTATCATAAAAATATCATTAAAATTTCAAGATGCTATAAATCCACCTTATGGTTCGCGAGGAGTTTTAAGCTCATAAGATAACGGATTTTATTTCATGGAGTTTTAACTTACCCTCCGAATGTGGTACTTCAAACTTTGGCAGATTGATCAAGTCTATAATGACAAAGAGAAGCTGGTAGATTTTTTTTTATTTAGGTGAGTAATCATCAGAAGATTTTGAGAAAGCATGTTTTTTTGTGGTGGGCGAATATCATCCAATGACGAATACCTCTTTTGTGGGAAAGAGTGTCAGACTCTTATTGACTAAACACCCCACCCCATTCCTTCTTTGCCTTCCGCACTGGGGCCTAGTCAACCTTTTAGAAAGCGACCCTAGGCCCTAGTAGGCTTCGACTCTTTTGCAGAGTCCCTACAGTTCTGCTGACAACTCCTTGAGGCGCACGGTAGCACAGCATGCCGTCGACGACTTGGGCTTGTTCCGGACTGTTACAACACTGGTTTCCTTTTCACAAATTCTTCTTAACTCTAGCAAGCATTTGGGCTTCTACGGTTTGAGCTATTTTAATGCGTGTGAGAATATTATGCGCAGTCGAAGTCTCAGGTTCAGTGTTATGTTTACCATCGAAAAAAAAATTTGAATCGAGTAAACGGTGAGTGACAGCAGCGTTGCTGATGCACTGCTGTCATGCGGCAAGTTGCGGTTAATTTGAAGGCATACTTAGGCTACTTAGACTCGAACAAGAAAACAGAATGAAGGAAGGCGTCGGCCTGTCTGCAGTACTGTCACGTCAATGAAGTGTGATAGAAAACCACTGACAGGACACGGAAGTTGGGTGTCGGCACGGGACGTTACTACCCCGATACTGATTTGGACTGACCCGGCATGGATCTATGGGGATAAACATTTACTCGTCGCTCGCAATTCGTCACTGACGGATAACAGAAAACCACTGAAGGAAAACACGGAAGCTCACTGTCGGCACGGATACGGTGCTGATCAGGTACGGATGTGTAGGGCCTTAACACGAGTAAAGTCTCTCAAGCCCGCACCTACGTTGGCCAGGGCTGTGTTCAAAAATTGACCAGAGTAGTGTAGAGTTTTAGCCCAGAGTCGTTCTTTTATGGATCGAGTAGCTACCCTAGAGTTAACCCAAGTGACTCCCGCAGGGACCCTGCAGAAGGGTCGAAGCCAATCAGGGCCACAGGTTTGCGTCTGAAAAGGAAAGCTCCGGCCCTGGTATGTATGGCGATGTAGGAACGGGGTAGGTTGTTTAGTCAGTAAAGTCTGACACTTGTTTTCCGCTCCGCCCAAGAGCGGGACTCGTCATTGGATGATTTTTACCTACCATAAAAAAAAACCCAAGTGACTCCAAATTCGAGAAGGGTAGGTGGGAGCAATCCCAAACAATAGAACTTGACGTTTGCGTTAAAAAATGCGAGTGTAGGGTATCTACTCTGTGACGTCACTGGAGTTAACTCCAACCTCAAATTTGAACGCACGGCAGGGAAGTAATCTTACTGCAGTTGCGGTTGGCGTGAGAAGTCATTTGAATAAAAAGACATGCAATTTGGTGAATTTGGAATTGGTACAGGACTTTCTTTGGGATACAGCCATGCGTTTATTATTATAAAAATGTTGTAATGAATAAGTTAATAAACGAATGAATAATTTTTTTTATATGAATTTTTCAAAAATAACTTGTTGTTTTATGTTATTTATTAACCTTTCGACTTTGGTAATTGTAGACACAATTAAAAAACAAAAGGTGTGCGAACACCGGCGCTCGCCGGGAGTTCAAAAGTTTTATTTGTAAGTTATTTTATAATTTAGACAATAAGTAAGGTTTCAGTAAGATAAAAGATAGGTCTAAACAACTGCAGGAGGTCAGTCGAAAGCTTTTTGCTTCGGTAGGCTCCCTGAGGCGCCTTCGTAATTTGCTTCCCATCAACACAAAGATTGCGATAGCACAATCTCTTCTTCTCCCTATCTTGGACTATGCTGATGCCAGCTATCTTGATCTCACCCAAATTCAATTGGATAAGCTTGAGCGACTTCAAAATCTCTGTATCAGGTTCATATTTGGCTTGCGCAAGTATGACCACGTTTCCGAATTTCGTACTCAGCTCAAATGGCTTCCTATTCGCCTTCGCCGGAATGCTCATATACTTTCTTTGCTTTATAATGTGCTCTTTAATCCTTCTACTCCTTTTTATCTTAAAGAACGTTTTCAGTTCCTTTGTGACACACATTCTAGGACCTTGAGATCATCGGAAAATCTGAAATTAAGTATTCGTATCCATTCCACTTCCTTTTTTGACAACTCGTTTACTATTCAAGCTGCTCGAATGTGGAATGCATTACCCATTGAAGTAAGGCGTGCTCAAACGCTACAGACTTTTAAAGCAATGGTGAAGGAGCATTACCTTTCACTATAATACATCTATAATCTCCTTTCTCAACCTTATTTATTTTTATTATTTTTTAAATATTTATTAGTATATTAATTGATATTGTATATGTGTATTTTTATTATTAGGTATATGTAATTAATATATTATATTTACGTTTTTTGTACACTGACCGCCCCAAATCTATCTCCTTTCATTTTAGTCCATCCTAAGGTTGTCTGTCAGAGATTGCGCTGTGCGATAAGACCGCCCATTGTACACTTAGTTTTTATATTTGTATATCCTGTCCTCATTTTGGTGTGCAATAAAGTTTAAAATAAATAAATAATAAATAAATAAATAAGATATAATGCAAGTCACAACATCTTTTAACTAAATGAAAATTTCACTAATTAATAGATATATTTATCTGTTTAATTTAATTCCCCGGAAAAAGCCAAGAAGTGTTCTTAAACTTCACGCGAAAGAAACCACGGCTAACACCTAGTCAATAACAAAACAAATAAACAACATTAGATTAATATCTTCAAAAACAATAAAAATAGCTCGACAATAGTCCTTACTAATCGCCACTCCGGGATATCTCCATCCCGGGGGCCGCATTAATAACTCCGTCCATTACTCACCGTAATTCCCGGGGTAGTCCGGGGTGTCGACGCTAATCCTGCGAGCCCGGGACCACGGTGTCGCATCACTGGAACAATGGTTTGTTAATTAGATATGAATTACAATTGATGACTAATTAAGCTGAGCATAATGTTTATGTCTTGTATTAGGTATGGGATATTTGATTGGTAGTTCATTCTGGGTGGCATTTTCTTGACATTTATACTATCTGTAACGAATGTCAAAAATCTAAGAGTGACAACTGGGATCAACGAATTTGCGTGTTTTGTTAGGCAAATAAAAAAAAGCTTCTTTGTTTTAAAAAAACTGAGTATTGTCACTCACTGGACGCCTGAGGGCAGTAGTGGCCGAGTGGTAAAGGCCCTCATTTACGAGTTGTAGATCGTAGGTTCAAACCCAGCCAGGTGCATTACTTTTTGTAATGTATCTTTTGTGTAATTCATTTCATCATCACTGCTCTCAAAACGGTGAAGGAAAACATCGTGAAGAAACCGGCATGTCCTAGGATCAAAAATTCGAAGACATGTGACATTCACCAATCCGCACTGGGTCCGCGTGGTTCTCCTAGAGAGGAAGTCAGTATCTAAGTTACGGGAACATTAAAAAGCTCATAATGGACGCCTGAGGAAGGTCAGATTGAAGGTGGTGTGACTATCAGATCATATTCACTGGCCAAACTTGACCAGAGATTGCTCTTGACCGAGTGCTTTGGTAGAAGAAAGGGGATAGGGAGGGAATATATTGTGGCCTACTTCTGGGTCTATGCCGTGCAGCAGTGGGTCACAATATAGGCTATTCATAAAAAAAACTGGGCAAGTATGACCCGGACTCTCATAGTAATGGTTTCGTACAAACTAGCTTATGTAAATAGTTCGTTTCCCGAATCAAGTCTCGACTATTTTTGCGAATCCAAAAAGTTTATTTTGTGACGCAACTACAAAATACATACAGATTTGCTCTTTTACTTGTGCTATAAGGCCTCGATGAATTTCAAATTCCACGTTTTTAAGTAAAAGTGGTATAGGTAAGGTACCCTTTAAATTTTGATTCCCTAGAAAGTGTCAACATATATGTTTTTCGCGACATAAATGCCCGTATTTTTTTTCCGTTAACTTAAAAGTTTGATTTTTACACAGCTTCCAGGGACCGCAAACTTGAGTATATTTTGTTTAGTTTTAATTTCAACTTGATAACACCACGCGTTCCCGAGATAAAGGGTCTTGAGAGACAGACTAACAGATGGACCACAAAGTGATGTTTTATAAAGATTCCGTGTTTTACGTAAAGAACCCTAAAAAACACTGCGTGAAACCAAATTTCGCGAGTTTATCTATAAGCTACCATCCGAATGGATAAACCTAGATTTACATACGCATGTACCTATCATATTCACACAGCGTCGTTTAATCGGTGGAAATCGAATGGACAAAATATTTTTTTTCGCATATTTTTAAAGTGGATATACTCGTTGAAGCTCTGATACAAATCTGTTAATGTTTTCGGGTGATTCAGGAGTAGCAGATTGTATTTTAAAACATAGTTTTTTGTTTTGTTTGTTATAATAATAGAAATTGGTTTGAATTGGCTAAATTATAAAACTTATAGCAGTAAGCCTTTCGCTTCATCATTCTTTCCGCACCCATCGAAGAGCTTTTTTATCCCACCCTTGGGCGGAGCAGGCGACAGTGTCAGGTTTTTACAGACTAAACGACCTACCGTTCCTTCCTGCCATAGATTCGGGGCCCTGGTGTTGCGCTTTCGCATGAACCCTTGGCCCCAGAAGGCTTCGACCCTGCGGGCCCCTACGTTGCTGACAACTTCTTGAGACGCGCGGGAACTGTGCGCGCCGTCGACGACCTGGGCTCGATCCAGACGGTTACCGGATGAGCGGATAGCGAGCTACCTTTTGCTGGCCGGAAGTCAGGATCGGAGACACGGCGGCGGCGGCTGTGGCGTGAGTGCCTTTCCCTTTGCTTGATACGGCCGGCCTCTTCTTTTGCTAGCATTACTTTCGAAGGGCTGAAACCATGAACCAAGTTTGCTTCATAGTTGAAACAATTTGTCTGCTGCGGTCTTCCCATCCGATTATAATTTGGGTGTCTTCAAGGCTAGAGTGAAACAGGCTTTTAATAAACTAATGCTTCTCACCATCAACAATTGCATCACTGCTTACCATCAGGTTTTTTTTTATAGTGGGAAAAATCATCCCGCTCTTGGGCAGAGCGGAAGACAGTGTCAGACTCCTACTGACTAAACGACCCACCTTTTCTTCCTGCCTTAGTTCCAGGGTCCCGGTGTTCAACTTTCGTATAAACTCTTGGGCCCAGAAGGCTTCAATCCTGCTGGGCCCCAACAGTTGCTGACAACTCCCTGAAGCGCGCGGGAACAATACGCGCCGTCGACGACTTGGGCCTGGTCCGGACACTTACCGGATAGACGGAAAGCGAGCTACCCATTGCTCGCCGTCTGCAAGCCCGCGTGCTTACCATCAGGTGGGATCGCAGTCAAGCATTAGTTTAAAGCAAATAAAAAAAAGGAAGATAATAACAATGCCTACATCCACATTCAACTATTAAAGCCGCCATAATTTTGAATGACGCATAAATGCATAAAGTTCATTTTACAGCTAAAATTACAATAAAGTCATGTAAACACTGAGTTAATTAACTAGTAATTTTGTATTACGGTTATTTAGTAT
This sequence comes from Mythimna loreyi, assembly GCA_029852875.1. Lineage (NCBI taxonomy): Eukaryota > Metazoa > Arthropoda > Insecta > Lepidoptera > Noctuidae > Mythimna > Mythimna loreyi. The sequence goes on along the minus strand of CM056801.1, from coordinate 13,722,879 downwards.
CGAAAAATATACGTTCATTTTAATGTTTTTGTTTTTGGTTGCAGTAATATTTTTTATTCTCTGATTTAACGTATTGTTTGAATTTCCGGACTATTTTTATGGTAGGAAAAATCATCTGTTGACGAATCCCGCCCTTTGGCTGGGCGGGAAACAGTGTCAGACTCTTACTGACCAAACGATCCACCCGATTTCTTCTTAGCCTTCATACCGGGTTCGGAACTTCCTTTCAGAAACCGAACCGGAGCCCCAGTAGGTAGACTTTGGCCCTGCAGTTGGCCCGGACTGTTACCAAATGACTGGACGACCGGACGGCGAGCAAGAGGTAGCTCGCCGTCCGCAAGCTCGCGCCTACTGTGAGTTTCTGGAGTCTACTGTACAAAACATAACACGGGCCCTTATCTTTCACGTGAGCCCAGTGGTCTTGCATTTGATCACCATCTCACCTGATGGTAAGCAATGATGTGGTGGACGATAGAGCTTGTTTGCCTGGAAGTAACCTGTTCTCGATTTATTTACAGAAACCTTGAAAAGTTTTGTTTATCAGGATATACAGAGACTCTGGTAAGGTCTTGCTTACCATCAGATGGGATCGCAGTCAAGCACTAGTTTATATCAATTTAACAAAATAAGACTTGTTCTTTTATGGCACGTAAAAATCATCCAATGAAAACTACTCTTGGGTGGAGAAGGAGATAGTGTCAGACTCTTACTAACCAAACAACCGACCCCGTTCCTACGTTGCTTTTATACCAGGGCCAAGTCTTCCTTTTAGAAGTGAACCCTTGGCCCCAGTAGGCTTCGACCCTTCTGCAGGATTCCTAAGGTCCCACCATTTTGAGTGAACATTATTGGGTTGGTTAGGTTAGGTATCAAGCTGGGTGCGTGTGACGACACGCGCCCAGCTTGATACGATGGACAATTTTTTATAACATAATTGTGGCGGGAGTGAGCACGCGCACTTTTCCGCACTAGTGTGGAAAAAAGCCCATTGCGTGCCTGTAAGCAGTGGGATAATAGCGTGTTTCCGACTAAGTGTATTGAAAAAAGAAATTCAATAATTTTCCAGCTAAAAAAAAGAAGAATAATATTGCCGCATATACTATTTTCCACTTCCAAACATTATTTTAAAATTCGAATGGTGTCGAGTTACATTTAAATAAAACAACGTATTCGCTTTTTAAATATTGTGTTCGGTTACGAGAATGAGGTTCGAATCACACAACATGCTGGCCAGAAAAAAAAGATAAAGTAGGAAATTTTGCCATCGACACCAAATTCTTCTTGTATCTGTCATCGTCATCATCAGCCTTATTAATGTTCCCACTGCTGGGATACAGGCCTCCTCTCTATGAGAGGGAATGGCCCATAACCCACCATGCGACCCCAGTGTGAATTGATGGATGTCACATGTCTTCGAATTTTTGGTTCTAAGATATGCTGGTTTCCTCACGATGTTTTCCTTCACCGTTTTGAGAGCAGTGGTGATGAAATAAATTACACAGAGTAATCTAACCTTTCCTGGCTAGGTTTCGGTTGAGGCACCGTTACCACTCGGCCACCACTGCTCACTGTCTTGCTACCGGAGTCTGAATCAGTGTCTTCTTCTTATTCTTATTCTTATATTCTTTATTGTACATAAATTACAGAAAAACAATTAACAAAAAAAGGTGATTCTTCTTTTGGAATCGATGATAAATTCGTTTAACTGTTGGGGACCAGGGGCAGTCATTAAATCCTCCATAGTGCAGGCGTATGGGCACTTAGGGCACTCCAGTTAATAACTCATGTATTGAACAGGGGCACCGCACTCACATTGAGTATCCGACGAAATGGTGATGAAATAAATTACACCAAGTAATGCGCAAGGCTGGGTTTGGACCCGCGACCTACAACTCGTAAGTCGGGGCCTTGACTACTAGGCCACCACTGCTCTCAACGACTATAACCTATTTCATCAACATCAGCCTTTTTAATGTTCCCACTGCAGGGACACAGGCCTCCTCTCTAGGAAAGGGAATAGGCCATAATCCACCACGTGAGCCCAGTGCAAATTGGTAGATGTCACATGTTTTCGAATTTTTGGTTCTAGGGCATGCCAGTTTCCTCACGATGTTTTCCTTCACCGTTTTGAGAGCAGTGGTGGTGAAATAAATTACAAATAGTAATGCTACAGGCTGGCTTTGAACTCGTAAGTCAGGGCCTTGACCACTCGGCTACCACGGCTCTATCTCTGTTGTATCTGAACTATAATGTATACTGTGTCTCTGCTTGTATCTGTACTTTAACCTATTTACTAGGTTCCATTATATTCTCGTTCGTATCTGCCATAAACAGACGGTGGGAAAGTTAGTGGAATTTGATACCTCACTCCCAATTTAACATTTCAACGCTTCTGTGTTGTTACTTTGTCAGTTGCCGCGTTAAATAATTGTGTTTGGGGTGTAGTGGGAGTTGAATTGTGTTCAGACGATTTAGTACGAATAGTTTTGTTGTAGCATACCTAGGCTTAATCAGTCGTATAATGTATTCACTGATGGTTTGGACTCACTTTCCGTTAGCCAAGTTACAATCGTTTCGTGACGTCTTACAGATAATTGTGATTGTTTTTCTTTTGTATAGCTTCTTTCAATCATGTGAATGTGAGAACATTGTAGACGCAAATCTTAGATTACTTCCTACCACTTTTATGGTACAATTTCAATATTGACTGGTCTGCACTGTCCTTACATAATCAATGTCATAATACTGTAATATGGAAATATTGTAAAAGAAACAATTATTTTAAAAGAGTAACCATGGAGTTTCTTGCCGGTTCTTCTCCATAGGAATCAACCAATTTGGAACCGTGCACTAGCTTCTGACGTTTTACAAGTGCCCATGTAGGCCTATGTGAAATAAAAAGATTTTGACTTTGACTTTGACTTTGACGTCTTTCTACAATCGAAACGCCTCAAAGTACTATTGTATTAATTATATCATAAGAGTACAGGTTTTTTTATTGCTATAAACTAGTGCTTGACTACGATCCCACCTGATGGTAAGCAGTGATGCAATCTTTGATGGTGAGACGCACTAGTTTATTACGATCCTATTCACTCCAGCCCAGGCAAACTGCTCCAGTCCCGGTATAAACGTATGCAACGTTACGATGCTCGTGGTAGATTCCCACGACGCGAAGTCGCATCGTGAAATGACGCCGCATCGTGGTACGACGTCGTATCGTGTTTATGTGTCCCAGCCCTCACTTTTCGCCGTGACGTGAATTTCCACGTCACGTTGCTGTGCCGTAAAACGTTGCATCATCGTAACGTGTTTGTGTGTTTGAGACCTTTCACGTTTTATACATTATGATTTTTCTTAGATTATGATTGTAAGTGCTTATGCACTTAAGGGAATAGAAACTCTGAGAGACTGCTGTCCAACTCATACCTTGAGATAGGAAACTTTGCAAAATTTTATTCTGTTGGGAGTCGTTCTACGAAGAAATAGTGATGTAGAACTGTTGGAACATACGTGGCAGACAGACAGTGGATATAAGAACTTATGAAAATGTGTTTAGTTGCAATTTTATTGAGGTCATTTTATTTTGATTGAGGTTCAATTGTGATCTTAGTTTATAACAAATAAATCATCGGACAACCCACGGCAAATATCCACCCTTACGCTATTCAGATATCTAAGGTCCGGACTAAGCGTTTTTCCTCGTCGTTTATACCGCGTAGATGAAGGGACCAGAACAGTTTGCCAGCTGCGGTCTTTCCGCCCGATTATAATTAAAATGTCTTCAAGGCTAGACTGAATAGGTTTTTAATAAACTAGTGCGCCTCACCATTAACGATTACACCACTGCTTACCATCAGTTGAGATTGCAGACAAGCAATAGTTAAAATCAATAAAAAAATACTTAAAAATTTAGAAAAATATTTTACATAATTTAGCACCATTATGGCTATGCAAGCTTACTAAAATAATAAAATTGTATGCATAATAAAAGAGAAAAATAATTGTGTTTTGTCTGTGATTAATAGATTAAAAAACAACTAAATTTTGATAAAAAATGACTACATGCTGCTGTTTCTTACTTTCTCCTAGGTGGAGCTACTGGTAGAATCTATAGTGTTTTCGCCCTATGATGAGTTCCCTGACAGTTCATTTTTTTCCGCGGCACGCATACTACTTTAGACAAAAAACAATTAAACTGGCAAAATATTACAAACTAGCTTTTGCCCGCAGCTTCGCCCGCGTACATAAAATATAGCCTATGTCACTCAGGAGTAAAGCAGCTTTCTATTGTTGCTTAAATTTTTCCAATCGGACCAGTAGTTCCAGAGATTACCCCCTACAAACAAAAAAACAAAAAAACAAACTTTACCTCTTTATTATATTAGTGTAGATTGAATGATAAAAAAAATACTGCCTTTTGTAAATTACAAAGTAAATTATCGTGATTATAATTTAAGTACATAAAATATAGTACATAAAATAAAAAAGTAAAGTAAGTAAATTTAGAAAATGTGTAATGCGTTGAACGGAACTTCTGACTATAGAGATTGACACTACCTAATCGACAAAAAATTTATGAATCGGAATGGCCTTATTGAAACCGCGATCGCGTCGCGTCAGTACGAGTGCGTCTGCCTTGTATCCTTCCGATATGGATATAAGCTCTAATCAAGAATCAAGTTCTGACAGTGAAGAGTAAATCAATTATTAATATTTTAAACATACTGCGTTTTATTTATCATTAGCGGTTTCGCCGGCGGTATATCAGGTTTTTGCTCTGCTCCCATGATGTTATTTAGGTAGCCTATGTCTTATTGTGATGTATAAGCTACATATTACTGTACAGTTTTATCAAAATCCGTACAGTAGTTATTGCGTGGAAGAGTAACAAACATCCACATACACATTCATCCACGATCTTTCACATTTATAACATTAGGATATTAGTAGGAAAAAAAAATCGAAAATTAGCAATCCGATTCCACTTTCTTTGCCAACTGAATCGATATTATAAAAAAATCGATTAAATTTCGTTAGGTCACATCACTGTAATTGTCAGACAAGAACTGTTAGGGAACTCATCATAGGACGAAAACACTATAGTGACTTTATAGATTAGACTATTATGTTTTCGAGATAAACCTTATTCGTCAACTTATAAGAGACATTAAATCACTGTACATTGTCATAAATTTTCCCAGGGTCTTCTTCCTTTTCAAATTAATGGCTGCCTCCATGCAACGTTACTACAGTTTCACCGTTCAATAATCCCTCCATACCTTCCGACATAATTTCCCGTAAACTTCAATCCTCAAATAAAATCCGGCACAAATTTTCCAAACTCATTGTACACCCAACTTTACTGAGGTACAGTCGCGAACATAAAACTTTAAAGCCAATAAAACGGGTACCATCTCCAACATAGCTGATAAGCACTTTTTTATTTAACTGTACCGTTCAACCGATATACTGCAAAGTGAATATCTGAACTGTCTTTAGTGGAAAAGTTTTTATATTGAAGCTATAGTTTTAAAAGACTGAGTTTAAGTATATTGAGTAAATGGGGAAGTCAAAATGGATGAAAAAGTGCGTTAAACTTAAGGTTGACTCTGAAATTTCTGGCCTTGATCACGGCCAGGGGATTCAACGGGTGTTGTAATGGATGAAAGTCGAGGTTTGACTCCAAATTGAAGTTTAAGAAGCTTGCGTTCAGCGCAACTACACGAAACAGCCTCGTCATCAGGCGATTGACTTTTATATTACCCCCATAAAATATACTAAGGGCCTGTCTACACTACGTTTAATAAACAAAGATAATACTTAGTTTCCTATATCCCATTAACCGGTGATGCAACGTAGTAGCTTCAGATTTGTTTGGAATAGTTACCGCATGTCTGGAACGCAGGCAACTGCATCATGGAGAGTTTTAATAGTAGTATTTTTACAACTCCTTGTCGCTCTACAAAAAGCCTCTTTCGCGCTGAGCCTTGGTACAAGCAATGGTCAGAAGCAAAGAGGAGTGGCGGTAGTTTTCTTCTGGGTAGCTTTAGGTGGTAGCTTTCTTCTGCAAAGCAGTAATGCTAACAAAGGAGGAGCCGCTGTCAGGATCCTTATCTTGATTTTCGGGCACAGTTGGTGATGGTTCGCGGATAGCGAGCAATGGGTAGCTCGCGGTCGGACCGTCGGACTGAGACCAAGTCGTAGACGGTGCATGTCGTTCCACGCGCGCCTTATGGAGTTCTCAGCAAGCCGTAGAGGCCCAGCTGGGTCAAAACCTTATTAGAACCAAGAATCGGTTTTTGAAAGGAAGGTTCGGCCTCGGTACGAAAGAAAACAAAGGTGCAGGAGTAAGTTTTAAGTCAGAAAAAGTCTGTCACTATATCCCGCTCCGCTCAAGGGTACGGCGATATCATTGGACGATTTTCTTACCTCCAAAAAAACCTAACAAAGCCATCTAAATGCTGTTGCATATTTTTAAAGCTATAGTTCATGGAAGCCGTAAATATGCCATCGTTGACTACAGAACAAAGAACGGAGCTTCTTTGGTCGAATTTCTAGATAACTATTATAGTTAAAATATTTACCTTTGGTATTGTCGAAGAATATGGGTGTGATCTTCCTTCTTATGCACATTGACAGTTATAGCGGTACCTGAAACAAAATATAATGAAAATATTAGACTTGTATTCAACTGTGTAACTCAGACTTGCAGCCTGACATACAGTACGGCCGTTGGAACTTAGCGCGTTTGAAGTTAGGTTCTGCGAATTTTAGCGCGTCAAAAATCGTACATAAATAAAGGTAAATAATTTATTCAAAACTTTGAAAAAAAAAACGACTAAAAATTCCACTACTGGGTGGTCTAGAATCATGTACTGGATCCATGGTATTCGTATGTGCGTTAAAGACACCTTGTGTAAATGACGAAAAATTATTGGAATCAATTCAGTTACTATTTCTGGAAAAACTGTATTCAGGTTTCGCATTTACTAGAAATAATTTAATAAGCATATAATTGTTTCCTACTCGCGGACCAACCACAAAAAGCTTTTGCTATTTTTATTTCATTATTACATAATAATACAATAACATAATAAAACAATATATACTAGTTTCATGATGAATATAATGATGCGGTTATATACAAAAACAAAATCTGAGCTTCCCTATTAAATTCAATAGTGAAACTACTACAATTACATAATTATTTTCATAATTATCAGTAATTTCACATTAATATGAAACCAAACTGGTTCCATTTCACAGAAAATTTACCACTCTAGCCAAGGCTGTTTTAAATGATCTGACAGATATTTTAATTACTGACATAATTAATATATTAATTAATTTATGTCTACACCAGATTTTTACGAAACAGTATTTTTTTTTGCAATCATCTATCTATGCTATAATAAAGAGGTAAAGTTTGTTTTTTTTTTTTTGTAGGAGGTAATCTCTGGAACTACTGATCCGATTGGAAAATTTTTAGCAACAATAGAAAGCTGCTTTACTCCTGAGTGATATAGGCTATATTTTATGTGCGCGGGCAAAGCCGCTAACAAAAGCTAGTAATAGATATACACCGTTAATTTTTTGTCGTTTTAATCTCTTAGAGGGTTGATCAGGTACTTGAAACATTATCGATTTGTAACGCTCTTACGTGTTTATGACGTTAATACACATCTTTCTTCAGAAATTTTGGATAAATAGATATCTTTTAAATATTATCTAGGCTTCTATAGAAATCAAAACATAAATTTATGTAAACGTAATCTAGTAGGTACCTCTGAAAATCTATTTAATGTGAAAAAAAAGCTATTCTACATGAACTTTGACTCTCCATAATGTACTCCTACATTAAAAATATATAAAAAGTACTTCTATAGAAACCTAGAGCATTTAATCGAGATTCTAAATGAAGTAATTTTTTTTTTCAAAAACCCTTAAGGGTTTAACAAAAACATGTGTTTCCTGGAATAAGTTTTGTGAAACATCCGAATAAAATTATTAGAATTACCGAATTCAAACATAGTTTTCAAATGTTGTTTCTCTTTTTTCACATTATTTTTGCATCAAACATTACTTTGAATTGCGTTAAACAAAGCAACAAGCTTTTAAACCATGTTCGATGTTGACGATAGGCGAGTGGGGAAGGCCCACCTCTTACTTTGAATAGGCGTATCAAACTAAATCGCATTTCTTCTACACATGAAAAGAAAAGAAAGAAAAACAATTTTTATTCGGCCCAAACTAGACGCACATACATACACACATAAAACAACCACACAAAATACAGCAATGCAAACACACACAACACACACACACACATGCACATGATTCAGTCTATGCGTCCTTACGTTTTCGCAGGCTGTATAGAGTTGTCCTACTATATCTAAACTTTAGTACTATGGCCAAGATTCTCAATGTCCTTTAAAGAAGACAAATAAAACAGTAAGGTAGCTTTATGTGTCACAATTAACGATCGGAATTAGAATTCAAAACAATTTGAATATAAGGGCGCCGTTTGTTTTACGCGCAGTCGTAAAGGTTTAATTTGTTTTACGCATAATAAAGTTTAATTACGTTACACTTCAGATTATAAGTTATTGGTTTGATGGTCTGGTTGTTAGGATTTAAGTTTTATTATTTATTGAGTACTTACGTTGTAATATTAACTATTTTAAATAGAAAATATTTAAAAGTAAGTGCACTGGAATCCTCAAAGACATTTTTTTTAAAGTTTGTCTTGCCCCACGGCTAGGCAAAGCCCTCTCATTTAATTTTTTCGGATGCGATTTGAGTCACTCCTTGCACTATTTTTAAGAAAAGCATAAAAGCAAACCCGCCATATCCTTCGTGTTCTGCTGCAGCCCCGGTCGGTTTGAAAGTTATAAAAGAAAATCCAAAGTTGTGATTTTCTAGTGTACATAAGCAACGCAATCAATAAATTATAATTTACAAATAAATAGGGTGACGGGTAATTGGTCACCGATACGGTCATGATGACAAACTTTACTACGAGCAACTTTTACTAAGAGACCAAACCTATTTCAGGTTTGGTCTCTTAGTAAAAGTTGTTCGTGGAAATATCTGTTATATATTTATGGGGCACACTTAACCAGATGTTATCTTTTTTAACCCAAAGATTGACTCTTCAGAACGCCTTGTTGCATTAAGTCATCCTGTTAAAGTATAAATAGTACGATAGCATGAAAAACGCTAACTATTTACGCTTTTTTTTTCAGAAGAAAATCATTAAATGATTCATGTATGTGAAAATTTGATTGGAGTGAGAAGGATATCAGACTTTTATAGACTAAATACCCTGTATTCCTATTGCAACTACGGTAACTCTTTTAAAAACCCCCGCAGCACAAGTTATAAGTCTACGCTAATATTTTGATTACTTAACTTCGTAGTGATAAATTATAATTACAAAGCCCTGAGGAGAGAATGAGGAAAAATGCAAAAGCATTCTTTACTCTAGTCTTTTTAATATTGTTTATAAAAAGGGGGAAGTTGTGTACTAGTTAGGTGTTAAGTCTGAATCATAATGAACTGGCTGGTTCAGAGTGAAATAATTTTAAACTGTACCTGCTGTACTGTATGTTTATTACGTTCAGTGAGATACGAGGTCTAATATGCCTCGTATGTGTCTTCATTGGGGTGCAGTTAAAAAAAAACATAATATCCTCTGCCACATGAAGGTTGTAACTTCAATTTGGTTTAGTTTAAGAAAGAGATGAATATACATCTAAGATGCTTTATTAAAGTAGTAGTGATTAGTTGGATTTGTTTTTTTTTCACAATGATATTGCATATTTATATGTATGTATTTGTTTTTTTTTGTCTGTCTATTATTGTTTACTTATCATGTTATGTTTTTGGACCGCCCTAAGATCAACTGATAGAAAATGCCTACGACACTAAGTAAACCTTTTTATTGTCGTATGTAAATATATTTTTACAGATAAATTAATAGTGTGTCTACTTCAGTACGGGGTCAATTTGACCTCGTATCGCACTGAATAAATAAAAATTTAAAAATTATGTTTTCAATTAATTTAGTCAAAAAAAGCTTTTAATTTATTGAAACTTACGAGGTAATAAGTCCCTTATCACCGTAACGATGGTTTTAAACGAGGCTGAAACGCATTTTACCGCAATAATGTAATTAATACTGGTGGCGCAACGCGCCGTTTAAAATATTTTTAATCGTCAGTAGTTAAAATAAAATCGCATAAAAAATTCGCATCGAATTTAAAATAAACTTTTTTACGCCAGCCCGTGGACTTCGAAACATATTCATATTGAATAATAGATCTAAACTAAATGTTTAGTTTGCACAGTTACAAAATTGTGAATAGTTAAGCAAAACTCTTTTGCCATTCATTAATACACTAGCGACCCGCCCCAGCTTCGCACGGGTCCAATGGTGATATTAAATATATTATGCATGTTTTAGACATATAAACTTTCCTCTTGAATCACTCTTCCTATTAAAAAAAAATACATCAAAATCCGATGCGTACTTTTAAAGATCTAAGCATACATAGACAGGAAGCGACTTGGTTTTATATTATGTAACTAGCGACTCGCCCCAGCTTCGCACGGGTACTGATGTTTAATATATTATGCATGTATTATACAAATAAACCTTCCTCTGAATCACTCTATCTATAAAAAAAAACCGCATTAAAATCCGCTGCGTACTTTTAAAGATTTGCAGCAGACTTTGTTTTACGTACTATGTAACTAGCGACCCGCCCCAGCTACGCACGGGTACTGATATTGAATATGTTATGCATATATAATGCACATAAACCGTCCTCTTGAATCACTCTATCTATTAAAACGGCATCAAAATCCGTTGCGTACTTTTAAAGATCTAAAAGCATACATAGGGACAGCAGACTTTGTTTTATACTATGTAATAGGTAATAATGATTTATTCAACAATATCCAATTATTGTACAAAGTAAATATTTACCATCAATTAACAACCCCGAACCAACAATTACAATAATTAATGAGCACCAAACAAACAAATCACCAAAACACTAATGGTAATTGAAATGCTTCAAAAACAGGGCAGAGGCACTCTTTTCATACAGCCTCTGAATACAACTTGTTAACTGTTGACTGGATAGCACAAAATTGAAATTTTCAGTGTGAAATTTCATCTCTACTCTGAATGAGGCCTCATTAAATGGCTGTGAGGCCGCAAATTGCAATTTATTGTCCTAGAAACGACATAAATTTGTTATGTTAAGCAGTAATTTTCACTATATTTTTAGAGTTTAAAATCGCTTGTGCTGTTTTTATTGTAGCTTTGTTTTTTATGGGTTTTGTGTTGTTATAGTTTTAGTAATGGAGGGATCGTGATTGGTGAAGCTTCGTGATAATTATCAAATTAAGATTCGTGTAGTGAAAAAAGATTATATTTTAGAGGTATGAACAGAGAGTTAAGTCCCTTTAATCTCCATTGAAAAGGGGGGATTATACGACCATACAAAATCTGGTGTTATCGTCTGGTGGGCTACTACCCGAGCGATGGTTGATTTCGGGCTTTTGTACGTATATGTTCAAGTCGAGCGAATTTTGATTGCGCGAAAAATGCACTAGTGTTTTCACACTCACTTGTGCACTATAATGTCTATTGCATACCTAACTAACTGCTGTAATCTTTAGCCAACGTACACAAAATTCATTCAAGAGGATCCTACAAACTTTTCATAATTGCAGTGCCCCAGTGAAGATAAAACGGAGCCACAGTCCCGCTTGGAAACTTAAACTCATCGCATCTGTTTGGATAGTTCCAGACCAAAACGTACTTCAAAAAGCTTAGTCCGGTTTACTTCTAAATGATAAATGCATTTCTGACTTCAAAAAAAAGAAACTGTAATAGGTACATAACTATACTATGCGTTCCAAATAAGAATAGGATCGATTGACAGGACACTTCCTGTCGATTTGACAGTACGTCACGTCGTACTGTCAAATCGAAGATATTTTTACAAAATTGAAGAACTCAGAGATGAGTGAAATTGAAAAACTAAATTCTGATTAAACTGTTTTCGTTCACAGTTCGTAATTATTTTTTTTCCTAATAACTCAATTTTAAAAATATCTTGCCTCGATTTGACAGTAAATCTTTTATATTAAAACTAACTATGAAACTACATGTACAAAAACACCCTTAGGCGTCAAAGTACTTCTCGACATCTCTGTCATCCGGAAATGTCCCTAGAAGGCTGGCAGTATTGCCACGTTAAATGGCAATGCTAAATCTCTAAGCGAAGAAAGTTCTAGCCCTCTCGTCAGATCACGCAAAGTACCTATTAGTCGACGTGAAATTTCCTTGAAAAGGAGACACGCACTCGGACCCCATAACCCAAGCGTTTCGACCCCAAACGGCTCAAAGCTGTAAATACTAATAAGGTTACTGTATTTGCGCCATTTAAGGCCCGCGGAACTAAGAACATGGGATGGAGTAAGGACAGGTTGCGTCCCACACCAGAGGCCTACGCACCTTTTACGGCACCAACGTCAAACCATCTGGGTACAAAGTCTGCTATTACAATAGTGTCAGAATAGTCGATCATTGATTTCAAAGTTGTTGATTTTGACAAGTTTGGTAATCTACTAATAGAATGGCGTCATTATGACTTTCCAATGATTAACAAATGACAATTTACTGAAAGATTTTTTTTAGAATGGTAATCTCTTACATAATAACCAATTAATATTTGACATAATTATGCGGTAAATTAATAAAATTTTGACAGTCGTTTAATCAGTGACTTACGATTAGAATGTTATTGTGCAGTAATTATTTTTATATCGTTACAAAACAGCCCGTACCACAATTCTATTACGACACCACTGACCGCCCAATGATCAGCCACTATTTGAATTAACAGATTACGAAATTTTAGCAAAATAACAATGAAATCGTGTCGGAATGACAATATTTTAAAAATAGCAGACTTGAGCCCCTGGTCTCTTTCCATCGTCAAAACTATAATCAGTTTGGAGCCCATTTAAGCCACTCTACAAGGGTCCTCGATCGATTGCAGCCATACTACAATTTGGTCAATGACTGTAAAAGGTACATAGTTTAGTTCGAATGTTCACAGAATCAGATTGAAAGAAATAAATGTCCGAATTGTCGCTTTGCTTACAAATGGTCCTATTAACACATTTTACTTCTTGCTGATAGAAATTCAGGACGGGTTTTGTCACGATTTTGTTCTGAAGTACGAATTGAAATATTGTTTGGTTGAAAAACATCGACTTTTTATTTAATTAATTTGTAGCATGCAGTGCGAGTACGACCAGTGGTGGCCGAGTGGTAACGGTCCCGACTTACAAGTACACGCATATTTCAAGTGGCAGTTCAAAATGGTCCGAGAATTACATTACATTTTGATACAAGTGCAGAAAGTTTGTCATTGCGACTGAGACAAAATTCGCACGAAGTCGAGCGTGTTATGAAGCCGATTACTGCAGTGATAAACGTAATAAAATGATTGCGGAGGCAAGCACGCATACTTTTCTGCACTAGTGCGCAAAACATTACGTTCCTAGAAGTGGTTTTTTATATATATTTTTTTTTATTTCAAATATAATTTCCAACTGCTGGGTCCTTATCCTAAAAAAACAAAAATGTATTGTGTGTTTTAATCATGTTTTTATGATACTTTACCCCATTAATTTAGGGCCCATACGCGTCATGCAACTTTCCACTCAACGCGAATGAACGGCTGAATGAACGACTAACTGAACGAATGTGTAAGAGTGAATGAAAAAAGCCACAAACCGTACATGTCTTGCCATTAAGCTAATGATCCGTGCTTATTAGCAAGCTCGATGTAGCGTATCTACAAAGTTTTTGTGGTAGATAGTTCGCAGCTTTTTTAGGGATCCGTCGGTGGAAGAACCTTTTTGGATTAACGATGTTGTTTGTTTGGGTCCACACAGGTCAACTGTATAATAGTTGAAGTTTTTATGGAATCTAATTTTGTAACAAAAAAAAGTAAATTACAATTTTTTTGGAGACATTCAATTTATCAATTTACTCTTGTCAGTCTATGTGGAGTAAGAGATAGTCTCAAACATTTAATGACTCATGTGTGTTCCTATTAAATTTTTGAAGTGAAAAACCTTCTAAAAACTTGCCAATTTCTAGGGCCATGAGGCAATGTGGTAACGTTACACCCTGGGCTTTCGGACATTTCCTTTACCCCGCGAAGACACTGGTGTCCGCACCCTGATCGTCAGGTTAAACCACGCTCACGTTGACGATAGACGAGTTGGAAAAAGCTCTCTTTCTTCCCGGCCCTTTTTATTTCTTTCTTCAGCACTCTCTTTTTGGTCTTTATCTCTTTTTGTTTTATTTCTACTGCATAAAGTTTTTTTTTTTTTTATGTTAGGTAAAAATCATCGAATGACCAATCCCGCTTTTAGGCGGAGTGGGAAACAGTGTCAGAATTTTACTGACTAAAAAACCTACCCCATTCCTTCCTCGCCTTAATCTCAGAGCCCTGGCGTTACGCTTTCGCATCAATCCTTGGCTCGAGGAGGCTTCGACCCTGTAAAGCCCCTACAGTTTGCTGACAACTCCTTAAGGCGTGCGGGAACAGTGCGCGCCATGAAGACTTGGGCTCGGTCTGGACTGTTACCAGACGACCGGACTACGTCTACTATATAAGGTTCGAGTAAATGTTTTTTCTTTAACTTTTTACTTTTTTTTCTCTTAATAAATCTACACTAATATAATAAAGAGGTAAAGTTTGTTTTTATTTTTGTAGGAGGTAATCTCTGGAACTACTGGTCCCATTGGAAAAAATTTAGCCACAATAGAAAGCTACTTTACTCCTGAGTGACATAGGCTATATTTTATATACGCGGGCGAAGCCGTTGACAAAAGCTAGTATGTGTATAAATTATGTACATTGACTCTAATGTAAACGATTCGTCCTCAAAATGTGAGAACCGAACCTTCTTCCGATACTCCTCAATCATTAAAATCTAACGTTAAATTCGAGTATATTCTCTTCACCATTAGAGTAATGACGCGTACATATTACTACGCTCCATGTAACAGGCGTGTACCAGTAATGTTCCTTTTTGTGGCTGCGTGAAGAGGGTTCCGTGTGGAACCTTCGTTGTGGAACTCTAAAATAAAGTTAGTTTGGTTGTGTTTTTGAATGACAGTTTTAGTTTTTACAACTTAAAATTAAACACCTGACTCCACGTTATGTAAGTTAAATTCACAATTACTGTACACATGTTCCTTTTAATTATGCAAATATTGTTTCAATACACTGCTTCTAGGCATGCAATGGACTGTTTTCCGCACTGATGTGGAAAAAAGCGCGTGCTCTCCCCGCTATAATTTTATTTTAACAAAAATGTTTATCGCATCATGTTGGGCGCGGCTTGCCTGCAGCTCACGTGAATTCCACGTCAGTCGATATGACAAACATTTTGTACTTGATTGTACGTGAGTTCACGCGCGTATTCACACCATGAATAAACTTCACAGTTTGCGTACCCCGCGAAAGACCATCAACAATCACGTTCATGCTTGTTCCACGCCATTATAATCTACACTAATATAATAAAGAGGTAAAGTTTGTTTTTTTGTTTGTAGGGGGTAATCTCTGGAACTACTGGACCGATTGGAAAAAGTTTAGCAACAATAGAAAGCTGCTTTACTCCTGAGTGACATAGGCTATATTTTATGTACGCGGGCGAAGCCGCGGGCACAAGCTAGTTCAATATAAACTCAATATTCACGAAGATTCTAATTCACTAAGAAGCCCTCAAAATATTGCAAGTAACCTCACAACAATATTTCCTACAAATTCAACCATTTTCCATAATATTATCGAGAATATTTTCTAGTATCGACATCAAAAATATTTGATAGACAACCTCTGAAGGCTTATTGCTTGCTTTCAAGAAATATAGTACAAAGTGCTTAAACGATTTCACACAATCCTTTTTAGAGTTTCTATTTGGAAAGAAACTAACTGTTTCTCGCGGGTTTACCTGTGTTTTTGGTTAATGAGCTGCTTCTGTGGGTCTTCTATGTCTATTCATCATCATCGGCCTTTTTTTTTTAATGTTCCCACTGCAGGGACACAGGCCTCCTCTCTAAGAAAGGGAATGGGCCGTAATCCACCACGCGGGCCCAGTGCGGGTTGGTGGATGTCACATGTCTTCGAATTTTTGGTTCTAGGACATGCCAGTTTCCTCACGATGTTTTCCTTCACCGTTGTGAGAGCAGTGGTGATGAAATAAATTACACAAAGTAATACGACTGGCTGGGTTTGAACCCGCGACCTACTACACGCAAGTCGGGGCCGTTACCACTCGGCCACCACTGCTCTCAGTATGTCTATTGGGTGGTAGCAAACTGTTGTAAAGCCTTTTAGGGTTCTGTACTTAAAAAGTAAGAACGGAACAATTATAGGATCACTTTGTTATCCGTCCGTCTTTCTGTCTCTGAAGACCTTTTATCTTGGAAACGTGTTGTTAGTGTTGGAATCGAGTTTTTTTAAAGAGAATTTAAACGATATACGCAGATCTGCAATCTATAAAAAGTAAGCTATAAAAAATGAACTTCTAAGTTTACTAAAAGTATAGATATGGCTGTTTATATTGCAAATACGTATATTTCGACTCTCACGAAGGATATAAAATTCATAGGGTACTTTTAGTTGACTTAGAACTTTGAAATTTGGCATTAGGCAAGGTTTTACAGCACAAATAAGGGAAATTAACTGTGCTTATAACTAAGGAGTGGAATTTCTTGCCGGAGTCTGTGTTACCTGAAGGCTACAATCCGGGAATCTTTAAGTCAAGAGTGAATAGGTTACTTCTAAGTAAGCGCGCTCCATCATCAACCGCATTGTCGCTTTCCATCAGGTGAGATAGCGGTCAAGCACGAACGTATGAACAATTTAAAAAAAATCTGATAGATAGATATTGATAAAAAATTATTGATGGGACGTTCAAACACACAAACTGTTCAAATATCTATTGTAAGTGTAGATAGATGTTTTAATAAAAGGGTATTAAAAACCTTTTTAGAGGCATTGTTTATTTAAACCGTGAAAGGTATTGTTTTGTTTATTTTCCTGTTGTTTTTTTTTTTTGTTTTTAAATCAAGCTTTCTCCAAAACAGTGAGGTACCGTCTGCAGATAAAATATTCCAAGATTTTATGATGATTAGTTTTTTGTTTTGGTTAGAAATCATCAAATGATTTCTCTCGCTCCAGGGCACAGTTGAAGGGTGAGTCAGACTTTTATTTACTGAAACCCATTTCTATCTTCCTTGCAGACCTACTGGGATCATGGGTGGGTACCCATGATCCCAGTAGGATCCCAGTGGCAACCTACTGGGACCAAAAACGTTAAGGGAAGCGGAATCCATCGGTTCGAAGAGAAGAAGAAGATCCCAGTAGGATTCGATTCTGCTTGGCCCTTACAATTCCGTTGATATCTCCTTGGAACACGTACCATCAACTTTTGTTTTGTTGGGTAAGAATCACCCAATGACATCTCCGTGCCCTTAGCTGGGGCGTAGGATAATATCAGATTTTTATTGATTGAAAACCCACTCCTGTTCTTTCTTAACTGGAGCCAAGGGTTCGTGTCTGAAAGGAAGGCTCTAGCCCTGGTATAGATGGCGATGTAGGAACGGGGTAGGTTGTTTAGTCAGTAAGAGTCTGACACTATTTCCCACTTCACCCAAGGGTGGGATTCATCATTGGATGATTTTTACCTACCATAAAAAAAACTCCTGTTCTTTCTTTGTCTTCGTTACCGGACTCCGGGGTTATCTTTTACAACACCCATGGCCGTGGCACCCAGTAAGCTTCCATTCTGCTTGGCCTTTCCTTGGTATAGCCGACATCCCTTTGAGGCGCGCGTGAAGCACTAATCGTCGTCAAGCTGACTACGTAAAAGACTAAGTTCAAGTATTTCACCAGTCATTAATTTTATTGTGACTCATAAAATTTGCTTGAAACCTGAATAAAACTGCTTGGCGGTTGAAATAAAGCTTTCTCGAGTGAAACATGTTCTACGTTTAATTTTTGTCAAACTGAAAACAGAATTTAGACTAACTCTAAAACTGACTATATTCGACTAAAGCTCGAAAAAAATTTTCGGAAACCGTCTGGTATTTAACATATATTTATTTATAATTTATTGTACACCAAAAAAAACACAAAAGAAACATAAATTAAAACAAATTTATATAATGTGTGAACTAATCGCATTCTGCAATCGCTTCCAGGCAACTTGGAATGGACAGTCATTCGTCATTTTATCACTTCAGCTTAAAGACCTCCACAGCTGGGCATAGGCCTCTCTGAAGTGTCACCACAATGAACGGTCATATACCTTTTGCATCCATCGAATTCCCAGAATTTATCTCTACGTATATATTATCAGTATGTGTTTTGTGTTTATATAATATTATTATTTCTTAAGGAAGTAAATTATCTTTAACTAGCGACCCGCCCCAGCTTCGCACGGGTACTAATATTGAATATATCATGCTTGTATTATACACATAAACCTTCCTCTTGAATCACTCTTTCTATTAAAAACCGCATCAAAATCCTTTGCGTACTTTTAAAAATACAAGCATACATAAGGAAAGCAAACTTTGTTTTATACTATGTAATGATGAGAATGAATCCATCATCACTTTTCTTTTTGTCTCACATATGTTACATTAGGCTATTTAATTTTGTTTTAATTAAATAATGATAAACGTAAATTGCAAATAGAAAAATAAAACACAAACAAATAAATTATTATATGCTAAACTAATTAATAAATATCTTTACTAAGAATTTATCCAATATCACTTTTCTTATTGTACCACTTATACTACATTATACTATTTTTTAATTGAACAATAACAATTATTTCCAAATAGAAAAAAAAAACAAACAAAAAATGCCCTACAGAACCACACCTCATTTTATTCATCGTCCCTACATCGCTACCTACAGTTTTATACTTCGGCAGCTAGTTAGTGAGATGAAGGCTTTTTTTCCAGTTGATTACTGAACTGCGTAATTATCTGAGTAAAGTACATGTAACACAATAGTAACAGTTACACGAATGACTTTGTCTGCTTTTTGAACCATTTTTTTTAACAATGTAATTGGTTTTTGGAGCAATGTATGTAATTGGTTTTCGAAGGAATGTAATTGGTTTCTTCGTTGTAAGGCCTAATGATGTTATATTATTGGATGATGTCTTTTTAAAATGATATCCTCGAGAAAATGTTTCTTTTTTAACGCTATAACCGAGAAAATGTTTTTATAAAAAAAAGAAGACTTGATTTTTGTTTATTATTTGCATTTTAAGTAAAAAGCAATAGAGAGTCACTGATTTATAGTATACATATAACTTGAAATCAATAACAATATTAAAATTATAAAATCAAAGAAGGAGAAATAGGATTTATAATTATGTAAATAAAATTAACTAATTATGAATTAATCAATAACTGCAATGAAAAAAAGATAAGTATATATTTTTACATTAATGTATATTCTTAAGAAAATGTGTCAATATTCCAATATTAAGAGCCATTGTATTTATTTGGGGGCATGATAGTGTTTCCATCAAGTTGAGCGTAAACGCGACATACATATAATATATAACTTTATGATTGTTCATGATACAATTATAAATTTTCCGGCTTCATAAATTAAAAAAATAAAAATCATTTACAATTTTTACATAACAATACTAGAACTGTGTTTCGGGTTTTAAATCACCATTATCATCTACCTTTATCCTATATTACTTGGGGTCGTCGCAACATGTTTTTTTCTTCTACTCTATCCTGTCACCCGTCACACTATCACTAACTCACTTTTCTTTCATATCATATGGTTTCGGTTTTACATGTACTAAGAAAAATTGTACAACTTTATAACTACCAAAACAAACAACAAGTTAACATTTAAAATTTAAGCTAAAGTGGACATTTGTGGCCTCAAAACGATCGGACAACCAGAGGTCAAGGTCTCATTTTAAAGTCCATTCATACTTAAACAGATTTGTATGGGCACAACAACGTTAGGTAATGTCTGGAAAGTCCTTTCATGTAAACAAAACTACGCATGTAACTTTAATTTGTCCTCTAAATAGCGGTAGTTTAATATAGAAAGTAGGTACTAGCTTTTGCCCGCGGCTTTGCTCCTGGCAACATAAAAATGATAAAAAGAAATGCAAAATTCTTGATACTGAAAATTTATTGTAAATGAAATTTCATACACTGTATAGCGTGACTGGTAATTAATTACCGATACTTAAACAACTATTACGATGGGACCAAATTTGTTTTTGTTTACACAAAGACTTAAGAATTAAAAGATAAATACCGATAAAAGAGTACAAAGGTACTGCTTATTTTATCTGAAATTTCTTCCAGCTGCGACAGGAGAGTTCCAACAGTTTTATGTATAGCGTTTGCCCTCGGCTTCGCTCTCGGCAACAGGAAAATGATATAAATGAAAAACCGCTATACCGATTTTGTGCAAACTTCACATAAACCATCTAAATAGTCCTAACCAGCCTAAACATTTGGTTTGGATAGGTGAGCCCGTTCTTGAGTTATAAGATTACATCGAAATGTGGCATTGATTTATACATAATATATATTGATATAGTTTGTTTTTTAATCTTAGACTACGATTTGACAACTTAAAATGTCAAACTCCAGAAAATTGGGAACATATTTCTAGATTGTGACATTCTGAGTTGTCACTGTCGCATTAGGTTATTAGAGAATAAATAAATAACTAAAAAATAAAAACAAATTCTCAAATAACAAGTTCATAACTTAATATTAAAACGGAGCTAACTAGTAATAGATTCAAGTTAGCGCTTAATTAAATTAGAATGTTTATAGGTCAGGTTTAATATAAAAGAAAATGGCTACTAACAGGAAAAATATAATCCAATTTACAGCAGACAATCTTCTGTTACCAAAACAAAGATACCTGCGTAGTTCAGAAGGGATGAACAACCTTTTGGTGAGACTATCTTATATCACACTTTTATACATCACTATTATTATTTCTAATAAAAGAGGTCCACTGTTGCACATAAGCCTGCCTCAACATGTCGTCATAATGACCGATTTAATGCGTATAACTGTATAATAGTTGACCCGGTCCACTCTCACCTCTACCTCGGTCACCTCTGGAGCAACGTAGTCGTCACCGACGTGGTTCGCGCCAGATACTGCAGGTGGTGGAGCTATGGGCGGGGGGGAGTGTTCCTCTCGCTCAGGGTACAGAGCGTTCACCATACCGTCCACGAGCTGGGGCCGGAGACTCTGAGTCAGCGGGGGAGCCCATGGACGGAGTTTTTCTCGGACCATCTTGTACAGACCAGCCACATTTTGCAGACTTCCAATTTGGAGCGCTTCATCTCCGCTCGGAGATGAAGCGTTTCCCGCTCTGCCTAAGGGTGGGATTCGTCATTTGGATAATTTTACCTCCCATAAAAAAAAAAACCTTGTCCACCTTCAAGGTATATCATTTCATGTTTACACAATATCTAAGTTACTTTTATCATCAGACAGCCGGTTCAAATACTCACTACTAATCGAAAATATCTCAGATAATTTATTTTTGTTGCCGCTATGTTATAAAAAGATAAACATTTTAAGTGAAGCTCTCATACAACAAACGTGTTTTTTTTTGTTGCATTTTTTTTATAAGGATGATACGAAACCTAGCATCCGCGAATCCAATTCGTACTTGGCTGGTTTTATTAGGATAATTTGTACATTTATGCAATTTAATTTTATAATATTAACATCAGCGTCACCTTTTGGTGGAAAAAAGGATGGATCAAACATTTTATATCACAAATATAAATTAGTAAATGAATGTTTATTTAAACTTCAACGATCTAACTCACCAAAGGTTGCAAACTACTGCCTCTCGTACCAAAACAAACATAACATACATAAACAAATAGTTAATTAACTATATAAAACAGAGGTACTGCAGCTACAATAATATTACTAATGTAAGGAACATCGTTAGAAGCA
Source organism: Mythimna loreyi (assembly GCA_029852875.1). Taxonomy (NCBI): domain Eukaryota; kingdom Metazoa; phylum Arthropoda; class Insecta; order Lepidoptera; family Noctuidae; genus Mythimna; species Mythimna loreyi. Next base: position 13,700,768 of record CM056801.1, on the reverse strand, counting down.
AATGTTGTTGTAGGAGAGACGTACAGTGGGAGGCAAAAGTTGCTGAGCGGTTTTGACTTTAGATTGTGTGTCCCGGCTTTACATAGCTTCAATTTGTTGTTAGCCTAGTTAGAATTTAAATGAAATATTGAGACGGTATTATATTTTAACAAACCTGCTAGAGTCGATATTGCATAACTGATTATCTTAAACAAATTTAGAAGCAGATATGGAATTGCAAACTACTACAGTTTTTGTTCTTATTTACGGAGACGCGGCGCGTTGGGCGTGCATAGTACATTAACGCAGCAGGCCGCGTCATCGCATCTGCATATAAATAAATAGCAATTTACGACCAACGTCCAACGAGCCACGCAACGCGCCGCAAACAAGCATTTACGTGCAACTCAAGAAACCGCTACGCCACGGTCTTATGATATGGATTGTTTGAAAAAGTCACTGTAGGCAAAAGCGGATTTTAGTCAGTATTACTCTGACTCTCGAAAACCTACTTTTATTCTCTCTACTCTCACTTTTAGGCACGCAATTTACTGTTTTTCGCATAATGCGGAAAAGTGCATGAGCTTGCTATATGGTATAATTTATCACATTGATCATGTCAGGCTGGACACTAAGCGTGGTCTACGAGTCTCGCGTCAACCCACGTTTGTTTACATCTTCATTAACGTAATGAAAAAAGTGGTTTGATAAACGTAAAATGTATTATTATAGCTCTGGGCTCCAATAAACCCTTTCCTATGGCTCGGGAGAATTTCGCCTCGTTCGCGACGGCAACCTTTCTCCACTAAATTATATCATACCATAATTATACCATACCTAAAACAATTTTTTCAATCATTTAATAATTCTTCCACAAAGAGAAAGAGACTTTTTTCGTAATATTTAATAATGTTCATTTACTTGTTTCGCTGATTGTACATTGGTCGAGTCGTATTTAAATATGCATGCAGTGATAATAATAGTAATTGCAGTGGATCGGTAATGTAATGGAAATTTGTAATGTCCGACTAGCTTCTAATTCATTATGTAATGGCTTCTAAGATGGGACGGCACGTTGGATTATTTTGAATTATCTTTGGAAGTTCAATGATAATACAACATAAAGAAAAGAAAGAAAAATATTTTATTTGACACATAGACACACAATACAGAAACCACATGCAGACATATATGACAGAAAGGTAAAAAATAAAATAAAATTGTACATGTAATGTACCTATTATTCATCACGTACTATCGCGGACAATTTTGTCTGGTCACTCAAAAAAAATCGCTTAAATTCTTCTGCGCGACGCCAAACCAAACCTTTGACATTTCCGTTTCGAGTACAAACAAAAATTAACTCAGCGTTGGTCAGGCAAGTGTCTTCGATGGTTCATCAAAAATAAATGCTCTTGATTTATTATTTTTCTAATTATTCTTGGCATTTAAGAACTGTGTTCTATGGTATGTGTGTGTATGTGTTCATTATGGCGACAATTGGAGTAGGCCTATGTCCAGCAGTGGACATCTTTCGGCTGAAATAATGATTATGTAATTGATTGATTGACTGTAATTGAGACCAATAACTTCAAGTGATTTTCAAAGCACGGGGTGTCACTAACGTCGTAGACAAACTTGAGAAAATACTTGCATTTTAGCATTTTTTTTTCAGGTTATATGCTTTATTATTGTGCATTTGTGTGTTTTTATTTCTGTTCAAGTTTTTTGTTACATCAAATAAATGTTCCATCTATCAATCTAGATGCCTTAATCACAGAACACTCAAGTTACCACCTTATGACATGGTCAATACACGAGATAGATACGCGAGACAGTAACAACTATAATATAACACAATACAACCAATCAAGTACAACCAATTGTAGAGTAGATCACAAACAGAATCCTAAATAAGCTGATTGTCTGTTGGTTCCCTCCCAAATATTGTCCAAAACTTTGCCATCTGATTACCTTCAGAGTTAATCCTATAATCTGTTGTGGACCCACTGAATTTGTGACGCGGTCTCGGTTGTTTTTGGAGCTACAATATTGAAGGTAGATAGACTACGTGGATTGAATGAGGAAATTTAGATTCCGATACTTTACTAGTACAGCAGGTATACTCTTCGACGAAAGATTCTGATAGGAGCTGTGTTGGAAGGATTTCCACAAAATGGACTGATCAGATAGTAAGGGTTGCGGGAATCCGATGGATGCGATATGAAAAGGATTATTCGTTGTTGCGATACTTGGAAAAGTCTGTATAACAGTGAACGTCTTTCGGTTAAAATGATGATGATGACTCTTTGGTGATTACAATTTCGGTGACCATCGTGTGAACAGTTAAGCTGTCAAATTCCCTGCCAAATTATGTGTATCCTAAATCCTAGCCTAGCTATAAGAATTTCCCGAAAGCTGCAATCCTAGTGCTTTTACCTGTCTACAATGTATAGTTTACTTCAAGTGTACCTAATTGTTGACTACAACTTTAATTATGATCAGGTGAGTTAGTGCCGCCGTACACGGTAGAGCATACGGTAGAACACTTCTACCGTATACTCTTGGAAAGAGTATTGCCGTGTCCTCGTAGGGGCGATCTCAAGCAGGGCCTTGGTAGAGGCCATGGTCTGGAGCGAGGAGGAGTGGCAGGCGATCGCCTCCTTCTACGAAGCAGTAATGCCAGCAAAAGAAGAGGCCGACCATATAAGGCAACGGAGCTCCAATGCCGATTTCCGACCACCATAGGCTTGGGCTTGCGAACGGCAAGCAATAGGTAGTTCGCATAGCATCAGTTTTATAATGTTCCCACATCTGCGACTCAAGCCTCCCCTCTAGAAGAGGGAATCGACCCTAATTCACCACGCAGACCTACCAGTAGATACTCGTATCACATGTCTTCGAATTATAGTTTTAGGACTTGGCAGCTTTTTCACAATTGGGCCATTTTAATATGATTCATTCGATTACTATAGTTTTTACAAAAAAAGGTCGCGGAACACAAAATTGAGGTAAATACTGTGAAAAAAATACAGGAACATTAAATCTAATTATGGAAAAAAAAATACTACGTAATTAAGCAAAGCTCAGAGCTTAAATGATATAATTTTAAAGGCTTTTTAAGCGTTCCAACAAAAATTCAAAGTAAAGCGAGGGCCACACGGATGTAAATCAGCGTACTATCAGACGTTACTTTGGTGACAACTACCGACTTATAGTCTAGCCATAGACAAGCACATTCACAGTAATTATTTGTCAAAATTCTGAAATGTTAATACAAAAGTCCGGTTCAGCGCTTCATTAGTATTGTTGTCTATCAAAACTTCTTAAACTTACAGCATCGATACGTTTTTTTGGCCGCAATTGGACAAACGCAACGACCATCCAAGGACGTTGAAGGTCATATCAAAATTGGATTACATCTGCTGTTTACACAGATTTTTTTAATAAAAGAATCAGTGAGCCGATCTGATAATAAGAAGTGATGCACTCGTTCGCCTCTTTCTCCAGCCTTGAAGACAACTGGATGAAAAGCCTCATAGTAGCCAAATTGTTCCTCGATGTATGCTGTATAAACAACGAAGCGAAACTTTTAGTCCGGTTTGGAATAAGAAAGGTCACTTCTATTTGGACGCTAGATTTCATCCATGTGGCCTTTCCTTTACTCTTTATTATAAACTCTTAAGTCCACCAATCTATCCTTGGAAAAGAACTTTTAAAAACAACTTAGACGTTCTAATATTTTTAAGAACCCATTACGTGACTAGGGTTTAAACAGAGAGATTATACACGAGACAATCTAGGAACATCGAAGAAAGCGAAGCCATGTTGTCTAATACTTAAAACCTTCTTAGATCAGCCTTGTACATCCAATTTATTTCTTTTATCTACTTAAGTCAGCTCTGGAATTTTTAGCCGAAACTTTGCGAGTGAATTTTGATAGTTGTCTTAATTATTCGCAAACTGATTCCTGTTTAAATTATGACCAGTACGTGTGGCAAGTGTTGATATAATGGGAGAAACATAGTCGCTCACATTGACTCTTATCAGAAAGAGAGAGCTTACTGATGAGGCGATAGAAAGGGCTATGCTTGGAGTTTCCTTGCGTAATTGTACAGGAATTGAAGACCAGATAACCGAAGCTATTAAAATGGCTCTAAGAATCGCCAAATTTAAGTGTCGGTTGGTAGTAAATATTGCTCGCAGAACAGATGATCTTCGTGGTCGAAGGTTTTGAAGAGGCAATCACGTACCACAAGACGAAGCTTTGAAAGGTCTTCCACGAGGTGGATCGATGATCTGGTGAGGTTCGAGGAAATGGGATTGATGTGAGACGTTCAGTACAGAACTATTTTTTGCGGTGGTATTTGGGAGAAGATTATGACTAATGACCCCCATTTTCCTCATAACTTTTTTAAGGTGATTACATGGGTTTTTCTTTTTGGTTTTGTGATCACATTTCTCTTTTCTTTTGTCATTTTTTACGTTATCTTCCTTCTTCATAAGTTGCTTCATTATTCAAGTTATTTATTTATTTTGTCCTTCTCCTTTTTAAGAAAATTACGTACACTATTATGTACGTCTGTCTTTCGCGTCTTAAAGGAAGGCTCTGGCCCTAGTATGTATGGCAATGTAGGAACGGGGTAGGTTGTTTAGTCAGTAAGAGTCTGACACTGTTTCCCGCCCCACCCAAGGGCGAGATTCGTTATTGGATGATTTTTACCTACCATTTTTTTTAATAGCCTACTTTGTATCCGACTGCTGGGCAAAAGCTTCCCCTTTCTCCTTCCCAACTTCCCTGTCTTGGGCGATCTCTGGCCAAGTTTGCCCCGCGAACGTGATTAGATAATCACACCATTTTCGCCGTGGTCGACCTCGACGGCGTCGACCTACCATAAAACAAAAAAACCGTACGTCTGTCACTAGTACGAGTACGTCTATTCTCATCATTTTTGAGTAGATAATATGGTTCTCCTCCTTTTTTTTAAGACGGATACAAAACAACACATTAATCGCAACGCGTATAATGCTCAGTGTGCGTCACACTCTCTCCCAAATGTTGTACCACGTAATGGGCGTTTCTGCTCCATTAGCCTTATGGCCTGTGTATCTTGCCCGTAACTTGTACACCGACCACTAATTGTACAACAGGGCAAAGATATAACGCTCGGGTCTAAGACATTTTGATTTCTTGTTAGATAAAAATAGTGCCGTCTCAAGGTGAAATGGCAATTCCTTTTCGTTTCTATCTAATTAGATAGTAATGTACAGAAAGGTAAGAAATGGGCGTAATATAATTATATGGCGAAATGTCAAGACATTGAGATTTATTTGATACATTTATATTAATTTATTCGTTACTCCCACAGCTAATTCTCAAAATGATAATTTGAAAACTATTGGAATTGAAAACAACAATAAATGAATGTGTATATTTTAAAAACTAAAATATGATTGAAAAACTTGAAACGTGTTTTTGTTTCATAGTATTTATAATAATAATATTTTTTGAAGGATTTCTTTGGTTGGCATCAAATAAATTGTTTATATCAAGAAGGATGATGGTTAAAATTAAAAAAAAAACTCTTATGACGATATAATACGTACTTTTATAGGCAAACTTTTGTTTTTTGTTTAAAATTTAAAGATGTATTTTCTATATGAGATACTAGCTTTTGTCAGCGGCTTCGCCCGCGTACATAAAATATAGCCTATGTCACTCAGGAGTAAAGCAGCTTTCTATTGTTGCTAAATTTTTTCCAATCGGACCAGTAGTTCCAGAGATTACCTCCTACAAACAAAAAAACAAAAAAATAAAAAAACAAACTTTACCTCTTTATTATATTAGTGTAGATTAGTGTAGATTTTATATGTTCATTGTTCGTATTTCTCATACAGTTTTGATTAAAGTTTAATTTTAATCTTCAGCTTTTAGTAGATACTAATATCAGTAATATTATTTTAAAAAATAATTTCAATGAAAGACAAAAATAAACGACACAATCATTGTTAAAGCTGAGAAAGACAAGTGAATCCAATACATTGTCTTGGCTCGCAAGATTGTCGACATGTGGGAAGTGGACTAGGCGTAAGTATCTTGTACCGATAGATATGTTAGCCAATGGCTTAATAGCCACTAACCTCAACCAGGCGGCTTCTTTCAAAAGATACGAGTTATAAAGTAAAGAATAAAGAAGTTCTTTTCATTGGGGCTCTGCATAAATATAAGAGCGTTTTTTTTTTTATATTTCATGACATGTGAAATCCACCAACCCGCACTAGACCCGCGTGATGGATCATGGCCTCTTCTCTCTCCTAGAGAGGACGTCAATGTTCCAGCAGTGGGAACATCAAAAAGGCTGACAATGTTGATGATCAGGTAGGATCGCAGTCAAGCGCTAGTTTATATGAAACAAAGAAAAAAGTCAATTCGATGGAAGCTTGAGAACGAATGAACTAGCGAAGTGATGCTGACGTGCTGACGTCACACGTCACTGACAGAATCGCGTAAACGGACCTGACGTTTGTGCGAGCCGAACAGAATATACAAGTTCCTGGACAGTATAAAGGCACCTAAATCAGCATATGCTGCGAATGATAAATATCGCAACGCTAACATTCTATGAGGACCCAAAAGATGCTAATTTAAAAAAAAAAATCAACATTTTTAATAAAAAAGACATGTAATATTGCTTGCATTTAGTAGGTACTTAAACAGATGGTGCTTGACTGCGATTCCACCTGATGGTAAGCAGTGATGCAATCATTGATGGTAAGGCGCACTAGTTTATTAAGAGCTACTTCTTTCATTTTAAAAATTAGAGGTTGCGTCACGGGAATATTTGAAACTTTCAAAAAATGATTGATTTTTCAAAGAGCCTAGCAAAAAAACAAAAATCTTGAGTGTGAATCGTTTTTTTTTTTTTTATATAAAAATAAATCTGCTATCACGGGGTGACCAAGTCGAAATAGACCAGGGTGGAGTTCATAGAAAATACTCAGTGACTACAACCGGCCCTTAATTATCTAACTTAAAATATTGGGGTCAAATAGACCCCAATTTATACAGTCTTATTTTTCAATCTACTTCAAATCGCAGCTTCAAAGTTCACAATTGGTAAAGACCACTGTTCATCATCATCATCATCATCCTAGCGGTAGTCCCGGTTGCCAACCTTGGCTTTCACCTCGGTGCCCGGGGTCCGCTTTCCTAATAAGACGCCTCCACTTCGCTCGGTCTTTCGCGTCCTTTGCTGTAAGCCCATTGGCACGCATATCGTCCCTTACGACATCGATCCAACGCCTCTTAGGCCTTCCTCGTTTTCCGGGTCCCGGCGGAGGCGGCATGGCGAGGCATCTGTTACCCACGTAGTCTGCCGGTTTTCGTAACACGTGGCCATACCAACGTAAGCGACCCTCCTGCAGTTTATCCGCTATGTCACGGACCTGAAGGCTGCCCCGGATGCGGGAGTTTTTAATGCGGTCTTTCCGCGAGACTCCAGACATCCAAAAGACCACTGTTGTGCCTATAAATTTATGTTCGTTTGTATTTCTTTTATAAAAATAAAGCCGCTGTTACGGGGCCACGAACTCGACATAGATCCGAGTGGAGTTAATACAAAGTTCTCAGTGACTACAACTGGCCCTTAATGATCTTACTAATAAATATAGGGGTCAAATAGACCCCAACTTTTGCAGTCTTATTTTTCGATCCACTTCATATTGCAGCTTCAAACTTCACAATTGGGTTCCCTAAATAACAATGAAATCCTCCCCTATCACGAAATATGTAGGTGACATAGGACCCAGGACACTTCTGCCAAACCCTTCTCAAACACAGGCGAGGTATGTAATCTACTCGTTATAATATAACTTTAAATAGAGCTTTATGTATTACGTCATAAAGTACTAAATGGCGTAACAGTAATTAAAATTTCGTCAGGTACAGATGGTGGTGTATATGATTAGATTTTTATTGGGAAGAGAGATAATTGCCTAAAGAAAATTAAATAAAAATCTTTTGAAGTTTCACAGCTGTAATCGCGTTACTGATGTGGTAATTTTTTTTGTTTTCTATAAAGTAATGCTTGACTGCGATCCCACCTGATGGTAAGCAGTGATGCAATCGTTGATGGTGAGGCGCATTAGTTTATTAAAAGGCAAAATACCTGGCTTAAGCCTTGAAGACAACCAAATTATAATCGCATGGGAAGACCGTAGCAGGCAATTTGTTGCAGGATGAAGCGAATTGCTTAGTCCGAACCGTAGAAGTTTTAACAACGCGGTCCTAGCTTTGACTCTCAGGTCTCTTTAAGGAGCCTGTGGAATTTGGAAAGCGTGACTTTAACAGAATCTGTCTTCCTATGTAGTTGAACTCCCGCTTAGACTCGCGACTCGTGAGCGGGGTCTACCGTTACCACTCTAACTCAGTTACACGATAATATCATTCCGTCGATATACTCGTATCTATTACCAAAAAATCTGCCAAACCCGTGTGTCCAATCCATTTGATTATGCAACACCTGATCCGCTGTCAGTTTCAATTTACAAAGGCCCGTACACTTCTGGCCAAAAATACAGCACCATCATGTGTACTGGTACACGTCATTGCAAAATAAAGGCTCACGTGAAGCGAGTCAATATGGCGTCGTTTCACCTGTCACATTACAAGCCACTCCCGATATTGGCCTCGCAATTTAAAAAATGGAATGTAATGTTTCTACCTACATTTCAGAATTACTATTAAATTGACAGCGAATAGATGAAAATGTTATCTATAATGGCAGATGATAGAGGCGTAAAGAGAAATATTACAGAACACAATCTACGTACAAAGCGCGGTCGAGTAACGCACACATAGACACCGCTCACGGACACGATTTCTTACCATTTTCTCTTTCCCAACAACCGCTGAGCGTGGGTATGAAAAGTGTTTCGAGGTATGCGGAACAGATAATAAAGTCCCGCTAACCTCCATTGAAAAGGGAGAATCCTCCAACCAGACGAGTGTCTGGTGGGCTACTGCTCTATAGTTGGTTTCGGGCAGTCGTATATGTTCAAATTGCGCGGAGAACTTTAATTGCGCGATACAGGATCCTTGTAGTTCTTATGTATCGCCATTGATGGCGGTATACCTATGCTTCGGTACCTATTTTATGGTAGAGGTCTGCGTTTAGGCTTCTCTATATAGAAAGCCTCCTACAAGGTAGACTGATGACCTAGTGAGAATTGCGGGAATTTCATGAACGCTTGACTTGAGGCAAGCCTATGTCCAAACACTGGACGAACCGCCGCGCCGTGTTCCATCGGGCGATCGGTGGCAACGATCTCTTACACCGGGCTTGGTACTGGCTTTGGTCTAAAGCGAGGAAGAATGACAGGCAGACAAGGGAATGGATCTCACGCTTTAGCTGCCGGGATCACGATCCCGATTTCAAAAAAAAAAAATCAACATTAAAAATGTTTATCTCGTTATTTCAAGCCAACATAAACGCGGGCTTGGGGACGACGAGCAATGGGTTGGTAACCGTCCAGCCGTCCGGTAACCGTCCAAGCCCGAATCATTGTCAGAGCGTAGGGTTCCATGTGCCCTTCAAAGAGAAGTCCGCAGACCGTGTATCACAGCATGGCCGAAGCCTACTGGGACCGTGATGGATTGGCTTGCGAAAGTCACTGGATAATTTCCCAACTATTAAAAATTACCTATTTCTAAGCTACTATAAATGTAGAAGCCCAACTGCAGGCTCGAAGCCTACTGGTGCCCCGGTCCGGTTTCTAGAGGAAGGTCCGACCCCTATATGAGAGCTAAGAAGGAATGGAGTGGGTCGTTTAGACAGTAAGAGTCTGACACTGTATCCCGCCCCGCCCAACGGCGGGTTAGTCATTAGAGATTTTTCCCACCATAAAAATAAAGATACGTATATCTAGTTATTTATCACGAATCTTAGCAACAACAGAGAAAAAAAATCAAGTTCCGGATTAAATTAGAAACCTCTCAAAATTTCAGCGTGACCTTTAAAAATAAATCTCCATTTTAATAAAAACAAAAAATATTAATTTCCGGCATTACAATTTAAGTGTTGTCGAAGGAATTTGCATTTGTTTATCGAAAAATTTTAGAAAATAAGTATTTTTATACACGAAGCGACGAAAATGAGAAGGGACATGAATATTTCATGAATTTCTTTGCAAATTTAAGATGTTTGGCGAGTGACAATAGCTCACGATATTGATTTATGTGATAGAAAAATTGGAAGTTTAAATAGTCTTAAAAAAATAGAGTACCTAAGTATTGTTACCCGTTTTGGGGGAGGGGAGGTAAATCGTGAAAGAAGCAAAAGGAAGAATTTTTTTATGGTGGGCAAAAGTCATCCAATGACGAATCCCGACCTTGCGCGGAGCGGGAAACAGTGTGAGACTCTTACTGACTAAACAACCCACCCCATTCCTATGTCACCTTATCTACCAGGACCAGAACTTTCCTTTCTGACCACAATTGGCTTCGACCTTTCTGCAGGGTCTCTACGTGCAAAAGCCATCCACGTCTTGTCGTGGTCCGGACGGTTATCAAACGACCAGCTGGCGAGCTACCCATTGCGCACTTTCCTCAAGCCCCCAACAACACTGTCTCGAATCGCGAATTTGGATCCTGGCGGCTGGGGCGAGAGAGCTGTCCTCACGCGCGTATGACCGCTTTGCTAGTATTACTCCTTCGCAGAAGGAGTTGATCGTCTACATGACACTATTATGTATATTTTAATATACCGTTTAATTTATTACAGAATATTATTTAAAATTCCTGAAGTTCAAATTTACTAAATTAAACCACTGAGCTATTAAAAACAATAAAAACTATACACAGATCATCAACCCCACAAACTTAATTAAACAAAAGTTCAACAAGAAAATCTCGATTAGTACTAAAACCAGATTAAGTCAAGGATTAAGCCAACAGGATAGAACAAACTGACATTGCATAGCTTAGTTCGTCCGTGTAATTATGAGCTACCAGTGAACCGGCATGAACTGGTATTAACCGGAATTAACTGGATAAAACCAGATTGTGAGCAATATAGCCGGCCTGGATTTGGCCGCAATCTTAGCCGCTGGGGTGCGTTTCAGTGTTGATTTGGATGCGGTATCTTGTTTCTTGGATTATCCCTGATCGGAGGAATTTTATTGGAGTTCTTTGAACGTATATCATAGAGCAGTGATTGCCCAGTGGCAATGGCACGGATTCAGGAACTCTTAAGTCAGTGATGGGTATGAATTTTTGACTGAACTGATTTACACACATAATACATATCATTATTATTGTTTAATTTTTATACACAAATATTTTTTTATATATGTAGCTTGTAAATTAAAACCCAACTACGGCGTCACATTGCTTAATTTATTTCAATACAAAACGGTGAAAGAAAACATTACGAGGAACAAGAAAACAAAGACATAAACTTGTGACATTCAATCACAGTATGGCAAACAGCATAGCTGTGAGTCCACCATTTCGTACTAGACCCGCGTGGTGAATTACCACACATTTCCTCTCCAAGAAAAAGGCCTCTTCTCACTAGAATTCTAGTAGTGGGAATATTATTATACGAGTACTAATTATGCTACTTTGAGTTAAAGATATTTTTTTCTTTTTTGTAACTTTTGTTATGTCTATAGATACTACTGGTCCATCAACCAAAGGGATTTCCCACAACACTACACTGCACTCCGCCCTCTTAATTGTGCCTTTGACAATCATAACCAAGTTTGTACCAATTCAGTTGGCTTTCCTTTAGGATTGTTTCGCTTCGATAGTTGTCGGTCATCGCTTACTAACTTGCTACAGGTCATTGACTCGCTCAGCTGACATTTACTTAAATAAAATTTCGTAGATGCGTAAATTAAATTGAGTTTAAAAAAAGTGATTTATTTTTTCATTTTATCTTTCTAAATCGATAGTGTTTTATGTACTGGATCGACCCTCCACGGAATAAAAATGATCAAAATTTAGCCTTGTATACATATTTTATATTATTATAAGTAATTTAATTTTATGATACATTTTATTTATTATTTAGAACTCATCTGCGCATTTACGTCTCCAGCAAAAGGTTTATTTCTCCAAAGTAGTAAGCTCATTTTAAGACATCAAATGCCATATCCAAAATTTCATACACCTTTAAAAGTAGGCAGAAATAAATAGCGTTTGTTTCTTCTTACATTTCAATTATCTCGTCTCTCCTTATACTAAGGCGACGAAAATTTCATTTTTACTTAGATATTTCATTTTTTCAACATAATTAGATTTTTTTTTCGTCTCATATTATACTTTTGGTCGTACCTGCCCTTGGCACCAACTTTAATGTATTTTTCTTCAAAAAGTATAAATATAATTAAATAAGCACACCTGTATTTTTGACGAGAAAGTTTTTTTTTTTTTGAGGTAGAAAATCGTCAAATAATTTGTTCCACTTTGGGTGGATAAGGGCCTTGCTTCGAGTTTCTTTACGTGATTAAATCAGAAATGAAGATATCCGCAGGAGAACCAAGGTTGCAGACAGCACGATGAATCTCCAAACTAAAGTGGCAATGGGAAGGGTACATTGCTCCACTGAACAGATGGTCGTTGGGGCCGTGGTCGTGCAGCGTTGAAAGGCCTCCAACAAGATGGACCGATGACCTAATAAAAGATGTGAGAATCCGATGGATGTGAGAGGCACATGACCGTTCATCGTGGCAACGTTTTGTGGAAGCATATGTCAAACAGTGGAAGTCTTTGGCCTGAAATGGTAGATGACTCTGGGTGGAGAAATAAGGAGGTTTAGACTTTTACTGACTAAAGTAGACCTGTGTTCTTTCAGTGGTTGCGTTTCAGGGCCACGGTGAATCATGCCATATCTATACAAGGTGTCATTGACATGTTAACGCAAACGAATACCATTGATCCAGTACATGATTCTGGACCCCCCAGTGGTGGAATTTTTCGTCGGTTTTGTTTCAAAATTTTGAAAAAAAGTTTTGTTTTTTTATTTTTTACCTGTATAAAATCGCTATTCTAACCAATCCCAATGATATTTTTAGAAAAAAAAAGAAAAAAAAAATTTTTTTTCAAAAAAAAATTAATAAAAAAATCACCGAGGCAAATAAAGTCGTTATTCTTGTCAAACCCGACGACATTATTAATTTAGAATGTAATTCACTCATTTTTTTCGCAAAAAATGTTAAAATGACGTTTTTATACAGTTTAATTTAAAAAACGTAAAAAAATTATAAAAAAAAAAATAAGAAAAGACCGACAAAAAATTCCACCACTGGGGGGTCTAGAATCATGTACTGGATTTATGGTTTTCGTTTGCGTTAACATGTCAATGACACCCTGTATATCATTAGATGATTTTTGCCCACCATAAAAAAACACCCCAAAAGCCAATGAAAAAAAAAATACATTTATAGATACATATTTCAATAACGGACGACAGAGTAAATCTATTTACTTATGTGCTTACAATAGAACGTGATCAATCAATGGATAAACCTGTCTAAAATGGTAATTACGGCGTCATCACCTCGTCCTTGTTTGTAGAGGTTTACGGACCGTTGTTAAGCTCAAGTCGTATTATGATTAATTGGCTAATATGTTTTAATTTCCCGTGACACCCCGAACCAGTCCTGTCGGTACGCGTCTAGATCATCGCACGACTTCTTTCTAGGTCGGCCTCGACGATACTTTCTTCCAGCAGGTGCCCAGTGTGTGGCGGAAAAAGATATTTGGAAGGACTTGGGGGAGGCCTTTGCCCAGCAGCGGGACAGTAAGGGCTATTGAAAAAAAAAAACAATTTAATTTACTCTTATGGGATAGTAATATGAACAACTAGCGCTTCAAGGCATTTAAGGCATTAATGCCGTCCTGAAATCGCACCAAGAAGATGCAAGTCACGTTAGATATCTTTCTTAATACTTTTTTTAGGGTTCTATACTTCAAAAGGAAAAAACATAACCTTTATAGGATAAGCTTGCCGCAATTAAGGCGTAAAGTCCCCTCTTCAAGGCGTGGCTGGTAAAACCTCACGGCGTCCTCACGAGGATTCATGCGGGAGAGATGGCCAGATGTTGTCATTGTGTGGGCACGTTGTCACGAGTCAATTAAGTAACTGGCTCGAGAATCATCAAGTATGATACATATCGATTGCCAGGAAATCTGATTTCGAAGTAAAAAACCGTGTCCAAATCTAAAACTGTTGCGACTTAAAACGAACTCCAAGACCTACCTCGTCGGGACCCAGAAGGTCGAAGCCTATTAGAGCCAAAGGTTCGCTTCTGAAAGGCAGGCTTGGCCCCTATGGAAGTCAACGAAAAAACAGAGTGGTTTTTTAGCCAATAAAAGTCTGACACTATCTCCTGCTCCGCCCAAGGGCGGGAGATGTCATGAGATGATTTTTACCCACCGAAAAAAAAACTAGTAGGTATAAAACACAGCACAATATAATTTTGTAACAAGAAAATTAAAAATTCACGATATCGTTACAAGTCATAAAGTCTGTACGGTATACGTATATTCAGCTAGAACCTTCTTTTTATCACGATTTTATAAAAAGAAAGAGATTGTTAAATTCTGTGTACAATGTTACACCTGGTATAAGGTGCGTTGTTTATTTAGGTAAAAATGTTTTAATGAAAAAAAAGGCGTTTTTGGGAATAAATATACAGTATAACAAAATCTTTTTCCTTGTAGTAAAGTTGTTCGGAGGAACATCTTTGTAAAAGAAAACTGCAAAATAGACGGTGTACAACATGTATCTAGTTTCCGTTATACACTCTTATTTATTTATTTTAAAAAAAACGCTGCCCCACACTAGGAATTACTCCTGTGTACACAAGATACCCAGACCCGGAACAACTATCTGTAGGCCATAGAAATATTTTTCCGTGCGAAAATCGAACCTGCGACCCTAAGCGCATCAGTCAATCGCTCAGCCACTGCGCCAGCCGAGCCGTCTTTTTAGATTGGGCAAGTGCGAGTCAGAAAACCATTCAATTCCCGAATCGAGTCACAATTTTTTTACGACTGACACTATATCTCGCCTCAACCAAGGGTGCGGAAAAATCATTGGATGATTTTTCCAAAAAAAAAAAAAAAAAACTATTGAGGCTGAATCACAATTATTCTCCAACTATATTCTGCTATATACTATGTGCAATGTAAGCTTGTAAATGTAAGCTTAAAATGTAAGCTTGCAATGTAATGCTAAATACTAAGTGCAACATAATTTAATTAACTTTCTCATTCCCAAGTAGTTTCAAACATTGCTAACAAAGTCATCAAACTTTCATAAGTCATTATAGAAAATTGATCAAGCATTCTCTCTGTGAAGAAAAATAAAAGAAAACTATTTTCCTTAAAGAAACTTCTACCAAATTGTCCAACTATTTAATTAAGAGAATTGAAAAGTAGGAAAAGTCACGGCAGAAGCTAGTTAAAATGAAATATGAAACTTTTAATTAAAGTTCCGTAGCGTTTCTTTGGACAAGTGGTATTTGGTGCTAAAAAAAAGTTCCTGTAAGAAAGAAATAAATTTGGCATATCTTGAAGGGGATTTATACTTAAAGAATATGAATTGATCAAAGTTTTGACATTTAAAAAAGATTGAAAACACTGCTAATGCTTATCTACCAATTTTAGTATTTCAAATGAGCCTTTAAAAATAAATAAGCAGTTTTGTCTGTAGTTTTGGGAACAGCTGATCTGGGTGCGTCGGTCTCCATACATTTTACATGGCTTCTAGACTTGTAGAACAAAAAGGATCATTGTATACATCAAAATGAACAACTTTCCTTATGAGACCAAACTAAAAATCACAAAAAAAAAATCGCTGCTCCATAGATTAATATTTATATAACGCGTATGGAGCAGCAGGTTTTTTCAGCGGTCAGATATGCATTTATATTGACACTTCCTTTTGCTTTACATATAATTTTAGGAGTTATATGAAGATATTCATCATCATCAGCCAATGTTCCCACTGCTGGGACACAGGCCTCCTCTCTAGGAGAGGCAATGTGCCATAATCCACCACGCGGGCCCAGTGCGGATAGGTGGATGTCACATGTCTTCGAATTTTTGGTTCTAAGACATACCGGTTTCCTCACGATGTTTTCCTTCACCGTTTTGAGAGCAGCGGTGATGAAATAAATTACACAAAGTAATGCGCCTGGCTGGGTTTGAACCCGCGAACTACAACTCGTAAGTCGGGGCCGTTACCACTCGGCCACCACTGCTCAAATCTATACTAATATTATAAAGCTGAAGAGTTTGTTTGTTTGTTTGTTTGTTTGTTTGTTTGTTTGTTTGTTTGAACGCGCTAATCTCAGGAACTACTGGTTCGAATTGAAAAATTCTTTTTGTGTTAAATAGATCATTTATCGAGGAAGGCTTTAAGCTATATAACATCACGCTGTGACTTATAGGAGCGAAGAAACAATGGAAAATGTGGAAAAAACGGGAGAAAATATTCATCTTTGAGGGCTTCCGTTGCGTGCGCTGCGAAAACGGTAGAAGTTACCAAAAAAATATGTATGAAAGAATTATTCCTCTTAAAATGATCTAAAAAAATGTCCGCGACAGTATATGTCTATCTCTTAAGATTAACTCACTAGAACCGTTTTTATGGGAATCAAATTTGGCCGAAATTAATGCATGCAACCAATGAGTTGTATCAACATAATAATATTAATCTTTATCCAAATAAATGTGTTGTTGATTAAGAGTATGTAATTGTGAACAAAATTGTCTTTGACATCACTTATTTTCAATGAACATCTTAGAAGATATTACAATTTTAAAATAACTCCGATATAAAATTCACACGCGCCGCATGATGTGCAAAACTTGACGCTGCGCCTGGCTGGCGGGCGAGGGAGCGGGTTGCTTGCGGGCGGCGCGGAGAGTTTTTTTTTATGGTAGGTAAAAATCATCCAATGACGAATCCCGCTCTTGGGCGGAGCGGGAAACAGTGTTAGACTCTTACTGACTAAACAACCTACCCCGTTCTTCCCTTGCCTTATTCCCAGAGCCCCGGTATAACGCTTTCGCACCAACCCTCGGCTGCAGGAGGCTTCGACCCTGAAGAGCCCCACAGTTTGCTGACAACACCTTGAGGCGCGCGGGAGCAATGCACGCCGTCGACGACTTGGTCTTGATCTGGACAGTTACCAGACAACCGGACGGCGAGCTACCCATTGCTCACCATCCGCAAGCCAGCGTCTACGGCGGCCGGATATCGGCGGGATCACGGCGGCGACGGCTACGGCGAGGGCGCTTTTGCCCTTGCCTTATGCGGTCGGCCTCCTCCTTTACGAGCATTACTGCTTCGCAGGAGGAGGCGACCGCTCGCCGTTCTTCTTCGCTGCGGACCATGGCCTGAACCAAGGCCCAGCGCGAGAGGTCGCCGCCGCCGATCACCCTCACGAGGAAACGGCGTTGCTCTTCTCAAGCGGGGCACACCTCCACCGTGTGCTCCACCGTGTCCTCAGTGCTGGCCACATAGTGGCGACACCCGGGCGTCTCTTCCGCACGAATGCGGCGCAGGAATCTCCTGAACTTCCCATGTCCGGTGAGAACCTGCGTCATGTCCTGCGTGATGTCTATCCACCACGCCTCAAAGAGGGGACTTACCGCCGAGATTATGGCGTGCCCAAGTGGGGGGTGTAGCTCTATGAAGTACTTTTAGATAATTATGTTCTTTTACCTAAAAACTAAATTGTATAAATTAATAACAGAAATTGATACGGGCAAAGTCGTGGGTACCAGCTATAATTTATAAAGCTGAGGTTGTTTTCAAAAATAAATATGATGTCCAAAATAACTATTCCACGCGGACGAAGTCGCGGGCACAGCTAGTATTATATGAAGATATTATAGTTAGAGAAAAGATTCTTAAGTGATCACGCACCAAAAACGTTTCAAATGCCAACCTACTCATCAGCTCCCACGCAATCTATCTTACTCAAATGGGAACTATATGAATAGCAATCGTGAACTTGTTCACGTTACCTACAGCTGCAATTTCATCTATTTACATATTCGCATCACAAGTAACTTAGTCGGTCTTGCATTAATTACTTTACTCGCCAGGGATTTGTACCGACATGTACCTACTGTTTAGCTAATTAGACATTATTTCCACAGCTTTAAACTTTGTAATTAAAACTATTTACAATGGTAATGCAAGAGCTACAATTAGAGCAGTGGTGGCTGAATGGTAACGTTGTCGTCGCGAGCATAAAAAACCTAGGCAAGCGCATTACTTTGTGTAATTTATTTCAACACCACTGCTCTCAAAACGGTGAAGGAAAACATTGTGAGGAAATTGGCATGTACTAGAACCAAAAATTTAAAGAAACTGCATTTCCACCGACACATATACAGGAGGCCTGATTCTCAGCAGAGGGAACATTATAAGTCTGATGCTATGCTGTACTATGCTAACCAACACATCCATGACGTAAACCAGGCGTACCTAAGCCTTGCCAAATGCTTGAAACAAAGGGAGATCATGTCCTAGAATAGCACATAAGAAATAAAGGATACGATTCTCAACATCCCACCTCGAAGACAACAAAAAGTCAGCAAACTGAAGGGGTGCAGCCTTCTGGGACCGAGGACTGATGCAAAACGTTATATAATGTTATATATTACCGGGGCCCTGGGATCAAAGCAAGGAAGGAACGGGGTATGTTGTTTAGTCAGTAAGAGTCTGACACTGTTTCCCGCTTCGCACAAGGGCGGGATTCGTCATTGAATGATTTTTACCGAGGTACTATAAAAAATGAATAAAAATAACCTCGAATACAAAACAATAGGCTTAAAAGCCAAAACATTTTTCTTCATATCTACAAGATATGAAGAAAGCTGTTTTGCCATCCTTGACGAGAAGTTTTCTACTTTGAAATTGCAACGTCTGGCGTAAATATCCGTATCGGCTTTTTTTTGGTGGGAAAATTCATCCAATAACGTCTTTGCAGCATTTAACGGAGGCTTGCGGACGACGAACTATGGATAGCTAGCAGTCCGACCGTCCAGTAATCATCCAGACTGTTCCCGCACGCCTCAAGGAGTTTTCAGCACACTGTGGGGCACAAGTAGGGTCAAAACCTCCTGGTCCCATGGGTAAATTTGAAAGTGTAACACCAAAGTCCTTGACTAAGGCATAGATAGATAGATAAACCATTTATTTGTTACAACATAAAACACACACGAAAGCACAATTACACTTAAAAACTAAGCACCTGTATAAAAACAGTCAACATCAACAAAAGAAATAAAAAACACATGTAGGTACTTATGAAAAAAAATCAAATAAAAATACAAAGATGAGAAACATAGTGCGGTGTGTATCTCAGTACTGCACCAAATGGGAGTCCAGCTCAGCATGTGTCAGGCACACATGTGCCTGACACATGCTGAGCTGATCAGCGTCAGGTACATACCTGACGCTGATTTTCAGCTGGATCCTTGCGGTGACGTTCGGACGACCAGCTGGTTTTGTGAGATCAAGTTTTCTGTGCGAAGTGAATTGAGTAGGTAGTGTAGAAAGTATCTATGTTAAAACAAAGTGTAAAAACAAAATCTACACTTCTACACTAATATAATAAAGAGGTAAAGTTTGTTTTTTTGTTTTTTTGTTTTTTTGTTTGTAGGGGGTAATCTCTGGAACTACTGGTCCGATTGGAAAAATTTAAGCAACAATAGAAAGCTGCTTTACTCCTGAGTGACATAGGCTATATTTTATGTACGCGGGCGAAGCTGCGGGCAAAAGCTAGTATGAAATAAAAAATAAAGTGTGGAAGTATATACTATATCAAAAAATAAAGTGTGGAAATAATTTAAATATATAAATGAAATAAAGTGGTCTTGTGTTACAAGCGGTGAATGTTGGTATGTCAAGCAGACCATTTCAGAAACCAGAAACATGCCGGTAGTCATATGATGGACGTGTTCGAAATAAACATCTGTGAGGTTATAAGAAATTCTAGTAGTCGTGTTCGGAAAGTGTTCATGAAAGAACGGGGTGGGGTTTTAGTCAGTAAAATTCTGACGCTATATCCCGCTCCTCCCAAGGGAGGGAGTTGTCATTGAATGATTTTTTTACCACCATAAATAATTGATCAAACAAGTTTAAAAAAAATATATATTGTCTAAATTCAAAGTTTCCCTACATGTACTATTTCTCGGGCATAAATAAATCCTCCGAAATAAGTTTATATGACAGTTTTTTTCCTGTCCACCAAATTATTCCAACCATCAAAGAAAAAATCTTCATTCAACCTGAAACTCTGTCCTTTTCATTCTTCACAACCTTACTCACCCACAGATATATCAGTTCCTCTATTTCAAACACATATTTTTTATCACAGTAACATTACCCGATGTAAAAGAGTACCCCATTAGCGCAACGTGTCCGTATTCCACTAACAATGGGTTCAGTGGTATCGGCTTACTTCGATTTGTTACTTTTATTACTTAGCTTTCAACGGAAGTTTCTAGATAGTAGAATGGAAGATTGCACGTTGGACGTATTTCCGATCGCGTGATTGGTTGGGATATTTTATGGAGTATTGTGTACTTAAAAGTTACAATCTACACTAATATAATAAAGAGGTAAAGTTTGTTTTTTTGTTTTTTTGTTTGAAGGAGGTAATCTCTGGAACTACTGGTCCGATTGGAAAAAATTTAGCAACAATAGAAAGCTGCTTTACTCCTGAGTGACATAGGCTATATTCTATGTACGCGGGCGAAGCCGCTGACAAAAGCTAGTGTTTTTATAAAGAAAGAAAGAAATGACGCAAAATAAAAAAAAAATCATTACATAAAGATTTTTCTACATTACAGGTATTTTTTCTTAGGATAAAAATCATACTATGACAACTCCCGCCTTTGGATGGGCAGGAAATAGTGTCAAACTATTACTGAATAAAAACCTACACAGAACTGTGGTAGAAACCACAGTTCTACGTTGCCTTCCTTACCAGGGCCGAGCCTTCCTTTTAGAAACGATGTTTAGTCTCTAGAAAGTTACGACCCTTTTGCTACGATTGACTGACAACTCCTTGATCTGCACGGGAACAGTGCGCTCTGTTTCTATTTTATAGGTATAAAAACTGTAGGGCAATGTTGTGTGACGAATCTTATGTTATCTGTTTGTATCTGGAAAGAGGTAAAAGTAGGACAAAGTTTTTGACCAAAAACTCACACTGCCTAAAGGGTTGCGGTAGAATAAAAATACAATAGAACGATCTGAATATATCTTGATAGAACTAGAAAGAAACATTGCAGGTTTGTAAAGGATACAATGATTGCAGGGTTTCAAAAAATGTGTCATATGAAGAGCCTATTCACTCTAGATCTCTAAACGTTTTGGCCAGGATGGCTACAATCCTGGAATCTTTAAGTCAAGAGTGAATAGATTAGGTACTTCTAGGTAAGCGCGCTCTATCGTCGACCGCATCATCGCTTTCCAACAGCAGTCCAATTCTCGTAATCAAAACCGTAGCGATATCGTAGCGACTTTGACATTTTCGTATCCACATCCATTAATCCAGTTTGAACGACACCGATTTTAAACTCGTTCGAGAATCGTTGAAGCGTATTCAGCTATTTCAATCGTCTTACAATCGTTGTCGGATAGGACGTCAACGGCTAAACGTCAAATATTGTGGTTCAAATATCTTCTTTCATTGAAGAGAAGAGCCGAATAAAAAATAGCCTGGCCTGGTAACATCATGCAATATTTCACTTTGCTATTTTGGTGACCCAATCATTGACTAAATTGATTCAATCGCTAAAGCCGTTCATAATGCTTTATCAGGTATGGTTAGTAACAAAATTACACGTTTGACACAAAGCGAATCAAATTATGGTCGGCAAATCTGACAATGCGATTATACTATTGTTTGTGATTAGTAGTAATAGATACAGATGATGTAAACTGATGTGATGTATGATGATGTGATGTGTGGTGATGTTTATGATATGATGTGTGGAGATGGATAATTATGATATACGTGGGTGGTGATGTAGACGTGTGAATTTAAATTAGAATGATTTTAGCAAAAAGATTTTTACATATAAGTTTGTTTTGCATAAATTGTCAACAAAAACATTTTTTTTTTTTCAGAAAAAAGAAAATATAAAACCATCACTTTTGATCGAATGAATTTCATACATCCGTGTACACAATACAACATTTAGCGTTTTTTCAGTTCAGTTCGTTCCTCGAACGTCGATTGTACAATCGACGTTCGAGGAAATATAATGCGTAAGGCTGACATACACTGATAAAAGCCCATACATAAAAACAGATTTAAAAAGAAAAACAATATAAGAAGAAACTGTCCTACTGATATACCAAGGCATAGCCGAAACTACTGGAATTAGGAGTGAGAAAATTTGTACAACCATTTTCTCACTTCCTAAAGATATAAAACAGGAGTGAAAAGTTAGTATGAAGAATCTTATTTCTACACGGACGGACCCGCTGGTGGAATAAAATCCCAACAAGCGTGATAATAACAATAATAATTAATGAATCAGTGGAGCGAATAAACGCGTTCATCTCACTCCGGCGCGACTCGTTCTGTTGATTAATAGATTGCAGCTTGGCTCGTAAGCGCGTGGTTGTAGCGGTCCAATGGCCAGCTACGAGCGAATAATCAACGCAGTGAAGCCCGACGACGTTGTAAATAGTTTTTTTTCTTTTTACATAGGAAATCGTCAAATAACTACGTCGACGTTGGACATAACTTTTTCGACGTTGGAAATCGTCGAATAACCTCAAAGGACTGGAACAGTTTCCCTGCTGCGGTTATTATAGTTTTCTTCCCGCGTGATTATAATTTAGGTGTATTCAAGGCTAGAGTGGATAAAATAAACTAGTGCGTCTCACCATCAACGATTGCATCACTGCTTACAGGAGGTTATCAGATGGGATTGCAGTCAAGCACTAGTTATTTCATCAATTAAAAACCTGACAACGACAAAAAAAAAAAACGACGGTGAAAAAGTATGAAACAAGAATAAAAAAGAAAAATCGTTTTTGACACACAGTGACAGACGGTGTTGCGGTTGTAACGTGTGACTAAGGTTTTTCTTGTTTATCATGAGTATCAAAATATATCATCACACGAATAAACAATAACAAATACATAAATTTTCGCTTTATAATATTGGTATGTGTACATACACTATACCCTAAAAAGCAAACAAGCACAAACTCAAGTTATTATAATACCAAAATTTTACCTCCATCATCCTCAGAGTTCTATTTAACTTAAACTTCACCAAACTACCACATTTGGCCAATCTTTCCCAACAATCAGTCGTCTTCAAGCCCCTATATTTCCATTTACCCGCACGTCTAAGAGGCAGAGCGTGAAGATAAGCCTTGTCCGTGTTTCCCATTACCACGACACGTCGGTCAGATCTCACGATATACTGAGCGCACGAGTGAGTTGGGGAGACTGTCACACCGTAGCGTGAAAGGTATTGTAAGTGTAAAATAAGAGAGAAAGAATGAAATACTTTTATTTGTTAGTCGCACAGAACAAACAACAATAAAAAGTATCTCCTTCATTAATATAAAAAAATTATACAAAAAACTTTGATTAAGAATAAAAGAAAAACAATAAATCAATAGCATCACCTCTGTACCTATTTTTCTTTTTTTGTTTTCTTTTCTTTTATTATTTTGTGAGTAACAAAAATTAAAGACCTGTGCGAGGATGATATTACCAATAGCAACAATATAAAGAATTTTATAAAGGGGAATTCAACAAATATTAAAAAAAACTTAACTATGCATTTTTACGCTCAGAACGTAAAAATGGACTGCATTGCAATGATATTATGATTGTAGTTTAGATTAGCGCATTTTGTATTACTTCTGCAGTTTGGTTCGTCTACCGTTCCGAAAATCAATTCCCAATTCCCCTATCTCTGAGTGTTAAATAAAAATTGTGATATTTTTTTATTTAAAACTTTACAATTCGGTTGATGTAAAGATATTATTCTTGACATACGCAATGTAATGTTCATATCTAATTTTTTAATCAGCATATTAATATGTATTTGACTTCGGTGTAACAGACGGCCTTTGACAAAAGCTCCCAGAGCGTCGGGCATGCATTCGAAATGGAAATTTAAACTTAATACGTTTATAATAATTCTCTATTCTGTATCAAGTCTTTGAGCTCTTGTGTGAAGCCTTTTGCGATAATTAAACTTACGTTAGGTGCTGTAAACCGCATTTTATCTGTGTGTAGATATTAATTATTGCAGTTGCTTGCTTTAATTAAGTAATGTGTTCATTTATTTCATTTGTATACTTTTATAATGTTAACACAAAAGGGTAAATAAAATATAGAAAGAAAGAAAAACATTTTTAAACCACGCGGGTCCTGTGCGTATTGGTGGATGTCACATATTATTATCTTCGATTTTTTGGTTCTAGGTCATGCCGGTTTCCTCACGATGTTTTCCTTCACCGTTTTGAAAGCAGTGGTGAAGAAAGAAATTACACGAAGTAATGCGCCAATCTGGGCTTGAACACGCGACATACAACTCGTTAGTCGGGGACTTTACTTCATACCTGTTCTCTACACTCGCTCTCTCTGGAATGACAAATTCAAATTCAAATTCAAATTCAAAATTCAAAGCGTTTATTTCAAATAAACCTTTACAGGCACTTTTGAAAAGTCATAAAGTCGGTCTGTCAGGAAAAAAATGACGCTAATTGCACATTCCAAAAAGTAGGTCTCAATGGAGAAGAATGTGCAAGAAACTCCATGGACACTCTTTTCAATCATGTTGTGTTTTACAAATATATAGGTTACATATTTTTGTCGCTGCTATGATGCGAGAACAATGTAACTAAAATAATAAAAGAGTACGTAAAGTATGTTTTAAACCAATTAAAATAAACCACTGGTAGCTAAGAGATGACCAGTCCCAACTGACAGCGCCCGTTCACGGACATGACGCGTATATCAGCACCACTCAGCTCAACCATTATGAAGGGAACCGAATGATCCAACACACGCGCCACCATCAGCGAGACATTTAAGTGAGCATGACAAACTCTCAACTGCCATGGTCATTTACGTCAAACAACTTTAAACCATAAATTACTCCATGGTACTCACATTTACAAACATTGAAAAAAACTGCTTCTACATTATACAACACTAGAATAATGTCAACATTTAAGATTAAAAATAATAATCAATTTGTAGGGACTAGTGGTAGTGGAGCTGGACCAGCATTGAGCCAAGCATTTTTATCTTGTATATAATCCTCTAACTTATAATAAGCTTGTCTACATAGTGTGCGTTTAACACAAGATTTAAATTTAATTTCATTGAGTTCTAATATATTGGGAGGTATTTTATTATAACACTAGCTGTGCCCGCGACTTCGTCCGCGTGGAATAGTTATTTTGGACATCATATTTATTTTTGAAAACAACCTCAGCTTTATAAATTATAGCTGGTACCCACGACTTTGCCCGTATCAATTTCTGTTATTAATTTATACAATTTAGTTTTTAGGTAAAAGAACATAATTATCTAAAAGTACTTCATAGAGCTACACCCCCCACTTGGGCACGCCATAATCTCGGCGGTAAGTCCCCTCTTTGAGGCGTGGTGGATAGACATCACGCAGGACATGACGCAGGTTCTCACCGGACATGGGAAGTTCAGGAGATTCCTGCGCCGCATTCGTGCGGAAGAGACGCCCGGGTGTCGCCACTATGTGGCCAGCACTGAGGACACGGTGGAGCACACGGTGGAGGTGTGCCCCGCTTGAGAAGAGCAACGCCGTTTCCTCGTGAGGGTGATCGGCGGCGGCGACCTCTCGCGCTGGGCCTTGGTTCAGGCCATGGTCCGCAGCGAAGAAGAACGGCGAGCGGTCGCCTCCTCCTGCGAAGCAGTAATGCTCGTAAAGGAGGAGGCCGACCGCATAAGGCAAGGGCAAAAGCGCCCTCGCCGTAGCCGTCGCCGCCGTGATCCCGCCGATATCCGGCCGCCGTAGACGCTGGCTTGCGGATGGTGAGCAATGGGTAGCTCGCCGTCCGGTTGTCTGGTAACTGTCCAGATCAAGACCAAGTCGTCGACGGCGTGCATTGCTCCCGCGCGCCTCAAGGTGTTGTCAGCAAACTGTGGGGCTCTTCAGGGTCGAAGCCTCCTGCAGCCGAGGGTTGGTGCGAAAGCGTTATACCGGGGCTCTGGGAATAAGGCAAGGGAAGAACGGGGTAGGTTGTTTAGTCAGTAAGAGTCTAACACTGTTTCCCGCTCCGCCCAAGAGCGGGATTCGTCATTGGATGATTTTTACCTACCATAAAAAAAAACTCTCCGCGCCGCCCGCAAGCAACCCGCTCCCTCGCCCGCCAGCCAGGCGCAGCGTCAAGTTTTGCACATCATGCGGCGCGTGTGAATTTTATATCGGAGTTATTTTAAAATTGTAATATCTTCTAAGATGTTCATTGAAAATAAGTGATGTCAAAGACAATTTTGTTCACAATTACATACTCTTAATCAACAACACATTTATTTGGATAAAGATTAATATTATTATGTTGATACAACTCATTGGTTGCATGCATTAATTTCGGCCAAATTTGATTCCCATAAAAACGGTTCTAGTGAGTTAATCTTAAGAGATAGACATATACTGTCGCGGACATTTTTTTAGATCATTTTAAGAGGAATAATTCTTTCATACATATTTTTTTGGTAACTTCTACCGTTTTCGCAGCGCACGCAACGGAAGCCCTCAAAGATGAATATTTTCTCCCGTTTTTTCCACATTTTCCATTGTTTCTTCGCTCCTATAAGTCACAGCGTGATGTTATATAGCTTAAAGCCTTCCTCGATAAATGATCTATTTAACACAAAAAGAATTTTTCAATTCGAACCAGTAGTTCCTGAGATTAGCGCGTTCAAACAAACAAACAAACAAACAAACAAACAAACAAACAAACTCTTCAGCTTTATAATATTAGTATAGATTTCAAACAGTACCCCATGAAAGAAGAGGCCACTTTAGCCAGTCTGAAGCCTGGTTGAACTAACTGATCCCTATTTCTTGTAAAATAATTGTGTCTATCGCCTCTTTTACTAAAAAGATGAAGATTTTTCCTAACGTACATGATGTTTTCATAAATATATTGACAAGGCACCGTCATGATGTTAATATCTTTAAACAGTTCCCTTAGAGAATCGCACCGGCGGAGATTGTAAATGGCTCTGATAGCTCTTTTCTGTAGTATAAAAATTGAGTCTATGTCTGCAGCCCGTCCCCACAGTAAGATACCGTATGACATAATACTATGAAAATAACTAAAATAGACTAGTCTAGCGGTATCAATATCCGTAAATTGGCGGATTTTTCTTATAGCATATGCAGCTGAGCTAAGCCGTCCTGCAAGAGATGTTAAATGAGGACCCCACTGTAGCCTTGAGTCAAGCGTAATCCCCAGGAAAACTGTTTTATCAACGAATTCTAGTTTCTCATTGTTCAATATAATGTCACAATCACTACTTTTAACATTAGGTAGGGAAAATCTTATACATTTAGTTTTTTTTCCATTTAAAACTAGGTTATTAGCAGTGAACCAGTTTTGGACCTGCAGTATGGCGTTATTTTCGTCGTTGAAATTATTAGTCTTTCTATTTATCTTAAAAATCAATGAAGTGTCATCGGCAAACAACACCATATTAAGTTTATTTTGCAATAAATTGGGTAGATCATTAATATAAACTAAAAATAAAAAAGGCCCTAAAATTGAACCTTGGGGTACTCCCATTTTGACATTTAATTTCGACGAATTAACACCATTAATCTGAACTAGTTGCTGTCTATCATTTAAATAAGATTTTATTAATCTTAACGCTGTTATGCCTAGTCCGTAATGCTCAAGTTTTAGGAGTAGTGTTTCATGATCTACACAATCAAATGCCTTAGACAGGTCGCAGAAGATGCCTATAGCATCTTGTGCTTCCTCCCATGCATCAAATATATGTTTTAGTAAGGAGACACCAGCATCCGTCGTGCAACGTCCTTTGGTGAAGCCATACTGTTTGTCGTGCAAGATGTTATTCGTGTTAAAATAATTAAGCATTTGATCCAACATCACTTTTTCAAATATCTTGCTAAAAACCGGCAACACGGACACAGGCCTATAATTATTAGTGTTTTTACTATCCCCGGATTTAAAAAGTGGTATCACTTTACTATACTTCATTAGATCCGGAAAGACTCCTTGATCTATACATAAATTAAATATTAAAGCTACGACGTATGACGTCATCTCAACCAAAATTCTAGCCAAGCTCATTTCGTTCATAATGGCAAAATTAAATGTAATCGTTTCTACAATAATCATCGATATATCCTGTAGATTTATGGTTTAATTAGCTTTCTGCCAGCGGCTTCACACGCGTGAAAATAGATTTTTCCATAAATTTTGGACACGCGTTTCACCCCTTCAAGGGCTGACTTTAGGAAAGTCCTTTCTTAGTGTTCGCCTACGTCATAAAAGGAAGCTTTGAGGAAATTTCACGCTTCTAGTCCCAGTAGTTTCGCCTGTGCGTTGATATGTCAGTCAGTTTCTCCTTTTATATATATAGACATAGACAGATGATACCTACGCTGACATGTTACCAATTCTAGAAAGAGATTTGACTTGAAAAGGTAGTAGCCAACTACTAGCATTAGTAAGTCAGGGCCGTTACCACTCGGCCACCACTGCTCTTTACACCCACACTACTTTATTCTAGAACACAATTTACGTTTATTAAAAGAAAAAGTCATAAGGTTACGCCAACTTACTCGTAATTATGATACAGTATAGTAATTAATTCTTGTTAACTCCAAGACAGTAATTAAGAGTAGAATGTATACAGCAAACACTACAGACACGTATATTATACCGAGGATTATTAACAGGTTGTTAGTAGATATTTTAATATTTTTTATAGGTAACATTTTACAAAAAAAATATATATATAAATATCCGACTACAAGGTAAAAAAAACACAAAAAAAAAAACAGCTTTCTAGTGCTGGCAGTCGCTGAGATTATCCACGGACAAACAGACAGTCTCTTGGCGAATCTATTGTTGACTACAGAATCCTAAAAAAGAGCCTAATCTCAATTATTTTGAATAATCGATTTTTTCTCTGACAGATTAAAATCGATACTCCGATATGATTATCGATTTCAAGATCCGTTCGTATGTCAATACTTTCAGTGTACTTCAAGTATCGAATGAAACGCAAAAAATTTTCAAAAACAATCAACAAAACGTACGAGAGCGAACATGCAGTTTACCGATGGCATTAGGTGTTGTCTACAGGCGTCCCATTTATCGTTTGCAATCCCGATCCTGAAACGTTTCAATTAAACTTTAGCCTGACCTAGAAATCGAATCTAGGACTCGAAGTTTGTATCCGTACCCGGTTTAAAGCAATTAGGGCGCTTTTGTGAATTGAATCCTTACAAACCAAATGTAAGCGAAGTTTGTTGGTTTGTTTATTGTTTGTCCTATTTTATGTCTTCTGTGTTTTAAATGATGTTTGGATAATTTGGACTATAATTAAAACATTGTTATCAACAATTATTTATTTATTAAAGTTTTGTGCACTAGTGTTTATAGGCGGACTTAACGCCATAGGCATTTTGTATCACTCCATCTTAAGGTTTTTTTTT
The DNA here is from genome assembly GCA_029852875.1 of Mythimna loreyi. NCBI lineage: Eukaryota > Metazoa > Arthropoda > Insecta > Lepidoptera > Noctuidae > Mythimna > Mythimna loreyi. Next base: position 13,671,031 of record CM056801.1, on the reverse strand, counting down.
TCAGAATACCAGCGTTGCTTTATTTTGCTAAAAATATCGTAGCATAATAATATGCCGAGGTAAAAGCATTTTTGGCATCGCACAGATCTTTTTAAAAATCTTTTATTTATTTATGTCGTTTTAATCCCATACACAAAACCGGTACACCGGTATCGATTTCGAAAAAAAAATAAAGTCCCTTTTGTTTCTAAAACTAAAATTAATTTACGCGTATACGAAATTCATATCTTTAAAGAAAGAACAGCTGAGTGGATTCAATGGTCGTTAGTAGTTGTCAGTCAACCGCTCAGCAAAAACGAAGTATATTTAACTGTTCATGTACACACTAAATAATTAAAGAAAAGAAGACAAAAGCAGAAGAATTTTAGTATTAATTGCTTTTAGTTTATAGTGTCCCTCTCACTCTTAACCATAACCTAACCCAGGGCCGGGTGCAAAAAGTCATCGCCGCTGCCAAATATTAGACTTCTTTGCAGATTAAGTGTCGAAAAAATCTACAACTAAAAGAATGGTTTTAGTCACTCCGTTAATTACATAGTCACAAACGTACAACTGCCGATTTTAAGGTCAATGTTTCGATTCTCAAAATCTGTCAGTCTTATTGGATTTTTCCATAAAATTTTATGATCAGATGGACCAAATTCGGAAACTACGTTTAGTCAAATGTACGGTACGGTTTCTCCTCTGTCGTAACGAATTACTGTCCTAGTGGACTATGACAATAAAGGAACACACTGAGAGTGCTCTTGTGTTTGCATACCTTGTGCACTCTATCCTGTCTATCTGCGTAAAATCGTCAATTTCAAAGATTAATCACCTTGAATAAAACTGAGTTAGGAGTATAAATAATCCAATGACGAATCTCGCCCCTGGACGTAGCGAGAAACAGTGTCAGACTCTTACTGACTAAACAACCTACACTGTTTCTTCCTTGCCTTAATCCTAGAGCTCTGGTATTAGGCTTTCGCATTAACCCTTGGCTTCAGGAGGCTTCAACCTTGCAGGGCCTCTTCAGTTTACTGACAACTCCTTGAGGCTTGACCACTGCTAAAAGTCTGCTCTGTTCTAATGTAATTTTCTTTTCATTGATATAAAGTGGTAAATGACTGCGATGCCACCTGATGGTTAGCAGATTTTGGGTTAAATCACCAGGAATACGTTATTTGAAATTCCAAAAATATATCTATTTTTGCTCAATCCATCTAAAGTCGAGAGAAATTACTCTGTGCGATAAGGCCGCCCATTGTACCTACTCTTATTTTTAATAATGTTTGTCCTATATTTTTTAGTTAATGCAGCGTACAATAAAGCATAAAACAAATTTAAGATGTTAGTCTAATCCTTGACTTAAATAAGTTCTATATGAGCTTAACGCATTTGTCGTATTGGGAATAAAAAACCTGTAAAGATAGTTGTAAAAAGATGAAATAAATAAATGGTGAGGCCCACAAAGAATCGCCAAACTCAAGTGGCAATGGGCAGGGTACATTGCTCACAGAACGGATGGCCGTTGGGTTCGAAAGGTTCTGGAGTGGCGACCGCGTACCGGAAGACGCGGTGTTAGAAGGCCTCCAACAAGATGGACCGATGACCTGGCAAGGGGTGCGAGTATTCGATAGATGCGAGATGCACAGGAACGTCCATTATGGCGACAATAGGGGCAGGTCTATGTCCAGCAGTGGACATGTTTCGGCTGAAATGAAGAGGCGCACTAGTTTATTAAGAGCCTTTTCACTGTAGCCTTGAAGACACCTAGAAGACAGAAAGATCGCAGTAGAGATATTGTTCCAGTGCTTTGACGTGCCTCATCGTTATTGTTAACGTCATGATTTTTATAAAAAAAGCTAAAATGAAAACAAAACACTATCAAATAACAGAATTTTAACTTAAAATTTACAGTAGCTACAAGAAAAAAAAACTCATTACACTTAATAGAAGAAAACCGTTATGCTCCTTAATGCTTCGGATTCCTTTGCAAAGTGGTTTTGGCAATAAAAAGAGACTATTACCCTATTGCTATGCTATCTCCTTTAAGGGGTGGGGAAGGGGGGGAAAGGGGATCATTTATTCGTTGTATTAAGTTAATGGATAACCGTGATAACGGTTCTTAGTTGTGGATGTTTAATTATGATGAGAAGCCATTGTTTTGACTGGAGGAAAGGAGATGGTAGATCTGTGTGAGAGAGATAGACATATATTTTTTAATATATTTTCTGTAGTGTCACAAACAGATATAGTGGGAGACATTAAAGAAATTTGCATTTAAGACCTCACGGCGTCCTGACCTTCCGCATGACGCCACTCCAGAACCTTTCAACCCCAACGGCCATTTGTTCTACGACAATGTGCCCTGCCCATTGCCAATTAAGTGACTGGATATTATAATATTATTATTGATATCCAGTTGCATCTGGTTAGCCTAGAAACTATTCACTATACTTGTCAGCAACTGTGGCAACAGCGGCAGGGTCGAGTCTATCTGGGGCCAAGGGTTGATGAGAAAGCTGAACACCGGGGCCCTGGAACTAAAGCAGGAAGGAATGGTGGGTTGTTTAGTCAGTAGAAGTCACATTGCTATTGACATTGTCTCCCGCTGCGCCCAAGGGCGGGATTCGTCATTCGATGATTTTTTCCATCATACAAAACCATAGTAAACGAAAATAGCAAATTGATTGTAATTCCGCGAATCTGTTAAAAATAAAACAATCTATTAAATAGTGTCTAAACACACTATGCCGAACGTACGCGACCGAAGTTCCGCGGCTGATTTTACGTTCCAACGTATTCGGCTGATAATACACACCATAAGTACCGAACTTACGCGGCAGAAATTCAGTTGCGCAATTTTGTGTGTATATTCAGTGTTTCGAGCGCTGTCGTAGCGTCGTGTCGTGTTATCTAAACAGCCAGACAGACAAATCTATACATATAATAAAATCGTAGAGAAGTCAAAACTGTACATTGAATATTTTTTTAAAAGAATACTTGAAGCGTGATCTACAATCGATACCGAAGCCAAAAATATGGTTTTTAGAATTTTTGTCTGTGAGTCTGTTTGTCTGTATGTATGTCCGAACTGAACTCAAACAGTAATGCATGGATTTACTTCAAATTTTGCATGAATATAACTAAGAGGCCGGGTCGTGCAATGGGCTACATATTATCACGCTATCACCAACGGGGGAGGAGCAGTGAATCTTTATTTTTCTCACGCATTCTGTGACAGCGTGTAAGCTAACGACTCATAATTAAATGTTGTTTTTTACCGACTTCACAAAAAGGAGGAGGTACTATGTTCGGATGTTTGTATGTTTTTTTTTTTTTTTGTATATTTGTTTATCGATTACTCCGTCAATCATTGACAGATTTTCAAAATTCTTTTTTTGTTTGAAAGTAGACAGTTCTGAGGGGGTCCCATTGTCACCAAGTTAAGATCTGATGATGGGATCCATGATAAATTGAGGGAACTCCTTAAATATCATAGGCAAACATATGGTTTTTTTAGTATTTTCATCTAGATATGCAGCTTTTACAATCAAAAAGAAACATTTGTGAAAGTGGAACTGATGGAGAAGACCAGAAATGGGTAATGGAACTTCATATTTATACAGACATCACATAAAATTACAATACAAATAAATTATGGTGTGAATAGTTAGGTTGAAAATGGTATCATTAAAATGACCTGATGATGATGATGATGATGGAGTCGGAAGATAGGCACCGGAACTCCGTAATTAATCAATGTATCCTAGCGGTGTTTGGGCTCATTAAAATTGTCATGAGATTCACTTTGGCTCTTAAGTACTATTGAACTGATCTGATGATGGAGCCGGAAGGTGAAAGGGAGATACAGGAACTTCATAATAAAACTATGTATCCTACCAGGGTTTGGGTTTATTGAAATTGTCATGAGAAATAGGTACTCTGGTTATAAGTGTATCGCAGCTAAAAAGGGTGTAATAAAAAAATAACTTTAATTTCTGAAGTCGGTGGTTCTTGGTATTATTTGTCTCTTATTACCTAAACACCGACTTCCGGAATTAAAGTTATTTTTATATTTTTAAAGAAGTCGGTATATTTTTTTGAGAAAACCATGCTTTTATCTAGCTTTACACTACTACTAACTTTTAACTACGTCATTTAAGTAACTTGGAGAAAAACATAGTTTAAAGAATGTAAAACACAATTTTGAAGCAGCGCCATCTATGAAAATACATAAAAATCAAATCAAGTTACAAGTTAACACTTTTTAGAAATTCATAATTTAAATTTTATCACGTTCGTAGGTAAGTAGTTAGTTATGCATATAATTCATAGATGGCAGACTTTCTTCATAAAAGTTGTATGGTACATTTCGTTTTGACAAATTCAAGTTCCAACAAAACCCTCAAAATCTTGAGCAGTCTCTTTTTTTAATTTGTCTTCCTCTGAAGACAACTTAAATTTTTTTTACAAAAAAGTTGAGTTAAAATCATCCAATGACGAATCCCGCTTCTGGGCGGAGCGGAACAGTGTCAGACTCTTACTGACTAAAAAACTTGCCCCATTCTTTCCTTGCCTTATTCCCAGGCCCTGGTGTTACGCTTTCACATCTACCCTTGGACCAGGAGGCTTCGACCCTGCAGGGCCCCTACAGTTTGCTGACAACTCCTTGAGGCGCGCGGGAACAACGCGAGCCGTTGACGACTTGGATTCGGTCTGGACAGTTACCAGACGGCGGACGGTGAGCTACCCATTGCTCGCCGTCCGCGAGCCCGTGTTTACGGTGGCCGGATATCGGCGGGAGCGCGGCGGCGACGAATACGGCGAGGGCGCTGTTGCCTTTGCCTTATGCGGTCGGCCTCCTCCTTTACGAGCATTACTGCTTCGCAGAATGACTGCCTGCTATTCCTCTTCGCTGGGGACCATGACCTGAACCAAGGGCCGGCGCAAGAGGTCGCCGCCACCGATCACCCCCACGAGGACACAGCGATGCTTTTCCCAAGCGGGGCACATCTCCACCGTGTGCTCACACGGCCACACAGTGGCGACACCCGAGCATCTCTTCCGCACGAATCCGGTGCAGGAATCTCCCGAACTTGCCATATTAGGTGAGAACCTGCGTCATGCGGAAGGTGAGGACGCTGTGAGATCTATCCAGTCACGCCTCAAAGAGGGGACTTACCGCCGAAAATTGGAGGCTTGGTTTTGAAGTTATGGCGAATTAAAATATTACGATTTCTGCTGCACGGCCCGTTACGAAGTGAGCGTCACCAAGGCGGGGGTATGCATGCGGAAGGGGAGTTTAGATCTAAGAGTAAGGTTCCCACGCGGCTCAGGTAAGAGTTCTGCTCCTTACGCAGCGGTCGTGCGCGAAGTCTAATAACGTTCGTGCGATTTTTTTAGATTTCGTTCTTAAAAAATAAACTTATGTAAAAGTTCTTCTCAGAGCTAATCATCATTTCTTCTCAGAGTTAATCAACAGTACTTTTCAGGGCTAACCAACAATTTTTTTCAGGGGTAACCAACAGTTCTTTTCAGGGCTAAACAACAGTTCTTTTCAGAGCTAGAATATTACACGCTATTAACATTTTTTTTAATGTTTGATAATGCCTAAGAGAGCCAGGTCTCAACTTTCTAAACATAATTCTCAAGCACGGGCAGCAAAAATACGTCGTATGGGAGAATCTTCACGTGAACGTTCACAACGACTTGCTGAACAAAGTCAGAGAAACTCACAGGTACGCGTACGAGAGTCGAGTGTCGAACGTTCGCAACGCCTTCGCCACAACAAAATTTGAAAAGCTCTGAGTTACGTTCAAGTTAAGTTCAAATGAGTTCTCATGGGGGTTCCTTTTAGAACGTTGGTGCTCACTAAGACGGAATTTTGCAAAATTCAACCCCTAAGGGAGTCTAAAGGGGGTTAAAAGTTTGTATGAAAGTCCTCTGTTTTTAAAATAAGAGACGTGAAATTTAAAATGTATACTCTCTAGATGTTGTGGTGGTGAACTAATAATGTACCTATCCTTAGAAATCAATTAGGGGGCTAAGGAGATAAAAGGGGGGTTGGATGTTTGTATGAAAGTCCTACGTGTTTGAAGTAGGAGAGTTGAAATTTAAAATGTATGCTCGATAGATGCTAAGAACGGATTTTACGAAACTCCATCCCTAAGGGGTAAAACGAGATCCACGCGTACGAAGTCGCGGGCAGCCGCTAGTGCAAAATAAAACTCCGAACTTCGGTCGCGTATAATATGTGTTTTACAGAATACGTTGCTGCCGAATTTCCGCTGAATTTACGCCCGACTGAAGTTCGGCTGTACGCTATAACGCAACGTAATTTCGGCATAATGTGTCGCCAGTAATTCAAATAGCATTGCAGGCGTAATCATGCCGAACTTCCGTCGCGTATCCTCGGCATAGTGTGTTTAGACACTTAAACTGGAATCTGAACTTTAAAGCCAAGTTAATAAGACTCAGTTTCCGAGTGTGTTGAAAAATATATATTTCATTACACAGAGTTTACGTAAGCATAAAGCTATTAATAATAATTAAAACTTCAATGAAGCGAATGCACTTGCATAAATAAATTAATGTTACGTAATTATTAAATAGTAAAACCAAATACGAATATTAAATATTTTAATATTACTGGCTGATATATACTCGTGGTTGGTCATATTAAAAGTATAGTAGGCAGAGCATTATCCACCAATCCGCACTGGGCCCGCGTGGTGGATCATGGCCCATTCCCTCTCCTAGGGAGAGGAGGCCTGTGTCCCTACAGTGGGAACATTAAAAAGGCTGATGATGATGATGAACAGATTGGCGATGGGTCTGTAAAGACTGGAACAATTTGCTTGCTGCGGTCTTCCCGTCCGATTATAATTTAGGTGAATTCAAACCTAAAGTGTATAGGCTCTTAATGAACTAGTGTGCTTCACTATCTACGATGCATCATTGCTTACCATCTGGTACGATAGCGGTCAACCAAGAGTTAATATCAATAAAAAAAAACTTGTATGCTGACTACGTATTGAAATACGCAGCTTTGGAAGGCTTCTCACAAGGTAGACCAATGATTTGGTGAGATGGATGCGAGACACAGAATACCGGTCATTTTTGTGATATTTAGGGAAGGCTTTTGTCCAAGAAAGTACGTCTTTCAATTGAAATGATGATAATGTAAACAGATGGCCGCTGGGGCCGAAAGGTTCTGGAGTGGCGACCGCCTACCGGAAGACGTAGTGTTGGTAGGCCTCCCACAAGGTAGACCGACGACCTGATCAAGATTGCTGGAATTCGATGGATGCGAGACGCACTGGACCGGTCGTTGTGGTGACGTTTGGGGAAGGCCTATGTCCAGCAGTGGACGTCTTTTGGCTGAATTGATGATGATGATGATGATAATGTCTCGTGTTTCGGCTCGCTTGGTTAAAAAGTCATTATTATTATTATAACGTTTATTTGTCATCATCATCATCAGCCTTTTTAATGTTCCCACTGCAGGGACACAGGCCTCCTCACTCTAGGAGAGTGAATAGGCCATAATCCACCACGCGGGCCCAGTGCGGATTGGTGGATCGTTTATTTATATTAAACATAAATGTCTTGATTGATAAATAGAAAAACTCTAATCACGTTTATCTAGCCAAAATAATCCATAGACCAAAAAGCTTTTTCAGAGTTTAAAATGAGTTGCTAGTTATGTTTCACCATTAATATTAATGACTAAAATCGCTTACATTTGCTGCTAAAGTAAGATAATCCAAACCATTATCTCTAAGAGAGAACAAAATCAAACAATGGACTAATAATTAATCTTTCAACTCATTAAATCCAGTCCCTCACAAATTAATCCAACAATAACTCTGATACAAATTTCCTCATTACCATTCAAAGCAATATAAAAACAAATCAATCACACTAAAACAATAAACTAACTTCTTAAGAAACAATCAGAAACAATATTAAAGAATACTACTCAAAGGTTTTCTTTGTACATTAATTTACAATGAATAAACAAAAAAACTTAAGAGAAGTGGTTCTTTAAAAATATTTTGCTACGAATCTCGTAGCCGCGTAGTAGTTGCTATTGCGTAGCACTTGCTACGGTATAACTGTGTGCTACGCGATAAAGTTTAGTTTACACTTTCCGATTTATTGCGACGTTTAAGAACCTTCTTGTATTTATGTGTTTGCGAGAACTTACTGTTTTAAGTTCTAGTCTGCAGTTTTAGTTTTAAAAATCATATTTATTTCTGTTTTTGTGTTTGTTGCTTCGAAGTTCTATATGTATGAAGTATTGAACTCTAAAATAACCGTAACTAAATTTGCCTGTAAAAGTTTTAGTAAAATTGAAGTTCTTAGCCATGACTTATTAAAATCTTAAATCAAATGATTAGATCCTACTAGAATACAAGCTTCAGCTAAGGTGTTACTGGGGGGTATTGGGGGCGTATATCAACGGAAGGAAAATTCTAAGTTACACTACCACCAATGTCGTATGGTCTGGTGAGGTCTGGTGAATAGAGAAGTATTTATATTTATTTAATCACCTAAGAGTCTGAAACTGTTTCCCGCTCCGCCCAAGAGCAGGATTTGTCATTGGATGATTTTTACCTACCATAAAAAAGAGTCTAAAACAAGAGTGTATAGGTTGCTTCTAGGTAAACATGCTCCATCTTCGCCTACATCATTGCTTACCATCAGGTGAGAACGCGAGCCTATACATAATACAAAAAAAAAACAAAGTAATTAGATGATTTTCTACAAAAAAAAAGAAATTACGAAAAATAAATCGAGTCATTAAGTGGTTTTCGTCGTAACATTTACTTGTACTGTAATTTAAATTATCTAAAATTAGAAATCTATTTCGAGGAACTCTAAATTACAATCCTACGTCAGAGCATTCTCTGGCCAAAATGTAATCAACCAAAAATAGGTAAACACGCAATAGGTTTTTGTAGAAACAATTTTGAATGAGTGCTTTAAATATAAGGCAGTATTGACCGAATGGTAACGGTTCGAACTTACGAATTATAGGTCGCGGGTTTAAACCTTCAAATCCAACCAGACGGATTCAAAATCAAAGACAAAATCTTTTTATTTCACATAGGCCTACATGGGCACTTGTAAAACGTCAGAAGCTAGTGCACGGTTCCAAATTGGTCGTTTCTTATGGAGAAGAACCAGCAAGAAACTCCATGGTTACTCTTTTAAAATAATTCTTTTTTTTTCAATATTTCCATATTAAAGTATTATCACATAGATTATGTAAGGACAGTGCACATTACTTTGTGTAATTTATTTCATCACCACTGCTCTTAAAACACTGAAGAAAATCTGTTATTTTCGAAGGTCTACTCCCTAAAAGAAACGTACCAGCAAAATTATAAGTTTATAGGTGTTATAGTTTCTGAGATTTTGTGTGCAATTAGTGAGTAGTATTTCGCTTTTATAAATAGACTAGCGACCCTCCTCAGCTTTGCACGGGTGCAATGTTGATATTATTATTCATTATTCATTATCAGCCTTTCAATCTTCCCACTGCTGGGACACAGGCCTCCTCTCTAGGAGAGGGAATGGGCCATAATCCACCACGCGGGCCCAATGCGGATTGGTGGATGTCACATGTATTCGAATTTTTGGTTCTGGGACATGCCGGTTTCCTCACGATATTATTATTATTTTTTTTATTGGAACAATAAGCTTGGATACAACCTTCCTCTTAAATCACTCTATCTAATAAAAAAACCTCATCGAAATCCATTGCTCAGTTTTATTGATCTAAGCATACATAGGGACAGGGCGCCTTTGTTTTATACTATGTAATGATAGTTTTTTTGGGTTAATATCAGTTTTGCTATTATATCATGGTCGTATTGATACAAACGTCTAAATGACAAAAAGTATTCACATTTCCACCTGACTCGCATAACAAGTTCTTTATTTTGAACACGTAACAAAAATAATAATACAAACTCCAACAGAATCTGTATCACGGATTTAATGACACACACAAAAATGGCAGCAGGCTTAGATTTTCAGCTGCTGAAAAATGTTCCTGAAAATAAGTTACCAACATAGAATTTGTATAAGGTATTGAGTACTTTTTGCGCAATTTCCAGTCTTTTCTTTTGCTGGAAAATTCAAAAGTGAATAATTATGATGTATTGCTGTGTCCTCTGTATAAGGACATTATATTATAGATTAGAAGGCTGGCTAATTTTTCGTCCAAAGAATTAGCATTGCCATTCAACGTGGCAATACTGCCAGTCTTCTGGGTACGTTTCCGGATGACAGCGATGTGGAGTACTTCAAAATGTGTATTTTGTGTTTTTGAATTATAGATATGTAGTTAGGTTTGGTGTAAATATTTAGTTTAGTTAAAATTTACTTTTTTATGTTGATGACTTGGTAAGAGTCGCGGAATTAGGATAAATACGAAATACACTGGACCGGTTATCGTGATGACACTAGAGGAAGACTTGTGTATCCTTTGACCGTAATAATAATAGTTAAACTCTAAAGCTTGTTCAAATAAGCATGAAAATACGTACCAACGTTATTATCTTAGGGCTAGTGGTCGCCTGAGCGGTCCTATATAAAAGCCATTTTTGCTACGTAATAATATAAAAATATATAAAGTTTACCATCGATACGACTACATGCACACTCTTAAAGTTGAACTAGCGACACTGTGCAGGTAATAATCCAGTTTCTTCTACGGGGACCGCCGAATAGTACACACGTTCGACGACTCTCAGACCCGAAAAGTATACTTGTTTCTCAGCCGAACAACCCGACAGGGTCCATAATTGTGACTATTATTAATTTCCATACCAACTATGTAGTACGAATTATGGTACGCAATAAAAAAATGAGAATTGCCAAGCGACGGGTGCCCGCATGGTCTCTCGTTTTACGCAGTGTTGGTTCTTAATGAATATTCTTAATGACGTAATAAGTACACAAAACGCTTATTTCCAACTTAGCTTACCCTTGTAGATCAACCTATAAAATCCAAATTATCGTTAACGTTACATTAATGTACACGACACATAAACCCCTACTAATGTTGTAAGCTATTTGAAGCGGAATTTCTTCCGAAGATCTTAGCATCAACCTTATAATGGTCCCTATGTTCTCTAGGAGAGAGAATAGGCTGGTCGTAATCCATCACGCGGGCCCAGTGCGGATTGGTGGATGTCACATGTCTTTTTACAATTTTTAGTTTAGGGTCATACCGGTTCAGAAACTCAAGTTCGGAGATCGGCTAGACCAATTATCATGGTTTTTGGTTCGTTGGATTTGTACTCGCCCCGAATATATACATCTTAAAAATAACGAAAACATAATTATAAAAGAGGGGCCCAAAGTTTGTATGGAAAAACCTACTTACACGCGGGCGAAACCGCTGGCAGAAGCTAGTATTATATAAAATATGGAAATACAATAATAACATATAATATTAAAAAAGCCGCTTTCACTGTAGCTACCCTCCCAACATAATGATGGAGGCACCATATCGAAGTCACTACATATAGGTCACATACAGTACTTACCTCCTCCTACAGTTTCTAGGGAAACTATATAGTAGTATAGCTTCCCTTTTTTATGATAGGTAAAAATCATCCAATGACGAATCCCACTCGTGGATGGAGCGGAAAACAGTGTCAGACTCTTACTGACTAAAGAACCTACCCCGTGCCTTCCTTGCCTTATTCCCAGAGCCCCGGTATAACGCCTTCGCACCAACCCTCAGTTCCGGAAGGCTTCGACCCTGTAGGTGCCCTACAGTTTGCTGACAACTCCTTAAGGCGCGCGGGAACGGTGTGCGCTGCTGACGACTTGGGCTCAGCCTGGACAGTTACCAGACAACCGGACGGCGAGCTACCCATTGCTCACCGTCCTCCCACATAATGGTGGTGGCACCATATCGAAGTCACTACAATATATAGGTCACATACAGCACTTTCCTCTTCCTACGGGTTCTAGGCAAACTATACTGTTATATAACAGCGGCTGTTAGCTGATTTTGATGCCGTTCTCTATAGAGCGGCATCAAAATCCGCTCTAAATCCGGTCCTAATTTTCAGTACCTACATCCCGTTTAAAATCCATTACCATTCTATATATATCCAAAACAAGGCCTTTATAACAGTAATTACAGTTTGCTAATTGAATTTCAGTCACACGATGTTGCTGTCATATACAGGGTGCTTGTAATTAGCGGCAACTGTCGACTAGCGTATGTGATGTTTGATTGTTTTATCAGCTTTATAGGCGTACGCGGCGAATAAGTTGAACTCGTTGCTATAAAAAAAAAAAATATTCTCAGGCGTCGCTGACATATAGAGTGTTACTCTTCTGCGTCGCTGTCAACTGGTAAAGTGCCCAAAAAGCTGGCAGCATTGCCACGCTGTATGGCAATGCTTATTCTCTGCCCAAGGCCCTTGGGACACACATTATTTTGAAAAAAAATCTTAACTTAAACCATTTCATTTTTGCAAAAATTTTACATAATCTACTAATATCATGTGTTTATGTATAACAATGAATTTAGGTTAGGTTAGGACCTACAGACATACTATTATCATCATAATCATTTCACCTGAAATACGTCCACTGTAGGACAAACATAGGCTTCCTCCAAGTATTGCCACAATTAACGATCCTGTGCGGCTCACATCTGTCTTATTCCTATAACTCTAATCAGGTCATCGATCCAGTTCGTGGGAAACCTTCCAACGCTGCGACTTCCAGTGTACGGTTACCACTCCAAGAGGCTTACACAAATTGATAATCTACAATCATTAATGTTATCAGAAAACTAGTTTAATATATGTCAACAAGACAAGGCACGCCATCTAGTGGCACCTAGAAGAACTAAACAAAGATGGCGCGCTTGACAGAGTCAGTGACGTATCGGCTTTGCTACAAGCTTGTAGCTTGATCTTGGAGGGGAGAATTCGCCCGGACAGTATAATATAGGTATCGATACCAGAAGTATGAGTTAACGTAAGAAACATTTTTATGTTTTGCGTAAAATACACTTACTCATACCACATCATAAGGAAAATTTTTACATTTTAAGTTCATATTATATTATATTCATACTTCTGGTATCGATATTTGTTTCATTGCGTTCTAATTTTCCGATTTTTTATATGTACGAGTATATCAATACAATGTAAATTGTTCCTGATAAATAAAATAAAAAAAGGCTTCTATAGAAACACTCTCTTATATTTTTAATATATGAGTGCATTATGAAGGGCTTAAATTCACGTAAAATAGCTGATTTTCTGAGGTCTCTACTGATTTAGTTTTACAAATAATTAGGCTTTGATTTCTTTAGAAGCCTAGATAATACCCACAAAATATCTGTGTATTTAAAATATCTATAGAAAAATATGTCAAAACATCATGATCACATAAGAGCGGTTGTATGACAATGTATTTCGGATTGGCCACTCCAAATTGCATAGTTTTAATTAGCATTCATTTCTTTCAAACGCCGTTTCCAAAAGTCTCCAAAACATTGACAAACATTTTTATTTCTACCTCACAACAATGCCTTTTGAGACCTTCATCAAACCATCATCTGTGGTTGGCAAAGGTATCCTCATTCAGCCTAATAGTGACAAAGTTAACAAGCTGTTTCCAACGAAACCTTCTTACAATAAAGGTTCTCTGTTAATGTTGCCATCATTTTGTTATCCTTCAAAATATGGCTTTTGTAACCCCATCTATAAATATCCTACCATTCAACCTTCAACCCTACCTTTCGCAACATAAAGCTTAATTTTCAACTGCAATCCAGCCAACACCAATTTATTTCAAAAGCTGTGGTATTGTAATTTCAAACCTGCTGCTTTGATTTAAGGTTGGATACAGAAACACAAGTTTAAGTTTGTTTTTTCTTCAACCGAAATCGTAGCCATCATTACAGCGCCGCGAAGTTGATTCATTTTTGCTGCATTTTCGTGTTTTATCTCCAAGTCTAGGTAAAAAATAAAGTCTTTGAGTCTGAAATAATGATCGTTTATTTGCATACCGGGGAACAAAGGAAAAAGTAAAAAGTTCTGAGTAGATTTCTAGCTAAGAATATTTGTTAAACAACGGAGAAACAATATTAAATTTTCTCAGAAATAAATAATTTGATTTAGATTTTGTTTTGCTAGTTTCTACTAGAAGTTCATTATCATCATCCTCAGTGTTTTAATGTTTCCACTGCTGGGACACAGGCCTCCTCTCTAAGAGAAGGAATGGGCTGTAATCCATTCTTCCATCCATCGCGGCCCCGGTACGGATATCTATACATATAATAAAACAGTAACGAAAGAAAAACTGTACATTGAGAATTTTCTGGAAAAATTAAGTGGCTTTTGTTACAAAAACGTAACTGATGACAAAAAGTGACTTTTTAGAATTTTTGTCTGTTTGTCTGTTTGTCTGTTTTTTTGTGCCTATGGTACGGGTTGGCGCCAAAACTACTGGATAGATTGAATTGAAATTCAGCAAAAACGTTCCTTGTAAACCAAGGAAGGCTTTAGGCTACACATTATCACGCCTTAAGTTATGGGAGGTAAGCAATATTGAATTTAAATAGTGCAATGGATGCAAGGGTGTAACTTTTTTTTCCGTGGGCCGATTGACTCAAAACTTAGTACAAACATTACCCTAAAGTGGTTATAAAGGATGGCATATTTATTTTTTCAGTAATACCCCCAGTGCAAGATTTAGGGGATGTTAAAGTTTGTATGGGAGAATCTTATTCCTTGGGTTAATTAACTTGAAACTTGGCACGTAAAGTTATTTAGGTAAATAATAAAGATTCCCATTATTAGTTTTTCAAAACTACGTAATTTGGGCAAAGAAACATAGTTTCATGAATATTAGTAGTATAAAGACAATTTTAAAACAGCGCCATCTATGAGATTACACCAAAATCAAATCAAGTAACATGTTAACACTTTTTGGAAACTATTAATTTAAATTTGAGCATGTTGGCAAAGTTAGCAGTTAGTTATTCTTAAAATTCATAGATGGTAATGTTACTTATTTATTTTTAGGGAAATAATATCTTAGGTAGTGGTTGGTTCGTTTTACTAAAAAATGTGGGTTAATATTTAATATATAATTTTAAAAAATAGTTCATCTCTAAATGGCGTTCTCCATGTTTATATGAAATATGTTATTCTTATTCCAACGGTCTAACGGATTTATTTTGCAACGCAACCTAATCTCAAATAACGTTTCAATGTTATTTATATACGTACAACGCCATCTACTGACCCAAATTAGTACAAACGAAAACATAACATAACATATTTTTTACCTTTCGACTATCGTAATTACAGACACAATAAAAATACAACAGTTGTGCGGAAATTTGTGTCCTCTTGGGACTTAACTAAAGTGTATACGAATAATCTATTCATATAAATATAATAAAATCGTAGGAAAGTGAAAACTGTTTGTTATTTTTTTTTTAAAAGATTACTAGGAAGTGATCTACAATCGATATCGAAGCCAAAAGCATAGTTTTTATTAGAATTTTTGTCTGTCTGTCTGTATGTATGTTTGAGCTAAACTCAAAAACTCACTTGGATATATATATATAAACATACTGCATGGATTATCTTCAAATTTTGCATGAATAAAGGACGGGCCGGGCAAGTTGTGAATACTTTTTTTTCTTATTTATTATCATTCTGTGACAGTGTTTAATCTAACAACGCATATTTAAATGATGTTTTTCAGTAAGCTATGCTATTATCTGGCTTTACACTATAAAAACTACGTCATTTAAGTAACTTGGACAGAGGAACATAGTTCAATGATTATTAGTAGTAAAAAGACAGTTTTAAAACAGCGCCATCTATGAGAGATAAAAATCAATCAAATCAGTTTCCTAAAAGTTGTATTGTATAGTTCGTTTTGAAAAATTGAAGTTCCAAACAACCCTGAAAATCTTAAGCGGAGTTGAGGAAGACTATTAAAAAAAATACGGTGCTAAGTATTACAAAAAAGTTATGTTTATTGAAATATCGCCATCATCTGTCTGAAGATTTTCTGCGAGCTTTGAGGCGTGCTACTGGAGATGAAGTCGATGTAACTGATGAACGTGTGCTGAACACCTGTCTCAGTTCACTTCAAGATGTGGACATTTCTATCGGCAGCAATCCACTGATCGAATATGAATTACCAGTTCCCCAATCATCACCGCATCAAGACTATGGCTGAGACAAATTACGATTCGGGCGAAATGACCACCATACGAAATGACCATGTCGCTTTGTTGTCTTCAGAGCAAAAACAAATTTATGACACCGTCCCTGAAAGCGTTGTGCAAAACCAGGGTAATATGTTTTTCTTGGGTTGCTCCCGATGGAACAGAAAAAACATGGCATACTTGAAGAGGCAAGGCAATATTGCTATTGAACAGCAATGTCGTCGGGAATCGCTGTCACACTGCTTCCGGGTGGCAAGGCAGCACATGCCATGTTCAAATTCCCATCGATTTAGAGAGCGCCAAAACGTCTGTTTGTGGTGTGTCACGTTACAGCGATAAGGGACACGTGCTTAAGGATTGCTCTCTGATCGTATGGAATGAGCGTAAGGTGGCCAATAGGAACGCAGTTGAGTCCGAGGACAGAACCCTGCAGGACATCCGCGGGAACGAACATTTTGATGGGTGGTGTCACAGTTTGTTCAGTGGCGGTTGCGGGCAAACGCTTCCCGACTTGACTCAGGGATCAAAGTCTTACGAGGTGAATGCTACGTTGAAACAATCTTCATTGTAGTCACGAGTTTGTGCGCTGCGCTTGACCAGTAATATGTGAGCTCGGCTCGGCAGCAATGCACGTGCTCAAGAATTCTCTGATGACCTTCTAACTCTTGGCGAAGGCATTTTATCTTTTTTATGAAGGGGAAAATAAATGAATGACGAATCCCGCCTTTGGGTGGAGCGGGAGACAGTGTTAGAATTCTATTGACTAAACAACCCACCGTTCCTACTTGCCTTAGTTCCAGGGCCCTGGCGTTTCGCTTTAACATCTACCCTTGGCCCCAGTAGGCTTCGACCTTGCTGGGCTCCTACAGTTGCTGACGACTGCTTGAGGTGCAGGGAACAGCGCGCTGCGCGCCGTCTACGACTTGGGTTCAAGTCAAAGCCCACGAGAAAGGTGGACAAGAAAACTTCCAGAGTCTCTCGATAGAGTGTTATCCAGCTTAGAAGAATTCATAAATGATCAGGTTGCAGCAATTAACGAATGCATTCTCTTAAAAATTGAGGGGAAGGTAGTGGTCTATACCTCGATAAACACTGTCGTCGAGCAAGATTACGCCACACATTATCCCGCGCATACCATCAAGCTGAAAGTCGGAGTCCCGATTATGCATCTTTGGTACCTATATCCTAAGAAAAGTAAAGAGACCTGTCAAACATTTGTACCTCATAATTTCCCGTTCCAGTCCAAGCGCGTACAGTTCCCCTTGAGTGTTTGCTTCGCGATGACCATCAATAAGTCGCAGGGGCAGACACTGAGTGCAGCGGGTGTCAACTTCAGGGCGAGTTGTCTCTTACGCGGGCAACTCTACGTCGCTTGCTCCCGCGTCATCAGTCCTGACTCTCTTTACATTTTGGCTCCTGGCAGCATAACTACCATCGTTGTATGGTGGCGGAGTGGTAAAGGCTCCGATTCAGTGGTGGCGGAGTGGTAAAGGATACGACTTTCAAATTGTAGGTCGGGGGTTCAAACCCAGCCAGGCGAATTACTTTGTGTAATTTATTTCATAACCACTGCTCTTAAAACGGTGAAGGAAAACATCATGAGGAAACTGTGACTGTGAATGTCTTAGAACCAAAAATTCGAAGACATGTGTCATCCACCAATCCGCACTGGGCCCGCGTGGTGGATCATGGCCCATTCCTTCTCCTAGAAAGGACGTCTGTGTCCCGGCAGCGGGAACTTTATAAGGCTGATGCATTGCTATTTTAAAAATTATTTACTTATAATGCTATAGCGACAAAGCCACCTTAGGTATGTTTGGTGCTGTAGCGCCTTCACGCAGACAACGTCGCGGGCAACAGCTAGTATCGGAATATGTAGTGGTTTTGACATAATGTCTTCAAATTTTTAGCTTTAAGACATGCCGCTTTCCTCACGATGTTTGATGATTTGACACTTGGTGGGGATGCCTATGTTCAGCGTGGCCGTTCCTCGACTGAAATGATGATGTCCAATTTTCAAGATGAAGGAAAAGCCAGTGGCAAAAACGACTAAATAAATAATTCAGGAAACATGAATCTTGACTCGCTTTTGAACATTCGAGGTCGAACTCTGATTAAACATAAATTTTCCTTAACAACCACGTAATTGATGACAGAAACAGTTTACGAACTGACAGACAGCCAATTATACATACATAAACGCCTATGAATTATACAACTTGAATAAATTACCTCTGCGATTGCTATTCAAACAATAAGATTATACAATTAGTCACGTGACATTAAGCGTGGTTATAATTCATATGGCTATGAGATTGAGTGGTAGCGTTAGATAGCAAATTAATGGCTATCTCTCTGTTACATCGGTCTGAAATAGCCAATTTGCTGGATATAGGCTGTCGTCATATATCTTTAAGTGATAATTGCCTATAAATATAAAGTAGTGGTATTGGTTTATAAATTATTAATCATTTATTTAGGACTATGAATGTTAAAGAGCAGTGGAGAATGGGAGAGCAGTGGTGGCCGAGTGGTAAAGGCCCCGACTTGCGTGTAGTAGGTCGCGGGTTCAAACCCAGCCAGGCCCATTACTTTGTGTAATTTATTTCAGCACCACTGCTCTCAAAACGGTGAAGGAAAACATCGTGAGGAAACCGGCATGTCCTAGAACCAAAAATTCGAAGACATGTGACATCCACCAACCCGCACTGGGCCCGCGTGGTGGATTACGGCCCATTCCCTCTCTTAGAGAGGAGGCCTGTGTCCCTGCAGTGGGAACATTAAAAAGGCTGATGATGATGATGATGATGATGAATGTTAAAAAACCGGCTAAGAGCGTGTTGGGTCACGTTCAGTGTAGTGAAACTACAGAATTCTCACAATGTAAGAACTTAACCCCTTAAACTACGACTTTAGCGGGAAGTAACCCATGTATACTAATTTATACATGGTAAATTAGTAACTCAATTTCCCGAGAGATGGCGCTGTACCCGGTGGTAATTTTGGATTACGTTAACCGGTTTAATTTTTTTTTAAAAGAAGTTATTTCAGGATGATAAAATATGTAACAAAGTTAAAAAAAAAATCCATCAAACACGGTTAAATTACAAACTTAGTTCAGAAATTATTTTTTAAAATTTTTCTAACACTGTTCATTTTCCTAGAAAGTCTGTATAAAATTCTACTTGTGAGATTTTCATATTTTCTAAGCTTATGGTTAAAAAGTTAGAGGAGGGGGTTCTTACATAGAAACAGCGACGACAAATATACGTATAATCGAAATATTTGTATTACATAACATGATTGAAAAGATTGACCATGGAGTTTCTTACACATTCTTCTCCATTGATATTTACGCTCATCACTGTACCTTTCAAAGTACCTGTGAATGGTTTATCATTATCATTACATAGTATAAAACAAAGTTGCGCATCCTTATGTATGCTTATATCTTTAAAAGTAAGCAACGGATTTTGATGCGGTTTTTTTAATAGATAGAGTGATTTAAGAGGAAGGTTTATGTGTATAATACATGCATAATATATTAAATATCAGTACCCGTGCGAAGCTGGGGCGGGTCGCTAGTTTCAAATAAATGATTTCAGTATTCGAATATTTGGATCTTCTATGTATTCTTACAGAAATTTCCAAGCAAGCCAAGTCACGAAATAAAACGATTTAGCACCAAAAACGTAACGCCAAACGACTTCCATTGTCACAGTAATTTATAAACTTAAACAATACCACCTCGTTCCCATTAAAATCTGGCCAGAATTCTGAGTTCGCAATTATTCGTAACATTACATTGTAATGAGAGTTGAAACCGTTTCATTTGACGTCGGCACTAACTGTACCTACCCTCTGTAGGATGAAATAACGCGCAATTATGACGTGCGCTAAAGACGGGACCCGTATTTTGTGGGGTAAGGGACCGTTTAGACTCATGCTGGTTTTACACAAGGGCAGAATAGTGAGGCAGTACAGACCTACTGAGCAGTGGTGGCCGAGTGGTATCGGTACCGACTTACGACTTGTAGGTTTCATGTTCATACCAAGCAAGCGCATTACGTTAATGTGTACTTTATTTTATCACCATTGGTCTCAAAACGATGAAGAAAAAAAATCGTGAAGATACCGGCATGTCCTACAAACAAAAATTTTAAGACATGAGACATCTGTCATGTCTTTGGATTATAACTGAACTAAATAAAGTACATAAATGTTCCAAAATTTTCCTTTATCATACGTATAATCAACACTATTGAGGAATTTGAATCTTTTGGTCGTCTTACAAAGCAAGTTTTTCTTTCCTATTTCATTTTTTACAATCTCAATTAGCTCATCCTGAGCAATTATTGCTACACTTTTGAGTAAGTGGCGTAAATGTTGTTTTTTGTCGACGCTCCATCGCTATCACTCGCGGTTTAACCTATATTTAAACGCCACTGTCCTTACAAACTGTTCTGTCCCTTTCAGCCTTCGTGTGACGTCATCATAAGCAAAACGTGCCGGCAACTGTCACAAGTTTGTTGACTGTTTGACTGTGGCAGATTGTTACAAATCACTACGGATGATTGATCGTCGTTTGTTTTGCATAATTGTCACTTGTCCCTTGTCAAGTTGCTTAGGAAACCAGCGACAAACAGCGTTCGTCTGTTTGTTATACAGGCAAAGGAGTGAAGTACACATACCATAGGACTACCATACCATAACTATAACTACCATAGGATACTTCCGCCTGATCACTGCTAAGTACATTTTTAATTGCCCTTGAATCGAAATCTTTAAGGTTTGACTTCGCGCCGCGCTGCAGGTTCAGGCATTTTTTTTAAATGATCTGACAAAAATTACCGTGATGGTGTCCCAATTCTTAAATTTGTCTTTATTTTTAGTTGAATGTACTAATTTACTATTTACTGTTTTTTTTTATGGTGGGTAAAAATTATCCAATGACGAAACCCACCCTTGGGGGAAGCGGGAAACAGTGTATCTTTGCTTTTCGCACTGGGGCCAAACCTTCCTTTCAGAAAGAGAACCTAGGCTCCAGTAGGCTCCGACCCTTTTGCAGAGTCCCTACGATGTATTAACTGGTCATATTTTTTAAAATTTTGTAAAAAAAAGTACTTAAATATTTGTGAAAAATACTGATCGGTGAATTTTGAAAACATATTTTGCAGTCAATTTTTTTTAGTCTCAAAAACGAAGTTGTCACAAAATTCACTTTGCACATTCACTTGCCAAAAAAATACCTAAAAACATCACACAAGCGAGTTCTAGTTCCAAAATCGACTAACTAAACTACAAATTACCACAATCATTATGAAAAGACACAGATAAATCGTTCACCAAAACCGCACGACACGCTACCAGTCTGAAAGACCCTCAACATTATAGAGAGAAGGGTTCGTACAAACGACATGTTGTAATGACGGGAAGCCGTATGCTCGCTTCCGATGTAACAGATAGCGTAATGATACCTACAACGAATAGAAAGGAAACATATTTTTGTATGGAAAACGCTGCGTTGTTAACGTCTGTGTGAGAGTGCTTTAATAGCTATTTTTGTTCGGGAGAAAGATTTAGGACGACTATTTTTTGTGTTCTTTTTTTTAATGTTTAGCTAAGCTTGTGTAAATTTAGCTTCGCTACGATGTGCTAGCAATTTTGTTAACGTATGTGTTTTCTTATTACGTTAAGTTTTTAAGGTATGGTTATGGCCTACTTATATGCCAACCTGAGCTTTATACATTTTGTATGCAATAGATCCATAAGAGCCTTAGTTTAGTATCTAGTGTAAGACACAAGTGTAAGTTATAAGTGAGTGTCATAGTCGAATTACGACTGAAGCCTCTAAAAACAAATAAAAGAAAAAAACGTTTTATGATAGGGGGTTGGTTGTTATAAAACTAAATGTTTATAATCAGTTTGTAAGACTTTAACATTTATAACTTAAAGTAGACAGGATAAAAGTGTAAATAATAAGTAGCCAGGTGTTATAACAATTTAATTAAAGCTTTATTGAAGGGGCTGGTTCGGACCGATGTAAACTACACATAAACATTCATACATATTTCTAAATACATACATATTATAGACAAATTACACCCAGACACTTTTTCTATTGTTTATAGGTTCGTGCTTGATCGCTATCACACCTGATGGAAAGCGACGATGCGGTCGACGATGGAGCGCGCTTACCTAGAAGTAACCTATTCACTCTTGAACGAAAAGAATCGCCATCGCCACTTAAGTGGCAATGGGCAGGACACAGCACGCAGAACAGATAGCTGCTGGGACCAAAAGGTTCTGGAGTGACGACCGCGTACCGGAAGACGCAGCGTTGGAAGGCCTCCTACAAGATGGACCGATGGCCTGTACAGAGTTGCTGAAATCCGATGGATGCAGAACCGGTCTTTGTGGCGGCGCTTGGGGGAGGCCTATGTCCAGCAGTGGACGACTATCAACTGGAATGATGATGAATTCAGTCACAAAAGCCACATTAAAATTTTCTCTGATACACTTGCCAACGATGGTATAAACCACGGCTTTACGTACAAATTGACAAGCTTTAACGGCTTTCCATATTTTATTTATGAACAACCAATAAATAACTAGCTTGCACAAAATTACGTCCTCAAAAAATTTACATAGTAACCAATTTTTGGCATAACGATCAAAACACTTTCACACAGCAACTCTACTTAATTATAATGCATAGAGCTAACATAAAATAAACTAAAACAGAAGGCCCACTTCATATAATAAACAAAAACTTACGCACACATATCCATCCTTCACATATAGTGAGTACAAACGTACTGGCGATCTGCATTTGTTTAAGTTTGCCATTGGTTATAAGTAGGACTGTATCTATGTGTGCGTGCACCAGTTTTCGATACTTAAATGAAATCTTTTTTATAGTTTCGTGTTCATAGGGTAAAACAGGACAATATTGCTAAAACACCATTATCCGCTGGTCAGTCACCAGGAATGTAACCCAAGAACCGTGACAGCTAGATAGTCAAAATTTTCATAGATGATTATTTCTGTTGCTTGAAGCCCTATGGTTTTGCTGACATCTCCTCGAAGCGCAGATAATTTATGATATTGCGCTGTAAATTGACTACTCGGACTCCAGACGATGTGACCAGACGGTCTGCAAGCTCAAGACTTGGATGCTAATTTATAAAAACAGCTGTAAAAAACTCCTTTCCTCACGCGTGCGGCTATCTCCTTCGCTAGCATTACTGCTTCGTAGAAGAAAGACACAGCCTGAACAAGGGATGGACTGGATTCAACAAACTATAGAGTCGGTTTTCTGGACATATCTATTCTGTGGCAGGCAGTTTCCAAAATTTTAATTACTACGACGCTCAGCAGGAACCAAGCGTTAATTATTCAACAATGCGAAGCCCGCCGGCAATTGTTTTCGTGAATTGCTATTATATTGCATAATATCGGTTTATTTTTTATTTATGACTGAGTCTGGCTGTAATTTTGGACTGTCAGTCTGGCAAATGAGTTGGGCTTGAGGCAATGTTTGAAATTCGTCAGGAAAGTTTGAAGCGGAGACAGGTTCGGAAGTTGAATGATTTTGATGTTTATTTATAACTGTTTTTGAAGGTTTTGATATTTAGAATTTATAGAGTTTATTTTCGAATTGCTCGGGTACAAATCGGCCTTAATGATTTCTCGTTTCGTTTATTATTTTGTTTAAAATCTAAACGTGTACCGGTAAAAGCGAAACTGTTGGAAATAGGACTTTCCAATTAAGAAGCTAAGGTTGATAATGGTTTGAAAGGATCTGTACTTCGCAGATTGCTCAGAAGCCATAAATAGACAATCTTATTTTGGTAGCAGAACAACTTAATCCTCCGTAGTTAGCAGATTAGCTATTCAAGGTTAGAAGCCAGGCTATCTCAGTACGGGTGGGACGTAATTATAATAATCGCTTGAAAAGCTAACATTACCTTAACAAGGCTCTACTAATTTGTTTGCAGTCTAGTAGTTAGAGACCCTGACTACTAGAGTGAGAGACTGCGTGAGGTCGTGGGTTCGATTCCCACCCAGGACAAATGTTTGTGTGATGAGCACGATCATTTGTTCTGTGTCTGGGTGTAATTTATCTATAATATGTACGTATTTAGAAATATATAAGTATGTTTATCAGTTGTCTAGTACCCATAACACAAGCTCTGCTTAGTTTGGGAATAGATGGCGTTGTGTGATAAAAATAAAAAGGAAAAAAAAATACAAACATGTTTTTTTTTTTATTTATATAAATTTATGCTTTACTGCGATCCCATCTGCTGATAAGCTGCGATGCAATCGTTCATAATGAGGCGGACTAGTTTAATTAGAGCCTATAAACTTTAGCCTTTAAGACAGCTAAATTATAACTGGAGGGAAAGACTATAAATTAACTTATGACCCAAAACTTAATAAAAAGGTTTATTTATTTATTCTTTAGAGCAATGGTGGCCGAGTGGTAACGGCCCCGACTTACGTGTTGTAGGTCGCGGGTTCAAACCCAGCCAGGCACATTACTTTGTGTAATTTATTTCATTATCACTGCTCTCAAAACGGTGAAGGAAAACATCGTGAGGAAACCGGCATGTCCTAGAAGGAAAAAATTCGAAGACATGTGACATCCACCAACCCGCACTGGGCCCGCATGGTGGATTACGGCCCATTCCCTCTCTTAGAGAGGAGGCCTGTGTCCCTGCAGTGGGAACATTAAAAGGCTGATGATAATGATGATTTATTCTTTATTGTACACCGCATTAAAAAAGGTTTTGTGATTTAGACCAAAAGAATGGCTTCGTGCACTCTGGGAGGAGTTACGGACTTTTTCTGATTAAAATCCAGTGCGCAATAACAAACCAAAAAAAAAACAACCAATAAACTTTAAAAGTTTTTTTATGGGTACGTATGACATCATCGCAAAGAAGTCACGTAGTTAGAACAAAAGAATCAGAGGCGTTTCCAATTCTAGGAATTATTTAAATAGGATTCTAGAAGCAAACGGTCGTAACTGGAATAGGTGTGCTGTTCTTCGGGCGATGTACTTAACGTAGAGGGCCACCTGCAGGGCCGAAGCCTACTGGGAGCCCGGTCTGGCTTCTGAAAGAAGGTTCAACCCTGGTATGAAAGCTAAGAAGGAATGGGGTAGGTGGTTTAGTTAGTAAGAGTCTGACACTGTTTTCCGCTCCACTCAAGAGCGAGATTCGTCATTGAATGATTTTTCCCCCCATAAAAAAAAAACAATCACAAAATTACCGATGGTATAAAGAACAAAGAAAAAACAAACACAATTCTGGCCCAACTTCAAAAATACAAAAAGAAAACGAAAAATTATATTAGTACTCTTTAATTAATAAATTCGTATTCACTTAACAAATTAAATGCAACAAAAACAAGCAGTGAATGCGTGCCAATACAAAACGAGATCTAAAGACAAAGTACTATCACAAATTTTATTCAGAAGTTCCGCTTTATGCAACGAGTGTAAACAAGTTCAAGCATAGATACAGTACGGCTGTCGGATTTTGGCGCGTTTAATGGTAGGTTTACATGCTTGCCAAGCCTCGGCCAACTGCCATTGTGTCTACGGGGTTTCCCCATTTATACAATGGCTACACAATGGCGATTGGCCGAGGCTGGCCAACGCTTGGCAAGCGTGTAAACCTACCATCAGTTAGGCTCTGCAAATTTTAGCACTTGAAAACTCGTACAAAAACAAAGTTTTTAAAAAAATAAATGCCAATAACAGTTTTTAACAGCAATAACAACTGCAAATTGCATTTATTTGTTTAACCATTTATTTTTTTACAAGTTATCAAGCGCTAAAATTCTTAAGCCTAACTTCAGACGTGCTAAAATCCGACGGCCGTACTGCACTCTTAAACGCGTACACGTGCGGTAATCATAAATGAAGCTGGCACTTTCTCTCGCTATACGCGAAGCTTGACTTTGTGTACTTGAGGTTTTCCTCTCAATCCTAATATCAAATTCAATTTTTTTTCAAAATTCACTGTTATTGTGCGTACGTGAAGTTCGGGTATATGTACTAAAGGATTTTCAAGTGCATACAAAGAGAAAATCAAGATAAAGGTGATGAAATCATCACCTTTATCTTCCTGCCTTTGTCCTAGCTGAAAAAAGCTAAAAATTATACACTGACTCCGGCAAGGAATTCCACTCCTTGGCTGTACGCACAATGAATGTTGTAAACAAAACGTTTTGTACGTATACTTTTTAGGGTTCCGTAGTCAAAAAGGAACCCTTATAGTTTCGCCATGTCTGTCTGTCTGTCCGTCTGCGGATAATCTCAGCGACCGTTAGCACTAGAAAGCTGGAATTTGGTATCAATATGTATGTCAACCATGCTGACAAAGTGCAGAAACAAAAAGTGGTAAAAAATGTTTAATTAGGGTACCTCCCGTACACGTAAAGTGGAAAGTGATTTTTATTTTATTTCTACCATAACATGTGATATACTGTTGGATAGGTATTTTAAAATGATTAAGGGTCCCGTAAAATATTTTTTTGATAAATATAAATATTTTCGGAAATAACCTCTCCGAAAGTAAAAAATGAGTCGTCGTCCCCCTCTAACTTTTGAACCATATGTTTAAAATATGAAAAAAATCTTAAAAGTAGAACTTTAACTCCTCAGCCATACAGCGAACGCCGGCGTTCGCGGGTACTATAGCGAACGCCGGCGTTCGCGGATATTATGGAAAGTTATTTATCTATAAAAACTTTTTTTTTACGTTCTTGGATAAATATCAAAATACCCTACAAAAAAAAAAATCAAATATTGTACGTTAATAGTTTCCTTTATTACCCGCGAACGCCGGCGTTCGCTATAGTACCCGCGAGCGCCGGCGCTCGCTTGGGTGTCAAGGGGTTAAGTAAACTTTCTAGGAAAATTATTTTCAACTTGATAGGATGAACAGTTCTTGAAAAATTAAAAAAAAGTTTAGAACTAATTTTTTAATTTAACCGTACATGCAAGCATTTTTTTTTAACTTTTTTTATATATTTCGTTATCCTGAGCGTATCTTCATTCAAATAAAAATCCAAAAAGAAAAAAATCTGTTCACGCAATCCAAAATTACCACCGGGTACAGCACCATCGCTCGGGAAATGGGTTACTAATTTTTACATGGGCTACTATGTTCTGTTACATTGTGAGAATATTGTGACTGACGGGAAACTACGTAACCCTACACTGAGCGTAACCCGACACGCTCTTGGCCGATTTTTTTATTCTTTTCTATCTCATCAATCTTAAACAAAAGCTAGTGAACTTATAATTACTGTACCACCAAAAATACTTCCATCAAACCACCGCTAAATTCATTTTTGCTTGCAGTCGAAATGAAAACTTCAAAGGTTTGGTTTTGCGCCGCGCCGCAGGTTTCGAGCGTGTTTTTTTTTAAGTGATACCGTTATTACGGGAGCCGTGTCTGTGTGTACTAGGTATTGCTTTTTGAACATAGTGAAATTTCATAGTTTCTTCTTTTATTCTGTTTTGTCAACTATCACTCTATCACCGATCCCATTTTCTTTGCGCTCCAGACGCCGCTGGGATTCCGATCTCAATTTTCGGCCAACGTATGCGCGAACTTGTGGACGGCGAGCAATGGGTAGCTCGCCGTCCATTTGTCTGGTAACAGTCCGGACCAAGCCCAGTCGTCGATGGTGCGTACTGTTCCCGCGCGCCTCAAGTAGTTGTCAATAACCGCAGGGTCCCTGCAGAAGGGTCATAGCCAATTAGAGCCAAGGGTTTGTGTCTGAAAAAAGGCTTTGGACCTAGTAAATATGGCTATGTAAGAATGGGGTTTTTTTATGGTAGGTAAAAATCATCCAATGTCGAAACCCACTCTTGGGCGGAGCGGGAAACAGTGTTAGTCTCTTACTGACTAAAGAACCTACCCCGTACCTTCCTTGCCTTATTCCCAGAGGTCCGGTGTAACACTTTCGCACCAACCCTTAGCTCCGGGAGGCGTCGACCCTGTAGGGCCCCTACGGTTTGCTGACAACTCGTTGAGGCGCGCGGGAACGGAGCGCGATTCGTCGTTGGATGATTTTCACCTACCATAATAAACAACTTTTCTATCATCTTGTTTTTCACATAACCAAACCTGCCTTATCCTTCCTCTACCTTCCTCTATATTTTATTCATATGCATTCTCTTCCTCTTTTCACATAACAAGACAAGTGGAGTCGAATTTCTGTGCTTCTATTTTTTCGTGGCCCTGTTTTGTGCAAAATTTATGGGTACACAAAAGAGGCGGTCATTTGGAGATATATTTGCAGGATTCATTAGTGCTTTAGTAAGAGCTAGCGAATAATGGTTCTTTGTTTAAGTTGAAGGATTTACTTCTATTCAAAGATGATTCTATTATATTAGTGTAGTGTTTGTCAAAACGGTGAAGGAAAACATCGTGAGGAAACCGGCATGTCCTAGAACCAAAAATTCGAAGACATGTGACATCCACCAATCCGCACTGGGTCCGCGTGGTGGATTATGGCCCATTCCCTCTCCTAGAGAGAGGAGGCCTGTGTCCCTGCAGTGGGAACATTAAAAAAAAAGGCTGATGATTATGATGATGAGTGTTTGTAAACAAAACTTTGTCTCTATTTGAATCCAAATCATAATCTAACTAGTCCATTGTCCGTACAATTATGACTATTGTATGCATACCTTACTATAACATACGCCTTACAATGTGCTGGGACTCAGACTTCCTTCCTGAAGAAGGAATGGGCCGTCCCTATTGGAACATTTATTTTTATAATTATTTTCTACACATAATCCCTAGGAATTCACTGGATATGAAATGCTTAAATGCATAGAATCGTTTGATAAATGCTTAAGAAAGCTTATGTACAATAATGAGTAACATTCAGCTGAGTTTTTTTTTAATTGCAATAAACTTGTGCTTTACTGCGATCCCACCAGATAGTAAGCAGTGATGCAATCGTTGATGGTGAGGTGCACTCGTTAATAAAGAGCATACACTCTAGCCTTGAATACACCTAAATTATGATCGGATGGAAAGACCGCAGCTACCAAACTATTCCAGTCCCTCGATTTATGCGGTATAAACCACGAAACAAACACTTAGTCCGGACCGTAGATGTCTTAACAACTTATAATATTCGGATATTTGCCGAATATAATACTGATTAACTACGTTAGGTTAATATTCTTTGCTATAGACGTAGATGTAATAGCAACAAGTTTGTCTTAAAGATGACATGACAGTTTTATACAAATATTTTCATTAGTATGGCCGACCGACCAAATGAATATGACATTGGTTCTAGGCAAGTGCCTCAATAGTTTATATCACGCTTTATTCTGACACTGCAATCCAAAATAGTTCAAAACTGGTGAAATAGATGTTGAAACAATATTTTTTTTTTATTAAATCCACTAGACACGCTTATATCTGCCTGTAACAATATATCACTATAATTTATGTTATCATGCTATCTTACTAATATTATAAATGCGAAAGTTACGATGTTTGGATGCCAAAACGGCTGGACGGATCAGGATGAAATTTGGCACAGGCATAGGATACACTCCGGAATAGGACATAGGCTACTTTTTATCCGGAAAACCCCAACCCCAACCCCAATACCACGCAGGCGAAGCCGCGGGCAAAAGTTAGTAGTTACTATAAAGCGAAATAGATAGCGTTACAACAATAATCCATTTTTTTTTTTTATTAAATCCTCTAGATACTTTTCTATCTGCCTGTAACAATGTATTACAATAACTTATGTTATCATGCTATGAGTAATGAATAAAATAACCTTCGTTAACTCACTTCAGCGCCAGCACCAAATCAATTTAGTTCCAAGTTAGGCGTACACAAAAAATAGACAGACAAGCTTCCCTAGAGAAAACTGCCAAATACGATTCGCGCTACTGTTACACCAAGCTCCAACACGAGAGAGTAAAACTGACTACGCACCTCTTACCATCGATATAATATTATGTATGCCACTGCCAACTGGTAAAAAAAAAATATCATACAATTGGACGCATATACGTATACAAGCGAAGTGGAGGCGTTTAAGTGGGAAAGCGGACCCCGGGCACCGAGGTGAAAGCCAAGGTACTAGCAACCGGGACTGGCGCTAAGATGATGATGATACAATTGGACGCATAGGCAGTTCGTTTAACATTAGTTTTGACGTACACGCAGTGTGAGAGCTCTATAAGAGTCAAAAGTTTTGTTAGACGACATAACAGTCGACGGGTAACGGGGAGGCCGGACGGCGTACTAGTCTTTTCTCGACGTCCTACGGTAACTGGAAATCGGGATCGGGATCCCAGCGGCTAGGCCGCGAGTGCTGTTCTCTCATGCTTGAGGCTTCCTTCGCTTGTAATACTGCTCGGCAAAAGGAGGCGACCGCCAGCCATTTCTCCTCGTTCCGGACTAATACTCCTCTATTCCGGACCTCAGCCGAAAGACGTCAACTGCTGGACATAGGCCTCCCCCAAACGCCGCCACAACGGCCGGTCACGTGCGTCTCGCATCCATCGAATTTCAGCAATCTTGACCAGGTCGTTTTTCGGCTTAATTGATGATGATGATGATGATTCTGGACCTCCTCTATACCGGACACATCTAGCTTAAACTAACGAAAAGAAAAAAATATTGACGTGTAAAAGTGTTATTTTAAAACCTATTTACAAAATAAACATAATTTATCATTTATTTATCATTAATCTACTCTACTCTGCCCCCCTAACCAAGTTAATTTTTTTTCGTGACGAGCCTCTTTCTATAATCGAAACGCCTCAGCGTAAGCATTAATTTTATCATAATACTGCAGGATGCAGCGATAGTCATTGTAGAAACGATTACATTTCATTCTGCCGTTTTAAATGTTGTGAATTTGGCTACTAACTTTGTTGAAATGAAGTCATTCCCGTACATTTTATTGTTTACTATAGTTAACGACTGTAGATTATCAACTTGGCTAGGGGAGATGGTATAGGCCATGGTCCGGCCTGGCGTAAGAAGTCATAGTCACCTATTT
The DNA here is from genome assembly GCA_029852875.1 of Mythimna loreyi. NCBI lineage: Eukaryota > Metazoa > Arthropoda > Insecta > Lepidoptera > Noctuidae > Mythimna > Mythimna loreyi. The sequence goes on along the minus strand of CM056801.1, from coordinate 13,639,734 downwards.
TACTACACAGGTACCTACTAAAAGTTCGACATCAGCAAGAAAATTAAAACCGGCCAAGTGCGAGTCGGGCTCGCGCACAAAGGGTTCCGTAGCAGCAAATATAATAAACTTATTATGTCAATTTATACACCTGGTGAATGGAGCCTAAACTCTCCCGATATTTTGCCTTGTACTTATAGGTTCAGCCATCGTTTTCAGTGTAAGCACAATAACTTAACCAAAATTACAGTTAAATCAACCTATCTCAAAAACTATAAGAGATACTTTGATCAAACCAAAAATCGTTGAAAGAGTTAATTAGCATGCATCACCTCTATTTTTTTTAGAATTTTATACCCCGTAGTTATAAAAATAGAGGGGGGGGGACATACTTTTTACGACTTTGAGAGCTGATATCTCAAAAACCGTTCACTTTAAGAAAAATGTTTTTTAGAAAACTTTATATCATTTTAAAAGACCTTTCCATTGATACCCCACACGGGTATGTACATCGAAAAAAAAATTTTCATCCCTCAGTTACATGTATGGGGGGCCCCACCCCCAATTCTTTTTTTTACTATTTAGTGTCATAATTTTGTAGCGGTTCATACAACACATATTCCCATCAAATTTCATCACTGTAGTACTTATAGTTTCCGAGTAAATCGGCTGTGACAGACGGACAGACGGACAGACGGACAGACGGACATGACGAAACTATAAGGGTTCCGTTTTTGCCATTTTGGCTACGGAACCCTAAAAATGTATTCGGTCTCAGCCATATAAGCGTGGATAGTTCCCTAGAGGTAGCACATTATCTAACGTACACGAAGTAAAATCATAAATGTATGTCTGTACATTTAAAATTCTTGCGCAATTTCACCCACGATATGGAGAGCGAGTTAGTTAATTTTTTTCTCTACACTTGTTAACGTTTTCAACTAAACTGCAGAACTAATTGGTTTTTTTAGGGTTTCGTACGAAAGGGCAAAAATGGAACCCTATTGCTATCATGTTGCTGTCCTATAAACCATGATAGCTAAAGGGCTGAAAAAACTTTCACTTGATATATTTCTGTATAAAACTATAATTTTAGTACCAATAACAGAAAAAGAAATATTTAAGTTGACCTCCCATACAACAAACTTAATTTTTTACATTATTTAATTTTGTAACAAAGGCGTGTGCGAGACCGACTCAAATTTTTGGGGTTCCGTACCTCAAAAGAGAAAATTGGAACCCATATTAAAATAAAACATTATTTTCTTTTTTTTTCTTTCTTATAGGATAACTTTGTCGTCCGTCTGTCGGTGACAAAAAGAAACGCGTCGAGGTATAGAGTTAAAATTTAAACTGTATACTTAAGCTTGCAATTCCTTGCAGCTGTAAAAAAAATAAAACTTCTAAGCTAAAAAAACGAATATGACTCATCAAAAGAATCAATATTCGAAGGGTACTTTCCGTTGACCTAGAATCCTGAAAATGAGCATGCGGTCAGATCCCATAGCACAAATGGAAGAAAAATCTGAAAAGTGTAAACTTTTAGTTATTTACAAACATTAACATTACAAAAAACAAAAACACTCAATTTGGGAATTGAACTGTTTTCATTGGTAAACTACGGAATCATCAACTCTCGCAAGTGCTCGTGTTTGTTTTTACTTTGAAATGTAGTTTAAAAAGTATGATTGAGGTTTTCGTAATAGTCGTTATGTTTATCAGCGTTTCTAGGAAATCGTCAGAAACAACAACTCTGAGTATAGTATTTAATAAAAATATTTTTTTTTTATTCGATGGTTTCGATGTACGCGGAATAAACAACGAAGCGAAATGCTAAAGACAATAAAAAGTAAAGCGAAAAAGTAAGTTTGATAACAACATCTGTTATCAGTAATAAAAGTAAAGGCATGAATCCACATTTGTTTTTAAGTCAAAGTTAATTTTTTTTTTTTCACATGGGCCTACATGGGCACTTATAAAACGTCAGAAGCTAGTGCACGGTTCCAAATTGGAGAAGAACCAGCAAGAAACTCCATGGTTACTCTTTTAAAAAAAAATGTTTTCTTTACAATATTTCCATATACATATACAGCACATAAATTATGTAAGGATAGTGCAGACCAGTCAATATTGAACTCCTACCGTTGAAATGGTAGGAAGTAATCTAAAATTTGCGTCTACAAGGACAATTTACATACAAACAAAACTTAACCGTTCGAATACCGTAATTACAGACAAAATGAAAGAACAAGAGGTGTGCGAACGCCGGCGTTTGCTTGAAACTCAAAAGTTTAATTTTCTCGATTCTCCATCACACAAAATCAGCAACAGCAGTTAGCAGCCAGAATCCCCGCATCAAATTCCTGATTACTGAGAGTCGCAATTCAACCGCGACGATGTGAAGTTATTCTCTGCTTCGACGCTTGGCGATGCTTTGCCGTTTGTATGCCAATACCTTGACATTGTGAAGTGCTTTGTGGAATGTTGTGCCCAGACATTAATGAATTTGATCGGACGATATAGGTGGACTATCCTGGTGACGCTTGACTGAAATATGTATTCCTCCTGACCTAAAAAGCAGAAATGAATGGTATTTTGTTAGATGACTATAAAAATGAATATTCTTTTTTAAGTTTGAAAAACATCCAATGACGTATTCTAATCTAAAGTGGAGTCGGACGTACCAGCCCAGGGTAAGTCCGATTTTTACTGAATAAAATCTATATTTGATTCCGGGTTACCTTTTCCAAAACCAACTCAACAAGCTCCAGTAGGCTCTGGTCTTACTGACATGTCCTTGAGATTAATTTTATGGTGGAAAAACCATCAAATGACGAATCCAATCCTTGGGCGGAGCGGGTGACAATGTCAGACTTCTACTAACTAAACGACTCACCCCATTCCTTCTTGCCTTAGTTCCAAGGCCCTGGTGGTCCGCTTTCACATCAACCCTTGGCCTCAGTAAGCTTAAACCCTGCTGGGCCCCTACAGTTTGCTGACAGTGCGCTCCGTCTACGACTTAGGATGTCCTTGAGGCTTGCGTGGAACACTCGACGATTCTGGCTCGGTAAGGATGGTTACAGAATGATCGGACGGCGCACATCCGTTTATCGTTATTTGCAAACCTTCGCCCATGGTGCCTCAAAGTCCGGAAGAGGCCACCGCATGCCATTTCTCCTTGCTTCGGGCCATAGCATATTCCAGGGCCCAGTGCAAAAGAATGCTCACCACAACGTTTTAAAATGTCAGTAGTGCAAGCGAGAACCCTTAAAAATTCAGTTTAGGTCGCAATAAGAGCGTCGTGGACCTCAGGTCTGTCCCAAAAATGTAGGTTGAACTCGTAACCCAATTTCCAAAACTGCCAGTACTTTCAACATCAACTATTGAAAGTATCGCCCATAACAGAGAGCTCGAAAGAAAAATGCAGTTCACCTACCGATCGAGTCTCTGAAATATGCAAGAGCAATAAGCGAGGGATCCAATATGAATGGAACGAATACTGGACTAGTGCAGCATACAGTTTGTTCAATAAATATTTTATGAATGTTCAACAAGTGGGTCAGGTAGTGTTGGGTAGGTGAGCGATTATTGTAAAACTTGCCGGTTGATTGGGTTCTGTTTTTTGATTACTTTTTTTTTCTTATATTGTGGTATGTGGTACCTATGCGGTATTAGAGTAGTGCCCCGACTAGGACCCCGCACTAAAAGTTTCTCATACCCAGACTCGGTCGCCACTGTGTGGCCCACCCGGAAGACACGGTCGAGCACACGGTAGAGGTGAGCCCCTCTTGGAAAGAACATCGCCGTATCCTCGTGGGGGAGATCGGTGGTGGTAAGATCTCGCGCCGAGCCTTGGTTCAGGCCATGGTCCGCAGCGAGAAGGAGTGGCAGGCCTCCTTCTGCGAAGCAGTAACGCTAGCAAGGGAGGAGGCCAACCGCATCAGGCAAAGTCAACAGGGCTCTCGCCACAGCTGCCGCCACCGCAATTCGGATCCCAATTTCTGGCCACCGTAGGCGCAGGCTTGCGGGCGGCAAGCATCGGGAAGCCTCGCCCTCTGGTTGTCTGATAACAGTCTGGATCGAGCTTAAGTCGTCGACTGCGGGTACTAGCTATTTGTAGGCTATACAAATGTTTTTATCACACGGGAATCCTACTGGTGACATATAACGCAGTACTCAATCGTTCACTAAACCGGTCCTCGAAATTGATTGATTCTGTGAGTATAATAATTATAGGGTTTGTGACCTATCCCTTACGAGTTACGACTGTAGATTAGATAGAGAAGTAATTACACGTGTCACCAATTTAAAGGACTTTGAAGTGAACTTTGACCGCTGTCTGATATTTTGGGATCAAAATTCTACTCTTGCGAAGGAATCTTCTAGGAATTTAAGATTTGTTACCGCAATTTTTATGTTGATCACAAAAATTGCGGTTACAAATACACCGATTTGGTTAGAAGTGAAATGTATCTGGTCTCCAACAGTTGTATGCTGCAACTTAGACAATGATGTTTGAGAAGGTGCAGAAACCACATCTTACACTGGATGCTGGCCCCATGGAGATACTCCTTGGGGCCCTAGCGGGCATTGGCCCTGCTTAAACCCGATCTTGTAACTTTACTTGGCTATATTATTATGGAGTGATAAATTTCTATGCTCTGGTTAACACATAGTATATATAAATATAGAATTCAATTTCAGGGACTCATTGCTAGAAGAAACTTTGATAGGCTCACGATAACTTGGCAGCATGGTAGCCTTGAGTAACACATCTTATTTTGGTGGCTGCACATGTATAATTATTGGTGCACAATAAATACGTTGGACAATATCGGAGTATCCGAAACAATTTTATAGCACATATTCATCTAGAACTGTCACCTGAGATGAATCCCTAAGTTGTAGAACTCTGAAGATGCTTAATGGCTACCTGACTGCTGATTCTGAAACTAAAGGCTTTTTTAAGGAATAAAGTAAAATATTGCATGCTCTGGTGTTCAGAGAAAGACCACAAGCGAAAGTGTCCATTGTTCCATGACAATTATATTAAATTCAATCTTAAATAATTTATTCAAAATCAAGTGGCATTTAAATAATTCAGTTATAATAATCTAAATCAATTATACCTTTTCAAGAATTCTATTTTACGTTAATTGTTGTAATTCGACGACACTGCTGGCGGTTGAGTGATTGATGAGCCTAATGCTCTGCGTGCGCGGCATAAAAGTTGAACACATCGAAAGCGATCAACCTTGAATGCGCAGTTAACAGATTTTCGGGTCTTCAATCAAATTAGCTGTTCGTAACCATAGCAATGGCGGCCATTTTGGGTCAACTTATTCGCCGCATACTATACGGGTTTTATTTATATACTAGCGACTCGCCTCAGCTTCGTACAGGTGCAAAGGTGATATATTATACCTATGAACTTCCCTCTTGAATCACTATCTATTAAAAAAAGCCGCATCACAATCCGTTGCGTAGTTTTAAATATTTAAGCCTACATAGGGAGGAAGCGACTTTGTTCTTTACTATGTAATGATGTGATGATTCAAGAGGACGGTTTATGTGCATAATACATGCATAATATAATCAATATCAGTACCCGTGCGAAGCTGGGGTGGGTCACTAGTACAAAAATAAAGCTTACAACTGAAGGTTTCAAACCTCGTTTATTCTTTTTCCATCAATGTATTGTAGGCAAGCCTTATTCGTGAGAAACATTCTAAAGGCTAAAAATACGTTATACGCAGTTTTATTATACGACGCGTGTTTTTCGAACGTGTTTTTATACTGAAAAGTTTTACAGAATGTTGTTCGCGTTTTTAACGATTTTTTTTGCTTCTATCAGGATAAAAATTCTGTAGACAATAAGAAATATTTTGTTATAACATCGAGTTTTTCTAGGAAGAACATTGTAAGCGACAATCAGGGTTTTTGTTTGCAGGTATAGGATTTTTCTTCAATTATAAATTAAAAACTAGCAATGAAAATATTTTTATATTCATGAATAATAATTATAAAACTAAATTATGTTAAAAAATTTTAGAATCGTCTTGAGCAGAACACTTGATCACAGCCTGATTAAAGCTTAAAAAGGAAGAAAAAGAAAATAAAAAAAATAAAAATTGATATACGCATGTGCGAATTTTTTTTTTTTGTAAGAAAACTTTAGCTTAGCGAGTCAATAACCTGGAAGTAGTCGGACAGGTACAGGTCATTGCCTCGCTCAGCTGACGTTTTCTCAAAGACATAATCCTTTTTTGTCTGTTCAGTGCACGTGCATCTTTTTGGATGGAACAGCCAAATATCCCCTTAAAGACTAGAAAAGAGATATAACAGGAAAGTTTTATATCTTTTCCTGTCGATTCCGGGAGTTTCGCGGAAATCCTTAAGACTTGGAACAAAAGGGGAATGAATGTTCGGGGCTGTGAGCTTCGTCTGATAAAGGGTGAGTGACGGCCAGTAGGTAGTGTACGGTGACCATGATTCTGAATACTTTGGGGATATGAGTATGAAAAGATCAATCTTCATCACATCATAACTACAGCTTTTTTTATGGTAGGCAAAAAGCATTCAATGACGAATCTCGTCCTTAGGCGGAGTGAGAAACATTTTTTATTGATTATAGGTTCGCGCTTGATCTCACCTGATAGAAAGCGACGATGCGGTCGACGATGGAGCGCGCTTACCTAGAAGTAACCTATTCTCTCGACTTAAAGATTCCCGGATTGTAGCCATCAGGAAACACAGTGTTAGACTCTTACTGACTAAATACCACGTCCTGTTATTTCTTTGCCTTTCGCACTGAGGCCAAGCCTTCCTTTCAGAAAGAGACCCTGGGCCCCAGTAGACTTCAACCCTTTTGCAGAATCCCTACGATCATAATTTCAGCTGGAAGTCGTCCACCCCAAAAAACGCCATAACTTTTACACCTGTTTGTCTTACATCTGTAGAATTCCCGCAACCATATCATCGGTCCATCTTATAGAAGGCTTTCCAACGCTACGTCCTTCGGTCTGTCGTCGCCCTTTTAGAACCTTTTAGTTCTTATTTATATGAGCCATGTCACTGTCACTGCATAGATCTGGTGATAATTCTATTTATTTATTTTCGTCTATAAAAATGGTAAAAAATGCATGTTCCTTATTTAATATATTTACTGTGAAAGGTGGTATCTAATTTAGAAATATACTAGTATTTATTGTTTTATTTTGAAAAACCCTCACTAAGATGTAACTCTTATATTCAGTGTGCATTCACAAACAAGTAAATACTCATAAGTTGTGTTAGGTACAAATAAATATTTTTATTCTCTTTTTTTTTATTTATTGCTATATTTATTCAAAACACCCACATTCGGAACAATATTAATTGTACTCGTGCACATATTTGTTTTGTCTGGAAATCAAACACACAACACGCAGCGCATAGTAGCCAATCTTTGGTTATTTTTATCAATGTTACGTATAGTTGAGCTCCAAAATAAATATATCATCATCATCCTTTTTGATGTTCCCACTGCTGGGATACAGGCCTCCTCTCTAGGAGAGGGAACGGGCCATAATCCACCACGCGGGCCCAGTGCGGATTGGTGGATGTCACATGTCTTCGATTTTTTGGTTCTAGGGTATGCCGGTTTCCTCACGATGTTTTCCTTCACCGTTTTGAGAGCAGTGGTGATGAAATAAATTACACAAAGTAATGCGCTTGGCTGGGTTCGAATTCAAAAAAAAAAAATTATAAGAAAATAAATATATACTAGTACCCAAACACGACACATTAAATGCATCAATACACTACAGTATCTAGGCCAAGGCACTGCGACCGCCGACCACAATAATTGATTCACACAACCATCAATATTAACAGGTTCAGAGTACATACTATACTAGTACCAGTACTAGGAGTATGTTATGTTACGAGTACTAAACTGTACTAGTCTCTTATGCAAGTTGAAAGTAGCATTCAGCATTACGACGTTGGGTTGGTTATTTGTTTATTTATTAAAACTTCGTGCAAAACAAAGGTACAAAGGCAGACTTAATGCTTTAGGCATTCTCTGACAGTGGTGAAGAAAAGACGAGGCGGGTTTTTTTTACTGTTATAAAGTAGTGATTGATTGCGATCTCACCTGATAGGAAATAGTAACCCAAACGCTAGTTTATATTAATCATAAAATGATACGAGTATGCTTTTACTAAAACTGTTATAAAAACCTCATTTATAGCGTTTCAAATGAGAATTGGATTGATTGCCATGTTGTGACGTCACGAATTACTGTCAAAGTGAGGCAAGAAATTTATTTACATTATTTGTTTTTATATTAGAAATTAAAGTTTTAGCTTTAATTTATGTACGACCTGTGAACGAAAAAAGTTACTTTAATCAGAATCAAGTTCTTCAATTTTACTCATCTCTGAGTTCTTCAATTTTGCCAAAATTTCTTCGATTTGGCATTACGGCGTGATGTATCCTACCAGTCGATTCTATTCTCATTTGGAACGCATAGTAAATACTCTTACATTTTTTATTCTACCATCTACACTTAGAATAAGTACGCGTTCAATAAACATAATAGAAAACACTTAGAAAACCACTAAAATTTTCACAACAATAAACCGAAAACAGTTTCAAGACCGTCCCACAAACGGCAGACAATTGGCCACCCCATCTTCGTAGGCATTGCAAAATGTATGAGCCAGCTCTATCGCGTAATGACGCAAATACCTTGGGGCAAATCGCTTTGTAGCTAGACTTTCATGGTCACTATACCATGTATCGTTTCCATGTTTTTTTGATACCACCAAAACATTGTTTAAGTGAAAGAAGGGAAAAGGTTTTATCGACTGTTGTATAGAATAAATGGTTGGCGAGATAAGAGTGAGTGATTGTACGAGGAAGGAAGGAGGGAAATTAGAAATTGTGGGAGATTGCGCTAGGGTAGGGAGGGCGAAACAAAGGACGGTGAGGTTAAGAGGCTTATGGAGTTGGTTGAATGGTAATGATTTTGTTGGCTGATGGTAGATTGTATTTAATGATACGGTGGCCTATTGAATGACGATAAAAATATTTTTTAGGGCTGAGACACACCGGAATAGTAGCGGCCGGCAACGACGCGGCGAGTACTTTCGTTGTGAATTTTAAACTTTATCTTTATACTTTACAGGACCAGTACCTATAGCGTTTATCGTTGTTGATAACTCTGAATATTTTTTTTTCTGGTATTTTAGTAACAACATAAAAACATGTTTACAATGAAAATATATTTTTCATAACAAGCTTTAATAGCGCAGTATATACCTACAGGTATATAATTAATACCCTTCAAATCCATTCTTTATTAACGAGTTTCTATGGTGATCTTCTAGTTCCATTACCAGATCCTGTTAACCATTTATCATCAAAGTACTCGTCAAGATGAATCACACGAGCTCAAATTCGATGTGGTTCTGTCGTTTTATTAAGAAGTTCCTATGGCCACCTTTTAGCTCCCTCTACAGATTCATGTCATCATAATATTCCATTGTCACGTGATTTACACATACATGCAAAATGTAACCGAAAAGTGGATAAAATTCAATGTGCAATATTTGATCACAAACATCGGTCAGGTGAAACTATTATAAAGCTTGTAATAATTTCATTTTATTTAACGAAGAGATGAGGATGAACTTAGATTATAAAACAAAATGCAGATAGACCGCGCGGAACACGAAAGTGAAGCCAACAAAATAAATACAAATAGAAAAGCGAATACACTCTCGCGTCAGTACGGCACGAAGCGTCGCATCGTAAGTACGTCACTGAAGGTCAAGGACAATATTCATATTTTCGAGAATAATGCCGCCTTGCGTGTTCAAACATTGCAAAAATTGTTCCCAAAAACAAGATGGAATATCTTTTCATATGTAAATATTAATTATTTATTTATTTAGACATTATTTTACGTGATTACTTTTAGTGAAATCTTGGAACACAAAACCTTAACAAAATCTCCTAGTGTTGTTAGTTTATTTTGAAACATTTACCCTTAAGTTGGGAAATTTGTATTGGAAACAAGATTATCAATTTAAAAAATATTTATTTCGATAAAAGTGTTTTGTTTGTTTTGCCTTTTGGTTGGTATGTTTGCGCATGTGTATTTGTTTGTATGTGCCTTAATTACTAAAACTATTGAATTTTTTGTCTCTAATAATAATTATGTAATAATATTGAAACATAGTAATTATGACAGCCTCCGTGGCGTAGCGGTAGTGAACGCGACCGCTGCGCAGGAGGTGGGGGGTTCGATCCCCACTCAATGCAAATATTTGTATGCATGAATCCGAGGAAAGGCCAAAGGTCAATGGAAAGGGCTTTGCTCGGAGTTTCTTTGCGTGATCGAATCAAAAATGAAGATATCCGCAAGAGAACTAAAGTGCGACATAGCTCGAAGAATCGCTAAACTTAAGTGGCAGTGGGCAGGGTACACTGCTCTCATAACAGATGGCCGTTGGGGCCGAAAGGTTCTGGAGTAGTGACCGCGTACTGGAAGACACAGCGTTGGAAGGCCTCCTACGAGGTGTACCAATGACCTGGTGAAGGTTGCAGGAATCCGATGGATGCCAGATGCACGGAATAGGTCATTTCGGCGACACTTGGGGGAGGCCTATGTCCAGCCGTGGACTTCTATCGGTTGAAATGATGATGATGATTTTGAGTATTTGCTTTGTTCTGGTCGTGCTCCGGAGAGCACGTTAAGTCGTCGATCCCGGTTGCCATACGAACATCTAATGGCAGTCGTTACGGCTTGTTGGTGCTCTCAAAAGTCCAACAATTGGTCTAACTGCAATGGTTCGATATCTACCCACCTAAAAAAAATTACCAACTGAATAAATAACACCATTTTCATTTTATTTGCAATTTTTTTTCAAACACTTTCATACAAACCTTGTCCTGAAAATATTATTACAAACACAACAATAAACATTCACTTAAATAGGTGCAGCGTTCTTAAGTTATGTGCGTACATACATTTCGGAAATTGATTTTTATTAATATACAATGTATTAAAAATTAACTGCAAGAACTTCGTCCACTTACCCACTATCGTAAAACGTTTGTTTTACGATAGTGGGTAAGTGGACGAAGTTACTTAAAACTTACTACGTTAAAAAAAAAATGTAAGCACTTTTATATTATTTTTTTTGCAAATACATTTTATTTATAATTCTAAGTAAGTACTTACCTTTCTTGCAGTTAATTTTTTAACACCTAATAGATAGGTAATGAAATAATATGGGTAATTTTGTTATTATCCTGGCAACCGTAACGCACACCGAGGAAACGTATGTTTACAGTGCTGTCACGCACACATGTCTGCAAGCGTGGCTTCACTTTCGTGTTCCGCGCGGTCTATCTGCATTTTGTTTTATAATCTAAGAGGATGAAGATAAAATAAATATCTAGATTCCTACAGAAATGCAAAACTAATGACAATTTCCTAATCGAAATCGAAATTACATCTTCTGACCTTATGCATAGTATATCTACCAAGTAAGGACACACCAATGTGTAGAGTGGGGACGAACGAAAATAGGTTCAATCTCTAGGGAGTATAGGCGCCAACGTGAACTAGAATTCTCAGTAACATACGTACTCTTCGAGTATGCATACACTTGGTATTCTGTGAGTAAATACTAGGGTATTTAGGGTCTACTAGTCAGGACTGGTATACCGTTTGGTAGTTGTACTGTTTGGATATAGACCAATATTGATCCTGTGTAAATGTTACTTGGAAGAAATTTCTAAGATATTGTGGAAACTATGTTCTGTTAGATAGGTCTTGCTTATTGAGATATTATGTATTCAGAGAAATCGCTTTTTACTGCGTTTTATTTTTTTGTTGAAATACACCTATATGGTGCAATTGTAAGACTATACATGACATTTTTAATTTATATTTTTTTAGCTTCAAAACAATTACATCTGCAACCAAAAGCCCAGTATTTTACCGTACGCAAAATACGCACTTTAGTCGTGGAGTACCGGATACCAGCCCGAAATGCAAAACAAAAACACATCACTTTTAAAACTAGATCCAATTCTTTCATCTGTCAATTTCAGATCTTAAACCAAGTGTCAAGGGTTGATTCGAAAGCATTTTACCGGGGCCCTGGGATCGAGTACGTTGTTTAGTCAGTAAGAATCTGACACTGTTTCACGCTCCGCAGCAAACTGTAGAGGCCCAGCAGGGTCGAAACCTTCTAGAGCCAAGGATTGATGCGAAAGTGGAACACCAGAACCCTAAAACTAAGGCGAAAAGGAATGGGGTGGGTCGTTTAGTCAATAGAAGTCTGTCACTGTCTCCTACTCCGCTCAAGTCGACAAAACCTTTTCTTAAGGAAGGGTGTCACTTCTATCGCTCTTAGTTGGAGTATGTTAGTCTTACTGATTAAAACCAACTGTGTCTATGAGTTCCCTTTCGCATTAACACTACGGTTTCCTTTCAAGAAGTTCCCCGTCATTGCCAGTGAGAACTGCCCTCACTTTCTCCTCATATTTTATTCTTCTATTTTTAATTTCAACTCCGAAAGATAACGAAAAACATTCTACATTTTTCACAACGAAAAATCTTACGAAAAAAACTTAAAAAATTCTACCAAACTGCTAAGCTTTTCCGTGCAATTTGATATGCAAGTGTTGTCGCCTGATAAATATTTATGAGATCTGGCAACACCCGACACCCAGACGTCGCGGCCGCCTCAAGTACTTTGTAAACTGCTTTTCATTATCATACTTTAAACGGTTGTTTAGTTTTTAAACTTGTTATAACATGGTTTTTTGTTGTAGTTGTTAGGCAAGATTTTTTGTTACTGGCAGCTTTTTTTTGTTATAATTGATAAGTTTTTTTAGTAGTTGTTTTATAGTGTCTGACTTTTTACTGACTAAAATCTCACCCCTTCCTTGTTTGACTTAGTTCGCTACGTTTTCGCATTTACCCATGGCCTCAAGAGGCTTCGACCCTGCTGGGCCCCAAAAGTTTGCTGACAACTTCTTGAGGCGCGCGTGAACAGAGCGCGCACAACCTTGGCAGGTGGATCGTAGGCACGGGTTTGACGACGGCAGCCGGTACGGTAAGAAGAGCCCTAGCAGGCCGATTGCACGCTTGGATCATTAGAAATTTCCGGAAAACTAACTTGTGGTCCTAGAACGCAAAGGGTAATAGAAGAAATGGCACGTTTTAATTAGTAAAATCCCCTCCTAGAGAGGAAGCCTGAGTACCAACAGTGGGAACGTTATAAAGCTGATGCAGTGCAGTGCGGTTAGTGAAATTTGGCATGATAACCCCTGCTCCTTGGAGCTGGAAAAGTTGATATCCCACCCTTTCTTTTTCGGTGGATAAATATGATTCAAAGACGTCTCCCGCTCGTGAACGGACCAGGAAATGGTGTCAGATTTATAAAACCCTGGAAGAAAAAGCTCAGTTCATTCGGTAGGATTTTGGTACTGAAATCTAACACACTCCCCTCCTCTCCTTGGAGCTGGAAAAGAAGTTGAATATTTTCCATATCCCGAAAAAAGAACCCTATGTTTCAGTGTGTAAAAATAATTCAATGACATCTCAAGCCCTTGGGAGAAGCAGGAGTGTATAGTATAGTGGGTGACTTTTGAAAAATAGAAAAAAAACTTAGTTCATTTTGTACATCTTTGGTAAAAACGAACGATAATTGAATAATATCCGCCGGATCGTCATTATTGTAGCTCAATCGGTATTATATTGTGATAGGGCATGATTAAGAGCAGCTGGGTACACAAATTATGACTGAAATGTCGATATAATGCGTAACGGGTAGTGTTATGGGATAATCGCTTTTGTTTATGTCATTTTCGCTGATGGTGACATAAGTTTACTATAGTCTCTTGACATTAAAATAAACAAACCATATACACCGGTAAATTTTTGGTCGTTTTAATTCTTAATGAATTATTTGGTCATTGACCAAAATTTTACTTAGCCCCAAGCGAATCCGGCGTTCGCACATCTATTGTTCTTTAATTGTGTCTGTAATTACAAGATAGAAAGGTTAATCCCGTGGAGGGTCGATCCGGTACATGAAACACTATCGATTTGTAAAGATTAAATTAAAAAATAAAGTACTTTTTTTCTAAAACTAAAATTAATTTACGCCTATATGAAGGGATCGCAGCCAAGCACTAGTTTATTGCAACTAAAAATATGAAATGCATTATCTTTAAGTAAAGAACAGCTGAGCGGGTTCAATGGCTGTAGGTAGTTAGTACGCATTGACCAACAAGAGGCCCAGTAGGGTCGAAGTCCTCAAGAGCCATGGGTATATGTGAAAGTATAACACCAGGACCCTGTAACTAAGCAGCCAACGCAGGAATGAACTGGCTTTTTAGTCAGTAAAAGTCTGACAATATCTCCCGATCCGCCAAAGGAAATGAGACTAGATGATTTTTGCCTACCGAAAAAAAAAACGTTGTGCGGGCACAGCTAGCAAAGCTAGGTTCTGTATAAAATACTTGAATAAAGTAGCTCTCTTACAAAAAAAAAAAAAGAAAAGCAAAACAATTTCAGACCAGTCCAAAATGAAATAAAAAACAAAAACTTAAACCTCTGCGCCCCGAATTATGCAAAGGCCACATCTTATTCAGCCATGTCGTTTTATGATAATCTGACGCAACTGGGGCCCCGCATTCCTAAATTCCCAGATGTTTATGTTCATTTTTTTTATATAAGACTAGTTGTGTCCTGTGGTATCACCCGCCCATGTTATTATTTTGTTTGTTCTTCGTACATTTTTCGTTTTGTTTGGCTACATATTAAGCCGTTTTCAAGGTTCGGTATATCAAAGGGAAAAAAACAAAACCCTTATAAGATTAGAATAGAAAACAACCTTATTGTACACCAAAAAGTTACACAATCTTAAGAGTTACACAATCTTAAGGTACATAATATTCAACGACGACCATCACACAACGCTGTCCAGTCTCAAGCTAAGCAGAGCTTGTGTTATGAGTACTAGACAACAGATTAACATACTTATTATATTTCTAAATACATACACATTATAGATAAATTACACCCAGACACAGAAGAAATGATCGTCCTCATCACACAAACATTTGTCCTGGGTAGGAATCGAACCCACGACCTTCGGCATAGCAGTAAGGGCCACTAACCACTAGACCAACAGGTCAGTCAAACTACATAAATCTTAATCTATGGGTACAATGGCGGTCTTATCGCTAATAGCAATATCTTCCAGACAACCTTAGGATGGATCGTATAGACTTATAATAATACAAGGAGCAGTCTGTGGTATATTGGTATTAAATTTTAAAACACTACTAGCTTTTGCCCTCGGCTTCGCTCCCGGCAACAGAAAAATATGATAAATGAAGAACCGCTGGACTAATTTTCTGCAAACTTCACATAAACCATCTACTAACTAGTCCAAACATTTGGTTTGGATAGATGAAACAATGTTATGTTTCCGTTGACGTTTACGTTTGTACGAAATGAATTTTATACATGCGTAAAATTATTTGAGTTCTAAAAAATACCTATTTATTTTTTTATTTAATCTTTACAAATCGACAGTGTTTCGATGCTCCACTGGATTAAAATAAAACTATCATTCAATGGTTTAGGTTCGAATCGCGTGAAAAATCTTTGATTGCACGATGTGGGTTTTTCGTGACGTCATTTTTTAGTTCGTACCTATTTGCTTGTAAAATGTAAACAGTCATATTTACTACTTTTATATACATTTGTGTTATAAATGAAATGTTAAGAAAGAAAGAAACAAGTTAATATGTAAGAACTTAAATTTAAAAAAGCTGTAATACTGTATACCTCACAGCTGCTCCAAATAGGTTCACTTTAGTAAAATACCAGACATTTATGTAACAGTTGCCTTACACTAATTTTTAACTAAATCTTACTTTAAGTGTCCAGATGTGAAATTTTGTTAGCTCTGAAATAAATACATATGACAGCTGTTGTGACCCAGTGGTAACGAACCTGGCTTAAGAGTTATAAGTCAACCGTTTTATCAATCCACCCTGAACTCACGTGGTGAATTATGACTCATTCCCTCTCCTAGATAGGAGGACTGAGCCCCAGCAGTGGGAACATTATAAGACTTAGCATGCATAAATACTATGCTACTACGATATATTATACATATAAATACTTTATATGTTGTGTTAAATAACAACGGTGTTTAAAAAAAAAAGAATACTGAAACTACAAGAAGAAATGTCATCAAATTCAGTAAAACTATAAATAAACTAGCTTTTGCCCGCGGCTTCGTTCCCGGCAATAGATTATTCTACTCTACTCCACTCTACACTACTCTACCCAACTACACCCTATTTTTTTTTCATAAGAACCTTCTCCTAACAATAACAAACACAACAAAAAAAGAATTAGCGAAATCGGTTCAGCCATTCTCGAGTTATGCGCTTACCAACACATTTTGCGATTCATCTACATCTACACTAATATAATAAAGAGGTAAAGTTTGTTTTTATGTTTTTTTTGTTTGTAGGGGGTAATCTCTGGAACTACTGTTCCGATTGGAATAATTTTAGCAACAATAGAAAGCTGCTTTACTCCTGAGTGACATAGGCTATATTTTATGTACGCGGGCGAAGCCGCTGACAAAAGCTAGTTTTTATATATAATAAGATACCTACATAATATTTATTTGCTTGCTAAAATATTTCTAGGCAAGGCCTGTCTTATCTACTAGGGGTATAAAGATACTGTATGACCTATTCTCAAAACTAGTAAACATAAAAAACGTTTCGGAGGAGTTTGATAACAAACATTATGGTAAGGCTTTCTTATATTATGTACTAGTTTTTGCCCGCGGCTTCGCCCGCGTACATAAAATATAGCCTATGTCACTCAGGAGTAAAGCAGCTTTCTATTGTTGCTAAAATTTTTCCGATCGGACCAGTAGTTCCAAAGATTACCTCCTACAAACAAAAAAACAAACTTTCCTTCTTTATTATACTCGTAATATAAGTGTAGATGTAGATTAGATATAGTAGGTACATAAATTATACAGTCTCAAGTAAGAGTCCGGAACGAGCCCAAGTGGTCAATGGCGTGCACTGGTCCCGCGCGCCTCAAGGAGTTGCCAGCAAACTGTAGGGTCTACAGGGTCGAAGCCTCCTGGGGCCAAGAATTGATGCGAAAGCGTGACACCAGTGCTCTGGGACTAAGGCAAGGGAGGAACAAAGTAAGTTGTTTAGTCAGTAAGAGTCTGACACTGTTTCCCGCTTCGCGAAAGGGCGGGACTCGTCATTCAATGATTTTTACCTACCATAAAAAAACTAGGCACAAAAGTCAATCTCATGTATGTACTTCACTTGTAGCGCTGATTTTTACCTACCATAAATAACGACAACCTTGGTTCTCTTGCGGATATCTTAATTTCTGATTCAATCACGCAAGGATACTCCGAGCATAGCCTTTTCCATTTTTATGACCTTCACTGACTCATCAGTCCACTTGTGTGAGGCATTCCAACTCTGCGTCTACCAGTACTTGGTCTCGTATTTCGAAATTAAAGAATAATATTGTTGGTACTTTGAAAATTATTGTCCTGTTGTTAAGATTGCGTCAAGTAATTAAGTCTATTCTCGTCAAGTTTGTTATTTCTCGTCTTCAGATTAATTAGAAAATTGAAACGAGGTTACTTTAAACCAGGATTTGTCTTGGATTTTTTTTTATTATTATGTTTAGATTTATAATCATTGTATAGCAATCTTCTGTCACGTCGGCGTGGGCTTGCGGACGACGAGCAATAAGTAGTTCGCTGTCCGATCGTCTGGTGAACTTCAGGACCGAGCCCAAGCAACGACTCAAGCAATGACTGCAAAACTGTCGGGGTCCAACAGGGCCAATACTTGTTAAGGGCACGGGGAATTACTGAGAAAAAACCCGTGGTTAAGAGTGTAATGGGCAACTGAAGGATATAGATATGGATTTAATTAGTAAAAGTCAAATACCACTCCTGCTCAGAGTGAGAAAAGACTGGATTGGATGATATCCCAACTCAAAACGTACAGAATGCACTTGTACAGAAGTACAAATTTCTAAACAAGCGTGTCTTCAACGTAGTCTTTGACCTTATAATACAAATTTTTCATAAGAACACATTTCATTTAGGTTTTAAACTTGGCCGTCGCTATGCTTTATAAAGGGTTTTAGTTTGCAATTTGTTATAAAAGCGTTTACTGTCAATTTTGTTTTATTTTTTTTGCACCTGCTATATTTTTACTTCACCATTCTTGGTTGGTAAAGAATGCCTAAGGCATTAAGTCTACCTGTGTACTTTTGTGTTGCATTTTTTTTTATTAATAAACAAACGGACGCGTGATATCTATCTAACCTGGTGAGCTTTAATGATGCAAAGTAACCTATTTAACACTACTGACATAAAACATAATTTTGAATTTAGAAAACTAGAAAACCAAACAAATGAGCATCAAAAGCAACTATTTCCAAGCATTCGCACTCAATTGAGTTTACGCTGAACTAAAACTAAACTAAAGCACATCTCGCTCTATATTCCACACATAACAGAGTTCTGAATACGGCTAGTTACCGCTACGTTCATTAGACCTATATTGTACACCACGATATTGAGTTACCGAGGCAACGGGAAATACGAAACGGCGATGTCAGATACAGTTTTCTTATGTTGGTGTACCTGGTTTTATTTATTATGAAGTTCGTTTTGTAAGATCAAATGAACTTATTGCATTTTTCTAAGATAATTTTATAATAAACTAGCTTTTTCCCGCGGCTTCGCTCCCGGCAACAGAAAAATGTGATAAATAGCACTCCTTTTTTGGGACAGTCGTGTAATAAAGAAAAGCTCGATCGATTTTGTGCAAACTTCACATAAACCATCTACTAGATAGTACAAACAGAGTCTAAGCATTTGGTTTGGATAGGTGAGTCCGTTCTTGAATTATAAAATTACAACGAAAAGTGGCATTGATTTTTATATACATTGACAATGGAAATCTGCTGGTTGCCTTAGTATGTGGAATGAAATGCATGTTATTAAAAAAGTTACAAAAATTTAAGTGGAATTGTTGTACTCTTTGAGCGCTGATTGTACAGACTGTATATGTCTGTACAACTTGATAACCTCTGACTTTTTTTTCACACATTTTTACGAAATTTATTTGAGTATTTATTTAATTTTTTTCTAGAAAAAATCAGTGAAAGTTCTATTTTACCCATATTTTCTTTTTGTTTATTCTAAGAAAGGAACTCAATGCTCCCCGTCGTTCGAAGAGGTATGCTTGGAGAACTGAAAGAACAGAGCGTAAGGTGTGGTCCTTCAATGAAATTTGAAGACTACTTCAATAGATTCTCAGTATAGACCAGCAATCATAGTCATGTACCAAAGCTCACGTGTGCAGCATCGTTACAAGTACAGCAAACAGAAAAATAATACAATATTTCACAATCATTCAAAATATAAGTATTTATATAGGATTTGGGGGTTGGAAATGACACAGCGCCTTTTTACTAACGTCTTATATTATGTTATCACCTCTTACTGTGTCCATGCCGTCGTCATACTACCATACATCATCTTCCGTCCGTTTCCATTCTCCCTCTCTTTCTCACACTTACGGTCTCATTCATATAGATGCGTTCAAAATCCCACATTTATTTCACATAAACTCATGAGACTTGGGAGCAGTAGTGGCCGAGTGGTAACGGCCCCGACTATCGAATTGTAGGTCAAACTCAGGCAGGCGTATCACTTTATGTAATAAGTTTTATTACCGCTGCTCTCAAAACAGTGAAAAATATCGTGAGTAAACCAGTATGTCCTCCCCAGACGTAATCCCGATTCTGATTTTCAGCCGCCGTAGGTGCGGACTTAGGGATGATTCTCATTAGAGCGGGCCGTGCCAGGGCCGGGGCGTGGACGAGCCGGGGCCCGTCCGTGCTATGCAATTTATTTTCGGACGCAGCACGAAAAATGTACTGATTACGATGGGACGTGGAGGGAACGGGGCGGGACCGTGCAACAAACGTGGTATTGAAGTGCGTCGAGCGGGCCCGGACGGGACACGGATAATGCACTGTGTAATATAAATTGATTCATACAAAATATATGAAACAGATTAAAACCGTGCCCCGTCCGGGCCCCGCCCGGGCCCCGCCCCGGGCACAGCACGTTCTAATGAGAATCATCCCTTACGGACGTTGAGCAATGAGTAGCTCGCCATCTGGTTGTCTGGTAACAATCCGAACTAAGCCAGTCGTTGACGGCGCGCTCTGTTTCCGTGCGCCTCAAGGAGTTGTCAGCAAATGGAGAGGCCCAACTATAGGGCCGAAGCTTACTGGGCCCCGGTCCGATTTCTGAAAGGAAGGTCCAACCCTGGTATGAAGGCTAAGAAGAAATGTGGTGGGTCGTTTAGTCAGTAAGAGTCTGTCACTGTTTTCTTCTCCGCCCAAGGCCGGGATTCGTCAGTAGATGATTTTTCCCATCATAAAAAAAACCGGCATGTCCTCCGAGCCTGTCTTCGACGCATGCCTAAAAATTTTAAGGCATGTTTTTTTTAAGGCATGCGTCGAAGACAGGCTCGTTCCGGATGATTACCGAACACCCGGACGGCGCCCTACCCATAGCTTATCGTCCGCAAACTCACGCAATTTTGGGTGCAGAAAATACCTATAAATGTGATTTTTTTTAAATAAATGCTTTTGATTTTGATTCGATTTGAGAAAGAAATTCGTTCACATTGAGTAACAAGGTCAATTTTCAAACTGCAAGGCTGCTTGACTGTACAAAGGTTGCACTCCTTGTTACGTAACAACTGATTTGAACTAAAATGGCCGCCACACAGTATCGGAAATTGCATTATTGAGTACTACAAACTTGCTTTTGTGTATACTGTGTATTTCGAAGTGTTTGTGCGGTTTGCTTTGACTATGTTACGAGCAGGCACGATGTGATGAGGGCCGTGAGAGTCTGATGGATGCGAGGCGCACATGACCGGTCCTTGTAGTAGTACTTGATAGCACTGAAGCCTATGTCAAGCTGTGGATATCATCATAATCAGCCTTTTTAATGTTCCCACCTGCTGGGACACAGGCCTCCTCTCTATGAAAGGGAATGAGCCGTAATCCACCACGCGGGCACAGTGCGAATTGGATGAGGTCACATGTATTCGAATTTTGTAATCTAGTCTGATATTTTCACCGTTTTGAGAGTAGTGATGATAAAAATAAATTACACAAAAGTCAGGCGCAGACTGGGTTCGAAACCGCGGCTTATAACTCGTAAGTCGTCTACATCATTCGGCTGAAACGATGGTGATGTAATGATGTCATTTCAATGAAATTTTTTACTCGTAATGACAGTTCCCACTACTGGGACTCAAGCCACATTAAACGACGTGTTATTCGATATACATTTTTTGGGATCATGTAATTCGAGATGGCGTGATTTCACTGTCAATATTTTCGTTGTAGCGTGCATTCGTTGTTACGTGTTTCGGATTAGTAAACTTTCGGGAAACTGTTATTCGAGGTTATGTTTTTCGGCATTATGTAACACACCCATCCGCCCTCGTAGTTACAGCTTAGGGATATTTAAGTCACGAGTGAATAGTTTGCTTCTAAGCAAGTATGCTCCATCGCTTCATTAAGTCCGCCTTTGTACCTTTATTTTGTATAGAGATTAATTAATTAGGTAAATAATATTTTAATAACCTTTTTTGATGAGTTATTTGGTAATTGAACAGCTCAAAAAATTTTTTCACCAATTCTCCGATATAAGAGACTTTGACAGTAGTGGTGGCCGAATGGTTAAAGCCTTGACTTACGAATTGTAGGTCACCGTTTGAAGCCCAGCTCGGCAGATTAATTTTTGTTATTTATTTCATCATCACTGTTCTCTAAACGTTGACAGAAATCATCGCGAAAGAATTGAAAGACCTGTGACATCTATATACCCGCACTGGGACGGATATCGAAAACTTGGGGCGAACATGAAATTTTGTTCATTTTATGTACAGTACGGCCGTCATATCTTGGCGAGTCTGAATTTAGGCTCTGTGAATTTTAGCGCTTGAAAACTTAAAAAAAATACAAGGTTTAAATAAATATACGCAATTTGCAGTTTTTATTGCTGTTAAAAGCTGTTATTTTTTAAAACATTTATTCCTGTGCGAATTTTCAAGCGCTAAAATTCGCAGAGCCTAACTTCTTTTCTTTTCCTTCTTTGTCAAATCCATCCAAAGGTTGTCTTTAAAAAATCGCTTTTAGCAATAAGAACGCCCATTGTAACACCCAATTAATTTTAAGTTCCTATTGTTATTTTTTATTTTTGGTGTGCAATAAAGAATATATCTATCTATCTTCAGACTCCCCAAGATCGGCGGCCGTATGTACCACAAGACCATTTCTTCCTTCAATACATAATATCAACCGTATATATCCTACATCTAACCACACAGAACACGTAGCCAAAGTTCTCAATGGCCGCTGTAATCGGCGGCATGTACAACACGAAATGAAGTTTCGACATCGTTAGCGCTCATTGTTCCAGGTATTCCTGGCGCATGGGAGACGGACCGACGTCCACAGAACTGGGTTTAATATTAAGATACTACTAGCATGTGTAATGATATACAGACGCTAGTGTTAACATATTGTTGTTATAATATTATTAAACTAGATGTTCGTTCCTGCTTTGTAAAGTTTCTAAGTATTGAGCAAATACTAAAAATACGCTAGATTTAGGTATATTTAATGTCATATTAAACAAACTAATATGTGAAGCAATGTTAATTTACTCACTAGTAAATTTGTAATTGTGATCATGTACTGTTGTAAGGTTTTTTATGGTAGGTAAAAATCATCCAATGACGAGTCCCGCTCTTGGGCGGAGCGGAAAACAATTGCCAGACTCTTACTGACTAAACAACCTACCCCGTTCCTACATCGCCATACTGTATACCAAGGCCAGAGCCTTCCTTTTCAGACACAAACCCGTGGCCCTGATTGGCTTCGACCCTTCTGCAACTCCTTGAGGCGCGCGGGAACAGTGTGCGCCGTCGACGGCTGGGCTTGGTCCGGACGATTACCAGACGACCGGACGGCGGACTGTTGTAAGGTTACGATGGAACTGGTATAACATTTTGTTAAAAGTTCCTTAAACACTCGAGCCTAAGCGAACGCCGGCGTTCGTACATCTATTGTCTTTATATTATGTCTCCAATTAAAGTACTCGAATAAATATTAACAAAATTATCACATTGTTTTATTAAGTGTTGTTTGACATTTTTAAAGACAAATTAAGATAACTATGCAACGCAAAATTTTACTTTTCATAATGAAATGTAGAATTTTAATTTAGCGTAGCTGGAATGCAAAAAAATCATTGATAAAAAGTCTCAGGAATCAAAAGAAGATCATGAAATGAGGCTAATAGTAATCCAAACAAGTAACTACTTACACTAAACATAACTGAATAAATCTACACTAATATAATAAAGAGGTAAAGTTTTTTTTGTTATTTTTTTGTTTGTAGGAGGTAATCTCTGGAACTTCTGGTCTGATTGGAGAAATTTTAGCAATAATAGAAAGCTGCTTTACTCCTGAGTGACATAGGCTATATTTTATGTACGCGGGCGAAGCCGCTGACAAAAGCTAGTATATCAATAAAATAAATTCACTCAAGCATCGAAAGCCATTATTGTCATCCGAAAACGATTTAAGCCCCTTTTTCCAATTTGACGAAGTAAATACAGCATTAAGGTATTAATTTATAAAATTAACCGCTCTTCAAACAATTCAAAACGTGTCAAAGCTTTAATAGGATGAAGAGTAAAGCTGTTTGTGACGCAAAATACTCGGAAATCAAGTAATCATGATTGATACAAAGCTTTTACGATAAACGGAGTTCAAACCGTGATGGGCTCAATTTTGTTACAAAAGGCATGCCCTTCGGCGACACCGGTGTCAAAAGTATTTGAAAATTATATGGTTTTTTTTATTGATTATAGTTTCGCGAATGCACCCGGACAGATGGGCGAAGATTGTCACTCTCTGGACACCTGAGGGAGGTCGACGCCGTCCAGGTCGACCGCGGCGAAGGTGGAGTGACGATCTCATCATGTTCGCGGGGCAAACATGGCCGGAGGTCGCCGCAGACAGAGAGGTCTGGAAGGAAAAAGGGGAGGCCTTTGCCCAGCAGTGGGACATACAATAGACTATTAAAAAAAAAATAGTTTCGCGCTTGGCCGCTATCTCACCTGATGGAAAGCGATAATGCGGTCGACGATAGAGCGCGCTTACCTAGAAGTAACCTGTGTGGAAGAAACTTAACTGTTAAAAGTAAATACATGACTAATAAGGCCATTTTGATATTTGAGAAAGATCCTAGAGTTCCAAGTGACACTTTCAACGAAACTGAAAGAAACAATATGATAGTTTTGCAGGCCTGTCAGTCTAGTAGTTAGTGACCCTGTCTGCTATGCCGGAGGTCGTGGGATCGATTCCCACCTAGGACAAATGTTTGTGTGATGATCACGATCATTTGTGCTGTGTCTGGGTGCAATTTATCAATAATATGTATGTATTTAGAAATATATTAGTATGTTTATCAGTTGTTTAGTACTTATAACACAAGCTCTGCTTAGCTTGAGACTAACTGGCGTTTTCGAATACATTATTATATTATACAACATAAGGCATGCCCTTGTGTGTGGATATCAATGGTTTTTGAGAATTTTATGTGCTTATTTAATTGTTGTAAGTAAATATATGACTAATAAGGCTATTTTGATATTTGAAAAAGATCCTAAAATTCCAAGTGACACTTTGAACAAAACTGAAAGAAACAATATGATAGTTAGGGGTCCGATCTTAGTCGATACACTCTTGTGTATCATCTGAGAAAAAAATCTAAATGCAAATGTCAAAACGGACCTCATATTTTTTGCTACTTTACGTTGAGCCGCGTCACGTGGCGTCGCGTGGGTTGGACCTAATGTAGCTCTCCAAATCTAGTTGTATATATAGTTCTACTAGTTTTGGCCCGCGGCTTCACCCCCGTCAGTAAATGAAGAACCACTCAATCGATTTTGTGTAAACTTCACAAACCAACTATGTACTAAATAGTCCAAACAAAGCCTAAAGATTTGGTATGGATAGGTAAGCCCGTTCTTCATTACATAGTATAAAACAAAGTCGCCTGTCCCTATGTATGCTTAAATCTTTAAAACTACGCAACGAATTTTGATGCGGCTTTTTTTAACAGATAGAACGATTCAAAAGGAAGGTTTATGTGCATAATATATTCAATATCAGTACCTGTGCGAAGCTGAAGCGGGTCGCTAGTAAATTATACAATTACGACTAAAAGTGATATTGATTTTTATATATATTTGATATCTTCATATAAAATGTTTGGAGATTGCTGCGTCCACCCCGAAAAAAGTGTGCACAGTACACAAATATACTACACTAGCTTTTGCCCGCAGCTTCGCCCGCGTACATAAAATATAGCCTATGTCACTCAGGAGTAAAGCAGCTTTCTATTGTTGCTAAAATTTTTCCAATCGGACCAGTAGTTCCAGAGATTACCCCCTACAAACAAAAAAACAAAAAAACAAACTTTACCTCTTTATTATATTAGTGTAGATGTCACTCAGGAGTAAAGCAGCTTTCTATTGTTGCTAAAATTTTTCCAATCGGACCAGTAGTTCCAGAGATTACCCCCTACAAACAAAAAAACAAAAAAACAAACTTTACCTCTTTATTATATTAGTGTAGATAATATAAAATAAATAAAACGTATACATACATATTTGTGTTTCACGTTGACAGGAAATGTGTTCTAATTTATTTTTATTGCGATCATGTCTTATCTCAGGTCGTAATCTTGCTTTGTGGCAGGCTTCATACAAACCCATTCAGCAGTTAATACGTGAAGAGGTAATAGATAGACAGACAAGAGTTTACAGTACAAGGCAAATAAATTGTATCAGTTGCTATGGTTACGCGCAGTTCCCTAATTCAATTGAAACCGAAAAGTCGGTTACGTTGGTTAAACTGGTGTACCAAGATTTTTTTTTAATTGCAGTAAACTAGTGCTTGACTGCGATCCCATCTGATGGTAAGTAGTGATGCAATCTTTGATGGTAAGGCGCATTAGCTTATTAAGAGCCTATTCACTCTAGCCTTGAAGACACCTAAATTATTATTGGACGGAAAGACTGCAGCCGGCAAACTGTTCCAGTTCCTCGATATACCTACGCGGTATAAACGACGAGGCAAAACTCGTGTCTCAACAACGTAAGGGTGGATATTTGCCGTACGCCGGGATGTTATATGACTTCCGAATTTGGCATATCGATATGGTGGTTGCTTAAATTCTTAAGCCCCGAGCGATCACACACCTAATGTCTTTCTTTTATGTCTCTAATTACGGCACTTGAAAAGTTAATAATAATAATCTTTTAATTCAGGTCAAATACACCCATTTACATTTCAAAAAACCAACACAATAAATAAAATGGAAACTGAATAAATATAAAATCACAATTAAATCTAATCAATTCATAAATAAATAAAACATGTCACTAAATTAAAATTAAAATCAGAATAAAAACAAATCAAATAATCAAAATAAAAGTCAATAAATTATAATTATACAATAAAATAATACATTAATTAAATTAAATTATACATAAATTTTAAACAAAACTAATTAGGTATAGTATAAAAAATTAAAACTAATAATTCCTCACCGGCATTGGCAACGGAACATGTCTGCTAGAACAATGCCGGATGTAAGGACAGTCTAGTCAGGCAGAAATCATCGCAAAGATAACTATCTAAGATATAAGATAAGATAGGCCTTGTTTCTTCTCACGGTAGTCAGCTAGGAATAATTATGTGGTACTAACTATTGCCAGCGGAGTCGCCTGTGTAAGAATATACAATTATCTCAATGGAGCATACTCTCAGTACAGAATTTTACTGCCTTTTATATTCCTTCTTAACCTGACCCACTCTATGTTCCTTCTTTGCCCTTGTCCTAACAAGTGGACATAGAGTGGTTAAGAGAACCCGGGGTCCCTAGGGGGACCCCGGGTTCTCTTTCACTCAACCCATATCCTCAATAAGCTTTGACCCTGCTAGGCCCCTACGGTTTTGTTGACATATGCTTGAGGCGTGCGTAGAACACCAAGCTCCGTCGACGACTCAAATGCCCGGATGGCGAGCCATTGCCCGCCATCCAGTGCAGTCACTTAATCACGAAGAAGTATTCTTTGCCGGAGTCGGTGTTTCCTGATAGCTACAATCCGGGTATCTTTAAGTCAAGAGTGAATAGGTTACTTCTAGGTAAGCGCGCTCCATCGTCGACCGCATCGTCACTTTCCATCAGGTGAGATAGCGGTCAAGCGCGAACCTATAATCAATAAAAAAAAAAAAAAGTAATGAACATACACATAGACACACTAACAAACTTTTGCCTTTGGGATTATTGGTGTGATTAAGAAATAGAATGGTAGATAACTATTCAGTATGGGCGCAGGAAATGTGCAAAAGGGTCGAAGCCTACTGGGGCCCAGGGTCTCTTTCTGAAAGGACTTCTTTTCCCGCTCCGCCAAGGAGTGAGATTCGTCATCGAATAATTTTTGCCCACCATAAAAAAAAAAAAAAAACTATACAGTATGGGTATATCTAGTACAAATATCTCTAACAACACTGTACAGATCATGAATAGCGATTTATTACTCCCAAAGAACGAAAAAGCAAAACATGCACACAAAATCACAGATAAAATCTCTATCTACGAATAATTTGCGGAACGCGTCATAGATGGAGCTAGCTTCGTTAGTCCCTTTGTTGCCCAACCCGTCGTCTGCCGCGTGGTGCCGACAAATTGCAGTTCTATACACGTAGTCGACGTGTGGAGGGTTAAGCAATCATCATGATACCCGTATTAGTATTCGGCGGCGAATTTGCTTTTCTGTGCTTCATTTATTTCAGGAGTCATTTGTTATTAGGGTTTTGAATAGAAGTATATCAATGGTGGACGTGATCTTTGTACGTTATTTGGTCCCTTGATTAGTAATTTTTTTTAACCGACTTCTAAAAAAGAAGGTTATCAATTCGGATGTTTCTATTTTTGAAAGGTGTCTTTTGTGCGTAGTGTCAGATAAAAACAAAAACAGGTCAATTAAATTGTTGTGTTATAGTTTTTGCAACAAAATTGTTCATCACTCTTTTCTTAGAGCAGTGGTGACCGAGTGGTAACGGCCCCAACTTACGAGTTGTAGGTCGCAAATTTAAACCTAGATAGGCACATTACTTTGTCTAGTATATTTTATCACTTTTGCTCTCAAAAACAGTGGAAGAAAACATCGTTAGGAAACCGCCATGTCCTAGAATCAAAAATTTGAAGACATATGATTTCGCACTGGGCCCGCGTGGTAGATTATATCCCATTCCCTCTTCTAGAGAGAAGGCCTGTGTCCAAGCAGTGGGAATATTAAACAACCCAAACCCTTGGCTCCAGTAGGCTTCGACTCTTAAGTCTTAACCCATTTTCATTTCACAGTTTCTTCACTCCCAAACCACTCACTTGTAGAAACCATCAAATTCCTCCAAGAAAGTGTTCCAATCTGTTTGCGGTTGAAACTCAGTCGGTCCCTTGTACTAACATATTCTGCCTCATCTTGTCCGACCGCTATAATTACCTAGTTACCCGAACACTTCATTAGCGTCTGTTCGGCAAACTTCGGCGAACTTCGGCAACTTGCTATACATACTCTTTGATGTGGCTTTATATTGAATTTGTCAAATGCGCAGGTTTGTTGTGGTGTTCGGGGGAAAAGAGGTGGGTATGTTTCGAGATTGTTAAATTGAAATTTGTGTGATTTGCGATGTGAAGAGGTGTCAATTGGCTTTTGTCTAAGTTAGATCTAAGGGCTCTCGCCCGCAGCGACTTTTTTGTAAATTGCTATAAACTAATGCTTCTCTGTGATCCTACTTGATGGTAAGAAATGATTCTAATGTTTTTTTTTTTTGATGCGAAAGCTTAACAGGCAAGAAAAGAATGAGGTAGGTTTTTTAGTCAGTCAAAGTCTAACGATGTTTCCCGCTCCGCCCAAGAGCTGGATTTTCATTCCATGATTTTTACCTAACATAAAAAAAATAGTTGGTGGTGAGGCGCAATAGTTTATTTAAAGCTTATTCACTCTAGCCTTGAAGTCACCTAAATTATAATCGGACGGAAGATCACACATCTGGCAAACTGTTCCAGTCCCTCGATGTACGAGGTTTAAACGACAAGGCAAAACATTTCGAACCGTAGATGTCTCAACAACATAAAGGTGGATATTTACCATAAGGGTTGACCGACTGTAAATAGAGATCGCGGAATCAAATCGTGCAATTCCCGTGCAAACTAAGCAAAAACACTTTTTGTAATGCGTTTCATAAACGTGCGAGAGCATCGCGTTTGCCTCATGACTGTATCGATGCAAACGCTCGACAGCATCGCGACTACATGGGTACAAAAATTTGCCATGGACGAGGGTATACGGGTATATAACTTACTAGATACACTACTAAGGAGGAGGTCGATCACATAAGGCAATGGCGCACATGCCCTAGGTGCCGCCGGTAGTCTGGTAACAGTCCCGACCAAGCCAAGCCGTCGACGGCGCGCTCTGTTCCTGCGCGCCTCAAGGAGTTGTCAGCAAAACCGTAGAGACTCTTTAAAAGGGTCGAAGCGTACTGGGGCCCAGGGTCTGAAAGGAAGGCTTGGCCCCGTGCAAAAGGCAAAGTAGGAACGGGATGGAGTGTTTAGTCAGTAAGAGTCTGACACTGTTTGTTGCTCCGCCCAGGGGCGGGATTCGTCACTAGATACACTACATTGTTGGCATATCGGTATTGGTCCTAAATTCGCACCACACACAAACGTGGAATAAAAAAACTGGGCATATGCGGGTCGTATTCGCGTACTGAGGGTTCCTTACCAATTAACTTACCTAAATAATTCAAATCCCAAATCGCATTTCGAATACTTTTCTGTATCATTTTTTTTTGTGCATCTATTGCACTTATAAACTTTTCTCTTATGGCCCCATCTCTTAAAAAAACCGCATCAAACTCTGTTGCATAGTTTCAAAGATCTAAGCATACATAGGAACAAACAGCGGAAAGTGACTTTGTTTTATACTATGTAGTTATAGCGTCATCTATGACGTCATATAAGAACTACAAGAATCTAATCCTGCATCGCGCAATCAAAGCTCTCCGCGCGATTTAAACACATAAGATAGCCCGAAATTAACTACCGCGACGTAGCCCACCAGACCATAAAACCTGTCTAGTCGGAGGTTCCTCCCTTTTCATAGAAGGTATGTGATACTTTACTCTCTGTTCCTTTACCTCCAAATCATCATCATCATCATGTCAGCCGAGCGACGCCCACTGCTGGGCATAGGCCTCCCCCAAGGATCTCCACAACGATCGGTCCTGTGCTGTCCGCATTCAGCGGCTTCTTCACCAGATCGTCGGTCCACCTTGTAGGGGGCCTGCCCACGGAGCGTCGTCCGGTACGCGGTCGCCATTCGAGAACCTTCGCTTACCTCCAAATAGTGATAAAAAAAAACAATAATACTACTCTAGAGCCTACACAAAGACAAAATGAATAATTAGATCACGTTAAAACTTTCCTTACTCAAGTACGCTATACTACCAAAGTTATTGAAGTTGCCACAGCCTGTACCACAACACAACCATACATATTGATCATCTGCCGTTTGCCGCGCTAACTTAGTTCGTAAGTCTCTACTCTCTGATGCGGTCTTATATTGAATTTGTCAAATTCAAGTTTTCTCTGACAAGAGCGTTGATTGTGTATACTTTTACAGGACACGAAAAGTTCGTAATGGGTTTCTGTGAAGTTTTGGAGCAAAGAATTTGGTTATACAGGTCTTTATACTACATGTTTCTTTACATTTAATAACGTGTACTACATACGCTGATCTGGAGCCCAAGTCCGCCTTTTTTAATTTTAGATAGGCTCGCGTCTGACCACAGTCTCACCTGATGGTAAGCGATGATGTGGTTAATGACGGAGCACACTTGCCTAGAAGTAACCTATTCACTCTTGACTTAAAGACCCTCTAGGTTGTAGCTATCAGGAAACACAGACGCCGGCAGGGAATTCCACTCCTTAGCTGTACGCATAATGAATGTGTTATTTTCAAACTTTTTTCGTTCCACTGTCATTTCAACACGATCCCATAGTCATTATGCTAAAAGTTCGTAATCTGTAAATTCGTAATGGCTGCTCATTGGTCGGTCAGCGGTTTTGTAATATAATTATGTTGCGAGCTGTCTTGTAACGAATTAAAAACTATAACTACACAATAACATTCTAATTGTAAGACTTTAATTATAGAAACTGTCACAATTTTAGTAATTTATCGCATATGTCAAACATTCATTTGTCTTTATGCACGAGATTATCATTCGAAAAAACTTTCAATGAAGTCACACTGGTTGATCATTGGAAAGTCATAATGACGCCATTGTATTAGTAGATTACCAAAGTTTTCAAAATCAACAATTATAAAATCATTGATTGACTATTCTGACACTATTGTAACAGCCATCCTGCGTGCAATATGTCCTGCCCATTGCCACTTAAGTTTGGCGATTCTTTTCGCTATCTCGGCAACCTTGGTTCTCTTGCGGATATCTTCATTTCTGATTCTATCAGGATACTCAGAGCATCCTCAACTGTATGTAACATTATAATCATACGTAAACATTCTCATCCCCGGAGCGTTTTATAATGAATTTAAACAACAGTAACTTCTAATCAAACTAGAATCCGCCACAAAGGACCAAAAAGTTTCGTTAATGATGGAAACTTTAATTACGAGTAAAGTGTATTACAGAGGAAAATTATTATCTAGTAAACATGTATGAAATTATGTCTGTCTCTTGTAACGTTACGCAAAATCCATGTTAAACAGAGAGTGACATATACATATACGATATAGGGTCTAAACATGGTGACGATGAGTCATGATATCAAACAACACTTATGGGACCACATCTGAAATCGGGAAAAAAATCAGCATTTTCAGTACATTTTGACCAGTCCATCATTATCATCACCAGCCTTTTTCATATTCCCACTGCTGAAACACAGACCTTCTCTCTATGAGAGGGAATGGGTCATAATCCAACACGCGGGGACAGTGCGAATTAGTGGATGTCACATGTCTTCGAATTTTTGGTTCTAGGACATGACGGTTTCCTCACGATGTTTTCCTTTACCGTTTTGAGAGCAGTGGTGATGAAATAAACTACACAAAGTAATGGGTTTGAACCCGCGACCTATAACTCGTAAGTTGGAGCCTTTACCACTCCGCCACCACTGCTCGCAAGAGTGTAGATAATATAAATGTAGTTTATTATTTAAGTGCACTAGTATCTGACATTTTATAAGTGCCTATTTAGGCCTATATGAAATAAAAACCATTTTGATTTTGAGTACATTTTATATAAAAAAAAACTTTTATTTCCAGACATCATGGCCTATAGTGTGATAGTACTTACAAAAACTTATAACTATGTTAGTCTGTCATCTCAAAGCCAATCTGTCAAACTTATTAGAATGGTATATTGGGCTTCATGCAATACAATATGGAGCTTGATAAACCTCCCCATTGGAAGCCCATCCAGTCTGTTCGCAAATACAATACCAAAACTATAATACATCTTACTAATATTATAAATGCGAAAGTTACGATGTTTTTTTAATCAATCAATCATTTATTTATTTATAAACATAGGTTATTTACACAGGATCTTAAATATTAAATAGTGCGCTATGTTTTGTCACACAAATTATTTATTATACAAATTATTTTTGAAGAAAAATAGTATAAAATTAAAATATAAATTCATTACATTAAATTATTAATGTTTGTTACTCAATCACGCCAAAACGGCTGGACGGATCTGGATGAATTTGGCACAGGCATAGGATACACTCCGGAATAGGACATAGGCTACTTTTTATCCCGAAAACCCCAACCCCAATACCACGCGGGCGAAGCCGCGGGCAAAAACTAGTATAATATACTATAGTTTTGTACTATATTTAAGGTTTATTTGTATATATATTTTAGTATTCTAAGTGCCATCTCTCTTTATTGCACCTACCACTGTTTTTCTCTGCATCACCCAAAGGTTGACTGGTAAAAAATGCCTTATGCATTAAGTCCGCCTTTGTACTTGTGTGCATTAAGTGTAAATAAATAACAAGTTTTCAATGAAAATATTTTTTCACTAGCTTTTACCCGCGGCTTCGCCCGCGTACATAAAATATAGCCTATGTCACTCAGGAGTAAAGCAGCTTTCTATTGTTGCTAATTTTTTTCCAATCGGACCAGTAGTTCCAGAGATTACCTCCTACAAACAAAAAAACAAAAAACAAACTTTACCTTTTTATTATATTAGTGTAGATAACAAGCTTTTATAGCTCGGTATGTGCCTTTATTATTAACACTCATCAAGACCTTCATCATCATATTAATGGAGGGGATTAGACATATAACCCATCACGCTTGTCTGTTGCGGGTTGATGGGTGAACAGTAGCCCTGCTTACTCGGTCCATGGACGCTGCGATTAACATTAAAAATTAATATTCATCGTCACCGCCCTAAACTGACGTCCTGTTCTTACGCCAATTGTCCAACTTAGGCCATTTGCATACTGTAGCAGTTCGCATGCCCTAAGTTGGCTTTTGTTTATTTAATGATGGTAGAGTAAACATTCTGACCTATGGTGCACAAACTTGGTCTTTGACTAACATCCAAAAGTCCAAGCTCAAGGTCTGCCAGCGTGACCGCGTTCTCGCGTGTCTGACCACGTTCGAAACACTACACTGCGCTCCAAAACACAAATCGTCGACGTGGCTCAAAAGGCTGCCCAACTTAAATGGGACTGGGCAGGACAAGTCTGCCGCATGTCTAGCGAGCTGTGGGCCCGTAAAACACAGGACTGGTGCCCGGACACAGCGACGCGGGGCCGCGGCAGACCACGAAGGAGATGGCGGGACGACCTGGATGTCTTCCTTGGGAATTGGAACGATATGGCGAGCGACCGAGATAAATGGAAGGAATGGAGGGAGGCCTTTGCCCAGCAGTGGGACAGCACAGGCTAGCAATAATAAAATAATAATCAAGACCTTTCCGAAAACTACAAACACGTTAAGGTTTTCTAATTGTATTACGGAGTTTCTATGGCCACCTTCCAACTCCATCATCAGACCCTGACTACCATATAGGATCGAAATACTCGTCAATACAAATCCAATGAGCCCAAACACGATAAGGTTGAGTGGTTTTATTGCTAAGCTCCTGGGGCTACTTTCCATCTCCATCATCAGATCAACTCCATGTCATCATAATATTGGATTGTCATGCGATTTACACTTGCATGCAAAATTGCTGCTCAATCGGGTGAAGAAATCTGCTTCAAAATTGAGAGAGGCTCAAATCTTGCAAGATTTGAGCCGAACATACATAGTTACATTGCAAGCTAATAAAAAACTTGTAAAGAGCTGATGATGATGAAGCAACTGGCAGAAGGCATTAGGTAATAAATACACGTTTACAAGTCAATTTAAACTAGATGAAGCCAGTGTTTTTCTGATTACCCTCCGAAGAAATACTGAAACAAACTCAAGACTCAAGTTTCTTTTTAAGTCCATACAGTAATGACTGGCCTGTTGGTCTAGTAGTTAGTAGCCCTGACTGCCATGATGGAGGTCGTGGGTTCGATTTTCAACCAGGACAAAAATGCTTGTGTGATAAACTTTATAATTATTTTGTCCTGTGGCTGGGTGTAATTTATCTGTAATATAATTTAAATTGTTAATACTTACTAACATTAACTTTTAAGATTATTGTTACTAACAAATATAGACCTCCTCCGAAATAAAAGTTTAATTATTATTATTTTAACTAATTTAAATTTAAATTCAAGTGCCAAATTTTAAAAATATAACAAGATTTTTCAATATAATAATTTAGTTTAAATGTAAGTATACAAAGCGCAATAAGTAATTTCATAAATCCCAGGATTCATGATATTTATGATTCGAGGATTTCACAGAAGCTATTAACAACTCTGTATTATATACTTATTTCCACGAACTCTAGGTAAATATAGTCCGCTGATTTCACTGCTAGTAAAGTACAAAAGTTTTTAAATGAATTTATATTTTTACTAGCTTTTGCCCGCAGCTTCGCTCCTGGCAACAAAAAATGTGATAAATGAAGAACCACTCGACCGATTTTATGCAAAGTTCACATAAACCATCTGCTTAATAGTTTGAACAAACCCTGAAAATTTGGTTTGGATAGGTGAACCCGTTCTTGAGTTATAAAGTGACAGCGAAAAATGCTTAATATTTTTTTTTTATATTAGGAAGATAGCAAGCTTTTATAGCGCGCTATCCCTACATAAATAAAACTCTTCAAGACAAATGACACGAACCCAAATATAATGGGGTTGTGCCGTTTAATTACAGAGTTCCTATGCCACCTTCCGGTTCCATCATCAGATCAACTCCATGACATAATAATTTTGCATTGTTATCTGCATCAAAATTTCAGTTTAATCGGTAACCGGGAAATGAATCAAATTTAATTTATAAAATTTGATCACAGAAATCGGGGCAGGTAAAACTAAAAATGTAAAACACACAAAATAATACCAACTAGGATTTAAATAAATGGATGCTT
The DNA here is from genome assembly GCA_029852875.1 of Mythimna loreyi. NCBI lineage: Eukaryota > Metazoa > Arthropoda > Insecta > Lepidoptera > Noctuidae > Mythimna > Mythimna loreyi. The sequence goes on along the minus strand of CM056801.1, from coordinate 13,603,892 downwards.
AGCATCAGGTGGGATCGCAATCAATCACTAGTTTTTATCAATGAAAAAAATTAGGTAAATCTAACTTAGACTTGCACACAATGGGTTCCGTACTAACTAACTCATGTAAATAATTCAATTCCTGGATCGAGTCTCGAAGATTTTCTGAATCGAAAATAAAAAATGGTGAATTTGAGATGTACATTTTTTTTAATTCAGTTTATTATTAAATAAATTACTTATTAAAAAAGATAAATAGAAACAAATTAGAATTATTAAAAAGACAAAAATTTCAAAAAAAAAAATATTATGTTTTAAAACTCCTCCACTTCTCCTCAAATGGAAGTGTGCCCAAAGGACTGGCGGCATCGTCGTGTCGTATGGCAATCATTATTTCTGACTGAAGTAAAATCCAACCATTTATTAATTTCATAAATAATAATGGTTATTACAACTGACTGTGGTAAAATATTTTATGGTCTACATTTATACTATGATAAATACTAATATAATAAAGAGGTAAAGTTTGTTTTTTTGTTTGTAGGGGGTAATCTCTGGAACTACTGGTCCGATTGGAAAAATTTTAGCAACAATAGAAAGCTGCTTTACTCCTGAGTGACATAGGCTATATTTTATGTACGCGGGCGAAGCTGCGGGCAAAAGCTAGTACTATGATAAACCGAATAGAGGCTCCTTTTTAATAAAAAAAAAAAATGGTTGCCTGTAAAGTCGGTTTTACGGGCGAAGATTTTACGTGACAACGTCCTAATTCTCTAGTGCTGCGCGCGCGGCAGACCGATCATAGTTGAGTGGGAGAGAGACTCAAGGCATTCGGCGGGCCTCTCTCTCGTTCGGTGACTCATCGTAACGTTACCGAGCGTTACACTTTTTCATAAGTGACTCCCAGCCGCAACCTAATTTAAGACGTTGTCACGTCAAAAAATTCAAGACATCATTCAAAACAAAAAATTTTGAATACAGTAATCCTGACCCAAGAAGAATCTCAAAGAAAAATGTAAATTCAGGTCGTTACACCTCCATTTCTTTCTTTCTTTGCTAGAACCAGACACACTCATGCATAATTTCCAAATAACTCGTCTCTGAATTTCAATATGACATCGGGCCTTACATTTCCAAGAAAAAACAATAACAAGACATTATAATAATGTACTATTGTAATATACAGTGTGTTTTATTAAATTGGGGAAGCCAAGATAAATTCTTTCGATGTAGATATAGAAGATTTAGGAAGAAAATGCGACGGGATTTTTTTTTACTAAAGTTTTGTTGTCATATTTTTCCTATATTTGTTGGGCTGGAAGTCGACTCCAATATAGTTTGAGGAAAGGCTAAAGAAATTTATTTTAATAAGTATACTATGCGTTCCAAATAAGAATAGGAAAGTCAATAACCTCGATGTGTCAAATTTTGAGCGAAAAGTACGGTTTGCAAAAAAATCTTATTTGTGTATCAATAACGTTATTTTTTTGCTTTTTATTACTAATTCTTAGTTAAATCTAGGTGAGGTAAAAACGTCATCGTTTAATATTTTAAAAGAGAAAATATTTTCTATTTTATTTTCCTTGTTCCTGCATCGCCTTTTTCTCCCATGCCATGCCATCGCCATCTCCGTGCTCAAACGCTACAGACTTTTAAAGCAATGCTGAAGGAGCATTACCTTTTACTGATAAATGATAAATGATGATGTTTTCTATACACTGACCGCCCCAAATCTATTTCCTTTCGTTTAGTCCATCCTAAGGTTGTCTGTCAGAAATTGCCCTGTGCGATAAGACCGCCCATTGTACACTTAGTTTTTATATTTGTACTAGCTGTTGCCCGCGACGTTGTCTGCGTGAAGGCTCTACAGCACCAAACATACCTAAGGTGGCTTTGTCGCTATAGCATTATAAGTAAATAACTTTTAAAATAGTAATGCATCAGCCTTATAAAGTTCCCGCTGCCGGGACACAGACGTCCTTTCTAGGAGAGGGAATGGGCCATGATCCACCACGCGGGCCCAGTGCGGATTGGTGGATGACACATGTCTTCGAATTTTTGGTTCTAAGACATTCACAGTCACAGTTTCCTCATGATGTTTTCCTTCACCGTTTTAAGAGCAGTGGTTATGAAATAAATTACACAAAGTAATTCGCCTGGCTGGGTTTGAACCCCCGACCTACAATTTGAAAGTCGTATCCTTTACCACTCCGCCACCACTGAATCGGAGCCTTTACCACTCCGCCACCATACAACGATGGTAGTTATGCTGCCACGAGCCAAAATGTAAAGAGAGTCAGGACTGATGACGCGGGAGCAAGCGACGTACAGTTGCCCGCGTAAGAGACAACTCGCCCTGAAGTTGACACCCGCTGCACTCAGTGTCTGCCCCTGCGACTTATTGATGGTCATCGCGAAGCAAACACTCACGGGGAACTGTACGCGCTTGGACTGGAACGGGAAATTATGAGGTACAAATACTGCCTCGCCGACGCCACAACCCGTAAGAATGTTTGACAGGTCTCTTTACTTTTCTTAGGATATAGGTTCCAAAGATGCATAATCGGGACTCCGACTTTCAGCTTGTTGGTATACGCGGGATAATGTGTGGCGTAATCTTGCTCGACGGCAGTGTTTATCGAGGTATAGACCACTACCTTCCCCTCAATTTCCAAGAGAATGCATTCGTTAATTGCTGCAACCTGATCATTTTTGGACGTCAAAATGGCCCGCTCACACACCCAAGAATTCTGCTGGTTTGATAAACGACTGATGTCCCCGTGCACAGCGAATGAATTCTTCTAAGCTGGATAACACTCTATTGAGAGACTCTGGAAGTACCTCTTGTCCACCTTTCTCGTAGTGGGCTTTGACTTGAACCCAAGTCGTCGACGGCGCGCAGCGCGCTGTTCCCTGCACCTCAAGCAGTCGTCAGTAACTGTAGGAGCCCAGCAAGGTCGAAGCCTTCTGGGGCCAAGGGTAGATGTTAAAGCGGAACGCCAGGGCCCTGGAACTAAGGCAAGTAGGAACGGTGGGTTGTTTAGTCAATAGAATTCTAACACTGTCTCCCGCTCCACCCAAAGGCGGGATTCGTCATTCATTTATTTTCCCCTTCATAAAAAAGATAAAATGCCTTCGCCAAGAGTTAGAAGGTCATCAGAGAATTCTTGAGCACGTGCATTGCTGCCGAGCCGAGCTCACATATTACTGGTCAAGCGCAGCGCACAAACTCGTGACTACAATGAAGATTGTTTCAACGTAGCATTCACCTCGTAAGACTTTGATCCCTGAGTCAAGTCGGGAAGCGTTTGCCCGAAACCGCCACTGAACAAACTGTGACACCACCCATCAAAATGTTCGTTCCCGCGGATGTCCTGCAGGGTTCTGTCCTCGGACTCAACTGCGTTCCTATTGGCCACCATACGCTCATTCCATACGATCAGAGAGCAATCCTTAAGCACGTGTCCCTTATCGCTGTAACGTGACACACCACAAACAGGCGTTTTGGCGCTATCTAAATCGATGGGAATTTGAACATGGCATGTGCTGCCTTGCCACCCGGAAGCAGTGTGACAGCGATTCCCGACGACATTGCTGTTCAATAGCAATATTGCCTTGCCTCTTCAAGTATGCCATGTTTTTTCTGTTCCATCGGGAGCAACCCAAGAAAAACATATTACCCTGGTTTTGCACAACGCTTTCAGGGACGGTGTCATAAATTTGTTTTTGCTCTGAAGACAACAAAGCGACATGGTCATTTCGTATGGTGGTCATTTCGCCCGAATCGTAATTTGTCTCAGCCATAGTCTTGATGCGGTGATGATTGGGGAACTGGTAATTCATATTCGATCAGTGGATTGCTGCCGATAGAAATGTCCACATCTTGATGTGAACTGAGACAGGTGTTCAGCACACGTTCATCAGTTACATCGACTTCATCTCCAGTAGCACGCCTCAAAGCTCGCAGAAAATCTTCAGACAGATGATGGCGATATTTCAATAAACATAACTTTTTTGTAATACTTAGCACCGTATTTTTTTTAATAGTCTTCCTCAACTCCGCTTAAGATTTTCAGGGTTGTTTGGAACTTCAATTTTTCAAAACGAACTATACAATACAACTTTTAGGAAACTGATTTGATTGATTTTTATCTCTCATAGATGGCGCTGTTTTAAAACTGTCTTTTTACTACTAATATACATTGAACTATGTTCCTCTGTCCAAGTTACTTAAATGACGTAGTTTTTATAGTGTAAAGCCAGATAATAGCATAGCTTACTGAAAAACATCATTTAAATATGCGTTGTTAGATTAAACACTGTCACAGAATGATAATAAATAAGAAAAAAAAGTAAGGTCAAGTGGGGTAAGAGGGACGCTGGGTAAAGAGGAACAGTAACTCATAAAAAGAAAACTATAAAGCCTAGCTCTATGGTTACTACGTCGATAAAACAGTATCAGGTATAGTTTCAATATTTTTGTATAAATGTCGCTACAACACACTCTGTACGTGAGTAAAAGAGAAAGAAAATAATCAGTTGACAAACTATAAAATAGTGACCTAGAGGCGTTCTTTTTGTGCGATTTTTTAAGGATGAAAAACATCTGTAATAGGGCAAATTTTGTTGGTAAGTATAATTTTAATGTAGAATCTTTATTTTCCGCATGTTATGTTGCTTGTAGCGTGTGTTTTTAGTGTTTTTTCGATGTCATCAAAAACATAACGTACAAAACACCAAGCTGGGAAAGAGGAACTACCATACCAGGGTAAGAGAAACATCATGTTCCTCTTTCCCGGTTTTAGGAGTAACAAACATTTTGCAAGTTGAAATATTACCTATTTAAATTAGGTAGGTATAGATAATTTAACTCGGTGTTCGGAGCTATGTGTGCATGAGCCTGTATTTATGATACATGCTTGCATGATGCTTTAATTTGTGTGGAAGTGCAATTTTTGTCGTATTGGATGTGGGATATATATTTATTTGTTACAGAAAAAGTAAAATGCCTCGAAATTATATAAGAAAAACGGAACGGAACTCTTACCCAAAAGAAATATTATTAGAAGCATTGGCAGCTGTTAAAATTGGTGCACTGTCGGGTTATGCAGACTCAAAACATTATGGAATACCAAGAGCAACTATACTCAATCAATCGGTTTTATGATCGTAAAGGTGTAAAGTCACCTTTATGATGAATCAAAGTGATTTAAGTCTTTTTACGTTTCTTAAGTACCTACAACAAAGATTTTCACAATTATTTGTATTCGTTCTTATTCAGTTGAAGTTGGAAAGTGATTTAGATACTTCTATTAATAATGAATAAATACTTAAAGACATTCATCGTTTGTTTTTCTTATTTTTTTTATTAAAAACCGTGTTTAAATGTTTTTAATATTCGTAGTTTACCACCCCTGACCTGACTTATATGTTTCTCTTACCCCAAATTTACTTTATTCTTCGGTAAAGCTAAATTAAACCATATTTTAACTATGGCATGGTTTCATTTCCATTAGGCCGAAAGGCAGATCTCAAATTTCTAGAGATACATATAAAAATACGTGGTTTTACTTGTACAAATCAAAGTGTTTCTCTTACCCCAAATTTCGGGAAAGAGAAACAATTAAAAGATCTGACTTTGATTTAAGATTGTGCCGTCATTGCTGGAAGAATCAATTTCTGTGTTAAAATAATAGTTAGCATGGTTCGTTACCGAAACTTTGTTTGTATTGCTATTAGAATACATACATATTTATACTAGCTGGAAGTCATAATGTACAAAAACCAGTAAACTATGTTTCTCTTACCCCAACTGACCTTATTCACAACTTGCCCGGCCCGTCCTTTATTCATGCAAAATTTGAAGATAATCCATGCAATATGTTTATATATATATATCCAAGTAAGTTTTTGAGTTTAGCTCAAACATACAGACAGACAGACAAAAATTCTAATAAAAACTATGCTTTTGGCTTCGATATCGATTGTAGATCACTTCCTAGTAATCTTTTAAAAAAAAAATAATAAACAGTTTTCACTTTCCTACGATTTTATTATATTTATATGAATAGATTATTCGTATATACACTTTAGTTAAGTCCCAAGAGGACACAAATTTCCGCACAACTGTTGTATTTTTATTGTGTCTGTAATTACGATAGTCGAAAGGTAAAAAATATATTATGTTATGTTTTCGTTTGTACTAATTTGGGTCAGTAGATGGCGTTGTACGTATATAAATAACATTGAAACGTTATTTGAGATTAGGTTGCGTTGCAAAATAAATCCGTTAGACCGTTGGAATAAGAATAACATATTTCATATAAACATGGAGAATGCCATTTAGAGATGAACTATTTTTTAAAATTATATATTAAATATTAACCCACATTTTTTAGTAAAACGAACCAACCACTACCTAAGATATTATTTCCCTAAAAATAAATAAGTAACATTACCATCTATGAATTTTAAGAATAACTAACTGCTAACTTTGCCAACATGCTCAAATTTAAATTAATAGTTTCCAAAAAGTGTTAACATGTAACTTGATTTGATTTTGGTATAATCTCATAGATGGCGCTGTTTTAAAATTGTCTTTATACTACTAATATTCATTAAACTATGTTTCTTTGCCCAAATTACGTAGTTTTGAAAAACTAATAATGGGAATCTTTATTATTTACCTAAATAAGGTTACGTGCCAAGTTTCAAGTTAATTAACCCAAGGAATAAGATTCTCTCATACAAACTTTAACATCCCCTAAATCTTGCACTGGGGGTACTACTGAAAAAATTATTATGCCATCCTTGATAACCACTTTAGGGTAATGTTTGTGCTAAGTTTTGAGTCAATCGGCCCACGGAAAAAAAACTTACACCCTTGCATCCATTGCACTATTTAAATTCAATATTGCTTACCTCCCATAACTTAAGGCGTGATAATATGTAGCCTAAAGCCTTCCTTGGTTTACAAGGAACATTTTTGCTGAATTTCAATTCAATCTATCCAGTGGTTTTGGCGCCAACCCGTACCATAGGCACAGAAAAACAGACAAACAGACAAACAGACAAAAATTCTAAAAAGTCACTTTTTGTCATCAGTTACGTTTTTGTAACAAAAGCCACTTAATTTTTCCAGAAAATTCTCAATGTACAGTTTTTCTTTCGTTACTGTTTTATTATATGTATAGATATATATCCTATCCACATTATGAGGTGTACAGTAAAGCTTATAATAAATAAGTTTAAGTTTTAATGTAGGTACGTCAACAAATCACCCTACCTCAAATTCGAAAGTCAATACCTTCCACACATTGACATCGTATACAGCCTGTATATATTTCGAATGTAACGTACGATTGTACAATATGAAGAGTGGAGCATCGTGTTCCATATCGGAAATTCGCTTCGGGCGATACACTGCCTTTCATTGTAGTGCCTTAATAATATAAGTTTTGTGATTAGTTACTATATGGGATCATGTTTAAGGTAGCATTATTGTTTCTCTGTTTCGCCTTTGGCCAAGATTAAGACATGCTTGGGCCCCTTGTTCTAGAAAGACAGGATTTATTTTCCAACGTTAACTAGAAGACATGGCAGTTCTTTTCTCTATTGGGATTGTTTTCCAAAAGGAAAACTCTCATAGAATTACTTTGTTCTTCTTCTATCTGTCAGTATATACTTCTTCGTCTATATGTCAAGACTTTATCTCAGGAATCGCGTGGAGGTATCGATTTGAAATTAAAACCATATTTTTATATTTTTAAGTCTGCAGCTTTAAAACTGATAAAATCAGACTTTAAAGTTAACGGAAAAACGTTACGGTTATTTACAAACCATACATTTCGAAAGTCTTAAGGGACTCGAAATTGATCGGATACTTCCTATTGACCTAAAACCTAGTGCTTGACTGCACTCACACTTATTCAAGACGTCTAAATGATGAAATGGTGAATGATAATGATGATATACTAAAAAATAAATAAATAAAATAAATAAATAAATACTAAAATAACTGAGCGTGAGCTTTCCTTTTATGGTAGGTAAAAATTATTCATTGACGACTCCCGCCCTTAGGCGGGACGAGAAACAGTGTCAGACTCTTACTGACTAAACAACCTACCCTGTTCCTACATTGCAATACATACTACTGCCAGAACCTTCCTTTCAGACACGAACCCTTGGCCCCAGTTGGCTTCGACCCTTTTGCAGGGTCTCTGAGCTGTACACATTATTCCCAAATGAATCTAACAATATTTCATCATCTTACTCTTTAATTAAATATCTCATGTTAGTCCCTTTGAGTGAGGTTACAAAACTACCACTAGATATATTATAGATACGTTCGTACATACATACATACATTTATTAATATAGGACTCCGAACCGTCTGTACCGAATGTACCACAAACCCCAATGCGGTTATACTACGATATATGCTACAGTTAATATTGATTCTAAGGACTTAATAGCAAATCCAATAACTCATAACTAGGTATGAGAAATTCGAAATGAAATTCTTATACAAATCAGAACTCATTTCCTTCTATAACAATTGAGATCTTTCATTATCCAGAAAAATAATTTCACATTCGAATCCAAGAAAATTGGAACAAGGATTTCTTCAATACAGAATTAATGAAAAAAAAAAACAATAAAAAAAAACGGAATTAATTAAAACCGACTGCACAGACAATATTAGCTGAACTAAATTAACTCCGTCGGAACGAATGACTAAATGGTAAGACCGAATGGAATTAATGAGTCTTGCAATCAATGATGGAGTTCAATTCTTATTTTATTCCAAAGTAATTTGTTCGTGAATTGACATTTCAATTTCTTTAAGGATGTGGACATAGAGGCAGCGGGGTTGGAAATCGTGAAATATAGATTTCTCAACATTTCTGCCGCAGAATATTACGTTCGTTCATGAAATTTATTCTGCAGCATGTCACAAAAATAGCAGAGGGAATATCATTCTGCGATTTCGTCAAAATATCAAAAAAATACAAATAGAATGGGTCACAAAACGTTTCACAGATTTATTTACTTTTAACCGACTTTAAAGGAAGGAGGTAGTTCTTTCTTCCAGTTGTAGTCATTATCATTATCAGCCTTTTTAATGTTGGGACATAGGCCTCCTCTCTGGGAGAGGGAATGGGCCGTAAGGTTGGTGTATATCACATGTCTTCGAATTTTTGGTTCTAAGACATAGGTATTTACATCAAATAGTCGTATTAAAATGCCTAAAAACTTCAATTGGTTTACTAGTAACTGAAATATATATACATACTAGCTGCTGCCCGCGACGTTGTCTGCGTGAAGGCTCTATAGCACCAAAAATACCTAAGATGGCAGTGTCGCTATAGCTTTATAAGTAAACAACTTTTAAAATAGCATTGCATCAGCCTTATAAAGTTCCCGCTGCTGGGACACAGACCTCCTGTCTAGGAGAGGGAATGGGCCATGATCCAGCGGGCCCAGTGCGGATTGGTGGATGACACATGTCTTCGAATTTTTGGTTCTAAGACATTCACAGTCACAGTTTCCTCATGTTGTTTTCCTTCACCGTTTTAAGAGCAGTGGTTATGAAATAAATTACACAAAGTAATGCGCCTGGCTGGGTTTGAACCCCAGACTTACAACTTGTATATACATATAAAAGGAGAAACTGACTGACTGACATATCAAATTACAGGCACAGCCGAAATTACTGGGACTAGGAGAGTGAAATTTTGCACAGGGCTTCCTTTTACGATATAGGCGAACACTAAGAAAGGATTTTCCAAAATTCACTCCCTAAAGGGATGAAACGTGTGTCCAAACTTTGGGCGAAAACTTATTTTCACGCAAGCGAAGCCACTGGCAGAAAGCTATTTTCTTTATATTTTGCTAATCAAATCTTTCAGACTAATCCTAATATATTTGAATGTTTATGAATATATCACGTATCAACAACTGTACGAGTCTCAATCCTCAAAGAGCAATGAAGAAGTTTTGACTAAAATATCCTACGCATGGCTTTTTTTCCTAAACAAAAAGCCAGGCTTTACTGTTTTGTATTCAGCTGTATTTCATTTATACTTGTCTCTATATTCTGCCCTGCTTACCCTAAAACGCAGTAAGAGCAAAAAAGCAGTTTCGAGAAAAACGCAAAAAACACTTTGACGTCTTATTTTTTATAGTAATAATGTTTTATGGTAGATTTTTTTTTGCCTAGAGGATTAAGGCAATTACAAAGAATGAATTTTGAAAAAAAGCGTGTTATTAAGTCCATTAAATTTAAAATTATATGGATTTTTCGAAAATCATGTCTATTACTGCTTGCAAAAAAGTTTAGAATACAGGTTAAAATACAGTAACACATACTTGATACTGCAAAACTCGTCGGTTAATAGTCGTATTAACAGATTTTACAGAATAATTTGCAGTATAAGTCTTTTTTACTGCATTTTAATTAGAACGTTGAACTAATTGTACCTGCAGTATGTAACAAATTTTGAAAATGATTAGGTTGTGTAGGGATTTATAAAGAAAACAAGACATTTTTGTTTGTATTTTGTTATGTAGAACCTTTATTTTTTACTATTTGAGCAAATTTAAACTTTTTCAAAAAAGCTAAAAACAGAACAAAATAAATATTTAAGTGGGCGTTAAACGTGATTTTTTACCATTTTTCTTGATATTAATAACGGCAATACGAAGACGACATAGCTTGAAATGCTTACAGTACATATAACTGTATATTTACTTTAAAAACCTGTAATTTTATTGATTAATAAAAACACATTTAAGGAGGGATTCCATGCAACGAACGTGATTTTTCCGCATACATGTAATGTCTAATCTTGTTTAAATAATAGTGCAACGTAGTGTAAGCGACTCCGATTCGCACTTGCCTGGTTTATTACCTTTTTTGCAGATTTTTGTACAATATTTGCAGGTTTTCTTTGTTTTACTTTATCCTATATTGTAGATTACTTCTGTGGTATGGTATTGGCTATTGTATTATTTGAGATTAAAGATCTCTTCTGTCTGCTACCGAAACGTCTGAATCTTCAACACTACCGGTGTCTCGGTAATAAATGTTATCGTGGCCTAACATTAGTCTCAGTGATATTAACACGCTTGCAGCCGTCTGATTTGTAAGCATTACTGTTTTGTACGCGGATGCCGCCGCCTTACTCCGGATTAGGACCCAGCGTGAGAGGCCGTTGCCGCAAATCGTCCACACGGGTACAAGGACCTCCTTACTCGTGTGGAGTACCAATTCCTAAGCAGGGCACACCTTCACTGTATGCTCCACCGTGTTCTCCGGGCGGTCCATACAATGGTGATACTCGGGTTTTTTTGCACTGATTGGGTGCAGTTATCTCCCGAATTTCCGGTGAAGATCTGGGTCATACGAATGGTGAAGACGCTGTGAAGTCTTTCCAGCCTCCTTTCAAAGAGGGGACCTACCACCATAATTATGGCGAAAAGCCTTTACAGACTTCACAGCGTTCTCAGCTTCCGCTGGACTTCTTATTGTTAAGTTTTTTACATTGTGTCGATGCCACTCAATAAAGCAAATTACACTGTATATATGTATATATATATATATATATATATATCTGTACAGGCCACGAGGTGATGAACAGTATTAAAACTGCTATATAATCTATTATTACTAATGTTTGGATGCGATAATACTGGCATAAATGCTTTTAAAGTGATATTCTAATGTGGAAAATAGGCAGGTATTATTACCTTACATTTTTTTCCAATAAGAGATAAAATACTAGCCGTTCACTTTAATGTGTATGTTTCCTCCCGTAGCAGCCCCAATTTGCATCTTAAATCAGACCTTAGGCCCTACCACGATCTATTTTACGACCTAAACTGAACTATTATATAACTGCTACATAGAATGTGTATTTCCTCCTTCGCGCTTGCATGCCTGTCATTTTTACACGTCATGGTAAAACCCATGGTTAACTTGGATGGCAAACTTAAATTAATTTGCAAAACTTTGTCGTGATGTTATTTTGTATCTATCAACAACCATCTCGGATAAACAGTTAGTAGGTAATTATTTTAATCTTAAAGCCTTGGACGGTTAAAAGGTCTAGCTTCGAAATTAACTCAATCATCGAATCTAGCGCGACTGGGCAGCGTTCAGGAAGCTGCACCATATTATCTTCTTGTTAAATATACCACAAAGTCTCAAGAGAAAAGTCTATGACCAGTAAGGCTTCATCAGAAGGTTTAAAGACACCTAAAAGACAATGGAAAGAGCTATGCTCGAAATTTTCTTCCGTCGTCTTGGTAGTGGAATGATGGTCATTATGGCGACATTTGGGAGAGGTCATCGGACAACAGTGGACGTCTTTCAACTGTACTGATGAGCTTGTTGAATCAGTTTACTATTTAATATCTTTTTTAATTAACTTGTCTTAAAATCTCGAAGTTAATACAGAACAGAACAGTTTAAATGAGAGATAATTCCTGACTAGAGCGCAGTATAGTCTGATCGTGACACCAGTGAAATTTAGTACCTTAGTTTGAGTTACTAATTATAATGCAGTAACAGTGACTTATACTGCCATTTAATAAAAAAATACTTATTTTTCAACTTTAGAACGATACCGATTATAGTGCAGTAAACACAACAACTTACTGCAATTTCGTTGGTTTTCAATCAGTCGTCATCAATGCAGTATTAACATTTTCGGTGCAAAAAGGGCTTACTGCGTTTTAATTTATATTCCGTCATATTTCTTTTATTGTGGATTACAGATTTTATGAGGTAATAGAGACATTTACTGCGTTTAAGTTGATAAAGTAATGAGTCGATTTAGCCGTAAAAGCTTTAACTGCATTTTAGTTAGAATAACAATGAATTTTGGCATAAAATTTTGAGTTACTGCATTAGTAAATTTCGTTTTTCTGCCAAGTTAATCATCGAATCAAAACCTAGGTTAGACGAATATGTTCCTTATAAAACGTTGGTTCGGAATCAATAAAAAACCCAAATACCTAAAAAAGCCTATTACTGCGTTTTAGCGTCAGCACGGCAGATATCTCCGCTAGTTTCGTAGGCACATTGTTTATATCCTTTCAAGTTGTGACTCAATTATCCTTTACGTATCACTTCATAACCGAATCAATTTGTTGCGTATTCAGGAGCAGGTCTGAGTTACTTGTATTGAAGTAGATATTTGTTGTTCAAATTGTGTTAGCGAATATCTGTTATATCTTGCTTTTCAACGAAATGAATAATATTTTGAAAAGATACATTATTGTTTGTTTGTGTTTGTAAAAGATGGGGCACAGATGGGTGTTAGTTATTAAAAATTTGACATCTCACTCAACCATAAACTGACAAAATCATTTAATGATTTCCTACTGTCAGTTTGTGTACAGTACACTTTTTGTAATTAAGTTGAGAGCAGTAGTGGCCGAGTGGTAACAGTACTAACGATTGTTCTTAAATTTAAGCTCCAAAGTTCTAGAGACCACAAACATGACGATAAAATCCCGGGATTTAAGATTTAATTAAAACATTTACGCATTTCATACGTTCATTCATTTTTTACATTAGCGCATTTCAAACGAAATACGCAGTTGGACATAGGCTTTCTAAGAAATGTCAAAATAAAATTAAAAAATCAACAAAAAATATATGTCAAAATAAAATAACCTACCTACGAAGTGACCTACCAAAACTACCTACTATGGCATGAGAGCTTCTTCAGATCTTGTACCAAAACGCAAGTGGCTAGCAGGTAAGGGGCATTGCGTACTCAGTTGTGAAATGTAGCTACATACGGTGAGTATCCACCCTTACGTTGTCCAGACTAAGTGTTTCATCTCATCGTTTATGCCGCGTACAATGCTTTCCAAACCAGAATAGGATCGATTGCCATGTACACACATGTCACACTCTCAAATCGAAGATATTTTGGCAAATTGAAACACTCAGAGATGGATAAAACTGAAAAACTGAATTCTGATTATACTTTTTTCGTTCACACTTTTTAAATAAATACCTACGAAAATCATTTTTAAAAATTTCTTGTTTTGACACTAAGAGTTTTTTTGATTTCACAGTATGACGTAACGTCACAACATGGCAATCAATCCTATTCTCATTTGGAATGTATTGTTCATCGAAAGACTGGAATAATTTGCGTGCTGCTGTCGACGAGGCAAACAGTGCGGATCGTAGATGTCTCAACAACGTAAAGGTGGATATTGTCAGATGGTTATATTGAGATGGCGGAATGAAATCGTACAATTTACGCGTTCATTCTCCAAAATGCATCCTGTAGAAAACCGAACCGAAAGGCTGGCTACTCTACGCCTGTGCTCGAAACTTTGAAGATTGGACCTAACCAAATCTTGATCACCAATCAGCCTCTTTGCACGTCTTTCAACCGAATCCAAACCCACTAGGTGATATTTTGCTGAACCAGCCCATCATATGTTTTTAATCATCATTATAATTTGGTTTAAAGACATAAATAATACGTCGTTAAATTAATGACATAAAATAAACCCACAAATTAAGACTTGAAGTATTTTCACAAGAATTTCTTGGAACATTCTCTGTATCTTTTTTATAAAAGATACTTTCCAAAGAAAATTGGTTCTAGGTATTTATATCAAAGGATCAAATTAAAATAATATATATACTATTAAAATAATATTGGGTATTTTTTTGGTAAAATAAAACTTTACCTCTTAATTGGACGTCCAGCCCAGATGATCAGTATGAGGACCGGAATTTCTTTACTAGTTTCAATTTCTTACTGAATTTGCTAAAGGAATTAGGGTTGTCTACTCTCATTAGAAATGTTTTTTGCCAATAGCTTCACTCGCGTGAAAGAATAAATATATTGAACATTCTAATAACGCAGCTAATAAGTTGAACCAACTGTTATAGTAACACGCAGCCCCCCACTTCGATTGGGACCAGAAAATTGATTAAAGCGCATTTAGGGCTGCGTCACACCGAAATGACGGTGGCCGACAGTGAAGCGGCGGATACTTTCAGTGTGAAATAATTTTAAACTCTCTCTTGATACTATAAAGATCAGTCTACTCTCTTTCTCCCAATTTTCGCTCCTATGAAATTTCGGGAATAAAGGCTCAGCGCAAACGGACCACCGACCACGGCAATCGTTTGATGTCGCGCGCTACTGCCACATTTGTAACAGTATAAGGAGCGAGCGACAGCCACCGGCGTTTGGAAGCCACCTCTTTGTAAATCCATTCTTTGTTGCGAAGTCTTATAATGGACTCTAATATGAAAAATTTGATTAGCGCATGGTGCCCTGAAATGGTACGCGAGCAATACGTAGAACGTCTAGTCGTTAACAGTGCGGTGGGTGTAGCATCGTAATAGTGGTAGGTGTTGGCGTTTAATGTGGCCTGTAGCGACCGAAAGTGGCAAGTCAGGGACGCTACTGTAGCGAGTGGCGGTCACCGGCGACACGTGTGGCGCGTCGTATACAAAACATTTATGAAAAAGTGAGTCGCTATCGATAGCCACTAGTGACTGTGCCACCTTTGCGCTGAGCCTATTCAAATTAAGGCGTGGCAGGAAACAAGTGAAGGTTTGATAGAAACTTCGTTTTTCGTTGAATAAGAGTAGACGTCTAGAATCGCGTGAATACACTGAAAGTGCTCATCGCATCGCTGCCAGCAGCTGCTATTCCGGTATGACTCGGCCCTAAGGCGATACTAAACATGCCACCTTGAGCTCACTTCTCACTTAAGTATGAAGATTATTATGTACTCGTACGTAAATATACTTTTTAATATCCTGAACATAAAAATCTATTTATTTTTATTTATTAATTAGATTAATAAGGAAAATCTGTCTGGAAGATACACTTCCATTATTATTTCATTTAAATAGATTAGATTTCTAGAGAAGGAAAATCTATTTTAATTTATTATGGACGTATAATGGATCACCATTCAGTTATAAATATCATGGAAATTATTATAATAATGTAAACTTATTACTAGACTGAATTACTTAGAAATATACTGATTGATTCGTAGAAGCTTTAAGTATACATCGGTATATGTAATTATAGGGTCTAATGAATCATTACATAGTATGAAACAAAGTTGCTAACCGCTGTCCCTGTGTATGCTTAGATCTTTAAAACTACTACGGATTTTGATGCGATTTAATAGATAGAGTGATTCAAGAGGAAGGTTTATGTGTATTAGGCCCGATATCCACCAAAGCGGAGAGGAGAGGAGACGAGAGGAGATGTGCCGCGAAGCTGGCAGGTTATTTCCACCAAAGCGGAGAAGAGATGCGTTGCGGAGAGATGTGAGCTGTGTAGCAGAGATGTGAGCTGTGAGAGATCGAAAACAGTCAAGTTCTGACTACGAAAGGAAGACGTCATGCGAGGCGTGCGGAGAAGGCAGCGGGGAGAACGGTGCGCGAGCACGTGCGCAGCCCGGCCGCCCGACTAGACACTTCTCCGCTCTGCCGCGCCGCTTGCTCGCTCGCTGCACAAAATTCTATAGAAAAATGAGACATCTCCTCTCCTCTCCGCTTGAGTCATTTCCACCAGAGCTAAGCGGAGAAGAGATGTGGAAATAACGAAATCGGATTGGTTTATTCAAACACATCTCCTCTCGTCTCCTCTCCTCTCCGCTTTGGTGGATACCGGGCCTAATACATGCATAATATATTCAATATCAGTACCCGTGCGAAGCTGAAGCGGGTCGCTTAGTAATAAATAAAATAATAATACAGCGTAACCTAATCAGCATTATAATGAACTCACTGTTGGGAATCAGCCTTCCTCTGTAAGAGCCATTTCCTAATGGGCCGTAACCCTCCACGAAGGCCCAGTCCGGATTGATAGAAGTCACATGTCATACATACATAATTTGAATATAAGCAACTGATAGGTGCTCTGGAGTGGCGCCACTTGCACGTGGAATTGCCCAGAAGCAAAAAATTATAAATATCAGACAAGGGCACAGACGTAATGTCTGTGGATGCAATGTAAGGCAGGAGTGCGGTTTTAGTCAGTAGAAATCTGACACTGCCGAGACTGGCTCGTTTGTGAGGCAGCCTGGGGCGTCCATGAAGGATTTCCCATTCCTGCCTAAAAAAAATATATATATATAATATATAATCAACAGTTGATTATTTGTTTTTAGCCCGTCATCACTTTAACACTTAATTTCGGCTTTATAGGTACAATTATTTTAAAGTGGCATACATTTTTTTTTTTTAAACATCGATATAATGTACTACGCACTAGATGAGACTTGCCGTTCAGTGACTTTACTCCACTTAAGTGATCAGCATGCCATACACTTTTACGTTGATGACATTAGTGCAATTTTCACGTATCAGCGCTGTAAGTTTTGTCAGACGACAATGCCAATGAAACGCTGCAATGGACTTTTGTATTAACTTTTCAGTATTTTGACAAATAGTTTTAAAAAACATGCTTGTCTATCGTTAGAATATAAGTCGATGTTTTAAAAATATAATTAGGTATGTGTGTAGAAAAACAACATATTTAAAAAAGATTTACATGACATGTACTGTGTAAATATGTCACTTACAGGAACTATACTTAAAATAACATGTTACACCGATATTATATAGGTTATCCAATTACCAGAAACTTGTGTCTGAATAATAATTACAAAATTGATTAAACTAAACATTTACCATGTAATCAAAACTATATTTACATTAACAGAATATAGGTTCAATCAATATTGTGCCTATATTTTATGCTTGTGTGTATTCAGGTAGACCTACAGTAATTCAGGTATACTTGAATTACTATAGCCCTGTAGTACCAATATACTAAGAAGCCACAGTAATTCGGGTAAAATTCTATTTTTGAATTCCACGATCATATTGCAACTATTGTTCGTTTTATAATTCTAGACTACATTTTGACAACTCAGAATGTTACACTCTAAAAATATGTTCACAATTCTCTGGAGTTTGACATTTTAAGTTGTTAAATCGTAGTCTACGATTTAAAAACAAACTATAATATCTACTTACAAAACAATTTAGTTTACAAAACAATACTTATCACATTATAAATCACGGGTACTTGTGTATCAAAATACCAAAACCTTATTAAATATGTACGGGACAACCCTACCCTTTTAGGGTCACCCAAATCCCAAACATAGCACAAATTCTTAACCCCAGCGCTATGTTACAAAAATTTCGTTCTCATTACAACATTTTTATGCGAACGAACTCAAAGAGTGAATGAAAGACCGAGTGAATGAGTGAACGAGTGAATGGGAGTAACTGAGCGTGACTCCGTGATTATTTTGCGCGGTTTTGTGTAGAAAAAATAATAGGATTGCTGCTAGTTTTGTTCTTTTGTTGGTAAATTTTGTTTGTTTGTAGTTTAGGGACGTATGTCGGGTGCAGTGTCGATTGTTTTAAAAAACATTCACCAGTTCTCCGCGAACTGGTGAATGTTTTTGAACGAGTTTGTTATGAAACCGTGTTGTGTTTTTCGTTATAGTGACGGGTTTTATATTAAATTTCTACGTAGCTGAATCTGAGAGACATCAGGCTTTAAAACGACCTCTTAAGAGCGGCCAACCCGACGTACATTTTCACGCAACCGCTCTTACGTGATTATGATGTTATTACACATCTTTCCTCAGATATTTTGGATACACAGATATTTTGTGGATATTATCTAGGCTTCTATACAAATCAAAACGTAAATTTGTGAAAGTGTAATCCAGTGAAGACTTCTAAAAGTCTGCTATTTGACGTGAACTTGACTCTAATAATGAGCACCTATATAAAAAATGTAAAAAAATACTCCCATGGAAGCCTTGCGCAGGGTTTCATAAAAACAAGTTTTGTGAAAAATTCGAAAATTTCGTAGAATAACCGAAAGCGAACAGAGTTTTCAGATGCTATCTCACTTTTTTAGTATTACTTTTTCATCAAACATCACTTCTAGTCCAGTGCAAATAGCACAGTTAACGATAAAAAGTGGAACAAAATAGTAGTAGAATGAAACCCATTAGAAAAGGAAGATAATATAGCAAAAAATTAAGGAAAAATAAATTACGGTCGATCTGATGTCGGGAAGCGGATGGGTGTGCGGTTTTAAGGGTAAAAAATAGTTTATCTCGATTTCCGGCAAAACTACTGGTTCTATGGAAAAAAGTCTAAAAGCAAACATGTAGGTTGTAAAAAGATCTATGACTTTTGTACCTATTTACACTTTTTCACATAGCCTCAAAATCTATGTGAAAAGTCCAAAAAACCGAGATTTTGAATTTAATTTTTATCTCCTTTAAAATTTTTGAAGCGGGTATTAACGGAAAGTTATTCTTATATAAAACTTTTTATTTACGTTCTTGGATAAATATCAAAATACCCTATAAAAAAAAAATTGCTCAAATATTGTACATTCTATTTTTAAAAATTTAGACAACGGCGCGTGGCGCGAAATCATGCCGCGAGCGCCGGCGCTCGCTTGGGTGTCGACGTATATTACGGTACCCCAAATATGTGTGATATTCATGGTAAAAGGTTTTCAGGTACTCGATAAAATATTACTCATGTAGATTAGAATAGAGAAACTTTATTGTACACCAAAATAGTAACTGGAATAATGCACACAGTTTGCACATTACATGGATGAAGTTACAATCATAATTCAAGCACCTAAATTGCACTTTAGACCTGCCAAAGCGAAATATATTTCCATACAACTGCTCTCAACGTGGTTATGATATTATTCATAGATATAACAACGTCCAGATTGAGTGATCTCTACTAAACGCAACGTTTATATTGAAATGCCACCTAGCGGCTTTGGATTCGCTGGAAAGGCGTGCAAAGAGGCTGATTGGTGATCCAGATTTGGTTGGTTCCAATCTTCAAAGTCTCGAGCACAGGCGCAGAGTAGCCAGCCTTGCGGTTTTCTACAGGATGCATTTTGGAGAGTGTGCACGGGAATTGCATGATTTGATTCCGCCATCCCAATTTTATCTTCGGACATCCCGGCGTACAGCAAATATCCACCCTTACGTTGTTGAGACACCTGCGGCCCGGACTAAGCGTTTTGCCTCGTCGTTTATACCGCGTACATCGAGGGACTGGAACAGTTTGCCGGCTGCAGCCTTTCCGTCCGATTATAATTTAGGTGTCTTCAAAGCTAGAGTGAATAGGCTCTTAATAATCTATTGCGCCTTACCATCAATGATTGCATCACTGCTTACCATCAGGTGGGATCGCAGTCAAGCACTAGTTTATTGTAATTAAAAAAAAAAGTCGCCGACCGTAAGCCGACCGTAACACTATTATTTTTAATTAAAATTAACAACAGATAATTGACAAGTCGCGCAGGACTTTCAGGGGTCATTTAATAGGTTGTACACACAGTCATACATTCATCTCACAGAATTTCATACATTCTGATAGTATCGTCGTAGATATAAAGTTCTTTTGTATGTACTATTTTCAGAATGAGTAATTTTGTTATTTTATCTACTACTAATATAATAAAGAGGTAGTTTGTTTTTTTGTTTGTAGGAGGTAATCTCTGGAACTACTGGTCCGATTGGAAAAAAATAGCAAAAATAGAAAGCTGCTTTACTCCTGAGTGACATAGGCTATATTTTATGTACGCGGGCGAAGCCGCTGACAAAAGCTAGTATGTTATACAAATATCAAGGACCGACCCTTTGGTAAACATTTAACAACAACAGATCCGAAAACGAATGAAACAGAAAAAAGATCACATGAGTAAGCAATTTAATACGAGGTCCGTTTAAATAACAATGATAAAAGCTAAGTACTTACAAGAATTAATTAAAATTGCAGCGGCGAAGTAAATCCATAGGAGATACATGTTTAGCGAGGATCTGAAACAAGAGGAAATTTTAATTATTTACTTGAATATAACTTTTTTTATTAGTTTAGATTTTATTTAATAATTAGTTAAATATCTGTAAGAGGAAGGTTTATATGTATAATAATATCCATAAAATAGTGGAGAAGTACTGTTATTTTTGAGGTTTCTAATGTGATGTCGTAAATAATTACATTTTTCCGCTTACATTGCAAACGCAGGCTGAACCCTACGAGTTTTATCAAAATAATGTACTAAGTATTGTACACATTGAAAAGGTCTACAGAAAAGTCCGCGATGGTATATGTCTATCTCTTATGGATAATCCACAATAACTTATTTTTGTCATTTACTTTTTACGACAAATAATGGCTAATTTTCGAAGCGATTTTAACCAATACAGCATTAATCCTAACCCAATTAAATACCTTGAATACATTGTTCATTTAATATAGATCTATAATTATGGCCCATCAATATTTACACCGTATGATTTAAGTGAATATTTTTGAAGATATTACAGATTTAAAAATTGCGGGACGTAGCGTTTGCGGCGGTACCGGCCTACCACCCGGTGCGGCAAGAGCGTGCCTATAAATGGTGGATTTTGATGGTTTTTTTTTAATAGATAGAGTTATTCAAGAGGGAGGTGTATGTGTAAATTACATGCATAATATATTTAATATTACCATTGCACCCGTGCGAAGCTGGGGCGGGTCGCTAGTTTAATAATAAATAAAAAAAATATATAAATTATTGTTAATATTATTCCATTTACATATTTTTTTGTAATCTTTTTTTAGTGTTAGGTACAATTAAAAGAATACAATAGCAGTCTAGTAATAAAATGTTTTACATTAACATCATCATACAGGGTTGCCTCTTCAGGTAATTTAACTCCAATTTTATAAACATCGTGAACAAAACAAAATGCTTTTAAAAATATAAGTTAATTGTTCGCAGCCTATTAGGAGCCTCTCTTTGATCAGTGAACGGGACGGATATTCAATCCTATATTTAGTACCTTCTCTTTGAACAGAAATATTTAATTAATTATTTTTAATGTCACCTTTCAGTAAAAAAAGGTTCGTAGAAAAAAGAAAAAAAAAAACAATGTTTTTTTTGTATTTTTAAATCAACCAGAGCTTAAACAAACAACTATGCTAATTTATAATCTATAGAAATTAGGCTTATATCGGTTTTTTTTTATGGCAGGTAAAAATCATCTAATGACGAATCTTGCCCTTGAGCGGAGCGGGAAACAGTGTCAGACTCTTACAGACTGACTAAACAACCTACCCCATTCCTTCCTTGTTTTAGTCCCAGAGGATTATATCGGTGGAAATGCGTGTGAAGAGGCTAATCGATAAGAGGGTGATCCAGATTTCGTTAAGTCCAATTTTAATAATAATAATGTTTATTGATCATAATAAGTATTGTAGTACATGGGTATATAGTTTACTAGTAATTACAAAATTATGTGGGTGCAGTTCTGATCTCCTAACTAGGTTACAGTTCCGATCCACGAAGAAAGTCAAAGTCAAAATCTTTTTATTTCACATAGGCCTACATGGGCACTTGTAAAACGTCAGAAGCTAGTGCACGGTTCCAAATTTGTCGTTTCTTATGGAGAAGAACCGGCAAGAAACTCCGTGGTTACTCTTTTAAAAAAATGGTTTTTTACAATATTTCCATATTTGATGACGCATAAATTATGTAAGGACAGTGCAGACCAGTCAATATTGAGCTCGTACCGTAAAATTGGTAGGAAGTAATCTAAGATTTGCGTCTACAATGTTCTCACATTCACATTATTGAAAGAGGCTATATAAAGCCAAGAAAAATAACTTTCAGTAAGATCTACAAAAGCATTTGAAAACAAACGTACTATTAAACGTACAATTAACACACAATTTTACCTTTGGGTACTTTACAGGATGCATTTTGGAGAGCGTGCGCGGGAATCGCATGACTTGATTCCGGCATTTCACTTCTACCATCGGACAACCGTACGGCGAATATCCACCCTTACATTATTGACACTCCTATGGTC
Source organism: Mythimna loreyi (assembly GCA_029852875.1). Taxonomy (NCBI): domain Eukaryota; kingdom Metazoa; phylum Arthropoda; class Insecta; order Lepidoptera; family Noctuidae; genus Mythimna; species Mythimna loreyi. The sequence continues at coordinate 13,580,972 of CM056801.1, read as the reverse complement.
CAGAGCGTTTTGTCTCGTCATTTATACCGCGTACGTCGAAGGACTGGAACAGTTTGCCAGCTGCGGTCTTCCCGTACGATTATAATTTAGGTGTCTTCAAGGCTAGAGTGAATAGGCTTTGAATATTGTAGTATACCTCACCATCAACATCAACAAGCACTAGTTTGGGTCACTTAAAAAAAAACAAGTGTGTTTGGGTCACTTAAAAAAAATCAAAAGCAAGTGTGAGTCCACTTGACTGCCCAAAATTACCTAGTTCAATTTACGAAACGCAAAAAATTTCTTTTATGACGTAACTAGAAATTTAAAGTTTTCAGATTTTTTATGATGTACAGATCATATGTATTTTGATTCCTATGGGGATCAAAATATACGTTTTTTACGACATAACCTATTTAAGGGAACTTAGAAGTTTAAATTTTTACAGCTTCAAGACACAACAAATCTAAGTTCTCGACACCAACACGCGTTTCCGAATTAACCTTTCGAGTAACGTAATTATCATCATCATCAACCTAGCGCCCGTCTCGGTTGCTACCTTGGCTTTCACCTCGGTGCCCGGGGTCCGCTTTCCTTCCTAGACGCCTCCACTTCGCTCGGTCTTTTGCGTCCCTTGCCTCAAGCCCATTAGCACGCATGTCGTCCCTTACGACGTCGATCCAACGCCTCTTAGGCCTTCCTCGTTTTCCGGGTCCCGGCGGAGGCGGCATGGCGAGGCATCTGTTACCCACGTAGTTTGCCGGTTTTCGTAAAACGTGGCCATACCAGCGTAAGCGGCCCTCCTGCAGTTCATCCGCTATGTCGAGTGTTTCGAGTAACGTAATTAGAGACATAATAGAAAGTCAATAGGTGTGCGAAGCTCAAGAGTTTAAAGGGACAGACAGACAGATGGACAACAAAGTGATCCTAATAAGGGTTCCCGTTTTCCCTTATCAGGTACGGAACTCTAAAAAAACGAAATACAACATTGATAAGAACAAAAAAGAAGTACATCTATTAAAAAGACTTCATTTCATCGATACCATCTCGTCTCTTTTATCGAAGCAAAAACAGAATCTATCGATATGTATTCATAACAACCGTATTGCTAGAACCTCCAATGAGTCCGCAAGCTTTGTTGCGTCTCAACACAAAATAACAACGAGTTTTTATTCAGGAATCAATTTGAATCGAAACTCCGAACTTTGTGGAGTTTTCAATCAAAATGCTTTGGCTGGAGAGATTTTTTTTTTAAACGTATACGGTTTTGTTTAAACCTCCATGGTTCAAGGCAGGTTCCTAGATTATTTCAAAAACTGCTTTATGAAAAACATTCTATGGTGTTTTTTCATCCAGTTTTTGCGTGTTCTAGTTCAGCGGCTTTTGTGTTAGTATTGAATGACATGCCATTTCTATATTGGTATTTCTAGTGTATTTGACTAATCGGAATGTTTTTCACTGGAGCCTTTGTCACTGATTTGTCTTTGGTTCAAATATGTTTTACTCGGAAATCTGCGTCGCTCCGCTTCAGAGGCACGTAAAGGACTGTTTTCCACACTAGTGCGAAAAAAAAAACCAAATTTTATTGGAATTTAAATGTTTGTCGTATCAGGCTAGCGTCAACGCCCACGAGGTGTGGGTCAACCCCAACGAGTCTTAAATGTTTTGAAAAACGTCGTTTGATCGAGCAATGGGTAGTTGGATGGGTCGCTCGCCGTTCGGTCATCTGGTAGGCCCTAATACGTATGGCAACGTAGGAACGGGGTAGGTTGTTTAGTCATTAAGAGTCTGACACTGTTTCACTGTTATTGGATGATTTTAAATTAAAAAAAAAAACTGCAGCCCTCGGTTCCATTACACACTCGCCTAAGGGCTATATTTCACCGGGACACCATGGCGGCGCAACCAGTCGCCGCTACCAACAAAATGTATACAACTCTATAGAGAGTTACTCACTTGGTGTCCGTTTGGTTGCGCAACCAATTTGGCGGCGCGACCAACTCGGACGCGTGCACAGAATGTTACTGGCTGCGCCGCCACGCTGGTCGCGCCACCACTAGTTACTATAGCGCTGTATGGTGTCTCACTCACTCGGCCGCCAGGCTGGCGGCCTAATATTGTATCTTGCTTCAACAAATCATTTTCACACAAAGTCAGTAATTCATCAAAGGACCTCACGGACATCCTCACATAACTAAAAAACTTATCCGGATATCTTCTTAGATCGTCGTATATGTTGACGAATTGTCCTTTCTTACAGCGATCGGCTAAATAAGGATGAATCCACCACTGTTTCTTTTTTCTCTTGAACTTTCTTTTCCTACGTACATACAGCAGTAGTGCTATTTCTTCGAGGTCCATTTTGATACTGTCTCAGTATGGTGTGGCGACTCTGGTGTCTGTATAGTGTCTAGTTTGGTAGCTTACGGACACCACGGTGGCGCAACTGGTTGCGCCGCCTTGGTGTCCTGGTGAAATATAGACCTTAGGCTCGTCTTAAGGTGCTCCCTCACCGGAAGCATTCGCGTGTAATGTAACGTTACAGATTTGAGCATTACATCAGTGAAGGAGGAGACCCGAGCATTACAATGCGCACCTTGTAATGATACAAAACGGGCATACATAATCTATATGTTACATTACACGCAAATGCTCGTTAGTCAGGGAGGTATTATTGTAATGTAATGCTCAAGTCGAATCTATAATGTTACAATACACGTGAATGCTCCCGGTGAGGGAGCACCTTTAAATTCACGTCAGTCGTAATGACAAACTTTCTATACTTGTGACATTATAATAATGTCAATCAAATGCTGAAGCAAATAGTTTCTATGAAAGTGCTTGTCTCATCATCATCCTTATCCCATATTACTTGGGGTCGGTGCAACATGTTTTTTTCTTCTACTCTGTCCTATCACCCGTCACACTATCACTAACTCCCTTTTCTTTCATATCACTCCTCACACAATCCATCCATCTCTTCTGCGTTATAAGGCAGATTTATATTGAGTAAGTAACTGACGTCAGTCCACTGACGAGTCAGTGCTGACCTGGCACTGCTATAGTGTAAATTGATTTCAAGTCAGTACAGTACTGTCACGTCAGTACTGACTTCAATATTCGCGCTGCAATATTTTCGGCGTCAGTCCACTCCCCCGCTACCCGCGCCAGCGCCACTGACAACGTGTAAATTGCCCAAGTCAGTTGCTGCCGCTCTGTTGTACGGTGACCACGATTCGTCGTACCGGATCACAAAATGACACGAAAATTGAGCGACACGGAAAATTTAAAACTTGTACAACTATACCGTGATAATTAATGCCTATGGGATTTCAAATCACAAAATTATAGAAGTAAAGAAATGTGTGCTGTTGCATTGCAGAATATTGCACAAAATTCTTTGATTCTTTGCTGTTTTTGAGAAATCATTTTTCCGCACTGACTTTACAAACGTGTGTACACCAAAAGAAATATCTTCGACTACTGACTGCTTGTAAATAGTACGCGTCAGTTTTCGGCGCCAGCACTGACGACAGCTACTGACTCAATGTAAATCTGCCTTTAGGCAGGCGGCCGGCTGTAAAACAGTAGCCAAATCTACTTGCAACATGAAAAGTATATGAAAGTGCTTGTCTATCGCTAGAATATAAATCGACGCATTGCACTGACCTCAAGTAACGTGAAAATAGGACAAAAAGATGAGGTTTACTATTTTGCAATAAACCCTAAAAACAAACACAACAAAATTCAAATCCGCGATGCGTTCTCATAACCACGCATCATTCACAAATATTTACGAAACTTCAGCTATACACGCTTTCGCATTTTGTTGTTAACTTCATACATTATTTTAACATAAATTTAGACACACATATTTACACAAACTTTTGAAAAGGCAATTCGTATACAAATGATATTTCGGGTTATAACATTGGGACATTGATGGCAAACCTTTTATCGATTTTATTGCCTGAAAAAACATAAAATCGTACCATTTATTTGTGACACAATTTTGTGGTGAATATGACATTATCATTGTGTTCAAGTTGAACCGAATGTTGGGATGTGCCTCGTTTATCGCCGCATTGTTTCGATTTATTTTGAAATGCTTGTAGAATTACAATCGATATAAAAATATCAAGATTTTTAAAGGACCTTGAGATTGAATACTGCGTTTATTAGAACTTTAAGGAAAGAAAAACATTAGTCTTGTAATGTCAAGTGTCATTCATTTTTTTTTTAAGTGAAAACTTGTAAATGACCGTTTTTTACTTATTGTAAGTTTTTTATTGTTTGATTAGCTGTAATTTTTTCTAAAATAAAATAATAATAAAATAAAATAGGTAAAATAAAGGGAAAACTGGCTGTTGGGATATGCCTTGTATATTGTCAAAGTAGTATGGATTTATTTTGAAATCGCTTTAGAATTAATGAATACTAAAGTATCAAAATCTTTGAGGGTTTCGACGCAAAAATTACGGTTTTAGTACCTTATGAAGTAGCTAATAATGAAATCAATGTCATAATGTCAAGAGTGAATGAAATAGTTCTTAAATGATGTTTCCTAGATGGCAGTAGTGAGGCGTCTGGTGCAGGCACCTGTCCAAACCCCTTTCTTCAATAGCAACTTAGCCGGTGTCAACTATTCTGCCATTGTCAAGTGACAAAACTTTTAATAAAATTTAATGACATTAGTTACACATCACTGAGTGTTACATTATCGTCAAACGTTAGACGTCAACGTCATGTATTCGTTTTCAAGGTTTTCCCTTGACCTGACGGCTAAGTGGCGCCAATTTTCCTGAGTTAGTGATTTTTTTTTTTATGGTGGGTAAACATTATCCAATAAAAATTCAACCCTTGGGCGGAGCAGGAAATAGTGTCAGACTCTTACTGACTAAACAACAAACCTTGTTCCTACGTTACTTTAATAATACTAGTGCTAGAGCCTTTCTTTCAAGCTCGAACCCTTTGTGAGGTGTGAATGGTGTGAATTTTCCTGAACACCCTCATTGATTCATAACCACAATAGTTTAGCTTCCGAAAGAGGATAATAAAATTAACATAGACAAAGGCAAAGTCATAATAAACAGCCTTGTAGCATCACCCAATCGAAGTTGTGAATAATTACGTTTACCTAGGACAGATGGTCTAGTTTAGTTTGAGTAGTTCTAACTTTGAAAAAAAAGGTCGTAGAATGCGACTTGACATTACAGCGTTCGAGAAAAAGCGCGGTATCTTCGAGACGAAAATATAGAACCGGTGTCTGTTGAACCAGTGATGATATTTGACTCCGAGGCATAATCTCTCTCAGTAGGCCTCATTTAAATACTTAGAGAAAAAATTCTAGAGTGGCGAATGCATGCAAAAGACGCAGTGTTGGTAATTACCATTCTACAAGGTTCAAAATGTTGTGAGGGTCACAGGTATGTGATGAATGCGATACGCATAACATCGTTCATTGTGGCGGCTCTTGGAGGAAACCTAGGTCCAATAGGAAAGGTCTTTCGGCTGAAATGATGATGGCGATATGACATTCACTAATCTGCACTGGGCCCATTTGCTGCATTGTTGGTCTATTACCTCTCTTAGAAATAAGGCCTGAGGCTATATGCTTCTTCCTCTTTTCCAATCGATGGTAAACTCTTTAAACTGTTAGAGCCCAGTCGATGGCTACATTAACTGCACCATCGGTGGCACTCATTAAAACCCCCCTCCCCGTGCGAACGCAAGCTTTCGCACACCTTGTCTTTTTATTATGTCTCTAATAACGGTATTCAAAAGGTTAAACTAAGGCTAGTTGGTAGAGCCATTAATTGAAGTTGTTATTCCCGTAACTAACCAAACCGATCGCGCAACCACAATACCACTATCACCTAACAAAAAGCCTATCTAGCTGACACCAACATTCACATCAAACGAATAAGGACGGTCCGACCAATACTGGCACTTAAATCAACCAGAAAGTGTCCACAACGTAGAAATACCACACAAAATCTACAATTACACTGGGGCCCACAATTTTAGTGCCCACCGCAGCGTTGTCGGCGCGTAACCGCAGTAAACACGGTAATAAAACACCAAGGGACCTATCAGAACCGCGATCAGCGAGTCATGAATAAATTTATGCCACTTTTTTTAAGACATACTGTAGTTATAGGTTGGTAGCGCCGTTTTTTATGTCATTAGGTGGAAGAGCGTAATGGCCGCGATATGGCTGTTTATGATACGGTAAAGGATGAATTTATGGTTTTAGCTTGGGAAGGTGTTAAAAACATTATGAGGAAAAGGTAAAACTCATTACGTCTGTATTCCCTGGAGAGACAGAGGTGATCGTTCACTCAATTTTCGACGGTAATGTTTTTGTCTGTTTTTTTTTTTTGTACAATAATGTTGTTTATTTTTTTTTATTTATTTAAACTTCATCATCATCATCATCATCATGTCAGCTGAGCGACGCCCACTGCTGGGCATAGGCCTCCCCCAAGGATCTCCACAACGATCGGTCCTGTGCTGTCCGCATCCAGCGGCTTCCCGCGACCTTCACCAGATCGTCGGTCCACCTTGTAGGGGGCTTGCCCACGGTATTTAAACTTATACCAAGGTATTCTTTACTAGTCTACCTAAAGAATACAGGCTTCGACCCTGCTGGACCCCTACGATTCGCTGACGTCTCCTTGAAACATTTGATAAGATCTACGATACTAATGAGTATGGTTAAAACGTGGCTGTAGCTGATTTTATTTTGGGCTTCAGGCTGATGTAATAGGTTACGAGCCTATTGACATTTACCGAGTACAAATTTCATCTTCATGATCATCTGTAAGCTGTCACTGAAACTTAAAGAGATTTCAAAATGGCAGCAAGATTGTTCGAAAGACTTTGGAATATAAGGAGCAACTGAAGTAACATAAGAGGGGTTGTAGTTAGAGTCTGGATTTTTCTCCAACATCAACCAATTTGAGAGAACTTATTTGATAATTTGCTACCTTAAAAAAGGATTACACTGAAAAATTTACGACGGTAAAACACAAAGGCCTTATCTTGATAAAACGCGACCCTTACCCAATACCTTAACAGAAAGGAAAAAAAACGGAACTTCTGACTTCAGTACAACAGTATATAAAACAAAAAATCGATAAAAAATATAGAATAGCCGCTATACCTACGATTTTTCATATTATTTTTTTCTCTTATAAATTTTAATTAAAACGAACAAAAAATATTTTGAAATCAGACAAGTCCTTTTTCAGAGAAACCAACTCAGATGCATTTAGGTATTTCAAAAACACCATTTACAAACACTTTTGAATAGTCAAAATGTCCGTAAGTCAAACAAAAAGTGAAGTTAAATTGCACCTTCCAAAGCATAGGTCTCTATTAGGAAGAACGTGCCAGAAACTCCATGAACACTAATTTTAACAAGGCTAAGGAACAGTAGTAGCAGTAACAGCAGTCAACGATGGAGATGGCGGGACAACCTGAATGTCTTCCTTAGAAATTGAACCGAAAAAGCGCTTAACTGAGATAATTGCAAAGAATAGAGGAAGGCCTTTGCCCACCAGTGGGATAGCGCAGACTAGCTATAATTATAATAAGTTTGGATCAAAAGCCTGATACAGAAGGTAGTAACTTCTCGACACGGCTCGTATTGTGAGGAGGTTTCTGTCTCTGGAGCCCTACCCACCAGAAGCTTCGACCTTGCTCTCGACTATTAAATGTTTTTTTTTTATATATAAATTGGTTTTAGGAAAACTATAAAATATGAGAACAAAGCATATAAAGGAAATAACGAACGGTAATTGATTTTTCCTCAATCACAAGAATCGTGTTAAAATCACAAAACAACTAAAAAAAAATCAATGTTACTCCATTAAAAGTCCCCAAAATAGCCAGTTTCCCGGCAAAACAAAGCTAATCTCCTTTCCCCCCTTATTAGAACATAATATCCTACCAGGAGCCACCACTGTATTCAAATGGCCTATAACGAAGTTAATTTGCAATGTACGGACAGTATATCTAATTATCTGAATCGCAAATTCGATTTACGGCCTTAAAGCATTAATTATTGGTATCCTAATAGCAGGAGAATTAATTTTACTGGGATCATCGAGGGTTTTGGGGAGGAGATTCGATAATAATTTAGCTGTCTTCAAGGCATTTTCGTCTCTCCCTTCTCTTTTCTTCGTTGTTCATAACGCGTATATCGAGGGACTTGAACAGTTTGCCAAATAAGTACTGTTTTCTTGTCCAGTTATTATCAAGGCTAGAGTGAATAGGCTCTAAATAAACTAGTGCTCCTCACTATCAACGATTGCTACTTCCATCAGGTGAGATGGCGGTCAAGCATTACTTTATATCAAATAAAAAAAAAGATAATTAAGGGAGTACTGTTTTTAACTGACTTAAATAACGGAGGAGGTTCTCCATTCGGTTGTAGATTTTTTATCTTGTTCATATTTGTTAGTCGTGAACTTTAGGGTGCTGGCAGTACCTAGCTGCAATACCATCGCACAGCAGTTTGCGGCTAATTTGAAGGCACTCCTATTGTACAAAAAACGTAACAATAATACAATTATTTTTTACAATTACCACAGCTAGACTCAAGCCTCCCCAAGTGTCGCCACAACTAAAGGTATTGCCTGTAACCACCCTGAAAACCAGCGCCGTGGACTCGTCGCACCGTGTGTGTGTGTGTCCTCGGCTTTATGCGGAGTGCGTCCGCGCAAAACGGCCTAGTTTTGCGACATGCGTACTAGGTATTCTAAGTTTTTGTTTATGGCTTTTAACTTTTTTTTCCTTTTGTTTATATAAACGATTTTTTATCACTTGTAAATTAGTGTGCATCCCGCAAATAAAAAGTTTTTCTTTCTTTCTGTGTGTATCGCAACCATAAAATTTTTGTAGCTCTTACCAGGTCATTGGTCAACCGCTGCATTTTCCGGTAGGCAGTTGCCACGCCAGAACCATTCGGTTCAATTGACAATCTGTTCTTTGAGCAACGTGCCTTATCCACTTTGTATTTAAAGATTGTGTCCCCAACTCCAAAAATAAAGAGCGTAAAACTCTGTCCACTACCTTCTTTGGGTTATGTCAGTAACCTTGGTTCTCCTACTAATCCTCATTTCTGAACTTCTAACATAGCCCTTTTTATTGTCCTGTACACGGCATAAAGCCTTCTGATGAGGCCCATTTTATTCTGTGTCACAACTGACAAAACGCACTGGTCATAGACATAGAGAAAAATCGCTTATACTATTACAACAGCTCCTAAACAAATGCAAGACTCCACTAAAAGATTGATAGAAGAATAATGCCAGAACTAGTATATAGTTCACTCTGGGGACTCTAACAAATTCACTCCGAAAACACAATATTCATTCTCTATTCATAAAACAAGAACAAGAAAGCTTCGCTACGGACTTATTCGTATAACAACCGACTTCACCCACGTCAAAAATGATGACAACTGACATTCTGCAAAATAATAGTCTGTCACAGTCCTTATATTATTTGTATCTTGTCTCTGTAACGAGATGTCCGGTGCCTGACAAAAAAATCATATCAACGTGTTTCTCTTAGAAATGTGTTTGCTATGTCTTTTCCATGAGGAGCGGTGTTTCATCATTTTTAATGATGTTTGAGCATGATAAAAGGGATTTTGTTGTGACTTTATGCTAATGTACATAGATTCAATATGTAGTAAAATGTGTGTTTTATCTAGTAAAGAATCCTGCTATTGTAGACAAATCTGTTTTATCTCATAACAAATCTCAGCGAACTGTAGGGACTCAGCAGGGCCGCAGTCTATCACGGCCATGGACCAACTTCTGAAAAGAAGATTCGGCGCTGAAATAAAAGGCTATGACAAAACGGGATGGGTTTTTTAGTCAGTAAAAGTCTAGCACTATCTCCTCCTCCGCGCAAGGACAGGAGATATCATTGGATGATTTTTACCCACCAAAAATCAAATCAATACTCATAATAATCACACTAATTTTATTTTACAAGCAAAACTTGTTTTTTTTAACCTTGCCTGTGACAATACAGGCAAGATTAAAAAAAAAAACAAGCAACAACCTGTGACAATACAGGCAAGATTAAAAAAAAAACAAGTTTTTGCCGGATTTTGATGACCACTACCGGTACATATGATTCCCTAGAAAAGCACATAAAACTTTTAGTCCCGGGAACCGAAATCTCCGGCAGTACCTAGCTGACAATATTACATTGAACAAAGATTTGTTTTTCTGAGAATAGACTCAAAAACAATTTTAATTCCCTAATTTCTACTTTATCACTGAGTGACAGAGGCATATACATTTTTACAAACTTTATATTAGTTTTGAAGACATGTGACATCCACCAATCCACACTGGACCCGCGTGATGAATTATGGCCCATGCCCTCTCCTAGAGAAGAGGCCTGTGTCCCAGCAGTGGGAACATTAAGAAGGCTGATGATGATGATATTAGTTTCACCTGACCGATGTTTGTGATCAAATTTTGCAAATTAAATTAGATCCACTTCCCGGTTACTGATCGAACTGAAATTTTGCATACATATGTAAATCGTGTGACAATGCAATATTATGATGACATGGAGCTGATGTGATGATAGAGCTAGAAGGTGGCCATAGGAACTAGATAAGAAAACGACAGAACCCCATGGAGTTTGGGCTCGTGTGATTCGTCTTGATGAGAATTTTGGTGCTAGATGGTAACCAGGGTCTGATGATGGAACTGGAAGACGGCCATAGAAACTCAGTAATACAATAAGGCAACCCTAACGTGTCTTGAAGGTCTTGATGAGTATTAATTACAAAGGTATATACTGAGCTACAAAAGCTTGTTATGAAAAATATGAGATGATGCACTTGTCGAGTCGAGACTTCAAAGTCTTGAGCATCGACGCCGAGTTGCTAGCCTGTCGGTTTTCTACCGGTTGCATTTCGGGGAGTGTGCGTCGGAATTACATAATTTAATTCCGCCTAGCCCGTTCCATCATCGGACCACCAGACGTACGGCATTGCGCTACCGGTTCATGGTGGATGTCCCACATATACGTGCAAAACGTTTTGGGAGCACATTCATTATGCGTACAGCCAAGGAGTGGAATGCTTTGCCGGAGTCGGTGTTTCCTGATAGCTACAATCCGGGTATCTTTAAGTCAAGAGTGAATAGGTTACTTCTAGGTAAGCGCGCTCCATCGTCGACCGCATCGTCGCTTTCCATCAGGTGAGATAGCGGTCAAGCGCGAACCTATAATCAATAAAAAAAAAAAAAAAAATTTCATTGAAAACTTGTCTATATTCACTTGAACGAAGCCAGTAACAAAACCTACTGTATACACACGTGCCGATCGAAGTTATTTTTCATTTCACGCCAGCCACGCACGCCAGATTCCATACCTATCTAAAGTGAAATTCTGTGTAAAACGAAACACAAAGGCGTCCAGCATAAACCTGTCACAAATACACAAACCAACGCCAGGCTTTCGTCCATCAAACATTTCAGTGACAGACAGACTGACATGACGAAATGACAAGGGTTCAATTGTTACATAAACGTAGCTACGTGCATAGAAATATTAAACACGGAACCCTAAAAACTCGGACGTACTTTTGAATCCTGACAGCTGTCAATCTTACAAAATAATTAACTGTCATATAAATGATATTTGTATTGTTTTATTCGGGAAAAGTCAAGACGCTTTCTATTGCCTGAAATATTTGTCATAAAGTTTTATGTGAGACAGGTCCTAGATTTCTGATTTAAGCAAGTTGAGTATTTTTTTTTTATTAACCTTAGGGTCACGCTTGACCATTATCTCCCCTGATAGAAAGCGACGAAGGGGTCGACGATGGAGCGCGATTATCTAAAAGTATTCTAATTATTGGGAGCAGTGGTGACCGAGTGGTAAAGGCCCCGACTTACGAGTTGTAGGTCGCGGGTTCAAACCCAGCCAGGCGCATTACTTTGTGTAATTTATTTCATCACCACTGCTCTCAAAACGGTGAAGGAAAACATCATGAGGAAACCGGCATGTCCTAGAACCAAAAATTCGAAGACATGTGACATCCACCAATCAGCACTGGGCCCGCGTGGTGGATTATGGCCCATTCCCTCTCCTAGAGAGAGGAGGCCTGTGTTCCTGCAGTGGGAACATTAAAAGGCTGATGATGATGATGATGTCATATAAATGATACTTGTATTGTTTTATTCGGTAAAAGTCAAGACGCTTTCTATTGCCTGAAATATTTGTCATAAAGTTTTATGTGAGACAGGTCCTAGATATCTGATTTGACCATTGAAGTTGAGTATTTTTTTTTTTGAACTTAGGATCACGCTTGAGCATTATCTCCCCTGATAGAAAGCGACGATGTGGTCAACTATGGAACGCGATTATGTAGAAGCAATCTAATTACTCTTAAAAGTCATATGTATGACTTTTTGTGATTTTAAATCCAACATTATGTCTAAACGGGTAGTCCATATGATTTAAAAACAAACACGTTAAACTAGACGCAGGCCCCGTGCGAGCTGGTGGATGTCCCAAGTCTTCTAACTTTTGGTTCTAGGACATACCGGTGTCCTCACTATGTTTTCCTTCACCGTTTTAAGAGCAGTGGTGATGGAATAAATTACAAAAAGAAATGCGCCTGGCCGGCTGGAATTAATTAAAGGAACGGTGGGTCATTTAGTCAGTAGAAGTCTGACACTGTCTCCCGCTCCGCCCAAGAGCGGGATTGATCATTTGATGATTTTTCCCACCATAAAATAAAATGTTGTTTTCCTTCACTGTTTTGAGAGCAGTACATGTTATATGTGTCTTTTATTTTTTCATATACATTGGTATATGTGCATATACACCTAGTAAATAATATACACTAAAGTACTTTATACATGCATGTGTAGCTACGTGTAAATGGTTTGACACAACTTCGAATTGGGGCATGTCAGAACAGCATGCAATGTAAGTTTAGCTTGATGTTTTACATGTTTCATTGTATACCAACTTAACCCGTGGAATCGCCATACTGTAATGGCTATTTATTCATTCATAACAATGAATATCATGTTGAATATGACATAATCATTATTACATAGTATAAACCAAAGTTGCATACGGCTGTCCCTATGTATGCTTAGATCTTTAAAGGTACGCATCGGATTTTGAGACGTTTTTTTTAATAGATAGAGTGATTCAAGAGGAAGGTTTATGTGTTTAAGACATGCATAATATATTCTATATCTTTACCCGTGTGAAGCTGGGGCGGATCGCTAGTTATAAAATAAAATAATATTGAAATAGAATGTCACATTCATGCAAAAACAATTTATAGAATTAAAATAGAAAATATTTATATCAAATGTTTAACCAAAGCTCCCAACAATGTTTAACACAACAAAGTAAAAGTTGTTCATATTGATGTGTACAATGATTATTTTTAAAGAAAGTCGATTTGTCGTATCAACTTTGTATATAATTAATCTAATAAATATAATGTATCTTCGTCACATAAATTGAATTATCATGGCAGTCGATCTCAACCACACAGTAACTAGAGTACAGTAGATTTTCGGGTCTCAATCAAAGTAGGCGTAACCACAGCAAAAAGGTTCAACTTATTTTCCGGATACTAAACGTTGATTATTATATAGGAATGCGTTGCCTGGGAGAATAAAACATGCGCAAACACTGCCTGTGTTTAACGCAAAAATTTGACATGAAGACATGTGACATTCTCTAATCTGCACTGAACCTGCGTGGTGGATAAGGTCTCATTCCCACTCCTAGAGAGGTCTCATTCCCACTCCTGTGTCCCAGCAGTGGGAACATTTTAAAAAGGCTGGTGATGATGACGATGATAAGGTTTCTGTTATATATGTTACGGGTAAAGCTAGAAGATGGAGTAAACTTAGGTTTACCCGGGTAAACTTAGTATTACCCAAGCTTCTTGGGTAAAGTCCGAATAATAAGTAAAATACATTTTAATTCGGGGTTTACCCATGCTCACCTAGGTCTACCCAACTCTGGCTGGGTAATGTTAGGTGTTGCGTTATTTTCGCACCCGTGGCGTAATTCTGGGGGGCCCGCGTTATCTGTTCATGACTGAGTAGCTTGCAATATTACGTTCGCCTTTGTATGTTTTTTAAATAATAAATGTTTAAATTGCACCCAGATTTTCATTTCACTAATTAATTAGACAAATTAATTTAAAATATTACCCCGCCATTATTTCAGCAAGATAAACTGATGTGACATTTTGAATTGCAAAATTTTGCCGCCGTGTCCTCGTGGGGATGATCGGCGGCGGCCATCTCTCGCGCCGGGCCTTGGTCGAGGCCATGGTCCGGAGCGAGCGGGAGTGGCAGGCGGACGGCTCCTTCTGCAAAGCAGTAATGCTAGTAAAGAAGGAAGCCGACTGGGCGCTCACGCCCGAGACGCTGCCGAGATTCCGATCCCGATTTCCGGCCACCGAAGGCACGGGCTTGTGGATGGGGAGCAATGGGTAGCTCGCCGTCCAATCGTCTGGTAACTGTCCGGACCAAGCCCAGTCGTCGACGGCGCGCACTGTTCCCGCACCCCTCAAGGAGTTGTCAGCAAACCGTAGGGACCCTGCAGAAGGGTCGAAGCCAACTGGGTCTAAGGGATCGCATCTGAAAGGAAGGCTCTGG